>CM053786.1:770521348-771878848 GCA_028749045.1 Cupressus sempervirens
ACAATGCTACTAACCATCAACATAAAACTAGTCTAACAAAGTTTGACCATGATAGCAACAATGTATCTAGAAAAATGTAAACAAGGGCAGGCACTAAAGCATGTATAACTGTAAAGTTTATTTGTCTTTATAGGTCATGTTGCATACAATGTAGCATACAATTAATAAAATGATATTAGATGGGAAGCAAAAGCTAAGAATTTTATATATATATATATATATATATATATATATATATATATATATATATATATATATATATATATATATATATATATATATATATATATATATATATATATATATATATATATATATATATATATATATATATATATATATATATATAACCCACAACTCTCTTCACAGTATACAAATAATTCAAAAGACATTACCAACATATAGCATAAAGATAAAAGAGGTGGGATGTTAACCAAGTACACAAATAATGGATGTTATAATTTGATACATATTCTATTATCAGTGTAACTATTACACCCCTCAAAGTTGAAGTGCTCATGCTAGTAATTATCAATTTCAGTAGTATTAAAGTTTTAATAGTAAAAATTATTATAATTGTACAGATTTCAAAAGAAAATGTATGCTTTCATTCATTGCAAAATAATATGAATAGTGTATGTGCACAAATTTATGTAAAAGAGTTCTTGAATACTATGGTTATCTTTTAAAAATTTATTTATTTATAGCTATATATAGATTTACTTTTAAAAATTAATTGTATTTAGATTTACTTAAAGATTTTTCAAATATTTTATTTATTTTTATATTATTAAATGTTGGAAAAATCATGTTTGAGTGTACAAAAAAATAGTACATTATTTTTGCTAAATTTGATGATGGATAAGTTAAAGGGCATTTTATTTCAAAAAATGTAAAACAATCAATTAACAAATTATTTTACATTATTTTTATTTATTTCATTCTTATTAATTTTCTCTTGACTAATATTTTCCTAATAATTAATTATAGTTATAAATTAAGTATAATTTGATTAAGTGCAATTGTGTATAATTTTATTAAAAGATAATGATTTAATAACAATAAAGAAGTGTCAAAATATACGAGAAAACAAGAGCTATGTTACACACATGAGTCCAACTTAATGCCAACAAAATTTAACAAGACCTATGTTTTATATTTTTTATTGATCTTGTTGAGATGGTAGATATAAATAAAATATTTAATTAGATAATTTGTTTAACATGAGATGAGAAATATACATTGGTGGAAACCGACAACAAGAAATGATTAGAAAAAATGACTCGAGAAGAAAAAGATTAGGTTTCTAAAATATTAAAATGTTAATTTAAACAAGATTGATAATAGTATTTAATATAATTTAATTACATATAATAGTGCATGCTCTTATTAAAATATAATAATTTAATACCAATAAAAAGTGTCAAAATGTAAAGACAAATATAATAAGAGTTGCGAGCAGCTAGAGTCCCTAAATTAGATAGGGGAGTAGTAGGGATAGAGTCTTTGTCTTAGATAGGGGAGTAGTAGGGTAAAAAGCAATAATGATTTAGACTCCACTTTAAAGAAACTATTGTATTCCCAAACAAACTAATAGGAGGTGAGACAACAAATATTCATGTATATTGAGAAACAATACCATACAAACCACAAATGCTACAATGTCAAGTCATAATGGTACAATCTATTATATGTAATCTTATCATCATCCAAGAAATTAACCACACTTGGAAACTCAAAATGTTAGCCCTTAAAAGAAATCACTATTGTAAATTGGAACATCATCTTTAAGAGGGTCTTTATAGAGGGTAGACATGTAATATCAAATGATGAAGGAGGAGACACAAGATGTATAAGATTACATTTTAAAAAGAAATTTATTATGAAGTGTAAAACTTTTATTATAGGTATAAAATTCTAACAATAGATAATTTATAAACTAGAGGTTATAATCTATTGCAATAAGGATGTTGTAATTATAAAGGGGTGTGTTAGGCTCAAAGAGTTTAATTAGAACATAGAGGTGAAGTAAAGATGTATTAAGGGACTAAACAAATCTTTATATAGAAAAATAAAAATACTTATTTGCACAATACTTATGAAAGGTGATAAGACTATAGGTCAGATGAAGTGGATTTGAAATTGTTAGAGTAATATGATTTTTTCTTATTATCTCTAGTTTACTTAAGCTAAACTTTAGGCATATAATAATTAATTCTTTTATTAATTATCATCATCCAACCTAGGATATTTCCCTTTTTGGTTTTACCTTTCTCCTATTATAAGGATGATAATTGAAAATCTATTCATTCTCTCTTAATGTATTTTACTTTTTGAGAGCAATTTGTCTAGTTTCCATTCTTATCTTGTGACAAGTTTTTGAATGTAAGTTTCTTGGGTTTAGAAGATTTTTATTTCTCAAATTTAACATAGTATCAAAGCTAAGATGTATAGGAAAAGAGAGTACTTTTTTGTAGGTAACAACATATCAAAGCTTGAAAGAATAGAGTTTTCAATCTTTTCACTTCCTATGTCATATGATTATTTTGAATTGAAGCCACCAATTATTCTGAGGCCCACAAGAAGAGACTTGTACCAAAATGTCATGGAAATAAATGTTGCACTCAATTCTACATTAGAGACAAGTCAAGGTCATGCTCTCTTCACATGTGTATTGCCTTATTTCTCTCTCTAGTGATGCATTATTTTGTGGATCTATCATGCCTCTTTGTGTGAATGCTTCTTTGGTTCCATAGTTGATCAGATTTATAGATATTTGACACCTATATTTTCAATTAGCAATTTATTCTTGCATGGTTGAGTAGCGTCATTAGGGTCACATGCATAAAATCATGTGAAAGTTGCATCCTTGAATGATAGATGTTTTTCCTATCTTTGTCATCTATACTTTATTTGAGGGAGTTATACAAATTATTGTTTAATATATCTTTGATTCAATTGACATATGTTTTTTCTTTGTTTGTCATTTGTTTATTGTTCGAGTAGTATTGTTGGGGGCTCTCTTGTAGATTGATCATGATCTTCATCTTGGTTTGGGAGGAGGTTCTTCATTTAGTACCTTGGAAAATATCATTCGACAGATGTCCATAGTTTTCTCATTTGAAATAATTTTCACTACATCTCTATAGGTCTTTTCTTTTCTAATTTTTAATTTTTTTTAAATTTTAGTTTTAACTTTTAATTTTTTGTTTGGGGGGGGGTCAACTCCTACTAGATTTTCCCTCTTTCCTCCTTTCTTTCATTAGTTTTCATTCTCCTTAGTTGGAATTAAGGAGGGGGGTGCTAGTGCATATGATAATTCCAACATAGTTTTATTGTGACCATTAGTTAATTGTTGGCTTACGATGATTAGCATGATCACATGCAAATTCTTCAAGTTTTGATTCATAATTTTTGGATCACTGCTTCTCCTAGTCTTCATTAGTTATTATTGCATAATGAATGGATATGTTGTATATCATTTCCCTATTTGTTGGTATTATATACATTAGTTTTTAACATCGTAATCAAGAAAGTTTTATTTATGGAATAATGTATCAGAGATGGAATTTCTCTATTTTGGTCTGCATATTCTATTTTTTTGTATTCTTATTTCCTAACTAGATCTATGCAATTTTAACTGCAAAATTATACATAAGAAGTATAAACACCTATAAAATCATGTGTCGTCAACACCTCACAGGCTAATGTTGTAGAAAGAATACTCACAA
Source organism: Cupressus sempervirens (assembly GCA_028749045.1). Lineage (NCBI taxonomy): Eukaryota > Viridiplantae > Streptophyta > Pinopsida > Cupressales > Cupressaceae > Cupressus > Cupressus sempervirens. The sequence continues at coordinate 770,525,080 of CM053786.1, forward strand.
AGGAAGCTGGAAAAAATGGCCAACATGTAACCCCCAAGGCACATTATAATCTGGTGCAAATATAACAAGACACTCTCAACATTCTTGGTTCTTCATTCTGCAGGAGTTTATGCATTCAATTTCAATGTATATGTCTTACCTCTCAACATTATAGGGGGTTTTTATTGGTACTAATGCTTTCTTGGTTTGATAGAGTAAGCTATGTATTTAGTATTTGTTCCTATGTGCTAGGGGAATGCAGTGGCTAGATATCTATGCATTTTGGTGAGGTGGATCATTTACCATATGGATACTCTTTCATTCCTATTTTTGGAGACTATGAATATATCTTTCTTCTTCAATTGACCAGCTCTTCAAACTTAGTCTTCTCTACTTGTTCATGTTCTATTTTGTGGATTTTCTTTAAATCAAAGTTTTATAGTATTTGTAGCTTCATGCTTCAGTGGTTTTCTTCATGATCATCCTTTTGTTCCTATTTTCTAGGAAATTCTCTAATTTGGAGGCTTTTGTAGTTCTTCACTAGTTTCAGTGTTTTTTCCATCTCTTTTTGCAGTAGGGTTTTTCCCATGTGATTTTCTCAATTTCTCCTCTTTACAAAGATTTGGTTGTACTTAGGTATCTCATCAAGCCTTGTTTTTAGGACCCAAAATTTTATTTCTACATTGTAGTTTCTAGGTTTTTAGCCACTCCCTAAATTTATCCTAAGGGAGGTGTTGGAGTAATAAGATATTTTCTTATTATCTCTAGTTTACTTAAGCTAAACTTTAGGCATATAATAATAAATTATTTTATTAATTATTATCATGTAATGTAGGATATTTTCCTTTAGGGTTTTTACATTTTAGATTTTACCTTTCTCCTTTAATAAGGACAGTAATTGTAAATCTATTCATTCTCTCTTAATGCATTTTAGTCTTTGAGAGCAATTTGTCTGGTCTCCTTTCTTCTCTTGTGACAAGTGTTTGCATGCATGTTTCTTGGGTTTAGAAGATTTGTATTTCTCAAATCTAATAGAATCTAATGAATGATATACATTGAAATTAAAAAAAAGGTTGTCTTTTAGAAGTAGGATGAAATATGGAAAATCTACAAATGAAAAGAATGGAGAGAAAATATAAAATTATCTCAAAGGGGAGTAACTACATATGTATCATTAAATTGAGATATTTGATAAATAATATAATGAAAAAAATGAATGTAGCATTTCAGCGATATGATGGGAAGGAGCAAGAAGAAAATAATGTGTATGAGAACCTTATAATTGTAGGTCATAAAAGGAAAGGAAATTAAAAATTGGTAAAAGAAAGAGAATCTATAAAACTATTGATTATTGAAAATATTGAAGTTGATAATGGAGAAGGAAAGAAATAAAATATTTATCATAACTTATCTAATAATAAAATAGGAAAATTTATGATAGAAGAAAATGATATAGCTAAGAATAAAGACTTTGAGAGTCTAACATTTGATTGTGAAATACATGTAGATAAGAGAGATCTCCAATTAAAAGAGGAGATTTATGTTTAGATATCTTTATAAACTATTGATTTAAAAGTTTATAAGGATATAAATCAACATAATAAATCATATTTGGACAAGTGGCACATGGACGCATTAGACCAAAATAAAAATATTCTTGACATTGGGTGGATTAAGAATATTTTTTACAGTGAAACTTGGTCTTGGTATGAGGGACATAATGTTTTATCCCACCATTGGATCTTTCTAAAAATTTTATATGTTGGTGCAATCATAGTGTTCTCCATTTTCAATAGTCTGATTTACAAAATTATGTATGACTAAGATGTTACATGATGTTGTGCACAAGTCTATAAAACTGCAATTAAATGAGACTTGTTGAAGTAACTTTTACATTCTTTGCACTCAAAGATACAAAATTCACCATTGCCGCCATTACTTGTTTCTTAAAAATGATATTGATGTTTTCCTAAATTAAAAATCATCCCTTTTAGTTATCTAAAATATTTCATCACCCCATGATCATAATGAGTTGGATGAGTTTCAAGTTTTGAAACATGTGCACAATTTCTATAATGTTTCATCACTTTCACTGTTTGTATCGTGCATCTATGATAATAAAATTATAAGCTTTACCATTAATGAAGAGACCTTATTAGATACCATACCAACTACATTTAATGAATTCTACAATAATTGTATCCGTGTAGTAGCTTCAACCTTCAATTTTTGAGATGAATCAACATTACAAACTTGAAAGATAAGGAATCCTTTCGCTTCATCTTAAAGTTTAAATCATGTGATATTGTATCATTTCCAATATTTTTAATAAAGTGTGAAATAATTTTTCAATATATTCTTAAATAAAGAAACATTGATTTGGCCAAAGTTTGTGTAGGTTATTTAACTTGGAGCAATGAATACACTAACAAAGATGCTATATGAATTGTTGAACTTGGCTACACTGTGGAGCCACATTGAACCTACAAACCTGTTTGAACTTCTATGAACCTAGCTAAATGTGCATGAACCTAGTTAAACATGTTTAAATTGTATTTTAGCTTGTTGAACCATTTTGAATTGACATGAACTAGAGTGAACCATCTTGAACCAGTTTGAACCAATTTGAACCTGATGAACTTCCTTGAACCAAATTGAACTGATTTGAACTAGATTAAAGGAGTTCAAACCAATATGAACTAGTATATACTATTTTCAAGGGGCTCAAGGATCTCTTTCTCCTCTTTATCAAAAAATTTCATGACACTTAGAGATAAAATGTTCGACGATTCCTAAAATGTAAGTTAAAATAATCTAACTTTAAAAAAAAAAAATAATGGGCCCATATGTGGGCCAACAACTGGCTCTACTAGGGTACTTTTTTTAATGCAAAAAGAAGAGAACGTCAAGAATCTCTAGTTGAAATGAAAAGTGCCTAGCAACAATAGAGTCATAACATCATGGAGAATAGGGAGATGCTTGCAAAGAGGGTGGATGAGACTAGGGAAAACAACAAGACAAAAATGAAGACAAAAGAAAAATACTCCTAAAACATACCAAAAGATTTATTTACAAAGGATAGTCAAAGAAACCCATACCTCCAAGAATGACCACTCATGCAAAATCATTGATAGGTTGAGAAAAATATATGTCAGTAGGGAAAATTTGTTGACCTCCAAGATGTACCTTTCCTAACCTACAACCTACAAATGGAACATGTGATTAGTTGATTAGAATATATATCAAAGAAAAAGGATCATAAGATCATAGCTAAGGGGATAGTGCCAAAGATTGAACAATAATATAAGTATGCCCCTACTAGCTCATCCATGGTTTTCAGAGTTTGTCACAAGTATCAATGCTAGTAATAATTAAAGTAAAATCTCTTCAAAGTACCTGGTAATGTTAGAAAGTAATGAGTTCATGAGTGGCCTATAACAATAGTGATGAAATTAGAACAACCCTATAGCAATCAAAATCCCTCATGATAATGAAAACATAAATAGTAAGATATGGTAAAGGAATGGCAAAGAGAAGAGACATTGTTAGAATATTTAGAATAACTAAGAGGGGGGCGGGGGGAGGTTTAATTAGTTATCCTCGAGTCTAGATGCACCAATGCAACATTTTCTAACTTAAACAACTTAAACAATCTAACTTAACAACTTAGTCCATAAAGCATATCATTGGTAACTTAATATTTTGTTTATTACTTAACTCTTTGTTTAGTATATGTCAACCAATAGTAAATAGCATGCATCATACATATAACATTAACACATATATGACACCAAGATTTAACGTGTAAACCCAATTTGGGAAAACACACCAAGTAACATACTACCACTTTTCACTCTTTTGAATTGAGCTCGATTAAGAGACAACCATGTTAAAGGTTACAAATCACACTGTTAGGTGTGATCATTCCATTAGAATGTCACCTTGATTAAAGAATTTACAAAATAATAGTTAGGTCAACCTTGATTAAAGGATTTTGATTGCAACAAGCATTACAAAGTAACAATAGGTTTGATCTATAAAATACAACTCACTTTGCAAATTCAGATCTCCATTTGGCTCAATTTTTTCTTTATCGACTGGACTTCATTAACATCTCAATCACTGATATGCTTGGCAACCCTTCAAGAAATCACACTTCACTAATTTTCTAACTTTTCCTCTACTACTCCATTCTTCACAAATTCTCCTTAAGATCGCCAATCAATAACAAAGAAACCTTAGAAAACATCTCTTTTTCCTCCTTAAATAGGTAATTTTGATCTTTTGCAACTTAAACATCATCATAGATCTTAGGGTTAGGTTAGATCCATTGAATCTATCCATCTTTTTGTTCTCTTACTCCTTTCTGGATACTTCTAGAAACTTCTCTTTAAATCCTTTTCTTTGATCACATAAAAAACTCAATTTATGCATTAAATATGTAAAATCATCAATCCTTATCATCCACGCATTTTGACTAATCTAAAAATTCAACTATGTCACCCTCAAACTTGATTCTTTCATAAACTATAACTTTTGCTAACACTTGACCATCATTATGTAGTTGTCTTGCTATGCTTCCACTAGCTCACTTGGTCTTCACTATGCTTAGTCATTGCTATACTTTTCTTCTTCATTAACCATAATTATCAGTTAGATAATGTTTTTTTCTCGGTTAACTCTCAAGTTCCTTAATCTTATGTTCTAGCTCTTTCATTGACCGACCACATCTTATTTAGCTTTCCTTGTGTTTGACTTAACACTTCCATACTTTATATGATGATTAAACAATATGCCATCTTGTCAAAGACTAGCTGATCAAGTGCCCATTGTAATTCTCTACAGGTCACCCATAACCTAAAAGTAGTCCTATTGTATCAATGGGTTTGCTAAATTTTACTTACCATTTGAGGTGCAAACTTGATTGATAACCATCAAAATTCATTTATATAATGTATATGTGTTATTTTGTGAAAGGGCTATTATTATAAATGTGCCTTATTTTTATCTACTTAGGGAAGATGCAAAGCGGTAACATCCATCTATCTTTTTGGATTCTACAATGTTAACCCAAAAAGACTTTTGTTTGTTTATATTATGTGTTCTTCCATTGTGGTCATAATTGCACAACCTTTAGTGGATGACGATGATTCATTACAATTATTTTAGATATACATGAGTTATCGCATATGCATACTAACCCCAGAGTTAGTAGATTCATTACAATTATTCTATTTTTCCATGTGTTTATTTCCTTTGAACTTGTCTTTATTTTGTCCACATATCATGGTGAAATTGTGTTTGTCTTTTAGATGCATGTATGCTACCTTAAAGTTATTTCTCTCATTAAGGAACATACAATTAGTTTAATGTAAGGGCATACACTCCACTCTTTGTTAAATATTATGCACGCACCACAGACCAAATTTTGTGTCTTTTTCAAGTTATATAAAACTTTTCCTTTTGCTTCTAAGATCCTCTTAGAACTTTCCTATGGAGACAATTCTTTCTTTGGGGAAATAATTTTCCACCATTTCATTGGAAATTTCCTTTTGAGGTGACACTTCCCTTAGGGAAATCCTACTGCATTAGACATCCAACAAGAATGCTTTGATCAATTATCCTTGGATAGACTAACCAAAATAAGAAATCTTACTAGCCTCTCTCTCTCTCTCTCTCTCTCACACACACACACACACCCACACACACATAATAGTGTTAACCTTACACAATTAATTTTCCTAGATCTCTTTCTCTTTTTATGGTTGGTATTTGTCTTGGTTTTAGACTTATAAGTCCACATACATCACTTTGGGGCTTGGTGTCTTTCTTGCCTCTTCTACCTTGATAAGACGCTCTTTCCTATTTTTTGGTCTATTACTTTACCACAAGTATGAAGTGTATATTCACACTCTCACTAAATTTACTATAAGCATGTATAATTTTGGTACCTGTCCATATCCTATTTTAGTCTATAGTATAAGGCTTTTGTGCATCATTGACCTATTTGTATGTAATTAATTATTTAGTATTTAATTTTGAGTCATCTTTGGCTTTCATTTGTAAGAAGGAGCTTAATTGTAGGCATGACTTTTTAATCATTTCCTCTCATTTATTTTCCCTTGCATGCATATGCCCTATTTCATTATGGTTGGCCTTTTGTACTATCTCAAATATTAACATATGACTTTATGTATATTTTTTGAATCCTAACACCCCAATGGACTTGTAGCTTAAAATTGAGCTTAGAATTATTGCTACAAAGAAATTCAAACTTTCCCCATACTAGAAAAACTATTGCAATCTATAAATTCTATCCAAATTTGAATCAGAGGTTGGTCCTCGATTTTCAATAAGATCTTTGATCCAAGTAGTCCTTCTTCAAGTTTTTGGTTCTAGATGAGCTAGCTGAGGTATTAAAGAAAAGCTACCTTGCTCATTTTAGAATCCAATTCAATCTAATCTAATTTTGACAATTGTTATCTATTTCAAATAATCAATCACTTAAGTTTTCAATCCAAGGAGAAAGAAAGGTAATGGGTAAAAGTAAAAAGTTGTGTCACCTTTCAAACTAACTTATCAAAATGACTAAATTTCAAAATTTCTATCTAAAAATTAATTTTGTTCAAACATATGATCGAGATAAATACATTGTAGCTAAGTTATATATGGTCTCACACTTTTCCAATTCGAAATTCCAATTAAATACATGTTTTATTCTAGTTTGTATCCAATTACTAAAGAAATCAAATTATTTTAGAAAAGTAGCATTTCAATAACTCTTACTATTTTTTATGATATTATTTTAATAACATATAAACACCATTTTATAGAGATCAAAGTCAAGAATATTCTCATATAGAGGTTATAGTGTTTTAATTAGATATAGTATATTTTAAATAATAAATTTTACAAGCACATATTTCAACACTCGAAAAGATGACAATTTTGAGAAAGAAAAAAATATTAAATCATATAAATTATTTTTTAAAAAGTTATATGGAATCCTAGAGGAGAGAATTCTTTTCCAGAATTATAATTTTTCTTTTGGTCAGAATCGATTTGTTTTGAAAAATGTGGTGGGAGATGGAAACTATCGATTTCACGTGACTTAAAATTTGAATCATTATAAAAGAGAAAATATAGGTCTAAAGACAATTTTTATTTTTGATTGTTCTAGATATATATGTTATCTATAACATAGTTTGAACTCAAAGAGAAATAATTTTATTTCCATATAGTTTTGTGGTGAGAACTAGACCCTTATTTTTCATCATTTTTCAATGGCTAAAAAATTATCTATAAAAATTAGGAAAATATATCAATTCTTACTCCAAATAATTATTAAAAATTATAATCATAAAGTTCATCCATTTCTACACATTTCACTAATTTATTTCATTTTCAAATTTAGTATAATAATGCTAGTTTTATGTCATTGAAGGTGAACTATCATACTTTTGTTAGTCTTTTCCTTTACAAAAGGGTGACACAGGTTTGTGCTTTTACACTAATATATTCACATTTACATTCATCCATTCAAGAGTCAATGATGGAAGATGAGGAGTAATATCTAGATCCTAAACCCAAGATCTAGACAACATAAAAAATTAATTAAAGCATTTTCATAAGTGATCCAACAAAATGAAAGTTTTTAAAGGTATTGCATTTATCAAGCATCTACTACTAACATCATGCTTCTTTTTTTCATGTTTTTTAATTCAATTTTGAGTTTGATTCCTTAAAGAGGGTTTGACCAAGGAAAACCTATTTCCCCACAACAAATGTTTCATTTTTTTGTGTGCAAGTGATAATTGTCAAGTGGGGAAACAATGATCGGAAGGTCAAACATAGAGCTACAATTGAATAAAGTTGGTTGGTATAAGGTGATTCAAACTTGTCATGTACTTTTCATGTGCCCATGAACCTTAAAGGTGTCCAACACCTACTATCTTGAAATGTAATTTGAAGCAAAAGTCATTTATTGTTTCAATGTTCAGATATTTTTACAAGATTGGGTTTACAATTCAGATCTAGTTACATTCTTAAATAGTCCATTTCTCTTTCCATTCTTGCATTTTTTGTTCCTCTTTGCATAATTATCTTACAACTCAATAGTGAAGGAAACTATGCATCCTCTTAGCACTTGGGCCTTCTTAAGCATATGTGGTCAACCTCCCTTCCAATGTGATGAAACAAGTAGGTATGAGCTTATCATAATTAGCCGCCATGCACGTGCGCACAACCACATACACGTGTATGTGTGCACATGTTTTTTGCACTAACTTTTTGCAATAGGTATTGTGTAATTGTTCAATTATGTCTAACATTTGTTGGAATGGATATGTGTATGTCTGAAAAGAAGTCCAGAATATTTTAAGCTTGGAATATCATTACTTTTTTTAGTGATATCAATAATAAGATATTCCTAAAATGAAAAATGTTGTAGATTTAAACAATCTAGATTCTATGGAATTTTGAGAATGAACTTTTTTTCTATCAAGAAAATCTCCATCTAAATTGTGAACTAATGAAAAGTCTAGAGAAGAAAAACTTTGGAGGAGATTCATATTAGAGACCAAACTTCTCTATAGATGTAATTGTGGGTAAAGGAATAAAACATACAGGGAAGGCGATAGAAAACTAAATAATTCATGGATATGGATTCTTGTGGATTTTGATGTCAACTTGTTCTTGGATAAGGTTGATCTTAAATTGCTCATTAGTTTGTTTTCCTTATTTTAGGATGAGACATGAAAGTTTTCTACTTTCATTTTTATTTTATTTTTTGTATTGGTAAAAGGCTAGAGCTAAGAATTTTATCATTTATTAATAAAATTTATACATGATTCCTCCTTCAAAACCCTTTGTATAGCTAATGATGAGATGTTCCCTATAATATTTGTCAAATTAGTATTTCAATGTTGTATCAATGTTCTAATAATACAAATAACAAAAATAATGTTTGATTTGATCAATAAAATCATAAATGCTAAATTACTCTTTTCCTATTTATAATTTTTCACATTCATATTGATCTAGGAATAGCCCTTAGACTGAGATTTTATTTTTTAAAACTCTATGCAGTCAATATATTACCTTTTTTTTAACTTTAGCTATCTGTTCTTCAATGAAAATTATAATATAACAATTCTTTCGTGGTTTGTTATTCTTTATCGAATTTCCTGAGAAACAATGGTTGGATTGTTTGGACAATCTAACTTATCTTATGTCGAGAAATAAGAAAGTGGTCGGTAAATCTATAGGTGGGGGTAATGGAAAATGAAGTGATGTGTTTTATTCTGATGTGTGTAAGACACTTTAATCGCTAGTCAACTGGGTTTGCTTGCAAGTTTATAATCAATTATGTCAGTAGCTTGAGATTAATGCATGAGCCATCACTGAGGTGGACATTTACTTGCCACTACGTAAAGATGAACACCTATTCAAGGACATGTTTAATCAAATCCTTTCAAGCACCTTGTTATTCTTGATAAAGTTCAAGGTCCTAAAATAGATAGACATTTCAAAAATGAAATAAATAGTTTGAATTTCTCCCAGGAACAAATGTTCATATTTCCAAAATGAAATAAATAGTTTGAATTTCTCCTAGGAACAAATGTTCATATTTCCAAAATGAAATAAATAGTTTGAATTTTCTCCTAGGAAAAATTGTTCAAATCCACTTTGGCCTCCACTGCATCTTTTCGTTTAGCATCAACAAACACCATGTCATTAATTAATAGACAAAATTGTCCTCAACAGACTTTTTTAAGTGATCTGGCATTTAAATAGCACCCAGTGAATTTTCTAGGTTGAAATTGATTATCTTTGTAATGATTTTGGAACACTATTCCATTTTACATTATGCTATTTATGATGGTCATTCGGCTAAGAAGCTCGTACAATTGATTTGGGTCATTGAATATATACAAATTGCTCACTTGAAATGAAAGCTAACTCCACGTGTGATAGTATTAGATTTGAAATTTGTCAAGCATGTGCTATTGATGGTTAAGTCTTATTATCATAGAGGCCATCTGCCACAATTCCACCTTTAGACTCTTTGAAAATTTTCAAATGGAGTAACTCTTGTTTTTAAATATTGAAAGAGTAATAAATTTGGATTAATGTAACTATTGGTATGATTATTCCAATATGTTGGGCATATAAATATGAGCTGAGTTGTGCCTCAACATTTTTATAATTAGTACTTCTCTTTCCAATATAATTTATGTTATCGTCGCCTGTTAGGTGTATACAGGGGCAAACAAGGGAGCAATTCTCTACATAGAGGAAGATGGGATACAAAAAGTGCAATGCCTCACCAAAGAACCCAAAATAAATTAACCTAAAGTTTCAATAAGTTTTCCAAACTTTTTTTTTTGAAAGATAATAACTTAACAACAGAAATAAAATAGTGAAAACAATAACATACACATAAACACATACCATAAAACAGATTACACTTCTTAAGGGTCCCATGATGTTGAATCACATTTGAATTTAATTAATACTAAAACAAATATACAATACATCCACATTAAATACTAACTACAAGTACAAATCTATTAAAATAATATACAATTATCTTGAATGTCACTTAGCAATAATCAGAATGCACAATCATCCACTATACAGGTCATAGGGTATGAAAGGCTGAATGAATATACATCATAAAATAGATTACATCATCTCTTTAAGATTCATGAAATAAAATACAATACAATAGGTATAACCATCCATCATAGTACACAAAGATAGAATGAAAGTAAATGCAGAACATAGAACTCTGGCCACGACGTCAAACTGAAGGATCTCAATGGTAAAAGTAAAAAGCACTACCACTCAACCTCATGAAATCCAAAAAGCTCCACTCCCACTATGTTGAGGAGATAAAATCAAGTCTCAAATAGGATAACAAACTCACAAGTCAAAACCATCATCTAGGCTCAAGGAATCACCTAAAAGAAAACTGTCTCAAAGGGTACGAAGACACAAGTATCAACTAAACCCAGAGGTAACACAAACACGTAATAAATCTACTATGCAAGTGGACAATTGTCATCACATGAGCCAACTCTAAGGTTACCATGGTAGTCTTAAATTAATACTCTGGACCTCCTAGTGTCTCTATGCAGCATCAATATCCTTTCGTACAAACAAGGCATACTAACAAGTTAGCTCTAAGGTTACCATGGTAGTCTTTTAATACTCTGGACACCCTAGCGACTTTTTATGGTACCAATATCTTATTAATTCATTTTAAACCCATTTCATGAAATGTTATCACTTATTAAAATAACCTACAATGGGTTAATCATCAGCCTCTTTAGGGCCTTGGCCTCCATTGCAAGCCACTTCCCAACATGACATACAGATAACCTACCCTAAGCTTAGCAAAAGTGAAAGATCTCAAATAACTATAAACCACACATCAATTCTTAAACAAGCAACTGAAAAGTACTGAAAGATTACTGATCATAATCACAGATTCCACCAATACAATCATCTTAACAAGATTGGTCCAAAATCAAGTAAAAATAAACCAAATCATGTCATAACATGACATCCCCAAAAACAAATCATTTAATCACCTCAGTCCTATACAAGCCACTAGGAAGCAATCAAGGATAACTGATTAAAGACTCAAAGGTTATATTAGGAAAGACACATCATCCACCTCAGTTCTACACAAGAAACTGGAAAGCACATCAAAACATCTGATCATACTCATCATAGCACACACATGACACATCACCATGGTTGGGTATAAAAGATCGTAATCAAAACATCATCATGATATCACAGAACAAAACTCCCAAGCCTCTGGTAAACATTTTGACTGGCCAAAGTTAAGTCAAACCCCAAAACCCCAACACTAGTAAATCACACATCACATAAAGTACATACAACTTTCTCAATACCTTAGGTTATGAAAACACAAAGGTTTAACTTCCACTTATAGGTTTTCAAGTTCTCTTTTTCATTTTCAAACACAAAGATTTAATAACACCCAAGGTTTCGATTTCTTTTTCCAAGTATTATTGTTTATAAAGTTTTCAATTTCACTAAAAGGTTTTAGTTTTCATTTTTTGTGTCTAGGACACAAGAATTTGAAACACTAGAACAATAAATTCACAACGATGTTTCAGATTAAATCATAGACAATTCTATAATGGAAATCAATTTTCTCAAACAAGGGTTTCAACCTAAAGAAATTCTGAAAATGGAAACACAACAGACACGGAGAATACATGAATTCAAAGAATGAACAACTACTACACAAACCCCCAAGATCCTACCTGGATGTGATGCTAAAACAACGAATGCAGAAACACACTATAATCTTCCATTTCCTTCAAAAACCCCCTTTTTTTAGAAATTGGCTCCTCCAAATCTATGTATCTAGAAATGAGCTCTGATTTCTTTAATAAATAGCTATTCCCCCAAATCGGGGCTTTGATCATGCAATCATGTGAAAACTCTTTGTCTTTAATTATTATATTTTAATTTTCATGCACACACTTTATGCAATTTAATTAAAATAAACTTTATTAAATTAAAGTTTTCTCTCCCTTATTAAGTCATGCGATGTTTTTAATATAATATTTATTAATTTAACTAATAATTTTATTTAGAGTTTATTAAAAATAAAACTCCTAAATAAATTATTATTAAATAAAATAAATATAAATACGTCAAAATTAGAACTTTAATCAAATCTTTTAAATTTAATTCTTTCATGCACATTTAAAGAACTTTTTAATTAAAATATTTTTTTATATTTTCTTCTCCTCCACTTTACTAATTAGTGCAAGCACTATTTAAATTATAGTGTATTATAGGCAAAATCCTACAATGCAACAATAACTTGTGAGCCTCTCATGTGGGAGGTCTTGGGTTCAAATCTACTTTCGCTTAACAAATAATAATTAATCTAGGCTTTGGTCGTTTATCGATAATTTTTTTTTTCAAAAATCATATTTTATTATTTAAATCAATAAAAATAATAAAAATATATTATTTAAATACAACTCCAATTTAATAATTATTAATTAAATAATCATAATAAAACAATATTAAATCTTTAATATTTTAATATTTTATTTTTATTTTTATCCAACTTCTTAAATTAGACTTTTAAAATAAATAATTTAAACTGAAGTACATATTTAATAATGCAATTAAATAACATTATTTTCTAATTTCTCTTTAACCAATTTTCTAAATTTAGACCTCTAAATTTAGACTTCTAATTTTAGACCTCTAACTTTATACTTCTAATTTTAGACTTTTTATTTAAAGTATAAATTTAAATAGTTTTTAATTAATCAAATATCACATATTTTAATATTTTCTATTTAATCAAATAATATTGATTACTCAACTAATAATATTATTTAGAGTTTATTATTAAAATAAAACTCTTAAATAATTAGTATTAAATTAAATAAATATAATTACACCAAAGTAGAACTTTAATTTAATCTTTTAAATTTAATTCCTTTTAAATTAATTTCTCAATTAATTAAATATAATTAAATGCCAAATTTTTCCTTATAAAATTTCCATTAAATTAAATCATTAAATATCTTTTAATTTGATGTAATTAAAACAAAAAAATCATTACAGACCCACAAGATGAAATACGAAAACTCATCATATAGAACACAATACTAAAACAAACTTTAGGATCAAAATCACGAATTCACGTCACTTGATGAATTTGGAAGGGTGAAACTAACTCAGATACTTGTCCTATTTTCTAGGACAATTGACTTAGGTTAGGATTTGGACTCAACTGTTATCTCCCCACTTATACCATTGAAACACTACGATAGGGTACGCTTATCCTGGGAATTCAGGGAAGTCGATACCCGGTACCTACAATTTGCATAAAATCCACACATGTACAAACTCATATATTCTAAACTAAACATGCAATGATTGGTATTGGTACATCATGTAGATCCCAACTAGCAGGTGACTATGACTCCCTTTCTTAACCCCATCAAAATTGTCAAACATAAAGAAAACATACACATACACCATACACATGCAAGTATCGCGTAAGTAACCATAGAACTACATATAAATAATTCCTCTAACTAACATCATGAAATAACTGAAATCACTAACTGAACATACATATATCATCATTGAAATAATCATAAACACATTAAATAACTAGTAACTCATCACATATAAACAACTGAGTATAAAACACATCTAATCAAATACGGTAACCAAGTATCGATAATCATAAAACTAGCCTAAAAAAGCTGTCAATATGACAAGTAAAGTCAACTAGGGGTAGGCATTACATCCACTCCCCCTAGACTTAATCTTGCTCCTGGAAGCCTACAAGAAAGATAAAACTAAACTAGGGGTAGGTATCACAACAAGAGTGAGAAAGGAAAAGCTAGAGGAGTTTTAAAAGAATACATTTTCTACACAAACCATTTTGTATTTATTATTACTAAAATAAGCACATAATAAAGTATAATAAATATAAGAAATAGTTATACAAATATTTATAAAAACTTGGCACGCTTTGATCCATGTTCTATCCACTATTATGGGATCTCTCTGCCGCAAAAAACTCTTGCTAATGGCATGGGCATCATTGCTTCAAATTCTATTTTTGAAATTTGAGTGCATTCATCATAATCTTATCTACAATGGAATATGTATGGAATGACTAAATATAATAAAGAATTGCTAAGTTTTAAAATCTAACTAAAAGACTTAAGGTTCAAATATTTGGAAGTTGTCTTTGGTTAGAGTTAATCTTTTTTTAATTTCTCCAACAAGCACTTGATTATGTTTACAGGTTGGTTTAAAAGTTTATAATACAAAAATTGCTATTCTATAATGTAAATTATCATTCAAAATAGCATGTGCAGTATTTGTTCGCAGATATTGGAGCAATTGTCTTAAAGATCTGAATACAACATCCTTGGGACTTCTACTCCTTTGTTTATAGATATCCTATTTTTTCAGGTCATAAAATTATGTCTACATTAGAAACTTTAAACATGATACATTAAGTCTTGATTCTTAGACTAAAAGTGTTAAATTATCAAAATTGACTTATTTTTTCAAAACTCAATTTTTCGAGTGTGTGATCTTTAAAGACGGTCCATCTACATTAGTTTTAATTTTCTATAAGATGTTTGATTGTAATTAAATTTATTTGATGTAATGACATGTGTTAAGACACTTCAAAGGAAATGATGAGCAATTCTTGTCTCAAATCAACTCAATCAAAGGAAGAAAAGATAGGAAGTATTATAAATCTTTATAGATCTTCATTAATTGCTTTCCAAGAGGAGAATATTATGGACGAGGATAAATCTTTTGTAACAACATATTTGAATGAAGCTTTACATAAGGCTAATATCAATTCACATCTTTCATGAGAGGTAATGTTTTCCATAAGCCTTGGGACTACTAAAGAAAAAAGGAAAAAATGTAAAGGAAGATGAGGAAAGATTAAAGTGGGAGGAGGAAGTGGATAAGAGGTCAAAGACAAATGTAAAAAAAAAAAAAAAAGAACATAAAGGGAGAGGAGGAAAGAGAAATGGGAGAGGGAGAAGAACAAGATAAAGAAAGAACATAAAAGAAGAGGAAAGAAAAATGGGAGAAGGAGAATGTTAGGATAAACCACAGACAGAAATAAAAACTACATGCAAATATAACCAATAATAGAAAATAATAGATCACACAAAAATGAACACAAGGCACCAAGATTTAACGTAGTCCACCCAATCCCTAGGCTACGTCCACCAAACAACAAGTCCAATATTATTACAATCCAGTGATTACAACCTGATTACAATCTGTAATCCCTTACAGCTCAATACTGCCACAAGAAGCAATTTTGCATCACAACATAATGAAAAAATACCTAACCCTAAACCCTTTTATACAAGTATTTTATCCGTTTTAGGGTTACAACATGTCGACTGTATGTCAGCCATAATATGTCGGCTACAAGGTCGGCCATAATTATGAAGTATGTACAGTACTTTCTTGATTAATCACCATAATCTAACAATCTCCCACTTGGGGACTGATCAGGCTCCACACTAAATAGCAATCTCCCACTTGGAGATTGATCCTGTAGCAATACCACTACCACATGGGGCTCCCACTAGATCAAACCACCATGGACTCTGTTGTTCTCTAATTCATGTTCAATCTAAAAGACCAACTGAAGCTGAAGAGGAGTTCAACTTCTCCCTTGTTACAACCTTTGTCAACATATCTGCTGGATTGTCATTTGTATGGATCTTCTCTAGCTTTAATTGTCCATCCTCCAAAACTGACTGAATAAAATGGTACCGCAACTGTATGTGTTTAGTCTTAGAATGCAGAGCTGAATTCTTTGCAAGATGAATGGCACCCTGACTATCTGTGAACAAATCATTATCCTTCTGAGGATGTCCCAATTCTTCCAAGAAGAACTAAAGCCATATCATCTCCTTGGCTGCCTCTATAGTAGCAACATACTCTGCCTCTATAGTGGATAGAGCATTAATCTTCTGTAACTTAGAAACCCAGCTCACGGCTACCCCACCAACAGTAAAGACATAACCTGTAGTACTCTGCCTAGTATCAATATCCCCTACCAAATTTGAGTCAACATAGCCCTGCAAATCAGTAGTAGAGCCCCCAAAGTGTAAACACTTATTGGATGTTCCTCTCAAATATCTGAGAATCCACTTGATAGCATTTCAATGCTCAAATCCTTGATGACTCATATACCTGCTAACAACTCCCACTGCATGTGCAATATCTGGCTTAGTGCATACCATAACATACATCAAGCTTCCTACATCTGAAGCATAGGGTACCTTGGACATCTTATCCTCCTCTTCTTGTGTCTTAGGACACATCTCCTTAGTCAACTTCAAATGACCAGGTAAAGGTGTGCTAACAGCTTTAGCATTCTTCATAGAGAATTGTTGCAACACCTTCTCAACATAATTAGCCTGAGATAGCATTAATGTTCTATTCTTCCTATCTCTGCAAATCTTCATACCAAGGATTTGTTTTGCTGCCCTCAAATCCTTCATAGCAAATGCATGTGCTAACTGGCATTTTAGCCCCTTAATATGATCCATGTTAGACCCAGCTACAAGCATATCATCAACATATAAACATAAAATAATGTAGCTATCATCATCCAACCTCTTAAAATAAACACAGTAATCTGAATGACACCTATTATATTCATGCTCATGCATAAAACTATCAAATTTCATACACCATTGCCAAGGTGCTTGCTTCAAGCCATATAAACTTTTCTTCAATTTGCACACTAAGTTCTCCTTACCTTTGACCTTAAATCCCCGTAGCTGAGCCATATATATTTTTTCATCCAAATCACCATGAAGGAAGGTTGTTTTAACATCCACCTGCTCTAAATGCAAATCTTCAGTAGCCACAAGACTTAAAACAGTATGGATAGAAGTCATTTTAACAACAGGAGAAAATATCTCATCAAAATCAATTCCCTTTTTCTGTGCAAATCCTTTTACAACTAACGTGGCCTTAAATCTTTTCTTACCTCCTTCCTCTTCTTTCAACCTATAAACCCACTTATTCTGTAAAGCCTTTTTACTTGCAGGCAACTTGCATAGATCTCATGTCTTATTCTTCAGCAAAGAGTTCATTTCATCTTTCATTGTAGACTCCCACTGAATCTTAGTATCCACCTACACAGCTTCATCATAACTTTCAGGTTCACCAACATCAGTAAGTAAAATAGAATATAAAGAGAGAGAGAGAAAATCTTTGTGGAGGTCTAATTGGCCTCGTTGACCGTCTAACATTCACTGGTGTGTGTGGTATTTGTTGTTGCAGTTGTTGCACATCATGAGGAATGGCTAGAACATCAGCTTTTGGAGTATCATCCAACACTACATAATCATCTTTTTTCTTCTCATGTTGCTGCAACAGATCTTTGTACAACACTTTCTTATTGAATATGACATCCCGACTTCTAACAATTTTATGATTTTCAAAATCCCAAAGCCTATAACCAAATTCATTAATGCCACCAAAAAAGACACATTTCTTTGATTTACCTTCTAGCTTGGTTCTATTTTCAGAGTCTATATGAGTAAAAGCTTCACAACCGAAGGTCTTAAGAAAAGAGTAACTCACCTTCTTTCCAGTCCATGCTTCCTCTAGAATACCACAACCCAAAGGAGTAGAGGGACCTCTATTAATCAAATATACTGCAATATTGACAGTCTCCGCCCACATGTGTAAGGGCAACCCAGCATGCAACCTCATGCTCCTTGCACGCTCCATTATAGTCATGTTCATGCGTTCAGCCACTCCATTTTCTTGCGGAGTCCTTGGAACTGTTTTATGTCTACGAATACCATTAGTGGAGCAATAATCTTCAAATTCATGACTGCAATACTCACCACCATTATCAGATTTGAGACATTTTAATTTCTTACCAGTCTCATTTTCAATCAAACATTTCCATTTCTTAAAAGTTTGAAATACATCAGATTTCTGTCTAAGAAAATAAAACCATACTTTTCTAGTTGCGTCATCAATAAATGTAACATAATAATGAGAGCCACCAAGGGAAGATACCTGAGCTGGTCCCCATACATCTGTATGCACAAGCTCTAATTTCTCCTTTTTGTTTTCCTTCCCAGTCTTTACAAAACTCACTCTCTTTTGCTTTCCATACACACAACTTTCACAAAAATCCATATTAACACATTTCAGACTTGGTAAAACTTTCTTTGAATGAAGTACTTTCATACCTTTCTCACTCATGTGCCCAAGTCTGTTGTGCCATAGCGCTGTATCATAATCTACAGCAGCTATTTGTTCTCCCTGCTCAACTGCAGCAATTGTTCCTGAACATTCGTTTTTCTCTGAAACAATCAAAGTAGAAGGAACAATATGACCTGTACAAAGATATAAGGTGCCTACTTTCACACCTTTTGCTACTACAAGGGAACCTTTTGAAACCTTCCAATTTTTATCACTAAAAGTAACTACACAACCCTCATCACCGAGTTGCCCTGCTGAAATTAAATTCCTACTCAGTCTTAGAACATGTCTTACCTCATGTAGTAGCCAATGATTCCCATTGTGCAACTTAATCTTAATTTTTCCCTTTCCAACAATTTGATAGGGTTCATTATCCCCCAAATAAACAAACCCAAAATCCCTTTGGACATAATCAATGAAATAACCTCTATGAGGTGTAGCGTGAAAAGAAGCACCAGAATCTAAAACCCATGAATCATCTACACTTTCTAAAGACAGAAGCAAAGCATCCTCTTCGGATTTGTTACTTACCACATTTGCCTCCTTGTCTCCATCTGATTTATCTCCTTCATTTTTTTTCGATTCCAGCAATCTTTCTTTTTGTGTCTTGGTTTCTCACAGTACCAACAATCGTTTGGTCCTCTTGATTGATACCTCCTCCCCTTTGACTTTCCTCTTGATTTCCCACGATTTCCAGAGTTACTTCCTCTCTTAGTCGTTCTGCCCCTACTTTGTGCATTCAAAGCACTTCCTGATGTAGATCCACTTGAGGATTTTTTACGAGTTTCCTCACTCAAAACAACACCGATCACATCATCATATTTTAGGGTACTAAATCCAGCAACAGAATTATTCACCGCCATTACCAAGCCATTCCAATTTTCAAGCAAAGAACAAAAAATCAAGAGAGCCCTAATTTCTTCATCAAAATTGCTACCCATAGAAGATAACTAACTAGTAATAGTATTAAACTCATTTAAATAATCTGCAACAGATTCACCTTCTGCCATTTTCATATTAAATAAACGCTTCATCAAAAATACCTTGTTTGAAGCGGAGGGCTTTTCATACAGTGTCGCTAGGGTTTTTATCAAATCTTCTATCGTCTTTGCTTTTGTAATATTAAATGCCACCGATGGTGCCAAACATAACCGAATGCTTCCGAGTGCCTTTCTGTCTAAAAGATCCCATTCAGCCTCTGACATAGTTCCCTGATTCTTGGCTTTGCCTTCCAACGGCTTCCATAAATCCTTCTGATATAGATAGTCTTCCATTTGCATCTTTCGTAACTGGAAGTTCTGCCCATTAAACCTGTCAACCCTCAGCTTACCCTCATCTGCCATTGCTCCCACTCAACCGTGAGACTCCCACTTAACCGTGAGACTTTCCTGCAGAGGATAACTGAAAGACAACCTCGCTCTGATACCACTTGTTAGGATAAACTACGGACAGAAATAAAAACTACATGCAAATATAACTAATGACAGAAAATAATAGATCACACAAAAATGAACACAAGGCACCAAGATTTAACGTGGTTCACCCAATCCCTGGGCTACGCCCACCAAATAGCAAGTCCAATATTATTACAATCTCGTGATTACAACTTGATTACAATCCGTAATCTCTTACAGCTCAATACCGCCACAAGAAGCAATTTCGCTTCACAACATAATGAAAAAATACCTAACCCTAAACCCTTTTATACAAGTATTTAATCCGTTTTAGGGTTACAACATGTCGACCATATGTCGGCCATAATATGTCAGCTACAACGTTGGCCATAATATGTCGGCTACAATGTCGGCCACGGCCCCGAACCTCATTAATTATGAAGTATGTACAGTACTTTCCTGATCAGTCACCATAATCTAACAAAGAAGGACAATGATAATGAGAAGGAAAAGAACCATAAAAAAGGTGGAGAAAGAGGAGTGAAGAAAAGAAAAAAAATGGAAGGAGGACAAGGAGGAGGATATTAGGAAGGAGTATATAATGAACGGTAAATAATTAGAGAAATAAGATCATTGACATTGTTTATTGTGTATGTTATAAGCCATCAGATGTACATTAAGATAGATGTACATTAAGATAGAAGGGAGATATACATACATGAAAAGATTAATAGAGATAAAAATAGGGAGGGCAAAAGATAAGAGTGTAGATAGATAGATCAAAATCAAATGTAAAAGTGGGGAAGACAAGAGAAGATGGGTAGATGAAGAGATAGAACGATAAATATTATGAGAAATATAGAAATAGGGAGTTAGAAATGAGTGTCCATGTGTGCATAAAAGAAATA
Source organism: Cupressus sempervirens (assembly GCA_028749045.1). Taxonomy (NCBI): domain Eukaryota; kingdom Viridiplantae; phylum Streptophyta; class Pinopsida; order Cupressales; family Cupressaceae; genus Cupressus; species Cupressus sempervirens. The sequence goes on from CM053786.1 coordinate 770,546,174, forward strand.
TATAAAAATAGGGCTGTATCTAGAAAAATTATGAGTCAAAAAGACACATGGATATAGAAATAGAGAGTGATATAGATCCATTAATTTATCAATAACAAGTTGACTATTATATCTTACCTAATTATTAAAACCGTGTCTTATTTATTTAAAATATTACCAAACTAAAAAATAATTTAATTATTAAAATGTTAAAACAAACCTTATGCTAATTCTTATTTCTATAAAGAGAAATAATATAGTATTATATTTAGAATAAAGCAGTAAAAGTTTTCTTCAAGAAATATTTTAAAATTATTTTCCTTATGTTCTCCTCCTTTGTTTCTATTAAAACTAATTTATTATAAATGTTATTTTTTTTATAAAACATCGTGTATATGTAAATATGATGGACGTGTATATATATATATATGATTTTTTATTTAAAAAATTTACAAATATATATGTAGACAAATATAAAATTACTGGCGGAAATAAGTTGCATGATTCATAGCTCCGAAAAAACAAGTCCAAATAAAAAAGTAAAACAAAAATAATTTTACAAAGTAAATACACTTTCTTCACTCTTAATTGAAAAACTTCAAAACCGTACAAAATACACTTTTACAGCCGTTACAGTCATACCAAAATACACCGTGCAAACAACCCTTGAACTGTACAAAATACAGAAACACAGGGTACCCCGCAGCCTAATATATACAGAGAGTATACCAAAGCATATATACAATGTGTATACAAAAAGAGACGACTTCCAATACCACGTCTGTTGCAAGCCGATCGCCGATCAGAAAACAGATTTTTCTTCTTTTCCGACGACGAAGGGATGAGGATCCCCCAAGCCATCATTTCCCGCGCAGCCGTTCGCCGTCGAAAGCTCAAAATTTTCATCAGCAGTGTCAAATTCTCGGTCACAATAATTTCCGGCGCAGCCATTTGCCGCCAAAAGCTGAAGATTTTGATCAACTGCCTCAAATTCTCGGTCATAATACTGCAAATAATCAAAGCAGGGGCTGCGAGGGCTCTCTGCTTTACTGCCATGCTTGATCTGCACATTTTCCCCGATCTTTAGGGTTTTCAGAGCAACAGGAAGCCGCCGTGAAGAGGGACAGGGCAGACGGCGTGAAGAACCGCGAGATTGTGCATTTATTCTGCTGTTCGGAGATGGAACGCTGTCTGGAAGGACTGAAGTGACCAAAACTCGCCACTGCGAAAAAACATCTGCTCCAAAGAAGCCGCCATTGCCAGCCGCCGGTCCTACGGGGATCCCTGATAGAAAGAAAAAGAAATGCATTCCTTTGACCTTCTTTACTCGCCTTCTCTGCGATCAGTTCCGTACTGCTTTGCAAGGGTTAGGGTTTGAATCTTCTCCTTTTATAGGAACGACCGGATGAAGGAATATCTCATGGAACCTTCATGCTTGGAGGTTTGAGGGCGCCCCACCTTACCCCCACTTGCCATCTGTCTATTTTCAGTTAACCCCACAAATCGTATTTTGCTCTGTTCGATTGTGAGGGGATAAGATCTTGCCGTCATTGAGGATAGCGCCGACCTTGAATTAAATCAGTATATTGAAATTTGGTATATGTATTGGTCTTTCATGAAGAGAAATTTTTTCATTGTCTCTTAAATTCGTCCAGGCACAATCTCGATCTTATCTCATTTATTCATCAAGACTTGATTTCTAGTGAACTTTCTAAGAATCTTTCAACTTTGCCAATAGACCAAGGGTCCATTGGCAAGTGTATAGTTTTTGGGTTTTATTAGATTAGAGGTTTGTATATACATATTCATTTTGTATGGTATTAAATACTTGATATTTATTGCATCATGCTTTAATGTTAAATGATTAGTGGTTCATACAAATTCATTTTCATGATAATAAACACCTAGCATTAGCTACGTCATGTTTTATGAGTAGGTGGTTCATACAAACTCTCTCATGATAATGAATGGTACACTTTAGCACTCATATCATTTAGTTGATGTTCATAGAGTTAAAGTATTAGACCTTATAGGAAGGAGGTCACTTATCCTAGTACTACTCCAACTCAAGCAATAGAGTTTCCCCCTAGGTTAATGCCCACTTAGTTCCCCACCTTATTTGAACATCACCTAGATATAATGAATGTTAAGTGCACCCTTCATTGTTAGAAGAGACAGGTCTAGGAGATGTGTGTAGGAAAGAGGATTCAACTAGTTGAGCATATTTTTCTTTAATGGATATTCCATCTACAAATACATATTAGCTATAGGAGTGTGACTCTTAGGTTGAAACCTCTTCGGCTAAGAGTCAAGAAAAATAAAATTCAATCTGCCAAATTTGTTAAAGTGAGATCTTAATCTCATCCCTTATGATGTCAAAACCTTGCACTCAACGACCTACTTAGTGGACTAACTTTCAACTTCACCAACAAATCAAGAACTCGTTGTCTAGCGGAGCATATATTAATAGTTGTGAGCACTGGTAAAGTTTTGATAAATATAATTTTAATAAATGTTTAGTCATTTTGATAATATAATATTAATAATTGTGATTTCACATTTATTAATGATAATTATAAGTATCTCTAATTGAATGAAATGTATTTTATAAATCTAAAAACTAACAATGAGTTTATGTTATGTTGGTACACCAACAAGACTGAATGAAGAATTATTCAAATATTATTAATTATGATATTGATCTATCTTTTTCCTAGATCTTTTTGAACACCTTAACAAAATATATAATAATATAATATTATGTTGTATGACTTGAAACCTTAATTATATTGAGGGACATTGCCAAATAAGTTGCTATAAGAATTTATAATTAATTTAAAATTATTATGTATATGGTTTTGAAAAATGTTTTAGGTACTCCTACTTAGTCCTTTCCCCTATTTATATAAAATATAGTGCTTAAAGTATTAAAATATACTACATATTCATGTCTCAAAATATTTTTACCTTTTTATTTTATTTTGAAAGGAGATTAAAATTCATTTTTAAAAAAAATTAGTACTTGAGAGAGTAACTACAATCAAATATATGTGGAGAATAGATATTTATTTAGAAATATGATGTGATTAATGGTTGGATAAAGTCAATGGGTCCTTGGTCTACTGGTGAAGTTGAATGGTTTTGAAGAAGCCTTTTAGGTATCAATTCTTGTTGGCAAAGACCTTAGATCATAAGGGATGAGGTTAGGATCACGCCTTAGTGCATTTCGGTGGAACAAATACCCATCAGTCCTTGGCTCTTGGTTGAAGAGGTTCTAAATGGTAGAATAAAAATTAGTATTATGATATTGAAAAACCATGAATGATGAAATGAATGTTTTGGGATTTCTAAAATTGTCATTTATCATTGTCAATTTTATTATTATTGTAGGATTGAATGCACACCCACAAATGTGATAACAAATGAATATGAATTCAATATAGTTGTACATTATTGATATATGAGTTGAGAATGTTGCAAATGTAAGGATGACAAAGTGACTAAGACTGGGGGTGGGGGGGTGAATCAGAAACCACTTAAAACTTCTTTCACGTAATCCACTTTATTATATTATCTAATTTGCTTGCATGCATGGAACATAAAGCAATAAAGTAACAACATCATAACACAATATTTGGTAACTTAAAAACCCTCCAAGTAGAAGGTAAAACTAGGGTGGGGATGGCACCCACAATGCTTCACTACTGCAATAATAAAGTTGGCCTGATAGGGATTACAATTAATCACTTCTGGTGATCTACTCAGTTAAGAGTAAGAAGGACTATTAGGTCCACCTTGTGAAAGAATTTATACAATACAATTAAGTGTGTACTATGTTAGGAGTTTCTGCAAAGGACTATTAGGTCCACCTTGTTAAGGATTTGACTGATGCACCTGTTAGGATGAAACAATAGATTGATCTTTGCTATGCAACTTGGTTTGTTGAATAAGATCCTTTGATGTGAACAAATCACCTAATTGTGATAGATGAGCCTCTACCTTTCCTTGATATTTCTTCTAGCCTTCTAATTACTCTGCTCTTTCATATTTGCTTCCATGCAATGTTCTTCAAAATGGATCTTTCATATTTGGATAAACAAAGTAACTTACATTTATATTCATCCAAAATAATAACATTAACAAGTCAGCTACATACTTGCACGACCACATGTTGGCCTGTTACAAATTACCAACTAAATAAACCCTTACATTAAATGCATAACCAAGCCACAAGTTGGCTCTCAACAAATATTAAATACCTATCACAAGATTAAATGTAAAGGTTGGCTCAAACTAGAAACCGAACATAGAAAACTTAGTCAATGAATAAACCAAGACATGAATGAACATCAAAAGGATCACTAGACTACTCAGCACCAGCAACAACTCGGTTGATACAAGAATTTTAACTTGGTCAAGAAAGGAACTCAACATCATCTACAACTCGATTAGAACTAGCAACTTGGCAAACACATGAACTCAGTGAACACTAGAATAATGTGACTCGTTAGATACTTGAACTTGGTCAAGGCTTCCACACAACCAACACAGCCACTCGGTAACTATAACAACTCGGTAAGCACTGCTACTTGGCAACCATAGACTGAAAAGAGAAGGAAAATCAAGAAACCAAGGATGCCCCTACATCATTCTACTAGGGTAAATAGAGAAGACCTTAGACGCTCCTGCATCATTTTCCCCAATTAAATAGAAAAGTGTGTCCCACACTTTGATTCTAGAAGAAAATTCTGTACTTAGCTTCATCTTCATAAAAGGCTTCCAATCCATCAAAGAAAATAGATCAAATCTAAAAATCAACCATCTGTGCTTCATCCATCAAAACATCAGATTTCATCCAACCAATCAACATACTTACTTCCATGAATGAACTGAAAATCATAACACTCCATAAGTAATCGTTGCAATGCATCATCACCATCATCCATATTAACATCCTCATACATGAAAACTAGATCAACAACAATATCCAAATCACAAACCCGATCAACAATGAACATATGAACTCAAATCCAAAATAATAGTAGCACATAAATCCATAACATGAAAATCCTCCACCAAATCAATAGTAAATGAACCCATATCAAGAACATACAACAATAACTCTATGTCATCCATACTCATAATAGTATGTATATTCATTCCTCCAGCAACATATAGATCAACAGCATCATCAAAATCCACATCAGTAGAAACATTCATATCCTTCAACATCTCAACATCAACGTATAAGTTCATATCCATATCAGCAACAACACCATCATGTAAATCCACCTCAATAACATCTCTAAAACCCTTAACCACATTACCAAGAAGTAAATCAATCTTCTTACCACAAGCAACATCTAGATCAATAACATCCATAATAGGAGGAACATGTAACTCCAGATTAACATATAAATCCTCAATCACATCTATATCAACATTAACATCATCCTGAGTAATAGAAAATTCCAATTCCTCACCAACATTTATGAAATTCTCCTCCTCAACAATCTAATTGTGCACAAGAAGATGCCTTACAATTTCCATGTCATATCTATCCATCTACTCATGAAAACCAAAAGATACCTCATCAACTTCAACAAAATCATCATGCATTTCCATAATCTGTCTTCTTCTCTTCTTAATCTCTTTCACCAGCCAATAAACCTTCTTTCTAATCCTCAGATGCCACCTGAAATCAGACTCTTCCAGATTTTCATATAATTCATCCCAAAAAGAAGCATACTCATTGCTCTCAACATCATCAAGATGTCTTCCACAATCTTTTGCTAACTCAATAGCTTCTACTTCGACTGCAATTTTCCTCAACATGTCAAAAAACTGTAGTTCAACATATCTCCTTCCACAAACCATCTTTTCACATACAAACAATGATCGAACAACAAGTCCTCTGCAAGTGTGGGCCAAATCCACAGATTTTCCACCATATACCAAATTCACCAACTAGCTAGAGCTTCCAAAATCAAACTCTTCTCTAACAAAATTCACCCAATCCAAGGTCCTAGTACAAACTACCTGACACTCGGTGATCTATCTGCACACTTGGAAACACTAAGCTATGATGTCATCTAATGTAGCAAAAATTCAAGGGTACCCCTACTAGAGGTAATCTGAATCTCAGCAAAGAAACACATAGCAGAAAATGAACAAGACGAACAAGATTCAGATCCAGAGAGACAACATTTCATATATTCAAATCAAGAAGTTTTCGTCCAACATGCCCGACTGTACAACCTTCTGGGTTATGACCATAACAAAGAAGAATACATCTTTCAAAGAAGAATAGTTCTCCAAACTCAAATACAAACTTCTAGCTCCAAGATAATCCATACTAAGAATCCCTAAACTAAATGACTTCTCCATGCTTCACTACATCTCCATCATCGAACAATAATTCACTACCTCCTTCCATAATGCCTAAGACTCTACCCAAGACCTCCTTAAATACTTGTGTGGCCACAAGTCGGCCTATTAAAAATTACCAACTAAATAAACCCTTAAATTAAATGCATAACCAATCCATAAGTCGGCTCTCAACAAATATTAAATACCTATCACAAGATTAAATACAAAGGTTGCCTCAAACTAAAAATTGAACATAGAAAACTAGGTCAATGAAGAAACCAAGACATGACCAACAATCAGAAGGATCACCAAACTACTTAGAACATGAAAGAACTTAGTTGAAACCACAACTCAGTTGGCAAAGGAACTTGGCACCAACGTCAACCTGGTCGATACAAGAATTCTAACTCGATCAACAAAGGAACTCAACATCATCTACAACTCGGTTAGAACTAGAAAATTGAGAAACACATGAACTCCACGAACACTGGAATAATGTGACTTGGTAGATACTTGAACTTGATCAAGGATTCCACATAGCTAACATGACCACTTAGTAACTATAACAACTTGGTATGTATTGCTACTTGGAAACCATAGAGTGAAAAGAGCAAGAAAGTCAAGAAACCAAGGATGCCCTTGCATCATTCTACCAGGGTAAATAGAAAAGAACTCAGATGCTCCTACATCAATACTGGATGCTTGGTTCATACTGATCACTTGACAAACTCAACTAACTCGGTTCATACTGCTTTGCTTCCTTGGTTCTCATTCTAAAACAAGAATGCTAAACTAACTCGGTTCACACTAGAGCCTGGTAGATATTATAACCTTGATTTACTCTGCAACTCGGTAGATAGCATAAGCTTGGTTTACACTACTCATTTCTTTATTAGTTAATATTGATAACTTGGTTTACACTTTTTTCTGGTAGCTTGGTCACTACTACTAAGAAAATTCATGATTTGAAAAAGGAATAGGAGGATGAGAAGAAAAAAGAGGTGACTATTGCAAAGACAATCCAATATTTGAAGAAGGAATTGGAGGATGAGAGGAAAAGAGAAACTAATTGGAAAGGGAAAGCATATGAAATAAGAAAAAAGAGTGAAACAAAGATTTCTAAAAGGATAAAAAACATGGAGAATGCAGAACATCATGACCTATAATTTAGGCAACTTGGTTAAGGAAATTGTTGGAAACTTGAAAGTCATCGTGTTTGTCCTTGCACTAAAAGATCAACCTGTTAACATGCTATACAACCACACAACTTATAGAACATAGGAGGAGGTTAATCCACATCATGAATCTTGAAGGGAAATGTTGGCTGTTAGTCCAACAATCCCCCCCTCAACATTACCTGAGGAAATTCAAACCTATGACCATGCTCTAATACTAATTGTTATAAACTTGAAATCTATTGTGTTTTCTATTGTGCTAAAAGATCAACTTGTTAACACGCGATACAATTGCATGACTTATAGAACATAGGAGGAGGTTAATCCACATCATGAATCTTGAAGGGAAATGTTTATTGTTAGTCCAATAGGAACTACTCTAGAAAGAATTAAAAATTGCATCAAACCATTGTCAACATTGAATGCAACTATAGATGAATTGCTCGATTCATATAAAAATATCTCTTTGAAGTATGCATTGTTGATGAGGTTACAACTATTTATGTACAACCTACATAAAATAGAGCTTCCAAATGATGTAGAATGGAGTGCCCTGTTGGATACAATTGTCTAATTGTGTGTTATCTTTGATGTTACACAAATGTCATATTAGTTGGCAGACAATTCTTACTGGGTTTAGTTGGTCAGCAAGACAATTTTTTGTGTCTACCGAGCATTCCTGGGGATTACTTTACGAAGTTAGTATCTACCAAGCTCACTTGGGAATCAAAGGAAAATGTGGTAGAAAGCAGTGTTAATTGAGCTTTCATGATTAACAAAGGAAAGTTAGTGTTCACCGAGTTCACTCGTTCTCCAAAGGATTTTTGTAGGTTCATAGTGTTAACCGAGCTTCTGTTGGTTAACACAAGAAATCATTTCAAGAACAGTGTTTACCGAGTAGGGTCGACTAATGAAGGATTTTGTTGATTTTAGAAATAAAGTTTAATTATTTCAAGTATTAATTCTAGCCGATTGAAGTAATGATTATTGGTAATTGTAAGTTATAACTAGGTTGACTTGATAATCTAAAAGGTATATATGAAAGGTCAAGTTGAGAATTCTAATGTGTATGAGCAAGTATGCAAGTGTATTGATTGTTTGAAGAGGAAAGTGTGAGTGAATTTGAAGGATGGTCAAATATCCTTGAGGAGCAACAAAGTTATATTTGATCAGGAAGGATCTAGTGTGAAGCAGAACAAAGATCTATATCAGCAATTCAATTGCATCTCATTTAGGCCATTTCATTGTTACTTTCGTACCATGTAGCAGTGATTCCAAAATCTCTTGGCAGAGTTGGTTTAACAGTCATTTGTAAATCCTCTAACAAGGTGACAGTTCCATTGAATTGTTTTAAGACCTTTTGCAAGGCCACTCCTAATAGGGTGATTAAATCCTCTAACAAGGTCACACCTAACAATGTGTTTTGTAACCTTTAACCAAGTTGGCTCCTAATAGAGCTCACTTCAGAAGAGTGAAAATTAGTAGCTAGTTACTTGGTGGTTTTGCCCATATTGGGTTTCCATGTTAAATCTAGTGGCTCATGTGTTCATGTTATTTCTTTTATGCATGCATGATAATCACTATGAATGTTTAAAGATCAGTAATAAGTATAACATACATTGCATTTACTGAGTTACAACAAATTCTGTATGTTTACTAAGTGACAACAATAAGTAGTTTTATCAGACATCTAAGGGATCTGTGGATTTTTTTTTGTGGTAACTGATTCACCCCGCCTCTCTCAGTTACTCCATCTATATTTCCAACAATTGGTATAAGAGCTTTTGGTGCTTGCAAGAAAGGTTTCAAGGACCTAAGCTAAAGATCAAGATGTCTTACAAGAGAGAAATTCCAAGGCTTAACAAAGATAACTTTTCAGCATGGCAGGGACTAATGAGACTTCATCTAGCTTCCATTAGAGATACAGGATTGAACCTTGATGAAGAATATACAACTCCTTCTAGTACATTATCTGTTGGTGACATTGCTGAGAAAATGACTCATAACACCATGATGATAAAAATTGCATTTTCTCTAAGCTATGAAGAATTTGATGATGTCAAAGACTACAAAATTGCCTTTGAAATGTGGAACAAGCTAAAGGACATCTACAGTGGTGATGACAATGTGAGGAGAGCCAAAGAAGAAACCCTTAGAGGACAATCTGATTAGATGAAAATGAGAGAGGATGAAAACATTGCCAAATATGTTGAAAGGATCAAATTAAGTGTTAGTGCTATCAAAGCTTCTAGAGGAGATATCAAGGAAGAAACTGTTGCAAGTAAAGTTCTTAGAACATTGCTTCCCATTTATGCAATTAGAGTATCTACAATTCAAGAAAGAAGATGTGAAGCAAATCATAAGATAACTTTGGATGCCATAGTAGGAAGACTGATAGCCTTTGAGCTAGATAACTATGACAATTATGTTCCAGCTCCCAAGAATATTGAATCAAAATTTGAGGCCAATGTCATGTCCCCTATTCAAATAATTAAAATAAATAAATAAACTTTGTTAAGGCAGGCAGGCTCCAAAAAGGTGAAATTTCGGAAAAAGGGGCTAATCTTTGGAAACCAATGGACTAATAAATAAAAATTATTATTAAATTATATTTTATTAACCCCTCTTGGACGTGAGTTAGGGTTATGCCCTCTTTAAAAGGGGTTTGGAGGCATTTTGGGCTCATTCTACATCTTGATTCTTGCTAATTTTCTTGTTGTTCTTCAGAGGCTGCCAAACCTATGAAGAAGGAGACCCAAGAACAGGAGTTTGCAGGTTTTCAGAAAGGCTAAGGACGGGAGTTTGAAGCCATTCCATGTGCATGCTCATACAGAGTTTGCCTTTGTGCTGAATAGTGCCGATTTGGGTGTTTTCGGGGTTGTTTTTGGTTTGAGTTTGGGTTTTCAGTTGAGTGTTTCATATCAGTTTGGTTTGCTGCTGTATTTCAGACTTTATGATGTTAAAATAGGGCTGAATATATGTATTGGGTCGTGATTAAACTTCTGAGATAGTTTATGAGTGTTTTGTGGTGTTTCCGGGCATTTTTTGTGTTAATTTCGGGAGCCCGATTGAGCATAGTTTTGCCCTACATTTGTGAGCTGTTGTGTAAAGGCTATACAAATCTGGAAATGTCATTTTGTAGGCTGTTATGCTGCTGAAATTTCTGTAAAAATGTCCATTTTCAGATTTATTAATAATTTGTGAAGTTGTGAAGTTTTTGGCACTAATTTGGACATACCCGATTTGGGTTTTATTGGAAAATTGGCAGATCTTTGTAATATTGGTTGTTTGATTTTAAAGTTCTGATTCGAGGCTAGAAATATCATAAAAAATTAGTAAAGGGACATTTCAGTGGTATCAGAGCCGTGATCTTGCCAGCCTGAGGGTTTGCAGAAGTTGCATGTCAGTTTTAACAACTACCCAGATCTTGCATGTCAAGTTTTGATAACTACCCAGATCTTGCATGTCATATTTTATGATTGCATGCAACTAAGTGAAAGAGAAAAAAGATATTTGCAGCGAGAAAAGAAAAAAGAAATTTTGATCAAACCCCCAGTTGAAAGCAAAAGTACAAAATCCAAGGAAGAAAAAAGTATGGCTGATCCAGATGAGATGGCAAAGAAATTCTTCCAAGACATCCAAAATACTCAGAAGCAAACAGTGGATGGTTTGGCAGAAACTAGAGAGGCTTTGCGAATATTGACAGAAAAATTACAAGGAATTGCATCTATTAATGAGAAAGGGAGCACTTCAGAGGAGCCAAGAAATGGGAGATCCACACCATCTAAATCAACCAAATCTATTTTCTTGCCTGCAGATGAGCCACCAGTACCAAATCCAGCCATTAATCCAGTGGAAGAGGTTACAGGTAATTTGATTACATTAAGAGCTACTTACAATGGCTTAGATGATGACTTTCGTAGTTCAGTTCCTTTTAGAGAATATGTGGATATGATGAACGCTTTGATGCCCAAGAAAGAGAACAGGAGGGAGCATGACACAAGTGGAAGAGAGCTCAAAAATAAAATAAGCAAGTTTACAACACCTACTTTTGATGGAGCAAATAAAATTTCAGCTAGAGCATGGCTACAAAAATTACAAACTTTCTTCACACTTAACCCCATGAAAGAGAGTGATGCTATTCAATTTGCAAGTCTACACTTGGAAGATGCAGCCTATGATTGGTGGTATCATGGAATGACTACTCAAGGTCACGATCAGGTAACTACATTTGAAGATTTCAGTCAAAGGGTGATAGATAGATTTGACCTCAAGGATGATGAAGAGTACTTTAAAGAATTGTCAAAGTTGAAGCAAACCAAATCAGTTAATGAGTATATAGAAGAATTTCAAAAAGTGGTTGTTATGGTACCTGATATGAGTGAAAAGAGGATCGTTTATCTTTTTCTTGATGGTTTAGAAGATTCTGTTAAGGGTTTGGTTAAGGCTTTCTCACCCTCAACCTTACAGGAAGCTATCAAAAGAAGCTTGCAACTTGAAACTTGCGTGCCTATGAAATCAATCACTAATCAAAAACCCCCAAATCTTTGGCAACATAAGGAAAATTTTTAGAAAAAGACTTTCCCAACACTACCACCAAAAGATGTGACAAATGTGGCAAAAAAGAAGGTAGATGAAGAGACTAGGAGTGAATTACGAAGGAAAAAGCTTTGTTTTACTTGTAGAGAACCATGGGTTCCAGGACACAGATGTTTGGGGAAAGGTCAAGTGCACTATATTGAAGTTGCTTCAGAATCTGATTCAAATGAGCACGAGGAATTTCATGATACTAAGGAGGAGGTAGAAGAAGAGAAAGTAAAAGAAATTAGCAAGGATGGCACTTTAGCAGCATTATCAGGAGTCCCAAGATACCATCCCTTCCGAATTCGAGGGGTACTAGCAGGGCAAAGGTTGACTGTTCTTCTTGATAGTGGGGCAACTCACAATTTTACTGATGAGGGATTTGTCATGAAAAGAGGGCTTAAAGCAGAAGATTTTGAGGGATTCAATGTTACTGTAGCTGATGGATTCACTATGCCTTGCACATGGGTGGTGAAACAACTCAAGATGACCTTAGGAGATTATGAGTTATGTGATGACTTCTATGTGGTTGGTATTGGGGAGACAGATCTTGTATTGGGTGTTCAATGGTTGCACTCTATCGGAGGCTATTACATGAACCATCAAACTATGGAGTTTAAATTTCATTCCAATGGGAAAGAAGTCATATTGAGAGGGTTATCAAATGGAGCACCTAAGGCAGTCTCTGCAAAGAGGATGGAGAGGACTTTTCGAAGAGGACAAGTAACATGGGCAGCAGGAGTCATAATCCAACCAACAAGCTCTCCAAAAAATCAAGGTAATTTCCATTTTGAAATTCAAAATATTCTTGATAAGCATAGTATAGTTTTCAATGATTTTCCTCCAGGATTACCACCAGATAGAGGTTTTGAGCATGTTATAGAGTTAGAACTGGGTGCCAAACCAGTTATAACAACCCCATACCGCCATCCAAGAGGTTATAAGGAAGAAATTGAAAAAACTATTAAAGAACTCCTGGACATGGGATTCATAAGGCCTAGCTCTAGTCCATTTGCATCATCTGTGGTACTTGTCAAGAAAAAGGATGGTACAATGAGAATGTGTATAGACTACAGGGCTCTAAACAAGAAGACCATAAAAAATAGGTATCCCATACCACGCATAGATGAACTCATTGATGAGTTACATGGTGCTGTATACTTCTCAAAAATTGACTTAAGATCAGGCTACCATCAAATCCAAATGAGGAGTGAATATGTGGAAAAGACTGCTTTCAGATGTCACTATGGGCACTTTGAATTTCTTGTTATGCCATTTGGACTCACTAATGCACCTACAACATTCCAATCTTGTATGAATAAGGTATTCAGTCAGCATCTTCAAAAATTTGTTTTGGTATTTTTTGATGAAATCTGTATATACAGTAAAACATGGGAAGAGCATCTAAAGCACATAGACACTGTTTTGGGAATCTTGGAGCAGCAATCCTTCTATGCTAAGCTATCTAAATGTGAGTTTGGTTTGACAGAGATCCTATATTTGGGACATATTATAAGCTCTAAAGGAGTACAGGTTGATCAACAAAAAATTCAGGCAATTTTGGATTGGCCTCCACCCACTAATCTTACACAGTTGAGAGGTTTCTTCGGGTTGTGTAGCTACTATAGGAGATTTGCCAAGGGATTTTCTCAGCTTGCTACCCCCTTGACTGATTTGACAAAGAAAGGAGCTTTTGTTTGGATAGAAGGGGCACAAAAAACATTTGATAAGCTTAAGGAGGTAATGAGTTCATGCCCTGTGCTTGCAATTCCAGATTTCTCTTTACCTTTTGTTGTTGAATGTGATGCTTCGGGAGAAGGTATAAGGGCTGTCCTAACTCAAAGGGGACATCCAATAGCATTTGAGAGTCAAAAATTAAATCAATTAGAGAAAGGGTACTCCATCTATGATAAGGAAATGTTGGCAATCATGCATGCACTTCATAAGTTTAGACAATATTTGGTATGTGGGAGATTCATTGTAAAGACAGACCATAATAGCCTCAGGTTCTTCTTGAACCAAAGGGATTTGAATGATCATCAACAAAAATGGGTAAGCAAACTGCAAGCTTATGATTTTGATATTGAATAGATGAAAGGAAAGAATAATGTGGTTGCTGATGCTCTCTCAAGAAAGCCCACTTTGTGTTCCTTATCATCTATCTCTGCTGATTGGAAAGTCTCCATAATTTTAGAGTATGCTAAAGATTCATTTGCCACCAAGATTTTGGATAAGTTAGTGGATGATAACAGGTACAAGGTTGTTGATGAATTTATTTATTACAAGAACAGAATCTTCTTAGTGCCAGGGTCAAAAACTAAGGAGAGGATATTGAGGGCCTTTCATGACACACCTTTGGCTGGTCACCAAGGATACTTCAAGACATACAGGCAAATTCGAGAGCGGTTTTCATGGAAGGGTATGAAGGAGGATGTCCTTAAACGCATTAAGGAATGTATGGTATGCCAACAAAGCAAGAGTGAGCAAAATTTTCCTACAGGGTTGTTGCAGCCACTTCCTATTCCCGAACAAAAATGGGAAAGTATTTCCATGGATTTCATCACTGGGTTGCCCAAGGTTCAAGGTAAGGATTGCATATATGTGGTGGTAGATAGACTAACTAAGTATGCACATTTCTTTCCTATCACATCTGATTTCAAGGCATCACAAGTGGCCGAATTGTTCTTCAAGGAAATTTTTAGATTACATGGTTTGCCTAGAAACATTGTTAGTGACCGGGACAGTAGATTCCTCAGCTCTTTTTGGAAGGAGCTCTTTCATTTGGCAGGAACTGAACTCACTCCCAGTACTAGCTATCACCCTCAAACAGATGGACAAACAGAGATAGTTAATAAATGGATAGAAGGATATTTGAGGAACTATGTTTCAAATCAACAACATGCTTGGGTGAAATGGTTACACCTAGGGGAGTATTGTTACAATACATCTCATCACATGTCTATTGGTATGTCTCCTTTTCGTGCTCTTTATGGTTATGATGCCCTTTCCTTTGTTGATCTAATACTTTCCGATAGTAGAGTACCCGCAGCAAGTGATTTCATCAAGCAAAGCCAAGACATAATAAGGTCCCTCAAGGATAATCTACAACATGCACAAAACCAACAAAAGATATATGCTGACAGGAAAAGGATTGAAAGATCTTTTGAGGTGGGAGATTTGGTATTTGTTAGGTTGCAGCCATATAAGCAAAGCACCTTGAAGAGAAGTGGGGCAAAGAAACTCAAGCCAAGGTTCTATGGGCCTTATAAAATCATCAAGAAGGTAGGAGAGGTAGCTTATGAATTGGAGCTCCCACCAAACAGAAAAATACATAATATTTTTCATGTATCTTGCTTAAAGAAGGTTCTAGGCCAGCAAACCATAGTATCTACAGAATTACCACCTCTTGATGATGAAGGGAAATTAGTTTTGATACCAGAAGAGATTTTGGATACAAGAGAGAAAAGGTTGAGAAATAGGAGCATCATAGAGCATTTGGTCAAATGGAAAGGATTACCACTAGAGGATGCAACTTGGGAAGGAGCACATATTCTTGAGAATTCCAACCTTCATTGCTTGAGGACAAGCAATATTTGGGAGGGGAGGACTTGTCATGTCCCCTATTCAAATAATTAAAAAAAAAAAAAAACTTTGTTAAGGCAGGCAGGCTCCAAAAAGGTGAAATTTCAGAAAAAGGGGCTAATCTTTGAAAAAAAATGGACTAATAAATAAAAATTATTATTGAATTATATTTTATTAACCCCTCTTGGACGTGAGTTAGGGTTATGCCCTCTTTAAAAGGGGTTTGGAGGCATTTTGGGCTCATTCTACATCTTGATTCTTGCTAATTTTTTTGTTGTTCTTCAGAGGCTGCCAAACCTGTGGAGAAGGAGACCCAAGAACGGGAGTTTGCAGGTTTCCAGGAAGGCTAAGGATGGGAGTTTGAAGCCATTCCATGTGCATGCTCATACAGAGTTTGCCTTTGTGCTGAATAGTGCTGATTTGGGTGTTTTCGGGGTTGTTTTTGGTTTGAGTTTGAGTTTTCAGTTGAGTGTTTCATATTAGTTTGGTTTGCTACTGTATTTCAGACTTTATGATGTTAAAATAGGACTAAATATATGTATTGGGTCATGATTAAACTTCTGAGATAGTTTATGAGTGTTTTGTGGTGTTTCCGGGCATTTTTTGTGTTAATTTCGGGAGCTCGATTGAGCATAGTTTTGCCCTACATTTGTGAGCTGTTGTGTAAAGGCTATACAAATCTGAAAATGTCATTTTGTAGGCTGTTATGCTGCTGAAATTTTTGTAAAAATGTCCATTTTCAGATTTATTAATAATTTGTGAAGTTGTGAAGTTTTTGGCACTAATTTGGACATACCCGATTTGGGTTTTATTGGGAAATTGGCAGATCTTTGTAATATTGGTTGTTTGATTTTAAAGTTTTGATTCGAGGCTGGAAATATCATAAAAAATCAGTAAAGGGACATTTCAAAGCTTCTAGAGGAGATATCAAGGAAGAAACTATTGCAAGTAAAGTTCTTAGAACATTGCTTCCCATTTATGCAATTAGAGTATCTACAATTCAAGAAAGACAATGTGAAGAAAATCATAAGATAACTTTGGATGCCATAGTAGGAAGACTGATAGCCTTTGAGCTAGATAACTATGATAAATATCAGTAATAAGTATAACATACATTGCATTTACTGAGTTACAACAAATTCTGTATGTTTACTAAGTGACAACAATAAGTAGTTTTATCAGACATCTAAGGGATCTGTGGATTTTTTTTTGTGGTAACTGATTCACCCCACCTCTCTCAGTTACTCCATCTATATTTCCAACAATTGGTATAAGAGCTTTTGGTGCTTGCAAGAAAGGTTTCAAGGACCTAAGCTAAAGATCAAGATGTCTTACAAGAGAGAAATTCCAAGGCTTAACAAAGATAACTTTTCAGCATGGCAGGGACTAATGAGACTTCATCTAGCTTCCATTAGAGATATAGGATTGAAATACCTTGATGAAGAATATACAACTCCTTCTAGTACATTATCTGTTGGTGACATTGCTGAGAAAATGACTCATAACACCATGATGATAAAAATTGCATTTTCTCTAAGCTATGAAGAATTTGATGATGTCAAAGACTACAAAATTTCCTTTGAAATGTGGAACAAGCTAAAGGACATCTACAGTGGTGATGACAATGTGAGGAGAGCCAAAGAAGAAACCCTTAGAGGACAATCTGATTAGATGAGAATGAGAGAGGATGAAAACATTGCCAAATATGTTGAAAGGATCAAAGTAAGTGTTAGTGCTATCAAAGCTTCTAGAGGAGATATCAAGGAAGAAACTGTTGCAATTAAAGTTCTTAGAACATTTCTTCCCATTTATACAATTTGAGTATCTACAATTCAAGAAAGAAGATGTGAAGCAAATCATAAGATAACTTTGGATGCCATAGTAGGAAGACTGATAGCCTTTGAGCTAGATAACTATGACAATTATGTTCCAGCTTCCAAGAATATTGAATCAACATTTGAGGCCAAGTTTTCACTTGAGGAAAAAGGCAAGAAGATAAAGGACACTCAGTAAGAAAGTGAAGAAGAATTAGAGGAAATTTTTGACAGTGATCTTGAAGTTGTTGAAGCTCTACATGCAAGGAAATATTCTAGAGGTAGAGGAAAATATAAAGGTAAAGTTCGCCTAATCTATTTTTCATGTGAAGAAATTGGTCATATTGCAACTAGGTGCCCAAACAAACAAAGCAAGGATGAGAAGAAAGGTCACAAGTGCAATGGCAAGAAATATTTCAAATCATTCAAGGACAAAGGTAAGAAGACATGTTTTATGACTAAGGACTCTAAGGATTCTGATAATAGTGAAGATGAAATAGTTACATTGCTATGAAAGATGAATCTGATAATGATGAAGAAGATAAGATGGCACTTATTGCTCAGGTGAGAAAAAATGATACATGGATCATAGACAGTGGATGTTCACATCATATGATTGGTAACAAAATAAAGTTTGAACACTTTGAAGACTATGATGGTGGTAGTGTAAGGTTTGGAAACAATGAACCTTGTTGCATAAAAGGAAGAGGTTGAATCTCATTAACCAAAGAACTTGCATGTGATAATGCCTATTGGGTTGAAGGACTAAAACATAATTTTTTGAGTGTGGCACAACTAATCAACATTGGATTCAAGGTGGAATTCATGCATGGAAAGGCAAGATTGCTAGATGACAAAGGAAAACTGATTGGATCAGGTAAACAAATAAAAGGTAACTTATTTTATCTTGATCTTGGTGAGTGCTCATGTTTTATTGCTCAAGTTGAAGAAAGTTGGTTATGGCACAGAAGGTTATGTCATGTGAATTTTGATAACATGGTGAAAATAAGAAAATTCAGGAAAGTAAGAGGCATTCCTAGTTTGAAGAAACTTGATGTTGGTCTATACAAGAATTGTCAGATTGGTAAAATGGGAAAGACTAGCTTTAAAAGTAAAAACTATCAGTCTAAAGATATTTTGGAAATTGTGCATACTAATTTGTGTGGACCTATTGGAATTGAGAGCTATACTGGAGAAAAGTTCTTCATTCTTTTTGTTGATGACTACTCTAGAATGATGATTGTTATGTATTTAAGAGAGAAGTCAAAAGTATTGGAGAAATTCAAATGGTATTTGGAAAGAGTAGAGAAAGAAACAAGGAAAATATTTAAATGCTTGAGATCAGATAGAGGTAGTGAATTCATCTCCAATGAATTCAATAACTTTCACATTGAAAGAGGAATCAAAAGCTAGGTATTAGCTCCTAGAACTCTCGAGAAAAATAGAATAGTTGAAAGGAGGAATAGATTTATCATGGATTATGCAAGGACTCTAATGATTGAAAAGAAAATTGCTATCAAATACTAGAAGGAAGCATTCAACACTGTAGTTCATACCTTAAATCTAGTATAGTTGAAGAAGGACTCATTCAAAACCCCCTATGAGTTATGGTATGGCTATAAACCCAATGTAAGTTACCTAAAAGTATTTGGAAGTAAATGTTACATCTTGAAAGAATTTAGAAAAGGAAAATTTGATGTGAAAGGTGATGAAGGTATATTTTTAGGATATTCTTGCAAGAGTAAGGCATATAGATGTTTGAATTTTTCTACTCACAAAATCATAGAAAGTGGACATGTGAAAGTTGATGAGGTTGTAGAAAGGACTAAAGAAGAAAGCAAAAAGGAACCAAAAGATTATAGGATATTTGTTTTCATTGAACCTGATACATTGCCGAAACATTTGTTAATTAAGAGACTTCTATTCTTGAGTCTTCCTCAGTCATCGAGTTGCAAGAAGTTCAAACCAAGTCACAGTTTGAAGCTATCGAGCCAATACCTACCGAGTCTAAAGGACCCAAGCCACAAACAAAAAAACCAAAGCCATAAGTTGAAATTCAAAATGAAGATAGTCAAACTTAGTCAAAAGGAAAAGAACCTGTATTGGCCAAGTATGTTAAAAGACATCATGCACCAGATCAAATTATTGGAGACAAATTAGAAGGTACTATGACAAGAAGCAAGCTAAAAGGTACATGTTTACTTGCTAATTTTGAACCTAGAAATGTCAAAGATCAATTGGAAAATGAAAGTTGGATTGAGGTTATGAATGAAGAGATAAAGCAAATAGAAAAGAAAAAAACTTAGACTCTTGTACCTAGGCCTAAAGAAAAAAATGTGATTGGAACAAAATGGGTATTTAGGAATAAGTTGAATGAAGATGGTAAAGTATCAAGAAACAAAGCTAGATTGGTATGTAAAGGATACTCTCAAGAAGAAGGAATTGATTATGGTGAGACTTTTGCTCCTATTGCAAGATTGGAAAGTGTCAGGACTTTACTTACATATGCAACACATAAAGGATTTAAGGTATATCAAATAGATGTCAACTATGAATTTCTCAATGGTATTCTTGATGAAGAAGTCTATATTGAACAACCTGAAGGATTTGTTGATCCAGACAAAAAGGAGATGGTCTGCAAGTTACACAAAGCATTGTATAGTCTGAAACAAGCTCCTAGAGCATGGTATGAGAGATTGCATAACTACCTTATTTAGATTAGTTTCTAGAGAACTAATGATAATAGTAATTTGTACATCAAGGAAGGACCAGATAACAAGATTGTTTTGGTAGAAATATTTGTGGATGACACTTTGTTTACAGGGAATGATGATCTATGCAAAGAATTTTCAGAGCAAATGAACAAAGAATTTGAAATGTCTATGTTTGGTGAGATTAAGTTCTTTGTTGGTATTCAAATACAATAGAGCAAGAATGGTATCTACATCACTCAATCAAAGTATATCAAAGAGATACTCAAGAAGTTTGGTATGGAAGATTCAAAACTAGTTGGAACCCCCATGTGTATTGGACTAAAGCTTACCAAAGATGATGATTCAAAAGAAGTACATTAGACCTTATATAGATCAATGATTGGAAAATTGCAGGATGTAGTTCATATAAGGCTTGATATTGCTCTTGCAATTGGTATAGTGGTAAGATTCTCGGCAAAACCTGGAGAAAATCATATGATGGCAATCAAAAGAATCTTGAGATACTTGAAAGGCACTAAAGATTATGGCTTATGGTATAAAATTGGAGGAAATCTGGACTTAAAAATGTTTATTGATGTTGATTGGGCATGAAACATTGATGATACAAAAATTAGAAGTGGTGGAGCATTCTTTCTTGGAAAAAGGTTGGTATCTTGGACAAGCAAAAAGCAAAATTGCACATCCCAATCTACAACAAAAGCAGAATGTGTTGCAGTAGCAATAAATTGTTCTAATATTGTTTGGTTTAAATAGTTGTTGGAAGACATGAAGGTTGAGATCAAAGAATTAGTTG
This sequence comes from Cupressus sempervirens, assembly GCA_028749045.1. Lineage (NCBI taxonomy): Eukaryota > Viridiplantae > Streptophyta > Pinopsida > Cupressales > Cupressaceae > Cupressus > Cupressus sempervirens. Next base: position 770,567,181 of record CM053786.1, read on the forward strand.
TTATGTTTCGTGATAATACAAGTGCAATCAACATTTCAAAGAATCTAGTGATGCATTCCAAAACCAAGCACATTGCTATAAAATACCACTATGTCAGAGAATTGGTGCAAGTTAAGGAAATTAGATTGGAATATGTCCATACAAAAGAATAGATTGCAGACATATTCACCAAGTCATTACCTAAGGTTGCATTCTTATATCTACGAGGTAAGTTAGGGGTCATTCCCCTATCTAAAGCTCACTAAAGTAAAGTTTTAGTGATGCATCAACAGGAATCAAGTTGAAGATCTATCAGTTGATGCAACATAGTTAAGGGAATATTGCATATGAATCAGTACTCAAGGCACATTGATACTCATTTGGTATGTGTTGTCTTTGGCATGTGTTGTCAAAGAGGGAGAGTTTACTAGCATATCTTTCTAAAATTTGTTTGAGGGAAAGTTTACTATTTGGAGAAGAAGCTATGTAATTCCTTCACAGAGGGAAATTACTGCATTAGAGAAGTTTGTGGCATAAAATCTAAGAGGGAGAAAATTTCTGTCTAAAAAAGACTTGTTTTCAAATTTCATTGTGCTTTGACATTTTGTGTTGCCATCAATGCCAAAGAGGGAGATTGTTGGATACAATTGTCTAATTGTGTGTTGTCTTTGATGTTACACAAAAGTCATATCAGTTGGTAGATAGTGCTTACCAAGCTCAATTGGTCAACAAGACAATTTTCTATGTCTACCAAGCATTCTTGGATACTACTCTGCGAAGACAGTGTCTACCGAGCTCACTCGGGCATCGAAGGAAAATGTGGTAGAAAGTAGTGTTAACCAAGCTTTCATGGTTAATGAAGCAAAGTTAGTGTTCACTCGGTCTCCAAAGGATTTTTGCAGGTTCACAGTGTTAACCGAGCTTCTATTGGTTAACACAGGAAATCATTTTAGGAATAGTGTTTACCAAGCAAGGTCAACTAATGAAGGATTTTGTTGATTTGAGAAATAAAGTTTAATTATTTCAAGTATTAATTCCAGCCGATTGAAGTAATGATTATTGATAATTGCAAGTTATAATTGGGCTGACTTGATAATCTAAAAGGTATATATGAAAGGCCAAGTTGAAAATTCTAATGTGTATGAACGAGTATGCAAGTGTATTGATTGTTTGAAGAGGAAAGTGTGAGCGAATTTGAAGGATGGTAAAATATCCTTGAGGAGAAAAAAATTTATATTTGATTAGGAAGGATCTAGTGTGAAGTAGAATAGAGATATGTATCAGCAATTTAGTTGCATCTCATTCAGGTCATTTCATTGTTACTTTCTTACCATTATAGCAGTGATTCCAAAATCTCTTAGCAAAGTTGGTTTAACAACCATTTGTAAATCCTCTAACAAGGTGATAGTTCCATTGAATTTCTTTAAGACCTTTTGCAAGGCCACTCCTATTAGGGTGATTAAATCCTCTAACAAGGTCACACCTAACAATGTATTTTGTAACCTTTAACTAGGTTGGCTCCTAATAGGGCTCACTTCAGAAGAGTGAAAATTAGTAGCTAGTTACTTGGTGGTTTTTCCCATATTGGGTTTCCATGTTAAATATAGTGTCTCATGTGTTTATGTTATTTCTTTTATGCTTGCATGATAATCACTGTGAATGTTTAAAGATTAGTAATAAATATAACATACAATGCATTTACCGAGTTACAACAAATTCTATATGTTTACCAAGTGACAGCAGTAAGTAGTTTTATTAGACATCTAAGGGATCTGTGGATTTTTTTTTGTGGTAACTGATTCACACCCCCCTCCCCCCTCAGTTAGTCCATCTATATTTCCAACACACCCTAGAAAACCTACTTGGATCATGTACTCAATCATAGTACTAACTACTTAGTAAGTGATATTAATATAATTTTTTGTTACTTGTTGATCTTTATAATTTATAATTTAATTTCAACTTTGTTTTAATTTTAACTTTTTAAAAATTTTACAAGAATCGGGAATCATGATAGTTTGACAGCCTACTACCTAGAGCAGCTGGATTTTTTTTCCCCTAGTCCCACTTGAAAACATTGTACAATTGGAAATGTACATTGTACACACATAACATAGTACTAACCATATAAAATTACCAATCGACATGTAGCTATTGTTTCTTCCTTGTATCTATAAAAGGGAATTCAGGGTCAAGTGTAAAGTGTTTTAATATTCTACTTCTCTAAGCTCCAGATTTGTATAATTCTATTGTCTAAAATTTCTACATAGAGATAGTAATGTTAAATGTATTATATTTGTTAAATGTCTTATGTATTATGTAACACATTGATTTATTATACAATTTTTTGAAAGAAAGTTCATTATGTTAAATGTATTATGTTACAATTTTTTTAAGAAACTTGAATCAATGAAAATCTCAACATGTTTAAAATAATTTTAAACATCTAAAATAACACACATAAAGGTATTAATTTACTTGTACAAATGGAATTAATTAGTAAATAGAGTTTTAGTCTTTAGATATGTATAACTTAAACATTGGTAAGACAAGATAACATAAATTAATTTGAATTGAAATTGGTAAGATCATAGGTACTAGCCTACTACTTGACTCATAGAGAAGTTTCTATACTTTCCATATCGACTCATCATCACTATCATAAGAATCCTCACCATCTACTTGATATAATATTTGATTGTTTGATGTGTTTTCTATTAGTTTTTGGTGACTGATCAGGGAAGTGTTGTACATACTTCATAATTCTTTGGTGAAATTTTTTTGGGCCCTATTTTATCGAGGCCTATTTTATTGCTAATATTTTATCAATAATTTTGGGCCGACATATTGAAATTAACTATAACCCTAAAGTGACAAAAATACTATATAAAAGGGCTTAGGGTTAGGGATTTTTCCATAAGGTGTGATGCGAAATTGCTTATTGCAGCGATATTGAGCTATAAGGGATTATAGATTGTAATCAAGTTGTAATCACTAGATCGTAATAATATTAGGCTTTTTGTTTGGTGGACATAGCTCAGGGTTTGGGTGAACCACGTTAAATCTTGGTGTCTTGTGTTCTCTTTTGTATGATTTATTATTTCCTGATATTATTTATATTTGCATGTAATTGTTATTTATGTCTAAGGTTAATCCTAACATTTTCTTCAAATTCACTATTAGTATGCATGCAAAAGTCAACTTCATCATCATTGCTTCTAATATCAGATCAGGAACCACTTTCAATGTCATTATTTGTGATACTACCACTGCCACTTGGGTTTGAAATGTTGGTCAACCCTCTTCTTTGACATTTTTTTCTCCAAATGCTCAAAGCTTTGTCATAAGGAAAATTATCTACCTCATACCTAGAAGTATAAATCCTCAAAAAAGTATGCAAATTTATGTGTAATTTGTTTCTAACCTTTGACTTCAAGAAGCTCAAAGTACTAAAAACTCACTCATCATCCACTGAACCCAATATCATTGTCAAATATAAATTGACAAGATTGAAATATTTTGGTATTCACTCTCAACTGATTGCTTTGACCAAGGTTTTCCCATAGCTTTGTTCCTCCTCCCTCTTCATTTGGGTTCTCCATAAGATCATATTGTTCTCTCATTATGTGTGCAAAACAAATGATTGATCTCTTAATTGAGATTCATCTAAAATTCCATTTATATTTACTCCATTGATTACTATACTTTTGCAAAAATGTTTAACCAAAGTCATGATCATCCTTCTTTGAAAATCATTTGGACTGTCCAGAGACCAATATTGAGGAAAAACAATAAACATTTCCTCAAGAAGCTCCTCTAGAGTGAATCTGAATCTAATTTGCGAGGAAAGACTGTAGAATGTTTTTTAATAGACTCAAGCACAAGGTCAATGATCTTCTTGAAGTCTTCACTTTTAACATGTGAAAGTACCTTCTTTGGTTCACTTCTTGATTCATTGAGGTCAAACTCAAGGTTGACACAGACATAATATTGTTGAGATTATGTGTGTTGCACACATTGCATAATCTTGTTATATTGTATTGGTGTAGGAGTACCTAGGTAGGCTAGTGGTAGACCTAGGGCTTCTTAGATGGTTTGTCTTACAGTGACACTAGCCACATCACTAGATAAATAAGAGGACTAACTTGGTCCTACGGTGTGGATAGATAGGTTGGAAGAGCCCAAAATGGTAATGTTGCTTCTAGTTGCTCAAAAATTGCTCATTTGGCTTAATAGAGCATTTTTGGGTTTTGAAGGCTAAATATCTCAATTAAGTTTTTTAAGGACTTTATTGTGTGTTTAGAATCCATCTAAGGCCTTTTTCATAGTTTGGTATCAAATGGAGCAAGTTTGAGAGGCAGATGTGCAAAAATTGCTCAATCTTGCAAAAGTTGTCATTGACAAAATTTTGACAATTTCTTGCAAAAAGGGAAACTTATTAGTTAGAGCTCTTCAACTACCTAAACCTATATTGAGCATTCTTTATAAGGCTTTATAAGTCCATTATCAATGTTTTCAAGGGGTTGGAGAATTTAGATTTGGTTTTGTACGGATTGTGCAGACAACATTTTTAATTATAGTTTGTGTTTTTCTAATTCTTGGCATGTGTATGGATTAATTGTAGTTTCTTTTGTGTTGGAGGTGTTAGTAGAACTTATTTTGTAATTGTGCACATATTTTGTAGATTTTGGAGTGCTTAGGATAACTATCTTGGTGTTCCCCAATTTGCTAGTATGAACAAAGTTGTAAGCATAAATGGGGTTCTAGGGCCACTTCCCACCATAGGAATTGTATGGTTTCTTAAGATTTGGAACTAGACTCCATGTACTCTTTGTATAGAAAAGGAGGGCCCATGGAGAGAATGGAATTTCTTTTTAAGGTGATGCCCTAAGAAAGACATCCCAACTTGGCTAGGGATCATAGAGCAGAGAAATAGCTATGGAGAGCATTAAAAATAATGATACATCAATCCAAGAATATGGAGAGTAGGATGGTGTTGTGGGATAACCCCAATCCTAAGAAGTTTTGGTAACAACCTTATGGTGTGAAAACTAGACTTTTCCATTAGACAACATTAAAACCTTTAAAACCCTTAATATAAGGCTAAAATTGTGCCTGTACAATATGGACAAGTTGATGACTTAAGAATTCTAAAATCTTCAAGACCTCTGAAACAGGTATCTGGAATGATTTTTTTTTTTTGGCCAGTGTAAGGATTTTTTCAATTTATCTTGATTTTAGTGCATTTGGAGGGCTAATCATTGTAGCCTTTTTCCAAGAATTTGAGTGCAATTTCACTTGTGGATTGCAACTCAATTAGGATTTGGGCATTGTTATGGGTTAGGAATCTTTGAAAGAGGTCTAAGGCATACCTAGGTGTCCATTTCATCATATGGGAGGATCCAATGAGCATTGGGGCTATATGTGTGGTGATGGGAGTTGATGAGTAAGATTGTACTACCTAGTTGATGTGTACCAGTTGAATGAGTAGGATCTATTGGATAGAATCCTTAGAGGAATAGGGTGTGTCAAAACCCTAACTAGTTAGGTGAATTACCTAAGAAGACCCTAAAGAGCTTGGGGTTTGAGAGAAAGATTGGTTGTCACATCAGAGTGGTATCAGAGTAGGTTAAAGATTTGGGCAAAGTGGTGGATGTCTGCAGTTACTGGGGAATCATTAGGTGAAACCAACATGGTAACTCATGTAGAACTAGCCAAGGAAGTTGATGAACAAAGGGAGAAGAATAGGCTCCTTGAAGTAGCCTTGGAAGAGGTGAAAAAAAAACTAGAGGAAGTTGTTGATGCAACAAAGAGGAAGGAAGAAGTAGACAATGAAAAGGATAAGGAGGTAGTAAAAGAGGATGTGGTACATGAACCTGACCCTGTCTTGAATGAAGAACCCTTCTTGAAGGCTATCAAAGCCCTAGAAGGAAAATATTTGGAAGGTGTGCCACTTTTCAGTGAAAAGATGGATATAGATGCAGTCATGGACTAGATAGATGGAATGGAGAACCATTTTGAGTGTGATGGGGTATCAAAGGCACAAAAGGTTAAAGTGGCTAAGTCAAGGCTTAGGGGTTCAACATTGACCTAGTGGAAATACCTACAAGATGAGACAGTCAACATGGGTAAGACTCCTATAGATAATTTGAATGCTATGGTCACTAAAGTGAAGGAGAACTTTCTACCTGAAGAATTTGAGACCCAGCTCCACAAAATAAGACAAGGACTGAAGAAAAAATACTTAGATGTAACCTTTTATATTAAGGAATTTCAGAGGCTATGTCTGAGATCCAAGAAACAAGAAGACGAGCCAATCAAGGTGGTTAGATACTTAGGTGGATTGAAGTGGAATATACAAGAGGAGCTTAGTTTGTGGGAACCTACCCATGTCCAAAGGTGCCATCAGCTAGCTCTAAAGGTAGAGGAAAATAAAAAAAAGGAAAGGGGATTCCAACTTCAAAGATAGAGGCAAGGGCAAAAATTAGAGAGGACAAAAAGGTGGCTACCAAGGTAGAGGTAGTGAGCAGAAGAATCAAGGTGAGAGCATGCTCACAGAGAAAACTAGTGAAAACTCCTCAAGAGGTGGTTATAATAGAGGGAGAGGAAACCAAGGAGGAATAAGTAGAGGAAGAGGATCAAGTAGATCCAACCTATACTTTGCAAGTATGAAATGTTACAACTATGGTCAGTTGGGCCATCCAACCTATAGATGCCCAAAGAAGCCTTCTTCCTCAAACCAAGATAAGAGAATGGCATATGTGCAAGAGGACAATTGCAACAAGGAATTTGACATGGACCACATTGAATCTAAAAATGATGAGAATCTCTTGTTTAGGAGAGTGTTGATCAAACAATTAGTTCCTGATGAACCTAGACATAAAAGGGCCTTGTTTAGGATAAAACACAAAATTGAAGGGAAAGTGTAAAAAGTGGTGGTGGATTCAGGGTCCATTGATAATGTGATATTAGAGGAGGTTGTTACTAAACTAAAATTGTAGAAGATTCCTCATGAAAACCCTTACAAAGTTACTTGGATTAACAAAGGGTAGAGCATCTTGGTGAATGAGCAAGCTTGGGTAAATTTTTCCATAGAAAGATATAAGGATAGATTGTTATGTGATGCTTTCCCCATGGATGCTTGTCATCTTTTTCTAGGTAGGCCTTGAAAATTTGATAGGGAGGTTGTGTATGATGGCAAAGATAATGCCATAACCTTCAAAAAGGGAGGTAAGACCTTTAAAATTCAGTCTTTATTGGAGGGGGGGAACACTGTCTAAGGTACCTAGTGTATTATTTTGTAGTGGAAAAAAATTTGTTAAAGATCTCAAAGATGAGGAATGTCAAAGTTATGCAATAGTGCTGAAGTCTGAAGCAAAAAAAAATGTAGTCAAGGAACCCTTACCAATTGAAGTCCAAACTTTTCTTGAAAAGTACAAGGACATAGTGAGTGATGGTACTCCAACTACGCTACATCCTATGAGGGTTATAAGTCATCAAAATTGACTTTGTTCTAGGTGCATCCTTGCCAAATAAAGCATCATACAAGCTCACTCCAAATTAGAACTTAGAAGTGGTAAGACAAGTCCAAGAATTGATGGATCAAGGTTTGATACAAAAGAGCATAAGTCCATGTGCAATCCTTGTTGAGTTAGCATATAAGAAAGGGGGGAAATGGAGATTATGTATAGACTCAAGAGCCATCAATAGGATCACAATCAGGTATAGGTTTCCCATTCCTAGGATTAAGGACCTTATGGATTGTCTTGGAGGAGCTAAATACTTCACTGAGTTGTATTTGAAGAGTGGTTATTACCAAATTAGGATTAAGGAGAAAGATGAATGGAAAACAACATTTAGGACTATTGATGATCTTTATGAATGGCTTGTAATGCCATTTGGTCTTTCTAGTGCTCCTAGCAAATTCATGAGGCTCGTGGATGAAATGCTTAAGAACTTTACAAGAATATTTGTGGTGGTGTACTTAGATGATATAATCATCTATAGCAAGACTAAGGAGGACCATATCAAGCATGTTGAGGAAATTTTGAAAAGACTTCATGAAGAGAAGCTAACCATTAACCTTGCGAAGTGTGATTTCTTCAAACAAGAACTTGTGTACCTAGGCTTTGTGATGTTCCAAGGAACCTTGAAGATGGAAAAGGAGAAGGTTTTTGCTATACTAGATTGGCCAACACCTACCACATCTACTAAGGTAAGAAGTTTTCATGGATTATCCCAATTCGATATGAAATTCATTAAGAATGGTAGTGGCATTTGTGCACCTTTTTTTGATACTATAAAGGGTGGAGTCATGTCTAAGTTTAAGTGGACTTTAGAAGTTGAGAAATCTTTTGACATGTTTAAGAAATAAGTAGCTACTCAACCTATCCTACAATTGCCTAGTTTTGAAAAAAATTTCACCCTAGAATGTGATGCAAGTGGCTTAGTAGTAGGTGGGGTTTTGAGTCAAGAAGGTAGGACAATAGCCTTCTATAGTGAGAAGCTCAATGAGGCCAAGAAAAAGTATTCATCCTATGACCTAGAGCTCTATGCCTCAGATTAATGTCCTAGGAAGTGAAGACACTATTTGTTGCCCAAAGAATTTGTTGTGTTTTCAAATAACCAGTCTCTTAGCTATATCACAACTCAAGAGAAGATGAGAAACAAACATTTGAAGTGGATGGAGTACTTGCAAGCCTTCACCTTCACAATCAAGCAAAAAAAAGGGTAATTAACCAAAGTGGAAGATGCACTAAGTAGAAGGGTCATGATAGTTCAAGAGATTTAGCTCCAAAGCATTGGGATAAAGAGTTTTAAGAACCTCTACAAGGAATATTAGGACTTTTCTGAAGCCTACAAGGTATGCATTGATTTTGAGAATCATTTTCATACAAAATTTTCAAAATATACCTTGCAAAATGGGTTGATATTCAAGGGTAACTAGTTGTGCATACCAAGGGGTTCAATGAGAGAGAACCTAATACAAGAGAAACAAAATGGTAGCCTAAGTGGACATTTTGGTGTCAACAAAACCTTAGAATTGGTGCAAAGGTTTTATTATTGGCCAAAGATAGCAAAGGATGTAACTAAGTATGTGGAGCACTATATGGTATACATGAAGCCCAAAGGAGGAATGAATAATGAAGGTCTTTATCAGCCTTTACCAATTCGAAACAAACTTTGGCATTGTGTAAGTATGGATTTTACTATAGGTTTTCCCAAGACCAAGCAAGGGTATGATAGAATTTATGTTCTTGTTGATAGATTTAGCAAAATGGGAAATTTCATCCCATGTAGGACAACTAATGTTGCAAGTCATATTGCCCATCTATTTTTCAAAGAAGTTCTAAGGATTCATGGACTTTTGTTAAGTATAGTGTCATATAGGGTGTATATGAGCAATGTTAGTATGCTAATAAAAACCAAATTTAAATAAAGCTTCTACAAACTAAACAAAATTCATAAACTTCAAGATAGACTAAGATGAGCTCTCAATTAAGAATATGAGCCATTAATGGGCTCTCTCAATAAGAAGCTCTCTTGTTGAGTAGCTTTGTCTAAATAGATAGGATGTATGCTCAAGATTATGCTTCAAAAAGGGCTTCAAATGGAGTTGGAATTTGGGTGTGAGTGTATGGTTTTGATGTAAAATGGCTTCTTAAAATGGCATTATGACTTTACTTCATGGATTTGTGTTAAAATGGCTTGGGAGAGGATCCAATTTATAGGCAAGAGGCTTGAGGGATTGAGGGCTAAGCTGCAAGGATGGGAAAAAGCTCATGGAGGGCTTAGATTGCATGAGAGGAGAGCACATGGATTGTGCTTCCTTATAGCCAATCAGGGAGTGACACATGTCACAGGGTGAGAGGATGGAGGAAAGGGGAAGGATGAGTCAACAAAGGAGGCTCAAGGGATAAAATCTTAATAAAGACCCTCATAATGGCTTGTAAGAGCAATAAAAGGGCTTGGAAGAGTCATTTATGGCCTAGTGGGCTTCATAAAATTTTATGGTTGAGATATTTTGAGGGAGATGAGAGCAATTTCGACTTGGGCTTGATTAGGAGGGTTTTAAGCTTGCTTAGGATTGTGCAAATGATTAGAGGATGGATTAGGATGGTTTAGGATTAGCTTAGGGATAGGCAAGTGGATGGCATTTAATGAGGGTGAGTGAAGGAGGAGATATTTGTTAACTTTGGCTTGGGTTAGTAAGTCTTAACCCATTTTAGGGGAATGTGACAAGGTTAGGAGGGGATTAGGATTAGGTTTAAAGACATCTTCTAGAAGAGTCTAGACTTTGGATGAGGATAAAGACTTTCTAGAATAGTCTAGAATTTCCTAGGATGAGGATGAAGACTTTCTAGAAGAGTCTAGAACTTCTTAGGATGAGGATAAATTAGATTTTTAGGAAATAAATAAAGTTTTATTTATTTCAAGGGTTTGGGTTGAGGAGATATTTATTAAAACTTTTTTAATAAACATGAGGATTAATATTTAATCTTAATTAAATATTTTGAGTTGGGATTAGGGGTAGGAAATGATGGGATTAGCCTTTAATCAAAATTAAAGAAGGATTAGAAGATTTTGGAAGAGGTTAGTGGTTTTAAGGAAATTGGCCAAGTTTTGGGCAAAAAATAATGTTTTTATTTATTTTGGGTTTTTTGGTCAATTTATTAATTAAATAATTAATAAATAAGGAAATAATGTTTAAATAAGATTTAAACATTTTTGGGAGGGATTCCTTAATTAAATATTTTTAATTAAGATAAAGGGATTTAATGGCATAAAAATAAATTAATTAATTAAATAAATAATTAATTAATAAATGATGATGTCATCGGAACTTTTTCAGAAAATAAAAATACTTTATTTTCTAAAGGTTTTTAGGTGTCTACATAGTGATGTCAAATTTATGAGCCATTTCTAGAAAACTTTGTTGAAAAAGCTTGGCACAAGCATGTCTTTTGGTTTAGCTTACCATCCCCAAACTAATGTTCAAACTAAAGTGGTGAATAGGACCTTAGGTAACCTTATTAGGTGTCTAACTAAGGAATATGGTCAAACTTGGGATGTTTTAATCTCACAAGTAGAATATTTTTATAATCATAGTAGGAATAGGACTACTTGAAGAGTCAAATGTAGGAGCATCTTGGGTGTAATAGCAATCTTGCATCACCAAAAAATATTTTATTTTTACTCTTTTCTATTTTAATAAGGACTAGTAGATAGGGTGGTTACTATTTATGGGGGCTTGCTATTTTTAGTAAGTTTTTCATATTAGCTCGGAATATTCTCATTTTCTACATGAAGGTTTATTTTAGAGTTACAAGCCTACCATAAAATATCTCATTGCTCCAGCTTAAGTATCAGAGAAGTTATTATGGATTTTTGGTGGAAAAATTTGCAGAAAAATCTTCAGGCTCATCGTTGGAGGCCTTAGAGTGCCTGGATGAGGTCTGAAAACTTGATGAAAGGGCACTTGCACAATTTTAAGTCTGTAGATCATGAGTTAGCATTTTTGAAAAGTGGTTATAATAGCAATGGTTTGAGAGTTATGGCCTTCTGAAGTTGGGCTAACCAAAATATCTAAAATAATTATCAAAGATGTATTTTGCTGACTCTATATGTATTGTTAGGGTCTATTGGCCCTAGGTATTAAATTTTATTGTCTAGAACCTTCCTAGGTGGCATAAAATTGTATATTTAAGAAAGGCCCGAACATTGTTTAGAACAACTCTGGGTGATAGTTCGTAGCTTATCGTGCAGATTATTGTAATGAAGGTGCCCATGTGGGTTACCATATTGTACTTGTAAATTCTATAATTCCACATTTGTTATGCAAATAAGATGTCCATATTTTGTTCTTGCATTTGTTATTGTTTCTTTGTTTTATGTTATGGTTTATGGTATTAAGGGGAGCACCCTTCAACAGAGTCCTTTTGAGATTGTTTATGGAATGCATCCAAGGGGTGCATGTGAATTGAGGTATCTTGGAGACATGGATCAGAGAAGTGGTCAAATTGAAGAATTTTTTCAAACCATGAAGGATATTTAGGAGAAAGTCAAGAGGACCATCCAAGACAACAGTCAAAAACTCAAAGCCAAAGTGGATGAAAAGATAAAAGATATTCAATTTTCTATTGATGACTATGTTATGGTCCATTTGAGTAAGGCAAGGCCTCAAAAAGGTGTGCCTACCAAGCTACAGATGAAGAGGATGGGCCTTGCAAAATTTTGGCAAAGTACAGAGAAAATACATATAAGGTAGATTTACCATTAGATTTAGGCATATTGTGAGGCCTCGCCCTGACCCATCGTAGCATAGTGATACATTACTATTATTTTGATACTCATGACTCAAGATGTCGAGACATTATTTGATGCTTAGAACATATTATATTATTTCATGTTGTGTGATGTTACTTCTAGATATTTGATATTCGTCATTTAAGGTTTTATGTATATGTATGTTGATGAATTAAGTAAAATGTAGGATTAACGCATGGATTTTGGAATCTTTATGATTAAGGATATAAGCAGGCTGAAAGAAACCCTGATTGATGTATGTTTCAATTTATGTGAATTTTTGATACATATATACATATGTACATGTGATTTTATGGGGCTACTAATGTGTGCAATGAGTGTGCAGGATATTTAGCCAAGAAACCCAACGGAGGAACATAATTGATCCCTATGTGCTCATTGTTGAAACCTTGTTGTTCATAATTCAAGTATTTTATTGTGAGATGTATATATATGCTTACTTCTGTGATCAGTAAGTGTTAATGTTTGTAACTGTACTCTTATAGTGTCTCTAGACACTCGTGAATTTGCATGTGTTCTTCAGTGTCCTAGTTAGGGTTAGCTGTGTAAACTTTGGACCTAAGTCGGATTAAGTTAGTGTCTTTTTGCTAATTTGGTTCTTAATTGAGTTTAGTCACCCTTAATCCAGATTAGTGCTTAATCTACATTTTTGGAGTTGTTAGATGATCCTAATTATTTCCTAGCTTTTGTTTGGTCCCAAACCTATTGCTAAGGCTTTAAAACATGAAATATTTATACCCAAGGGGTATGAGTATGGGTTGGGGGTCTTTTCCAACCCCTAAGCCCCTTTTATTGACTTTTGAGATCACTCAAAAAGTCTCTTTTTGCCTTTGTGCGAAAATTGACTATGGCTACCATGAGTTGCATCACCTCAACTCCACTTAGTGGTTAACCATAGTGTGGGTTGAGTTAGGAACTTCTAGATTTGTAGGTGGGTGGGAGAAGTTTTTTTTTTTTGGTGGTTGAGTTTGAGGCTTATTTAGAGGCCCTTCTTGGAGTAGTTTAGGTTGTTACCCAATCTCTACTTTTAGAGAGGAGTCTTGGAAGAGTGAAGGAAGGAAGGGAAAAGCTCTACTCAAATTGTTCATTTGCCATTACCTCTTTGTGAAGGTAGGAATTTTCATCTCCCTTGTTCAGATTTTCATGCTTATTTCATGCTTATGCTATTGTGTGTTATTTGGATGCTTGTATGTATGTTGGGTATGTTGGGAAGGATTGCAACCATGGTTTTTTGAATGTTTTCCTTTCATGTTTATGTTTGAATTTTGATGTTTTCTTGTATGGGTGTTTTGGTATTACTCACCCTTGGATAAGGCAGAAGTGACCAATTTTGGGAAAGGTCTTTTTAGTTGGACTCCAACCAGTGTAGAGTCTCTTCTCAAGATGAGAAGAGGGAGAGAGGGTAGGGTGTTATGGGCCACTACCCATCAACACAAACCTCGTATGAGTATGGCATGTTAAAATGGAAGAACGGAAGTTTTTGGTTTATAGCCCCGATTGGGCATCTATTTTGGTGTTGTGCTTGACTTCTCCTATTGGAAGAATCCACCTTTCCCTAGTTTTGATTCATTTTGAATCCTATTGTGAAAACCTTGTTATGAATATGCACGTTTTATTTGTTTCTTGGTCATGCTTGTTGACACCTGATCAGATTCTTTTCTCTCCATGGTTCTTAGAAATGAGTTGCAAAAAAATTGTTATCGAAGCCTTGATGAGGGTCATGAAGGAAATTCAATTACATTGTTGTAAATTTTGGGATTGGAATCCTATGTATTTTGTATTTCAAAACCTTGTTGTAATGGCAACGACGTCAAGTTTTCTTCCTGGTTCTTTCCTAGCTGAGCCTTTGAATCAGGTTTGCCAATAAAAAAAAATGGTGATTGAGTAAAAAAAATTGTGTGTTTTTGCCTCGTAGTTTGGGCACGACACATATCCCCTATTTTCAATGTACAAGACTTGGTGGAAATCAAAGACATGGTACCTCAAATCATTCTAGATGTTCACAATGACATTGAACCTGCTACAACACCTAATGTTAGCAAGTTGGAGGCATAGAAGGTGTTACATTCCAAAGTGAAGAAGTCTACAAGGCACAAGGTATATATGGAGCACCTCATCCAATGGAAGAGAAATAAAACTTCAAAGGATACTTGGGCTTCTAAAATAGAGTTCAAGAAGGATGGCATTCCCCTAGACATGTTGCCATCAGGTATAACTTAGGTTTTTTTGATGGGGCGAGTATGGTGCAAGAGCACCTAAGTAGGCTAGTGGTAGACCTAGGGATTCTTAGATGTTTTTCCTTGTAGTTATTCTAACCACATCACTAGATAAATAAGAGGACTAACTTGGTCCTAAGTTGTGGATAGATAGGTTGGAAGAGCCCAAAATGGTAATGTTGCTCCTAGTTGCTCAAAAATTGCTCATTTGGCTTAATAGACCATTTTTGGGTTTTGAAGGATAAATAGGTAAAGTAAGTGTTTTAAGGACCTTATTAGGTATTTAGCATCCATATAACATCTTTTTCATAGTTTGGTATCAAATGGAGAAATTTTGAGAGGTAGATGTGCAAAATTGCAAAAATTGCTCAATCTTGCAAAAGTTGTGATTGACAACTTTTTGATAATTTCTTGCAAAAAGAGCAACTTATTAGTTAGATCTCCTCAACTACCTAAAATAGTATGGAGTTCTCTTGGGAAGCCTTTATAAGGCCATTCTCAACCTTGCCAACTAGTTGGAGAAACTAGATTTGGTTTTGTACGGACAGTGTAGACAACATTTTTAACTACAATTTCTATTTTTCAAATTTGTGGCATGTGTACAGATTAGTTGCAGTATCTTTTGTGCTAGAGGTGTTAGTAGAACTTATTTTTTATATTTTCACATAGTTATTTTTATATTTTTTAGAGTTTTGAGTGCTTAGGATAATTATCTTGGTGTTCACCAGTTTGTTGGTCTGAACAAAGCAATTAACACAAATGCAGTTCTAGGGCCACTTCCCACTATAGGCATTGTATGAATTCTTGGGATTTGAAACTAGATTCCATGTGCTCTATGTACAACAAAGGAGGGCCCATGGAAAGCACAACATTTTTTTTTAAGGTGATGCCCTAGGCAAGCCATTCCAACTTGGCTAGGGATCATAGAGCAAATAAAGAGCTATGGAGAGGATTGAAATTGCTAATACATAAATCCAATCATATGGAGAGTAAGAAGGTATTGTGGGCTAACCCCAATCCTGAGGAGAGGTTTTGGTAAGAACGCTAAGGTGTGAAAATTAGACTTTTCCATTAAACAACATTAAAACCCTTATAATCCTTAATATAAGGCTAAAATTTTACTCATATAGTACTAACAAGTTTAGAACCTAATAATTCCAAAATATTCAAGAACTCTAAAAAGGGTATCTAGAATGATTGTTTTTTTTGGCCAGTGTTAAGGATTTTTTCAAGTTATCTTGATTTTAGTGAATTTGGAGGGCTAATCCTTGTAGCCATTTTCCAAGCACTTGAGTGCAATTTCACTTGTGGATTGCAACTTGATTAGGATTTCAATATTATTTTGGGTTGGGAATCTTGGAAAGAGACCTAAGGCATATCTAGGTGTCTATTTCATTATATGGGAGGATCTAATGAGCATTGGGGCTATATGTGTGGTGATGATAGTTGATGAGTAAGGTTGTACTACCTAGTTGATGTGTACTAGTTGAATGAATAGGATCTATTTGATAGAATCCTTAGAGGCATAGGGTGTGTAGAAACCCTAGTTGGGTAGGTGAATGACCTAAGAAGACCCTAAAAAGTTTGGGGTTATAGAGCAAGATTGGTTGTCACATCATGTATTTGACACTAAGGCTATTTTTTCCAAAGTTATGAGCAAATAAAAAGGTTATTTTTTACAAAACTAGTTAAAAATAACATATTAGTAATGATATTACTATCACTTTCACGAAATCATCAAATTTGTCGACATGAAGGGAAAAAAATTATTAATATTTTATCATACAAGAGCTATTTTTTTAATATTATGTGTCATACAATAACTTAATTAGTATTTTTGTAATTATTTTTTTAATATTTTGTCATACAAAGCTAATTTATTAATATGCTGAACCTTGTAAAAAAAAATGGTAAAACGCTAGAGAAGGAAATGTAAAGTAGAATGATTGAAAATGTAGAGCAAATGAAATGCAAGAGAATGACAAAATCAAAACAATGGAAATGCAGATTGAAAATGCAAGAAAAGAAATAGTGAAAAACTTAGGTTAACCAATCAATATATTTACATGCAAGCACCAAAAAATGTGGGTGAATGCCAAAATATTATCCATTTTCATTTCGATTTAAACCCCAAAAAGTGAAACCTAGTTTTAAATCTCAATTCAAGGTCCGAAGAGGGAACTGTGAAAACTTGGTTTTGAGGCTAAATTAGAATTTAGGAATTCCAATTCCAATTTGTAAATTTTGAAACAAAAGTACAAATTTTCAAATTTGGGTTATGGAAAAGCCAATTCCCGTCATCTTCCAGGAAACAAATGGATCCTAAGAGATGAATTCAAGGATAATTTTTTAGAAAACAAGAGATAAATAGAATGGCAATTAGATACATTTTATTTGATGGATTGAATCATGAATCCTAAGATCTACAGTGTTGATGTCATGCCCAAAATATAAGGGCAAAACACACACAACAATTTTTTTTTATAAGAATTAGTTAAGATGATAAGGTCGACAAATGTTCAGATGATTAACTATGATTAAATATGATAACATGGTTGTAAAAGATTTTAAATGTTTAACTATAATGGAACTAATTTGTTCAAGAAGTTTCAAGTTCAAATAGCCAGGGTACTTTGAAACTAGATGCAAGTTCACTATTGATATAAAAAGGGTTACAACACAGTTTGAACATTTTGTTGAAGAGATTATTAGGATAAATTGAGAGTTTCTTAGTGAATCAATGAATTAAATTACATGACTAATCCATTTAATTAGAGTCCCAATCCATCAATTGGTTTTAACAATTCCTTAAAAAAATTTGCCTCCTAAGGAAGACACTAGATTAACACAACACTTATTCGATTCATTTAAACTAACATGCTAACTAAATGACATCTATCTCTTAATTACATAATCTTTTCTTAGACACAATTTGATTACGGGAAATATGCCACTAACCCTAAAAAAGAATCTAATTAACTAGGCCCTTGCATTAACTTAATAACTTGATCGATATTATGAAGTAATTCATTTAACGTTAAAGAGATTTGAAACTCTAGAAGATCAATTAAATTTAACTATCTATCGCATGCTAACTATATTTAAAACTTAATCCAAAATCTAATCTGACTTTAGGTGTATGCCTACAATAGAGTTAAACTTGTTATCGGTTATACTATCTATATTTCAATTTAAAACTTATCCTTTACGATTTAAAATTGAAGACTAGAATCAATTCAATAATCTATAAGTTAAATCTAAACTTTATTTAAAACTATTACAAAATTTAAGTGCGACATTAATAAAGTACATATTAAAATCAATCTAACAAAGCTCACAATAGTATAAAGCTAATTAATAAAACATTAAAATTATTTAAATAAAAAAATTCTAATCTCAAGTTAAAACTTTTAAATTAGAACTGATTTAATATTGTAACATCTAAAACACTATGCAATGCTAACATCCTTTCCAACCTTAGATTTAAAGTTAAATAAACAAACTAAGCATATAAAACTACTTTCTACAACAAAGAAACTAACTACAAATCTAACTATTAATATAATGCTAAACTTAGTTTAGAAAATTAATAAACCTAGCACTATCCAAATAATCTTATACTAACCTAGGCTACATACCAACTAACACTACACTACACTACACAAAAAAAAGATTTAATATTACCTACTAACCTAAGATCCTCCCTATACCTATGTCATGTGGCCTATCCCCATGGACAGTATGCTGCCAAGGGTACTATGCGCTAACCCCGGGTCTAATAGTATAGGCCCCACTCTCTATCCTAGCGTGAATGATGTGAGAAGCAAGAACAACCAGTGCTCATGGGGAAATATATGGTTACAAACTTGTTAGGAGATATGTAACCACTTAAGACTTCCTTCATACCCCCACTAGCCCAAGTGGCCTAATCCCTCATGTGCCCCCATGCCCAATGGGCAGTGCACAGTCCCAAGTCTGCATGCTGCACACTGTCCCTTTGCCCTTGCGTGAGGGAGATCTCATGTAAGGGAATCGGCATTTGGGGAAGCTCAAAAGGTATGATGTATTTTTTTATAAAACTCAAACAACTTCCTTGCCCTCCCATATCGACATGACATTTGTACTCTTCCAAAGAGATGTTAGAAATAAAGTAAGAGATTGTGGGGAAAGTTAATTTTAGTGGGTGGGATATGATTTGATTTAATAAAAAAATTAACTAGATAGAAATTCCCAGACAAGTACCTAGCTCTAGTGCTACAAGAAATTTAATGCTAAATTTTTATTGTTGAGAGATATCAACAAGATATCCATTTAAATAGTTTAATTTTCAATGTATTTAATTTTGTCTTCTTCTTTTTTATATATAAAGGATTTAATAATGATTTTTAATTGAAAACCAAAAGAATAGTTTAGAGAATATTCTCTGTGATCTTGGGGGATGTAAGAATTTGCCTAAGGGAAAAATTCGCTGAGGAACTAAGAACTCAAACACAAGCACACAATAGACCAAAGTAGATAGAGTATGATCAAAATAACAATGTATTCAATAACTGCTCATGAGAGTACACTAGGAGTGCTTGAATATAAAGGCCTCTAAGATACATCTAGAATACCTTGTAATCAGCACCATCATATGTCATACAACCAAGCACATGTCCACCAGATATGGGTTATCCTCCATTAAGCACAAAAGCAAGTGCGGTGATGAGAGGATAAACCTACAAGGGTGTGACACACAAAACAGTGTTCTAGACACCATGTGCTAAAATACAGTTGCATACTCCTATGTTGTCTACATGACAACTCAAAAGGTGTGCAAACTCCTAAGTGTCTCACAAATAAAAACAATAAAATAATGCAAAATAATAAATAATGCATTAAACATAAGTAAACTTAAGTAAGTGTAAATAGTAAAGTATGTATTTACACCAACACCCAAATGCCCTTAAGATTACAAACTAGGATGCATAATGGGTCCCAACTACTAGGCCATGTTAGGTACCCATGTACATAATGAAGATGCAAATCTCCCATAAAGCGGGGAAGGAGGGAAAACCTCATGGGAAAAACCCTCCCCCAAAAAGAGAGATAAAAGGGATGCATGGATGGATGGAGTAATCAAGACCCCCTCATTATGACATACATCCATGTATATACAAGAAAGAATGTGAGAAGGACAAAACTCCTATGAGGAAAAAGTCCCCCCCAAAAAGGAGAAGAAGGAGACGAGATAGTCCTCCCCCCCCACCCCCTTAAAAGTAGTGTGCCGATCAGTGAAGAATGGTCCTATGTAGAAGCTGATCCATGACCCCTGTATGATGTTCTTGCCCTTTGGAAGAAACAATGGCAAGGGTACCTATGAGATATGTCCCTTGTATGGAGAAGGAATCTCTATGATGACTGGTATCTCTAAAACCTATTCCAAAATCCCTGTGTCGATACTGATGATGGCTTCCTCCAAAACTACTGAAGAGAAGAGCAGATCGAACAAGGAATGAGGTAGAACCTGTCTCAAGAAACCAATAGTCTTCTCAACTGATGAAGAGACCTCCTGCAGATGCTATAAAGAAGAATCCACAATCATGCCAATTTGGAAGGATTGATCATGTAGAGCATGGAGTTGAGGGTCAGAGTGGGCCCTCGCAACAACTATAGAAGACTCCTCAGCAAAGAGAAGCAAGAAATCATCATAAAAGTCTCCCATGTAGACTGTGTGTGACTCCAAGAACAGAACATAAATGTTTGGCAATAAATCATGACCTGGAAGACAATGAGTACCCTGCAGTGCTAAAGTACATGAATCTGTCACTACGGAAAAGTTTGAAGTATCTACCTCAAAAAGAAGACGAATGTCATCAAGAATATCTCCCACATCTTCAATGTGAGACTCCATGAAAAACTTTGCAATGTTTGAAAGGAAGTCTTCACATGAAGGTAGAGTAGGAAGACATAAAGTATCCTGCTGCACTGATTCTGAAGCATCTGTGGCTGAAATAGGATTAGTAGGAGCAACAAGAGCTGGAGGTGTTATCTCATCTGAAGAGGAGTCAGCTCTTTGGAATGGAGGAATAACTGAATCTCCATAATGCTCCCAAAGATACATCCAAAAAACATATGGATCAGATGACTTAATTTTGATCAGCTTTTTCAGAACTTTATATTCCATATGTAAATAGAGAGTACGCCAAATGATGTCATGTTGATCAAAAGTAAACTCAAGATCTGGTGCATAGGGCAATACATTGTGCTGACGGAGATATATGATAGCAAGTTGAATCCATTCATGATAGTTGTGTGGGGTCAATTTGATCAAATCTTCCTCTTCCATGATGGATCAATCAAAGAAACCTCAGAAAAAAAAATCAAAGAACCCCCCTTGAAAAAGATGTTGTTGGCACTTGAAAGCCACTTGCCAATTTAGGGCCTATTTCTGAAAGTAGTATTTCTGTCTACAAAACCTATAATGTGATTGCAGATCTAGAAAGTAGACAAAAAAATATGCACTTTCAAAAAAAATGGAACCTGATTTGGAGTCCAGATGAGCCCGTACCAAGCATTTTAAGTGGCAAAATTTGAGATTTTGGAGTTGCAGAAAAATTTAGAAACAAAGATCTCAAACCACCTACACCAATGTGTAGATCATGAAATCCTACCGCAAAACAAAAAAATTTCTCGCAAAAAGGAGTCCGTATGAGGAAGATATCATTGTTTGAAAATCGTTGCTGCTGTTATTTTTTCTGAATCATCACCGTGCCACCAAAAAACAAATGGCTCTAGATTTTGCCTCAAATGTATGATTTGGATGAAACAAAATCTAATTTGGGGGTTTTTGGACCTTCTAAATGCGATGCAAATATTAGATTTGCACCAACAAGCTTCAATCTTCACTTGCAAAAAATCTCTCCTATGGCCCCACGGCCAAAAAATTTCCAAAAAATAATGCAAATCCAAAAAAATAGTAGAGATGCAGATGAAAAAAATGTAGATCTAAGAATTAAATATATAGATTTGAAATGATCATACCAATTTTGCAAATCGGTCCTTTAGGTGTCGGTTTGCAAAAAAAATTTGCCTCACAATCGACTTTGGCCTAGGGTAGGCAGCTTTGTAGATGATTTTCACCGAATCAGCATTTTGGATGCCATGGCGAGGTCAAATCTAGTGTTAGACACTCCCAATTTTTGCAGCACTCCAGATTCGAGCTGTGGTGATGAAGCAAGATGATGGTCTCAAATGGCTATGTGATGAGAAAATCTCCAAGTTGCTCTGATACCATGTAAGAATTTTCCTAAGGGAAAAATTCACCTAGGAACTAAGAACTCAAACACAAGCACACAGTAGACCAAAGTAGACAGAGTATGATCAGAATAACAATGTTTTCAATAACTGGTTCATGAGAGTACACTAGGAGTGCCTGAATATAAAGGCCTCTGAGATACATCTAGAATGCTTCATAATTAGCACCACGATATGTCATACAACTAAGCACATGTCCACCAGATATGGGTTATCCTCCATTAAGCACAGAAGTAAGTGCGGTGATGAGAGGATAAGCCTACAAGGATACACGCAAAATAGTGTTGTAGACACCATGTGCTAAAATAGAGTTGCATACTCCTATGTTGTCTACATGGCAACTCAAAAGGTGTGCAAACTCCTAAGTGTCTCACAAATAAAAATAATAAAATAATGCAAAATAATAAATAATGCATTAAACCTAAGTAAACTTAAGTAAGTGTAAATAGTAAAGTACACATTTACAACAAAAAGGGAATTAAAATTTCCCCCATACATTTTCTAGAGAGGTTTTCACTCCTGGAGATGCACATTTTTTTTTTGAAGCCAATTTTTTAAGTAATGATATAACTTGTTTCTTGCTATATATATATTTTATCTTAAGAGTGCATTTTAGCCTAATGACAACATAGATTCCTTTTAACAAGCATACTAATACAAGGGAGTGTACAAGGTTATATTTTCTCTTTCTTTCCTATAATTTGTGTTTTATCAATTTTCATATATCCAAGGGGTATGTTCCTTTTTACTCAGAATTCAAGGTGATGCACAATTCTTAATCGAATTGAAAACTTCAACATATCAAATTGCTTTTCATTGACATAATTGAAACTTGGAAATTCATAATTCAAAGACATTATCTATCATTATATTTTCTCACATACATAAACAAAATTTGAAATCACATGAGATAAATACAAAGAGGTTTTCACAATCTTTTTCTTTCTCTATTATTCATCCTAGTTCAAGGCTCCATCGGGAAAGAACCAGTAAGAAAACCCGATGTCTTTGCCAATACATCAAAATTCAAATACATCTTACATAATTCAAATACATTTTACATAATTTTACAATTCAAATGAAATCTCTTCTAAATCCTTCACAAGTGCTTTCTTCCAATATCTTTAATTCTTCAAGGAAAACAAAGAGAAAACAAGAGCTGACTAGGGGTGAAACATCACAACATCAAGAGCAATTCAAGCATACAGCCCAACCCAGTTTTACACAATAGGTCCAAACATAGAACCTGACTAGGGGGAAGGTGGATTTTTCCAATGGGAAACGTCAATCACCATGCCATAACATAGCCCTTTCGAGGCTAAAACTTCAAGAACTGTCGTTCTTCTACAAGACCCTTTCGAGGCTAATACCACAAGGATTTTCATTCCTTTGCATATTCAAGAATTCACAATATCAAACAAGGAATGTGATGACAAGTAGGGGCCCATACACCCTACCCTCTTTCCCTCCTCTCACCATGAGAGGAGACTCTACACCATTGAGGTCCAACTAAGGCACTTCTCCCGTACATGGCTACTTCTTCCCTATCTAAGGGTGAGTGATGCCAAAATAATTCTCATGAAATCCTCTCAATACACAAAACATCAAAGCAAGCATAAGAATAACATCAAACAAAAACAAGTTAAAATCCCTCCCAATCAAACCTAACACACAAGCAAGCAATACAAAGAACAACTCAATGCCTTATGCATGATTCAAGCATGAACAACATGAAGAAAAAATCCAAAAGAGTGAAGAACTCCTACCCTCACAAAATGTTATGGTAAAATGGTAAGTTGAGAAGAGCTTTTCCCCTTTCTTCCTTCAATCTTCAAACTTTCTCCAAAACTAGAGATTGGGTAACAACCCCAAAACTACTCCAAAATGCCTCTAAGTATCATCCCTTAACTCAACTAGACTTCAAGTAACTCCAGATAGAGTTTGAGTCACCAACTCATGTAGATGACAATCAATTTTCGTAATCCATCAAAAATAGGGCTTTTGAGTGACCCTAAAAGTCAAACTAAGAGGCTAAGGGGGTGGAAAGTACTTCCCACCCATACCCTTACCCCTAGGGCACTTAAATTTAATGTTTTTAGGCCTTAAAGACTTAATAGAACCCAACAAAAGCTAGGAGAATTTTAAGACCAATTACAACCTTAAAGAATTATAATACAAAGATAGCACAAAATTAACAAGTGGTTTAGTTCCATCTTTCCATTGAGTTTTCTCAGCTAAATTTCCTGCACACTCATTGCACCCATCAGTAGGTTCAAAAAATCATATGTGTTATGTAAATTACATATCAGAAAAATCATACAAATTAAAGCATCTAGTTTCTAATAATCAATTGTTTATCTAATTCTACTCATATTTTTTACCATTAGAATTGCATAATCCAAGTGTTAGTTTAGCATTCATTTCATCATTATACATGTTCATAAAATATTAAATGACGAAATCAAATAACTGAAGTAAAGCATCACATATCGTAAATAGCATAATAATGTTCAGTGCATCAAATAATGTTTTGGCATATCGAGTCATGAATATCAAAAATAATAATGTATCATCGATGCTAGGATGGGTTAGGGCAAGGCCTCATAGTTGATTAAGTGGAAAATGATCATAATTGCCTATTTAAAGAGGAACAGAGGTGATCTTTTAGGAGAGGGAGGGAGGGAGGGAGGGAGAGAGGGAGAGAGAGAGAGAGAGAGAGAGAGAGAGAGAGAGAGAGAGAGAGAGAGAGAGGGCAAAAAGGTTGTACACATGTAAAGAAGTTCTAAAGAGTTGGAGTTATTACTAAGATTATTGACTGGTGAATCTAAGAAGAAGGCTTAATTGAAATTGAAAAGAAGTGAAGGGTGATTTCTTGAAGGGTTGCTAAGTGAATCTAAGATTGAGATAACAATGGAGGCTAGACATTGAATCAGAATTAGGAGTTGAACAGAGATTTGAACATGCAAAGTGATTTGTACTTAATAGATCAAAAATGTTGTTACTTTCTAACCATTGTGAATAGTATTTGAAATCCTTTAATCAAGGTTGACCTAATAGTCATAAGGAATTACTAATTTATGTAAATCCTTTGATCGGGTGATATTCTAATGTAATGTTCTAAAGTCCTCTAACAAGACCACTCCCAATAGGGTGATTAAATCACTTAACAAGGTTGCATTTAATAGTGTGTATAGTAACCTTCAATAGGGTTTGCTCTTAAAGTGGCTCACTTTAGAAGAGTGAAGATTGGGGACATGTTGTTTATGGTTTTTCTCAAATTGGGTTTTCACGTTAAATCCTAGTGTCAAACTTGTGTGGTTGTTATTATGATATTCTATTGATTTAAGTTTACATTCTACAAGTCTATTATTTCAAGTTGGACAACTAGCTAATGTTGCAAATAGTTTACAATAGAAACAGAGAAATGGAATGATAAGATCTAAAATTATTTAAGTGTTTTCTTGTTCAATTGGTACATCCAGACCTTGGATAACTGATTCACCCCCTCCCCCCCTCTTAGTTATTCTAAATATTCTAATAGAAGAATCAATAACCCCTAGCAAATAACAACACAATGTAATACACAAATATACAATTGATAAGAAACCAATTTATTAACAATAGATCTTGAATTACATCAATTGAACAACAATATACATGTTAGGTTGTAAGGCCTTCCTGATTACAACCAATACATTCCATATTATAGACCGATTTCAATACTTCAATCCTCATCTTTCTGTAATCCATCATACTACTGATTGATTGCCTTCTAAGACTCAATATCATTACATATATAGTTATCTAGGCATGCAGGTCAACTTTGAGATACTTTAGTACCAATTCAAACTTCATAAACTATATTAACAATAAATCAATGACCTTATTCAACTTCTTAATTTATAATTGTAATCAATTTACTTCAAACTGTTATCTCGATGTCTATAGCTTTACTGAGTATTAGATATGTAACTTAGCTTTCACTGAGTTGCAGTAATAAAAAAAACATGGAAATAAATTTTGCAACATAAAAGAAATAACATATTTGATACCATGATTTAACATGGAAACCCTATAAAGGGAAAAACCACCTAGGACCGGTAACCCAAATATTTTCACTCTTTTAAATTGAGCTCTATTGGGAGCCAACCTTGTTAAAGGTTACATGAACATTTTTAGTGTGACCTTGTAAGAGGATTTTAACCAAAAAATCATCTAGACCTTATCACTCCTTGATCTTGTCTAAAAAGTGGCCTTCTCTAAAGAACTTACAAATATCACTAATCGATGTTACCATATACAATTTTATAGACTTGTTAGATCCACTTGGTTAAGATATTTTTATTCTATAATGGTTAAAAAGTAATAGTAAAATGATCTATTAGATTTAGCACTACCTTTCTTGTTCAAATCTATGTTTAACTCATCTTCTCCCTTCTAATCTCCTTCTGGTCCATTCATACTCTCACACTTTCACTTTTCACTATCTTGCTTGATCTTCTTTCCTTTGGTCTTCTTATTTCACCTTTCTTACTTTTGTTCTTCTTCACCTTTAATGATTCACATCTATCATCAAAAATTAGTAATAAGAATAGTCTTGTTCATCTCCTTAAAAACTACCCTCTCAGCTTTTAGATTTTTCTAGGATTTTGCCAATTAATCATGATCCTAGATCTCATATTCATTGTATTTAGTCACTCTAAAACTATAAATTTTATTGAACTTTTTTCTCATCCTTATTTTTCTTCAATGTCCTTCATTAGATCTTAATTATATTTTTTCAACCATAGATCTTATAACTAACTTTGACTTTAGCCTTTGAAGTTCTCAAACATTCTTTATTTTCATCATAAGAAAACCTCATATTCCATTTTCTTTGCTTGTTCTTCCATCTCATACTTGGTGACCATTACATTTCACTTAGGTAATACATTATTCAGTTAACACTAGACTTGATCAATTAACATTGAGCTTTAACTCCTCTTTGCCCACTGGTTGGTGACAACTGTAGTCGCTAGGTGAATATTGTATTCCTTCTTTCACCTTGTTACTTGGTGTAGCTTGCATAGCTTAGTGAATATATGAACTTCATCATTACATTAAAAGATTATATTATTGTAAAATAATCAAAACAACATTACATTGTCACAATCCAACTCATTCATGTTCCCATTGAATACCATACATGTCAATACTCTAACTCATCAACATACTTTCTTCAAATACTCTTCATCAATCAAATTTTATGGTACTCTATCAAATTATCATAATGTCTAATCAACTAAGACTTTGACATCAATGAGAACATAACAACTAATATGACTCTTTCACATACATTATCAGTTGAGGCTAACAATCTCCCCCTTTGGCATTGATGGTAACACATAAACATATGGTTTTTCATTACAAAACATTACACATAAGATGATCAAGTGTATGTATTGACAACAACACAACTCTTTACCTCTGTGACTTTATTTAGGTTCTTTGAAATAGATTTGACATCAAGTTCACTTGGTTCGTATCTTTAGAAGTATCATCTTCAACATTTCTCCCGCTTTGGGTATGCATCACTTCTGATTTAGCAACATATTCATAACAACTTCTCACTTTGAGACTTCATTATGGTGCTTATTGATGCTCATCTTCTTAGTCACTTACTCATGTCTTTTAGTTACTTACTCCCCCTTTTCATATCATCTTTCTAACAGATTCTTTTTTTAGAAACTTACAATTGCAACAATTGTTGTTTTGTCATTGATGTCAAATCTATTGATAAGATATATTGCTACCTAATCCAAATGTCATATCTGTTTGATTGATGAAGAGGATTTGAGAGGTTGCTCATAATAATTTCACCTAGAGGAAAGGTTGAATTATGAAAAGGAAGTTACAATGGACATTTCATTAGATAGAATTTGTTAAAGAAAAGTGATTGTTTATGTCAAGAAAGCTATGCCAAGCCAAGTAGAAGTATAAAATACAATTAGTGTTGAGTAATGCTAGTCTCAACTAAGCTACAGTTAGTGTTGAGAAAATATAGTGTTGACCAAGCATTAGCATCAACTAAGAAAGATAGTTGATGTCAAGCTAGAAAGTGTTACAAAAATTGAGTATTAAAGTGATGACTGAGTGCTAAAATTTAGAGATTGCCGAGTGACAGTATAAGAATGAATTCAAGGAAATCATGAGATCAAGTTGAATCGGTTGATTTCTTGGGAGATGTAAATTGTGTTGAAGACAAGATTAATGAGTTAGTTCATTAAATTTAAGGAAAGAATTAGGTGAAGACCTAATAGATGAATTCTAGAGAAGTTTCTATATGAAGATCAAGAAGATGGATAGATATAGTGTACCTGATTGTAAACCCTAAGATCTATGGTTGATGTAGAAACTGGTGAAGCATGAATTTCCTATTTAAAGAGATACAAAGATGAACAAGTGTATGTGTGATGTGAGTGTGATTATGTATGTGAAGAGAGAGACACAAAGAAAGGTTGATCATAAATGCAAGAGTGGGAGTGAATGTGAAGCTAAAGGAGAAAGCTTGCAGATATGACATTGATGTTGATAAGTGAATCTATAAAAAGAGCTTAAGTGTTGATGAGAAGAGTGGATTGATTTCTTGAAGGATGTCCAAGAAAATAAAGATTAGAGATGTCAATGGAAGGCTTACTAGTAAACCATCATAAGGAGTGAACAAAGATTTGAACTAGCCAAGTGATTTGTAATCACACAGATAAAAACCTATTATTTTATTACTAGTCATTTTAAATAGTTTGTATTGAAATCCTTTTAGTAGAGGTTGACCTAACAATCATTTGAAGACTTAACAGTCTTTGTAAATCCTTTAACTAGGTGACATTCTAAATGGAATGATCAAAGTCCTTTTACAAGGCCAATCCTAACAAGGTGATTAAATCCTCTAACTAGGTCACATTTAATAGTGTGTTTTGTAACCTTTGATAGTGTTGGATCCTAGCAGATGAGTGAAAAAGAGTGACACGTTGCTAGGGGTTTTTCCCAAAGTGGCTTTCCATGTAAAATCCTAATGCCAAAACTGTGATGCATGCTTTATGTGTGTTTATATTTGATAATGTTTTCATTATACAATTTAAGTTATGTTTATGATAGTTTTACAGTATAGACCAAACAACAACAGGATAAGTAGAACAATGAAGTGTTTATTATTAAATTATTTAAATGGTATATATTGACCTTGAGTAATTGATTCAGCCCCCCTAAGCTTTTCTAAATATTTATAGCAATTGGTATCAAAGCTCAATGCTTATAGAGAAACATTTGAAGGTACTTAAAGCTAAAGATTATGACTAATAAGAGAAATGTACCCAAGCTAAACAAGTAGAACTTTCTTGCATGGCAGACCTTGATGAATTTACACATATCTAGTAGCAGTGATGTTGTTGTCAATTTTCTAGAAAATGAATATGTAAATATAACAACTACTCCTTCGACTACTGAAAATTTGAAACAGAAGCTAGAACATAACTAAGCAATGTTGGAGATTGCCTCATCCCTAAGCTAT
This sequence comes from Cupressus sempervirens, assembly GCA_028749045.1. Lineage (NCBI taxonomy): Eukaryota > Viridiplantae > Streptophyta > Pinopsida > Cupressales > Cupressaceae > Cupressus > Cupressus sempervirens. The sequence continues at coordinate 770,596,545 of CM053786.1, forward strand.
GTCAAGTTTGATGGCCTAAAAGGTTGTGATAGTGCAAAGAAGATGTGGGACAGATTGAAGACCATATATGGAGGTGATGACAATGTTCTAAGAGAAAAATTAGAAAGCTTGAGAGGTAAATTTGATGACATGAGAATGATGGAAGGTGAGAATATAGTACAATACTACACAAGAATTATTCGAGGTGCAAATGGAGAAATCAAAGATGAAACAATGATAAGTAAGGTATTGAGGACTCTACCCCCTATCTATGTCATTAGAGTCTCTGCAATCCAAGAAATGAGATGCACACTAGGCAAAAATTTGACCTTAGAAGGTGTAACTGGTATAGTTACTACTTTTGAGATGTCTAACTTTGATAACTACACACCTTCTACTATTGAATCTTCTTTCAAGTCACAACTAGTTCTTAGCAAGAAGAAAGGAAAACATGTGAACAGTGAAAATGATAGTTCTAATGATGAGATTGAAGAACTTGAAGCTCTCATTTTAAAAGGTTTGGAAGAGGAAGAAGTAAATACAAAGGTAAATTACCTATTATTTGTTTTCCATGCAACAAATTTGGTCATATTGTTGCTAGATGTCTTGATAGAGAAGATAAGGATGAAAAAGGTAAGAAATATTGTTATATTGTTGAAGAAAGTACTAATAATGAATATGAGAATAATGATGATGAAGTTTTCTATGTTGCTATGAAGAAGAATATGATGAACATGAGAAAACTACATTAATTTCTTATGTGAACAAAAGCAATAGGTGGATAATTGATAGTGGGTGTTCCAATCATATGACTAGTGATAAAGATAACTTTGAAGATATTGGACCATACAATGGTGGATGTGTTAAATTTGGTAATGTTATTCCATGTATTATAAAAGGTAAAGGTACTATTCAACTGACTGACATGATAACATGTGACAATGTTTAATGGGTTAAAAGACTTAACTACAATTTGTTGAGTGTTTTATAGCTAAACAAATTAGGTTACACAGTTGAATTTCACAATAGAAAGGCCAAGATACATGATGGTTATGGTAAGCTAATTGGAACCGGTGAGCAAAAAAAAGGTAACTTAATCTATCTAGACCTATCAAATGAGACATATTTGTTTACACAACAAGAAGATGTTTGGTTATGGCACAAAATATTATGTCATGTGAACTTTGAAAATTTGGTGGATATCAATAAGATGAAGAAAGTAAGAGGGTTTCCTAAACTAAAGAAGTCTAACAATGCTATGTGTAGACATTGTCAATTGGGAAAGATGACAAAGTCTAGTTTTAAGAGAAAAACATATATTGCTAATGATACTTTGGAATTGGTTTATACTAACCTATGTGGACCCATTGATGTTCAAAGTTACTATCGAGATCAATTTTTCATTCTATTTGTGGTTGATTACTCTAGAATAATGACTATGATGTTTCTTAAAGCTAAATCTGATGATTTTTAGTTATTTAAGTGGTATTTAGCTAGAGTTGAAAAAGAAAAAGGGAAGAGTATGAAGTGTCTGAGATTTGACAGAGGTGGTGAATTCATTTCACATGAGTTCAATATTTTTTGCAATGACAAAGGAATCAAAAGATAGATGTCAGCAATAAGGACCCCTCCTCAAAATGAAATATTTGAAAGGAGAAATAGATCAGTAATGGACTGTGTAAGAACATTAAGAGTGTATCACAAAAATATTGGAGAGAAGTGGTTAGTATTGTTGTTTATACCATGAATAGAGTACAAATCAAGAAAGGTACAAATGCTACACCTTTTGAACTATGGTATGGTTATGCTCCTAATGTTAAATATTTCAAAATCTTTGTAGTAGATGTTATATAATGAAAGATAATAAGAATGGAAAGCTTGATGAAAAAAGTGATGAAGGCTTATTCCTAGGTTATTCCACTAAAAGAAAATTTTAGAAGTGTTTAAATTCTAACACTAATAAAGTTATTGAAAGTGAAAATGTGTGAGTTCATGAATTTGTAGAAAGAGGTGACACTTCATGTAGTGAAGAACCTAAAGACTATAGTGCATTCATCTATGTGGATGATGATACTCCTAGCACTCAAAGTGAACCTACAAATCAAGCTACAAGTTCCCATTAGACAGGAAATGATGGAATGTAAATGCAAATTGTTGAGTAGCAGAAAGTGGGTGTCAAGCAACAAGCTGAAGATGCTTAGTCACAAATAGGCAATGTCAACCATCAAATAGTGAATGTCGAGCATGTAGAACCTAAACTAGAACTAGAGAAAGGAAGAGAAAATGAACTTGAGATTAATTTTCAAGATGGACCTGTAGAAGATTAGAGAAGGAAACTACTTGTGCTAGCAAAATATGTGAGAAGAAATCATAAACTTGAACAAATCATGGTGATGTTGAATCAAGTTTTATGACAAGAAGAAGACTCAAAGATAATATATACCTTCTTTTTGAGTTTGAGCCCAAGTCAATAAAGGATGCTTTAGACAATGAAGAATGGATCCAAGGAATGAATGAAGAAATTGACCAAATTGAGAAGAACAATACTTGGACCTTAATGCCAAGACCTAAAGACAAAAATGTCATTGGGACAAAGTGGGTTTTCAGGAACAAGTTCAATGAGAATGGAGAAGTAAAAATAAACAAGGGAATACTAGTATGTAATAGTTATGCTCGAGAAGGAGTTTATTATGGAGATACTTTTTCTCTAGTGGCAAGACTTGAAGGGGTCAGAACATTGCTTGCATACTCAGCCTACAAAAATTTCAAAGTATATCAAATGGATGTCAACTCTCAATTTTTAAATGGTATACTAAAGGAAGAAGTATACATTGAATAGCCTAAAGGATTTGTAGATCCCAAGAACAAGAACATGGTATGTAAGCTAAAAAAATCTCTCTATGGATTGAAGCAACCCCAAGGGCGTGGTATGAAAGATTACATAACTATTTCATGAAGATTGGTTTTGAAAGGAAAAATGATAATAGTACCCTATATTTGAATAATGGTAAGAACAATTAAGTATTGTCATCTGAAATATTTATTGATGATATTATATTTGGAGGAAGAGAAGCTTTATACAAATCATTTACTAATGAAATGAAGAAGGAATTTGAAATGACTATGTTTGGTGAAATCAAATTCTTTGTTGGACTACGAGTGTGTCAATGAAGTTTGGTATTTTTGTTACACAATCCAAATATATCAAAGAGATACTAAAGGTTTTTGCTATGGATGATTCTAAGCTAGTGAGTAAACCTATTTCTACTATACATAAGCTATCTAAGATTGATGATTCTACTGATGTGAACCATGCCCTATATAGATCCATGATTGGAAAATTGCAATATGTTGTTCATAGCAAGCTAGCTATTGCTTTGGCAGTTGGGATAGTTGCTAGATTTTCAAAAAATCCTAAAGAGAATCACACGATGGTAGTGAAAAGGATAATGAGATATCTAAAAGGTACAAGAGACTATGGATTTTATTACAAAAGAAATGATAAGTTTGAACTAAGGGTGCTTATTTACTCATATTGGGCAGGAAATATTGATAACAGAAAAGGCACTACTGGAGGTGCATTCTTTCTAGGAAAGAGATTGTTTTCATGGACAAGCAAGAAGTATAATTATATTTCTCAATCTATAGCTAAAGTTGAGTATGTGGTAGTTGTAGCAAATTGTTCAAATTTTATGTGGATCAAAAAGTTATTGAAAGGCATGAAAGAAGAAATCATAGATCCAGTGGTTATATATTGTGATAACACAAACTATGCTATCAACATTTCAAAGAATTCGGGGATGCACACTAACACAAAGCACATTGCTATCAAGTACCACTACTTGAGGAAAATAGTTCAAGACAAAGAACTGAAGCTAGAATATATGAATACGAAGGAACATATTGCTAATAAATTAAAAAAACCCTAACCTAAAGATGCTCATGAATATCTCAGAGGTAAACTAGGGGTGACTACCCTCATCAAAGTTACTTAAGTAGGCAAGGTGCATTGTATCACATTTACTATTCAGAATATCTTACATAGTAATGCAATATAGCTCTACTTTGGGAAGTGCTTAAGGTGGATAATTCACTATAGCATAACATATCATTCATAGACAGATGACAAATATTAGCTAGACATGCTAAATATACATAATTCAAATGTTTGAAGAATTTGAAGTTGAAATAGCTACACGTCTTTGGCATTGTTTTCAAAGAGAGAAGATTACCTAAGAGGGAGAACTTACTATACTAATAAATTTATAGAAGGAGAGATTATAGAAAGAGGGAGAAATTACTGCAAAGAGATATTTAGAGAGAGAAATGAAGAAATGAAGAATTAGACTGTCAGTAACAAAATATTTTTGATTGTATGCTAATTAAGCTATAATTATTATTAAGATGTTTGAGATGTTACCATCAATGCCAAATTCGGAGATTGTTGGAAAATTACAATTGGAACAATTTTTGTTTTGTCATTGATGTCAAATCTATTGATAAGATATATTACTACCTAATCTAAATGTCATATCTATTGGATTGATGAAGAGGATTTGAGAAGTTGCTCAGAAAAATAGAACCTAGAGGAAAGGTTGAGTTATGAAAAGAAAGTTACAATGGACATTCGATTAGATAAAATTTGATAAAAAAAAGTGATTGTTTATGTCAAGAAATCTATGCCAAGCCAAGCAGAAGTATAAAATATAGTTAGTTTCAAGTAATGCTAGTGTCAACTGAGGTATAGTTAGTGCCAAGAAAATCTAGTGTTGATTGAGAATTAGCATCAATCGAGCAAGATAGTTGATGTTAAGTAAGAAAGCTTTACAACAATTGAGTATTTTAGTGATGATCGAGTGCCAAAATTTAGAGATTTTTGAGTGACAACTTAAGAATGAATTCAAGGAAATCATGAGATCAAACCAACTCAGTTGATTTCTTGGGAGATGTAAACCATGTTGAAGATAATATTGATGAGTTGATTAATTAAATTCAAGGCAAGGATTAGGTCAATACCTAACAAATGAATTCTAGAGAAGTTTCTAGATGAAGATAAAGAATATGGGTAGATACAATATACCTAATCATAAACCCTAATATCTATAGTGGATGTAGAAAATAGTAAAGCATGAATTGCTTATTTAAAGAGAGACAAAACCAAACAAGTGTGTGTGCAAAATGGGTAAGTGTGATTGTGTATGTGAAGAGAGATATACAAAGAAAGTTTGATCATAAATGGAAGAGTGTGAGTAAATGTGAAGCTAAAGGAGAAAGCTTGCATATATGATGTTGATGTTGATAAGTGAATCTAAGAAAAAGGCTTTAAGTGTTAATGAGAAGAGTTGATTGATTTCTTGAAGGGTGTCCAAGAAAATCAAGATTAGAGATGTCAATGGAAGGCTTATTAGTAAACCAACATAAGGACCAAATAGAGATCTAAACCAGTAAAGTGAGTTGTAATCACATAGATCAAAAATTATTTTAAAAAATTTCTAGTCATTGTAAATAGTTTGTATTAAAATCCTTTTAACAGAGGTTGAGCTAACAGTCTTTGTAAATCCTTTAACTAGGTGACATTCTAAATGGAATGATCAAATTCCTCTTACAAGGCCACACTCAACGAGGTGATTAAATCCTCTAACCAGGCCACATTTAATAGTGTGTTTTGTAACCTTTAACAAGGTTCTCTCCTAACAGGGCTCACTTCAAAAGAGTGAAAAAGAGTGACATGTTGCTAGTGGTTTTTCCCAAATTGGGTTTCCACGTAAAATCCTTGTGTCAAACTATGATGCATGCTTTATGTGTGTTTACATTTGATAATATTTTTTTTATGCAATGCAAGTTTTGTTTATGACAATTTTACAACATAGATCGAGCAACAATAGGATAAGAAGAACAATGAAGTGTTTATTGTTCAATTATTCAAGTGGTACATATTGACCTTGAGTAACTAATTCACCCCCTAGTTAATCTAAAAATTTCTAAGATCTTTCCCTTAGTGTATCACTCCCCATTAGCTTTAGCATATACCCCCCCTTTGGCAACAATGCCAAAGATCACTGTAAGCTATATTGTGAAACCTACAAAACCTTCTAGTTATACCTTGTACCTTGCATGTACTATTTATATCAATTTCATTATAGTAATTTTCAAAACTTTAGGAAACAACTCCTAAAGAGTGAATTCTTGCATCAACCCCATAAAGATATTTATGTTCATCCATGAATTGATGCAACATGCATCTTTTCTTAGCGAATCTTGGATAGGGGAAGGATCCTCATCTTACCTCTTAGATACTCAAAATAATCCTTAGGAAATGGGTTAATAAATATATTTGCAAGTTTCTCTTTAGATTTCACATATTTGAGCTTTGTTTCTCTTGTACGTGTTCCCTCAAGTAGTGATACTTGATTGGTATATGCTTGGTTTTTGTATGCATTGCTAGATTCTTTGATATATTTATTGTACTAGTGTTATCACAATAAATATTAGTAGGCTTGGTTATCTCCTCTTTCATTCCTTCCAATAGTTTCTTAATCCACACAATATTAGAATAATTAATTGTAGCAACAACATACTCAGCTTCAGCAATAGATTGTGAAATGTGGCTATGTTTATTTCTCAACCATGTAATTAGTCTTTCTCCTAAAAAGAAAGCTCCACTAGTTGTGTTTTTTCTATCATCAAAATTACCACCCCAACATGCATTGGTGTAAACCTTGAGTTTAAAATTGCCATCTTTTTTGTACCATAATCCAAAATCTTTAGTTTCTTTAAGGTATTTTAATATCCTCTATTCAATAGTCATGTGTATTTCCTTAGGATTAGAGGAAAACCTTGCAATAATTCCAACATCATGTGCAATATCTAGTCTACTATGCATAACAAGCTATAATTTATCAATCATTGATTTATACTATGTCTCATTTACCTTAGTAGTAGTATCTTACTTTGATAATTTCACTCTAGTCACCATGGATGTACCGACTAAACTTGACTTGTCCATCCCAAATATTTTCAAGATTTCCTTTACATATTTAGACCGAGTCACATATATACCATCATTAGTTTGATGAAATTGTAAGCTAGTAAAAAATATAATCTCACCAAACATTGACATCTCAAACTTGTTTCTAATTTGATCAACAAATGATTTGCATATTAGGTCATTTCCACCAAATATAATATCATCTACAAAGATTTCAACAATCAACACCATGTTTTATTCACTCTTCAAATACAATTTTTTGTTTTCACTAGTTCTAAGAAATACAATCTCAATCAAATAAGAATGTAACCTTTCATATCATGATCTTGGTTCTTTCTTCAGTCCATACAATATTTTTTTCAATTTTAAAACTAGGTTCTTCTGATCAGGTTCAAAAAATTCTTTTGGTTGTTCTACGTAAATTTATTCTTCAAGTATCTCATTGAAAAATGCAGATTTGACATCCATTTGATATACTTTAAATTTCTTGTAAGTACCATAAGCTAACAATATTATTAATCCTTTCAATCTTCCAACATGTGCAAAATTCTCACCATGGTCAATTCCTTCTTCTTAGGCATAGCCTTTGTAAACCAATCTTGTTTTGTTTCTCACCACTTAACCATTTTTATTTAGCTTGTTTCTGAAAATCCACTCGGTTCCTATCACATTCTTATCTATAGGTTTCGGTACTAATTTCCATGTATTTTTCTTTTCAATATGATCAATCTCTTCATTCATAACATTTATCCAATCTTCATTCTCAGGTACATACTTCATAATTCTAGGTTCAAATTTAGAAATTAAACATGCAATGTTCTTCAACTTACTTCTTTTCATGACTCCAACACTTCTATCTCTAATGATTTGTTTAGATGAATGATTCTTTCTCATATATTTTTGTAGTACTGGTTCAAATCTTTGATTCTTAGCATTATTCTCACTCGATTGGGGCTCACCTTCCTACTTAGGTTGTACACTTTATAGATCGAGTAATGCAAGGTTTTTCTCGGTGGTTCTCTATTGTAACTCAGGTAGTGTGTCGGGTACATCTTCACACACACACACACACACACACACACACAATTGTAATCTTTATGTTCTTTCTTTCTTTCCACATTGTTCTTGTCTAAAAACACATCAATTCTTACATTTGCACTCTCAATAATTGTGTTAGTAAATTTTGTTCAAACATTTATAAGTTTTTCTCTTTGAAGAATAACCAAGGAAAATACTTTCATCTCCTTTTGAATCAAATTTTCATTCCTTCTGTCTTTATGAATGTAAACACGCCTACTTCCAAATATTTTGAAATAACTTGCATTAGGTGCATGACCATACCAGAATTTATAAGGTGTCTTCTTTGTTCCTTTCTTTAACTAAACTTGGTTGAGAGTATAAATTATAGTACTTATAGTCTCTCTCCAAAAAATCTAAGCAACCTCTTTTTCAATTAGTAATGTCCTTTCACAATCTATAATAGATATATTTCTCCTTTTAGTAGTTCCACTTTTTTGTGGTGTCCTCGATGCAGATAATTATCTCTTAATACCATGCTCAGCACAAAAGTTAGTAAATTCAACAAAGATAAACTCACCATCTCTATTATATCTTAGACACTTCAATTGTTTACAAGTCTCTTTTTTTAACTCTAGTCGTATACCATTTGAATATATCAAAAGCATGTGATTTTACCTTCATGAAGATGACAATCATCATCCTAGTGTAATCATTGACAAACAATATGAAATATATGTCACCATAACAACTTTCGATTCTCATTAGTCCACTCAAATTAGTATGCACTAATTCCATAATATCATTATACGTGTTTGATTTTCTTGAAACATTTGACTTTTTCATCTTACCAAGTTGACACTCTTTACACATAACATCTCAGGTTTATGCATATTCGATAAGCCTCCAACTCTTTTATTTCTACTAACCTTCACCATATTCTCAAAATTGACATGACACAACCTATTATTCCATAGCCATACATTCTCAACCTTAGCAATCAAGCATTCCTCAATATTAGGAACAAGATAAAATAGATTACCTTTTGTTTGCACTCCAATTCTAATCAAATTTCCTTCATCATCATATATCTTGACTTTCCTATTATGAAACTTCAGTGACATGTATTGTTGAACTAAGAAATACTCAACAAATTATATTTTAGTCATTGTACCCCATATGCATCATCACATCTGATTTGGTCATTCAATGCTAGTGATTCTCTACCTTTCACTAGACATGGAACATCATTACCTAACTTAACAATTCTACCATCACCAATTTCTTCAAGTTTATCAAACTTACATAGGTTACAACTCATATGATGTGAAAAACCACTATCTATGATCCATATATCATTCTTTCTAATATGTGAAAAAAAATATTTTTCATTCCCATACCTTTCTTTATTGGGATCTTCTTTTACTGCAACATACACCATCTCAATTGTTTCTTTCTCATTTTTAGTAGTGGACTTAGTATGCCCTTCTCCAACAATGTAGTATGATTTTTTTCCTTTTTCCTTGTAATACTTGTGATCTTTATTATCATTTTTTAAACTTTTGTTTATGTTAGGATACTTAGCTACAAAATTACCAACTTCATTGTACTTAAAATAGATTAGAGATAATTTACCTTTGTCTCTCAGTAACCTCCTTGCAAGAAATGCTTCAATGTCATCCATATCATCTTCAGATTCATATTCACTTTCATCTTTTTTGCTCTTCTCTTTGTGAAGACTAAATCATTCAAGTGTAACCATACTATTTTCATAATTTTTCAACTCAAATGTAGTCAATCGACCAAGTTAACTATCAAGTGTAATATCATTACCAGGAATAGCTCTAAGCTCCTAAATTGCATAAACATTTATAGCATAGATGGGTAGAAGAGTTTTGAGAACCTTACTTAAAATTTCAGAATCACTAATAACTCCTCCAGCTTCTTTGAATGTGCTTACAACTTCCTTGACTCGTTTCACATATAGTGCAACATTCTCACCTTCTTTCATTCTCATGTCATCATATTTGTCTCTCAAACTTTTTTCTTTATCTCTCAACATATTTGTATCTCCACCATGTAAAGTGCCATCTTGTCCCACATCTCTTTAGAATATTTTCAGTTCTTGACATCATCAAATTAAACATCATTTTGGGCATATGAAATCTCAAACATCAAGCTATTGTTCTCTTTCTTCTTGGTCATTTTTTCCATAGTCACATGAAGAGGAAGTGTGGAGTATTCATGGTCGAGCCAGTATGTAGCATTATCTCCAATTCTAGAAAGATACAACCTCATATTGTTTTTCCATGATGATAAATTCTCCTTATTCAACTTTGATACCTCTCTCTTATACATCTTCAGACCTTTAACTCAAGTTCCTTTAAACTTCTTCCTTCAAACACTTATCTATGATACCAATTGTTAGATAACTATGGCAGGAAGAGTTGTGAATCAATTATATCTAGTTATCCTATAGGCCTTTCAAACACTTTTGTACCAATTCAAACTTTATAAGCTATCTTAAAAATAACTCAATTATCTCATTCAACTTCTCACTCATACTTGTAATCAATTTACTTCAAACTATTATTTCATTTTTTATAGCTTTATGGAGTATTAAACATGTAACTTATCTTTGATCAAGTTATAGTAAGAAACAAATAACATGAATTTGCAACACAAAACAAATCACACATTTGATAACATGATTTAATGTGGAAACCCTTTCAAGGGAAAAACCACCTTGGACTGGCAACCCAAAGATTTTCACTCCTCTAAAGTGAGCTCTGCTAGGAGAAAATCTTGTTAAAGGTTACATGCACTTTTTTAGTGTGACCCAGTTAGAGGATTTTAACTAAAATATCATCTAGAAATTATCCATCCTTGATCATGTCTAAGTGGAATTCTCTAAAGGACTTACAAAAATTACTAACCAATACTACCATATAGGGTTTCACAGACTTGTTAAGTCCACTCAATTAAGATATTTTTCAATTACAATGATAAGAAAGTAGCAGTCAAATGATCTATTAGGTTTAGTACTACATTTCTTATTCAAATCTTTGTTGATCTCTTCTTCTTCCTTTTGATATCCTTTTGGCTGATTCACACTCTAACACTTTCACTTTGCATTAACTCTGCTTGATCTTATTTCCTTTGTTTTTCTCAATTCACCTTGCTTCTTCTGGTTCTTCTACACCTTCAATTGTTTTCCTCTATTAGTAAATGATTAGAAACATGAACAATCATGTTCATCACCTTAAATAGTACTCTCTCAACTTCTAGATTCCTCTAAAGTTTTTTTACTTAATCATGATCGTAGATCTTAGATTTATTGTATTTAGTCAGTCATAAAATATAATTTTTATTAAATTTTTTGCTCATCCTTATCTTTCTTGAATCTCCTTCATTATATCTTCATTACATTTTTCCAATTGTAGATCTTATAAATAACTTTGACTTCAGCCTTTGAACTTCTTAGATATTCTTTATTTTCATCATAAGTAGACCTCAGATTCCATTTTTCTTTACTTGTTCTTCTTGATCATACTTGGTGAACATTACATTTTATTTAACACTGTACTTTCTTGATTAACACCAAACTTTAATTTCTCTTTACCAACTTCTCGGCAACAACTGTAGTCACTCAGTGAATATTGTATTTCATCTTTTGCCTTGTTACTTGTAGGGTATAATTTAGTGGCTAATATTCGTAAATTGGCTAATTTTAGAATTTTTTGGCTAGTAATTTGGCTAATAATTTAAGATTTGATACAACCTAAATTGCCATAGTTTTATAAAATTCAGTTCTAGAATATTTAAAATCGCTCAATAATTTATTTTATTGAAATATTTAAACTCAAATATTCGCCACAATATTCCTTACATGAATAGATTTGAGTTACCTAAATATAATATATTAGTGGAGAAATTAAATTGAATTGACCAATAATTGTCATAATTATTAGTTAATTTAGGGATATATCACCAATATTTATTATTCACTATTGATTTAAAGTATATGTAATGATTCTCATAACATTCCACAATGTAAAAAAATGTTCAATTTTGATTTGTAATATTCCATGGTGATTAATGAACTTCTTATTATTATTGAGATTCATCAATATTTTATACAAAAAAAATTATGATTCAAAAATAATCGCCAAAATTAATCATATTTAGAATAAAAAAATTGAGAGTTTCACCAATATAAATAATTTATTTTTTTCAAAATAATGAAAGATTTGCCAATATTTTATATCTTTTTTGGAGGCAACTTTATTAAAGTTTACCCTGGTTACTTGGTTTATCTTATATAGCTCAGTGAATATATGAACTTCATCGTTACATTAAAAGATTACATGATTATAAGAAAATCAAATTAATATTGCATTATCATAGTCTAACTCATTCAAGTGCCCATTGAATACCATACATATCGATACTCTAACTCATCAACATACTTTCTTCAAATCTTCTTCATCAATCAAACGATATGACACTCAAATAAATTAGAATAATGTATAATAAAATAAGACTTTCACATCAATGAAAATATAACAAATGATATGACTCTTTCATGTACATTATCAACATTATCTATTGGGGCCAACAATGAAGTAGTTATTATCCTTGTACTATGCTTTTATATGACCTTGTGAGATGTACTCTATGTAGTTGATTTTTGCGTCCATTCTAAGATTAATATTGTGGTTTTGATTGGTATTTAGCTTATGAAAATTATGATGTGTTGTGATGATTTTAGTGATGTACGTGCGAGTAGATACCTAGTTTTGGATTGTATTACAATATTATTCTGAGTACCCTTATGATGTGATCAATGGTTGTACTATGTGATACATTTTATTACCACACCTTATTCTAATTTTGATTTATATGTTAGATAATGTGATTAATAATGTTTTTATTATATCTATATAATGATGTTTTATGATGTTGGTGTATTTTGCATTCAAAATTATGGATTTTATATCAGGATGATTTTATGGGATTTCTTTATATAATGTGTCATATATGTTGTTGGGTATTCAAGTAGTATAATTCCATTGATATATGCTTAGAATCATTATAAAATGATTTAGTTTAAATTGTTTATCAGATTATTATGTTGTTTTGATGTACTTCACCACTTCTATGTGTAGATTATATATGGGTGCTACTACAAAGGGAGAATAGGGTCGTAGTTACTCTCTTACAAGATCTACATGGTGTCATGTTCTCCTTCACATAAATTTCATCTATTTGTTATTTGGTTATCTATATATTGAGTATCTTTGCTTGATGTTTTTATTTTTATTGTACAAGTACCAAGTACATTCATTCTAAGTTAAGAAATAGAATGTGTACCTATATCCCTAATAGTTGCACCAAGAGATGGTAGATTTAACCTTGTATACTAAGATAATGTTGTCCCTCTATGGGAAATTGACACAGGCAAGAGGATGAATAACTAGGGCCAAAGGCTCACCCAGCTATCCAAACCACCCTACAAGAGTTAGCACAATGGAAACGAACACAAAGAACAACAACCAAAGGAGGAAGAAGAGTGAATTACTTTTATTGATTCATCAAGATATCTTCATACATGCCCAACTATAAGGCCTTATGGGTTACAACTAATTACAAATACATTCACATTCAATGATCCAACTTCAAATTTTCACTTTTAGTTATGCTCCCTAATCTACTCTCTCTGAAGCTTCTTCTCACAAAAACATGCCTAAATCTAAGCCTAAATACTCTATCTATACTTGCCAAAATGACTTACAAATCATTCTAGAATCATTACATAAGAGGAAGGCTGACCCAACAATGGTCTAGACTCATCCCAAGAAAAGATTTTAACATAAATGTTGTGAATGAAATAAATCCCACAAGTCAGCTCACAAAATCATGCCAAATACTAACACTCAGCTTACACTAGGCAACTCAGCACATGAAGAAACACTCAACATGCACTGAGTAACTTGACACATGAAGAAACACTCGGCATGAAGAAACACTCAGCATGCACTAAGTAACTCGGCACATGAAGAAACACTCAGCATGCACTGAGTAACTCAGTACATGAAGAAACACTTGGCATACACTGGGTAACTCAGCACATGAAGAAACACTCGGTATACACTAAGTAACTTGGCACATGAAGAATCACTTGACATACACTAGGTAACTCGGCACATGAAGAAACACTCAGCATACACTAGGTAACTTGGCACATGAAGAAACACTCAGCATACATTGAGTAACTTGACACATGAAGAAACACTCGGCATACACTGGGTAACTCGACACATGAAGAAACACTTGACATATACTGAGTAACTTGGCACATGAAGAATCACTCGGCATACATTGGGTAACTCAACACATGAAGGAATTGCTAGGCATATGAAGGACTGCTAAGCACATGAAGGAACCGTTAGGCACATGAAGGACTACTAGGCACATGAAGGAGTTGCTAGGCACATGAAGGACTGCTAGGTGAACAAAATGAGCAGGATAACAAGGCAACCCAGGATGCTCCTGCATCAGCAATGCATCCAATTATTATATGTTATCCCTCTAGTACATGATTGGTAAATATAGATTCATATTGCATTTATAATAGACTAGTGAATTTTTTGCATTAGAGTTCACATAGTTGTCATAGAAGGATTTAATTCAAGTGTTGATTTAATGTATTTTCAAGATTTTAATTTTTTTTTAAAAATTACCAGCTAATTTTTTGTAGTTGGATTCTATCTAATTGGAATTGATTTATTTTATTGGTAAAAGCTCAAATAGATTATTATTTATGTAAATGATCTATTTTTAAGGTCACTTTTCCAAAAAGTTCTTATAATGCCAAATAGTGAGTTCTATTTTCACTTCTCAATTTAATGTTATGTGAATTTGGTGATTTTGCTCCAAACCTTCTTGGAAAAAAATGATATTTTTCTTATTGGATAAAATCTAGGTGTCACTTATTCCATTTGGAAACCAATGGATAAGAAAAGAAAGACAAAACAAACAGATCAAATTTGAGGAAGAAGGGTGAATCCCATTAGCAAAGGGAGTGATTGTTGGAAACTACAATTGGAGCAATTGTTATGTTGTCATTGATATCAAACCTATTGGTAAGACACAGTGTCAAACCTCTATTGGAGATATATTTACTAATAGCATAGAGTGCCATATCAATTTGATTGATGAAGAGGATTTGAAAAGAAGAGATCGTGAGATGACCTAGTGAAAGGTTGAGTTGAGATGTGTTAAGTATCATGGAAATACAATGGGCACTTGATAAGTTATTCCTTGACAAGATAATTTTTTATTCATTCAATACATTAAGTGTAGAAGACAATTGGATAAAGCTAGGAGTTGAAACAATTGAAAAGGATAAGCTTGACCAAGTGTCAATATTGCAAGGTCAATGAAGCAGTTGAAGCAAAAGATTAAGGAACTTATGTAGAAGCTAAACAAAAAAGTTCAAGTTAAGTGTTAGATATTGCCAAGAAAATATATGAAGAATTTTAGAAGTGACTGAGAATAGTATTAGCCAAGCATGCCTATTGATGTCGAGTTAGAAAGTATATTGATTGTTGAGCTATACAGTGATGACTGAGTTGAACAATATAGTGATTTACAAGCAATGACAAAAGTTATAGTTTAAGAAAGATTTGATTTTGGGGCTAACACAGTTGGAATTTTGAATTAGTAAAAGCATGTGGAGGATAATATTGATGATTTTGGCATATTTAATGCACGAGGGGAGTTCTTTATGCTATCAAAGGAAAGGATTTGATCAGATTTTTTTTTTTAAAGGAGAACAAAAGGATGGAAGGATTTGATGAATTCAACCTAACCCTAAGATCAACGGTGATGTTTAGACAGAAAAAGATCAAAATTACCTATTTAAGGAGGCATAAGGAATTAATTTCAAGTTTGGTTAATTATTGATTGGAAATCTTAATGAGAAGTTCTCAAGAGGAGGATAGAAAAGGTGAAGTGTGAAGAGTTTGTGAAGTGTGATTGCTTGAGGAGATGCTAAGAAGATCAATGGTGGAGATGTAAATGGAGGCTAGTTAATGAACCAACAGATGAGCGAATGGAGATATAAATGTGAAAAGTGAGTTGTACTTT
Source organism: Cupressus sempervirens (assembly GCA_028749045.1). Lineage (NCBI taxonomy): Eukaryota > Viridiplantae > Streptophyta > Pinopsida > Cupressales > Cupressaceae > Cupressus > Cupressus sempervirens. The sequence continues at coordinate 770,612,680 of CM053786.1, forward strand.
AAAGATAAAAAATATTGTTACATTCGAACCATTGTATCAACCCAAAATCCCTTAATCAAGGTTGACCTAACATTTATTTTGTAAATCATTTAATCAAGGTGACATTCTAATGGAATGTTCTAAAGTCCTTTAATAAGGTCACTCCTAATAGGATGATTACATCCTTTAATAGGGTCATATTTAGTGTGTTGTATCACCTTTAACAGGTTTGGCTCTTAACCAAGCTCACTTCACGAGAGTGAAAAATTAGTAGCATGTTACTTGGTGGTTTTTTCCAAACTAGGTTTCCATGTTAAACTTTGGTGTTAAAGTATTATTTTCATGTGTGGATATTGTTGTTTTCCATGCTATATTTTATAGTATTTTATGTTAGATTAAAGCGTTAATTTAATTTAATTTATTAAATTACCTTTACTCCTTTCTTAAGATTTCACTTTATGCACTTTACATTTTTATTTAATAATTAATTAGTAATTATTAAATGTCATTTACCTCTTAGGGTTTCCCTTTTAGGTTTATTTATCTCTTTCTATGAGGATTCATCTTTTGTAATTATCTCTCATTCTTTCAATTTGATAATATAATTTGCATATTCTCAGAGAAAAACCCTTGCCTCTTCTTTGTCTTTTCTTCCCTATGAGAAGTTCTTGCATGCTAGTGTTCTTTAGGTTTTGTGGATTTGTATTGCTCAAATCTTTCATGGTATTAAAGCTTGACTTATTATAGCTTGTTCTTATTTGGAGAAAAAGAAGAATGATGGTTTGAGAGAATATAGATCTGGCTTTTGTAGGAATTTTATGTGAAAGTAGTGGGTTCTCTAATTTTCAGAGTACTTTGAGACCAAACAGACCTCACTATTGGATTCAAAAGGTCTGAGAATCCTCATTTTCATATATATTTTGTCAATTTTGGACAAAATTGATTCGGGAGGAATAAAAAAATTACATACAAGGGTCATACGGCCTCTAGCATGCACTCTAATGCAGAGACATTTGCAAAATCACAAAAAAATAATTTAAAAAGGTTTTTTTTTATCATCGCGATTACACTAACCACATCGACCACCACAACAGAACTATGGTGGTTAGTGCATCGCCACAGCCCTACCCACCGCTGGTAGTGCACCACCATGCCACTCTACCACCCATGCTTGGCCAGTGTGCCACCAACTGTGGTTTCAATTTTTTCATTTTTTTTAAATATAATTTTTTTTCTAGCCTTCTAGAGGCCCTAGCACTCATTTTGCTCTAATTTGAGCATATAGATGTGTTTTTTCAATCTGAAAGAAATGTTAGAAAGATGATTCAAAGATAGAGATGATGGTTAAGGTATGTTTTGGATTTTTTTCTAGTTTAGTACCTAGTTTTTCTCTCAAAGTCAGATGATTCCTTCTATCTTCCAGGAGACATAACTTGCTCGTTATAGCTCCATTTTTTTATCCGAAAAAAGTGTCAAAAAGATCTTCTTGAGCACTTTCTAGATTCTCTATCATTTCACCAGTATTTTATACTAGGTATTTATGATATACAACTCAATTTTTTTTACTCTATTCTTGTATATGCGTTCCTTATGCAAGATGGGGTTCAATTTTTTTCATTGTGGGGGTATTTTTTCATTATTTTCTATTACAATATTAGTATATCAGAAAAATTCAAAAAAATTTCTTAAAAAAATGGCCAAGACCTATTCTTGTCTAGTACTTCTAAACCTACACAACTATGACACATGGAAATCTCATATGCAATGACTTCTTTGTTCAAAGGGTTTGTGGTCTTGTTTAGATACAATGTAGCCAAAATTTCAAAATCAATATCAGACTTTACAGCATAGGAACAAGATGGATGAAGCCATGGGTTTGATATCTTTGCATGTTTTAAATGGCTTACAATTTCATCTTGATGAGAGTTCCACTCCTCAACGAATACGAGACAAGTTCAAGGACTTTTTTGGTACCATCAATGAGTTAAGAGCACTTCAAATTGAGGCAGAGCTTACTTCTCTTATACCAAATGCTTTCCCCTCTATTGAGGACTTTCTCATGAGGTTCAAACAATAGAGAACCTTGTTATAGGGATATGGGAAAGAGAAGAAAGATAAGGAGTACATCTATCTTATTATATCAAAGCTTCAAGGAAACATTCAAATATTCTCTTCTACTTTCTGTTCAACTATGGATGCCTTGGGTGCCAGATTTACCATGCCCACTTTTGAGGTCTTTTTTGTTTGATTGACTAGAGAGAAGTCCAAGCTTACATAGTTGGATACTATCATATGTTCAAAGAAACATGCATTGGTTTCTCAAAAATCTATAGGGAAGATGAAGAATAAACCAAAACCCAAGATAGACTCAGCAGGTAGTGAGAGTTCCTTGGGGCATACTCCTAAATTAGATGCTTGGAAACCCCCTTCGAAGGGTAAATCTTCTAAGTCTAGTGAGTCTTCCTCCAAGATTAAGAAGTAGATAGGTGATCCTTGAAGCTTTTGTGGCAAGAAAGGACATCCAATTTCCAAGTGTTGGAAATATCTTCAAGCTCTAAAGGAGGTCATGCAACAACATAGTATTGCTTCTCCAGAGCCATCACCTCCTTCTTCAAGGAAAGGACATGCTCTTTCTACCTAAGCATTGTCTTTTATAGCTACTTATATTGTTGGTTCATGTGCTTCTCACCATATGATACACTCACTTGCTTAGAGTGTTACTACACATATTGCAGTTGGTGACTCTACACAACTTTCAATCATAGGTTCAAGAACTATCTCTTTATAGGGTGGTTCAGTACAAGATGTTCTCTTGGTTTTGACCATTTCTACAAACCTCTTATCTATCTTTTAGATTTTTTGTTCTAGCTTTGATAAGCTAGTTGAGTTCTCACCACATGATGTGGTTACTCAAGACCTCCATGATCTTGTCTTGGTTTTTACTACTGGGAGTGTTGATCTTCAGTCTCACTTATATTAGTTTTATGGCTTTAAGAGCTCTAATTCTTGGACTCGTGTCAAGTCTAACATTTCTACATTTTTCATTTTTTGTAATGAGGCTTGGGAATTTATTCGAGATGCTCAATAGAAAGACATGGAGAGGAAGATCCAACCAATCATTTTTTTTACCAATTGTGAGGATGTGAAGATGTACAAGTTGTTTGATCTTGATTCCAGAGATGTCTTGTTTTAGTGAGATGTTCAATTTGATGAGAGTTATCCTCAGATGGAGCCTCAATCACTAGCTTCTCTCTCACTACCCAATACTTCCTCTACTCCTACAAAAGATTATGCATCCTTTGAGGAAGATCTTGATATTGATTCCCCTTCACCACCTTCACCACTTTTTTATGGAGTGCCCAAGTGGGCTTATGCTTTTGTTGATGTAGTAGGACCTATGGCAAGTTATCCTTTAGATTCTTGTCGCACTCATGCTTAAACTTCTAGTATTGGACTCTTGATTTATGCCATTTTAGATGATCCACATATTTTTTCACATGCGATATGACACTTAGAGTGGGATAGGGATATGGATGAGGAGTACTCTTCTTTGATGAAGAACCACATGTGGGATCTTTTTCCTCTTCCAAAAGGAATAAATTTGGTTCAATGTCAGTGGGTGTACCATACTAAGTATGTTGCAGATGGTTTTATTGATAGGTAGAAGGCACATCTTGTTGCAAATATTTTTTCATATGTTGAGGATATTGACTACTTCAAGACCTTTTCTCCCATTGCCAAGATGAATTCCATTCACCTTGTACTCTCTCTTGCAACTTCACAGGGATGGATAGTTTTTTAGATGGATGTGAAGAGTGCCTTTTTGCGTGGAGACCTTCATGAGGAGATTTATATAGAGAAGCCCCATGGTTTTGTGTAGGAATCTTCATTGGTATGAAGGCTTTGAAGGTCTTTATATGGTCTCAAACAAGCCCCTTGGGCTTGGTATGAGAAGATGGATTCCTTTTTGCTTGCTTCATAGTTCACTCTGTGTCATTTTGATCCTATAGTTTACATTCAACATCATGGGGTTTACTTATTGATACTTCTACTTTATATATATGATCTTTTCATTACAACTAGCTCATTCTCCATGATACAGAGTGTCCAATGAGCCTTGAGAGAGAAGTTTGAGAAGACAAAACTTGAACTCCTGTACTTTTTTTGGTCCTATAGGTTGCTTATTATACGAATAGGATAGCCATACTCCAACATAAGTATGCTCTCAATATGCTTCAGAGATTTAGCATGATTGATTGCAAGCCTACTCTTGAGTGTTATTTTATCTACCACTTGCACTACTCCTATAGTGGATTCCATTTTATACAAACATCTTGTGGATATTTTGTTCTACCTAACACACACATGTCCAGATATTTCCTTTATTGTTGGACTTTTCTATAGATTCTCCCATGATCCACATGAGAGTTATTGGCAAGATTCCAAATGTATCTTGAGGTACATTAGGCCTACTACATGTTATGGAATTCACTTCACATCAAGAGATCCTCACATACTACATTCTTTGTAGTTGCATTTTTTATCATCTTGTGGGGGGAGGGAGGGGGGTGTTAGAGTAAAGTATTAATTTTATTTCATTTACTAAATTACGTTTACCCCCTTCTTAAGATTTCACTTTATACACTTTGCATTTTCATTTAATAATTAATTAGTAATTATTAAATGTTATTTACTCTTAGGGTTTCCCTTTTAGATTTTTTCATCTCCTTCTATAAGGATTGATCTTTTGTAATTATCTCTCATTGTTTCAATCTAGTAATATAATTTGCATATTCTAAGAGCAAAACCCTTTCATCTTCTTTGTCTTTTCTTCTTTGTGACAAGTTCTTGCATGTAGGTGTTCTTCAAGTTTTTTAGATTTGTATTGATCAAATCCTTTGGCTTATTTACTAGCATTTGACACATATACAGAAAGAGAGTTAAGATATTACATGAAATGTTAAATTTTTGATGATATACTATAGAGATCGAGTGGGCATTTGAGATTGATAAAGTTGGTTGAAGTGATTAAAAGTTGAATTGGTACATCTGGACCTAATAATAACTGATTCACCCTTGACCCCCCCTCCCCCATTTATTATAAATCATTGTAATAATTGATATTAGAGAATTGGTTCTTGTTAGGAAAGTTTGAAGGGACTCAAGTCAAAGATCAAGATGTATAAGAGAGAAATACCTAAGTTGACCAAGGAGAACTTCCTAGCATGGAAAAGGATGATGAGATTATACATATCTGGTATTGGAGATTCCACAGCCTACTTGGACAATCAATACATTAAGTTGCCTAGACCTATGATAGTTGAAAAAATGAAAGAGAAGTAGTAGCACAAGAAAATGATGATTGAACTTTCAATAGCCCTTAGTTTGCAAAATTTGATAATGTGAAGGAATTTAGTATTGCAAAGAAAATGTGGGACAAGTTAGAAAAAATCCATAATGGAGACAAGAACGTGTTGAGAGCTAAGGTACAAATCTTAAGAGGAAAGTTTGATGACATGAGAATGCAATAAGGTGAGAATATTGCAGAATACTATGGTCAAGTCAAACAAGTGGTGAATGCTATTAGAGGAGATAGAGGACATATAATTGATGAGACTATGATAAGTAAGTTATTGATGGCTTTAGTCCTATACATGCAATCAAAGTATCTACAATTCAAGAACTAAGGTGTACACCTAATAATGATCTAACCTTGGATAGTCTGATTGATAGACTTATTGCATTTGAATTATCAAATTTTGATAATTATTCCCTTGCTAGTGTTGAATTTGTATTCAAAGCACAACTCTTGATGGATCTATGAAAAAGAAGAAAAGAAAGCATGTAGAAATTGATAGTGGATCTAATGATGACCTTGATGAAATTGAAGCATTTTTGACAAGGATAATTCCTAGAGGAAAAGGAAAATACTAAGGTAAACTTCCTATTATCTATTTTACATATAACAAAGTTGATCATATTGCTACTAAGTGCCTAATAGAGATGAAAAAGAGGAAAGGAAAGACTTCAAGTACAAAGGAAGAAGAGATGATAGAAGAAAAAAAGAAAAAAGAGACTACAAAGAAAAAGGTAAGAAATATTGCTATATTACTGATGAGGATGGTTTTGATAGTTATTTTGATGATCATGATAAAGAATTAGTTTATGTTGCAATTGAAAGATGATTCTGGTATACATGAGAAAACTACATTGATCTCACATGTAAGTAAGAAATATAGATGGATAATTGATAGTGATTTCTCATATCATATGACTGATGATATGAGTAAGTTTAACAAACTTGAACATTATAATAGAAGTAGTGTTAAGTTTGGTAACAATGCAACATGTTATGTGAGGGGTAAAGGATAAATAAAACTGAATGAAAAGATCGAATGTGACAATGCATATTGGGTTGATGGTTTGAAATATAACTTTTCGAGTGTATCATAATTGATAAGTCTAGGTTATAGAGTTGATTTCTAGAACAAGAAGACAATGGTCTATGAGGCTACTAGTGAACTAGTTGGAAGAGGAGAGCAAAAAAGGGGTAACTTTTTCTATCTAGACCTATATGAATATATTGTCTATTTGCATAATGTGAATATGTTTGGTTATGGCATAAGAGGCTATATCATGTGAACTTTGATAACTTGGTAAACATTAGTAAAATGAAAAGAGTTAGAGGGTTACCAAAACTAAGAAAACCTAATAATGTGATGTGCAAACAACGTCAAATGGGTAAATTGAAAAGTCTAGTTTCAAGAGAAAGGTGTATTCTTCTTATGATATTTTGGAGTTGGTTCACATTGACTTGTGTGGTCCTATTGGAATATAGAGCTATTATTGTGATAAATACTTTATTTTTTTTGTTGATGACTTTTTTATAATGATGACTATGATTTTTCTTAAGAAAAAATCTAATGCATTTCAAATGATTAAGTAGTACTTGACTAGAGTTGAGAAAGAAATAGGAAATAGTCTGAAATGTTTGAGATTAGATAGAGGTGGTGAATTTATTTCAAATGAGTTCAACACATTTTTTAATGACAAAGGAATCAAGAGGCAAATGAGTGCACCAAAGACACCTCCACAGAATGTTATAGCTGAGAGAAGGAATAGATTAGTTATGGATTGTGCAAGAACACTAATGATGGAGAAGAATGTTTCAGAGAAGTATTGGAGAGAGTTTTTTAGCATTGTAGTCTACACTCTAAACCAAGTTCAAGTGAAGAAAGAAATAAACAAAATATATTTTGAACTTTGGTATGGATATGCACCAAATGTGAATTATTTTACAATCTTTGTAAGAAAATGCTACATATTGAAAGATGAAAGAAAAGGTAAACTAGATGCAAAAAGTGATATAGGCATATTTTTATTTTATTCCACTAAGAGAAAAGCTTATAAGTGTTTGAATTATAACACTAATTTTTTTTTGGAAAAATACAAATGTTAGAGTTAATGAATTTGCAAAGAAAAATGAAGAAGAATGAAAGAAAGAACCTAAAGATTATATAAAGTTTATCTATACCTATGAAGGTGAACCTAGAACCTTACCTAAACTAGAAAAGGTGGCTACCAAGCATCCATAGTCAGGAACTACGAAGGTTTTACAACAAAATTATCGCAAGCATCAACAGTCTGTCGAGCATCATGCTACAGAAGCCAAGTCACAGACTATGACTATCACTCAACAAACAATAGAAGCCATGTTGTAGCTAGAGATAATAAAATATGTTGAACATGCAAAATTGAGTAAACAATAGAAAAAGGAACCCATACCTGAAATTGTATTGGAAATTTATGTTCAAAGATATCATGTACCAAATCAAATTATTGGAAATAAAAATTTAGGAGTTATGAGAAGAAGAAGAATGGAGAATGTCACATGCTCATTATGTGAATTTGAACCCAAATATGTCAAATATTCTTTAGAGGATGAGGATTGGATCAAGGAAATGAATGAAGAAATTGAGCAAATTGAGAAGAGAAAAACATGGACATTGTTACCTAGACCAATAGATATGTGATTGGTACTAAGTGGGTGTTCAGAAGTAAGCTGAATGAGAAATGTGAAGTCACAAGGAACAAGGAAAACCTAGTTTATAAAGGATATACACAAGAGGAAGGGGTTGACTATGGTGAAATTTTTGCCCCACTTGTAAGGCTAGAAGGAGTGAGAACTTTTCTTGCATGTGTTGCATACAAAGGATTCAAAGTGTACCAAATGGATGCAAAATATGCATATTTGAATGGAATTCTAGAGGAAGAAGTCTATTTTGAAGAACCTAAAGGATTTTTTGATCCAAACAAAAGGAATATGGTATGTAAGTTACATAAATATCTATATGGTTTGAGCAAGCCCCTGGAGCATGGTATGAAAGGTTAAAAAATTACTTGGTGAAAATTGGTTTTGCAAGAACTAATAACAATAGCAACAAGTATCTGAAAAGTGAAGCTAAAAACAAAATATTTCTAGCTGAATTTTTTGTGATGACTCCATATTTGGAGGAAAAGATTCACTGAGCAAGTCAATTGCTAATCAAATGAAAAAAGATTTGGAAACATTAATTTTTGGAGAGATTAAATTATTTGTTGGTTTTCAAGTTTATCAGATGAACAAAGGTATTTTTATCACTCAATCAAAGTATATCGAAGAAATATTGAAGACTTTTGGTATGGAAGACTCAAGACCAGTTGGAACACCTATGGTGACTAGACACAAATTCTTAAAGAATGATGATTCTCCTAAGGTGAATCAAACATTATATAGTTCTATGATTGGGAAACTACAATATGTTTTAAATAGTATACCTAAAATTGTATTAGTTGTTGAAATTGTTGCTAGATTCTCTGTTAATCCCAGAGAAAATCATATGATGGAAGTAAAGAGGACACTGAGGTACCTAAAAGAAACATAAGACTATGGTTTATGGTATAAGAGAAGTGATAAGTTTAAGTTGAAAGTGCACATAGATGTTGATTGGGTAGGAAATTTGATGACAAAAAGAATGCAAGTGGAGGAGCTTTCATCTTGAGTAGAAGATTAATTTCATGGACAAGCAAGAAGAAAAAATCCATCTCATAGTCTATAGTGGAGGCTCAATATGTTGGTGTTGTAGTAAATTGTTCAAATATTGTATGGATCAAGCAATTATTGAAAGGCATGAAGGAAGATATAATTGAATCTATTGTGATTTATTGTGATAACACAAGTTCTATAAACATATCAAAGAATCATGTGATGCATACAAAGACTAAGCATATTGAGATCAAGCATCATTACTCGAGAGAAGTAGTACAAGACAAAGAAGTGAGATTGGAATATGTGAACACAAAGGAGTAGTTGGTTGACATATTTAAAAAGGAACTACCTAAGAATTTTTTTAAGTATCTAAGAGGTAAGTTAGGGGTCATTCCCCCACCTAGTGAAAACTAAGCAGAGATGTTGCATTGCATCAATTGTTATAAGTAGAACATCTTATAGATTTATGTAGGAGGTCACACTTTAGGAGCTACGTAAAACTATGAAAAAAAAAGGAAAAGAAAGGAACTGACATATGAGTTGAAGAAGCTACAAGGAGTTGATGTTGAGATTCAATATCTATATTAACCATACACATGCAAGTTAATTTCTTTGGCTTTTTTTCAAAGAGGCATAGTGAATGTATGAGTTACCATATAAAAAGGGAGAGTGTTACTGAGTTTCCATACAAAATTGATCAATTTAAGAGATGATAATGCATGAGTAAGAGGAGAAGTTATATAGAAAGAATATGTTGTCAAGAGGGAGACATATCTTGATACAGTGATAGAGTATGTACTAAATTGATAGAGGGAGCATCCTGAGATTGATTCGATAAGAATCAAAATGAAACTAAGAAACAGGGAAGACAAACACAAAGGGAGCAAACAATATAGAGGCAAATGATTGTAAACTACAATTGGAGCAATTGTTATGTTGTCATTAATTTCAAACCTAGTAATAAGACAAAATGTCAAACCTACTAGAGAGACATTTAATATCATATCATTTTATTGATGAAGAGGATTTAAAAAGAAGAGATCATGAGATGATCTAGTAAAAGGTGGAGTTGAGATGTGTTAAGTATCATGGAAATATAATGGACACTTGATAAGTTAGTCCTTGACATGATAATGTGTTTTCCAATCAATAGATGAAGTATAGAAGATATTTGGATGAAGCTAAGAGTTCAAACAAGTCAAAAGAATAGGCTTTTTAAGTATCAGTATTGCACAATCAATGAAGGAGTTGAAGCATAAGACTAAGGAAGTTATGTAGAAGCTGAACAAAGTAGTTCAAGTTGAGTGTTAGTTATTGTTGAGAAAAATATATGAAGAATCATAGAAGTGACTGAGTGCATTGTTAGTTAGGTGAGCCTATTGATGCCCAATGTGAAAGTATAGGTATTGTTGAGCTATACAGTGATGGCCAAGCTGAAGAATGAAGTTATTCACAAGTGACAACAAAACTTATAGTTTGAGAAAGATTTGATTTTGAGGCCAACACAATTGGAATTTTTAATTAGTCAAAGTGCATAGAAGATAAGGATTAATGAGTTGGCATATTTAATGTATGAGGAGAGTTTTTTATATGATCAAAGGAAAGTATTTGATCAAAAGTTTCTAGAAGAAGGAGAACAAAAGGATGGAATCATTCAATAAATATGACCTAAACATAAGATCAATAGTTATGTTTAAGGAAAAATATCAAAATTACCTATTTAAGGAGGCATATGGAATGAATTCAAAGGTTGGTTCATTATTGATTGGTGATCTTATGGAGAAGTTGTGAAGAGGAGAACAAAAAAGGTGAAGTGTGAAGAGATTGTGAAGTGTTATTTATTGAGGAGATGCCAAGAAGATCATGTTGGACTAATCACCAGCCTTCCCCTTTGGGATTCATTATATGGATTAACTACCTCTTGTGTTCTATAAGTCTTGTAGTTGTATCAAGCATTAACAGGTCAATCTTTTGGTGCAATGACAATCCTAGTTTGTAACAAGTGGTATTAGAGCTTGGTCATAGGTTTGAATCTCCTCAGTTAACACTGAGGGGGGAATTATTGGACTAATTGCCAGCCTTCCCCTTTGAGATTTGTGAAATGGCTTAATCGCCTCATGTATCCTATAAGTATGGTTGTTGTATCGGACATTAATTGTTCAATCTTTTGGTACAATGTCAACTCTAGCTTGTAACAAATCAATGATGGAGATGTCAATGGAGGCTAGTTAATGAACTAGTAGATAAGGGAATAGAGATCTAAATTTGCAAAGTGAGTTCTACTTTATAGATCAAACCTATTGTTACATTCTAACCATTTTATTAATACAAAATCCTTTAGTCAAGGTTGACATATAAGTCATTTTGTAAATCATTTAATCTTGGTGATGTTCTAGTAGAATTTTCTAAAGTCCTCTAAAAAGTTTAGTACAAATAAGGTGATTAAATCCTTTTAACAATGTCATATTCAACACTATGTTGTATAACCTTTAATAGGGTTAGCTCTTAACTGAGCTCACAATAGAATAGTGAAAAATTAGTAGCATGTTACTTGGTGGTTTTTCCCAAATTGGGTTTCCATGTTAAATCCTAATGTCAAAGTGTTATTTTCATGTGTGGGTATTATTGTTTTGTATACTATATTTTACAGTAGTTTATTTATTGGCTGTCAGCACATATAGAGACAGACAATTGAGATATTACATTAAATATTAAATTGTTGATGATATGCTACAGAAATTTAGTGGGTATTTGAGATTGATTAAGTTATTTGAAGTGATTAAAGGTTGAATTGGTACATCTAGACCTAAGGATTATAGATTCACCCTCCTCTTGAGCCCTCTCTTAGTTATTCTAAATTATTATATCAATAAGTTGGAGAATGTCAAACACATAATTTGTGAACACATTGCAGGAATAAAAAATAAATATCATTAGAAAATAAAATTAACTAGAAAGGATGTAAAAGTAGTATGAATTAATATCATAGTCTCAAAAAAAAATCCAATCTTTTGAAGAAATATAAAATCAACTCCAAAAAAATAGAAAATTATTCAAAAAAAGTGTGTGATCATAATAGAATAAAGTTTAAAATAAAATTAAAAATGGCTCTACCAAGAAAAAGAGTGATTTTGAATATGAATAAAAAACTAGTTACTTCAACAAAATGAAATATGCACTCAAGAACACAATTTTGATAACCAATAAATTTGATATTTTGTAAATAATTGCTAAAGACCGGACAATAGGGAGTAAGGAAGTGCAAAAGAAAAAGGAATCATCAAAATTATGCAAAATTAATGACAATTAGAAACTAATGAAGGATGCCCTAGTTTAGAAGCAAAAAATCCAATTTGCAAAAGCCAAACACACACAAAAAGGATGGGATGGACAAACAAATACTCAGTTGGTAGTTCAAAATCAGTAATCAAATGAATAAGGAAAATTGCTACATCATAGGAAAAAGGCACAATTACAAATCCTAGAAGATAATCAAACAGACCCTGGAAATAAACAAAATAAAGAAGAATGGAGAACTATTAAAAATAGGAAGAATTATATAAAGATTATTCCTGGAAATTCTAAGATTAACAATAGAACCACAAGAGTAGTGGAAGAACCACAAAGAATTGAGAGCCAAGTAAACTATAGTATTGATGCAAGGCAACATTATAAAGGAATTAGTAAAACAAATTGTAAGCTAGATCATTGAGAATTAACTAGAGAGATATGGTTAATATCCTAATCATTACCAACGAGCATAGAAAAGATCAATTTTTTTAGTGCAAAAATTTGGGGGTTTTCACATTTCGGAATGGTTCAAAAACAAAGGAAGGAGATCTAGCAAAATAGATCAAATAATTTTTTCGTGACAAGGTAAGTATATCTTCCATATCTAAGTGCTTAGTTTACCTTCATTGTAAACATAAGAGTATTAGAGATAAACTTCTTTCAAGGCATTGACTTTGTGAAAAGGTTATACTATGAGTTTTATTAAGTAACATCCTAATTGTATTGAAAATTTATGTTTTTCAACATGGATAACAATCATATCATTACCAATAGAACTTTTACATTTTCATATATTGAAGCACATAGGTTTTTCAATAGGTGAGTCTATAGGTTTTGAAGATAATTTAAGAAAATAAATTAAGTTAAGATTTAATAAAATGAAATGTAATTTACAGGAGGAAAAACCAATCAAAATTATATGAAATAGGTCATTATACAACATAAGATTTTCAAACTTTGAATGACATATCCACAACATAACCTTATAGAGTTAGGATCTAATGGGGATCAAAATGATTTAAGCTTTAAAACACTTAACAGAAACTCTAACCTAAAGTGGATCATCCCTAAAATAGATATCATGATAAAGGATAAGGAAATAAACTTGGCTCAAGAAAATATGTACCTATCAGTTAAACCCATAGTAGGATTGTCACATCAGCATAACCTTAGTTTATTGAAACCCAATTTAGTGAGTAAAATATTCCTTCTAGAAGAGGATATCAAGTAAGGGGAAATAATGGAGGAAGATCTGAATACATATCATGATAACAACCTTCATCATAATAGTACTAAGAATCCAAGACAAGGAGTTGTGAGGGAGGAGGAGTGTCAGAGAGGGATGTAAGAGGAATTTAAAGCATGTAAGAGTCATTAATGCTCTTGGATAGGAATGTAAGAGGGTGAGGGAAGACTTTTGACTTTGGCTTAGGTTCGAAAGTCTTAACCCTTTCTTAAAGTTGTGCACATTCCTAGGAGGGGGATTAGGCTTAGCATAGGAGGGGATTCGAAGGTAAGTGGCTTAGCATTGATGGGATGGGTTAGTTAGTTGGCTAAGTGAGGTTAGTATGGGTGAATGGATCGGTTTAGGGTTTTGGATTTATTTATTAAATATTTATTTTAATAAAGGGGATGTCAGATTAAATTAAATAATTTTTTGCATTTATTTAATTTAATAGAGGAATAGGGATTTAATTAATAAATTGATTTTGGGTTATCATTTAATTTTATCAATTGGACTATAGTTAATTAAATGAATTAATTAACTAGAGATGAAAATTAATTAATTAAATTTAAAATATTTAATCAATAATGTCATAGAAGATGACTAGATAAGATTAGTTAGCTATGTGATCAAATTTAGGTGTCTACATTCCGCCCCTCTTTGATACAGTGTTGAGACAATACTATTTCAATAAAGTTTGAATATAAATGACGCAAAGAAGATTTGTTTTAAAGCAAAAAAGTTGCCCCAATCTTGGGTAGAACATGAGAAACTAGACTATGTGATGCCCCCTCAAGAAGGCAACGAGGAGAGAAGATGATGCTCGATGTCTACTTGAAAATGTACAAGAAGTTGAGGTGAGTAGGAAGGTGTAGAAGGATTAAAAGAGTGTTAAAATGGAAATAGATTTGCCAAAATAACATGGTCAAAGGAATTAGGAAGGCAAGAGGGATCAAAGAAAGAAATAGGGCACCATAAGGGGCCTATAAGAGGGTCTGGGAGGGCCCAAAAAAGAGTAATTGCTTTCATATTAACGATGACATATTGCAATTTGGAGCTCTAAGTTGAGGTACATGATGGTTGTGCATTGATGACCAGAGCATTGACCAGATGTGGTATGATGAGTACGGGCATGGAAAACACTAGATCAATTAGTAGGTGCTAAAAACCTAGCTTTGTCATTTTTTATGTTTATGTTGTAGTGTTCCCAAAAATTTGAAAACGTGTTCCCACAGGCACAAGTCTAGAAATATTGTGCCAGGGATCAATGGGATCACCATCCAACAAAAGGGTCAAGGGTAAGTGTGAAAAATGGGGTTAGAAGCCATTTTCATGAGAATAAAAATTTGGATCACAGTTGTTGCAAGAACGTGAACTTCCTTTGCAGGTTTCGCGAGAAAGTGAACTTGGACATAGGAAAGCGTTCCCATTAGCAAAAATGTAGTCTTGTAGGGATGGGTACTTTAGGGAGAGTAAATATGGGAAAATGTTAGGTTTTATAGGATTAGCAAAGGGTTAAGGCCTAATTTTTCTAAAAACTTCAGCAGTGGAATGCTAAGGAAAAGATGGGTCATGGGAATGCAAACCTGCTTGTGGGAATGCGAGTAAAGGGTAAGGTATTGATTTAGTGGGAATGGGAGGAGGGGGGAGAATGAAACATAGGTTAAAAGGTTTAAAGGAAAGTAGATCTAACATTGTCTTATACTTTGGATGCAATGGTCACTAGATGCATTAGTGTCATGAGAGCAACATGTTGTGGTGCTACATGCTACGAAGCAATTCATACCTATAGACCAGGCAAGGATCGATACATTAGGTTGGGATACCTAGCCAAAATATCCCACACATGGACCTACATGGCTATGGTGACAACATTGTGCAAGCACTGGCATAGTGAGACTAATACATTTCATTTGCCAATAAGTGAGATGATGGTGACTTTGGTGGATATATATAGGATCTTCCAGCTACCAGTGCAGGGTACACCAATGATGGAAAGAAAGGGTGTTACATGAGAGATGGTTGTGTGATGATTGGTGGGGCCTGGAGTTGAATTTTATATTTAGAGGGGTTATTTTTCCCTGGACAAGTATTTGGATCAAGTGGTCATAGAGCAATAGATTTATTTCCATGTATGTGGGCTAGTGTCAGGGTATATTGCCCCAGACACAGATGGGATGGGTGTTACACTAGCATTGATTCCTATGATCATCTAGATCATAGATCAAGGAGTCTCAGAGACATGGGGATCTTTGATGTTGATCGAGCTATATCAAGACCTTCATCAAATAGTATACAAGGGAGGAGGACTTCACTAGGGGAGGAGTGTGGGCTTTTTGACCCTTCTGTAGGTGTGAGCCTTAGAGCACATAGTGACATTTAGGCTAATTGGACAAAGAGATAGGTTGTTAGAGGAGCCTATGGTATACAACTAGGGTGATCTACTCACCTATCATCATACAGAGGAGGTAGACTACTAGCAAGTCCAATTAGATGAGATACAAGTATTGATATGGAGGTTGTATATGGGCCTAGGACCATAGGAAGAGGAGAGGCAACATCTACCCTATATGACATTGTCATGCTTTTTTCTCAAGCATTGGGAGTATATAGTAGAGTAGTATCAGCTATAGAGGGCTTTGTGATAGTTTGAATGGCCATAGGTTGTACCAAGGGGATCCAATCTAGTACTAGAGACTGACTAGAGAGTTGGTGACATTTTTTGGGCCACCTCTATAGAGAGAGGGGTTATTACAAGCATGGAAGGATCTAGCACCCTTTGATGTTGATTGAGCTATATCAAGACCTTCATCAAATGGTATACAAGGGAGGAGGACTTCACTAGGGGAGGAGTGTGGGCTTTTTGACCCTTCTGTAGGTGTGGGCCTTAGAGCACATAGTGACATTTAGGCCAATTGGACAAAGAGATAGGTTGTTAGAGGAGCCTATGGTATACAGCTGGGGTGATTTTCTCACCTATCATCACATAGAGGAGGTAGACTACTAGAAAGTCTAGTTAGATGAGATACAAGAATTGATATGGAGGTTGTATATGGGCCTGGGACCATAGGCAAAGGAGAGGCAACATCTAGCCTATATGACATTTTCATTCTTTTTTTTCAAGCATTGGGAGTATATAGTAGAGTAGTATCAGCCATAGAGGGCTTTGTGATAGTTTGAATGGCCATAGGTTGAACCAAGGGGATCCAATCTAGTACTAGAGAGTGACCAAAGAGTTGGTGACATTTTTTGGCCCACCTCTATAGAGAGAGGGATTATTACAAGCATGGAAGGATCTAGCACCCTAGAATTGGGAATTTTTTGGTGGAGTGCCAGATGTTGGGTCTATTCAGGACTATAGGGACTAGTTCTAAAGCCTGAGGCTAATTGGTAGGGCATAAATAACTAGAGAAATGGTGGTGGTAGGGGATATCACCCAAGCAGAAAGGAGGGGAGGTATGAGGTGAGGGGATTGAGGCAATGGGTTGAGGCCATAGTGCAGGGAGAGGCCCCCTAGAGGAGGAGATGGAGGGAGGGAGAGGAGGATGGGGAAGGACATGAGGGAGGGCCACAGGGGAGGCCAGGCCATGGGTAGAGGTGAGGCCACATGTAGAGGTGAGGTCATTGGGTGAGTGTGGATAGGGGGCCTAAGGGCCAATTTCTAGAGGAGGAGGAGGAGGAGATTCATCCTTGAGAGGAGGAGATGATGAATGCTTGGTGGTGAGGTACGCATCCTTGCAGCTGGTACATGATGCCACAAGCTAGCTACTATGAGATACACAAGCAAAGAGAGACCAACTCAAAGTTGAGTGGGATCAGTTCTGACATGAGCATGATGTGGCTCAGGAATAGGTAGACCAAGCTAAGATTGAGTTGGGGACATTATGGTTGGAGGGGAGACTAGAGGTGGTAGCATTGGAGAGGCAAAGGTTGTAGGGTAGGATGGAGACCATCTAGGAGGAGAGAGATAGGCTAGTGGTCAAGGTGGCCATACTGAGAGCATAGATGGTAGTGGGGGAGGATTGCAGGAGTTGAAGTGGATGAGGAGGGAGGTGGAGGATTTGTGGGAGAGTGCAATATTCTATAGGTGGAGATATCATGCAGCAGTGCTAGTAAACTAGATAGAGAATTATAGACAATCAACATGGTTAGGCACAATAGATATACACACAGGTATGCAGGGAGGTGGGGAGAATGGATGGAGCAATGGGGGCTCACAGGGGACTAGTGTGTCACAATAGACAAGATGGATTCACAGGCCTATCTAGAGCCAAAGGTGGGAGAGGGGGATAGGTGGGAGGAGAGATGAGGCAGAGAGTTCGAGGACTACAGGGGGGACGATGAGGCCACCAATAGTAGTAGTAGAAGTAGGTGCAAGGGGAGATCCACATGAGTCAAGGTAAGGAGGCGACGGATGAGGATTCAAATGAGCAATGATATGTTGTAGTTTTGATGATGTACAATATTTTGGATATATTTTGAGATTTATTTTTGCAAGCACAAAACCAGACATATTTGTATGGATATATGTACAATATGGACACTAGATTGGACTTATGATGGACATTTTGTATTATTTCATGGATGGGTGATGCATTCTTTATTCTTTGGAGGATATTGTATATATATGTTGAGAAATCTTTGGGGTGTGATATGTGTGTTATGAGTACTATGACTTATGTGATGTTACTATATTGTATGGTTTTATGAGATGCATGTGGATATATGTATGAGATGGACTGACATGTGTTATGTAGGATGTGATGGTGGATTGGGAGATATGTGATATGCATGATTATACTAACATTTTGTGATGCAGGATGTGATATTTCTACATGAGATGTATGATATGCATGATTTTACAGACGCTTTGTGATGTAGGATGTGATGCTTCTATATGAGATGTAGAATATGCATGATGTTACCGATGCTTTGTGATGTAGGATGTGATGCTTTAGATGAGATGTATAATAAAAAGGAATCTAAATGATGAAAAGATTATGATAAGGTAAAATGGATTGTTGGAATTACAATAGGAAAGGTAAACTTCTAAGAAGGGGGGTGAATCAATAATTTAAACTTGGACCCATAAAATTTTCACCACACATCCATCTCATGCATTCAACAAGTAAACTAAAATATCATGTAAAGCATGTACATCTAAAACATGTAATCAAGTAAACATTCACACACATATGACACTGGATATGATTACCCAAAAACCCTCCAATGAGAATGTAAAACTGGGGTGGGGATGACACCTACAAATCTTCACTACTATAGTAATAAAGTGTATCCAATGAAGGTTACAATATTTTGACCATGAAACATGATCTACCCTATGAAAGGTCTACCTTGTTAAAGGCTTACAAAGATTGTTAGGTCTCACCCTATTAAAGGATTTCAACACCCTATTAGAAGTGTGCCTTGTTAAAGGACTTCAACTCACAATTAAGTAAGCACATCATTAGAGGATTTCAATACAGCCTATTAGGACTACTCTATTAAGAGATTTTGATTGAAATCACCTATTAGAATGTCTCAACATTGATCTTGTGGTTAGCACTTGGTTCCTTGATGATAGATCACCTCTAAATTGTTGTCTTCTTGATCATTCTTGATCAAATGTCTCTTTGCTATATACTCTTCTCTTTCCTCTGTTCTACTCTAACTAATTCTGCAATGCAATCTCACTTCATAACTCCTTAGCCCCCATGAATGATCTATTTATGCATACAAACTACTCTATACTCTCCTTTATAGACCTTACACACTCTCTAGAGAGTTTAGGGTTTGTCCTCCTTAAGAATACTTTGGTGACTTAGGGTTAGGTATGAATCAACGGCTATGATTATTCATTTTTTTGCTTAATCTTTCCCTTTTTCTGATTGATTTCATGTAATTGCATTGGGAATCCAACTTAAGGTTCATCCTTATCTCCAAAATATCATAATTCATCTTTTAGTCAACTCAAAAATGGTTTACATATTTGTTTGTGCCTTTAAAAAGAATTATGTGAAAATTGTGTCACTCAACATCTAAACTCTCTGATGCTCGACATATATTTATCTCTATGTTGTGACTTAGAATCTGTATTACTCAGTGTGCATTGCTTACTTGGCTCTTGTGTCATGTGACATACACTGTCTACTCAACACTTGAGTGACTCAGCACATGAGTGGCTCAACACTCACTGTGGACTTGACATGCTCTAATATATACATATTGTGCTTGGCATGTACTACTTGTTAGGCATGAACTAAGTAAATAACTTATGTGTGTTGAGACTCACTTGTCAAAACCAATCTAAGATCAACAATCTCCCCCTTTGACATGAGTGTCAAACAAACTTGAGTATCCCCTTTGACATGAGTGTCAAAAAATCTTGAGTATACAATAATATCATTAATTTTATGAGCATAACATATCTATAATTGGCTTATGTACGAAACTTCAAAATTTCAAAATTTTGTAACAACTTAGATACCTCAAAATTTGATAACTCCCCTTGAGTTGATATGTCTATTCTGTATCAAAATTTTGTACTCCTACTGAGTAAATATGTCTATCTCAACTGATACTCTTTAACTTCATGATATTTTGTGCTTGCCCCCCCTTAGCTTAATTTGCCTTTTCTCTATTCCTTCTCTTGTTCTCTTATCTTTATTTCTCCCCTTTTGCTTACTCTCCCCCATTTCTCACTCTCCTTATATCTTCCCCAAAATCTCTCTCTTTTTGCCTCTCTTTTTGCTTTCCCCCTTTATCTTATTCTCCCCCTTTTTGACACTTATGTCAATGGGCTATACACTTATAGTGTGTTTGTCTAGAAAAAAATTATGGACATCTAGGATAATCTTGAAAGTTGTATCCCAATTCTCACATGCTACATCTAAAGACTTTATTTGGATAGCTAGCTTGGAAACAAGGTGGACTAGGCCATCTAATGTTGTAAGATATGGGTATTTCCTCATGAGAGTTTTAGGATAACCTAGTTCCTTGTGAAAAAATTCCATGTGTGGGGTTAAAGTTGTCTGGATGCTAATCAATTTGGCCCTTATATTTGCCTCATCTGTTGTCAATGCAGCTAACCGACTCTGGGTTTGTAACAAAGTTCTGGAGTGCTTTACACTTTGAGATGGTATCATAGGCACTTCTGCACCTGATGAACTAATTTGACTTTCCAAGCTCAAAATGTGACTTCTGGTCTCTTGTGTGAAGAGTGTTGGATTGCACAATTTTGTGTACAATGAGAAGATATTCTCAAGTACCTTCTTCATACTTTCTACTTTAGTTGGCAATGTAACTTGTGTCAGTGTTATGTCACCTGATATCTTTCTAGACCATTCTAACAATTTAGCATTTGTATCTAGGTCTACATCACTAACCTTTTCCACTATGTTTTTCAGCTATTCAATTAGTGACTTGGTCTTATCTGGAGTTGGTAGACTAAATGTATTTAAAAATATGTCTTTAATATCCTATAGTGTCTGCTTCTACCTGTGCTCCCTTCTAAGCATTTCCTAATGCTTTCTCGCTAGGGCTCATTGGAGTATTCCCATATGTTCTATAGTCATTGTGTCATAATCATGCTTTGGAAAAATTATTTCTTCATCAAGGCTCACATCTCCATATTGTATGACTTCTTCAGCCTTTGATGAACTTGGGCTTAGCACCAAGATCTACAATGGTGTTGCATTTGTGCTTGGCTTTTGAAGAGTTTGAGTGGAAGGAGTGCCAAATGTTGGTAAGGTTACCAAGGCTTGTATAGGTACTCACTCCTTCATTCTAGGTGTCAGTGTTGTCCCTTCAGGCTTGCCCTATTCTGCTACAATGCCTTGTGATGCACCTTGTTCTTGTGTTGTAGGTGCAAATAAGATTATCTAACCTATTTGACTCTATTCTTCTATAGTGGCTTGTGCTTGCATTGTGTCTTTTTTAATTGTATCAACCTTTTTAGATATTTCTGTTGGTATTTTGACCAAAGGTTGTATATGAGTGACTTGAGAGGTGATGGTAGGTGGTTCTTATGTATTCACCTCCTCCCTTGTTGTTTCAGTCACTGATTTTTACAATTCATCCTCACTCACCAATATAGTATTATCACAAAGTTTTTCCTGTAGTGTGGACTGATCAAGTATCTTCTTGAGATCTTCCTCTTTAATAGGATTGATGTTCTAAGTTTTGACATCATAAACATCCTTAACTATGATTGTTTCAATATTTTTACTTGGTACATGTTGAGCGCTGACGTTAGGCAATTGTGTGTCTTACACACTTTATTCTTCATACTACTCTACCTCAGTTGTTGCCTTCTCATCTATATAAATTTAAATCCCTCCCTCAACAATGTCATCATTTTTATCATCTTCTTCATCATCTTCCAACTCTATAGGTTCCTCTTCTACTTCCTTCACTGTAGTTAGCCCATATGTAAGTTTCCACATCTGAATGGTCTTCTTGACTACATCCTCAATATTATTTTGTAAAATGTTGAAGGTTCTATAGTTAGGTACAAACCTAATTTTATATCTCTTCATAGCCTTAGTAATCTATCCCTTACTTAGTTCAGGCATCACTTATGCAAGTGATGTCTCTCTAATCTATCTCTCCAAGTTCAGACAATAGTGTCATTTCTATTCAACTCTATCATATAAGCCTTTGGGCATTGAGTTGACAATCTCTAGTGGGGTAGCCTTTAATTTCACCATCATGTAATATATATCCTCATCTACTTGATTCTTCTCTAATTTAACAAGATTATTAAAGTTTACATGAGAGAATCTTGATCAGTCTACACTATTCTTAACATTTTTACATAAATTTTCTAGATCTGATAGAGGATTATGGCTCACCTCTTTGAATTAGTTGTCATCTGATTCTATTTCCTCTTCATCTAATTCAACTTGTGCAACATATTTCCTTCTAGTTCTTTTCTACACCTGACCTCCTTGCTCTATTGGTTTTGTCTTCTCCTTAGCCTTTTGCATAGTTGCGCATACATTAGCCCTTGTAGTAGGTGCAGCTAGCTTGGGCAAACTCAGCTTGGCTACCTTCTTGGCTTTTATAAAAGGTTGGACCTTAGCCTTCCTCTTATTTGTATTAGTGGGTGTAGGTGCTTCCTTGGCTTCTTCTCCCTTGGCAGCTTCAACAATTTTAGTCTCCTCTTCCCACTAGTTTTCTCCCATACCCTAAGTTAGTGCAAGAGGTGCTTGTGCTTGAATTTCTTCTTCCTCTTCATCCTCTTCTTCATCTTCTTCTTCCTCCTTCTTGACAGCCTCTCCAAATTTTTCTTTTAGCTTCTTCACCAACTTATCTTTCTTCTTTATTATAGAAGCATTTTTATCTACCTCTTCTACAAGTAAAGCAGTAATAGCTACAGAGGCTTCATCTACATTTATTTCATATCCTAAGAGTCTCAACCATCTCACCCTTGGTGTAGTAGCTTGTACAAAGGTATAGTCAGCATCCACTAGGAAACAAATTTCATCATAGTGCTTCTCTACTAGAGATACTGGTATTCTCAACCTTTTCTTCATTTACTATTTGAAGTCCTCAAAGTAGCTTGTCATCACAGATTCAAAATTCTCTCCTAATTGTTTAATGTGTTCACCAATCTAAACTATTACTGACTTGTTGGTTTTCCATGTAACTATTTCAAATGTTGGAAAGGTGTTTTGAACATA
This sequence comes from Cupressus sempervirens, assembly GCA_028749045.1. NCBI lineage: Eukaryota > Viridiplantae > Streptophyta > Pinopsida > Cupressales > Cupressaceae > Cupressus > Cupressus sempervirens. Next base: position 770,635,886 of record CM053786.1, read on the forward strand.
AAAGAATATGCATATTAGAGTAAAACCAAATTTACATTGTGCACGCTTTGTCTTTCTGATTGCTCCAAGGTTCTCAACTAGCGACTATAGTTAGAGTTCTAGTAGATCATATGTGTTATCTTTCTTGACAATTTTATATCCCACATGTACAGCTATACAGGGCACACTGTTTAATATGCTAGATTGGTAAAACTTGTGTGAAATAACCCTGACAACAAACTCTATCAAAGGATCAGTAATTGTATCAATTTTCATGCCTCTCTTATTCCATACAACTCCACTATTTTTCTCAATCACCTCCTTCGAATCACTTCTCAGTGTCTTAGGCTAATCTAGGGTTGGATAACTAGTAACCCTATGAATTATCCTTTTAGTTATCTTGATAGGTCCATTGTCCAACCATAATGAACTATCATGTATTCTGCTAAGCACTATCCTAATCCATTGTGTTTTAAACACATTTGGGAATCTAGGGCTCATGTTAACCCTTTCTTCTGTACAATTTTGAATTCTTCCTTTAAGACACCATTCTAACATAATCTATCATATGCTTCCCTAATCTCCATATAACCAATACTTCCTATTTTGTAGTTATGGCATTTCCTAACATCTTGCACCATTAAAACATTCGGTGGTATCATGGATAACACATTAGAAGGGTCTTTCTTGTAAGAAATATCAGGAATAGCTTTGAAAATCAGTTTCTTAACTTTGTTACTAACCAATTGGACATTCAAAACCTCCTTTCCCTCTAAATTCTTTGAACTAGAAGCCATTGTGTGAAACTAAGGTTTATGAAAATATAAACTACATAGCTCAGCTCTTGATAAATACCATATAAGATCTGACGAACTAGTGTAGAATCATTGCTTAAATCTTCTACAACTACTTTGAGTGGATTTCCAGATCCCCTTCTACTCTCATTGCTCTTTCTTGATTTTAAAATGATGTGAAATGTGTCAAAAATTGATCAAATACCCTTTAAAACTTTGCAATTAATGTTGAGTGCTTACATAGTTGTAAGTTTGACATCAACCAATTTTAGGATCACTCGACATCCCTTAACATTCCATTCACTCGAAAACCACTATGAGCTCAATATAAACTAGCCAGTCTGTTAGCTCGACATTCTCTTGCATTTTACTTAATATGCATATGAAATATTCCATACTCAGTAGAGACATGAAAAACTTAAAGATTTTTCTTGAATTCCTAACAACATCTTGCATCTTTGTTCATGCTAATGTAATTTTTTCAATAATAAAACCTTTGGAACTGATGTGTGATATAAATTTTCAATATCAATCTCACATACCTCTTAATTGCTTATTTTAATGAGGTGTGATCACCTAACCCATTGGGTGAAGTGATCCCTTCTTCATTTGATGTGTTGAAATCATCATTTTTCTTCCATTTCTTGTTCATCTCATCTCTGACATTTTCCACACCTACCTTGCCTTTTCCTTTATCAAACTCAAAAAATGGTGCCTTTGACCTTATTGGACAATAATGACTAATGTGACCAGTCTTCAAATAGTTGAAACATGTGGTTTGACTCAACCACCTCTTATAGTTACCTCTAAAGTGTGTCCTAATACAATTCTCAGGAACTTGTCCATATTCTTGACAATAATGGCAGCTATATCTCATATTATCATCCCAGTTCTAAGAGTTTCCATTATTCCTTACCTTTGTTTCCCTATTTGATGACCACATTGGTTTGGATCTACACTCAAAAGCTCTATGCCCATACTTCTGATAGTTGTAACAATATCCTTCAAATCTTTGTGTGTGCATGGTCTTGGTTTTGCATTCATGTGCCTAATGACCTTGTTTGTTGCACTTGTGAAAATGAACCATGCTCTTATGCTTGGCATCCTGATTTGTAGTTGTACTCCTACACACATTAGCAATATGTCCTTTCTTACCACAATTATGACAAGTAGGTTTGGAGTTCTTACCTTTTTTGTTCCTTTCTTCTGCACTTTTGGATGACTCTCCTTCTTCAGTGCTTGTGTATCCTAGTCGAGATGTATCATTATTGGATCTAGGGGATCTCAATAATTGCTCAAAGTATTTGATGGCTTCATTTGGTTTGTTGAAACTTTCAACAAATTCCTTTTCCCTTTTTAGGTCACTTTGCAATTGTTCATTTTGCAGTTTCAATTATTATCTCAATGTCTTTGACATTCAATTCATTGTTGGCATTCATCATTTGACTTAGAGTATCCAATTGCATGTTGGAAATCTTGGTTAGGTCTGATGATTTCTCTTCCAGTATGTTGACCAAAATTCTTTTGTCCTCTTCAATCATGACTTTGTCTTCTATGGCTTTTTTGTTCTATTTAGTCACCTCACGTAGTAGTATGGCTTGTGATTCTTGCTCTAACTTGAGATTTTTTATTTCCTCAGCTTGGGCTCTATTAATTTCCATTAGATCTGCAACTACTGCATCAAATTCATTGGAGTCTCCATCTACAAATAGATTAGTAGTGTCCTTAATAGCAATTTCCTTCCTTCTCTTCAAAGATTTCTTTAGGTCTTCTCTTGCTTGATTCAATTGATGTAGAATGAGGTGTATTTCAATCTTCTGATTCTCAATAATCTTTCCCAACTTGTAGACTTCCATTTCCTCAAAGCTACAAAGCTTCTCTTTAAGAGAACAAGGCCCTGATACCAATTTTTGGAACTAAAATAGGAAAGGTAAACTTCTAGGGGTGAATCAGTAATTTAAACTTGGACCCATAAAACTTTCACCACACATCCATCTCATGCATTCAACAAGTAAAATGAAATATCATGTAAAGCATGTACATTTAAAACATTTAATCAAGTAAACATTCACACACATATGAAACCAAATATGATTACCTAGAAGCACTCCAATGAGAAGGTAAAACTAGGGTGGGGATGACACCCACAAATCTTCACTACTGTAGTAATAAAGTGCATCCAATAAAGGTTGCAATGTTTTGACCATGAAACATGATCTACCTTGTTAAAGGCTTACAAAGACTATTAGGTCTTACCCTATTAAAGGATTTCAACACCCTGTTAGAAGTGTGCCTTGTTAAAGGACTTCAACTCACAATTAAGTAAGCACCTTGTTAGAGGATTTCAATATAGCCTATGAGGACTACTTTGTTAAGAGATTTTGATTGAAATAACCTATTAGAATGTCTCAACATTGATTCTATGGTTAGCACTTGGTTTCTTGATGGTAGATCACCTCTAAACTATTGTCTTCTTGATCCTTCTTGATCATATGTCTCTTTGTTGTATACTCTTCTCTTTCCTCTATTCTGCTCTAACTAATTCTGCAATGCAATCTCACTTCATAACTCCTTAGCCACCATGAATGCTCTATTTATGCATGAAAACTACTTTATACTCTCCTTCATACACCTTACACACTCTCTAGAGTGTTTAGGGTTTGTCCTCCTTAAGAAGACTTTGGTGACTTAGGGTTAGGTATTAATCAATGGTTGTGATTCATCAATTTTGCCACTTAATCCTTCCCTTTTTTTGATTAGCTACATGTAATTACATTGGGAATCCAAATTAAGATTCATCCTTATCTCCAAAATATCATAAATCATCTTTAAGTTGTCTCAAAAATAGTTTACATAATTGTTTGTGCCTTTACAAACAATTATGTCAAAACTATGTTACTCGGCATCTAAAGTCTTTGATGCTCAACATATACTAATCTCTATGCTATGACTCAGCATCTATATTACTTGACATGCACTACTTACTCAACTTCTGTATCACTCAACATACACTGTCTACTCAACACTTCAGTGACTCAGCACATGAATGGCTCAACACTCACTGTGAACTCGACATGCTCTAATATATACATATTATGCTTGGCATGTACTACTTGTTTGACATGAACTAAGTAAATAACTTAAGTGTGTTGACACTCACTTGTCAAAACCAATCTAAGATCAACAATAACATAAAATGAATCTAAAAATATATGATGATGAAAAAGGATGAGTAAAATGAACCTAAAAACTATGATGATGCAAATGATAACTAAAATGAATGAACAAACTATGATGATGGAAATGATAAAAATGGACCTAAAAACTATTATGATAGAAAGGGACAAAAATGAACCTAAAACTATGACAATGGAAAAGGATAAAAATGAACCTAAAACTATGATAATGGAAAAGGATAAAAAAATGAACTTAAAACTATGATAATGGCAAAGGATAAAAATGAAGGTCTAAAGCTATGATAATGGAAAAGGATAAGAATGAACGTAAAACTATGATAATGGAAAAGGATAAAAATGAACCTAAAACTATGATAATGGAAAAGGATAAAAATGAACCTAAAACTATGATAATGGAAATGACACCGAAAAGGAGCCTAAAGACTATGATGATGGAAATGATAAAAGAGAACGAAAAACTATCATAATGGAAATGAAAACTAAAATAAAAAATATCATGATAATGAGTTGAGAGACAAGTGGACATGATACGAAATGCAAGTAGGATGATAGGGAAACACATGTGGGTGTAGGAGGATAGTTAGGATGGGTGTGTAGCATATCACTAATTAACCATAGCTTCAGTTGGGGTGGGGATGAATGTGCAGAACTTTGAATGTAGTTGTTTTTAGGAGATCTTAGCTAGAGTTGGTAGGGCCAGGGATGGGAGAGAGAAGTATTGGGGAGAGATGTTGGATTGGACTTGTGGATTGATAGGAAAATAGAGGGCCTTGGGATGCCTTTGGAATAAGAGAAAATAGTAAAATAGGTAGGAAAGGTGGGTATGGTAAGATAGGAATATGTAGGTGTTGGTAGTTTGATTTGGTAAAGTGAGGTGGGGATTTTTGATGCTTGAAGCTTTAAGTTGGGTCACTTCATAAAGAAGAACCACCATGTAGTTTGAGCACTTAGTTTGATATAGGAATATTGGGGATATGGCAAGGTTACCAAGAACATCAAGGCCTTTTCACCAATATTACATAAGACTGACTTGAACAAGCATATAGGGATTTCCTTGGTATCAAACATGAATCCCAAGGGAATTAGAGTGGAAACTATACTAGAGAATCCACAATTAAATGATATTTCTCAATTGTACCATGTGATCTAAAATGATCAGATGTTTGGAACATGCAAGGGTCACACCTGACTAACTAAAAAGCAAAAAAATACCTGATTAAGACCTTTCTCTTTAATGGCCCCATTCGTAGCACTCCATGATATAAAAGATCATGGTGACTTTGAGGAGGGAACAACCAAATTTCTTGGAAAATATACTTCAAGAACCAAAAAGTGAAATCCAATATCGAAAGAAAGAACAAATCCATAAAAAATAACCTTTTGCCAAAGAGATTGGTAGGACTAGATACTGATGGACTAAGATTAGAGATGAGGAAGGATGCATCCTATAAGGACCTTTTGGTAATATTTGGAACTATGAAGAGTTTGAAAACTATAACCTTTCTTAGGATAATGCTTTTGATGGCAAGGAACCTTGCTGGAGGACTTTCTGAAATGCATGGCTAAGAGAACTACAAATTTTGATCAAACACTAACTAACATGAAGAGGTGAGAGATGCAAAATGGTATGAAACTAAGGACTTACTCTAGGGTATGTACATTTGATAGACCTTGGTATGCTCAAGGATTGATATACAAAAGCTCAGTATGATAGGATAACATAATGGATATGATAGAGTATAATGGGAAAAAATCAGGAAGAGGAGATGGCGTGAAACAAGGTATGATATATTATTTTACAAGGGAGGTTGGATTATACAAATATGTTACAAGAGGTGAGATATATCAAATATGATAATATATCATACTCAAGATATGATATAGGAGTTAGGATACAATTGATAGGATACATGGGTATGATACATATGGGAATCATCTATGATATAATACACTGCTCTGATGTGGTTTTTGTTGTCACAAAAGCTTGCACCCTTGTCCAAAGTTTTTACCTAAGGACAACCTTGTGAAACATGGAAACAACCTCCAAGCTATGGGACTTGAACTATGAAGTTGAGTCTCTAGAGAAGTTTAGCTTCCTCTACTATCAACATGCACTTAAACTACTCTTGAAGAGAAAAAGGGAGAAGGGATACATGAAAGTAACTACCTAATCTATTCTAAGAAGGTGATGCACCAAAATAGGGTGTTTAGACCAATCTCTACCCATACATGCACAGTACAATTATCATGACAATCCAAAGATATATGGATTTAAACTTGCTTTAATCTATTAGCTACATATAGATTAAACAACCAAATGAGTGACACAAAGAAAAAAGATTTAGTTTTTATCATTCATAGGCTAAAAGAAATACAAAAATGTAGATTATAGATATCCATAGTACATCGAAGAGAGGCAGACAAAGATTGTATAGTAGATTAGTGGTTGAAGGAGATAAGACATGATGTCTTCTAATTTAGAGGCAAAGAGGGAATTTACAGTAGCATGCTAAGGCATTACTAGAGAAATAGAGAAGATCCAACCCTAAGAAAGAGTACATCTACTTTTATAGTGTAAGCATAACTCATATAACTTCCACCCTAAGATAAAATTCAACCACTACATTCAAATTTACAGAGAGTAATTGCTGCAAAAACTAGAAAAGATCTTATCATAGTGCAAATTCAAACGTGAGAAGATCACTTATCCACCAAAAAATCTTTGGAAGGACAAGAACAGTGGCCATTAACCTTTTGACTAAGTAGATGGATCAATAGGTGGCAACAAAGTTTTCTTTTGCATTTATCAGGCCTATGGAATGATGAAAGTGGTTGCAGGAGATTGAAAAGATTAGATCTATCATTAAAGAGCTACTTCTCCTATCATCAACTTACCAAATTAGATGGAAAGCATAGGTCAACCATATTCAATTGTCACTCTGTACCTTCCCTACTACTTGATTGTTTTGGAGTTCCTCTTTGTCTAGCTTGGTAGGTGAAACTCTTTATATATTTTAGTCAACACTAAACTCACAATCCTGCGAGCATCAAATATGGTCAAAACCCTTTTATATCACCTTCTGTTCATAACCCTAACTTCTATGATCTTATGATTGCCAATACCTCATAGCATCAAACCTATCCTGCATTCTCTTTGGCAACAAGATCCTATGATCTCATGAAAGAATGGTGGCCCTTAACACCCCTAGCGTAAGGTCACAATATCATTATTCTTTCCTTGCAATGGCATAGGTATGGTTGATTTGACCTTTATGAGCTTTTGATCGTAGTCTATTGTGATATTGATAGTTGTGGTAATAACCCTTGCAATCCTATAATCATGGTTTGACTATCATTTGTTGTGACCTTGGGAGGCATCCGTGCTTGTGCATGTGACTTTATGACTCTAAGATCATATGACCAACCTTCCCCTTTGTAGCATCGGCAACCTAGGAAGTCAACCCTGTGATCCTACGATCGTTGACCCTCATGGCATTAGAACACATCCTTGTGGCACCTACGATCTTACAATTACATACTATCATAACATCAGGCAAGACCTTTCTTTGGCTTATTATCTCTTGACTATCTATGATGTCACAACAACCCGACCACTTGATCAACAGGAGCCTCGTAGCATCTTATCACTACTTGATTTGCCTGATGAACCTCTGATTAATGAGCTATCATAAGATTGAGACCATACCATCTTGTCATGGCTCTATGATTTAAAATATAATATGAAATTGAATCTTGACTCTTGGTTGGGTTTAAATATTTTGAAATCAATCCTTGGTAGGAGGACACTTTTGGCCAACATTTTTGGTGACTCTAGGGGGATGCAAGCCTACTTGGCATATGACTTGTGACCATTAAAGGATACATTGGTCTATGGATTCTTTGAAACCATGAGAACTCATCAAATTCATCACTTTTGGCACATTCTGAGCCATAAAACATGCCCTTCTACCTCTATAACTCTACAAAATTAGAACCAAAAATCTCCACAATAAAACATATGATCCACACTTCCTAGAAAATAGGATAAATAGAAGGAAACTACCCTAACTATGTACAAGAATCTCATCTTTTTCTCAAAAACAAGGCTTAAGATATATTCCATTTGCTAGAATAGGTAGAATTTCACCATCAAATTTGCTTAACTTGAAAGCATTGGCATGTATACAACTAATAATCACATAGCGACAACTCCATAAGGCATCAAATTTTGGGTGTCTCCCTACTTTTGGCATCCCATTTGAGAACAAGATCACCTTCCTTGAAATTTTTGACCTTAGCATTCTTATTAGAGCTCCTCTTCATCTGTTGCTGATGTATTTCTATGTCTATGCGGCCCAATTTCATTCCTCCTCTAGCTCCATCAAATATACTATTCTTATACACATAGCATAATTTTCAATTAGTTCCACTAATGAGCTAGCTCCAGGGATAGAAACTCCAACAAAATTGGAATTCTAGCTTCTCTATCATATACTAACATGAATGGAGAATTTCCAATAGCCCTCTTAGGTGTTATTTTGTCAGCCATAGGGTTGTCCTCAATTTCTATTGCCAATATCTTTGGTTATCCTCAATAGTCCTCTTGATGATTCTGATCAAATTATTATTGGATGACTCGACCAAACCATTACCTTGAGGGTATTAATTAGAAGATGTTCTCAAGTAAATTCCATGATCAATTGACCATGCACAAATATGAGCTCCTATAAATAATTTTGTATTGTATGGTATTATGGTGGAAGGAGCACCAAATCTGGTAACAATTCCATTAAGGAATTCCATAACTGAAGCCTCTGTAGAATCATTTGAGGATACTACCTCTCTCCACCTTGTAATGTAATATATTGTAGCCAAAATCTACTTGTGACGAGTGCTAGAAGGTAGATTAATTGGACCAATAAAGTCTAATCCCCATTGAGCAAAAGGATGTTTGACCTAGATTGGGGTGTGTTGCTGCACTTTTGATCATGTACCCATTTTGCAAAGTGGAAAATGATGTCTTAGTTTGGTCTAGGTATGTCCAAGTCTAGTTCTTTCCCCTCAAGTGAAAAGTTTCTCCATCAGATTTTTCACCTTTTCTCCTCTCCCGCATTACATAACTGGGTGGGTTTTCCTTGTTGTTGTGAGTTTTTGGCTAGTCTAGAACCTAATTTGATGGAGATTCTTGTGTCTTATAATGATTTTCATAAAGTTATTTCTGAGGATGAACTTCTTCATGGCTTATCATAGTTTGCACATAAAGAAAATGAAGTTTGTGGAGAATCCAACATCGCCTTCTCCTCGGTAGATTTTCAACACATGAAGGTGATTATCTACAGAGATCAAAAAATGAGGTTTATAGGCTAGGGAAAGAAGGAAATGAATTGTTTTATGGATAGATCATCCATACATTACAATATTCCACCTTGGGAGTCACTTAGGATTCATTATAGTGCTCAGAATCACATCTAGCAAAAAACTCTGAAATAACTACTCCACGATGGGCTTTGGACCCATGAGGTCAATTTTTTGATAAAGGCATTTATGAGAGAGAAAATAAAGTAAGTGGATTTCTTTTTCACTTTCAAGCCCTTTTGAGATTTTCTAAAGCTTAGAGGCACATTGACTTAAAGGGTAAATTGAAAATAAAGGCAAGGGTGGAAAAATAGAAGTTGCTTTCTCCTCGGTGGGTTTCCAACCCTGGAAGGCAATTTTTTGCATCTATTGAAAAATCAATTTTGCAAGCATGTTGGTCTCATAGATTGATTGAAACATACTTAAAAATAATAATGGAAACAAGTTAATCACATTTGGGAAGGTATTCTAAGCAAAATCTAGCTGAGTAGATATTTCCCTATGGAGTACTTCATTCTTAATTCTCTGGAACTTGGTGAAAAATGGGAAAGTAAGTATGTACTAAAAGAAATTTGTCATTGGGCCAATGAAAATAGTGAAAAGACATGGAAAAATCCATTATAAACTCCTACATTTACTAATCCAACAAATTTATCCTTTAATTCACTCGTGTGGCATGGATCTTGAAGATCAATGGGTGAATTTGGATTTCTATATAGAGAGAAACATAGTAGATTCTCAAATTACCATTTTCTTTATTGAACTGTTATGTTGTTGAATTGTATAGCATTTCAAAACTCATATTCTTGCAAAATTCTACTCTTTATGCTGCTTCCAATTTTAAGGTTTCAATTCATCTCTATCTTAGATAAAATGGCAACTAGATTCACTGGTTTCGATGGGCTAAATGGAATTAAGTCAACATTGTAGAATGTTACAGACACCTTGATCTATTTCTTTGACATGCAAGATTTTCAAAGGAGGCTGAGGATGAAGCCAATTCACCCTATAGTAGAGAAACTCTGAGGAAGTGGGCTAGTGGAAGCAGCTAGATTTCTAGTGGTAGTTGAAGCTCCTGAGCTGATTGTCGAATGTATAAATCACTACAACCCAGACACCAGACAAATTTTTTTTCTTGACCATATAGTTTTAATCTTGATTGATAAGAAAACTATAGTAAATTACCTCTAGGTTCCAAAGCGAGAAGAATTTCCCAAGTTGACTGTAGGAGGAGCCATGTTCGAGTTCTCTTTGAAGAAAACGGTGTGGTGAAAGGAAATTATGAGGTCCTAGTTCCAAAAGCCATGGGCAGCTAAAAGTAAGGTTCCTAAGACTATTTGGCACCAATCTCAAGCCCAAGTTCGTAGACATGGATTGAAAGGTGAGGTAGAAGCACTCAATTTTGTTGAACAATATTTCTTTTTGGTACAAATCGTCTATTTAGATACACATTATGTTGATTGGGCATATGAGATAAGTGAGCATTTTTCCAGAGCCCTCAGTGTTGCAAAGTTTTACAATACCTTCTACATGTCTTCTTTCTTGATTTATATGTTAGCTTCTCTACAATTATGGCTAGGCTTTCCCAGTATAGAGAACTTCCTATATGATATGAAAAGTTATGAATTTTATCCATGCTTGCAATTATAGAATAGCTATGCAGAATATGTTAGAGTTAATGACCCATTTACAATGAGGATTTGTAGGGAGCTCCAACAATTCTTGGAGAGGAGGTTTAGCCTAGAAGAAATGGTGGCCATTAGTCAGTTTGGTAGTTACTTTATTCAATTCTCATCCTTTTCATATTTGTGTCTTGCAGCTTTTGACAAATTTTCTTTGAAGCTACCTAGATACCAAAGTGATCTGATTGTGCTGATAGAGATTGTGAGACAAGTGATCCAGGTGAACGTGCTGAGCACTAGCTTGAAAAAGAAAGGGTATGAATTCCCTATGAAGGTTGGAGCTTACAGTTGCGAGTCTTGGTCTAATGCCAAAAACATGCTCAAGGCATTTGAGACTAAGTACAAGTTGGAAGAATATGAGATTTTGAGACCCATGTTCAATCCAAATGGATATGCAAGAGAGGTGCTACAAATTAGGAGTGTGATCAAGCATGTCACCGCTATAGAACATTATTGGGTAGATTGCAAAGATGAGTTGAAGAGCCGAGATCGTGCTTTTTCTAGGCTTATATTGGAACAAGTAAAGACATATGGTATTGATCTCAATATTGGAGGATTGGAGGATCATGGTTAAAATTTGTATAGCAATACCTATTTGACTAAATTAAGGGGGATTCCCTTCAGTTCCAAGCCATAATTAGATGTGGAAGAGAATCTTGATATCATGATGGCTAGGATCATCAAGAGAACAGGGAAATGGGTTGAGTGGACAACCAAGAAGAGCTAGAGTAAAGGTGCAACCACTCAAGCTTCTCTAGTAGCTGAAACGCCTACTTCATCTTAGAGTGCTACACTAGGTGTGACCATAGCTTCCACTTAGGGGCTAGCTCAACCTTTAGGAGGAGGTGATCAACCTCTGGACAAGAATGTCCCTATTGCTATGACTTGTCATGATGGTTCCTTACCAGTCATAGGAACCTAGACTGGCACTGAAGAGAAGAAGATAGAAGAACCAAAGGATAGTGCCTCCACTCTGGTCCCATCCCCTCATACTACTCAAGTTCCATCTCCTCACACTACCCAAGTTCCTTCTCCTCATACTACTCTAATTCCATCTCCTCATCATAGCCCCATTCCATCAATAGGTGCTTCACTTCTAAGGCCAAGTAGTTCCCCTATATAGATAGTGTACTTAGGGGATGGAAAGAGTAGTAGCAGTGAGTCTATTGAGTCAAATGAGGTAGCAAAGAAAACTTCAAAAGAGGAGAAGGGCTAGACTTCTTCTAGGTTCATCTCTAAAGATTCAAAAAATCCTTTCTCTTCAACTACTGTAACAATAACTCCAATTAAGAAAAAGATGTTCAGTATTGAATCACTTGGAATAGCTTCCAAAGTGATAAGAACAAATTATTAGTTGGAAGATAGTTTGGAAAGGAAGAGAAAGAGAAAGGATGAAAGTGTTTCCACAAAAGATATTGTATCTCTCGCAGTTCATTCTAGGACTGCATTGACAAAAGTTAAAAAGAAAAAGACTTTGTCAATACTTGGGCAAGATCTAGAAACAAGGCATTTGATAATGGAAATAGCCAAGCCAAATAAAGGAGGGAGAATCGAGGACATGATGACTGATGATTTCACTTTGCATTCAATTGATCTTGGAGAGGCCAGACATGACACAAAGGTTTGCCTATGGACGTCAAGTAATGAAGTTACAGAAGGATAATTGGAAAGCCTTAAGTTATCAAAGATCAAAATGAAAGCCAAGATAGAAGAGTTGAAAAAATTCATCAGGCAACTACTCACCTTGGTGGAAACTATCTCTAGAGTGTCAGTAACCCAGAATCCTGTTGTTGTTGAAGTTCAAGCTCTCATCTCTCAACTTTAGGAGGATAGAAACTTCACTCAGATTGGAAAAGAATGGATTGAGAGACTCAAATTAGAAGGAGTTTCTCTCATAGATCAAATTGGTAATGTTATCCTCAAACTAGAAATAGAAAAGGAAAACATCATGTCTAATAGTAATACTTTGGCCAGAGAAAGGGTCAAATGTGATGATTGCATCACTCTTCTAAAGATGATCATCCAGATGAAAGCAAAAGAAGCAGTTGAAGCAAAGATTTTGAAGAAAGGGAATGAACCTCTATTCAAATGGCTCCAAATTATGTAGTTCAAGCTAAAAATGATCTAGTTAGCTAAGAAGGGACTCAAGGAAACATAGGATAAAGCAAAGAAGACTCAAGATAGAGGACTTGAACTTATGAAAGAGTTACACACTGATTCACAAACTAGTGGTCAAGGAAAGGTTCTCATTGGAATAGATATAATAAAAAATAACTTTTCTACATTTTTGGATAATCTATCTAGAGTGACTTCTAGTAGTCAAAATAGAATTTTAGAACTCCAGACACTCAATGGGTGTATACACATGGTCGTAGAGGAGTTTCCAAATCAGTTGAATGTTGTGAAGGAACTGGTAAGGGAACATTCAAAATGGCTGTTGAGATTCACCAATATACACATGCCCAACCATGAAAAGATAATTCTATTAATAGTTGCTACTAAGGCATATAGGGCAAAAATTGAAAAGGGGAAGAAGTCTAAATGATTCATATTATGCCCTCTTTTCATTTTCTTGTCTAATTTTGTAATACAAATAACTGGCATCTTGCCATTTGTCATCTTCAAAAGATGAATTGATTAAGCTTCCATTGTAATGGTCATCTTAAAACTCTATATGTATGAAATTGAAAGATTAATGAAAGGTCAACAAATTTTTTGTGTGAAGTACTTTTTTTTGCAGAGACAATTGAATGGTATTTTATGTCAATCATTTTCTATTCTAGTTGATGTTATATCTAGTTTATGTTTTCACTTTTGTTTGAGTCAAAATGAGGGAAAAACGAAGTTTTACCTCCCCTATTTTGAAGAAACAAATGACTGTAGTAGGTGTTATTGTTCATTCAAAGAGAAATCCCTTTAGCATTTTTAATTTATTAATCACAATTTAGATTCAAATTTGCTTAGTTTACTATTAATTATTATTTAGATAAGTTTTATGAATTCATAAGATGTGTGAATGCATAAAACCATTTTGGTATTTAGAAACTTCTATTCAGCTGAGTTAGATTCTATTTAGGTCTAGCTTGGTTATACCTTTTCTATTCTCAGGTTAAGAACACACCCACAATGTAATTTAGGAAGAAAACATAATTCATTGCAAATCCATTTTAGGGAGCTATATCTACCAATTCAAAGGGAAGCGAATTCATTCACAAGTGGCTTTCCAACTATTTGTGATCAAATATTATTCTGAGTTAGCCATTTCAGAGTTAAAATTTGAAAGAAAATATCTATTTACCAGCAGATTTTTGGTGACTCTACTGGGGAGACAAAAAGTCGCTTGACTAAAAGGCCTATATCATGAGGGAAAATGGTACTACCTCATGAAAATATTATTCCAGTGCTCCAACCTAATCTTGGTTTTCAAGATGACCAAGAAGACATAATTTCATTCCTCAACAAATTCATTTGGAGACATAGGAGGAATATTGAACATTATAGGAATGCTAGCTAGGTATTGGAGGAAGAAGAAAGAAGAGTTGAAGCTTTAGAGAGAGTTGTTCAAAGGAGAAACATCTAAAGAGTAGAAAGACAATTGGGACAAGAAGCTTAGAGATAAACCTAACCCAGCATCTTGAAACAAATTAGGTTCCTCAAAAGTACCAAGGAATATGGTGGGCAAGACCCTATCTTTGATAAGCTTACAGAGCTTGGTTTTCCTATCTTAGATATTCTAATGTGGAAAGGTGAAAATAAAAGCCAGATTAGACCACCTTCCCCTATTAGGAATCAAGACACCAGCACTTCACATTCTAATTGACAGGTATTGGCTTTATATGGAGTTGTTGCTCCTCCAGTTGTTAATTTCTTGCCATATACTGCCAGGACAATCATGGCTGCTCCATGGGCTATAGCAATAGGGTGATTAGCATTAAACACTTATCATCCACTTCTAGCTAGTTCTAGGAAGAATTTCCCTAAATTCTTAGGTAATGGGAAAGTTACAACAAATGAACACATTAAAGCTTTCTTTGCAGCCACTCATATCTTAGGGGTTGGACATGAAGATGTTGTTGTAAGGTTGTTCTTAGAGACCCTCATGGATAGTGCAATAGACTAGTTTTATCATCTAGCTAATGGCTCAATAACTAATTGGAATACATTGAGAATGGTTGTTGAGACAAGGTTCAAAACTGCAGAAGATGAACATGCTTTGTTTACATAGATGACTTCAATTAAAAAGAAACCCACTATGAGTATGCAAGATTTTTTTGCTAAGTTCAATAAGATCATCAACAGAATTCCAACTGCCAATAGACCCACATCTAGTTATTTGAAAATTTTCGTCATTAGTGCAATGCCTCTAGATGTCAATTATGATTTGAGGAGAGCACATCCCTCGAATCTAGCTGATGCACAAAAGAAAGCGATCGAATGTGAGGATGATTTGATTTCTACAAGGAAGTGGAAATGAGAACTTCAAACTAAAGGAAGTTTGAGTAATACCATGTCATCTGAGGAGATGATTCAAAAATTGTCAAATGAGCTAGTAGTAGTAAAGAAATAGTTACTCAGATTCAATAACTCCTATCAGTGGAATTATTAGAACTCACCAAGAAGGAACAACGAAGGTAGATTCCCATAGCTCATAGGTTCACAACCCATGCTACAAATTGAAGCAGCACCAAAGAAGAGAAATATGTGCATTTTTCACCTAACCATAGATCATGATAGTGAGAGATTTCTAGAGACTACTCGTATGATGCAGTTATTATCTACCAATGAATTGAACACTGCAACTCCTTGTTCAGAACCTGATTCCTATTCAAATGGCAACTCTGAAAAATTATTTTTAGAATACAAATCAGATTCTGAACCAAAAAGAAAATGTTATGCAACCATCAATGGAATTACATACACAATGCTTACCTGGGGCCAAAGGTTGAAGAATCAATCTTCTAGTCATGCTCACAAAAATGACTCCAATCCTTCAACGAGTAATGTACATACTGATCAAGGAGCATATACTTCACAAATGGGTAAGGACAAAACACATTTTGATTTCATTCAATTATGTGAAGAATCAAAAATTCAAATTTCCCCTATAGATTATTTGAAATCACACCCTTCTGAGTTAAAGAGACTAGTAGACCGGTGTAAAGGAAACACATCGGATTTAAATCATAGTGTGACTATTGAAAAAGAAGATTAAACCTTCACATCTAGTCTATTTAATCAAGAAGATTCTACTATCTTAGCAACATCTCCTAGGCAAAAACTTGACCCTTTTTATATCTCATTGTATATCAATGGATGTAAACTCAACAATTGTATAATAGATTTGGGTGCATCAGATAACGTTATGCCTTATTCTATAGCCAAGATTTTGGGTCTCAACCTCACTAAAGTGCATGGGAGATGTTATTCTATGGATACTAAACAAATTCCTTTGCTTGGACAGATTAAAGATGCTCAAGTAACCTTAGCTTCGGATCTAGAAAAGAAGCTCTTATTGACCATTCTAGTACCTAACATTCCAATGAGCTATGGACTACTTTTAAGTAGAAGTTTTTGTTGAGACTTAGGAGGAGAAATAAAGCTAGACTAGCCTTAGGTAGTGATACCTGTTGGGAATAAAAAAGTCAAATTAGAATCCAAAGAAAAGTTGAAGTTTACAGTCTTGAAATCAAATGATCCTAAAGCTCAAATCCTATATCAAGAATTGGAATTCAGCAACTACATGTTTTTTACTGAAAAGGCTCTGGGTGAATAGAGAGATGAAAATCAAAGTGGAAGAGTTTCCAATGAAAATAAAGATGCATTAGGTGTATAGACACTTGAATTTGATGGAAGTTATGCCTCTTCAAGATCTAGAGTGGGTGTAGTGTTGATATCCCTAGAAGGAGAACCTGAACCCATGGCCTTCAAATTAGAATTTGGGAATATGAATAACACTGCAGAGTATGAGGCCTTATTATTAGGGATAATAACAGAAAAATAAAGAGGGATAAAGATCCTCAAAGCTCAAGGTGATGTAGAGCTCATTGTGAAACAAATAAAAGGACAATATTCTATGAAAAATCACAAGTTGAAGAATTACAGAAATAGAGTTTGGGACGAAATAAAAGGTCTAGATGCTTTCTCTATTGAAGTAGTTTCGAGGGAGATGAACACTAAGGATGAATCCCTTGCAGTCTCTGTCTTCCTATTACTTCCTCATCCAGAATTCAAAGATAAAAGATATCATATTCAAATTGTGTACCGATCCTCCATTCTAGATAGCGTAGAATCTTGGCAAGTCTTCAACAATGATAAGAGTTTGCATCTATTTTTGGAAAATGATAAGTCTAGTTTTGAACATGAATCCAGGGGAAGTGATCATGAAAGCTCTAATGTCAATAGGAAATAGAATCAAAGTGGAGAAGTTCAGTCAAAAGGTAGTATTATTCCCCTATATTTTATGGCTTTGCAAAAACTATTTAGTAGATATGATGCTTATAGAAAGAAAAAGAGAGTAGAAAAGGGGATTACCATAGGTGAATATGAGGGAGTAAACATTGGAGATATTCATAATCCCAAAATGATTAATATTGGGAAATATTGTTCACCTAAAGAGAAAGAAGCTACAAGAAATTTATTCATAGAATATAGAGATGTTTTTGCCTGGAGTTATGAGGATCTAAAAAGCTATAGGCATGGGACAGTAAAACATCAAATTTTGCTTAAGCCTGATGTAGTCCCTTTCCAAAAAAAACAAAGGAATTATAATCCTAAGGTTGTGGATGCTATTTTTTGAGAGGTAGACAAAATGTTGAAGGCAAGGATAATTTACCCCATTCATCATTCCACCTATATAGCTAATATAGTACCTATTAGAAAGAAGAATGAAGAGATAAGGATCTGTGTTGATTTATGCAATTTGAACCAAGTGTCTCTAAAAGATAACTTTTCTCTTCCTAATATGGATTACTTACTACAAATGGTGGCGAGATCTAAAATGATGTCTATGCTTGATGGGTTTTCAGGTTACAATCAGGTCAAAGTAAAAGAGAAGGATCAACATAAGATGGCGTTCACCACTCCTTGGGGTACACTTGCATATCATAGAATGCCCTTTAGGCTTATCAATGTTTTTTCTACATTCCAAAGATGTATGAGCAAGATATTTGCTGATCTGAAGGATCGAATCATAGTTATATACTTGGATGACCTCACTATATTCTCAAAAAAGAGGAAAGATCATATGGAAGATTTGAGAAAAGCTTTACAAAGATGCCAAGAGCATCGGATCTCTCTCAATCCCAAGAAATTGGTTTTCTATGTGATAGAAGGAAAACTCCTAGGTCATATAGTGTCCCAAGAAGGCATTAGAATTGACCCTAAATGGGTGGAAACCATTCAAAGATTAAGCTTGCCTTCAAATAAAACAAGAGTTAAATCTTTCTTTGAGCAAGTGAATTTCCTCAAAAGGTTTATTCTTGATTTCATGGAAACCACTAAACATATAGTGGATATGATGAAAGGGAATTCAAATTTCAAATGGAATGAGGTGGGAAAGCAGGCCTTTTAGGATATAAAGATTGTTATTGATAATGCCCCAATTTTATGTCACCCAAATTATAAATGAGATTTCATCATTTATTGTTACGCTTCTGAACATACTCTATCGGTGATACTTATGCAAGAAAACGATGAAGGGGTACAAGCCCCAATAGCTTTCATGAGCATACCTTTGAAGAATCATGAACTAAAATATTCGCAAATTGAAAAGCAAACTTTTGTGGTGGTTAAGGCACTCAAAAAAAATTGATTCTATATCCTACATTCACATTTTGTAGTGTTTATCCCAAATGTAGTAGTAAAGAGTGTGCTGACATAGCAAGATGTAGGTTGTAATGTTAGAGGAGCGTGGGTAGAAAAAATACAGGAGTATGATATAGAAATCAATCCTACCAAGCTAATAAGGGGAAATTCTCTATGCAAGGCGATTGCAAAAAACAAGATCACTAAAGAATAAGAAGAATAGGGGGAAAAGCAGTTGGTTTTAGCTGTAGGTCTCTGCAATTCATGGTTTGAGAATATTTCTTATCTACTAACATATGGTGAATGTCCAAAAGGCCTAATTGTAAGACAAAGAAGAGATATTAAACTAAAAGTAGCTAAGTATGTGATTTGGGATGGTAAATTATTCAAAAAAGCCATTGATGAAACTTTTCTTAGGTGCGTAGACAAACAACAGCAAGAAAAATTGTTGAGAACATTTCATGATGAAGCTTGCAGAGGACATTTCTCATCTTCAGTAATAGCTTTTAAAATACTAAAGCAGTGTTATCATTGGCCTAGAATTTTTAAAGATGCCTATTCCTGGGTAGCAAAATGTGAGAAGTGCAAGATGTTCTCTAGGTGCCCTCAACTAGTTGCTCTGTCGTTGAGACCTATCATCATCGAAGGACCCTTTCAACAATGGGGTCTCAATTTTATTGGTCTAATTAGTCCTGCATCTAGTGCCAATCATCAATACATAATAACTGCAACTGACTACTTCACTAAGTGGGTAGAAGCTAAAGTTACTAAGAAAACTAGTTCCAAAGTGGTATGTGAATTCATAAAGGAGAACATATTGGTCAGGTTTGACATTCCCATTAAATTACTGATGAACAATGCATCTTATTTCTCTTCAATTAAAAATACCAAATTATTCTTTGAGTATAGGATCACCTTTGATCATTCATCTAATTATTTCCCTCATGGAAATGGTCGAGCAAAGTCTAGTAACAAGAACTTGATGAACATTGTTAAGAAATTGGTTTCAGATAATCAAAAGACTTGGCACAAAAAGATCCATGAAGCGCTCTGGGCAGATAGAGTGACACCTAAAAGGGAAATCATCATATCTCCTTTTGAATTATTTTATGAGACTAATGCTAATCTCCCCTTACCTCTGGAATTAGCCACAAATAAACTCAAAATAGTGATCGAAACTTATGTTTATAAAGATGGTCTAGAGAAGAGGATTTTGTACCTAAGCAAACTTGAAGAGGAAAGGGAAGAAATTGTAGATCACGTTACACAACATCAGATGGTAGTGAATGATCTATTTGATAAGCAAGACCCCAAAAATTAATGGTAGGAGATAGTGTGCTACTCTAGGATAAATGAAGCGCTTTGAAAGGAATGTATAAGAAGTTTGATACTTTATGGAAAGGCCCATTCAGAGTTCATCAGGCATTTGAAAATAATTCTTTCAAGTTGGTGTATGAAGATGGAGAAGTACTACCCCAAACCTATAATGGTCGGGATCTAAAGCTTTATCAAATTACAAATTGAGAATAGGTAACCCTTATATTGTATTATAGTTAGGTTTAGCTTCTTTTGTGTTTCTTAATTAGTCTTTTTCCCTTACTTTTGTTTTTCTATTCTTTACCTCATTTGTGTTTTTTAGTGTTGCCACCTTTTATTTTCTTTGCAAAACCAAAGATTTTGAGTTCCTTGCTTAGGTATGTTCAACCCAAGTCCCTAGTCAAAGCCAACTGTTGCCCCACTTTTCACCTTGTACCCATTTTGCAAAGTGGAAAATGATCTTGTGTCTTAGTTTGGTCTAGGTATGTCCAAGTTTAGTTCTTTCCCCTCAAGTAAAAAGTTTCTCCATCAAGTTTTTCACCTTTTCTCCTCTCCTGCATTACATAACTAGGTGGGTATTCCTTGTTGTCATGAGTTTGTGGGTAGTCTAGAACTTAATTTGATGGAGATTCTTATGTCTTATAATGATTTTCACAAAGTTATTTCTAAGGATGAACTTATTTTTGGCTTATCATAGTTTGCACATAAAGAAAATGAAGCTTGCAGAGAATCCAACATTGCGTTCTCCTCGACGGATTTTCAACCTGTGAAGGCAATTTTTTGTAGAGATCAACAAATGAGGTTTACATGCTAGGTCAAGAAGGAGATGAGTTATTTTATGTATATATCATCCCTACATTATATTATTCCACATTAGGAGTCACTCGGGATTCATTATAGTGCTCAAAATCACATCTAGTGGAAAACTCTGAAGTAACTGCTCCACGACGGGCTTTCGACCCATGAGGTTAGTTTTTCAATAAAGGCATTTATGAGAGAGAAAAGCAAGTAAGTGGATTTATTTTTCACTTTCATATCCCTTTTGAGATTTTTTGAAGCTTAGAGGCACATTGACTTAAAGTTTAAAGTGAAAATAAAGGCAAGGGCAAAAAAATAGAAGTTGCTTTCTCCTTGGTGGGTTTCCAACCCTGGAAGGCAATTTTTTGCATATATTGAAAAATCAATTCTACAAGCATGTTGGGCTCATAGATTGATCACAAGATACTTAAAAATGGTAATGGAAATAAGTTAATCATATTTGGGAAGTTATTTTGAGAAAAATATGGCTGAGTGGATATTTCCTTATAAAGTACTATGTCCTTAATTCTCTAGAACTTGGTGAAAAATGGGAAAGTAAGTATGTAATAAAAGAAAGTTACTGTTGGGCAAATGGAAATAGTGAAAAGACATTGAAAAATCTGTTAGAAACTCTTGGATTTACTAATCCAATGGATTTATCCTTTACGGCTCATTTGTTTGCTGGAATTAACCTAGAATAAGGAAACGAGAATAAGAAAATTGGAATAAATCTATTCCAATTTTGGCCCAAAATGAGAATAAATCGAATTCTACGTTTTTTTAGGAATTAGATTTATTCTTGCATTGGACCAAAATTGGAATAGATTTATTCCAATTTTCCTATTCCTGTTTCCTTATTCCAAGTTAATTCCAGCAACCAAACGGGCCCTTAATTCACTCGTGTCGTGCGGATCTTGAAGATCAATGGGTGAACTGGGATTTCTATATAGAGAGAAACATAAAAAAAATTTCAAATTACCATTTTCTTTATTGAACTATTATGTTGTTGAATTGTATAGCATTTTTAAAGCTCATATTCTTGCAAAATTCTACTCTCTATGTTGCTTCCAATTTCAAGGTTTCAATTCATCTCTATCTCAGATAAAATGGCAACTAGATTCACTGGTTTCGATGGGCTGAATGGAATTAAGTCAACATTGCAAAATGCTACAAACACCTCGCTCTGTTTCTCCAACATGCAAGATTTTCAAAAGAGTCTGAGGATAGAGCCAATTCACCCTATAATAGAGAAACCTCGAGTAAGAAAGCTAGTGGAAGCAATTGGATTTCTAGTGGCAGTTCAAGCTCATGAGCTAATTGTCAAATAATATATCATTGTTATGATCAAGGAAGAATACAAAGTTGTTCATATTTCATTAGCAGACATACTGAGGAGCTAGGATCCACTTCTTGGGATGACTAGTGATTCAATTTAGAATGTTTGTGTGCTTTTATTTTCAATGTGTTATTATTTTTATTTGATTTCATGCATAGAATTAGTATATAGTTTATGTACTTTAATTTATATAATTTTATTTGTGACTTGTTTTATATGTGCATTTTTATTCTATGTGTGTTGTTATTGTAATTTCATACATAGAATTATTATATTAGTTTTAATATTTTAATTGATTCATGTTTGTTTTAGATTTAATTATGAATTTAGATTTGTGTGGTTTTATGTTTAATTTTTGTAGTATTGTATTCTAGATTAAAATTTTATGCTTTCATATTTTTAGAATAGTTTTTCTTTAACAGTTTCATTTTAACTCCCATCACGAGGAAGTGACAGTTTTTGTCATCAGTTTTGTTTTGGTTTGTTGTAGGTTTCCTTCTGTGTTATCTATTTGCATCCATCACCACTTGGCATGCTACCTTCGTCCCTTGTGCAAAAAAACCACTATACCTTTCATGAGTTTATGACCCTGGATTGATATTTAGATGTTTGATGAACTAGCTCTTAACCTTATCAATTATCCCTAATATTTGTACCATAATTTATCCATACATTTTTGGTGTTATTGTCGGGGAAAGGTATTAAAGACATGAAATCATGGTAAGCCAAATTAGGAACAGTGCACCTTTGGGAGTGTCTGATCGAGTGTCAACCTTGGCCAGTCCAATACCTTAGGTTTGCATTGTAGTAAATCACTTAGTTGCATTGTTTTAGAGTTTGAAAGTAGGTCATAGAATTTAGATCCATTATTTATGCTATCATTTTTTGTTATGAGTAATTTTTATAGAAAGGAAAATTTGAAGAAAAATGTTTAAAATGATACATTTTCAAGGTAGTCCAAACACATCAAATTTGAAAAATATAATTGGTAGAGGAATTGCACCAACCAAAGGTGATGTTTTTATGAATTCTCTACCTAATGAATGTAAATTAGATGAACTTGATCATCTATTGTCACAAGTATGTCCAAATGTTGTTTCTATGTCTTAACAAGAATGTATAATTGATGAATTTCTAGAACAATGTGATTTCATGAATGACAATTTAACAATTTTTTGTTCTATTTGTTATAGGAAAGTTGACAGATGCATATGCCCAAACAATGAAAAATATATGGTGAATAAAGTACAAGGTCTTTGTGAACCTCACCATGCACATGATGCAAGTGAAAAAGTATTGTTTATAACTAGTGAACAATTTAAAAGAACAAATCAAGAATATTGAGGTGTGAATCATCATTCTTCTACATTACAAAGATGACATGTTTCTTCAAAACATAATTGTCCATCTAGTCTGCACAATGAATATAATCATCAATAGTCACAACAACCCATATATCCATCTTATATTCTACCATCTCCATTATTCTCATCTCACTCATATTTAGCTATTCTATAGACAATACAACCTTTTCCATTATCCTTTTTCCATTCACTTCACCAACCATCCACTCCAACATATCAACCAATGGAAATTATAATTCCTCATGAAACATTACATAATAAGGTGGATCAAATAACATATGTTGATGACATTTTAATTATCCTTTTAAATTCTCTTAATGTGCATGAAAATGATTATATAACTAAAAGATGTGATTTTTGTATAGAAGAGTTAGAGGAACATATTGATCAATTGAAAACCCATCAATTTAGTTCTTCTTATCTACTTCTTGAATCAGAAATTTTTGAGACATTTCGCACACATGAGGAAATTGTGCATTATGATTCCATCATTGAAAAGATATGTATGCATGTTGGAATTAATCATGTACTAAAAGTTGATTTAATATATTTCTTAATCATTACAGAGTCTCGTGTGATGAAAAATGATATCTTACATCTTGATCTATTCTCTAATAATGTTTTAATATTCAACTATATAGATCTTGGGAGGCCTATGATAAAAATGCATATTCCTCACACTTATTGATTTGGGTCAAACTGATTTTTAAAAAAACATGAAGGATTTGAATGCATTAATGACCAAATAACATGTTTTGCAAATGGATGATCATTATTCCTCATTTTTTATTCTTTACATAGATGATCATTCATAAATAATAGGTGCTAAATCACTTTCTTGATTCCTTGGATGATTTGAATGCTTGTTCTTTTGGAATGTTTTTGAATTCTTGAAATAATTGATTGATTTATCAATTGAATAAAGCTCAAGAAATACATAAATGTGTTATTCACATTACTTCATTTTTTGGATTATCTTAATGTTCTCATGACCCCATAAGCATTAAGTTAAGTTTGGGGGAAAATCCCTCTAATTTTGTGGTACTTGGGGTATTTACAATAAACCTCAATCAATTGTTTCATTGGACCTTCTACTAAACCTCCACATGTGAGATCTCACCAATTCAAGATATGTGTTCTTGTGTTGATTTTCCTTCATATTATATTTACACAAGAAGTTATTTTTATTCATCCATTTTTATCAAGTATATATTCATATTAATAACTCTACCTATCATTTGAAAAAATAGATTTCCTACTTAATGCTAGAGTTATTGAATGGATGATATTTCTTTACTATATTGATATGCTTGGTCTTGAGAATATGGTTACAAGTCTCTTATTGTGATGGGATGATACCTTTGCACTGATATCAATTGGCATATTCAAGTTGTTCACCAATCATAGATGAGAGTTCTCTTCTTTGGTTCTATGAGCTCACCAATCAATAACTTGGTCTATGAGATTCTTGAATCTTTTAGTACTATTTTATAGAGCTACACATCCAGAGACAACTTGAAGACATACATAAGGATCTTGGGCGTATTACAGATCACTACATGCATTCTACCTCTAGTTTTATGGACACATTGGTGATTACATTTGGTTTTTCATGCTGCCACCTAGTCTTTGGTAATGAAGGTGTTTATTTCATGCAATGAATATCTTCAAAAGGATTGGATAATAAAACTTCATGGTAGGTGGTCATGTTTTCTCATCATAGAGCAATATCATGTCTTTTGAGAACTATTGTCATTATAAGTAATTCTTTTAGCCAAGTGTGCCAATGCATGTTCCAAAGTTCTATAAGAAGATTCCATAATTATTGGCATGTAATACATGGATCAATATTGGTTCTGTGGGAAAGGGGTTATCCTTCTCAGGTTAATTCTTGGTCATCATTTTGAGTTCATTATCCAATCCAGTTTCAATGGTGCCTTTTATTAGGACATGGAAAGAAATTAGGTTTTTAACGATATCATTCTTCATTATCCATATAATGATTTTTATTTCTTTGGTCATTCTATGCAGTTATTCAAAAAATGAAAAAATATTAAAAGAAAAATTAAAGAAAAATTTTAAAAGTGCAATAAAAACCTTCAGGCATTGTTGGCCAATTAATATTTGAAAATTGGTTTCCAATGGATGTTAACTGCAAAATAAATTCTTAGTGGTGAAATTTATTTTTTACAACACCATTAAGCATTGAGTAATTGAAAATTGGCTCGCCAACGATCATTTGTCATTATCAAAAATTTAAAAAAATTGAGAAAATTTTGAAAAAGAAAAAGAAAAAGGAAAGAATACAATAATTTGGTTGAGCTCACCATTTTCTAGGAAACCCAGTTACTTCTTTGGTTCTTTCTCTCTCAATATTTCTTGCATCTCTTGTTGCTTCATTGTATGGTTGTGCTTTAGTTTTTAGTGATCACCATGATTTTAATCACCTATCCTAAGTACTAAAAATTTAGTTGAGGTGCTATGGAAAATGGTCAAGCTCCCTTTAGTATGATCTATATTGCTTCCTCTAGATGGTGATATTTTATGCAGTGACAATTCTTGTCAGCATTTATGGTTCCTTCTTTGTTCTAGCTTCAAAGTTGCAGTGATCTTTTGGCTTCCATACCTTGGCATCCATGACCATGCATGTTGGTAAAATAATCAATTTTATTTTCTATTATTTTATCTCTTAATATCTTTAATATTACTTATATTATATTGGTTATTAGGCAACACTCATACCCAGCCTCTCCCTATTTCCCGAGGATAGTTAGCCATTTAATTTGGGGGGAGGTACACCATGCTTATTACATATATTTTCATCCACTATAATTTATTATTCCTCATTCCATCTTCAAACCCATTATTTCCTACTTCAGATTTCTCATTCCATCTTACATAAACTCTATTATTTCACCCGTGCTAATCATTTATGTTGCATAACCATTTCACCCATTCCAAGTTATCTTGTGCATAGTGATATAATTTTCTCATGACACCTCCTCTATATGAGCATTTGAAACATGATGCTATGAAAAATTATTTTTTAAAAAAAGGAAAAAAATGAAAACAATAAAAATGAAAAATTGCAGGAGCTAGCTATATTGGCAAAAAATAATTTTTTAAAAATGAAGCATTGAAGCTTGTCATAAGAAGCTCAAAAAAACTCAAATATGGTGATGCATGAGCTATTGTAGCTAAGGGTAATGAAGCAAGCCTAGGACGTACATTCCAAAATGTTTATAGTTCAAACTAAAGGCATCTTGATCATTACTAATTACACGAAGATGTGAAATATGCTAAGTTGGGGGGAATGATGAGTCAATTATGACTCATTTTATACAATCTTTTAATCCATTTTATATACCTTCATACTCATTCACATACCTTATTTCTATTTTGTTTTATCATATTTTACCACCTTATGTTGCATGTGGTTAAATATATATATATATATGTACTATTTATAATCATTTTGGGATTAAATTATGGAAATTATATATTGATTATTTTTACTAATCAAAATAATTTATGTCATGGAATATATAGTTTGCAACATTATGATTTGTGGGTGCAGATCTTCCTATTGCAGTATAGAATTCTATAGAACTTCCTATCATAGTCAAGAATTCTATAGAACTTCCTGTCATAGTCAAGAATTCTGCAGAACTTCCTGTCATCTGTCAGACTTCCTGTCACCTGACAGACTACCTATCACCTGTTAGAATTCCTATCACTTGAAAAGACTTCTTGACACCTATCAACTCTTCTAGATACCTATTTCATAGATTCATATGATTGGTTGATTCATAAACCAATTTTCTACCAACCATTTTAAACCCATGGATAATTTTCTATTTTATGGAGGTAGAAAACAACGTGCTTCTTATTTGAGCTTGTTGTTGTAACTAAATCATTATAATATGAGTACTAAAATGAACATCATAATATTGTTAAGATGGCTAAACCAATCCATCTTATTTTAGCTAGCTATTGTTGTAATATTGAGCTATATATTTCAGCTCTATTGTAGCTTTTGAGAGCATATTTTTATATCATAAAAAAACTTCTGCACATAGATCTTCCTGTAGCAGAATTATGTGTGAGTTCAACATTATTTATGGATGAATAATATATCATTATTCTAATTAAGGGAGAGTATAAATTTGTTCACATTTCATCACCAGACATACTAAGGAGGCAGGATCCACTTCTTGGGATGACTAGTGATTTAGTTTAGAATGTTTGTGTGCTTTTATTTTCCATGTGTTACTATTTTTATTTGATTTCATACATAGAATTAGTATATAGTTTATGTACTTCAATTTATATAATTTTATTTGTGATTTGTTTAATATGTGTATTTTTATTCTCTACATATTGTTATTGTAATTTCATACGTAGAATTATTATATTGGTTTTAATATTTTAATTGATTCATGTTTGTTTTAGATTTAATTATGAATTCAGATTTGTGTGGTTTTATGTTTAATTTTTGTAGTATTGTGTTCTAGATTAAAATTTTATGCTTTTAGATTCTTAGAATAGTTTTTCTTTAACAATTTCATTTTAGCTCTTGTCGCTAAGAAGTGACAGTTTCTATTGCCAGTTCTATTTTGGTTTGTTGTAGGTTTTGATCTATGTTATCTAGTTGCATCCATTCCCACTTTGCATGCTACCTTCATCCCTTATGCTAACAACCACTATACCTTTCATGATTTTACGACCCGGATTGATATTTAAATGTTTGATGAACTGGCTCTTAACCTTATCAATTATCCTTAATATTTGTGCCACAGTTTATCCATACAAAGACCATATTCTTTTAAAGCATAACCAAAGACACATTTTCTTGGATTCAAAGATACTACATACTTTCTACATGTTATAAAAACTTTTTTGAGATGACCAAAATGCTCTACTACATCTTTTGAATATATTGCGATATCATCAAGGTAGACCAACACAAACCTTTCAATCATGTTTTTGAAGGCCATCTCCATTGCTTTTTGAGATGTGGCACTTGCATTTGTTAGCCCAAAAGACATTTTACTATAGGCATAGGTGCCCCATTTGGTGGTGAAATTAGTCTTATATATTTCAACCTTTTTGACCAACACTTTGTTATAACCTGAGAAACCATCCAAGAAGGAGAATCTCTCTAAACCACTAACCTTAGACAATATCTATTCCATGGAAGGGAGAGGATGATGGTCTTTAAGGGAGGCTTGATTAAGATCCCTAAAATCTACACATAGGCTAATTTCTCCATTCTTTTTCCTAATAGGGACAAGGTTTGCCACCCAAGAGGAAAATGATACTATCCTCAACTAATTTGGATAGCTCATTTCTAATTAGTGGCTCAATCTTGGGATTTATTGGTCTCTGCTTTTGCTTGATAGGCTTGACATTATCAACTAGATCTATAGTATGTTGAAATAGACTAGGTTCAAAACCCTTTAAATCATCATATGTCCAAGAAAATACATCATTAAATTCTTGACATAGATGAAAAAAACTTGCTTTCTTAGTTTCAGAACATACCTTCCCCATGTTTAGCATCTTTCTATCAGCAACTACAACTGGCATATGATCGCCTTTGTTTGCAGCAAGATTCATGCCAATATCCCTTGCTTGATCATCAAGATTGAAGATGCTCTCTAAGGTGATAAGACCCTTAGGAAACTTATTTGAGTTGAGGTTGATGATTTTATCACCATACTAGTCATGCAATCTCAGTTGATTTCTATCTGAGAAGTCTACTTTGTTCTGCAAGAAAGCCATAATTTGTGCATCAAATTCAAAGACTTGTCAATTGATATTATTATTTGGGATAGTAGGTCTAACCACCACTTTAATCTTCTGATGCTTCTCATATTCAATGCTCCTTAGGACATCATAAGATGCATGCACTACCACAAGTCTGTTAGCATTGTCTATTTCTTTTCCTAGGGATGCTCTAAATATTAAACGCATTGAAACTTTCAAGAAAATCATATACTCTATGTTTATCAGACCTGAGCAAACCATTCTTAGTGATATTTTCATTTCTCACTTGATAATCACCAACTCACTATCTCCATATACACTGAATTCTTGAATTCCTCTTTTTTGAGCAAGTAAAAGACCCTAAATCAATACCTCATACTTGGCCACACTATTGGTACAATTGAATTCAAGCCTAAATGAGAAGTAGTACATTTCTAGTTTAGGAGAAACTAGCATCACACCAGCCCTTGATCCATTTTTATTCCTAGATCCGTCAAAATACATACCCCATGTCCCACATATGTCTTCTTTGATTTTAATTAAGTTGGGAAAAAGAACATCCTTTTCTGATATACAATAAGTGCCCAAGCTTGTCTCCAAGGTTTCTTATATATGATCAAACTAATATGCATTAGCCCATTCATCTAAGAGGGAATCGGGTATCTCTACTAGGGAAGTGGTAGGCTCATTTTCTATATCATTCTCATCTATCTCTAGGATTGTGTAGTTCATATTGATGAGATTAGGCATGTAGGGCTCAATATGATGGAGGGTTAATGGTTCTTCTCTAATTGAAGCTTTGGTTCCATATCTAGTTCTAAAAAACATATATGACCAATCAAAGGATATGTAACCACCTATTTGGGCAGTAAAATCTCTTGAAAGACAAATTGCAAAGTATGGTTTAACTTCAACAATTGATATATCTTGAACTATTGTACATCCAGGGCATGCATGGAAGGCCATTTCAACATTTCTAAGGATTTCCATAGTCTTGATAGTACCACCATCTAACTACAATACATCCTTAACAATGGGTTCATATTTCACTTCTAAAATATCAGTAACACATTTGGGCATTACTGAACTACTAGCCCCTGAATCAATCATGTATTTGTGCACTAGCTTATCTCCTATAATCAGAGAAACATAAAATGGAGGAGGTCTAACCTTTTTACTTATTTCTACCTCTTTTTATGGTTGTACCAAACTCACAACATTCTCCATGCTAGGCAACTAATCTCTGAGTTCAATGCTTTCCAACTCCTACTATAGTAGCTTCTTTTGTAATGGTATAGTAGCAACAACATCCCACATAGAAATTTTCACATTTGTCTTCCTCATTTGATTTACCACACTAAAAGATGCATTAGATGCCTTGGAAGAAGCCCTATATGTAGAAGTTTGAGATGGAATAGCTTGAGGGTTATTCACATCTTCTCTGCTTTCATCTTGCCTTTGATGCTGAGGGACATTAGCAGGTTGCTTAGCACTATATTTTTGGGTAACTATTTGTACATGTGGCACTACACTTGATGTTGAAGCCTGATTAGGAGGAGGAGTAACCTCTTCCAAAACTCTTCTCTTGTTCCTGGTATTGTAAGCACATGAATCTTGGTTTACATTACAATGCTCTTCCACCAAATGGTTCATGAAAGAACCATCCTACTGTAAATCATCAGTAGGTTGATTAGCATTTTATTACTGGGAAATTGCTCACTCTGGTAGAATTAATGCCAAGATTCTTCCTTCTAACACATGCAATATCCATAGGAGTAGTTACAAGAAGGGAAAAAATCTTGATCTTGGGCAAGATTGTTATGAGGGTTTAAGACCCTATTTAGGTTGGTTTTTGAAGTCTGGGGGTGATCGATAGGTCTATTCTGATTGTAGGGGGCATGGATCTGATTTGGGGACCTACCATGAATGGGACCTTGAATCTAGAGTTGGAAAGGCCTATTATTTTGAGCTTGCTACCTCTTCATAGTTACCAACTCATTTCCCATTTTTTGCACTATTGTCCTCCATCTTCTTTTCTTAATCTTGCATCCTCTTATCCACATTCTGCATCAATGTCTACATCATGGCCTCATCCTATCAACTCCATTAGAGGATGTGGAGACTATTGGGACCACAATAAGTGGCTAACTTGTAGAGGAAGTATGAATAGGGGCTACAATAGGATGATAATTGGATATGTCAGGGAAGAAAGGCATTGGGGTCCTTGAAGCTAACTTCCCTCCTTGTTTCAAAATATTTTTTTCTCCTATGGAAACCTCATAAGAATTTGGTAGAGTGTCCCTTCCCATAGATTTTAGAGTGGTAGAAATATCACTATTGAAGGCTCTGAGGTAATGCAAGAATGCATTACCAGGAGAGGGCTTCACTGCAGTGGATATTCTGTCCCATGTCTTCTAAAATCTAAAATTGAAATTATTCATACATTCATAAGGTACCCTATTTATAGTTTTCAGTTTTTCTAAAGTGATAGGTGATCACTTTTTTCCTCAAAATGCTTGCATAGGGCTACTCCTAACCCATCCCAATCATCAATAGAGTTATGAGGCAAACCTCTGTACCATTGTAGTGCCTTCCCTTTCAAGGATGTGGCTAGAAACCTTGCTACTACATCATCCTCAATGATGCTATGAATATTGCATATGTTAGACACCTCTTGAATATGCTCGACAAGGGAAATGGAGGTTTCACCAATAAACTCAGGTATACTTTTAAGATTTGATACTGGTGTGTCATGCCTTTAGGATAATAGGAGGGGACTTCCACCATTTAAGGTGGTGAAAGCATGAGCTTTAGCCATATAAGAAAATTATTTATTGATATAAGCATATGGTATTCTAGGTTGAGATCTAACAACAAGAGGAGTTGAGATGGATCTTACAGGGGTATGTGTTGATGTTGCACTCCTAACTAGTGATAGAGATACCCTAGCCTTTCTTCTTGGATTAGTAAAATAAATCTCTTGGTATTGGAAACTACCTTTGGAAGATGCCCTTGTGTGTGTCTTAGGCATGAATCACACCAACTTTGGTTTGAAACTAGATTGTGCTTGAAGCTTGGAGTCGCCAAGTACTTTTTAACAAATGAGCCTCCTAAAGGCTTTATACTAAAGGTGGTACTATCTCCTCAGCATGAACATGGAATCTCTCTTTGACACTAGTGAAATTTAAATGTTTTCATGTATGGTCCCACTGGGTGTGCCAAAAACTATTGTCACAAAATCTTGCACCCTTGTCCAAAGTTTTTACCTAAGGACAACCTTGTGAAACATGGAAAAAACCTCCAAGCTATGGGACTTGAACTATGAACTGGCTTCTTCTACTATTAGGATGCACTTAAACTACTCTTGAAGAGAAAAGGGATAAGGAATACATGATGGTAAATACCTAATCTATTATAAGGAGGTGATGCACCAAAATAGGGTGTTTAGACCAATCTCTACCCATACATGCACAGTATAATTATCATGACAATCCAAAGATATACAAAATCAAACTTGCTTTAATCTATTAGCTACATACAGACTAGACGACCAAATGAGTGACACAAGGAAAAAAGCTTCACTTATCATTCATAGGCCAAAAGAGGTACAAAAATTTAGATTATAGATATCCACTATACATCGAAAAGAGGCAGACAAAGCTTACATAATGTATCAGTGCCTGAAGGAGATAAGATAGGATGTCTTATAATTTAGAGGCAAAGAGGGAATTTATAGAAGCATGCTAAGGCAATACTAGAGAAAAAGAGGAGATTCCACCCTAAGAAAGAGTACAACATCTTCTTTTATAGTGTAAGAATAACTCAGATAGCTTACACCCTAACATAAAATTCAACCGCTACATTCAAATTTATAGAGAATAATTACTGCAAAAACTAGAAAAGATCTTATCACAACTCAAATCCAAACTCAAGAAGATCAATTATCCACCAAAAAATCTCTAAGAGGACAAGAATGGCAGCCATTAACCTTCTGACTTAGTAGATGGATCAACAAGCAACAATGGAGTGTTCTTTTGCATTTATCAAGCGTAGGGAATGATGAAAGTGGTTGCAGGAGATCAAAAAGATTGGATCTATCACCAAAGAGTTGCTTCCCTCATATCAACTTGCCAATTTATATGGAAAGCATAGGTCAATCGTATTCAACTGTCACTATGTACCTTTCCTACTACCTAATTGGCTAGGAGTTCCTCTTTGTCTAGCTTGGCTAGTGAAACTCTTTATATGTTTTGTTCAACACTAAAATCACAATCCTAAAAATTTCAAATGTGGTCAAAACCCTTTATATCACCTTTTGTTTATAACCCTAATTTGTATGATCTTACGATCACCAATACCTCATAGCATCAAATCCATCCTTCATTCTCTTTACAATCCTTTGATAGTAACAAGATCCTATAATCTAAAGATAGAATGATAGTCGTTAACACCCCTGGCATAAGGTCCTAGTACCATTATTCTTTCCTTGTGATGTCACAGGCATGGTTGATTTGACCTTTATATCTTTTGATCATAGTCCATCATGATATCAATAGTCATGGCATTAACCCTTGTGATCCTACGATCACAGTTTGACTATCTTTTGTTGTGACCTTAGGAGGCATCCTCGCTTGTGCTTGTGACCTTACAACTCTAAGATTATATGACCAACCTTCCCCTTCATAGAATTGGCAACCTAGGAAGTCAAAACCATGATTTTGTGGTCATTAGCCCTCGTGGCATCAGAACACATCCTTGCGGCACCTATGATCTTACGATCACTTACTGTCCTAACATCGAGCAAGACCTTTCTTTGTCTTACAATATCTTGACTATCTTTGATGTCACAACAACCTGAACTCTCAACCAAAAGGAGCCTCGTAGCATCTTATCACTGCTTGATTCACCTGATGATCCTTTGATACATGAGTTATCATAAGATTGGGACCATACCATCTTGTCACGGCTTCGAGATTTGAAATATAATATGAAATTGAATCTTGTGATCATTAGGTGGGTTTAAATATTTTCAAATCAATCCTTGGTGGGAGGGCATTTTTTGCCAATAGTTTCCAAGCTCAGGGATGGGGATAGTAATAGTGGTAGGGTGGTAGTAGGATCTTTGGAACACCTTGGAAAAATGGGAAGATGGGCTATGAGATATGGAGGGAGATAGTGAACGGATGTAGACTGCTAATAGATAATGTGAAGGCCAAGGTGCTTGAATTTACAAGTTTTCACCATTGGACGCTTACTTCTTTTTACTATTTTCCTTTTCTTTTTTGGATTTTTTAGTTTTTTTTTGGTTTTTACATAAGACTAGCATGACACATTGAGGAGCTTACGCATAGAACTTCTTGATATGAATGATGTTGGTGGGATCATTTAGTATTTCACCTTCTAGGGTTGATAGCTAATAAACTCCAAAGCCAAAAGATGTTGTGACAATATATCGACCAAGCCATGTGGGTTCAAACTTGCCCTTCTATTCTTAGTCTTCCTGCACTTTCATATTTTCTTTGAGGGCCATGTCACCTTCTTGAAACTATCATGGGTGAACCTTTTGTTGAAGTTGCACTTGAGGTAATTTTGATAGATTGTGAGATGTTCATAGACCTATTGTCATTTTTCATCAAGTAGATCTAGTTGTGTAAGTTTGGCTACTCTGTAGTTTGCATTTGATATTTTCCGTCACAAAGATATGTGCAAGGATGGGAGTTAAACTTCAATAGGTATCACTACTTTGATACCATAGACCAAAGAGTGTGGATTTGTGCCTATGGATGTACGGAATGAGGTGTGGTAAGCTCATAAGGTGGTATTAATTTGTAAATGTCAATCATAGCCAGAATCATTGACAACTTTCTTGAGGATTTTGAGTAGGGTTTTGTTAGTTGTCTCAACCTAATTGTTACCTTGTGGGAAGTATGAGATCGAAAAATGGTGATGAATGTGGAGGGAGGTGCACAATTCTTCCATATTGAGGTTTTCAAAATTACCTCCATGGTCTTAGAAAATGGTAGTGGGGATACCAAAGTGGCATATAATGTGATAGAGGATAAACTTGGACACTTGTGAACTCATGTGGTAGTGACAAGTGGGACTACTTCTACCCACTTGGTGAAGTAATATGTTGTTGTAATTATCCATTTGTGGCCTTCTAAAGATAGAGGTGCAATAACACCAACAAGGTCGAACCCCCAGCATGTCAATGGCCATGGTGGTGCAATGGGTTGAAGATCTTGAGCTGGAGCTCATATTAAATTTGCATGTTGTTGATAAGGTAAACACATTTTGACAAAGTCACAAGCATCATCTTCTATGGTAGACCAATAGTATCTAGCTTTGAGTATTTTTTTGGCTAGGACTATACTACTTGTGTGAGCATCACAAATTTTGGTGTGTACCTCTTTGAGAGCCTTTGCAGCCTTGTTTTGGTCCAAACACTGAGAGAGAGTATCATGATAACCTCGATGACATAGGTGTTAGCTATGATAGTGTAACAAGATTCTCTATGAATAAGGTTTTAGCATTAGGTTCTTGTGAGATGAGGAGATGCGATACCATTTTTAAGATAAGTGGGAATTTCATGGTACCATGAGGATTAGGGACCAACCAAGATGCACACTTGTGTCAATTCATTGTTCTTGTATGCAAGCTTGTATAGCTTCTCAACTAAGAATTCATATTGTATGGCTTCCTGAGGGATCTCCAAGAGTGAACCAATAGTGGTCATGGCATCTACAGCCTTGTTTTGTAACCTTGGCACCTGTGTGAATTAGATTTAAATAAAATGATGTTTCAACTAATCAACCAATTCTTTGTAGGGTTGAGGTTTATCATACATTTTATAGTACTCATCAAGGACTTTCTTGATAATTAGTTATGAGTCTCCAAAGACCTGTAGCTCTATGATGTTCCATTCAACAGTTATCTTGAGTCTTACAATAAGAGCTTCATACTCTGAGATGTTGTTGGTGCATTGGAACTACAGTTTAAAGGATTTAGGAATGTAGTCGCCTTGAGGGGTGACCAACAATATGCCTGCTCTAGATCCATGGGATGTATAAGATCCATCAAAGTATAGCTTACATGACGGTTGTTCCTCTATCTTGAAGAGATGTTCATCTAGAAACTCCATAATGAGAGGGTGATTAACGACTAAGGGTGAATCAACCAAATGATCTGCTATATCTTGTCCTTGGATTTCCTTTCTCTCGACATATTGGATGTTGAATTCACTAAGAACCATGACACATTTGGCTAGGCAGCCTATGAGTACTATGTGTGAAAATATATATTTCAAAGGATCAATCTTAGAGATAAGGTGCACAATATGACTCAACATGTAGTGACGGAGCTACTAAGTGACAAAGACCACAGCTAAGAAATCTTTTTCCATAGGCATGTAGTTAACCTTGTAACTAACTAGGGTGTGACTAATGTAGTAAATAGCCCTTTCTTTTCCTTTGTCATCAAGTTGTGCTAGAGGTACACAGAGTGTTGTTGAGGTAGTTGTTATGTACAATATTAATGGTCAACCAGCAACTGGCAGAACCAAGATAGATGGGTTGGCCAAGCATTACTTCATCAGTTCAAAGCTGCATTAGCAAATAGGATCCCATCTAAAATTATGATCCTTTTTTAGAAAATTGTGAATGGTTGACTTTATCTACAAGTTGTGAGATAAATCTTGACTGGTTGCAACTTGCCTTGAAGATAGCAAAGTTGTTGCAGTGTTTTGGGAGGAAACATATCCATGATGGATTTGACCTAAGGAACAATCTTGATACCATGTCATGATACAATAAAACATAGGAGCTTGCTAGATGTGATAACAAAGACACATTTCTTGGGGTTCAACATGAGACAGTATTTGGACAGCCAATCAAACACTTCCTCAAGGTGGGATAAGTGATCAAGGGCATTGAGAGATTTGACCAAGATTCCATCCACATAATCCTCAAGGGTTT
Organism: Cupressus sempervirens; assembly: GCA_028749045.1. NCBI lineage: Eukaryota > Viridiplantae > Streptophyta > Pinopsida > Cupressales > Cupressaceae > Cupressus > Cupressus sempervirens. The sequence goes on from CM053786.1 coordinate 770,673,253, forward strand.
TTTGGATGAGATCATGGAAGATGACCATCATAGCTTGTTGATAGGTTTCCCCTACATTCTTTAACCTAAATGGCATCATGTTACAGAAAAAAGTTCCCCAAGGAGTAGTGAATGTTGTCTTATGTTGGTCTACTTCTGCTGACTGAATCTAATTATACCTAGAGAAATCATCCATGAGAGATAGGAGTTTGTGGCCTATTTTGAGGTTGACAATCATGTCAATATTTGGTAAAGGGAAATAATCTTTTGGAAAAGCTTTATTGAGGTCCCTAAAGTTAGTGCAGATCCTTATATCACCTAAAGGCTTGGTGATTGGTACCATGTTAGCAATCCAATCAAAATAGTTAATGGGTTGAATGATCTTCACATCTAACATATTTTCTAGCTCCACTTTGACTAGTAGAGCAACTTTGGGATGCATCTTTTAGAGTTTCTTCTTGACTGGTTTAACCTTTGGATCTATAGCCAAGTGATGCACAACTAACTTAGGATCAAGTCTTGGCATGTCTTGATACAACCATGTGAAGCATCCTATATTTACCCAGAGTACCTCAATGAGAAGGCCCGCTTGTTTTGGTGGTAAAGATGTTGCAATGTATATGATCTTTGTTATCTCTATTAGACTGATATTGACTGGTCTAGTGTCCTCTGTTAGGATGGATGATACTACAGGCCTCTGATTTTATGGGGGAAGGATGAAATCTCCATCTTTAGGTGCCTCTAAAGTTTTTTCATCATCGAATATGTCATTTATTTTTATTTCATTTTTTGAGTGATCTGATGGTGCTCTAGAAGAATTTTCACCATGATATACTTTTTCTATGCTTTTTTTCTTTTTGTTTTCTTTCTTTTGATCATTTTTGTGACTAGAGATTTCCTCCTCCCCAAAGTAACCTTTGGGATCCAACTTGTAGACATAAGCTGATTATGGTGGTTGATTTTTATATGGTGTCTTAGCTCCCATGAACCTAAGGAGTGCATGCTCCATAGGAAAATTTTCAACATGAATAATACTTGGTTAGACCAAATTGATGAGTTTAGGATGAGTGAGAGGGAGGTGTATGAGGTTAATAGATAGCTCATAAAGCTTAGAGACTCCTAACATAAGCTCGTCAAAGAAAATATCATCGTAGGATTTCTTTTCGACTTCCTCAAGGATGTCTTCAACCTTAATGAGATTATTCTGGATATTTAAAAAGGCATGACCATCTTTTGTGGTGCCCCCAATTGTAGGTAGTCCATAGCCAAGACATTTCTTTTTCTCTTCCTTGTATGCTTCTATAGGGTTTCTAATGCTTGATTCTTCATGGCCTAGGTCACCTCTTTGATAATCCCACAATTTGGTAGCAAGGTGATGTGAGTGTGGGTATTTTTGTTTGAAGTAGTCAATGAGATCTTTACCTTTTGGAGGTGGTTCTCTATATAGTTGTGTACTAATATAAGGGGTGGTTTCCTCTCCATTGAGTATGTAATTTGCAACAAATGAAGTGGGTCCAAGTTGTTTGATCTAAGGAGTCATGTCTAGATTTGGCCCTTGAAAGGTTAGGTGCCCCTGATTTTGTGGATCAAGTGGTAGAACACCAACAATAAAGGCATCTAAAAGGTTGTATTTTCCACAACCTTGGTAGTTGATCTTGACCATGGAAAGAGAGGAGGCTAGTATGGTATCTGGATCATGGCAAGTACCAGAGGAACTGGCCATGGTGTTGTCAATCTCGATTTTGGGGTAATGGTTATCATATGAGGCGTCGACCACATTGCAATAAGAAAAGGGTTCAAGATCAGTGTGAATGGTTATCTCAGTGCCATGATGCAAAAATTTGATGCACTAATGATATGTGGATGGAACATCCTTCATAGCATGGATCCACAGTTAGCCAAGAAGAATGTTGAATGGTAGGTTAAGATCAACTACATGAAAAACTGTCTCTTGAGTGGCGGGGCCAACTTTCATAGGTAGAAAAATAGTTCCTTCAGTGGTTTGCTTCAACTTGGCATAGGCTTTGATGGTGATGACTTCATTTATGATATTCTGCTTGTTTGATGAACTTTAACGTATAGAGATTTAAGGTCAATCCATTATCTATCATGACCCTTTTGACAAAAAAGTCAGAGACCATGACGACTATGCAGAATGGGAGAATGTAATTTGACTCAATAGCTAGGATGTCAAAAGCTTTGAAGGACAAGGTGTATGAGGTAGAGAGATGTCCTACCAAATTTTAGAATTTGGTGGTGTTGATATCAGTGGGAACATGAGACTCATGAAGCGTACTATCAAGGATTTCTTTTTAAAGTGGACTAGTGCACAAAAGATCTAGAATGGAGATTTGGGCTAGCATGTTCCCAAGGTGTTCCAAGATATTATACGATGGGGCTATTGGGATAGGAGCAAATGGTTCAGCTATGTTGAGTCAAGTCCTTGTCGTAACTGCACATTGATTGTTTGGACCTTTGATATTTATTACATTTACAAAAGGTTCTATCTAAGATATGCATCTGATCAGATTTCCATAGTCCAAGTAGGTCAATGTATAGTTCTATGATTTATTGTAGTTGTCACCTTGTTTGGTTTAATAATTGTTTGGTTTGTTGGTGTTGTTAGTAGTAGTAGTGTTATCAATAACCCTGCATTTGAGTAGGTTTGTGCCTCCACTATGATTTCCTTTTTATTGATGAGAACTTTCACAAAGTTCTTGAGATGCATACTTGAGGGTGGGGTGCCCTTTAACACAATGAAATTTGCAGAACTCATTTTCTTTATACTAGGATGCCCTTGATTGATTGTTTTCTAATGGTTGAGTCTATGGGTGTCAAATAAGATTACTTTTAGCCAACTTTTCAAAGATGAGATCAAGTGGTTCCCCCAAAGGGGTGTACACTCAGGATTGCCTCTGGACGTGCAACCTTGACCCAACTACGATAGTAATGATGTTCATCTAATTTAGAAGATTTTGTGCTTGTGGATTGTGTTGGGAGTGTTGTTATGGGGGCTATTGGTATGCTTGTTGGTATGCACTCTATTGATAAGCGAGTTGTTGTTTTTGTGGCATTTGTAGATAAGGGGGATTAGGTACACTAGGTGTTGCTCTGACAACATGAACTTGTTGTGTTTCGATGGCACCATCGATGACCATGTTTTTATTTTTGTTCCAATATCATGGTTTGTCATTGTATTGCCCTCAGTCTTAGGTGTTTTCTTTGTAAATGTTGATGACACCATCTTTAATGAGTTCTTGCTCGAGGCTCATTCCCTTTTCCTTGATTTCTTGTATGTTTGCAAGCAATTCATAACCATGTGGTGTGCAAGACTAGAATGTACATTTTTAATGAACATCTTGATAAGGTGATGTTTAGGTATGGTGCATGAGATCTAAGTTGTGAGAGTTTTCCATCAATGTAAGTAATCTACAAGGATTTCTCCTCCTTTTTGTTTGGTATGAACTTGATCCACTACAGATAACTCAGTCTCAACTAGGTGAGCATATTGGGCCAAAAGGCTTCCAAAAGATCAGTAAAGGTAATAATTGTGCCCTGGAGTATGTGACAGAACCATTCAAGAGTAGGGGCTCCTAGACTTTTGGGAAAAAGCCACATGAGCAATATGTCATTGTAAGACACTTCTTCGTAGTGCATATAAAACTATTTGACATGTGTGACTGGATCACCTTTCCTCCTAAATTTATCAAATTTTGGGATCTCAAAGTGTTTAGGGAAGGACATCATTGTTATAGTCTTTTCAAATGGATATGGATAGTCATTTTTTAACTTGAAGGTCTTAGACTTGTTTCCATCCTTGAGTGCTATTAGGGAACTTTTCATTTCTTCCCATTTAGGGTTCATAGGAGTTATGCTTGGTGCTCCCAATCTTAGTGCCCCCGGTGGAGGGTATGTATCTAATTGTGCAAGTGAAGGTAGGTGACATTGGTTCATATACTGTGGTGGATTAAATGTGAATTGTGCTACTACTGGTATGAGAGTTATGGGTTGTTGGAATGGTGGTTGGACATATTGTTGTGCTTTTCAGATGTAGGTTAGATAGGGCAAATGTTGTGGTGAAGGGGAGATGTGAAACTATTGTCCAGTCAGAGGATTTTGTATGGGGGTTTAGACATGCAATGACTGTAGTAGGAGTTCTTGGAAGGGTGGAGGTGGTGAATATAGTGGTGCAATAGTTTGGGATTGAGTGCTTGGCTGAGGTGGCAATGGGAGTTGTATGGAGCCAAATAATTAGTATAAGGAAATGCATCTATTGTTGGCACTGACTAGCATGGCCTGGTTTGGTTTCTTCCTAGAGGTGGCATGCCAAAATAATTTGTGATGGTAGGTGTAGGGTTGACAAAAAATGGTAGCAATGGTTGGAAATTATCCATGAATGGATTGTTAGTGAAAAGGTTGGTAGGTGGACCCTATGATTGCATGAAATTCCAAGGACCTAGTAGAAATGAGGTGGTAGTGTTATGACTAGTAGAAAATGGGTTACTACTGATAGTGGGTGGGATAAAAGGTAGATTGATTGACCCCAAGGATGGCATCCATGTGGTTTAATGAGGTTTTGATTGGTTGTGCTACTGAGAGGGATGGACTGTAGTGCTAGTAGATGCATATGTAGTGGAAGTGGAGGATGTGGTACTACTGAATGGGATAGAAGTAGATGGATTAGTGACAGTGGTGGTGTTTATAGATGTGGAAAGTGTAGTAGTGTTATGTTGGGATATTGTATGGACCAATGATCGTGCTATGGTGAGTTGATTGCTTTGTGGAATTGGAGCACCGAGTTGGGTTGATGGTATATTTGGATTTGTAGGTTTTGGTTGTATCATTTGATCTCCCCATTCTGGTATGAAAAAGGGATCACTTAGATCAAATGTTCTAGTGGAGGGTGATAGCCTTCCAAATAAGGAATGGGCAAGATCAAATATGTCTAAAGGTGGTGGCCTCCCAAAGCCAAAGACACAAAAATTGTCTCTCAGGAAGCTTGCCATGATGGTTTCCCTATTTCTATCTATGATGGCATTAACAATGGTCGCATGTCCTAGTTGATTCATAAAGGCATTTATGTCTAGTGAGAGACCTAACTCTTCTAGATTCTATGGTGGTGTATCATGTGTGATTGTTGATACTGTTGGGTACGACTATGCTCTAATTGAACTACCACTAAGATTAAGATCCATGTATTTCTTCTTCCTTTTATTCTTAGTGAGACATGTGGTAGGTGGCATGAAATGATGATTTGCCTAAGGATGAAGTGCAAGATGGTAGGATAATAAATTCAAGGATAGATGAGTGGATGATTTTTCAAAAATGCTCTAAGGATATAACAAATATGATGTAGGGATATTCTAGGATGCACAAAGATGTATGATATGATGTGCAAGAAGGATCTTATACCTAATGATATGATACTTAGGAAACCTAAAGATGAGTGTGTGATGCCAAAGTAATAGAGAGGATGTTTCTCCCTATTTGTAAGTTTGAGATGTGGTGGTGATGTCAACTCTAAGGTAGACGTGTGACCTTGTGGAAGAAAAATGATGATCAAGTGTGGAGCCCAACCTTTTTCTCAAGCTGATGAGGGACACACAAGACAAAGATAATTTTCCCTTTAAATAGTGCTTAGTTTGAGGGATAACTAAAATACTATGATGGATCTAGGATGTAGGATATACAATTCTCAACAAAGTGATATAAAATGTTTAAGTATGATGGAGATAATGTAGGATTTTGATCGATGTTTTTGTGATGCGGATGGGGTTGGATTTCTAAAGCATGATCTAAAGATGATGGATCTAAAAAATTCCTAAGTAGGATAAGGACCTACATGAAGACCTAAATCTATGATAGACACCTAATTTATGATATGATAAGTGCAAAGTGTGTGTGGAAGAAGAAAAAGACCCTAATCAAAATGGGTATAGCAACTAGTATAGTTGATAAGGCTTTTATTGACTTCACATCATAGGATAAATTTCTGAATTTTGTGATCCCACTCGATTTTTAGGAAGCTGACTTCAACACCTTCTTTCTCAATCTAATCTAGTTTGACAAGTCCTGGATTAGGTGTGTGCTTTTTCCATTCTGCTTCTATCTCTCTATAAGCTATTGTTTGTGAAAGCTTGACCTTTTTGAACTTGGTTTTGGGTTGGTCTGACATAAGGTATTCTTAATAGGTTTATCACAACTGTTGGTTAAGGTAGTGACTATGCTAAGTATACCTTTCACTTTAGGTTGGACAACATGGATCTTTTGGATAGAAAAAATAGGTCTAAGTAGGAAAGAAATGGTGTTTACCAAAGGATTAGTTTGAAGATAAGGAATAAAGTAGGACAAACTAGCTTTAGGGTTTTTGTGAATAGACTTCTAATAACTATTTTTGAGATGGAAAAGACAAGTTTCTCTTGGTAAGGAATAGTGACTTTTATCAAAGGATGGTGTAATGACTTTCATTTTTGGAAAAGGTGAAGTAAAACCAACTAGATTTAGGGTTGTTGCAAATATACTTTCTAACAACTATTTTGAGATAACAAGGATAAGACTCTTTTTGATAACTAGATATGGTGTTTTGTGAGCAAACAATCTCTCAAAAGACAAAGAAACTTTGAGAGAGATAGACATGTGATCTCTTTAGCAAAAGGATTAGATAGTAACGATAAATGTGTATGTTCTATAAATATTTTTCACGGGGTTACTTACATAAATAAGACAATTCAAGCACACTTTTTATCCCTAAGATTAATTTGGTTTCAATGTATTACTCATTAGGCCTACCGAGAGGAACCCATCTTAATGTTTTCTAGATCTAGTATGATATTTCCCTCAAATAGAAGAGGTGAGTTGATACAAGAGGCGATTGAAAAAATCGCATGTCAATGATCCTTCAAGGTATGACAAATAGAAGCCCCCCTTGTGTGGGGACAATGACTCTTGGAAATGAAACCCAAGTAGCCTTATAACTCTACCAAGGAAAACACATATGTCAAGTAACTTCAGAGAAGCTTTATATTCTCTTGCAACATGAGTAATAGACAAAGGATAAAGGGTAGCTACTAAATTGGTTCATAATTAGGTTTATGGAGTTAGCCACTTGGTTTTTATGTATGTGATCCACTTAAGAATCTATTCTTCACATGTTGAAATCATGGGAAAGTTTTCCTACCTCAGGATACCCCCAAAAATACACCACCTGAACTTTCCTAGTGGAGAAAGAAGGTTTACCCTTCCTCTCATTTATATATTGGCTAGATTATTTACCGGTTTGAGCTTCTATCCAAAGGGGATGCACTTTCCAGAGGATGATGAACTCTCTAGAAGCACCCCTAGGTTGTTGTGGATGATCTTGCTAACAAATTTCAGTACATGCATCACATATTTAAATGATCCTAGTTTGCATGAAATAGAGAAGTCAAAGATGTTCTAAAAGGCACAACTCAAGACACACAAGGCACTTAATTCATTCTATTTGTGAAGCTTTTAATGTATCTATCCTATTGACTACTTGAAGACACTTGTGATTAACACACAAAAGGTTCATTCCAACTTACAACGATGGTCAACATAATAAATTGAGTCCACATAAGAAGGTCATTCACATGAAAGCTTTGAAAAGGATGGGAATAAGAGAGATTTTTCTTTAAGGCATTCAAGATTGTGTGAGTTTTGTTTTTAGCCTCAAGGTTTGAAGTGTTTTATCCAAAATGTTCATTAACACTGAAACTAAAAGTTTATTGCATTGATTTTTTTTAATACTTGGCTCTCTAGATTTTATTTTTTCAACTAATTAAACATTCATTCCATTAAAACATGTTAATTTTTCCTTAAGGCATTCAAGAATGGATTTTAATTACTTAACCATTCATTTCATTAGGAGCATGTTAATTTTGTTCTTAAGGCATTCAAGATTGGATTTTTTGCAACAAACACTAAGTAAACCTGCAAAAACAGTTAAAGATTAGAATCCAAAGACATGCCTACAAGTTATTCTGCTATAAGAATAAAAACATAAATTGGTAATGAAAACCAACAAACCCGCAGGAGCCAACATGAGATCTTGCAACACGGGAATGCAATCAAACAACACAGGACCGTGGTATAGAATCTGATGAAAAACAAAGAGAAAATGGGCCACGGGAAATAAACTTCCAGTGTGAACCCATGACAGGGTGATCCTGCTAGTATGAAAGATGTTTCCGCTGAAAAGTGTATCTGTGGGTTTGAAGGTGAAATTTTGTAACAAGATTTCAGGGTTGAAAATTTATGGTCAAGCGATCTCACAAGTTTTACCAACGGACTTGCTATCAATGACAAGCATTCTTGCAAGTATATGGAAGAGCAGGAATGAAGGGGAAGGGCTTAATAGCCACATGGTAGGTAGGAGTTGTGATAAACACGATCCCATGATCGCAGGTTTGTAAACCCGTGAATTTCTTCCTGCAAACTTATAGCTGCGGGTTTGCAAAATTTAAATTTTGTTCAATTTTACATTTGGAAAATGGATTATTTGGCTAGGAGCACGTTGCTTGGATTGAGACTAATACACCTACAAACAAGATCAAACCCCTAACATGAAAAACAAAGAGCACACCTTGTTAGTTAGTTTGATTAGTAAGCACAAGTGTAATAAATGATAAAAATAATTCGAATGCAATGTCCCACTAGGTGTGCCAAAATATGGAGCTATTAAACTAATGTGCAAAGAACATTAAGAATTAATATAGCATTAATAAACTAAGTAAATTAGCAATACTTATGATAAGACAAAGGAAACATTGTTGAGGCAGGAAAACCAAGAATGGTAAGTTCCCCAAGTATGACCTTGATGTTATCGATATGTCTAAGTATGGATGTATGTGTGATCAAGTGTATTTCAAGATTTCAATGGATAAGAGTCTTCAAATGAGTGAAATATGGTGTATGGTGTGAGTGAGGATTCCTATATGGTAAGGGTGTGGTTTAGTGATTTTTTTCTTCAAAGGGACATTATAAGTTTGCATGGAAGTTGAATATTTGTGAGAGGGGGAGGGTCCAATTTACATGATAAGGGGTAGTGAGATGGAGGGCCATGATGCAAGGATGGAATATTTTTGAGGAAAGGCTAGGATGCAAGGAGGGGGAAGCACATGGATTGTGCCTCTTCAAAGCTTTATCCTTGTGACAAGTGTCACAAGGGGATTAGATGGTCAAAGTGAAGGGTCAAAGGGAGTTATGAGGGAGGAGTGTGGAAGAGGAATGTAAGAGGCATTTAAGGACATTTAAGTCATGTAAGTCATTAATGTTCTTGGGTAGGAATGTAAGAGGGTGAGGGAAGACTTTTGACTTTGGCTTGGGTTAGAAAGTCTTAACCCTTGCTTAAATTTGTGCACGTGCTTAGGAGGGTATTAGGAGATAAGTGGCTTAGCATTGATGGGATTTGTTAGTTAGTTGGCTAAGCAAGATTAGTATGGGTGAATGGGTTGGTTTAGGCTTTTGGGATTTATTTATTAAATGTTTTATTTAATAAATTGGGATGTGGGATAAATTAAATAGATTTTTGCATTTATTTAATTTAATATAGGAATAGGTATTTAATTGATAAGTTGATTTTGGGTTATCATTTGATTTAATCAATTGGACTGTAGTTAATTAAATGAATTAATTAACTAGGGGATGACAATTAATTAATTAAATATAAAATATTTAATTAATTATTTCCTAGAAGATGAATAAATAAGATTACTTAGTGGTGTGAATAAATAAGATTACTTAGTGGTTATCATTATTGAGTAGTTGTGCCACACTCAAAAAATTGTGCTTTAGTCCTTCTACCCAGTATGCATTATCACAAACAAGTTCCTTGGTCAGTGAGATTCTTCATTTTCCTCTTATACAACAAGGTTCATTGTTACCAAATCTTACACTGCCACCATCATAGTCTTCAAAGTATTCAAATTTAGTTTTATCACCAGTCATGTGATGAGAACAACCACTATCTATGATCCAGGTATCATTTCTACTCATATGAGAAATTAGTGCCATTTCCTCATCATTATCAGATTCATCTTTTACAGAAATATAGACAATTTCATCTTCTTCTTCATCATCAGAATCATTAGAATCTTTTGCCATAAAACATGTTTTCTTACCTTTATCATTGAATGATTTCAAGTCTTTCTTGCCATTGTACTTGTGACCTTTCTTCTCATCTTTGTTTTGTTTATTTGGGCACCTAGCAGCAATATGTCCAATTTCTTCACAAGATAAATAGATTAGAGAAACCTTACCTTTGTATTTCCCTTTGCCTCTTGAATATTTTCTTGCCAGTAGAGCTTCAACCACTACAAGATCACTGTCTGAACTTTGTTCTGGTTCTTCATCACTCTCTGATTGTGGATCCTTCATCTTTTTCCCTTTTTCTTTGAGTGAAAGCTTGGCTTCAAATGTTGATTCAATGTTCTTGGCAGCTGGAACATAATTTTCATAGTTGTCTAGCTCAAATGCAGTCAATCTTCCAACTATGGCCTCTAAATTTATTTTATGGTTTTCCTCACATCTCCTTTCTTGAATTACAGAGACTTTGATTGCATAAATGGGAAGTAGAGTTCTAAGAACTTTACTTATAACTGTCTCCTCACTGATATCTCCTCCAGATGCTTTGATTGCACTAACACATGCTTTAACTCTTTCAACATACTTTGCAATGTTTTCATCTTCTCTCATTCTCATTTGATCAAATTGTCCTCTCAAACTTTCTGCTTTGGATCTTCTCACATTATCATCTCCTCCATAGATTTCTTTCAGCTTGTTCCACATTTCAAAGGCAGTTTTGCAATCCTTGATGTCATCAAATTCCTCATAACTCAGAGCAAATGCTATATCTATCATCATGTTATTGTGAGTCTTCTTTTCAGCAATACCATTGATAGATAATGTACCATAAGGTTCTTCATATTTTCCATCAAGGTACTTCAGCCCTATATCACCAATAGAAGCTAGATGAAGCCTCATCAATCCTTGCCATGCCAAGAAGTTGTCCCTGTTAAGTCTTGGAATTTCCCTTTTGTAAGACATCCTCATCTTTAGCTTAGATCCTTGAAATCTTTTCCTGTAAGAACCAATAGCTCTGATACCAATTGTTGGAATTAAAGATAGAGTAACTGAGAGGGGGGGTGAATCAGTTAATAACAAAAATTAATCTCAACAGATCCCTTAGATGTCTTAAAGATCTAGTTACTGCTTGTACCCGGTAAACAAATGTTGTAACTCGATAAATTAAACTATTACTTTCTTTTCAAGCATTCATGCATGTAACTGAAAATAAAGTGAACACAAGAGACACTAGATTTAACGTGGAAACCCAATATGGAAAAAACCACCAAGTAACTAGTCATCAATTTTTCACTCTTCTGAAGTGAGTCTTGTTAGGAGCCAACCATGTTAAAGGTTACAATACACACTATTAGGTGTGACCCTGTTAGAGGATTTAATCACCCTGTTAGGAGTGGCCTTGCTAGAGGTCTTTAAAACAATTCAACTGAACTGTCACCTTGTTAGAGGATTTACAAAATGGCTGTTAAACCAACTCTGTTAAGAGATTTGAAATCACTGCTACAATGGTTAGAAAGAAACAATGAATTGGCCTGAACAAGATGCAACTGAATTTGTTGGTTACAGGTCTCTGTTTAGCATCATTAGATCCTCCTTGATCAAATATGGCTCTACTGCTCCTCAATGATCTCTAATCATCATTCAAATCTGCTTCCACAATAATCAGTCTTCATATCATATTAATTCCACATTCTTTCACTTCATTCATTTTAGAATTTGCAATTTGATCTCTTATTTATACCATTCAAATTGTCAAGTCAGCCCAATTACATGTTACATTTACCAATAAACCATACATCAGTTGGCTACCGATATTACTCTGAACAAATAAATGTAATCTCATAAAATAATGAAATCTTTTACTGGCCGACCCTACTTGGTAAATACTGCTTCTGAAAATTTCCTAAGTTAACCTTCTTGACTCGATTAACATTGTAATATCCTTAAAATACTTTGGCTACCGAGTTTGCTCAGTAAGAACTAAATCCCTCGGTAAGAACTGCTTCTTCCAAATTACCTTTGATGATCGAGTGAACTTGGTAAGAACTATATCTATCACATTTTTTTTGATTACCGAGTGAGCTCAGTAAGAACTAAATTTTTTTGATTACCTTGAAATCTTGGTAAACATTGTCCTTTGTCCAGTTAACCTTCTGAGCTCGGTAAACACTATCATTTGCCTTATTGACCTTTTGAGCTCGGTAGACACTATCCTTTGCCTCGTTGACCTTCTGAGCTTGGTAGACACTATCTAATGATTGATATGACATTTGTGTGACATCAAAGACAACACACAATTGAAAAAATTTATCCAACAATCTCCCTCTTTGGCATTGATGGCAACACAACATGTCATAGTAAAATAAAATTTGAAAACAACTCTTTTAATGAAAGAATACAAAACCACCTCTTTCATAATAATCTCTCCCTCTTACAAAAATTCTTATTATTTGCAAATTTCAGAAAGATATGACAGTATATTCTCCCTCTTTGACAACACATGCCAAAGACAACTCAAAATAACTGAATAACATTGTACCTGATGTATTGATTCATATGCAATATCTTCATTGGTTTGTTGCATCAACTGATAGATTTTTGATTTTGTTCTTGTTGATGCATCACTAAAATTGTATTTTAGTGAGCTTCAGATAGGGGAATGACCCCTAACTTACCTCTTAGATGCAAGAATGCATCCTTAGGTAAAGGCTTTGTGAATATGTCAGCAATTTGTTCCTTTGTATGCACATATTCCAATCTTATTTCTTTTTCTTGCACCAATTCTCTAACAAAGTGATATTTTATAGCAATATGCTTGGTTTTTGAATGCATCACTGGATTCTTGGAGATGTTAATTGCACTTGTGTTATTACAAAACATAACAACTGGTTCTATGATTTCTTGCTTCATATCTTTCAATAATTTTTTAAACCACGCAATGTTTGAGCAATTTACTACTGCTACAACATATTCAGCCTCTGTTGTGGATTGAGATGTACAATTCTACTTTTTGCTTGTCCAAGAAACCAACCTTTTTCCAAGAAAGAAAGCTCCTCCGCTTGTGCTCTTTATGTCATCAATATTTCCTGCCCAATCTGCATCAGTGAACACCTTTAAATTCAATTTTCCTCCAAGTTTATACCATAATCCATAATCTTCAGTTCCTTTTAAGTATGTCATGATCCTTTTGATTTCCATCATGTGATTTTCTTTTGATTTTGCTGCAAATATTGCTACAATCCCTACTACAAGGGCAATGTCTGGTCTTGTGTGCACTACATATTGCAACTTTCCAATCATAGATCTATACAATGTCTGATCCACTTCCTTTGATTCATCATCCTTGGTAAGTTTTAATCCAGTACACATAGGAGTCCCAATTGGTTTGCAATCTTCCATACCAAACTTTTTTAGTATCTCTTTGATGTATTTAGATTGAGTGATGTAGATGTCATTCTTATTCTGTTGAATTTGAAGACCAACAAAGAATTTTATTTCACCAAACATTGACATTTAAAATTCCTTGTTCATTTGTTCTAAAAATTCTTTGCAAAGATCATCATTTCATGTGAGCACAGTATCATCTACAAATATTTATGTCAAAACAATCTTATTATTTGGTCCTTCCTTTATGTACAAACTGATGTTGTCATTAGTTCTTTGAAAATCAATCTGAATAAGATAGTTATGCAATATTTCATACCATGCTCTAGGGGCTTGTTTTAGACCATATAATGCTTTATGCAATTTGTAGACCATTTCCTTCTTTCCTAGATCAACAAAACCTTCAGGCTACTCAATGTAAACCTCTTCCTCTAATATGCCATTGAGAAATGCTGACTTGACATCCATCTGATAAACTTTGTATCCTTTGAATGTAGCATATGAAAGTAAGATTCTGACACCTTCCAATCTTGCAACAGGAGCAAAAGTTTCTCCATAGTCTACACCTTCTTCTTGAGAGTATCCCTTGCATACTAGTCTAGCTTTGTTCCTTGATACCTTACCATCTTCATTTAGTTTGTTTCTGAATACCCACTTTGTTCCAATCACATTCTTGTCTTTGGGTCTAGGTACAAGAGTTCATGTTTTTTTTTCTCTATCTGTTCTATTTCTTCATTCATAGCTTCAATCCAACTTTCATTGTCTAGTGCATCTTTGACATTTCTAGGTTCAAAATCAGCAAGTAAACAAGTGCCTTTCAACTTACTTCTTGTCATTGTTCTTTTTGATTTATCACCATTGATCTGATCTAGTGCATGATGCTTTCTAACATACTTGGCTAACACGGGCTCCTTGCCTTTTGAATGACTTGCATTGTTATCCTTATGTGTCTCAACTTCTGGTTTTGATTCTGGTTGCTCAGGTTTGGTAGATGCTAACTCGGTAGCTTCTATTTGCAACTCGGGTTCTTGCAGCTCGAGAGGCATTAACTCAGTTTGAACTTCCTGTGACTCGGTAACTGAAGACTCTGGAGTTGAAGATTCCTGAATAATAGGTATACTTGGCATTGTATCAGGTTCAATGTAAACAAATCTTCTGTAGTCTTCAAGTTCCTTTTTGCTTTCTTCTTCTATTCTTTCTACAAACTCATCAACTTTCACATGTGCACTTTTTATAACTTTGTGAGTAGATAAGTTCAAACATCTATATGCTTTGCTTTTGCAAGAGTATCCCAAAAATATTCCTTCATCACTTTTTACATCAAATTTACCTTTTTTAGATTCTTTCAAAATGTAACATTTGCTTCCAAATACTTTTAGATAACTTACATTGGGTTTGTAGCCATACCACAACTCGTAGCGTGTTTTGAATGAGTCCTTTTTCAGCTGTACTCGGTTCAAGGTATGAACTGTAGTGCTAATAGCTTCCTTCCATTATTTGATAGCAATGTCTTTCTCAATCATTAAGGTTCTTGCACAATCTATTATAAATCTATTCCTTCTTTCTACTATTCCATTTTGTTCAAGAGTTCTAGGTGTTGAAACCTGTCTTTTGATTTCCCTTTCAATGCAAAAGTTATTGAACTCATGTGAAATGAATTCACCACCTCTATTAGACCTTAAGCATTTCATTCTTTTGCCTGTTTCCTTTTCTACTCTGACCAAATACCATTTGAACTTTTCAAATGCTTCTAATTTCTCTTTTGGGTACATGACAGTCATCATTCTTGAATAATCATCAACAAACAGAATGAAGAATTTTTCACTAGTATAACTTTCAATGCCATTAGGTCCACACAAATCAGTATGCACGATTTCTAGAACTTCTTCAGTTTGATAATTCTTGGTTTTAAAACTAGGCTTTCCCATTTTACCAATTTGACAATTCTTGCATAGACCAACCTCAGGTTTATTTATGTAAGGAATGCCTCTTACATTCTTGAATTTACAGATTTTTATTAAGTTGTCAAAGTTTACAGGACACAACCTCCTATGCCATAACCAACTTTCTTCAATTTGAGCAATGAAACATGAACATTCACCAAGTTCAAGATAAAATAAGTTACCTTTTGTTTGAGTGCCTGATCCAATCAGCTTTCCTTTGCAATCCAGCAATCTTTCTTTTCCATGCATAAATTGTACTTTGAATCCATCATTGAGTAGTTGTGCCACACTCAACAAATTGTGCTTTAGTCCTTCTACACAGTATGCATTATCACAAACAAGTTCCTTGATTAGTGAGATTTTTCCTTTTCGTCTTATACAACAAGGTTCATTGTTACCAAATCTTACACTGCCACCATCATAATCTTCAAAGTATTCAAATTTAGTTTTATCACCAGTCATGTGATGAGAGCAACCACTATCTATGATCCATGTATCATTTCTGCTCATATGAGAAATTAGTGTCATTTCCTCATCATTATCAGATTCATCTTTTACAGCAATGTAGACAATTTCATCTTCTTCTTCATCATCAGAATCATTAAAATCTTTTTCCATAAAACATGTTTTCTTGCCTTTATCCTTGAATGATTTGAAGTCTTTCTTTCCATTGTACTTGTGACCTTTCTTCTCATCTTTTTTTTGTTTATTTGGGCACCTATCAGCAATATGTCCAATTTCTTCACAAGAGAAACAAATTAGAGAAACCTTACCTTTGTATTTCCCTTTGCCTCTTGAATATTTTCTTGCTAGTAGAGCTTCAACCACTTCAAGATCATTGTCTAAACTTTGTTCTAATTCTTCATCATTGTCTGATTGTGGATCCTTCATCTTTTTCCCTTTTTCTTTGAGTGAAAGCTTGGCTTCAAATGCTGATTCAATGTTCTTGGCAGCTAGAACATAATTGTCATAGTTGTCTAGCTCAAATGCAGTTAATCTTCCAACTATGGCCTCTAAATTTATTTTATGATTTTCCTCACATCTCCTTTCTTGAATTGCAGAGACTCTAATTGCATAAATGGGAAGTAGAGTTCTAAGAACTTTACTTATAATTATCTCCTCACTGATATCTCCTCCAAATGCTTTGATTGCAATAACACATGCTTTAACTCTTTCAACATACTTTGCAATGTTTTCATCCTCTCTCATCCTCATTTGATCAAATTGTCCTCTCAAACTTTCTGCTTTGGCTCTTCTCACATTATCATCTCCTCCATAGATTTCTTTAAGCTTGTTCCACATTTCAAAGGAAATTTTGCAATCCTTGATGTCATCAAATTCTTCATAACTCAGAGCAGATGCTATATCTATCATCATGTTATTGTGAGTCTTCTTTTCAGCAATATCATTGACAGATAATGTACCAAAAGGTTCTTCATATTTTTCATCAAGGTACTTCAGCCCTGTATCACCAATAGAAGACAAATGAAGCCTCATCAATCCTTGCCATGCTAAGAAGTTGTCCCTGTTAAGTCTTGGAATTTCTCTTTTGTAAGACATCCTGATCTTTAGCTTAGATTCTTGAAATCTTTTCCTATAAGCACTAATAGCTCTGATACCAATTGTTGGAATTAAAGATAGAGTAACTAAGAGGGGGGGTGAATCAATTACTAACAAAAATTAATCGCAATAGATCCCTTAGATGTCTTAAAGATCTAGTTACTACTTGTACTCGGTAAAAAAATGATGTAACTCAGTAAATTAAACTATTACTTTCTTTTCAAGCATTCATGCATGTAGCTGAAAATAAAGTGAACACAAGAGACACCAGATTTAACATGGAAATCCAATATGGGAAAAACCACCAAGTAACTAGTCACCAATTTTTCACTCTTTTGAAGTGAGCCCTATTAGGAGCCAACCCTGTTAAAGGTTACAATACACACTGTTAGGTGTGACCCTATCAGAGGATTTAATCACCCTGTTAGGAGTAGCCTTGCTAGAGGTCTTTAGAAAAATTCAACTAAACTGTCACCTTGTTAGAGGATTTACAAAATGGTTGTTAAACCAACTCTGTAAAGAGATTTGAAATCACTGCTACAATAGTTAGAAAGCAACAATGAATTGACCTGAACAAGATGCAACTGAATTTTCTGGTTACAGGTCTCTGTTCAGCATCATTAGATCCTCCTTGATCAAATATGGCTCTGCTACTCCTCAATGATCTCTGATCATCCTTCAAATCTACTTCCACAATAATCAATCTTCATATCACATTAATTCCACATTCTTTCACTTCATTCATTTTAGAATTCGCAACTTGACCTCTTATTTATACCATTCAGATTGTCAAGTCAGCCCAATTACATGTTATATTTACCAATAAACTGTATATCAGTTGGCTACAGATATTACTCTGAACAAATAAATGTTATCTCATAAAATAATAAAATCCTTTATTGGTCGACACTGCTCGGTAAATACTACTTTTGGAAATTTCTTGAGTTAACCTTCTTGACTCGGTTAACATTGCAATATCCTTAAAATCCTTTGGCTGCCGAGTTTTCTCAGTAAGGATTGAATCCCTCAGTAAGAATTGCTTCTTCCAAATTACCTTTGATGATCGAGTGAGTTTGGTAAGAACTGCTTCTTCCAAATTACCTTTGATGACCGAGTGAACTCGGTAAGAACTGTTTCTATCACATTTTCTTTGATTACCGAGTGAGCTCAGTAAGAACTAAATTTCTTTGATTACCTTGAAAGCTCGATAAACATTTTCCTTTGTCTAGCTGACCTTCTGAGCTTAGTAGACACTATCCTTTGCCTTGATGGCCTTCTGAGCTCAATAGACACTATCCTTTGCCTCGCTGACCTTCTGAGCTCGGTAGACACTATCTGATGATTGATATGACATTTGTGTGACATCAAAGAAAACACACAATTGAACAATTGTATCCAACATAAAGATCCTCAACCTCCATGCACTACTATGCCTACTATTCCTACTTCAACTAGTCCTTCATTACCTCTTCAAGGTTCTATCATACAAACCTCATATTCTCTCATGTCCTTAGAAGTGGCTCCATTTCAAGAGGACTCTCAAAAAGCTAAACCTATATAAAAAAAAATCAAGATCAAGCACCCTTTCATCTCCTTCAAGATGTCACTCTTCCATATCCTATATCTTACCCACCTCCTAAGTATGATGATGATATCACTTTCACTCTTTTCGTTGAGCTTACTGAAAGTCATGAGAAAATTTATATGCCTATGCTATCTAAATAAATATGTTAAGATCAAAGCGTCCCCTCATGTTCCACTTCTCCATATCCACTTCAGAACTATTCTCAAGCTTCAAATGCTCCTATCAAAGGTGTTTCTCCTATCACAACTTCTCATGAGTCTATCGATGGCCTTGGCCATGTTGCTTACTCTAAATATGTTGATATCCCTATTCATTATCCCTTTTCATCTCCTAAATCTATCCTTGGTCCTTATCCATCAAAGCTAAAACCTTCAAACCTTCCTTCCATATTGGGGCCTTATGTTCCTTCATCTCCTACATTTTCCACTCCTAGCTCTCCCATTATGCTTCAAGATCAACAAAGACACTCATCCTTGACGAATTTCCATCCATCTATCCATATGAACCATCTGTATCAACCTTATTCATCCACAAATCCCAAGTCTTTTGGAAGCAATTTGGATGATCAACTTAAGAACAAACACAAGAATTCATTTACAAATGAAGATCACTATGTCCTATCTAATTCACATGTAAATACAAAGAAAGAACAATTATTCAAGAGATCACAAAGGTCCACTATTCAAAAAGTGAAATCAAAGAAAGTATGGGTTCCTAAATCCATTGTTGAAGAAATGCATTGTAAATAATCCCAAGGAAAAGAAAACTCAAAAGCTATATGGTTCCCAAGTCTCTTTTGAAAGACTTGGATATTGAAAATAAAACAAAGTTGGCATTCATGCTTCCATTGGCTTCCACTCCATTTTCTTCCAAACATCTTGCTAAGAAGATTTCAAAACCTTCTACTGCATCTTCCTCCAACATTACTCTGCTACCTCATACGTCTAAACCTCAAACTATTTCCTCCATGCTCCCTTTGTCACTCCATCACCCTTCAAGGTGTCTGTCAATGTTGATCTCTACCACTTTTTCACCTACCCTTATGCACTATTTTCAAGCCTACACTTACCTACTATCCATATCCCTTCCAGCTTTCCAAGGTATGAACTCATATCCTCCATATTATTTTTCTACCACCATCTCTCTTCTATCACCCTATCAACATCTTTGAGCATACCTTTCTATGGTATTGGCTTATCATGCCTTACCCTTCCTATAGGAGCACTATCCAAATTTAAATAGCTTGAGCTCTTTCTAAAAATAAAAAAATAAAAAAATATACATTAAAAAAAGAGAGGTGAAAACCTGGTGACTGGCACCTTAGTAGCAAAAGTAAAGAGAAATAAATTCACCCTATGGTGAAACCTACTTCTTGTGGCACTTTGGATAGGTACCATGATAAAAACATGGCAAATAGGTGTCATGTGTAATTCTTCAATCTTCCATGTACCCCCTCTTCTCTCTTTGATTTTGACAATCTTAAGTTATCCTTACGTATTCGCTATCTTATCTATTAGCTTCCGTATTGTGCTTTCTTATCCACTCATAGCCTACATATTGACCTTCGTTCTTATTTCTCTATCATATCACTATCCTATCCAATTGACCCCTTGCTCTTGATCACATAAACAAAAACATGGTTCTTAGAAGCCTCTTTACATGCCTACTCTTTTAGACTACACACTTTCATGATATCTCGCTTATTGGTTTCCATTGCTTATCCCATATTTTATCTTGCTTATTAGCTTTAATTTCTTATCCTACATGTTATCTCCTTTCTTCATTTTCTTGGTTGATCCAAAATATTCTTATTTGGCTATTTTTACTCTTTCTCTAGCTTGCTTACTCTTGAGAAGTCAATCCTTGAGGATCGCTTTCACTCGCTTCATATTCCTTGCCTATCCATCTCTACTTATCCATTATCTTGTTGTTCCATTATGTCCTACACCTTGCTAAACATTGGGATGAAATGATGTGATCTTTCTTAAGAGTTGGTCAATGTTGCCAAGTGGTGAAAACTTGTAAATAGGTGCTACTTGAGACCCTTGCACCTATGTCTATTAGTCCTCCTTTGTGCTCATTCACTTCATTTACCTTGCCTCATTGGAAGCGACTCTCGTCTAGGTCTAGGAAGCATAAATTGTTGGCCCATCAGAGCTTCTTTGTGCATAGTTATTTATTTGGAAACTTGCTCAATAGTGTTTCTCAACACTTCCCTTGACATCGAGTTTTTTTCAACACTTTTCGAATACCTTAGCTAGAGTCTAGGATGTTGCAATATTTCTCACCGAAAAATTCAAGTCATAAGGAAACAGTCATGTGACTTACACACACGCACTTGAACATCGAACTTGTTGAGATTTGATTGACTTTATCTTTTTTCTTTGTGTGCTATCTATGATGGTTTTTCTTTCCTAAGTGTTCCCTCCCTAATAGTCTCTCAAGGATGTCATGGACTAGAAGACTGGGGGCATGGGGCATGTTTTACTTGTTTTTTGCTTGTGGGTATACTTTTTGACCTAAAGTGTCCTGAGCATTTGTTCTTGTCCTACTTGACATTTTGGATCTACAACGTATCATCCTTGTCTATTTTTGCAAGACCACACTTAGGGGTTATCCTAGCACTCATGCCTTGATACAAGTGTAATATTTCTATACGAAACTTGGGGAACCTAACTGCATTAGTCATCTTGAAATATATGTCTTTGATGCATAGGTTGTGTTCCCACATACCTATCTGATATAGATCATATTCATATCCTCATAGTTATATTAGTGATGATTGAATGATCTTCTGATGTCCTTAATAAAGCTCGCTGATGAAAATTAGAGTCTACTTATGTATCTCTTGCAAATCGCACTTTTGCATACTAGTTTGCATTTTAGGACTCATTCTAGTTTAGCTTTTGCATACTGTATGTTGAGAGAGCTCTCTCTTTATCTTTTACAGACATGTCAGTTAATTGCATTCATCTTCTCTTACTTCTTCTTGATCAAATCTATCATTCACTTGCCCCTTTGTTTTCCTATCATCACATCTATCTACCCTTTTGGATCCTTTATATAGCATTTTGACCTAATTTTTCAAATTCTTAGAATTTTGTGAAACAAATTGCACCTCTACCTAATTTTGACATCTTGGATCCATTTTCAAGATCGAAATCAAAATTTGGGTTCATCTTGATGGTCAAATTTGGATTTTCAAATTTCTTCCTTCTTCTATGCAGTTGGCTGACCTTTTAAGGCCCAAGCTTTAAACCTTGATGGGGCATCATCATTTCCTCATTCCTTCATCATTTATACTCTCTTCATTGCTTCTTTCTCATTCCATTTCACTTCCCTTCCACTATTCTTTTTTTGACATAATTTTAATGCTTTATCTTCCTTGGTCAAAATTAGTCAAACTGGGGCATGCTATCCCTGCTTAGTGGTCACTCTTGGGTTTTAATCACTTATATGTCATCATGGACCTTTATTTATCTCGATTTGATCATTTTTTTTTCATTTATGCATCTCCTCTACCTCATTTCAATGTCAATCCCAAGGGGCCAAGAATGCTCTATCATTGCTACAAATTGCTTTCTACCATGGTTATATATTTCTTAGGAGCATATGCTTGATCTTTCCATTTTCTCTTGATCTATCTTCTTACTTTGCTCGATATATTAGCACTCCTCTCTCTCTCTCTCTCTCTCTCTCTCTCTCTCTCTCTCTCTCTCTCTCTCTCTCTCTCTCGCTCTCTCTCTCCTAGTATTCAATACTGTCGCTAACAGACTGTATATTTAGGATCTTCTATCTCCATCTACACTTTGTTCTTTGGAGTCAGATCGCTTTGCTGCTTTCTTGGATTCTTCATTCTTTGATGTAATGTGTTCCTAGATTAATCATACATTAGTCAAAGAGGGGAAAATGTAATCACCCAAAAATGGTCATCTAGACTATTAGCCCTCTTCTTAGCATTTTTGCTAAAATTATTTAATCACTTATTTTGATCAAATCCTCAAAAAATCAATTTATTTGATTTTTATCCCATAGATTGACCATTATATCCTAAGTTCTTATGTAATTAAAAAGAACTTGTCCCCCCTTTAATTAAATAAAAGACCCCATTCATCCGTTATCCTAAGTTGCACACATAAAAGCATTTTCCCACTTTAAAAATAAAAGAAAAGTCTTTTGTCTCATATGGAACAAAAGTCAACTCTTTATGATTGGTGGAAATGATTGTGCACATGGATAATGCAAAAGTCAACTCCCCACCCTTGATTAGATCCTCTTGCTTCATGATCTCCATTGCTCATACTTCTTTATAAGGGAGATCTCTCTCCTCATCTTGGATCCACTCTTTTGCGTTAGTGTTATATTGTAGGTTTTTCTATAGGTACTCTTGTCGCTTTGGAAGATCTTGTGGCTTCATTCTCATACTTGCATAGAATTGTATCTTAATATCATATTGCATTAGTATAGTTTATTTTATGCAATAGAGTAGCACATCTAACTTAATTAGAAGGATTGTAACACTCTCATCTTACTAGTTAATTTACATGTCTTGCATTTCATATAGTTTAGTTGCATTTTTCATAGCATCTCATATTGGTTCTTCAACACTAGCATCCTTTCTCTTGCCTTGGAATCTCCCATTTCATGGTGTACTTGCAAGGGGTTGCATTCTTGTTCTCAGTTGAGAGTCATTTCACTCCTATTTTTCAGTCATTTGCACATCATGACTAGTGAGCTCTGGGTCGATATTTGGGGCTCTCAAACCATGAGATCTCTCGAATAGGACTTAGAGAAGTGCATGTTTTTGTGTGTACAAAGGTAACATAGCTTGAGAATCTATTACGTCTCTAACTTTCTCTAAAATTCTCTTTGGATGTTGCAAAATTTTTAGCTTCCTAAATCAATTTTCTAGCCCAAAGTGGTCTTTTCTTATTATTGTTGTTTTGAGTTTCCTCTTGACTCTCTTTCTGATCATCAAGATCAATTTGGTTTTCATTTAAAGTTTCTTTTGGGTACTCCCCCTAAAGCTCGGGGTTAGGGTATTCCTCCATGTTTTCGGTGAATCCTAAATTTATAACTCATTTGAGTTCTTTGCCCTTTTGAAGGTAATGTCTTCCTCAAAGATGACATCTCTACTTAGTTCTATTTTCCTTTGTCATGGTATGTATATCTATAGGCTTTTAATGTTTCACTGTAGCCTGCAAAAATTCCTTTCTTCCTAGAAGGTTCTAATTTTGACCTTTTCTTCTTACGTACATGAACATAAACAGATGTATATCTATAGGCTTTTGATGTTTCACCGTAGCCTGCAAAAATTCCTTTCTTCCTAGAAGGTTCTAATTTTGACCTTTTCTCCTTAGGGACATGAACATAAACAGGACAACCAAATATCTGTAGTTGGCTTATGTTAGGATTTATGTTAGTAAAAGCATCTTGAAGAGTTTTGTTATCAAGGTGTGATGGGGACATATGTTTTGGATATAAACAGTTGTCTTAGATGCTTTTGCCCAAATTGAGGTATTTATGTTTTTGTCATACATCATTGGTTTTGCAGCCTCCACAACAGTTATATTTTTCCTCTCAATTACACCATTTTTTGAGGACTGTAGGGTGTAGTCAACTCCCTCTTAATCTTGACATTAAGACAAAATTCTTTAAATATTTCAGAGGTATATTCTTTCCCATTGTCTATTCTCAAAGTTGTAATTTTTTTTCCATAAGATTTTTTTGTTAGGGTTTTGAACTCTTTAAACCTTTTAAGGATCTCTTCTGACTCTTTACACTTAAGGAAATGGATCCACATGTTTCTAGAGAATTCGTTTACAAGGATTGCATAATATAGGAACCCTTTCACAAAAAGGGTAGAAATGGGTTCATATAAGTCAAAGTGTGTTAATTCCAAAATATTTTTGGTTCTGCTCAAACTATTTTGAAAAGTTCCCTTAGTATTTTTCCCGAAGGCATACCCGTTGCATGTTCCACTATGAGTTCGATTTAGCTTAGGCAATCCTATTACCAATTTTTTCATGGAGTTTAGGGCGCGAGAGTGAATATGCCCTAATCTTCAATGTTAGATCAAATTGGAGTCAAACATCTCATGGATGAGGATTTGTTTTGTCTCAGTGCAGAGTTTATATATGTATCCTTGCCTTATACCTATGGTTTTAGCCTTCTTCTATGTAGAGTTCTTTGGCCATGTCAAAATCTTCGCATCCATGAAGGTGACCCTATAACCATTGTCTTCTAGGGAAGATATGGATACTAGATTTCTCTTAATTCTCGATACAAATAGTACATCAATCAGATGAATAGAGATACATGATTCCAATTTAATGGTACAAGTTCTCGCCCCTTTTACTGGATGTGCATAATCATCCCCTATGGTTACTTCTTCATCAATTTCTTCCACCATAGTGTCAAGGTGTTCTCTAAATCATGTGATGTGTCTCAATGACCCATTATCGATCACCCAAATGTTAAATTTGTTCAATACATGATTTGATAGTGTTGAGTAGAATACAAACTTCTCAAAATCATCTTCCGTATTTGTTTTTCCAACCTTAGCCAAAAGATGTTTGTTTCTTTGTCGTGTCAGGACATTTGAGAACATAGTGTCCATATTGATTGCATCTAAAACATTGAACTTGAGAAACGTCTTTCCTCTATTTGGATGAACCTTTTCCATGAATATTTATTTTTCTTTTGAAATTCTTCTTCTTGTCTTTCTTATGAGAGTTTGTGTTTAGGACATGAATATCCTCATCTGTGAGTTTTTGTTTGTTTCCTTTTGACAATTGTCTAGCTTATTCTTGTAGGCAGACATATCTTAAATAATCCAATTTTGGAAGTTTTGATCTTGCACTTATTCCTTGAATGAATGACTCCCATGAATTTGATAGGCCACCTAAAGCTATTAGAGATAACTCTTTGCTATCAATTTCATACCCAATTGTTGACTATTGATCCCTTAACTAAGTTAATATCATGAAGAATGTATTGATGGATTCTCATTTTTCCATGCTTATGTGATTCATTTGCCTCTAGTGTAAAGGTTCTTCTAGTATTATTTATTTCAAATGTGATCTAGGGGATTTGAACATAAGGTATGTAGTTTCCTATTTTGCCAAAACAGATACTATGTGATCCCTAACTACATCTATTATTAGTTTCATGGCCTTTTCATTATCCTCAATCCGTTGAGATTTTTTTGGTTCATTCTCAGGTCTGTGTTCTTATTTTTCACAAATTGGTCCAACTTATTCTCTTTTAGTATCATCATAATCCTTAATTTCCATGATGTGAATTTGTTTGCACCTTCAAAGCTATCCTCAAATTTGATCATGTTTGACATTTTGAAGAATGGAATGTGACTACACTATCAAGGTGAGTAATCCGATATCTCAAATTTAATTTTGATCTTCCTTAACAAGGCTTTGATATCATTAAAATGTATATTAAACTTCTTATCAGAGTGGTATATGTTTAGTAGTTTGCATATTTGAATGCACTAATTTCTTCTAATTTGTTGCAGGTTATGATCAGACTTTATTCTTGAAGGAATTGGTATAGTAGAAACTATGGAATACTTATTTAAATCTAAGAAAGTTATATATCTCCAAGTCTGCAAGTATTGAACTCCAAAAGAGAGAATATCTATTGATTTTGATATCTCCCTTGGCCATAAGGTATTGGTACAAGTATTGCCTCTATGAGACATGTCATGAAAGGACATGTCTTAGCAATGTGGAGCCATGTCTGTGCATGGCATGGCTCTTCATTTAAACAAACAAACTTAATTATAACCCAGATTAGGGTAGTTAATACTTAACCAATTTTATTATTGCAAATCATCAACCTGCATAGAAAGTGAATGGATCATTTGCTTGATCCTAATCATGTTCCAATATTAGAATGTTTGATCATTTGCTTGATTGATTCTATGCACATATATTAGATCATTACTTGAGAATGATTGCTTTGTCTTCAAGCTATATGAAATGATAATTCTTATTAAGCACAAGAACTATGTATATGTGCACGTATGTCAACTCATAATGAGTTGACATTCATACATACATGCACATATATAATCAATATAAGCAATCATCCTTGCATCTAACCAAAGCTAATATGTATCAACATCACCCATTCATATTATTTGGATTTTGTTAGTCATACTTGAATTATATTGGGAGTTATGTTTGGAAGCCCCTCTTTCTCTTGTATTGAATGGCCTAGTGTGAAAGTATGTTGTTAATGATTTTTTATCATCTGGCTTACAATGTTAAATTCATTAATGGCATTTTCTTGTAAACATTTTGGTGAACCTGGCATCTTATGAATCTTTCTTTCATCTTGGAGATGGATCTTTGCTCTCTTGAGAGCTTACTTATTTTAAAATGGCATTCTCTAAGCTAGCATGGTTCATAATCATTTTTATGGTCACTTGTGTTCTTGCATCTCTTTATCATACTTAGATGTTTATGCAAGTTTATTTCATTTCATAATGTTCATGTCTCCACCTACTTTCCTTGCATATGGTTTTATGAGGTTAACTAATACAAGGTTTCTCAATAAAGCATAATTCAATGCCATTATTAGGCTTTTATGTGGATTTCTTATTCATCTTTTAGATGGCATTAGAGATTTAGTTAGTGATGTTCCTAATCCTATGTTGAATACTACCCATGATCAATATTCTCATACCTCTCCCACCTTCCAACACCTTCGAAGTATGGTGCATTATCCATCTCCTCCACTATCTCCCACAAATACCAATCACTCTCTTATACATAAAATTCCTCGTCCCATTCCTTCTTACACTATATATACCCATCAACCTCAAGACAAATCATTTTCTCCATCTACCCTCTACACAACTTATACCATGGGATATAATATTATTACAGACATGATTATAAGGGTTTAGGTCTTGGTATCAATGAACATGGTATTGGGATTCTCATTCACCTTCCTTAGCACCAATATAAGAGGGTCCTTGGTCATGTTTCCCCTCCCAATATTCCTCCTCCATTTCCTCCTCTATGACCTATCGATCTTCTTCTTCCAACTCATCCTTATCTCCTAATGACACTTGGTAAACATTAACACTAAAAGTCTAAGTGTATTGCTACCTTTTGACTACACCTAAGCTAAGGCATCAACCTTATGAAAAGAATGGTATTGTTGGACTTTGATGTTCTTTCTACCACAATTATGATCATTTACTTTGTGATTGTTTTGAATTTGCTTTATATGTTCATGATAAAGTTGAAAATGGTAAGATTTCTTATACACAAGATATTTTATTCTTTCTTCATTAAATTACTTGCATTGCTACTCCCTATTGGGGGCACTCTTTGTTATTCTACATATATGTTTAAGAGTGGTACAATTAAGTCTTTCTGCTTGTTCATCTTAACTAGGGGGCAAGGTTAATCTTTCATTGGGATCTATTTTTGCTCTTTGTAACATGTTTCTCTATATTTTAATTTATTTTTTTAGTAAGTGCACATTTGGTATCTAAGAGACATGTTTTAGGGTGCTTAATATGGTATTCCTCTCTCTTTTTCTTCCTTACAAGTGTGTTATTTTTTTTCTACGTGCAACCATATCTTTGTTTGGGGATCTATCATAAACGGATCCTCTCTTTTGTCTTTCAAGGATATGTTATCTCTTTGTTGTCTCTCTCATGAGAACTAAGTAGGCATAACATATTATCATTTTCTCTTCTTTCATTTCTCTATAGATTTGCATTATTATTTGATACATTCTTCTTTTTAGACATGTAAGGTTTTGTTTCATGTAAGACATGATTGTTGATGCCTAACAACTCTTTCCATATCTTTGAGTTGAGTGTTTATCATTTACTAATCATTTATAGCATCTTTAAATCACTTCATATACAATATCTTTTCTAACACTATGTTGTTTAGAATTGCTTATCCTATGATGTATCTTGATTTCTCTCTATGGTATTGCATTATTTCATATCTTGTTCGATACAGGTTGTTTTGTTTTGTGGAAAGCTAGATTATGGTCGTTTCTTACAATTTGCCTTTATATCATGCAACATTTTGTTTTATAATCCACTATGGTCTTCTCATTCGAAAATTTTCAATTTCTTGCTGCTCTACTTGGGTGGCAAGGTAGCTTGTACAATATTTATCTTTTTGTCTAAGGATTGACTTTCCTTAATACAATGGCATTTGTTTATCATGTAACAATCTTTTACTATAAGGAATTGTTATCTTCATCAAAATTCTCTCTTATAAGAGGTGAATGTCCTTGATCGTCACCTCTTCTTTATTTGCAAAAATATGTTCATTATAAATACTTTTCCTTGCAATGTGCTTTAAAAGTTTGTCATCCTTCATCCAAAGATCCCTATTTCACCTAGACATAGGAGGCTGAATGATGCATTCTTGTTTTTCTTCCCCTCTTTTGTCTTGAATATGTTATCTTTGTTTAGATACTCCTCTTGAAGGTAGATACCTTGCTAACAAGATCTCTTGCTTTCAAGGGTCTCTTCTCATAATTCACATATTCTTTCATAATTTATTTATTTTATTATCTTAAGAGCCAACACTCTTCGCTAAGTTTGTGGCATATGTTATCACTTAAAGGAAACATCCTTTTTGCTAGAAGTGATTATCCTTGATTCTCGTCCTTATGATTTCTATAGCTACAAAGTTATCATAAAAAGGGGGGCATATATACTCCCTTCTTGTACTATAGTTTACTTTTTTTTTTACTTTACATTGCATCATGTCACTCCCTAATGGGTATCAATGATAATTCTCCACCCCAAGGAGACCTATTAAAACACACACACACACACACACACATTTATCTCTGTGGATATCAGACCCTTGTCCATCCAAAGAGAGCACAGACATATTTACACTCCTTGACGATACCAAGGAATTGATCCACAGGTGTACGCACACATACACATACATGCAAAAGTCATCGACAAGCACACATGATTCACTACCAAACACACAAAACTGCTACAGACCATTTAATCCTTCTTTTATTGTTTTTGTAATTCATAGACCTGCTAAAGTGGTGGTTAAATGTACCATCTTAAAATGAAAGCACACTTCATTTTAAGACCACATATCCTTCCATAGTGGTGTTTTAATCTCTCTTTCTTCTTCCAATCTTGTCCAAATTTCTAGATGATCTCTCACTTGCTGACATGGCCCTTTAGGTGCTATTTTATCATATCTTCTAGTGGTGTTTATATTTCCTAGATCTTTCTACACTTTCTTAGAGACCTTGAGGATCCCTTTTATTGGGACACCCTCAAGTATAGGTCAGCTTGGTCGACCTATACCCAGAGGGATTTAGATCTTGGGGCCCTATGAGTCTTGGGTGTTTCGATTGTTTAATTCTACTCAATTAATGTTTTAGCTCAATCGGGACAGTACAAATAATACAGCAGTCATGATATCAGTTGGTGGGCAGTTGGCCCTTCTTGCTTTGTACTTATCTTTTTACTGGATAACTTTTTATTCCTCTTTTAGATAAACAAATACAATGAACTTTAGGCAGAAGAGGAGAAATAATTGTTGCAATCAAAAAGGGGCAATGCAGTATATAAAATAAACAATTAACATTTAAGAAATGAAGATGGAAATTCAGAGATTCGATATCTCATAGCAAACTATTAGAAAGCCAAGAACTAAAGTGCCAAATCTAGCAGCCAATTAGTGTGAAACTTGCATAATACGCTTTCCTCATTCTTTCCTCCCCTGGAACTATAGCTAATATTAGAGTACTATCCCAAGCAGAAGAGCTTGCTCTTAGGCCAAAAAATTAAAACTAGAAATGAAATACAGGAAAGGACTCCAGGGGAGAAAAAATGTCCTCATTTTCAGTCGGTGGGTCTTTTCATGTCTGGATCAAACTAAGGAGGCTAGCAATGAAAAAAACATGTGAGATAAAAGATGAAATAACAGTTTTTTGCTGACTCTTGTACACTTGAAATATGCCTGCAGCTGAGAGAGAAAAATATTACCATTGGCCAAAAAGCTGGTGCTAAATTTGAATGTCAAAGTCTCAAGATTTTTATATTCTCTGTTTGGTTAGTAGTTATGACATCTCAACCGACAATTTTTCAGCAGGATGGATCACTGAGCCATATCTTTAGCAACAGAAAAACACTACCCATCAGACAAATATTGAATAATCCTAAAACTGATTCCATTTTAGACAACTTTCAATTAAATCAAAATGAAAACAACAAATTATCATTTATCAACTGCTTAGAATAAAAATTCATGTGACTGTTATAACTTTCTGGTTTCTATTCCATTAGCCTTTTGTTCCAGCTGCTTTAGATAGCTACTACTTACATAACAAACCATCAATATGGAAACACTTTCAAGACCATCCAGGATATGTTCACCACATATATAGTGCTGCCAAGTTTGAATCTTCAATGATCTTGAAAGGACTCAAATCCAGTTTCAAAATGTATCTCTGAAATTCAATATTGCCCACCTGGGTGCTATATGACTATTTGTAGTAAAACAGTTAAAGCTACTTTGTGCAGCTTACAAGAGCTATGGAAATGAGTTGTATCATATCTTCATAATCATAAACTCAAGCCACAACTACTACACTGCACCACTATTTCATAAAGAATGAATGTACATTTTCATTACAACACGTCCAAGTAAACTGAAATTTTGTATAAACATTGAGAAACAGAGAAATGGATCAAGAAAGCACGCTACTTCATTATAAAATCAACCACTTGTTCCCTGCATCTCAGCACTTGTGAGACTCAAAGAACCTGAAGATGTGTATCTTTATACCCTGCATCCACTTTATGCCTTTCAAAAAGATCTTGAAGCTCTGACACAAACCTTGTGTGAATCTCAGCCACCTGTCCAATAAAATGTATCACAAGTACTTATTTATTTAGAATCTAAATAAATAAAATAAAGCTTCCTTTTGCTTTTCAAGGTGGCTAAGTTACTGACAATTCCCAGCTTACCTGTTCACTTGAAGGTTGTGAATTTTTTTCAACCTCAATTGGTTTCCCTACAACAATTTGCATTGGCCGACGATAAGGAATTGGTGTCCTGTACAAAACATAAATCAACAGTTCAATTAAACATGGTCATATTAAATCAAAGATCTTAGCTTATCACTTCCTATGAAAATGACTACAAAGCAGTTCTCAATTCAATTAAAACCATAGGGTGGCATTTGATAGCTCAATCTGTCTTTAGATTGTGATATTGCTATCAGGATTCAATTGTGTAGTTTTTGGGTCAAACTCCTTGATCCACTTTTCATGAGTAGTACTGCATAGGAACCCATCTCTCATGAGAATGAAATGGAACACTTAGTGCTCATTGCATCTAGCTGATGCTAACAGAGGTGAAGAAACGTGATTTCCCTGGAGATTGTGCTCAACCACAAAGTTTCCTTCAAGGTTGAACAAGCTTTGCTAGCCACCCCATTTCAAACACATGAAAGCATTCGAAATAAATAATGGTTTTCAACAATTGGAGTTAAGCTGCAGTCCGCAAATATAATTTTAACAATAGTTAATAATGAAATAATAAAAAATGGAAATTCAACAGAAAGGGAACATTCAGTTTAGTTTATTATATATATGGGCCCTAGTCACAAATTACAACAAATGTTTTTACAATGCAAAAATAGTTTGCGTAATTGTCTTGGACGACCTCTAGGACTTCAAATCAAAACTTGTTTTGATATTGATTTCACACACATAATATATTTGATTTGGTTGTACCTTGTGTTTCATTGGACAAAAATGTCACTTTGGCCAAGTTTTAAACGATCAAATCTATACCTTGTTAGAAGATGCTTAAGATGAAGCAAACATAGCAGCATAATATGTTATATGCAAGGTTAAGGAATTTCGTTTGATTCATATAAACTGGACAGTCAAAATGATTAACCAGCAGATTTAAAATAAGAAAGTTCATGGCTGTGAAATTACAGAAGAGCTAAAGAGGAGGAAAGTCTGGGAGAAGTTCCACAGTTATCAATTACCTATGATACAATATGGCTTTGATATTGAAAAACCTGTATGACACACTTTATTTAATGATCCAAATTATACAGCTTAAAACTAATAAGAGAGAGATTTGTTACAATTTACAAATCATCTGACAGAGCTTGAGGATACTCAAATCAGCTGGTAGCTACTGAAGGTCAGATGAAGGGTACCTAAATTAATTTAATTACACTAGATAACCTACATCAAATGTATCAGGTGTTGTTAGTAGCTTCAATTTATAAGAAAATATAACCAAATTGGCATTTAATGAGATTAATAAAAAATTGATACAGAAAAGATATATTATCTGCCAAACCATGAAATTGATGAAGACCAGACAATGGGAAGCACAAGCTATCTCTATGTTACAGTATACAACAATCTCATGGGAACTGGAGACCTAATAACAACAAAAAGCCATTTCTTATTAATTGGTAATGAAATTACACCCGATGGTAACTTTTAACAGCTAATTGAATTGCTTATTATCCTCCCTTAATGAAGATGTTATCCAACAGGTAAATGAAAGGATTCATCTTAGAAATGTTAAATGCCAATTAATATTGCCAAACAGATAAATATGATAAAAAATAAAGTGTGCTATGGAAATACCTTACAGGTTCCCAACCAACAATGCATAAACTTACTCTCCACATGATTAATTCACCCGGGCTGTCATCTACTTTTAGTGAAGTAAACCATATGTCTGCAGCCTGCTATTGCATGATTATAAGTGATGCCTCAAATGATCCATAGACTCATTCTCTCTTTGATTTATTGTTTCTGTTCACTTCTAGGACCAGATTTTCTTCAATTTCTTTCTTATTGGATATTCAGATTCATTATGCATGCAAGGTGATAAATCAAGCAACATAATTATGGTATAATTTGGAACCCACATTTGACATAGGAATAGAAATATAATGATGCCAAAAGATATTGCTGAGTAAATCTACTTTTTAGCACACCGACTCTATTACATTCACACAAATAACTTCTCTAGAGAAAATATGAAGAATTAAATAAAGTTAAACAAATGCAACATGATATCAGAAAAAGAGGAATGTATAAGTTTATTCATACTTGTAATATGGACTGTTTCAAAATTTAAAAATTAAATCAATTCAATGGAGAATCATATTGTGAGTGAAGAATTCAAAATAGGATCTGCTGTATGTGTTAAACTTCTAACTTTAATATTCATACTGGTCTGAGTGTGCAGACCGCACATTACTCCTCTCCTTGTATACTATTCTAAAGGCATTAAATACATTACACTTGGCAATAGAATGTGCGGCAATCCTTGGTAATAACTTTGTTATGCACTAACTGTAACTATTTAGTTATGTTAGTTAATTCATTTGTTATCTCCTTTGAGTGCTGATTTCTATAAATGAAGTGTGGGCCGACCTAGAGAGGGTCATGTCCCTTTAAGGGACATGCCCTTTGGTCATGGTATAAGAGGTGGGTGTGACTGAAGTTTAAGGACACACAACACATTGAAGTCTGCTCCTTAAATCAATACTGCCCCATGACAAATTGCAGGAATTATACGCATTTCCAGAATTATATTATTTCATCCAAACAAGACTCTTTATTGAAGATTATCTACAGCAGACCTAGAAAGGTACAATTTAAGTTTGATTCACTTCAGAATTTGCAGAAACTTTACAGTATGTTTAATAAGAATAATTCAGTTTTCCTCTAGAAAGAGGTCAGATTGGTGTCGGGTCAAAGAGAATGTTAAATCTCATTTCCTAATACTGTTACAATTTCATATGGTCTTCAAAAATAAAATCTATGTATTCCCATTTGAGATGATCCTAGATCTTGTCCTAAAATCAAAAATTCAATTGAAATAAGGAATGTAATATAGTAATAAACATACATCTGGTCTGTGTCCTACAACCATGTTAGATAATATTTGAAATACAACTCATAAGATTATTCATTTCTAATAGGGTTAGGGATTCAACAACAAATAAATACATATGTATCCATTATCATCTTAACCTACTTAGGTAAACCATGCAACTTGTTGATCTTAGAAATTAAGTGCCATGGGTTCCATTTCCCTAAATCAACCATAGCAGGGTTTGCAGAGGAAAATCGTAAATCCTCCTTGGTTACTGTCGATCCCAATTAAGCCCAAATGCACCTAGCGTCTATCCAAGATGACTTGCCCCTGGACCTGCCCCTGGACCCAAAAGCGGCAGGAACATTCACCTTGATCATTCCATCTCTTGGGGCAGCCTAATTAATATAAGTGAACCCAAGTCACTGAGGAAGACTATTTAGCCCACTTAAGCCTAAAAGCGTGCATCATCTAACCAAGACAACTCACCACTTAGCCCAAAAGAGGCAAGACATCCCACCTTGACAATCCATCCCTTGGGGTGGCCTACTTAATTCAGGGGTACTTGATGAGTGCTTTGTGACACTTCTCAACACAAAATAAAATACCAAGTATTCTATCCTCTCTTGAACAAGGAAACCTCAAATGCTAAACAATATGACAATGTGTGACTAAATAAGGCAACCCCAAGTTTACACTGCAAACTAGCGACTTTGAGTAGGATATATAACTCAGTTGAATTTGATGTAATATTTTTGGTAACCCACAAAGGGACTTACATAAGTTTTCCTAGACTTAATCAATTATTTTCCTTCGAAGCATGAATAGTCTTGCACAAAGCAATTGGAGCTCGAGCTAAACTGGATTGAACTTCAAATAAAGACAAAAGGCCAAAAGGTAAGGGTCTAAAGAGTCTAAGCTACTTCCTGAGGACAATGATAACAATGGATGATGTTTGGAATCTTTGGATATTAGAATTCCAAAACCAACCTTTGCTTCACCATGCAGAAACATCTACATAAATTGATGCAATCTCCAAAGGTAACAAAGGGTTTTCATATGCAAACATTCATCTAAATATCTAATACTAGTGCATTATCTAAAAACTTTACAGTCCAATGGAACTTATGGACTCTTGGTATCGATAAGAAGAGTTCAACTGAGTAACATATGTAAGACTGACCAAGACTGACTGTCAATAGTATGCTACCAGTATTTAAGCCCTCTGGTCAAAAGAGTGCCTTGGGATCCTCTTCTTGACCAAAAAGAGGAGGCATGCTTGAGTACTCCATGTATGTAACAAGGGCTTCTCACATCAGCCTTTGTGCCAGTTGGGGTTTTAAGCTATGCAACTTCCTCTTCTATGGCTCCGATTAAGTTCCGACTTGGTTCATCTTAGACTACAGTTTAACCCTATGAGCAAGCCAAAAATAGAGAAAATGCAAATTCTCACTTGTGGAAATTCAAATCAGATGGCTGCACCAATCGAAGACTAGTATGCCTTTTTCTCCATAACATAACTACAGAATACATGATTATTAATGGGTTTTGGCATCTTCACTGAGCATTTTCAAAGTTCTCCTCTTTAAGTTTCTTTTATACCAGGAACCATCCACCATGATCATTCAATTATTTATTTAGGTGGGTGATCTAGCCAAACCCAACTTATGCTATAAGTTGTTTCCTCCATCAATCCTAAAGGCTACTGTGCATGTCCTCAAAGAGAATGCAAACAGTGATCCTTTATGAGAACATATTGAAACTAGAAGGACAAATCAGTCTTGAGTGTGGGTGTTGTAATGATTTTATAAAATAAAACAAAAGACCAGGATTTAAATCTAAAGCTCGTTTCTCCATAATGGATAAGCATATGGACAATATGCAAATTTTGATGACCCAACATTTATCCATTGTGTTAATCTGGGTGCAGGTAGAAAAAAATCTAAAGAAGAATCCAAAGACTGCCATAATCTTGAAGTAGGATAAAATGAACACAACCTTTAAGCCTTGAGTCAAAGTCAAAACATCGATAATATATCATATCAGGGCCACTTGAATGCAAAAACATTGTGTCAGTGTTGACAACAACAATACGGTTGCTTTAGTTATCTTCTTTTGAACTTTGGAGGACTGGCACGCGACATATTTTTCTGAAACTCAAGGTGATCAGAATTGGTTTTCTTTCGTGAAAAGGTTTACCGTAAAAGGTCGTAAAAGAATAAAGAGCTTCCAATCACAGACTTAGAGAACTTCCAATCACACACTTGGAGAAATCCAAGCAATTACCAAAGACTAGATGGATGTATTTGTGACATGATCAACAGTAAAAAGCTCAGGATTATACTCTCAAAAATTTTTAAAATATTATTGAAAATACTGTTGGTGAAGATGATGAAGGAATTTTTATGAAGACCAATACAAATGAGAATCTGATGTAGATGGAATCAGAGTGTTCCTATTACGGAAGCCAACCTTTCCAAAAAAATTATGCTACCACACACATAGCAAGGAGGACAATGTCAATGGATTCTATCAACATTCAAATGTCATTCTT
The DNA here is from genome assembly GCA_028749045.1 of Cupressus sempervirens. Classification (NCBI taxonomy): domain Eukaryota; kingdom Viridiplantae; phylum Streptophyta; class Pinopsida; order Cupressales; family Cupressaceae; genus Cupressus; species Cupressus sempervirens. The sequence goes on from CM053786.1 coordinate 770,710,264, forward strand.
TTAATGAATATACAAATAGTATATGAAGTTTACAAACTTACAGAGTTGTCACTCAACTTTATGTGAATACCTTTGAAACAGTCTCCTCCTCCCAGCATTACTCACCGTAGCCTACAAGGATTCGAACCCATGACCAAGCTCTAATATCACTTGTTAACTGTTAGGCTTGTCGTTGCACCAAAAGATCTACCTGTTAATGCTTGGTACAACCACTAGACTTACAGAAGACATAGGAGGTTGTTAAACCATGTTGAGAATCCATAGAGGGACGCTGACCCACTGCCAACACCTTCTTTATATATCATTCCTTGCAAACCCTTGAGCTAGTATCTCCTTGCACAACTTCTCTATCATATCATTCCTCCAACAACTATCCCGTACCTATCCTTGTGTAAATCTGATTCTCCCCTCCCTTCATCTCATAGGCATACAAGTCCACACATTAAATATCAGTTATATGCCAATTCCTTCAAGCAATTATATCTCATATGCATTCTTTGCAAGTTTGTGCAAAACTCTACATAGCCTTGTTTTCTTCCCCTTCAATTTGTTTCACATCGCCTTGGGAAAAGTTTACTTGTGCGACTGTGCTAGCACTTAATCTCCAGTTTGAAATTCTATATCACCTTCCCTCATCTACGCACTCTTTATACCGCGCATCACTCTTCTCCAATTGCCTCTAGGCTAGTTTATGCACTTCTCACATATATTCTGTGAATTCTTCATCTTTTCCACCTTACTAATCCTTCAATACATCGTACAACTCAGCGACTCCCTTAAGGATCCTTCCAAAAATAATCTAGAATGGACTCTTTCTAGTCCTTGAATTCATTGAATTGTTATATACAATTTTTTCTTCCACCAAGACTGAATCCCAAAGGCCTAGCTTTTCTACATCTAAACATCATAATAGATTTCCAAGGCTCCTATTAACCACCTCCATCTGTAGGTGGCATGGTAATCTGAACTAAGGCTTGGTGCCTAGCTTATTCCATGATGTCCTTCAAACTTTGTCTCTTGGTCTGAGAAAATGACAAGCTGTAGCCCCATTAAATCTTACCACTTTTTGAAAAACAAATTGGCCACTTAGGTGGCATCACTAATCTATCAACAAGGTATAAAGCATGCCATCTTCGAAAACTGGTCAAACACCACAAAGTAATAACATGCAAAATCACAAGTAATACAGTAACAAAGCACTAAAGAGAAACAAATAAAAAGAAGGCAAACAAATACTTGCCTCGATCAAGATGTCAATGCATTTACTTCCATGTGGATTTAAAACATGTAGAGAAGTGGTTATAAGTAGAATCAAGATGTATAGAAGAGATCTCAATATACCACATTAGGAGCTCCTAAGATATGGTGTACAATGTTCATGGATCTCCTACTCTTGAATCTTTGAGGCCTTTGTTCACAGCTTGCCTTCTTTATCTTAGAACCTTTGGGATCCCTTGAGGGAACTATGGCCAGTGCAAATTCAAAGAAAAGAATATCAGTAATTTCTTCCTTTATAATGCAAAGCCTGTATATGGTGATCTAAACTCTAGATTCAACATTTTTAAAATTGCTGAAATCACCAACCATGGACAATTATAATAACAATGTAATCCAAACATTGCCTTCCATGAATGGAAAAGTTGGTCAGACAAGGTTTCGAAGCAAATGGTTAATTAAAAGGTCTAACTACTAAAGCTGTCTGTCTATATGTTATGATGTCAGTACACGGTCCTTGAGAAGTTTATCAAAGAGTATAAAACAAAATATTTGTGGGAAACTGTGCATCTAAGGAATATAATGAACCAAAACAAGTCTCTCAACAAGTAAGCTTGCTCATCCAAATCCTGAATGTGGGTTAGGTAAATGCACCAGCAAGTCTCAACAAAGAAAAATGTTACTAAAGCCATTTTAATGTGCATACACGCATCATCCAAAAGCAAACAATTGTGGCTGAGGAACCAAGAAATAAAAAGGTGGAAGCTGCAAGGGAGAAACTGGTCAATATCAAGATGCAGGCATGTAATATTTTGGTAACCAGTTATTCAATCCTGGTTGTCGACCAGATATCATTTCTAAAAGAACAGTTCAGCCAGAACAGTATCTCCAAGAGATTGTGGATATAGGTCTTGATAAAGCTACAAGAGAGAATATTGTTCAAAATACAAGTGATACAAGTTGAGTGATGTAGAGAGAGCATAAGATGGAGAGATTATTTCCTTATGCAAAACATCAAAGAACAATGTGAATCGCTTAAGGAATGTAATCTCATACAAGCTGACATCACCAATGAATTCACAAACATAGGGTGTCTGTAAAAAATTGGATCAGATTTTATAAGGTGAATCTTATTTCTATTTGATAATTGCTGTTAATTATTTTCCAGAAATAATTCTCCCAGAATTATTTGTTTCCTTTTAACTATCCGTCTGATATGATTTCATGGGTATGGACATAACCTCACAAAGAGATATTATATTATAAATGTAAATGCTGCTGCGGTAGATGCTTGAAGACGCTGATAATTATTTGTTCGTTGTTTTTCAACCATGCCTTGGACAGCATATAAATATAGGAGTGAGAGGCTTTGGAGACATGTCCAAGGAGGACATGTCTCCATGTATCATGGAGGCATGTTCCTCCGTGGACATCTCTCCTCATTCCTATGTCCAAATCAACTTAAGTCGATATTTATTAACCAACGCAATTACACTGATTTATAATAGGTCAAATTCAAATATATATATATATATAAATTTTATATTAATTTCTTCAACAATACATAAGTATTTATATTCAAAATTCTCCATTTAACTGTGTTACCCGGGGACGTGTATCCAACAAAATTTGACCCGTCCCCATTTCTGGTACATTCCAAAAACACGAAAAACTTCCAAAACCCTTTCCTTTGGTTGTCCCATAAAATTAATGTTTCAGTTCTGATAATTTGTCTGATTTCCACTCTCATGTGAACTCTAAAGAAATATTATTTAACACAAACATTATATGTTAAGGTTCTATAATTCATATAACCATGGTTTATTCATGTTTTTATATGAATATTTAAAATTTCCCTATATATTTAAAATTTTCCCTATTTTATATAGTTGTTCCCACTATCATCCCTTACTCCGAGAAAAACAAATTGTCCCACAAACCTGTCATCTTGGCAACTTGGGGTAACATGGTCATTTATAAATATATTGTATATATGTTTTTATGTATATATAAATATAAATAAAGAATCACTCTTTATTATATCTTATATATACTCATATATATCCACAATGATTCGTAACATATGATTTTATCTGACTGAAGCTACAAATCATCAACACTCCCTCTTAGCTAGGGAGGATAAAAAAACGGTGTAGAACTTTCACCAAGTCGTGCATTCTTCAGCATTTGCTGGTTTCCAATTTTGATATGATAAGGCTCTGAAATCTTGGCTGGAGGTTAATGGAATTTTTGATAATGTGATTAGAGCTTGGCTCCAAATGAACTGCCATGTTCTCCTAAGTCTGACTTAGTAACATCATGTATAAGAAGTCTGAATTATCCGCTACTTCTTCGAGGACGTTTTTTTTTTCCAGAACTTTGTTTTAGATTAAAAGGATTCCCAATCCCGTGTAGACTTATACAGGGGCATTTTTCTGTATGCCTTTGAGATAAGGGAAGGCACTCTTATAGAGTCAAGCAATTGTTATGAATACTTAAAGAATTACTTATAAATGGTTGTTGTAAGCCCAGATCAGGCAGAGAGTTCAAACTGTGGTAAAACAAGATTGATCAATGTTATAAGCAACCACACTGGGATTCATCCAGGAAGACCAGCAAGGTCAAGATGAAGAGTGTGGTTTTATAACAAATGAATAGTGGGTAATACCTGCAAGATAAGAGAAGGAAATAGGAAGCAAATAAACAATTAATAAGCTTAAATAAACAATCTTAACTAATTCATTCATGGTGATCAAATGGTGTTACTATTGTTGTCAAGTTGAGCAGTGGGTGATCGAGCACATTATGTACATAAAAATCTTTGGTCAGAGTAGGTTTAGTGGCATGCTTGTTGGTGTGATCACTAGAGATCAGGATTGCTAGGAGTTGGCAAATAGGTTGATGGAAGGTATCCATAGCCTAGCTGGTTGTCTAGCCGGCACTCTAACATCAAGATGCTCAGTGGCAAGACAAGATGTCCCGAGCCTATTCCTGGGTAGGGAGGGTCTTTCTCAGTTGAGATCGTGTGGAGATACTAAGGGTCCGCAGTTGGCAGGTCAAGCCCTTGACGATGCTTCTCCTCTCCACCAGATGCCAAGGCTTGTACAAATACATTCAGTTTTGCATGCATTCCATCTTCCTATTGCGGGTATTTTACCTTTATGTACTTTCAGTTTCAGCAATTAATTCAGTCACTTCCTTTTCCTTAAATAGTTAATTCAGTTATTTCCTTTTTACTTAAATAGAAATCAGTTACTTCCATTATAGCTGTTAAACTCTTTCAATTGATTATGAAAAGTAGTCGTTGTAACTATATCTTTTCAGATGAATATGGAAAGTAATGCAAATTGTTGTAATTTATCAATGTTTTTAAAAGGGTGGGAAATTGGTATGTTACAAAGAAGTTTACTAGTGTTATCGATCTCGAACATGTCTTCTAGAGCTTTGAACATAGCATACAACGAGTCTAATTTTATGATAATAGGCAATATGTGGTCTTTCACTCCGTCTACCAATAGTGTCATTGCTTTGGTGTTGTTCTTTTCCCATTGAATCTTTTCATCTTTCTCACTAGGTTCAAGAACTGCATTCTCTACTATCGTTTTTAACTCATGCTCTTTCAACGTGAGCATCATTCGTAATTTCCAAGCTTCAAAATTTGAGGCACCTTCAAGTCTGTCTTTGAGTCTAATTTGATTCACCATCTTATCAAATGCAATATTTTTCCAAGAGTAGTATGGTAATTTCCTCAATGTAGAAAATCTGATCTGATCTTCTCTCACACCTGTTCTGATACCATGTTAAAAACTGGATACAGATTTCATAAGGTGAATCTTATTTCTATTTGATAATTCCTGTTAATTATTTTCCAGAAATTGTTCTCTCAGAATTATTTGTTTCCTTTTAACTATTCGTCTGATATGATTTCATGGGTGCGGACTGTACCTTGCAAAGAGAAATATTTATTATAAATGTAAATGCTGCTGCGGTCAATACTTGGAAGACTCTGATAATTATGTGCTCGTCGTTTTTCGACCATGCCTTGGACAGTGTATAAATATAGGAGTAAAAGGTTTTAGAGACATGTCCACAGAAGAACATGTCTCCTCATTCCTATGTCCAAATTGAATTTAGTCGGTATTAATTAACACACACAATTACAGCGATTTGTAATTGGTCAAATTCAAATTAATATAATTAATAATTATAATTATAATTATATATATATAAATATATATATGTATATATATATATATATATATGTATATATATATATATATATGTATATATATATATATATATGTATATATATATATATATATATATATATATATGTATATAATTTCCTGTATCAAAATTGAATATTAATTTCTTCAACAATACGTAAGTATTTATGTATATATAAATATAAATAAGGAATCATTCTTTATTAGATCTTATATCTACTCATATACATCTGCAATGATTTGTGACATATGATTTTATCCAACTGAACCTACAAATCATCAACAAACTCAAAAAAGACAATTCTTGAGAGCTGATAGATGGATTCCAAAAAAGTTATCAATGCACTTTCAGATGAAAAGGCTTTCAGCGAGGATAATCTGAAGAAGTTGGCAAGAATAGATTCAGTGCCAGTCTGGTATGACAATCATCCAGCAAGCTACATTGTCAAAATGGATAGAGTTCGTACAAACAAAGCTCTCTGGAAGCTTAGAATGTTAATGTTTAACAACAACATACTGAGATCCCAGCAGTGACTTAGCCACTGAAAAACTACGAGGCATGTGTGGCAGTGGCACAGCAGTTTCCAGTGGATAAGTCAAACATGGGCCCCAAAAACCAGCCTCCACAAACATTACTTGCCTGGGTCTTTTTTTTCAAAGTCAAAATTTATAAAGTTCATTAATATTTAAAATTTATTTTAAATGATTCATTTAAAGAATTAATTGTCAAGAACTTACTAGCAGTTAGACTTTGGACAATTATAAATATGTAATTAAAGGAATTATTGCAGTGTCCGATTTTTTTATTCCCATTGCATTGAAGTGCAAGAGAGAGACATGATCAAAGAAAAGATCAATAAAATTTTGAATGTTCCTGAAGGAAATATGTTGTTGTATGCATTTGATATTGAATGTGACACTTGGTATTTATGTCTAAGTCTAAGGTCGGGTAAATGTCTAGATATCACTTTTCTTTGTATGTGTGATATTCAACCATATGGCACTCATTTCCTTCTGGATTATACTGAAATTGAAATCTAAATCTGAAGTTATCTATCTATCAGCGGTATTCCAATATTTGTGTTGAGGTGCTAGTGGTATTTTCTCTTCAAAAAGTATTTTTAAGTGTCTAACTTCCGAGTTAGAGGCATTTTAAAAAATTATCTTTCTATTTAAAATCCATTGATCACATTTGTATCATGGCTCTGTACAGATGTTAGTTTGCCTTTCCAACTTTCTGGTTAAAACTATACCTCACTCATTAAAATTCAAAAATCAAAATTGTATCATAGAAGGGAGCTGTATCTTAATTGAAATTTGAAGGGAAGTTAATCAATAACTTACCCAACTGTCTGTTATTTGTCTTCATATCTGGGTATAACAGAGTCCTTTTACTTAACCAACATATAGCCCACTAAATTTCTCAAATAGTCATAACTTCACAGACACTTCTTGCCTTTTAGATGTCAATACGGATGCTCTGAAGCTGAAAACCTCTCTATTAACAACAATTATATACCAGAAACATATGACACAAAAGAAAACCCAATCAATTAGTGAGCATATTGATCTTGTGAAAATCCTAGTGGCAACTTTAAACTAGGCCAATTGAGTTCAGAGGTTGAAACATTGTAATGTACTCGTAGTCTAATGGTGCCATCTATTGCATTGGTTTAGCCATAGATGTGCAGTTCTTCCAAAGCCAAGAAAAAAACCTAATACATCATGATCAAACTAAGATCATAGCTACTTAAGTTTTAAGTTTTATCACATTATGGATCCTCTACCTTGTCACAACCTACAGAGTTGTTATCTGGTTATTGTCATGATTTTTGTATGGCTATGCGTTAAGAAAAGTATGAACCTCTTCACATTTTCTAGCTGTCTTTACTGGGCATGACTCAATAGCACGTTTGTCATGGTTTAGGCCATGAATTTGTCTTTGTTATGCTGGAACTGTGGGATGCTGGTCACATTTTCATATCAAAGCTACCACTTGTGATTCTGTGGCATTCTTATGTATCTAAGTCTTTCTAAAATGTTGCACTCTTAACTGTTTTCCTTCATTGGCACAAAACTCTCTGTGCCACCTAAGGAGCTATTTTGTGCTGGCTTAGCCACTGGAAAAGTGCAGCATGATAGTTATCTTACTTAGCTCTTTTCACATTGGCAGAATCCACTTGGCATTGCCAGATTTTTCGTAGTTGTTTAGCTTGCATTCATTTTTGCTGGCTTCAGATTGAAGCATGACCTTGTCATGACTATGACACTAGGAAGTTGCACTTGACTTTGTGAATTCATTTTCCCTTGTGCTCACACTACCACAAGGCTTTGCATGGGAAAATTCTTCCTTGATGACACTCATTCAAGGCTTCAACACTGTATCTTTCCCACTTTATGCTAGTGTCATTCAACTACCACGAATCTGATCATCTTCATTCATCATCTCTCCTCTGTAAGTTATCTACAAATCACTCTTACTGGACAATCTAGACCTTAAAAAAGACAAACTTAATGAGTTTTGACTAGCAGATAATTGACTGACTTTGATTAGCAAGACAGTCATGGGCCCGACTCATGGCTACTAAGTTACTAACTCAAACTTGATTGCAGAAAAAACTTTGCAGGGATACCTACATGACTAAAAACTGAAAGAGAGAATTGAAGATATGAATAATGATTGAAAGAAACTAAGATCATGCAAAAAAAATTAACATGAAACACTCACAATGTTAAGGAGCACGACACCGTATGATAGAACTGGCCTATTCATATATCTACCTTATTTTAGACATCCAAAATAACTCTCTCATGTATTGTTTTAAGTGTAGAGTGTTGAAGTTCTGGTAGCAGCGAGATATATTATTCATACCTGTGATTGAATCTTCAGTATTCTTCATCTTTATCAAAATGTTCTATGAATTCTGGTCTATTTCTCTCTGTTTGAATATGTCACCATTCATGTGTATGGAACAGAATAGTTTATGTTTTCTATCAAAGATGTTCCAGCTGCCTTCTCTTAACATCTCTGTCCAGCTGAGATGTCATATGACTTCACATATCTTTGTTGATCCATTTTAGTGTGATCAGTTTCTTTTCAGATACATCATTCTTGTATTATATCCTTTTCACAATTGAGATAGCACGTCATAGATTCAACACACATAATGTGTTGGCATCATGAAGTGACTCATGGTTATGACTGTTGTGATTCTTTCCAGCTGGCAACGGTTTTCTTCTTTATTTCATATATATTTGTTTACCTTTGTAACTGCTGGATATACGTAACTTGGCATCATCAACTCGCCATGTGTTGTATTCATCAGTTCATGGTTATGGAGGTGTGGTCAGTTGATGTTAGCATTTGCTGCCAGTGCTATGTGGATCTCATTTGTGTTTTGTAACTGTCATATTTTGCCCTTCCGTAAGGGACTAATCAGTTACATTGCAGTGTGGTTGGTCCAAGCAATGGACATACAAACAAAATACTCTTATGAAATCGTTGTTCTGTTGCATTGTATTATTGGAATTCTGTGTAATGTATTCAGCTGTTTTGAGCATGTAATTGCTGAGAGGAATATATTGTAATTGTATATGTGATCAGTGTAAGATCATCATGCTTATTTTGTGAGACTTTTACATTAGTAATTGGTCCTATGAGATATTAGAGACTGTTATTCATTCTGATATCTATAGACAAAGTGTTCAATCTGAAAAGACAAAAGGCTTTTTGATTGAGTCTTCAATCATAAGCGAGAAATTTTTGCATTTGGTTTTGAGAACTCAATAAAGGTATCATCATTTTTGTGGGCTAGGTTTTTAATCCTCAAGTGGAGGGTTTTTTTGCTAGGATAAGTCTTTGTGTCCTTTGTTCTTTGTGTTTTGCATTTCAGTTCATTGTCTTATTATACATCCTGGTTCAAAATTTAACATGGAGAGTAAATAGGTAGCAATATAGTCTGGGACTCTAAACATCAATTGGAACAAGCAAAACAACCAGTAACATAATAGAAGAATGGCTGATAAATACAACAAAATTAATTGGGAAATATTATAGTCAACCAAAAATATTATCTACTAATGAGGATTGCTATAAATACCCAAATGTTCCCCAGAATACCAATGGCGTAAACCGTAGAGCTCGTGCCAAATGGTTGTATAATTTTCCTTTTGGTTTCCACCATCGATAAACTTCAGTCTGGGCAACAATCCAAGCAAACAAGACATGTTAGAAAAAACTAAAAGTGAAAGACCTTCTAATGAACAAAATTTAAAATATCAATATATTACTAAAGACAATCTAATAAATAAAATCTATGTAAGATTTTTTAGGAAGCATTTGATGATTAAAGGTTTAACTCCTCCTACCAACCTGACCAAAGCAAAAGACAGGAACCAATGGGCAGCCTGTCTCAAAAGCCACACGAACAAATCCATGCCTCTTTTTCAGAAAAGCAACCTGCAGAAAACAGTAATGTTTTAATGCCCAAATCCAAATTCAACAAGACAATTCATGTCAGTTTACTCTTTCCTTGATGACCATGTATTCACCTCATGACTAGACCTTTAAGTTAAACATTTGCTACAAAAACATTTCTGACCAACAAGACAATTATCTGAGAAACATTTCTTTTGAAGCCAATGCCTCCCTCTGGACGTCCCGTTTTGATGTACTAATTGCCTACTACAATACTTTCACATATGCATTCTCAATTACATGGTTACTTACATACTTAAATCACTACAGTAATGTGAAAGTTCTTCAACCAAGGAAATCAGATAAGAACAAACCTCAGTACCATGCTGCATATAAAATATTTCTCGAACACCACCAGGAACAACAATGCAACTATAACCAGAATTCAGATATTTAACAAAGTTCTTCCGGGTAGCAGGTACCAGTCCCAGCCAAGACCATATATGTCTTAGCAGCGGAGTGTAGAACACCTAGCCAAATGGGTTTAAATCACATGAATGTAGTAGATAATAAATGTTCTTAACAATGGAATCTATACTTAGTCTTACTGCTTGCTTACAGAGACAAACATTAGCAAATAATGTTTCAAAAATTGGTCAAAATATAATAAAAATGTTTCAGCTGCATATGGTCATGTTAGTGGCAGTACTTACAGCACTACTTGCAAGAGCTTTCATCTTAGGAAGGGGCATATAACCTGTGTGATTGCACAGGGCTACAATGCCAATAGGTAAAACTGAATGTGGTTCTACAGCAAGCACTGCAGAAAATCAAGATCCAATATTAAAAAATACCAAAATGCATCTATCTATTACAAAATTGAAAAAGAAATCTACAACACAAACTCTACTATGTATGTAGAGGTGAATTAACAAATATCATCTCCCTATTTCCAGTGAACAACCAGTATAGCCAAGAAAGAAAATCTCGATGGCATGTTCCTGTTATTAGCTAAGTTGCAGGGTTCAGCCACTGTCGCCCCCAGTACCAATTTCAAACCCGGACAGGTCCTGGTCCACGAAGCCTGCAGGTCTGACCAGGGTGCATAACCAAAGTTCATACTATGTTTTAACCAAAGCTGTTTATATGATATTATGTGTCATTGTTCTTGTACTAATGAACCCAAAACCCCATGTCAACAACCTTGACGTCCCAGTGAAAGACTTATTCATGTTGTTATATAATTATTAAAAAATTCCTCATATATTTAAAATTTTCCCTATTTTCATATAGCTGTTCCCACTGCTGTCCCCTGCTCCAAGAAAAAAAATCTGCACCAGAAACCAAACATTAAGCATTCATAAACATCCAAACATCAAATTTTTATAAACAACTAAACATTCATAAACATCCAAACATTAAATTTTTATGTTACATTTTAGTGAACCCGATATCTTACCCTCCATCTTGAATCTTGGTGTTAGATTGCTTTTACATTACATCATTGTATGCACTTTTAGATCTTGGATTTCTTCCTTCTTAGTTTGGTAGATCTTGCATTTATTTCATTAGCTTTAGCATTACTTTAAATTTTCATCATGTGTATGCATTGTGATCTTTTGCATTGTGCATGAGCTTTACCACTTTGAGTCCCTCCTATAGCATACCGATTTGAAGGTAGCATACCGATTTGAAGGAGTCATCCTACTGACCCTAATCCTGGCATAGAACAGAGTTCCTCTCATTCTTCCCATGACAATGATGAGTCATTACATGTTCCTCCTCCTCAAGTACAAAAGCTTACCGATGAATTGGAGAAAATGGAAAATTGGCTAGTGCAAGAGAATCACGCTCTAAAGGTCATTTCTACTATAGAAGTTGTGAGGAAACTTATTCAAAAAGCTGAATATGGCATTGACCTTTTGCGTAGCATTTCCCACCTTGTTGATGTTATTATTCTAGGATCGCTGCAAATGTACTAACAATGCCATTTTTTATTGATTGTGTTCCAAATGCAAATGAAGGCTTATAAATAAGAGAGGATGAGACATGTCTCTGCGATTAATCATCACTAGATAACATATTAATATATTAGTAATATAAATAACCATATGTATAATATAATATGTATAACAATTGAATCCTCAAGGATCCACGTGCGGATCTGCGTGAATTTGCAGCAGAGCCCAAGAAAAAATGCAAAAAAGTGGGCCCATTTTAGTTTTTTAATGTTTTTTTTTTTCTTAAAGGCCCTAAACCCTAAAAACAACCTCTAAGTAATAATGCAAATTCATTTACTCTCTATTTTGCTCTCTATTTTGCTCTCTCATTTTGCTTTCTCATACTTGTTAGTTTGAAATAAAGTGCTTGGATTCGAAGGAGATTTGTTGTAGAGCTCCAAATACCTTGCAAGAAGTGTTTAAGGTATGCATTTCAACCATATTCTTGAGTTCTTTCATAGATTATTGATTTATTTTTAGTTTTCTAAATTTTCAAGTTTTTGTGTAAGTGTGAAGCATGGTTTTCTTTCATTTTTTTTCTAGATTGCAAGAATAGAATAATGAGTAGTCAAGACTCAGTGGGTGGGGGTGAGGTTGCATCACCAAGCTTCAAAATTGATAAGGGGTCTCCTATATGGAGACACACAACAAGAGTCACACAATGTCCTAGGGGTGGGGCATACATATAGAAATGTAATTATTGCAACATACAACATAGAAGCTCCTATTCCCAAGTGAAACTACAGTTTTTTTGGCCCTGCAGGGGAAGGAATTAACACGTATTAGGCTAGTGATAAGAAAGGATTACCAGCTACACAAATAGAAACGTTAGCAAAAGAGCAAGATGATGCTAATAGAGCAGTTGCAAAAGCAAAGCATGGTGCTTCCAAAAGAACAAATACACCAACACCATCATCCAATCAAACAAACACAAGAACGCACCCTTTTTTGCCTATGCCAACTACAAATGATGAAGATGAAGACCCATCTCCAGTCACCCGCAAGAGAGGCCCACTAGATAGGGCATTCCAAAATGAAAAGAGAGACATTGCTGATCACAAAATTGGACGTTGTTTAATTGCAAATGGTGTTTCATTTAATTTTGTGAGATCACCTTATTTTAGTGAGATGATGGAAGCAATAAATGATGCACCCCATGGTTACAAACTGCCTTGTTATGAGAAGTTGTGCACTACCATATTACATGATGAGAGGAAATTTGTAGAGGCTCAACTTCAACCAATAAGAGATTTTTGGGTTCAATCGGGTGTGTCTATTATTTCGGATGGGTGGAAAGATTGTAGAAACCGTCCATTGATCAATGTTATTGTTGTATGCCCTGAGGGGGCAATATTCTTGAAGGTAGTTGATTGTAAAGGGCAAGTGAAAGATGCAAAATTTATTTCACGCATTCTCATTAATGCCATAGAGTCAGTGGGTTCCGATAATGTTGTCCAAGTGGTCACAGACAATGCAAAAGTTTGCAAGGCTGTAGGGATAATTGTAGAGTCTAGATATGATCATATCTTTTGGACACCATGCACCGTCCACTCTCTCAATTTAGTGATGAAAGCAATTGGCACCAAAATAGATTGGGTGAAACGGATATATGAGGAAGCTGAAGAGATTCAAATGTTTGTAACAAATCACCACATGTCACAAGCAATTTTTAGGAGTTTCTTGGACTTGGAATTATTGAAGGTAAATTTGTATATTTACTGTATAATTGAATATTATTGGATTCCATAATTTTTGTTGTTGTTTACATTAACATGTTTTAATTTTGAAATGTATTACTAACTTGAGTTTAACATGTTCTTAGGTTGCTGAAACCCGATTTGCCTCTCACACAATCGTCTTGAGAAGACTTGTGAAGGTAAAAGAAGCATTGGAACATATGGTCATTAGCCTCTAATGGGGCGTTTGGAAGAATTCCAATACAGCAAGGGCCTTAAATGTGAGAAGAATGATACTAGATGAGGATTGGTGGGATCTTGTGAGTTATGTGTTGGAAATCACCAATCCAATAATGGCAATGCTTCGCTTTGCAGACAGAGCCATGCCTTGGGGATATTTATGATTCCATGGACACTACACTAGAAAAAATTAAAATGGTAAGTTCTACGCTCTTTTACAACAGTTTTTTATTTGAGAGATGTCTAGATTCTAAAGTTTAAATTGACATATTCACTAATTATATTTATTATTCATATCTCATATCCTAGGTCATACAGAGGAGGGAGAATGATCCTGAGGACACCCTTTACAAGAAGATGGAAAAAATTGTTCATCATCGATGGAACAAGATGACCACACCTTTGCACCTCCTTGCATATGCTCTATCCCCGAGGTACTGTAGTTCTTATCAAATGCTTGTGCTTATTTTATCCAATGTTTGTGCTATTGATATTTGATAGTGTTCAATTGTCTTTTGTTATCCCCACGTACTATAGTGCAGATGTACTTCGCCTTCTAGGTAGAGTGCCACCATTTAGAGATGTAGAGGTTGCAGATGGGTATAAGAGGGCACTAGCTAAGATATTCCAAAATCTAGAGATTAGGGCAATTGTGAGGAGTGAATTTGTTGCCTTCAACTCAGGTGAGGATTTCCACCCTATTCCCATAGCAGACCAAAGCAGGATGGGTGCCATCAAATGGTGGTACCTTCATGGGCAAGCCTTCATGTACCTCCAACCTCTTGCCGTAAAGGTCCTATCCCAAGTAAATTTGTAAAATTAAGCTTAAGGTTAACACTCTCAATTCCTTGAATTTATTATTTAATTTATTTATCTTGATTGTTGTATTGATAATTTTTAATTTCTCTTTAGGTTGTTAGCTCTTCTGCAGCTGAGCGGAACTAGAGTACTTACTCCTTTATCCACTCAGTCAAACACAACCGGTTGGCTCCAAAAAAATCAAAAGACCTTGTGTTCATTCACAACAATTTGTGTTTGTTGTCACGGAAGGAGCCTAAGTACAAGAAGGGGCCCAAAAAGCTTTGGGATGTAGCACCCGAGACTCCTAATTTAGATATGACCATCCAGGATCTTGCTAGATCCACTTTGATTGATGTGGATGATGAGGAGGAGGATTATGAGTTAACAATCCCCTCTACTACTAGTGGTTTGGGTTCCTCTACTGATACAGATGCAACACTTGTAGCTCATCAGTACCCCTTTGATGTGGATTTTCTTGAAAATCCTTTTGATGATTAAATCAAAAACTTTAGTCTTGACTCTTGACTCTTTTATGAGTAAATCATGTTACAAACTTTAAGTTTAATAATCTATATTTTGAATGTTACAAACTTTCACTTTCAGTAATTCAATGTGAATGTGTTGATTTTCTTTATAATCGTGAAAATAGATTAATTATCATTGATCAAGTATACTAGATTCATAGATGCATACTAGAATTATAGATTCATACTATGAAATAATTTAGTTTTAGAATTATGTATATTTCTCTTATTTTTTAGTATTTATAATGCATATATATATATATATATATATATATATATATATATATATATATATGAACGAATCTTCCACGAATCATAATTGGAAAAAAATATCCCGAATCCACAGATCTAATTCACGTACTCGAATCGGATTTGTGTCATGAATCGGCAACTAAGACAATATATATATATAGATATATTATTAACATGGATAAGTATATATAGGAAATGATGATTACCAATAACAATAATGTATATCAAATCGAATCAATCTGACTAAAGCTACAACTCTTAGCTAGGGAGGAATTGTAGAACACATTATGCTCTCAAGTATATAAAGAGATATCATCTCAGTATGATATTCAATTCACTATGAGACTAAAGTTCACACCTTTCATAACACAATTGAAACAATTTCCATAACTTTAACATAGCTTAAAAGTTAAACACCACCTTAAGTGTGGTCTATAATAGTAACTATATCATGGTATCTGGAAAGATCTGGCCCAAAGAACCATAACAGGTTGGTTATCATGGTGTCCGGCAAAATCTAGCCCAAAGAACCATGATGAGTTGGTTATCATAGTGTTCGGCAAAATCCGGCCCAAAGAACCGTGATAACACTTGCTCCTAGATATCCAACACATTTAGGTGCTACAAGTTAATGTAGCATATCCAGGAGATAGGTCTAAGTATTGATAAGGTCATCACCTTACAATGGTTACCTCCTGGTTGATACGTTCATTATCATAACTTCCAACACTCTAGGACAACAACTTAATAAAGTCTGTCGTGATAACAGGTCTACCATTTATACGATCGTCACCTTACAATAGTTACCTTCTATTTATATATGTCAATGAAAGATTGTCACCTTTCATTACATATCATATGTGAAATAGTAACCACCATGAACCAAGTCAAAGAGTGGTGCAAAGGCTTTCACCTCAATTCTCTCATAGAGAAGAATGCATTACAAGGAATTTCACTTAGAATTTCTCCTCATAGAGAAGATATTATTCACAAAGTATTGCACTTCAAAATTCTCCCTCTAAACAATGATCCGAGAAAGTCAGGCCTAGTAGTAACTCCCTTTAAGGCTCTCTTCCACCAAGGATTCTAGTCAAACTCACTCTAAATTCGATATCAATCTTCGGATTTTCTAGTGATAAGTCAATACTTCCTGATGATACACTCAAGAGTAGGCCCATCAAAATCATGTCATCGCACACATGTATTTCTAGACTCCCTCTGAGTATTAATCTTCTAAGCTCATGCGTTGCCTTTGAAGAAATGTCATACTCCCTCTTAATGTAGAAGGATGCTCATAATCTCAATCATCAAAGATATTTGCTTCAAGCGCCTCACTTTATCTAGTCTGATCACAACTTCTTTGAAACTACTGTCATAAGCTATCTAATCTACCATTCTTCTTTTCTTGCAAGATCAACTTCTGATACAAAGGAAAAGATCAAGGAAAACAACTCATGTAGTACATATAACAAATGCAACTGACAAGGAGACTATAATGAGTTAATAAATGTAATACTTAAAAATAATAAATATTTATCTGTACATCAACATCCTTGATATTAATGAATCCAATAAAGGCTCATCACATAAAAAATGCCTCCCATGGGGAATGAAACATTGGTTAAGGGAATTATCCACCCCCCCCACAAAGTAAAATTACCACTCCTTTTATGCATCACTGCTTCTCCATTGATTTCCAGCATATGAAATGCTTTGCAGTCATTAGCATTGCCTTCATAGTTCATTTTTTTTAAAATTATATTTGTGGTGCTCATCTTTATAGACTTGATGTAACTTAAATGTATAACAATTCTGGAAGCAGTAATTCCCCTCTACTTTTCGAGTCATCCACTCCTCTGTTCATTCGAGTTGATTCACTCCATAGATTCATACAGCTAGTGAGAAGCTACTGCCAATCACATTATGATCATTAAATGCCAAACTTTGAAGTCCACATGCACAGAAGTAAAGAAATTTGTCCCAGAGCATTTTAATCTTCAATTTTGCAGATGCCATCTTTAGAGACAAACATCCACACACAATGTTGGCAGGATATTTCACCCAATATAGTTGGAAATCTATTTATTGCTGCATATTTAAGAAGATAGTTCGACTGTAGTAGAGGACATTTTTGTCTTACACATCCACCTATTCCAACTGATTATAATTGAAATTTGACAATATGATAAAAAATGTTCCTTGTTTTATCCGATGTTTATAAAACAACTTGAATTCCATTATTTAAGGAGTAGTAGGACTGCAATTTATCTTAAGACACGTGGATGTAAAGCCACATTTGAATAAGAGAGTTCCTCCTCATCAAGATTCTACCATAGTTTATGAAACTATAAACAAATCTGCTTGATATATTTCCATCTACTGATGATTGTATCTCTCTATCCTCTTATTAAGTTTCCTTATAACCTTCACCCTCACTTTTGATTTAATTCACTCTTGTATAGTCCTCTACATCACTTAGATTTTATATAAAAGTTTATTCTTTTGAATCATATGAAAAAGTTTATTCATGACTATTAAGCTCCAGATGTACATATTGATTATTATTACAACCATAATCTTTCTTACATTCACCCTTTGTGAAATTGTTATGCATTAAGTGGGTGTAAGATTAATCATCACTATTATAATCCTTAAAGTCTTATTTTCTGGATAGAATTACTCATTCCATTCAGCGTTCTCAGACTTTCGGTCTTCCAATCTCTCATTTCATATTGATCTTCAATTCTTGGCTGACATGTTGGTGGACATGCAAGAGTGGCCTAGTATTCATAATACCGCTCAACTGCATGGGATTACTACCTCTAAGTCAAGATCGCTAACCATAGATTATAAAGGCTGTCCACCAAATGTGTTTATTGTTTTATCGAAGAGGCTTTAATGCTGACTGCCTATTGGATGAATTGCCTTAGTTGTGCTGACTGTTTATATCCCCTAAATTCTATTTGCTACTGTATAATTGCATTGATCTTTGTTTCCCGCTTTCTTCATAATATTGTCCACTTGTCTTTGGCACAGTATTATATTTCTTCCATTTCTTTCATGCTATTTGATGACTGTATAGAAATCATCAATTGCGGTTCTATTTTATCATGTTTGTTCACGCATAGATTGTACATGTCATATTATGATCATTTACAACTTGAATGCTCATGACCAGGCTGTCTGTGGGGTCCAATGCTCACTTCCCTTTGAGTTTCTAACATCCCATATCTCCTCCAAGCATCCTCTATAATGGTTTGGTTTTCTTAAACTTCCTTTGTGTGCCTTAATTCAACATCTGAAATCTGCAAGTGACGCCAAGTTATTTGGTGATGAGACTATGATTATTATACCATTTCCACGGTGAACTAGGGATGATTGATTTGGGTAAATTTGTTCCAGTTAGTATAATCTTTTGATGACCACTCAATGATCTATATCTGAAGTATTTGCATCTATTTTCTGCAATCAACCAACCTACTGCTGTTTGTTTTGACTCCCTTACTTGTGATTGGATGGTTTTCAATTTCAACTACGTTTCTGTATATTTTTCTATGCCTTGTTCATGTCTAATATATGTCAGGTGCTGAAGGTGATATGCTGGATTATCCCATACTGAAGGTGGTTCGAATTAAATGCTCTGGATGTCTCTTCATTCTAATCGTGTTTGATATTTTTCATTGTTCGTCCTATCATTTCTGGATAGTGCTTGATGGATTTACAGTTATACATTGATTGCATGAAGTGTTGATTATATCTGAAGACCAATGTGACTGGAATCTGTCTGTGACTTCCCACTGGGTCTACAGCAATGTTTCTTTTGTGATCACCGAGTCTATATCTCTTGGATTCTCCCCATTTGATAAGTTTATAAATGTATCATCACAGATCTGTATTCCTATTCTATATTCACCTGCCACTGTGCTCTCTCTCCTGACCAAGATGTGTAAAGTCTGAAGGTCTTCTCCCAAGTATGATGCCGTGTTCAGGATTGACTATGTATATTGAAAGCATAACTATGATCAATTCTCTCGTTACCAGTTTAATCCATGTCCATGCTCGTCCACTATCGTTGATTAAGTCTAGTCTTATATTTTCCTTTCTGCTATCAAATCGCATACTATGATTGATAGCCATTGTCACTTTTTATTTATTTTTATGCTAAATCTATATCTTTCATCACAGACACAAAATCTTTCTACCATATATTTGATTGTTTGATTTACATTCATAGTCTAGCTCTAATACTATATTATTTTTTCTAGGATCGCTGCAAATGTACAAACAATGCCATTTTTTATTGATTGTGTTCCAAATGCGAATGAAGGCTTATAAATAAGAGAGGATGAGACATGTCTCATGAAGAGACATATCTCTATAGTAATATAAATAACCATATATATAATATAATATGTATAACAATATAACAATATATATATATATATATATATATATATATAATTTATATGGATAATTATATATAGGAAATGATGATTACCAATAACACTAATGTATATCAGATCAAATCAATCCAACTGAAGCTACAACTTTAATAGTTGATTCCAATGTCAAACCCTTAATGAATAGTACTCAAGAGATCGGATACATTCTCCCTCCTATGAGTGTTCAGCATTCCCTCCCAATTCCCACTTCATTTCCTAGTATTCCTACTTATGTGCCACCTGTTGTCACTACTTCTCTCCAATCTTCCAATCCTACCTCCACAAGTCTTCCTAATCCCTCTCTCCCTACGAGTGTCCCAAGTGATTCCTTACCTTCATCTATGCCTTCTTACAATGTTGTTCCCTTTACATATTCTAATACTCCTCCAACCACTTCCACTATGCTTCATGCCTCATCTAACATTCCTTCTATGTCCCATAATTTGCCCAGCACATCCAATGTGTATCTTCCTATTGTCTCCTCTACCAATCTAATCCTTAATAGCCTTGTTCAAACAACTCCCATAAGTCTTCCTAATCCCACTCTCCCTACGAGTGTCCTAAGTGTTTCATTACCTTCATCGATGTCTTCTTACAATGTTGTTCCCTTTACATATTCTAATCCTCCTCCAACCACTTCCACTATGATTCATGCCTCATCTAGCATTCCTTCTATTTCCCATAACTTTCATAACACATCCAATGTGACTCCTCTACCAATCCAACCATTAATAGTCTTGTTCAAATAGCTTCAGCCTTGCAACAACAACTTGCTTCTTTCTCTCAAACCACGTATAACATTCCTACATGTGGCATTGCTGGTCCTTTATCCTTAGAATCATTCATGCTACTATACCTCCTAACTTCGAGATTCCCCATCTTAACACTTACAATGCTAAGGGTGATCCTGTCACTCGTGAAAACTTTTCAAACCTTGTGTAGTGATATTGCTTACAATTCTAGCTCCATGGCTAAGTTAGTTTCTAAAACCTTTTGAGACAAAGCCTTGCAATGGTATTGTTCCTTGCCTCCTTATTCCATTGATTCCTTTCAAAAACTTGCCAATGCTTTCATCCAACAATTTCAAAACAATATTGGTCCTCAAATTTCTTTGACTGACTTAATGCATTGTAAACAAGGAGTTAAAGAAAGGATTAGTAATTTCATTGGTAGATTTAAACACTTGCATTCTCAAATTTCTTATCTTGTGCCTAATGTAGATATACAATGTATCATTATTTGTAATTTGCAAAAGGGCATTAGAGATAAGATTCTTCTTACTGAATATACTTCTTTTTCATAATTATGTGCAGTGTTTCATCATTATCAACTATAATTGAGCCAGTTTGAGAGCAACACTCCAATGGCTCCTGTTAGCATTGGTAAAAGTGATGACGCATCTCATCCACATAAGTTACAAAAGCTTAACAATTACATTAAAATCAACATATCATCTAATGCAATAGATGATCAAGTGATAGCCACGTCTAAAGGTGTGTCTCTGTTGTCCTTTTTTTTAGACCTAATCATGCTTATACTCCTTTATCTAATTCTTTGCATAATGCAATGACATCATTGCTCAATGCTAACACTATTAAGCTTCCCACTATTAGACCATTGGACACTAGTAAACCACTTCCTAAGTCTTATGATGCTAATGCTTATTGTCACTATCACTACCAAACCAATCATGACACTGAAAGATGTTCTTCTTTAAAGAATGCTATCCAAGATCTTATTGATTCTAAAGCTATATTTGTTGAGGTTTCTATTACTTAGGGGAACAAATTTGTAGCGCCTCCCAATTAGAATTTGCAAATTACACCAATACGTCACCATCTCACTCTACCAATACTATTACTCAACCTTCTTCGCCACAAAAAAAATTAGTTATGATGCTAATGTTGAAGAAACCAATAAAGTTGTCAACCATGTTGAACATGTCCAACCCGAACATACACCTCATCCTACACCTAAATTTCAATCTCAACCTCAATCAAAACTTTGTATTACCTTTGATCATACTAAGACGATTAAAGCACTTGATGATCTTCTTTACATTTCTGCTAGGGTAGCTCATATCCCTTCCCGTGGTGTTTTAGTTGACCCTTCCCTATGGTATCTGTTATAACTATAGAACATCTCTTTAGTAAACATTTGCATTACGATGTTTATGATTTATCTAATGTGTGGATTCAAACTTGCAATGGTTTTCTATATCATCCTCATGGCAATATATCTCTTCCTGTTCTTTGTGGTAAAGTTGTGGATACTACATTGTGGTTATTCCTACTTATGATCAATTTCAAGTTAAGCTTGGTATTCCTTGACTTTCTTCTATGCAAGTTATTGCTTCTCATGTGCATAAATGTATTAAATTTCCTCGTGATGGAGAGATCAAAACCATTAACCATAGCCTTTATCATCCCTCTAGGCCTTGTAATTCTGCTATTGTTGATTTCCTTTGGCCTTCTATCACTAGCTCGGCACCACCGCATCCTAATCATTTCTTTCGCTCTTATCAAGCTTTTAAGGTCCAAAAGATTTGTAAACTTAGTTGGGCTAAGGGTGGTTTTCATTTGAACCTGTTGCTTCCTCCTTTGTCAACATCTCCATTGCCTACTCTTATTCAAACCCTGCAGCCTCCTATTATTCCTTTCTATTCCTTCATCAGAAGGAGCTCAAGAGCCTATGGTAGTTGATCCTCACCCATCTCAAATATCCTCCAAAGATAAACATCACAGATGTGCTCGTGAACATCTAAAAAAATGCCAAGGTAGAGCAAAATCTCGCACTCATGATTCTCAACATGTTTCATCATCTCATATATCTCCTGCTTTGCCTATTTTTTATCAACCTATGACTGAAATTGGTGATGATAAAATTTGTGTCTTGGATTCTATTATGATTAATTTAGATGAAGACAATACTCTTGATGATGTTATTGATATTAACAATGATATACGTGCTACTGATTTTGATGATTTATCTTGATCATGATTTACCATAAATGCTTTCTCAACAACTAGCACTCACTCCTAGTCTCGAACACGGTGATCCATCTTCTCAGCGTGTTCCTTGTTTGGAACTAGCTATTGTTGCTTCTGTCATGCTTGATGCTGCTCCTCTTGCGAGTTTCTCACCTTCCCCACATGCTATAGACCAAGGTAGGGGACAAGCAATACACTTGACTAGCTTCTCTTGCACGGTGGCCTTTATGTGTTTTCCTTTTGTAATGTCTTCCCCCGTGATGTGTTGTTTGTTATATGTTTTGTCTAGATTACTTTACACGATCCTTGTTGCTCCATTGGCACAAGGTGATAAAGTAATCGAACATGTTGTAATCATATGGAGCAACAAGGTGATAAAGCAATCAAACATGTTGTAATCATTCTTCTATTTGTACCTATATTCTTCCATATATCGTTATAGATTGTGTTGTACATGTGGTATTGTTCGTCAATATGCCTTTGTGTAGTTCGCTTGGGATGTTGCAACATGGTAGCACCGAATTCTTTTTGGTCTCCATGATGTTATCCCAGAAAGACATCTTCGTAACTATTACGTGTCTTTCTGTGTTGTGTTCTAGTTCTACTTCCATTGGAGAATGATGACATTTCATATTTGATATATGTAACATCTCGTTCTTCCCAGCCTTAACTAAAAACTATAATAACATTGAACACAGCTACTTTTTCATATTCATGAGCATGAGAAGGCAATTATAACAGCTATTATACATGTTCATGTGAAAGAGATCAACAATTATAATAGATTAACTGAATCCTCGATAGTTGAAAGGAGAATAACTAATTAACTACTTGAATGATTATAACAATATCAACTATCTAAACATATCCCCAAGTAAAATACCCAATTGAAGAATATAACTGGAATGTAGATCATAACTTTGACTTGTGCAAGTCCTGGAATCTGGTGGTGAGGGGAAGCATTGTCAAGGGCTTACCTCTCAATCGCAAACCCTTAAGTGTCCCCATACAATCTCAACTAAGAAAGGCCCTCCCTACCCAGGATTAGGCATGGGACACTCTTGTCCTACTACTGAGCATCCTGGTGCAATAGTGTCAATTATACAACTGGTTAAGCTATGGAGTCCTTCCCATCAGCCCATCTATCCAATTGCAAGCTACCCGATCACCCACCATCAACTTGACAACAAGAATTATACCCTTTGATCACCTTGAGCTGACCCAGATTATTAGGTTTTACTTATGTTCATTAATTGCTTGATTGTTATTGAATTCTTTCTCCTATCATGCACTGATAACCCACTATTCATTTGTTATCAGCCCACACTCTTCATCTCGACCTTGTTGGTCATCCTTAATGAATCATAGTGTGGTTGTCTAAATCATTAAATAATCAAAGCCAAATACTTTATGCCTAACCTGGGCCTATGGCAACATTTATAGAAAAGATTCATGATACTTCATAAACTGTTTTCTTGACTCACTCTGAGAGTGCCATCTCTTATCTTAGGAGCATATAGAAGATGCCCCTATATAAGTGTTGCACTAGGTTGGAGATCTTCCAAATTAAATCAAAGTTCTCAAAAGAATAATCTTACAGTATGTAATAGATAGTTCAAACTCTTATGCATGTTTTTATACAGTCGGACTTATGTAAATAAAGATAGTCCATTTGGGGCTAGGTTCTATCTATAATTCCAATTTTATTTCAAATTTTCAGGCTAAATTCCAAAGCCTTATCATATAACAAATTGAAAATAAAAATGCAGAAAGAATGCACGGTTTGGTAAAGGTATTATCACTCCCTTGTGCTAGTGGGAAGCTGAAAGGCTTGGTACGGCTCCTTGCCCATAGTTTCTAGCACTCACTGGTAGTTGAGAAGCAAGACTGTTATTGACCCATAGCACTGTAGGTGAAATTGTAGAACATAGCAATATGAATGCAGTCTCCAAGTAAAGATTTATGCACTGTATGAATGCAATTCTCAAGTATTGATGCACAACATAATATGTGCCAATCACAAATAGAACAAGCCAATATAGACGGCAACCTTAATATGAAATACGACACTTGTAAACATTGTTGTAGATGTTAATGAAATTTGCAAAAGGAAATGTGAATGCAATACTGAATGGAATGCAACGTGCAGATAGAATATTGTTGATAGCAAATGTGAGAGGAATCTTCGATATACAGTGTAATCACTTGGTATCAAAATGCAATCATATATAAAGAGCTTGTCTCATTGTTTCAAATGCATGCTCAATTATGAGCAAGATGAGAAAAGGTGGCAACAAAATGAGTTACAAACAAGAGCCATTAAAAGGCCAAAAATACATATGGTAGCACAAGTATTATAAAGGCCTGATGAAGATTAAAAATATATATGGCCACTAGAAATTATAAAGGCCGATGACATGAAATAATATTTAAATCGTTGTCAAGGTTGGAAAAGAAAATTATAATGATAACTTCACTCTTAATGTGTTAATATAAGGACATCATCTTATATCTACCTATACTTGTATATGCACATACACGTATACATGTGTAACATTCCAAGCATATGTATCTTGTGTATGCATCATATTTTAAGTAGGCGTATACGTTGTACACCTTAATTCAATTACACATATATATGTGTATATGTATGTACAAGTATATATAGGTACCATGGTGTCGTTATATTAAGACGTGTTTAACACAATGGGAAGCTCTGAGATAATCCCAAATTATAAAGGTAACAATTTGTTCTTAGCTTGCTTATTTTATTATCTTATTAGGTGTATTGCCCAGTTAGCTTATGTTGATCACTTGGTAAACCCTTGCTTGCCTAGAATTTTCCCTAGACTAAGGTGACTTAGAACCCATACCTATTAGTTCAATAGTAAGTGGTGCCCTCACGCCCTTTACTTTTCTAGCAATGGTTTCCTCCCTTCGCCGCATTCCTGTAAAAGAAGTTTATCATGGTAATAACATATTCCCCAATCATTTTAATGAAATCAAATACCCATGTCAACTAACCTTTTCCAATTCATATGACATCATAACGATTAACCAAGATTTCTTACTTCCGTGAAAACATAACGAATAACCAATACTCCAATTTCACATTAAACCATAACGAATAACCAACTTTCACCAATCAAATCAATTCGCATGAAGTCTCACTGGCTATATAGAATATTTAAAATTGTGCAAAATAGGGAATGTAATAATATAATATTTCACATATGATCATACTGACCCCAAAGTTGCTCGATCCCTCTTGTGCTCTCTCTTGGCCCTATGCCTATTTCCCTTGATGTGTCCCTGTTTGGGGGCATTTCATAGTGGAAACGTCTCTAGTGGATATGATATGATATGATAGATTTTAATGACGTCCACGAGACTAAAGTAGTCTATGGGACCCATGCAATCGCCCTCCCGAGTCAGGAGCCAAACTAGTCAGTTGCAAAGTTTTGGTTAACTTGTTTCTTCTTCTCTGAATTTTGATAATCAACTCCGCTGTTCTCTTCACTTGATCTTCCTCAAATAAATAGTTGAAGTCCTTGTTCTGCAGAATTTTTGTATAATCAGATCTGATGTCGTTGTAAGCCAAGCATTCCATGACAAAGTGTTGCTCTGTCTCCACTGTTCCCATATTGCAAAATAAACATGTTCTGTCTGCCCACTCTTCCTTTGGAACTTGCCATCTACCAGTTTCACATCGCAGCTGATGTGAACTAGTTCTAATTTGTGCCATCAACATTTTTGCTTTCCAGTTAATAGGTGCCCTTATATAGGCCTTTTCATCATGACTAGAAGTGGGATTAAATTCTTTAATGTAATAAGATTTTTTCCTCCCTATGTGTCTTGTCCACAGAATATTGCGAAATTTTTCATTGACAAACTTTTTTATTTCTTTAATGTTATCCGGGCAAGCTTGGATGTTGATATCCCATTTTTGCATCCATTTGTCATTTTGTTTCATCCATGTGCTTTTCCGCCTCACAAGTTTTTCCTCTATTACCAACTTGGGCCAGCGATGTGTTTCTAGACCTTGAGTTTTCTTTAAATAGCTTAGCATTCGGGTCAATGCGACGGCTTCTAATGGAAAGGAACCCACCTCCGCCAAAAGGATTTCATACGGAACTGTGGTCTTGACTTTAAGATTGCATGTGATAAAGTGTTTTTGAATTCTTTCTACTTGCCGCCATTTCTGTTTGGACATACTACCGCCCCACACTTCACATCCGTATAGAATAACCGGAGTGACCAGCAAACCAAACAGAGTTTTCATGGTCGTCCAATCCCATAATTCTGCGTTCCTGCACTTGTTTTGTAAAGAGTACAACGCCTTCCAGCCCCCTTGGATTCTTTTCGATCTACAAGTATCCCAGTTGAGTTTGTTATGAAAATCGATGCCCAAGTATTTGTACTCTTCCACAATCTCAAGGGGACTATTTTCAAACAGAAACTTGTCTTGTATGCCCCTATTCTTCTTTAGTGAGAAGATCATAATTTTGGTTTTGCTAGTGTTAACTTGCATTCCTACATCATGGCAAAAAAATTCTAGTGCTTTCAAGTGCTCTTTCAAACCTGTAGCTGTTCTAGCAAGAATAATGAGATCATCTGCATATAAGAGCAATCTTATCACGAAGTGGGCCAGCTGCACCCCCTCACCATTGGTCTTGTTTATCCACTCTTCTAACTTGTCAATATAAAGCCCGAATAGTGTGGGAGAAAGCGGACACCCTTGCTTAACCCCGATGTTGCTATCAAAATCTTCTGATAACCCTTCTGTCGTTCTGATTTTAGCTTTGACCTGCTCATATAATCTGTAAACCGCTGACGTAAGTTCTTTAGGGACATCCAGCTCTACCATTCTATCCCATAATTTATTACGTGGCACTGTGTCGAAAGCTTTTTTAAAGTCCACGAAACAACAAAAAGCCTCGTTCCCCGGAGTGTCCCAAACTTTCTCTATCAAATGCCTGAGAGTGATGCCGTGATCTATAGTAGAGTGTTTTGGTCTAAAGCCTGCTTGCCCTTTTGCACGTTTGCCTTCTGTTTCAGCCCAGTTGCTGATTTTTTGTTCTACCAAACTACCAAATAACTTGCCAAATAGTGGATTGATCATGATGGTTCGGTAATTAGAAGGATTGTTTATATCTCCACTTTTGTGGAGTGGGATCACCACATATGCTTTCGTTAAATTCATTGCTCTCATTGAGGCAGTAGCAATTGCTTTAACGTGGAGGGCATACACTCCGTTCACATTTGTACATACGCATTATGATTATTGACATATTTGGATCCTTATTGGACTATTAACAGTCCATAAGGACTGATCCCTTGCATTTTTGGATCCCTTATTTGAGTACTAGTAGTCTATAAGTCCTGATCCCTGCACTTTTCGACTATTCTTTGGATTATTAGCAGTCCTTGAAGCCTGATCCCTTTATTTGTATTTCTTTTAGTTGCTTAAGGATACACACATCCTTATGCTTGGATTGTCTTTTGGATTTCCCATCTTGTGGAGACGAGTCTCTTAAGGAATATCTTTAATGGGTTGACTAGCATGCCACACACACTTGCTAGACTATCAATTCCATCTTATGTTACAGCATGCCTTTGGTATGATTCACAGTGAGAGATACAAATCTTATTGTGTGAGTTGAGCACACTCTTTTTGGTTTTTGGTTTTTGTCAGTGATATCTCTCTTGTCTTGATTTTGGACCCGAGAAGAACGCAAGTCAAATGGGGGCTTGATTGTTTCCTTGTATCCTTAGTCTTGATACGATTATCTTGTTCTTTCATCTACTTTACCAAGCGTTTGAGTTTGGCCCATACTCCTGCTACAGTGGGGGCTAAATATATCATCCAAAAATGGAAGCACCTCCTTTGTAAGACCTTTTAGCCCTCCCTTTAATGATCTCCTTGATTCATGGATGCACTTATGCTCTGATTTCTCTTGTTATTGAGTTTTTGCCCCATTTTTGGTGACCCTTTTTGTATCCCTGATACCCTGGAAGTCATCCCAAGGCCCAAGAACCTCAAGATACCCCCTAACCCAAGGGTTTTTCCTTGGATCCTGAGCCTGTTTTTGGGTTTTTCAATTAGTTTTCCCGCCTAGTGCAATCAACCCTTTAGATTTTGAATCTGAAATCACTATAAAAGGAGGCTTAGTCACTTCTGTTTGGTCATCCATGATTCACATAAGCTATTGTATGCATTCATTGGGCATTTATTATAGTCCAAGATTGATTCAAGGCATCGTTCGTTCAAGCAAGCTTTCAAGGAGCATTTCAAGAGCATATCTTCATTCATGGATCTATGATTTAGTATAAGTGGATCTATTTGTAGTTGTGGAGACATACTACATCATTCATCATCATCATCTTCTTACAAGCTTTGATACATCTTTGTGGAGAACGGATCCAAATCCTTCCACAGAAGTTTTACAAGCAAGGTAAATACTTACATTTGTCTTTATTTTTACATGCTTCATCTCTTTAAGATTGATTCCTCAACCAAAGCTTGACCAAGGCAGGGCCATTTCCCCCAACAAAATACCTTTTTCTTGCCTGCAAGTGTAGATTTACAAGTTTTGAAGCCACATAACTCAGATTTGCAAACTAGGGTTTCAAGTTACAGGTTCATATCCGAAACCCTGAACTTTGTGTGCAACAAGTAGGATGGCCTA
Source organism: Cupressus sempervirens (assembly GCA_028749045.1). Taxonomy (NCBI): domain Eukaryota; kingdom Viridiplantae; phylum Streptophyta; class Pinopsida; order Cupressales; family Cupressaceae; genus Cupressus; species Cupressus sempervirens. Next base: position 770,739,736 of record CM053786.1, read on the forward strand.
GCACATCTTGACTTGGACTAGGGAAGTCATCCCTATCCTTTGGCCTCCAAATTTGGAGAATCCAGAGATCTCAGTATACAAGTCCCGAATCCATAACAATTCCAATTCCCAACAGCTTCTAATTGTTGTTTTCCACATCTGAGTGGGTCCTCTTTGATCTTCAAGGTGACTTTTGTGCTTCATGTGTCATTTCATAAAGTCTATATTGATGCTTCAGATCTAATCATTGCATGTCTCTTTGCTCCCACACAAGTTTGTTCATTGTTTGCATCTCAATTAGTCAATTTACTTGCACTTCATAAAAACTTAATTCAAATCAGTTTACATCATTATAATCAAGGGAAAGTATCTTGTTAGTAAGTGTCCTCTAAGTATAGATCTTGATTATGGACTTTGATTTGGCACTAACACCCTTCCTTTAGTTGTGTTGATCTAGTTTGAGCCATTTTGAAGGATTGTACTTGAAGGTCCATCTTTCACTTTCCTAATGGGGTATAAGACTTTATACACCACAACTAAGCATTCAAACAACATTAACATACAAAAAATTTATGTTACAATACCCATTCATCTTCCCATGAATGTTGAACTTGAAGCTCAAGTTTGAGAAGGGCAAATGTTGTTTCATCATAATCTAAGAAGTGGTTTACAAAAAATATTTTTCCCACTTTGATATCAAATCGTTGACAACTTTTTTTTTCAAAAGTTGGAATTCAAATTTTAAACTTGGACCTTGAAAGGGGTGTGACCCCACTTGGCCTCTTTGTTTATTCTCTTTGTTTGCGCTAGAGGAGCTACAAGAACCAATTTGTCAACTTTGTGTATTGTCTCCAATTCAATCAACATCTTGAAGTGATCTTTGGAGGCAACTAGTTCTTTAACCATATGTAGTAATTTGTGCTTTATAGGAAGGTATTCTAATAGATCCCTTGTCTTCAATCAGAGTTTCTAATCTATTGACTGCATGTGATAGGCATATAGAAGTGCACAACTCTACTACCACTAATCCAAAATATGTTAAGTCAAATGGCAGAACACCAATGAGGAACCAAAAGTATTGTACATGTGATTGACAAAGCAAGGAACATATGAATTGACAATTACTAAAACTTAACAAGATATGTTTCTTGAAATTGAGACAAACAAATTCAAAATCAATGGAAGAGATGCATGCCTTCTATGCTATTGCATTGCTTCGAATTCAGCCAACTTATAATTTTACCTAGCCAAACAAGAAAAATTACTAAGAATAGTAAGAAAAACTAAAGACTTGTCATATCATGTCTTCCTTGGAAGTTGAAATGGATAAATTCACTACAAAATTAAAAATTGTTATACAAATTACTTAATTTTAGTGCCACAACTTGGCAGGGCCGATCACTCCTAGCCAATCAGGCAAAAATTGAACTAGTTGGACGAATTGGAAGGTTCTTCAAGAGACCTCATTTGAGTTTCTCAATGGGAAGCTTTATCCTAAGCAGCCTCTAAAAATCTCAAAGAAGAAACCTACTCTAAAAGGCCTTCAAATACACAAATTTTAGAAAATATATTCATTATTGCCTAGATTCGGCCATGCCATTCCAATATAGATCCCTAGATATTAATCAGATCAATATATTTGAGAAGAAAAATTAGAAACCGATGTGTGAAAGAGGCATGATTGTCATGCTCTGATACTGATTAATATTCCTCTCAGAAATCAAAGCAGAAATTAGGAGGAACACATGTCAAAATAGAAGAGAAAATAAAGAGAATTACTGCCAAACCAGTTTGCAAAAACTTTACATTAGTGAAGAAAACTCAATGTTGCAGTTATGAGGATGTGTGTTGGCTTGATGACGCCAAGCACAACCAAAAAGTGTAAAATAGAAAGCAAAATCTGAAAGCTAGCTGACATGAATATACACGAGTGAATATCATTAATCTGTCATACTTACAAAAGAAACACAGGAATAACAAATGAAAAAAGATAAGACCATATGTTTATATGATTTATTACATCCTAATGATAGGTATGTGTATCGGTGCATTGGATGTGTAGGGTCTCTACTCTCCCTATTTTCACAGGCATCAGAGTTTGAGGGATTAGCCTATTATTGTGTCCCTCGTAATCCTATTGTGAGGTTTTCACATCATCGCCCCAAAACTTTTGGGGACCCCCTTTTTTTCGATTGCCTTGACGAATTTGGAGTCGTCCAGAAATAATTTCATTTGAAAACTTTATGCCTTGGACGCCTTTGGGCCAGGAGGGGATTTGGTTTATTTTTCACCCAGTGCAAAACTTGATTTTCCGGAACATGTGATTTTATCCTGAGACCAAACAGGTTTCAAAAACAACATTTTTTTTTATGGTTAGAACGATATCTGGCAGGATAAGTTTGCAAAGTTTGGACTTAGATGGATTTTGAAAATTTGAAATAATTGTATATGCTCGAGCATTTTCAAAATGAACTTTAGATTTAGTCGTTTTGGAAAATCTTAAAATTTTTGGTGAAAAAGAAATTTTTTATAGTGAAATTCGAATTGGAGTTTGAATTTCGATTGCCAAGAAAAGGATTTATTTTGTTAAAAAAATTGAAAGTGTATTGCAAAATTTGAAATTGGACTAAATTGCAAAATCTCATTAATTTGGTTGAAATATTGCCTAGAGGATTTTTAAAATGTTAAAAGAAATTGGTAATTTGGATTTGAAAATTGATTTTGGCTTGCTAAATTCAATTTTAATGATATTTTAATTGCCAAAACATTATTAAATGAAAATTTTGAGATCTTCTAGGCTTACCTTGTTTCTATTTTGCAATTTTTTATCAAAACTAGCAATTAAATGGGTCAATTTCACTATGGGCTAAGTAAATTCAATGTTGCATTTAAATATGGGCCATTAATTAAGGGGCTAATTTAATTTTGTTTTCCCTCCAGGTAGGTTGGCCCACTTGGAGAGGCAAAAGGTGTGGTATAAGAGGGGCTTCCCCTCCCCTTATTTTCTCATTCCTTTTTCCTCCTCCTTGGATGTGCGATTTTCTTCTAGAAGCGAATTTTAGACTTGGGTGATTTTTTGGGGCAGATTTTCCATTTCTTGGCAGCGATTTCTCCTTCTTGTTTGAGCGAATTTCTGCCCTAGGGTGATTTTTGGAGCAAATCTGGTTTTTTTCCAGCTTGGGCAATTTTTGTTGGGTCTGATTTCTCCATCTTTGGCAGCGATTTTCTCCTTCTAGAATTTGGCGATTTTATTTGGTAAAGGGCAATGTAATTTAAGGTCTGATTTTTGGCAAGTTTGGGCAATTTCAAGGAAGACGAAATTCTGATTTCTGCTAGGGCATCATTATTTACAAGGAGGATTGAAATTTCAGAGATTTGATCCAAACTTGAAGAGGGCCCAATTATTGGTAAAGGCAGATTGAAGGTAAAATTCTATTCATTTTTAGAGGTGAAGATTGGTAAAAGCGGATTCTATTCTTTGTTTTTGCTTGGTTCCTTTTACTTATATTCTTCTTGCACTCATCATCCACCACTTCATCATTCCATGGATAGGCTAAAGTTGGGAGATATAAGTGTAGATTTCATGATAGGACACTTGGAGAGGCAGAAATAAGCTAGACCACCCTAGGATTGAAGTTGGGAGATATAAGTGTAGTCCATCGCTAAGTCACAAGGTTCGCCGAATTTTCGGCTTCATGGAGGATTTCGGCAAACTTCAAAAAAAAAAAAAATCATTAAATTCGGCAGAAAATTTGTACGAAATCATTCTAACTGTCTTTTGGCAAAGAACATATTTCATAGGTGTCATTTTTTAGGGTTTTCGGCCAAAAAAAAACTTTAAAATGAAGCTCTATTTGCTCAAAATTATTTCTTCTAAAGATTGTTTCTGAAGGACGGCAAGGCAAATTGTCTACCGCAGCTTGCAAATCATTTACGTCATCTATTGCAGGTCGTGGCATGGGAAATCATTAGGCATCTGGTGTTTGACATCATTTGTGTTTGAAGTAGAATCATTTGCACATCTGCATCTAGAGTAGAGGCATCCGAACTAGTCGTCAATTGTCATTTATGTAGGTCGTTTAGCGTCTGAGATTATTTGCGTCTGAAGAAGAGCGTCCATGTTCAACGTCTGATAGTAAGGTGGTTGTAGAGGTAAGATCCTGACAATCTCCCAGTAGCGGCGGCATCGACAACGACTATTAGCAAATCTCGACTACCATTTCTAATAGTTAGTAACATTGTTTAATGTATTTCATTTTAATTTAGGTTTCAATAGTTAATAACATTATTATAATGTATGCTATTTTTATTTATTTATTAATAGTAAAATAATTATGTATATTCTTTATTAGAAAAATATTAAATTTTTATATTTTTTTTATTAACCTTCTTCTCATTGGTAAAATATTAATATATTATATTTTTATTTATTATTACATTACTTTTTTGTTTTATTTATATATTTATTTAAGATAAATTTAATGTCGAATTTTCCTCCGAATTTTTTTGGACCTTGCCGAACTTGATCCGAACTTCATAGTTGTCGAACTCGAACTCGAGCTCGAACCTTGTGACTTAGGTCCATCATAAGGTAACAAAAAGGCAGAAATAAGTGGTAGTCTCATCCCTAGAAAATAAGTTTGGAGATTGATAAGTGTAGAGATAGGACTTGGAGAGATAGAAATAAGCTAAATTCCATCGATACAAAGAAAGTTGGAGATTGATAAGTGTAGTCCATATCATTTAGAACGAAGGGGCAGAAATAAGTGTTTAGGATGGTAGATGTTAGTGCAAGTAAGAACCCAAAGGAAACGAATACCAAAAAAAACAAAGAAGACATTATGCCTAAGACCACCTTCTTCTCGAAAGTGAGGCGAATAAGTGATATCAATATCGGTAAATTGGACATGGTACAATTGAAGGACAAATTGAAGGAAGGACAGTCCCCCATGGCAAAGAAGATCTACAAGAGCGGAATCGTACATGCGGCGGCTTTCCCTCCTACCTTACCTTGTTCAGAATTGGTAATGGAGTGTGCATTCCGGTTTGATATTGTTACTAAGTCCATCATTTTTTATGAAGGGAAGAGAGTGTTAGCCAACAACGGCGGACAAGTGGTCGAAGAAGTATTTAATATTCCCCAGTATAAAAGCATGACAATGGTAATGATGGATCAGGCGGCTAAGTTATTTTAGGATAACCGGGAGGCCTACTTCATTCATTTAAAGTAGAATTGGTTACACGAAGGCAAGAAGGGAGTTACCAAGTCATCAAAGCTCACAAAGTCAGATTTCAAATCGGAATATGGCGACCTCATTGTGCTTCTCAGCCGAATCATGGGCATAGCTCAAGTTATGCAATTCAAGAACTGGATGTATTATTTTACTGATGAAATTGAAAATGGAAAGAGAAGATTTGATTGGGCTAGCATTATAAGTGAAAATTTAGAGTTGCAACTTAGGACAATGCAAAATCAAAAGCAATTATATATGGGATCCTATATTTTCTATTTGATTACAAGACTATATGAAAATCCTAGAGTTAAGGCCTTAGGAGTGATTGGCAATGGGTCGAGGCAATGTTTGGTGCATGAGTTTTATCCACAGCTTCATTTGCACAACACCAAAGATTATAAGATGTTTTATGATGCCTTTGCCATGAAGACGGTAAGGATATTGCAAGGGACACCTGCTAGAAGGCTCTCATTGGAAGCAGAAGCAAAAGTTAAGAAGTATGGGAGTTGGTTCATCCAATTTCTACAATTTACTTATATCAGAGTAGCAGGAAGTACAGTTTGTCCCAAGAGACTTCCAAGGTACCCACCCAACAAGGTAGTTTTGATGGAGTTGGCTAGGCAACTTGAGCATTATGACAAAATGATGAAACTTAAAGGTGAGATAGGGATTACCTTCTCATTTGGAATAGGCAATGATACTTGCCCCAATCCTGTTGCCTTTGCAGCTGCAGAGAAAGAGTTGGAATGGTATCATCTAGGATGGTATAGAGCAAGACAAGGATTCGATCCTAACGGTCTTATCAAGGCATCTCACGAAAACACATTCAAACATATTCCTACTATAGAAGATTTTTGGGCTTTCATGTGAGGAAGCTAGCTTTCTCAAGGTTGTTAGTGAGCATGATGAGAGCAATCAAATGGAGAGGCCTTGATATTCTTGATCAACTGGAAGATGATGAAAATGTACTAAGAGAAGATTATGATACAATGGATGGAACGAAGTTGAGTCCAGTGGATTGGGATGATCATCAGGATCCTTCTTTAGAGGCAGTTACAAGGACAGTTGATTTACACACCGAGTTGTGGTACAATGAGAAGTTAAGGCAATTACAAAGTCGGAAGGTATGCCTTACTTATGAGAAGATGAAACTGGAGGAGGAAGGTCCAACGGAGCCAATCGGGCAAAAAGGTGAAGGCAGTAGCCAATAGCAAAGAGTAGTTAAAAGCAAGAAGAGAAATTTTGAGGTTGAGAAAAGTAAAGAACATCAGGAAACTCTAGCAAAGAGATAGAATGCAACACCGTCAAAGGAGAGCATAATTAAGGCTAAAGGCCAAGGGGATAATACAAGTGGACAAGGGGTCGCGGTAGAGGTGAGCTCTGATTCGGAATCAAGCAATTACAGCAATAGTACTGAGGACTCTCCTCTCTCGGAGAACCAACATGTAGATGATGTGATAGTCACAAGTGAAGAAGAGGATAGGCCAATTGATATTAAGGAAATAAGCCAGGCGCCCGAGGCCATTGGTAATGCTTTGCTAGTCGAACTAAATCCAGATTTGGGGAGATGCACTGCACAACCATGGTTAAGGCAAATGCTTATGCCAAGAGGCGAGGTGGGGACTATCCGAACAGTTGAAGATATTCAAGGGTTAGTGAAAAAAGAGGATAGCGATAAACATAAACAAATTGCAAAAATGGTGGATAAGGTAATCAAGAGTGACGATTATGGTCACCGAAAAGTTCAAATTGCTATACCAAAGGTTAGCAAGGCAATGGATGAGATTGTGGTTCAGGAATATAAGATAGTAGAGCATAACTTGGGAAAAATCACAGATGACATGGAATATGAGGAGATCCAAGAAGGCATGGTTTCAATTAGAGAAAGGTTGAGGAAGGAAAATGAGAGGATTGTAAAGTTGGAGGCCAAAAACAAGTATTGGAGAGATTGCCAGCCTATCCAACAGTTGCATCAGGCAGCCCTTCCTCAAGACAGCGGGAGCAACATAGAAGAGATATCGGCCCAGTTGCACGAAGTCAAGGATTGGATCCATGATATGATTCAAGATGGGCAAAATTTCTTGCCTTCCTTTATCTCAACATTCAGATCATTGGTGGCTATTAGAAACAAATTCAGAACATTTGAAGGTGAGTGGAAGGATTTCTTTCCAATCAAGGACTTAGCCATTCCTAGGCTACAGCCATTTATTGAGCTACCGGAGAGATATTTGGAAAGAACCAAGTTGGTAGATGGAGGAGGAATGAGTACGGTGGAGTCTTGGTTTGTTTCCTTGACCATCAGATTGAGGATACTTGAAGAGATACGGAATGAGATTGCACAGCACAGCCCAAACGTTGACACTTCCATTTCAACCGTGATGAGCAATGTTGGGGTTGCACTTGATTTTAAAGATATCAAAGAGGAGAATGTCAATGAGACAGAATTTGGATCGAGATTGGATGAGTTAGGGAAGGTTGCCATCAAGAAGCATTTGGGCACCCTTGCCTCCCTCAATGCCTTTATCGGATATGCAAAAGAATATGAGAAGGATCACGAGAAGACACTGCAAGCAGCAAGCAACATGGTGAATTCAGCTGAGCTCAAGATGAAGCACACGCCTTGCCCTCCCATGAAGGAAGTCAACAACAAGCTAGCCAAGTTCATTGCTTTGGCTAAGAAGATGAAGGAAAATAGTAGAATTATATTAGAAAATCATTTGATGTGAGCCCAAGTGGCAATTTCTCCTTTCTTTTGGGTAGGATAGGTGTCTGATTTTGATTGGCTACTATTTTGGCGCCTTCTCATTGGTTGCCACTTTTTCTTTTTTTTCATTGGTCCATCGATGAGGTGACGTCTTCTCATTGGCCGATGGGGTGGCAACCCTGATTAGGGTTTCTAGGATTCAATCTAGATCATTGATTTTGCCTCTTAATCTCTACCGTCAGTTGTAATTTTGAACCTTATATAAGGCCATTTGCTCTCATTTGTAAAGGGTTGAAGAAAATTGTTGCTTAAGATAATACCAAAATTGCTTCTCTTTATCATTGTTGTGACTTGCATGGTGATTAAGAACACTTGGTGTTATTGCATGGTTTCTACTTCCAATAGTTAAGAGCTAAATTTCATTGAAGTTGTTAAAGTAGATTTCATTTCAAGAAAGTTGTTAACTAAGAGTAAGAATAGATGGATAGTTGCATGGTGATATTAGTGGATATTTGATAGGGATCTATAAACTAGGGCACTAGCATCCTAGCGTCTTGTTAGGAAGCCTTGCGTGGTAATCTAGTTGTTTTTCCCTTGAATCATTGCATCTATGGAGGTAGAGCCGCTAGTAAGCTTTCATCAGATTCGATCCCCGTCCATTTGCTAGTCTTCCCATTCATAGGAGTAGAGGTAAAGCAGCAAGTAGTTGAGTAGTTGGTGTTCATTCTTAGAAAGTTAGAAAATCAAAGCATCATTGGCAGACACACCCCCCATCATCATCACCATCAACATCGTTTGACACTCATATACTTTACAAGGCCACACATCATCATCATCACAACGAGAGTTCGACAATCCTTGAATGAACAACGTAAGGCCACCTACGTGATTAACTAGCAAATCACATTAATATAACTAAGTTAGTATTCACAAGTGTAAAGAACATTGGAGTTTTTCTCATGTCTTCATGATTATTTACTTTCCAAGAGAGGGATTGAGTGTTTGATATTCCATATCAAGTATTCAATCACTATATGTTATGTAGTGGTACAAAACTGACATCAACAAGTCCCTCGTAGGCTAATTATTGTGGATAGAGGGTCTCATCTTCTCCAAAATTTTGTATGTTCCAATTTAGGCTTCGTTTGGCTCAGATTGGACTTCGTTTGGGCTTAGTTTCATATACTTAATATTTATAGTAAGTTTGAGGTTGATAAAAAAGGGTCTTCACTATTTTTAGCAAGGTAGTCATACAAACAGAGCATGCAGTGATTGACTCCCTCATTCAGAGAGTCCATCTAAATCATGAGTATTTTTGGAGTTAACGTATTTTATTAATAAGTAATACTTTATTAACAATTATTTAAAAGTGCACATCATTAAATGTTATTTGACTTTATCATAAAAAAGTATTATTTAAAGATTAAAGTCAAATCATAAAGTGCATAAGAGAAATAATGTAAGTGCTAGAGACATAATTGTTTATTAAGTTATATTATTTTGTTGTGCACCAAATGGAGGGACATATAATAAATTATTATACTTCAGACTTTGCGACAAAAGAGCATATGCCCATTTGCCTTGGAGATCATAAATACTGCAAAGATTAATTCATTCTTAATGCATTTGATATTTTGTTGATTTGGTTATGTTGGAGTTTGGTTATGTTGGAGACAAGGATTTGAGTCTAAGGCTTGAAACTTTGTAATTTCTTCCCATTTTAATAGCAAAGTGAATTGGTGAAACACCCAACTAATTGTGTCAGGTGTTGACTTCCCTGAGAGCCCAGCATTGATATCATTGTTTGGAGAGATCAACAATTAGCAGCCCCATTTCATTTCAGACATCTTTACAAGGTCATAAAATTAATTATATTGCAGATTGCAGCAGTATAAAAAGGCTGCATTTGGAGATTAAGGCTGCCACGGCTTCATTGGTAGGATGGCACTCATTAATTACAGGCAGTAATAATAATTTGAGGGCTGACATTTGCAGAAGGGAAGGCATGTTTTGATTTGAGGGTACCACTTGTCATTAGTTTCAGCTTGACATCTAGGAAACTTTATTTCCAGTGCGCTACAATTGCAACTGGAGAATTCCATCAGTTGCAAAGAATTAAATTTTCAGGTTTCTTGTTGTATATCAACATCATTTAATTTGGCACATTGTACTTGGCTTGGCGTTTGTTAAGGAGTTATTCGTTTGCATATTAATTTGCTAGATGAAATGCCTTTGTTGTAGCTATTCATTTTCAGTTTTAAATAAATCCATAATAAGCATGCCAAATGTTTGTGAAAATGTACACTGGCTGTAGGTGCACATTCTACATGTAGAAATCATATGTATGCATTCAAAAGGTCAAGAAGGAAGGCATTTGCATTTTAGTTCTTTGCCAAGATATCTTAGAAATCGTTTGCAAGCACTTAAAGAAACAGCAGGAGTGCTCACAAAGTCAAGAACAAGGCAAAAGTAGAAAATAAAATTATAACTGAGATATGATTTATACAAAAATAATATAGTAAATCTCATCATGAACCGAACAGAAAATATGTTTTTGCATGAGTTTCTGGAGCCTGAAGCAGTCCAGATCATTTGCAATTGCTCTGATCTATGTGTGTCTGGGCCTGAGACAAATTCAGTAGGTCCCACAAGTACTAAACATTTTTAGTTGCAGATTGGTTTCTGCATTCATAATCCATAGCAGATTCCAGAGAAGGTGAATAATCCTCCATTAAATTATATGAATATCCCATATCATTTATCCCAAGAACTTAGAGGTCCCTTATTCCTCTAGCATCCTTTTAATGCTTTTCAAATTTTAATAATATTATAGGCCAGTATGCATGTGATGAGTACTTCCTATACATTCAGAAGCATATGAGCTGGACAACAACATACAATAATTTTTCACATCCATGAAGAGAGAATGTGATTTCCTTCCTGAGAGAAGTTGAAGGTTGGTTTTCAAGTCTATGCATTTCAACTTACTGCTCATATATAACAATAAATCCCAGAGATAGCAGATAATTCCCCTCTAAATTACAGCATCTCAATGATACTAGGATAAACTTGTTCAGAAGCTTCTGGCAATTCAATCAAAATTCTTAAGATAATGATTTTACACAATATAGACTGAAATTATTCATATGTAAAAATTAAGAACTTTGAAATGGCAATAATGGCAATTATGTAAATTGTAAACTATATTTCCAACACTCCATACAGCTTAAAGATAGAAGCTGAAACATTACCTCAAACAAAAATTTATTACTATTCAATTCGGGTAAATTTTCCTTTACAAATTTTCTTGTAATAAACAAGCAATCAATTGAATGCTAGTAATTAAAATTTCCTTTGAAGTTGGTATTGACAAATTGGATAAAGTTTCACTAAAAAATTAGAAGCACAATAAACATCGTGAATAAGCATGGCACATACCATAGGCTCGGTTAGAATCAAAAGCCTTCATATCCTCCACGATCAAAGTAACTGGAAAGTAACCAGCACTATGGTAGCATATAAATCTGTCAGTTTAATCCATACATTAAACAATTAAGAACCACATAGAGAAGATCAGCTTCACAAGAGTGCTGACGAAAAAACATCACCATGAAACCAACAATAACAATAATACATGCAAGGTAGAAGTGCATATTTCATATTAGATGTCAGCATGGCATCTGAGGTTGTTGGCGATAGAATTTAAACAAGATGCTAAATTTATCATTCCAACAGCAACAACAGTGAGTTTTCCATTGCATTCTCAAGAACAGACCAACAAAGAACAATTTGGTAAAGAATTATCTTGTAACAGAATAGTAATATAAAGTTATTGAGCAGGAGTCCAGATTATCAATTAGAGTAATGTTTTTTGCCGATAAATCCTCACATTAGACCATCACTAACAGGATCACATTTGCTGAAGTATAGCTTCAGTCAAAGTAATTCTGGACATTTGAATCTGATCTTATGATTATCGAAAGAAAGGATAACATATATATACACACACACACACACACACACATACATACATATATATACACATATACATACATATATGTATACATATATCTGTACATATATATATATATATATATGTACAGATATATGTATACATATATGTATGTATATGTGTATATATATGTATGTATGTGTGTGTATATATGTATGTAGATGTGTATATGTATATGTGTGTATATATATATACATATATATATACATACACATACATACATACATATATATATATATGTATGTATGTGTGTGTAGAATTAATATCTCTGCCACCGATTCTGATCGGGCCTTGCTTGTTATCATACTGCGATCACCGATTCATATCAGGATTTAAACATTGATTGTTATATGAGTATTGGGCGTGATTACTGCCGCCAATATTAACATTGTTGTTAAGTTGTGTTACGATGCAGTTATGCCACCGTAGGGTCATGATCCTACGTGGCCCTTGGCCATGTAGAGTCATGCCCCTATGGGGACATGACTCCTCATCATATATAAATATTGTAATGCATCAATGGGAACAAACATATATCAATCCAAGTCATATATGCAGTCCTGGCAATCTGTTTATCTTGCAGATTATTGAGGAAAAAGTTTGCATTATTATTCAAGTAAGAAGATTCTCCAAGCAACGAACACAATCCTGAATTAAAGATCTGCAATATACAAGTCTGAGAGCAAGTAAGTTACATATTCTATTACAGTCAGAAATACAATTTATTCTATCAGAGATGCTATTGCATTAACAGACAAACATATTGTATTGAATCCAATCCTTCTGGTCCTTGTGCTCTTCTCTTGGATTAAAATTGAGCCAACTTGGCAGTCAGCCAACATGCAACAAAGCAACTAGTTGTATTAGAGTAACAAACAAACAAAAATGGCACCAAAACACATGAACTTTGGAATTTCCCTCTGTGACAAGTTTATTTTTCCACTTATTTACAGTTTAATTTTGAGATATTTTTGCACTGAATGAGCATACTTAGTTGGAATAATAGCTAGCCGATCAGCTCTTTATATTCCTCAAACCGGCATCCAATTCTCAGAAGGTGAGAATCTTTAGAATCATACTAAAGTTGCCTGTGGAATAAATCTCAAACAGAACTCCAAGAATGAGAGCAGTTCCGATAACAAAATAAAAAGTTACATTCTGAAATGCCATTTCATTAGGCATTATCCATCTATGGAGAGCACATAACTTCACATCCACTGGCATTGACTGTATTGAAGCCAATTTGAGGGTAAGTGGAATCATAATACCAACTCCCTAGCATATTTAGTTCATCAGACTGCATCAAAGTTTCTAAACCATGCAATGGTAAGGGTTGGCATGCAAACTGCACAAGAATACAACAGAGAAATTTTCAGAATTTTATTTAATATCCAAGTAAGAGGACTCTGAGCTTTCCTTGATGCCTTAAAATTTTACAAGGAGAGATGGTTGCGGTAGGATTTGTTGTCTATGAGTAATAGTGGCTGTTAAAACTTATTTGACTGTACTGTGGGAGTTTCACATAATACCATATGTTTGCAAACAGACATTCTGAAACTACCATTGGCTATGACCTTCAATTTATTTCTTGACACACAAGATTGAAGAAATTCAAAAGCCTCCCCTTCTGCTTTAAGCAGGGTCATGTGATTATCTTCTCGAGTCTTAACATCAAATCATAATCAAGACCCGTGTTATCAGGCTGGAGAAGGGGCCAATGCTATCACTGTAGGAGAGCAGTCCATAATCTTTACAAGCTTCCGCCTTATATCTCTAGGCTTGCATAGAAAATAAAAGGTTTTTCCACGTGGAGATTTTGCTATTGAGATGGCAATATTACACTCTTAAAATTAAAATAATAAAGATATTAGAATGAATTAAATCATGTGTTCAACAGAATTTTGGGAACCAAGACCGCAATCTGGGAGATCCATTTTTCGGTGAAAGTGGTGGACAGTGATATAAAGATTATATATAAACATAATTAGAAATTCAAATGTTAAAAGTTTAGATGTAAATGACATCTAAATTCAAGTTTAGACATGATATCTACATTAAGCATCTTCAATATTCATTGACTCAAGAAGAGTAACAATAAAAAATCTTAAAATCGCTACAACAAATGGCACCTTATTCATAATTTCTTTCTCTTTTTCATTAGGAGAGCAAGATTCCAAGAAGGGAATTTAACACTACCAGGCCACTCAGAAACTCCCGTGGCACAATGTTAGAAGAAACTCCCGTGTCACAATGTTGAGAAGAATACTTAAAAAATACAATCCAGCATTAAAGTTGGTTTTAGATATAATTCTGTAATTAATGACAGAACAAGAAGACATAAACAAGAGGAATTCCAGAAGTCATACGGCGTGATGTGAGCCAATAAACCAAATCTAATCAATTGTTCCTCTTCACCAATAAGGCTTTGACGAAGATCCAAATTACACAAAAGCAAGCAAATTAAATACAATCCCAAAAAATTCTCAGATTTCACAGTGCCGATCGGTCAGAGATGTTACCTGGCTAATCTATTCCCCCATTTGCTACTCTGGTTCACTGGAATAATCATCAGTATTATAAGTAACCCGAGAACACTGAAAAAAATTCAAAAATATCAGCGTAGAATCCAAACAATCATCACACCAAAACTCTTGAAAAGACAGAAGAAAATAGAGAGCACAAAGAAAGGGAGAACCAACTTCCGTATCAATCGGAAAAAATACATCAAGAACAAATGGGAAAAAAGGAGCCAACTTCCATGTCAAGATTCTGAGAGAATATGCTAAACTACAAATTTCGAAACAAATAGAAGCAATTACAATTGCTTCTACTGAAATTAAACTAAAAGAGATAAAATTAAAATGTGAAACATATTTCAAATAAACTTCGAAATCAAATCGAGGAGAAGTTGTAACGTATTGGGATAAAATGAAAACAAAAACTTACAGGAATGTCCATGAACTGGGGAGAAACACAAGTGAAAGAAGAACAAGTACTACATTGAAATGTATCGCTCCCAACCATAAAATCATCGCCACTGCAGAATGAAAACAAGATTTATATTGATTTGAACCAAAGATAACTGTCGGCTGGGGTCTCTCCATCTTTTGCTCATCTGCCATCTCTTCCTCTTTTGGAATGAAATCAGAGCAATGTCTGAACTTCAAAGGCGTCTCAAGCGCGATGGTGTGCAAGCATATAATTTATGTATTTAAGTGTTGAATAAGTGTTCTTATTTTTACCGCCACCACTTATAATAATCCCCGCCTAAGCAAGAACTGAGCAGCCGTCACATAACGGCAAACCTGGATATTCTGTCAATCCTCGAATCTGACGGCCATAGCCGCCTGATGAAACGATTGTCACAGACGCAAGTGTCATTTTATCGGATGTGATCGTACATGATATCATTGACGCCTTTTTCTGTTCTTTAATAAGTGGCGTCATAAACATAGCCTTTCTTGGCTTGATTGCGTAGGTACAGAGGCATGTGGGAGTATCCAGAGGAAACAAGAAGCTTCCGAGCGAGGCATTTGAATGCCTAATAATTGACAAGGGAAAAATGAAAATCATGTAATTCTTATTTGGAATTATACCATTAATAGTTTACTCATTTTATTAATGTCCTCCACAAAATTTAGGAAGACGAAAAAATACCTGTGATTTTTTCCATTTGGCATAAGCTATAGGGATTTTTCTCTATGCAAAATCCTTCAACATGCTTTAGGTGGTCCTAGTTAAATTATTCTTGATCCAATATACATTAAAGAAATTAAAGAAATATACATTGGTTGATGCAAAATCCATCAACATGATTTGGATGATATTGGTTAAATTGTTAATTTTAATAAAATTGTTTTCCTTCTTGGTGAAATAAAAGTAACGAAAAAATTGATCCAATATTTATCATTTAGAATTGGATTACAAAATCTATGTGAGAGGGATCAAATCAATGAAATACACAAGGTCTTTCATAGAATGAAGTGTTAAGAAATTTTGAACTTTTAATTACAAGAATCTATTATTGATAATTAAGTGTAAGGGTTTGCAAGTGGGGTAGTCCCCTAGTAGGGTCCAAGGAGGATGGCCCTCTCACGGGGGATCTATAGCCACACACTCCAAGTTTTATCATTTATAATTGGATTACAAAATCCATTTAAGTTGGATCAAATCAAGGAAGCGCATGAGGTCTTACATAGAATGAAGTGTTAAAAAATCTCAACCTTGCAATAACAAAAGATTATTGTTGATAAAGGATGTGAGGAGTTGCAAGTAGGGTAGTCTCTTGTGGGATTTAAGGAGGATGTCCCATTCACAAGGGATAGGGGCTACACACTCCAAACATGTTTTAGGAGCAATCCCCAAGTGATTTCTTATTTAATGATAATTGAAAATGCAAAATGCAAGCTAACAGATGATGGAAGAACTCAAGAACTAGTATGAGGAACTAGTCTTAAGCTTCCCACAATGATTATGATGAATATTCAAGCTTATGAACAATGAGAAACATACATATGAGAAGCTAAGAAAGATTCATATTTAACCAACATGATAATATGATCTAAGATGTGAAACAAGAACAAGATTATCTATAAAGAACACTAAAATTCTTATAAAATTCCAAAGTTAAACTTGCATGATAATAATCCAATACTAATTGATTTATTTTGTTCTTGGCAAGGGCTATATTTGTAGATTTTTGGATGAGGATTGGAGGCTTGGATGAGGTAGCACCTATGTGGCATCCACATAGGAGACATATGGGCTAGAGGAGATGGCCATGTAAAAGACAACAAAGTGAAATTAAGATTTGAAGGTCCCAAGGTTGCTTACATGTGTTAGCAACATTAAAGAAAGGAGTGGGGGCCAGAGATGTAGGGAGGGAGTTGGAGAATTCGAGGAAGTTGGGTGGCTTTCTTGGGAACTTATTAGTGCTAATAAATTATGGAATTGCTTTCTAAGTGAGGTTAGTGGAGTGATTAGTAAAAGGGTAGGTTTGACAAGTGAAGTGATGGGTGTAGGTTAAGCTTCTAGGTTAGGTTTAGGATTAAATTAAATTAGATTTAATTTAATCAAGTTAAGAAGAATATTAGAATATGGAGGATTTAAATAAATATAATTTTATTGAAAGGGGGATTTTATTGAGGGAATGTATTAAATAAATTTAACACAGTAGAGGGGGATTTATTTAAACAAAATTTTAATATCTTAGGAGAAGAACTTATTTATTTAATTAAATGGGTAGAGGAATACAATTGAGAAAATTAATTAATTAAGATTAATCATAATGATACATGGATTACTAATAATAAATTAAATTAATAAGAATAATTTAAGATGTCTATTTTTTGCCCCTCTTTGATGCAACGTTGCAAGTGGTGTCATGTCAAAGAATGAAAATAAGATGCCCCAAAAGAAATTAGGTGCCTAAGAGCCACGTTGAAGCAACAATAGGGGAGGTTGGGCCCCCTTGATAAAATAACACAAAGGGGATTTTTTGTAAAATTTTCTCAAAAAAGGAAAACAAGAAGGAATCAAAGAGGAAAGGGAGGAAAGAGGAAAAGTTGTGTGACCATTAGGGTGATAAGAGAGAACAAGAGAGAGAAAGAGAACTAGGAGAAAACATGGGCCCCTAGATGGACCCATAAATAGGTATGTAGGGCCCTAGGAAGTGTCATTTTTCATCATGATCAATATAAGATTTAGTGCAGATGATAGAAATATGATGAATGAGAGAGAAAGCAACCATTTGGACGAGTTTGTAAGGACATTTTAGAGGTCAGCCGACATGGGACCGCTCGTGAGTCTCAAAAACTAGCCTTGCAATTTTCATTTGATGTTTTTAAATTCTATATTTAATGCTTTCAAATGATAGTTTATGGAGTTTGATCGTGTTGGGGGCAAAGATGTCAATTGGCCAAATGCCATTTATGGGGATGTCGGTTAGGGGATCAAAGATAGTGATTTGGAGATTGTAACAACCACTTTTCCTGGGTCTTAACTAACCACTATCATATCAAAGATAAACAATTATTACTTCATATTCATAGGAAGACACTTATATCAGTTATGTTCATGTAAAAGAGATTATCAGTTATAATCAATTAAACAAAATTTCATAACCAAAATTGAAAACACCATCAATGAATTTATTATGGAAATTAAAATCTACATACCATGGAATTCAAACCAAAAGTAAACTAGGGATGCTTCTACAAACACCCAGGTTAGTCTATAAATACCACTCAAAACCAAATGACGATTGCCATCAAATACCACTATATCAATTAGGGCATCTATTATCATTAGATCATTTAGGGCATTACATACCATTGTATCAATTAGGGCATCTATTATCATTAGATCATTTAGGGAATCACATACCATTGTGTTAAATAGGGCATCCATTACAATTGGATCATTTAGGGCATCACATACCACTGTATCAATTAGGGCATATATTATCATTGGATCATTTAGGGCATCAGATACCACTGTATCATTTGGGGTGTCAGATACCACTGTATCGTTTAGGACATCAGATATCATTGTATCATTTGGGGCATCAAATACCTCTATTCCATTACTTTTCTTCCTATTTCTAAATGTGGCAATAACATAAGATTAGAAGATATGCTCATAATCATTATTCTTATAAATGAAAGACTAAAATAACAATCCTATAGATATATTCCATATTCAGTTGGAAGGTCAACCGATCTAAATGGTTACCAATTACGTTGACGAGAAAGGTTGCTTTCATTAAAGGAAATAACTAAAGTCAACTATATATATATATATATATATCCCTCATATCTTCTACTTGTATAAATATCATAAAAGTAAAAATACTTGTTACCAATAAAGGTTTGAATGCTCAACTTATCTTTATCTAATGCACTTCCTGACATGTTGTGGAGAGGGGAAACATTGTTAGGGGCTCAACCTCCCAACCATGGACCTCAAACTTATCTCCACACTTTCTCTTAGAAAGGCCCTCCCTACCTGGAATAGACATGGAACACCTAGTCAGCCACTGAGCATCCTAGTTCTTAATCACACCACTCAACTTGACAACAGAGAATGTGTTGGACATGCATGAGCTATCAAATGAATAATAAATAATTGTTACATCACATATGATTCTATTTTCATGCTAATGTAGATTCCTCTCTCTCACCTCAACACCCTTTTCCTTGGCTATACAGCCAAGTGAGTCCCAGATGTTTGAATCTTAGAGTAACTAGCTCTTTCTATTGGTCCTCGGCTGATATAAGAATATTACATGTTTTTCAGCATATCACATTTCTATGACCTGAGAAATATAATCTTAAGACTTGCAAAATAAATAACATTTGATTTTGACATTCAATGGTAGAATAAAGATATGATATCATGACATGGATATTTGATCTTGACTCATCATAAGAAGTTTTTTCCTAAAGAGGAACTATCTGATGATATTATAACAAGGATGATGTATGACATTCTAGAACTGTATCTTACTACTATAATTACAAATGCAGCAGTATCTAATGAAACATATTATAATCATTTGGATATGGAGAGGCAACCACATAACCTGGTAAATTCAGAAATTAATTTGAGTCCTGGATGGACTCTATCAACCAACTCCTTTACGAAAATAACTCCAAACACAATCTTAGTGTGATTACCAATCACGTATTTCAGTAAAAGTATAGATGAAATGGAAAAATCATGGGAAAAAATATGCAGGGGAAAAAATGTAAGGAAAATTGTAGAGGGATATGTGGAATGAGACTCAATGGTCTTATATATCATGTTGGTCTCTCACGACTTCCATAATAAAAGGCTTTTGATTTCTCAAAGGCTTCCAAGAAGCCGTAACTCTTAAAGAAATGTTTTGCCTTCTTGGACGCTCATATAATATGCCAAGTGTACATTTTGGTTTCAAGTAAAGAATTGAATAAATAAGGAAAAGATTTTGAAGGTTATAAGTCAAAAGAGTATTATAAGCATATTTATTTACTTGCACGTAAATATATCTTATACAGATAGCACATGGTAATTGTTTATCCAAGGTCATACCTTTTAAATATGTATATCTAAATACATGTTTCATCTTAGAAGATTTATTTTGTTTTCATGTACATGCATTTAAATGTACGTATTAAATAGATAAAATCTTTTATAAAAATAATACTATGATGTCACCTTTAATTTATATTTGTGTATGTACATAAATATGTATTATAATGATATGGTGGAAAAGTCAATGTAAAGCCATTTGAGGTACACATTAATTAAGCTAAATGATTAATATTTTAAATGTTTATTTAATAGCTCATGCGTGTCTAATGTGTGTATCCAGTTATGCAATCTCTAGGTCCTCAACCATGGTGATTCACAATTCATACTCATTTGCCCAGTGATGGTGATGCTCCTGTGCCCAATTCTTTTATGACAATGCTTCCACCTCTTAGACGTGTTCCCTATAAAGAAATTCTCCTTAGTTAAATCATATTACCATAACAAGTTATTAATCATAAATGATCATAAAGGCTAACTGCCTTTTCAATTCCATGAATTGATAAATAATTAATTAGCATGTTATCTTCATATGGAATTATAATGACTAACCATCTTACGATTTCCCCGGATTATAACAAATTTAACTGTCAACTAACTTCATGTGAACCTCAATGGCTATATGAACATTTTTAATTGGGTCAAAATTGGGATGTCACAAAGATAGTATCAATAAATTATTATCTCTGATATGATGAAGAGGGGAGAGGATTGACCGAAGACCCAATATGTGGATTTACATCTCTATAGATATGTGTTTCTATCAATTGACATATACAAAACCTAATTAATGTCTCCACACATTGGATAGAAGACCAAGGACCAGTATTAGAAAATACATGCTAGGGAATTTGGGGACTAACTAGGGGTCGACCTAGGCAATGATGTGCCAATTTGGACTAGGAAAAGGGAGGAATTTGGCTAGGATAGACTAATTGGCAGGGTTGTACTAGATGCAAGGACATGTATATAATTCCATGGAAAGGTTTCATCATCGGATATATCATCATAAGATCTCATAGCATCCTCTTAAGGAATATCTTTGACCTCACCTTAGATATCCAAGACGGTAACTTTAGGCACATTAGTGCCCCTTGTCGGGATTAACCCAAATCCAAGACCCTAATTCCATATCCTTGGTAATTCCATCACTCTGTGTCTAATCTATGTGACTTAGGATATCTTTCTCTGAAGTAATCAAGGAGTTTATCATCTTTAGGTGGGTCATCTTTATACAACCATTTTTTGATATTGGGTTCCATCTCTTGATTGTTCAAAATATTGTTGGATAAGAATATAAAGGAACTCATTTCCTTTTTTTGTGGCTCATATTGTTGTGGACTATTTTTGTGGGAAAAACACCTTTGGGTGTGTGGATCCAAAAGGAGGGCTCCAACTACAAGTATATCTAATGAATTGTACTCTCCACAACTCCTATTGTTGATTTTCATGGTGGAAAGGGTGGATACAAGGATTATGTCTAGATTATAATGAGATTTAGAATAAATTACAACTAAAGTTCCAATATCAATTATTTAGGAAATAGGGCTTTCAACACATGGAAATATGCAAAGGGTTGTCAATCAATGTGGATGGTGATTTCAGTTCTTTGATGTGGAAATTTAATAAACTGATGAAACGTAAAGAGAATGAATTTCATGGAATTAATTGAAGAGTGAAAAAGGAGGATATTATAAGGGAGGTCAAGATCAATAACATGGTAGACTGTATATTGAATTGTTAGTCCCAACTATATCGATAATGATATGGTACCCTCTAACATAAGTTCTAGATTTTAGTAGGCTTTTATTATTATCACCTCTTGCATTATATCTTATTTAATGTATTCCATATTTTTATGAATTTAAAACTAAAAGGGGTTTAGGGTCAAACCATTATCTATTATGACACATTTGACAGTAAAGTCCTTAGTGACAACGACAATACAAAGTGGGAGGTTATGATCGAGCTCAATAGATGACATACGAGAAGGTTTGAATGATAGATGATAATAGATGGCCAAAAAGGGCCTAGAATTGTGTTAGATCAATGTTATTAGGGACATTTGATTCTCATAGGGCCTCATTGAGGATCTCTTAATGGATAGGGGATGTATAGAGGAGATCCAAGATGGAGATTTGTATAAGAATATTCCTAAAATGTTCCAACAGGCTATGGTGTGCATTATGGGAGGAAGCAATAGTAAGAACAACAACAAATCTCCTTCCTCAATGAATAGTGTCTATGCATTGACTATTTGCATCCTTGACTTGGATTACATTGACAAATTAAGGGTTCAAATTGATTGATGCAACCAAAAATAAAATAGTAGTGTATTTAGGCTATGATGCAATTTTTTCAATCACCATGGTTATCTTATTTTCTCTTTCATAGATTTTATCATGGTAGATTAGGATAAGAAAAGCCTTTTACAATGTTGTGTTGAGGAAATACATTTTGATATATTTGGAGGCTCATATTGGGTGGAATTTATACAAGGTTCAACAATGATTTCTTTTTTATTAATGAGATCTTGGATGTAATATTTGAGCTTCATGTATTTCAAAATGGTGTGCCTCTTAACATGATGATAGTTATAATACTCATTTTCTTTATACCGCATGGGTTTGGGTTGATTTTCATTAAAGGGTTGATTCCTTGGGTACATACTTAGGTTGGCCTTGGCTAATTTGTCAAATATTCCATCCAAAGATTTACCAAGAGGGGTGAAGGTACACTTTTGATTATATTGGACTCATTGTTTTTATTGTCCTTAAGGGAAAAACATGCAATTTGTTTTGGTTGATGGTGGTTGATAAGCTAGCAGTAAGTGTTGGTAAGTTGGCATTGGTTCTTTTGATTAAGTAAAAATAGGTTTTGAAAGGACCCGAAACCTTTTACAAAGTACCAAGTAGATAAGCATTGAAAGCCCATGAGAAACTATGCCTCAACACCCAAAAACTAGACAAGCTAAAGAAAAAACCTTAAAACATCAAACAGGAAAAATGACAGAAAAAGATAGCACCAAGATAGCTAAAGGGTCTTTAGGAGATCAACAACCTTATCAGCAAGGATCTCCATGTTCATAGCAGAGGTCCTTAGCTCATCAATCTCTTTTCCATCCATAACCTTTGTCTTCTTTTCATTTCCATTGTACACTTGTTAGGACCTTCGTTATCTTTCATATCCTTTGTGCCTTGGTTTCTTCCCTGCTCTAGCTTATCAAACAAATTCTTGATATTCTTCATGATAGCTTTCAATATGGAGTAGCTTTGATCTGCAAAATTCTTTAGCCCATTCTCAGCACTGTCAACTCTGTTCTCCATTATATCTAGCTTCTTCTGCATCCCTTCACCGTTTTCTCCATAGATCTATGTTTGGCTTCAAGAGGTGGGACTTTCTTCATCAAGTTCTTAACTTATTTAGCATTCCCAATCACCTCTAAGATCCTATCCAAATGCTAGCCTAAAGTCATCTCACCTCTATTAGTCTTGCTAAGATGTTCAATTTCCCTTATGATATCCTGCATCTAATCCAACTTCATAATGTTAATGTCACTTCTCATCTCATCATGCTAAGTTGGTGTTGGTTGTTGATAAGTTGGTATAACTATCTTAGGGCCTCCTATGATAATATAGATGTGTTTAGTGTTAGTGGCTCCATTAGTCGCGTCATTCTTGTTCTTATTCCAAAATGTTTAATGGTTTCATCCTCTAGGAGATCTCCCTCAATGAAGAATTCCTTTTCTTGGATGTCCTTATAGGTGTATAAAAAAGTCATGTGCATGTAATATACCATCTTAGGGTGTAGGTTGTCAATGAATATCTTGGGGATATGTTTCTTGGGAATGTGGTACAAAAATCATGTGGTAAAGGTTTTCTACCATTAATTCAGCTCCCTTCTATTTAGTTTGGCATAGCTCCACAAGTGACAAATCATTTTCAACCAAATGTGTGTATCACGACACAAATGTTTTTGATAGCTTTGTGAAGGTAATGATGGTTCCATATGGGATATTGTAGAACCACTCTAAGGTACTTCCCCCTAAGCTATTTGGAAAGATGTACACAAGGACAATTTTGATATAAGCAACCTCGTGACAAGACATGTCAAATTTTTTTATATGTGTAATGGGATCTCCTCCTCCCTCTTTATTTGTCATTTTTGTGTGTTTCAAAGTAATTTTTGTGTGTCATTTTTTTGGGGTTGTGGTTGTAATTGTTTATAGGATAAGTGGTTGATCCATGGAACTTGAATGGAGAATCCCCATCATTTACTAAGGTACTTTCTGCATTTATGAGGTGATATGTGGTTGTTATTTGTTGGGTTCTTCTAAGAAAGATTATTGTGATGGAGGTAAAATCACCTATGTTGGGAGAGGAACTATTAAATCTCCTATAACAAAAAAAGGATTATATGAGGGTCCTTTGTGGGACATTAAAGGCATGGATGGTGGATTACCCAAAGAAGCCCTTTGGGTGAGAAAATGTGTTTGTAGTAGTCTAGAATGGACTAGTGGTTGTGTATTAGAAGGATGCATGATTTGGGGGATGGTTGCAACAATTTTGATGGACCTTATGTGGGCATCTATAACTAGTTGATATATCTCCATTGTGATGTACAAAGGATGTGTTGGGCCTATAGGACCAAGTTCCCTTTATAAGGCAAGTACCTTCTCATGCAAATTTATCAATGATAGAGTCATAATTGTTTTCTATGATAGTGCTGACCATATGTGCATCACTTGGATGATTTTTCAAGGCTTCCAAAATTCTAGTAGTTGGTACTTCATCCTAGTACACTTCTTCAACATGTGCTTGGTTTTGGGGGTCAAAGGTGATAATAGCATTGTTAGGATGTAGTGTCGTGCTTGAGGAACTTGTGGTAAGATTAAGACCCATATCCTTTATTTTCTTTGATTATATACCCGATGGAATGAAATGCAAGTTCTATGATGTATGGAGGATTTTTTAATACACAACAAGACTAAGGATGATAAAGAACTTACCTAAATATGATGAGGATGTAAGTAATAGGGATGGAATTTCCTAAGGATCCAAAGGATGACTTAGCATAATTAAGGAGTGAATAGGCACCTAGTGTAGATTTATATGAATATTATTAACTTATAATAGGGTGGTCATCCTCTAAGTATATCCTTGTAGCAATATCATACTTAGAGGATGACCACCCTAAGTATATCATACTTGGTGGTCATCCTCTAAGTATGATATTGCTACAAGGGTTTTACTAGATAATTCTATCTAGGATGATGACTAAATGGCTAAGGGTGACCCACTAAAATGAAATGATGAAAATGCAAGTTGGTGGTGACAAAAGAAAGGATATGTATATTTGTATGCTTCAAAGTTGACAAAGGCATGGTTCAAGTGATGTTTTCTCATAAACATGAAATCTTGTTGTTCAAGATGATTTTTTCATATTTATCACGTTATTGGATTTCTTATTAGAATGATTTCATAAGATGTTGATTCTTCTTGAAATCTTGATTGAATACTTTATTCTCTTCATAGGATAAAAGTTGTTAGACCTTGACCTTCTTATGTTGCATAGAATCAGACATAACATAGAGGAATTTTTATTTTTGATGGAACAAACTGACTAATAAGGACAACAAATTTTGAAGACCATTGAAAAACTATATATTCAAGATGTTGGCAAAGCTTGAATCTCATCGATTTTATGTGAAGACAAAATTTCTCATATGCAGACAAAAATCTGCAAAGATAATGAAGTCAAAGCACAAATGATGATTGGGAAGACAAGTGAATTTTCAGGTTTTGTCTAAGTTAGATTGATGTTTTGCTATTTGGTTTGTCTTTAGGTCAATTTGTTCATTTTCAAGAATTGATTTTTAATATACATGTAAATAATTAACTACACCATGTATACCTTGATCCATTTTTTTGGGAATAATAGGTATTCTTGAAACATGTCTCTAAAAATAGTCGTGCAAAGGATAAAGAAACTTTGTACGAGACAAGAAATTACGACTTTGGGAAATATTTGATATGACATTGATACTTTGTTTGTGTGTGTTATAAAAATGAACTTTTAAAGTCACCCCATATTTTTATGTGGCAATAAAGAAAATACAATTATTTTCTACCCTAAGGAATTAGCTTAGTCATAAATAAAAAATTTCGACTTGATATCCCTTAGGTCACACAGCCATGTTACACCCTAGAGGGAACCCATGTTTTTGCATTTTGCAAGAGCAATGCTAATTATAGTCAAATGATAATACATAATGAGACCTCCAATATTGTATTATCCTATTTAAAACACTCAAGGGGATACATATGGTGAGTGTCTTTAGGTGAGATTCTTTCCCCTCCTTGCAAGAAAATTAAGATACTTTCAAAGGTAAAGTGGGTAGGCTACTAATTAATGGATTTTAGTAAGATTTGTGACATCTCCCCAATCATTTTATACATGTGTGAATCACTTAAGAGACTTTTTGGTCATTCTAGCTACTTAGGGATACTTCACTTGATCTAG
Organism: Cupressus sempervirens; assembly: GCA_028749045.1. Lineage (NCBI taxonomy): Eukaryota > Viridiplantae > Streptophyta > Pinopsida > Cupressales > Cupressaceae > Cupressus > Cupressus sempervirens. The sequence goes on from CM053786.1 coordinate 770,766,257, forward strand.
ACTATCATTAACATGCAATAAAGTTCAAAGTTTTTGTAGCATATGGTTAATACCAAAAAAATCAATATCTTCAAAAATAGACTTGATCTTGAAATGAAACTTTATTGGCATGATGATATATCTAAAATTAACCTCTAGGGAGAAATTAGAACATTCTAAGCTCTAATAACCAACTCACTAAGAATAGTAAGATTCCATTAATAGTAACTATGCACTATGATAGCCCTTATTGACAAGAAAAAATATTTTTGGGTGATGAAAGATTTCCCCTACACCCTAAATTCTCCTACATCAATAGGTCTTGCATTAGGTCTAACATTATATCTGCATTAATTATATTTGCATCTATATTGCCAACATGTAAAATAGTATCCTATAAATAGTGTAGTAGAAGTATTTCCCTTGCATTATTTTTCCCTATGACCAAATTTGTTACTTGTGAACCATCTTACATTAAATCTATATCCATTTTTTTCCCTTTAAGATACTTCTTGATGTTTCTCAATCTTGGCCACTCTTTCATCAACAATTTTAGAACTTTCTCTTTTATCACATCTCAATCCTTGTTTATTTATCATCAATTAGTCTTTTCCTTTCCAATTGTTCATCAAGGTTTTTTAATATGATTATGAATTAACCCTTGAATTTAGTTGTGTAAGTTCATTCCTTAGGATTTTATTCACCTTCTCAAGTTCTTGTTCAGTTTACTTGGTCTCATCAAGATCAAGTTGCATATGACCAACTTGAATGTTCAATTTGTGGAATCTATATGATTTTCCTTCAAAGCTTTCTCAAGAATTTATTTATCTTTCTTAATTTATTCAATCTCTTTTGACATCCTCGAGATTGTTATCTTCATTTAATATTGCATTTCATTTGTTTAAGTCATAAGCTTCTTAAGATAATGTGGTGCAGATTTATCTTTTTCAATTGCCTCAACAAAAATACTTCCATCTATCTACATCTGGTTGTTGAGTACACGTCTTTTTAGTGATTAGATTTTTAATGCTTGTCAAAATGATACAGTACACACGTCTATGCTTAGAAGATTTTTATCTATCACCAATGACTAATTGTGTAGTCTTATTTTGGGATAATATTAGGGACATTTTAAAAGGAATAAAGGTTCTAAGAGAATGGTCCTTACACAAATATAATAAAAAGATATCTAAACATTAAATAGGTAAGACCATAAAACATGGTCTACGTGGAAAAAACCTTTTAAGATATGAACCCCACAATTTAAAGAATCTTGATTTATTATTAAAAAAACCAATGAAGAAGATTAGACTTACAAAGAAAGATATTGCATGAGCAGTTATACTATACTCTACTTTTATATTGCAAAAATTTACCACAACCTAACATGCACTCATCTAGCTAATGAAACTCTCAAACGTTATGAAAGTATATATACTCATGGGTTTATGAGGTCAACATCACTTGCCTAATCACAATCCACATATCCACAATCCACATATCCACAAATATAAATTAAATGTTAAGCCTCTACAACATATAAATATTAATATAAGAAATACTCATAATTTCATCACAAATACATAAAGATTCTATTTACTATATATTTTTGTACTCATCCAATACTAGCCATAAATAAATTATAAATATTATTTTTGGGATTATGTAAAGTATAATATTTATAAGTAGCAGATATTTTCCATAGCAAGTCAAATTGTGATATTGCTACCAGGATTTAACTGTGTAGTTTTTTATTCGAACTCATTGACCCATGTTTCATGAGTGGTGATTCACATGAATTCATCTCTCATGAGAATAAATAGAATACTTAACACTCATTCGATCTAGGAGATGCTCACAGGTGTGAAGCATCAAGACTTCTCAAGAGGTCACCCATCCCAATACTACTCCGGCTTGAGCACGCTTAACTATGGAGTTTTCTCCATGGCTAAACCTACTATGCTTACAATACCATTTGAAAAACCTTCACCAAGCGTTGTGCCTTATGAACCATTTATTATAAATCCCCTTAAACTCATCAATTGATAAGTAGGAGATATTTTCTACAGGAAGTCAAATTGTGATATTGCTACCAAGATTAAACTAAATAGTTTTTGAGTCAAACACATTGACTCATGTTTCATAAGTGGCAATTCACAAAAATCCATCTCTCATGAGAATAAATAGAACAATTAGCACTCATTGTATCTAGGTTCAATGCTCACAAAGGTGAAGCACCTGGACTTCTTCATAGGTCACCCATTCTAGGACTACTCCTGCTTGAGCACACTTAACTATAGAATTTCGTCCATGTTTGAACCCACTCTTCTTAAAACCCTATTTGTAAAACCTTTACCAAGAATTGTGCCTTATGAACCATTTATTAGAAATTCCCTTAAGTTCATCAATTGATAAATAGGATTAGAGTGCTAATTGTTCCATTTATTCTCATGATAGATGGATTTATGTGAATCACCACGCATGAAACATGGGTCAATGAGTTTGACTCAAAAACTACATAGTTATGTATTGGTAGCAATATCATAGTATAATATTCATCAAGCAACTAATAATATTAACATAACGAACTCCATTCATATCCTCCATCTCGCTATGAGATCTTAGACACTACTCAAGTTTGAGAGAGATTAACATAACAAACTCCATTCATATCCTCCATCTCGCTATGAGATCTTAGAAATTGCTCAAGTTTGTGAGAGATGGAATGGTTATATATTTAATTTATATTAATCATTTTCTAGATTCATCCCACTTATTAAAAATTTATTTGATCAAATTATAGCCATACATTTATCATAAAAGATCTCCATCTTCCATTTTTACATGACTTTTAGAAATGTGTGATATCCCTTATTAGTCAGATTATGAATGCTTATGTGATTATTACACATATTGGAGATTAGTCTAATGCACTTGATTCAAACATCACCATGGTCCTCCTCACACATTTGATAACTTTTAATCTTCATCTTCCATTCAAACCAACACAAATTTGTTAACTAACATCCCTTGATACACCAATTACAAGTTGTCAGTTAGAGGTTTATAAACTATTCAACCCTCTTAATCATCTCAACCATCTATTTATTGGATTAATATTAATCATCCTACAAATCTATAAATAAATAAATAATCCAATCTAAATGGGATAAAAAAATCATGAAAACAAATTGTGCTACTAGTTTAAAGAGAAACCCACATCAATCACATATATTGAGAACATAAACACTTCTGACCTATAGGATAAGAGGTGTTAAGATTTATTTTGCAAGGATTCTCAACATTTGGAACACTATACATTAAAATAAACTATATGTGCATTTGGAGGCAAGATATAAGCTAATTTTATGTATCTATGTCTTACATACATGAGTTATTTCCTCTTGTTCATAGTTCAAATTATCCATCATGATTGTATATAATAGTCTCTAGCTAAATCAATAGATTGTCTTGTTTGAATGGTAGTTTTTTTGTCTAGACATGTTTTGGAGGAAGATTTTAGATTTTTTTTCTATAGATCTTACCATTTTGTGTTTAGATCCACATTAAGCTATGTGCATTAGATAATATTTTTGGGTTGATTAGTTAACATGTTTTATCATTTTGCTATATGTTATGCATAATTTTTTTAATAAAGGATTTTGCATTGCATTTTATTTCATTAATTCAAATTTTGGAGGCATTTGTATGTTTGGTTGCCCTTTATCTTATGGGATGGCCCACATTGAGAGCATGTGCTCATGTTGGTTGAATTTTTGTAAATTTTGTTTATCTTTACTCTAATCAACCTAGTTGATGTTTTTGGTGATAAGACTAACATATAAGTGGGAAGATGCTTAAGTCGTGAATGCACTAAGTGTGGATTAAATGTAAAGTCAATGCAATACCAACAGGGAAGAACATATGTGATAATTGTTAATATCCTTAAGAGTGGACAATTTTTGTGGTAGCAAATGTTTAACATGATCAGAGGATCCTAAATCTTTTCAATTAATCAATTCCCTATTCATTCTAGAATACAATGAATTATTTTGGTATCTTTTATAGTATTGTATATTCTCTTAGGATAATACATCCATGTCTTGCAAGTCCTTTGTATAATTACAAAAGGTTGTATGCCTTAGGTTGCAAGTCCATATCAAGTGTAGTGATATCCTTAGCTTATGGCCTAACCATTAGTCAAGTTGTTCATATAATGAGTGTGATTTTCATTATGGTTTTCCCCACATTGGGTTTTCTATGTCAGAATTCAATTTTCGTGTGATTATGTGTTCTTTGCAACATCTTTCATTGATTCCTAGTTGGATAAAGATATACTTGATAATTGTTTGTGATAGAAAAATTTAAGTTTTGTTAAAGATAAAATCGCAAAATGTGAAAAATGACCATTCTCATATATATCCATTTTATGACTGAATATTTTATTTCATCTTGATTCTAGATGCACCTAAAATTAGTATGTCAAAGGCTATTCAAAGTGAGGAGAAAACATGAGGATTAAAATAACATAAGTTACATTTTTCCCTTTAAAAAAAAAATATATGTGGACTCGGTTATCCCTAATATAATAATAAGTCTACAAATAGAAATTATTTGTGTAAATTTTAGTAGCTAACTTAGACCTAATTTAATTATCTATCTTAACATACGAATTTTGTTTATAATTCTATGTACCATTGGTCAAATATGTGTACAACATTAAATGAATAATTTGAAATGCAAATATAAATATGGTCTGAAACGATCTCTTCTTACTTTTTGTTGATTTACAAATCAAGAAAAAGAGAGAGCTAGTATTTGTTGTATTAAAGGACACAAACTCTTTCAACTTTAGGCATAAAGAATATAAGATTTCTTATCTACTAGCTTATGTTTATATACCTACATCATTCACTTGCATTAATATTTGCATTAGTGATAAACTAGGTCACATTGTATGGTTTCTTGCATTTTTAATTTGGTAATTTAAAATTGGATTCAAAAGGTTTGACATAGCAAAAAGATTTCCACTTAGAAAACTCCTAATAACATTTGTCAAAACTTCAATATATCAGAGAGATAACTTAGATACTTAGAAGTGGACAATTTAGTTCTACCAATCTCAATAGGATTCACGACAAAGGATCATTTTTATAGAAAAAGATATCAATTCTACAAAATAAATTCAACTCATAATAGGGAATAAACACTCAAACATAAACTGAATCTTAATAGTTAGATACCTAAACACTAACCAAAATTTTATACCAAAAACATCATTTACAAAATATATTTCTATATATCACTTAAAAATTTAATGCTAATTCTTTTGGTCATTTATATAATACAACTAAATATTCATTAATATCTCAACTATTTAGTCATGTGTTTAATGACTAAGAAATATTTTAATTATAAAATGAGCTACAATGTAAAGTTTGTGTATAGATAATTTATAGTCCATCTTTATGAATTTAAATAATATGATTATATAAAAAATACTATTAATAAGATATTTTAGTTATTAATTATTAATTTTATTCATTCATAAAGTAAAATAAAGTTTTTTTTAAAAATTTATGTTTTATTTTATTTTTTATAATGTTTTGATAAATATAAGAAGAAAAATCAATGGTGTTGGCCCATTCAGACAAGCCAAAAAGGCTTAGTAGAAAGGAGGAGTATGTTAACAGTACATTTATAAAAAAACCTTAAGAATCAAAGCACAAGTATCCAAATAGAGATAGTTTAGAGTTCTAGTAACTATAGTAACCATATAATTAGTCACATGATAAATATAAAGAACAATTAAGATAATCAACATTAAAGTCTTGACCCAAATCATTAACAATTGTTGAGTCTTTAACAACATATTAAAGTATAACCATAAGGGACAAGAGGCATTGCAAAATCTTAGAAAAACTAGAAAGGAAAGTATTAAACTAGCTATTATGTCCACCAGACTAGGTAATAACTCCATCCCATTCACCAGTAAGGGATTTAAAGAGCTCCTTATAGATCCTTTATTTTTTAGTATTAGGACCAAGCATATTATTATACAACATGCACATAGATATAGTAGATATATGCATAACCCTTGAACTTAAACATGATATGTGGGTAGCCTTCCTACCCAACTCCACCATCCTAGTCCTCATATTTTCAAAGTTTCCTTTTAAGGAAACACAACCCTTACAGGTCCCATTGGTATTGTCAATATAGGTCCTTGTGCCACCAATAATTTCCTCCATCATTTTATTTTTATTTGTATCAATTGGCTTAGAACAATCACTCTTTGAAACATTGAAAGAGGAGTCATCTTCACTACCCTTAATGTAAATGGCCTTCTCCAAATATCAATATCCCCCTTGTGATTTTTCTTCTCCTTATTCTCACTAAGATTCTTGTCCTCATTATCATCATTAAAAATATCTTCATGAACATTCCTATAAGAGTCCTCAATTTGTTTGTATTTACCCCTTTTAGTAGACCTAGTGATCATCTATGAGTATTCCTCTAAGTGGTATCCTAAACTAACTTCTCATCAGATTCACATTCCTAGATAATGGATTTAGTTTTTATGTTCCTCAAGTTTCCCTTAGAATGAATAGGGATATTTATTTTCTTCTTAGATGACTCAATTTTAATTTATTCCACCAAATTGAAGTGTGTTGGGATTTCAAGGCTTAGGTGGTATGAGCTAGTTTTTGTTTCAGGATTATGAAAGCTTTGTTTCCTACTAGGTCCAGGTGTGTCCAAAATGCTAGTAGAGGGAGGGGAGCGATGAGAAAGATGATATTCATTTCTAAAGATTTGGTAGGGAGGGAATAAGGTCAAATGAAAGTGGTGAAGGAAAAAAATGAGGCCTTGGTGGAGGGGAATTGGTTGTTTACCATGACACTTAGCAATATCAACAACCTCTTTCATAGTTTTCTCTTGGGAATCAAAGACAAACAAATAAAAGAGATTAAGCTTCTATTACAAAAGTGATTAAAAAAGTGGGCATGTGGTAGAAGTGAAAAATCTTGAAACAACCATATAGGGTGAACTATTTCATAATCATGAGACATGCCTAGTCCCTAGGCACCTAAAGTTTATCCCTTTGTTATCCTCCATGCATCTTAACACAATAATCATCTAGTCTGAATGATTGGCTCATACTTTCCATATTAAAGGCCTTTCTCCACTTCCACCATTTTATGTTTGTTGTGGGTATCCTTTTTTCCTAAGTAATTACCTCACCATTAACCTTGAAGCTAATGCCACCTGCAAAGACCCTCCTATATACCAAGAAATGGAAAATTGCACCCAAAGGATCTCATCATATTTTCCAATAACTGGCGAGTCCCACCTTCTCCACTTCCACCATTTTATGTTTGTTGTGGGTATCCTTTTTTCCTAAGTAATTACCTCACCATTAACCTTGAAGCTAATGCCACCTGCAAAGACCCTCCTATATACTAAGAAATGGAAAATTGCACCCAAAGGATCTCATCATATTTTCCAATAACTGGCGAGTCCCACCTTCCTTACAAATGTACTATACTATAATTTCATTACTAAATACATCAGGCTTGTTTTTCTAAATACAAACCTTATCACCACCCATGATTGCATAACTAGTCAAGAACATAGCAGAAACTCATAAATGAAAAGAGTGCAAAGATCCTAATTAAATGAAAACATTTAATAAAAGGAACGTTTGAGAAATATCATAATTATTATATGATATCAAAATATTATTAATACCACTCTATTTCTTTCAGGAATGGAAACCAAATTTTCTATAGATTAAAATGGCTTCACACATCATAAAATAATTAGGCTCATAAATACCAAAATCCAAATGCCTTGATTTCATGCAAAGGTGTTAATACAAATTATTCTTGTTTTACCAATACATAATTACATGGCCAACAGAATAGTAAATGGACACATCAACAGACATGTCATCATCCACTCGCCACCTCCAAGTGGACAGATACAAAATACCTACCAAGATAAAACCCACCATAAAAAAATTGAATTTAAACCTCTTAATAACCCTACACCTAAGGTTGTAAGAAATAAAAAAAAGTTCTTAAACTATACACATGGATAAACATCATAGGGATAAATGATGTGTTTTATCATCTTCAAGTATAATTCTAAATCATGGAGGAAGATCCTTTGCATTTCACCAATATTTACAGGTAGCGGTATGGTGACCAAAAGAAGCTAGGGAATCCTCCATCTCATTCCCTTATTTGAAACATGTGATGGACAAAGAATTCTTCAAACCTGAATAACAAACATTGAATGTCAATCAAAATAGAAGTTGAAGAAAAAATTATCTTTAAATTTCCTTTGATAGCATCCACTGCAAGTTTGGAGTCACCCTTTACGAATAGAGTTGTAACCCAAATGGAAAGATAAATTTTAATGTTGTAAAAGAGTTCCAAAGACTTAATTTGATTTCTAGACACATCCAACAATAAATAACTATAAGACACAATCAATACACCATCATGATTGTGAATGACTTCACTCCTAGAAGCTACCATTTATAAATGATCTATCAAGGTTAAGTTTGACCCATCCCTTATCAAGAGGTTTCCCTTTAGTATGTTTTTTGAGATTTTTTAAATAATTATCTAGTATGGCATAAATTTTAGGAAACTTATGATTCATGGAAATAATGAGATCCCAAGAGGAAGGATGTGATACTTGGTTTATGTATTTTCAAAATAGAAATATTGTCAAAGAGAATCTTCAGAAAGGACTTGAACAAAACATGTATAAGACTCTCATATGACCTAAAAGCCATATTGATCCATTCCTTCCATAGTCTCTAGTAGGCATGGAGAGATATAAGATTCCACAATTTATTGACATAATGGTTGGAAATGAACCCAAATTATTCGTCAATAAACTAGTGAAGACCCGCATTCATAACCCAATCCAAGATGAGATTGTTTAAAACATTCTTCCAAAGTTTAACAACTTAATGGTAGTAATTAATAGGTGAGGTATAGTCCCTTCCTCTTTCTTACAATGTTAACATCTATCAAGGATCTATAATACCATATGAATGAGGTTTTATTGAGTGAGGATCCTATTATGAATGACAATCCGCCAGAAGAAGTTGAGTTTAGAGCTAAGAATGAGCTATTTTGGAACTTCCCCCAATAGTTAGAGGGGACAACATATTTTTATATTAGTTTGTATGTAGAACTAACTATGAATACACCTTTACAGTCAAGTTTCCAAAAAAAAATTATCACTTTTGGAAATAAGGGGATATGTGATCTATTGATTATCCCATGTAATTAAGTGATTTTATGTCCAAGATGGGGATTATCTCCAAGAAAAAAGAGAAAAATCATTCCACCTAACATTAAAAAAGAGTCCTTAATATAAGACTCAATTGATATTTTGGCAACCCCATGAGTCCTTTGAAGTTCCCATTAGAATCCAAACTCCTAATACCTAACTTATCATCCTCCCAAAATTTGATGTATTCTCCATCCCTAATTTTCCATTTCATACCCTATTGTAGAATATTTTTGCATGTGATAATGTTTTTCTAGAATATAGAACTTTGTAGTATCCTTGGGGTAGTAAGAAGTTTATGAAATCACACATTATTCAAGTATTTAGCTTTCATAAATGGTTCCAATCAATATTTTGTTAACTTGTAACCAAGTTTATAAATTAGGGCCTTGTTAAGAGTTGTAATTTTTTTCATCTTTAAAATTCTAATTTTTTTAGGCGTACAAACCATCTCCAACTAATAAGAGATAATCTATTCTTCTCCTTAGTCCCTAACTTAAGGAAACAATACTATAGTCTTTCCAACCTATGAACCATAGCTCTAGAGATTTTGAAATTGCAAAGGAAGTAGGTTAGTATACCTTAGAGGGAAGCCTTTAGGATTCAAATTTTCCTAGAATTACTCATAATTGTTCCCTTCCAACTAGCATTTTGTTTTAAGTCTCTCCAAGATGGTATTATAAAATTGGCAGTGACATCCTTGATAGTGAGGGGGTGGTCAAGGCACAACCCTAGAAGCTCATCACATTGGCATCCAAGGATATTTATAATGCTATCCTTAAATCATCCTTAGTATTGAAAAAGTAGATAGATATACTACTATTATTGATATGTTATTTAGAGACATCAATATAGAGGGTGAGAAAATATTGTTGTCCCAAACTAGTACTGAGAGGGGCGGGGGAGTGAATCAACACAAACTTTAAAATCAATCACTTGAGCTATTATTCCAAATAATATATATACCAGTTGTTTTACTAATAGCATAATGATGAAAGAAACAAGATAAAAGCATACAAACTTGCACAAAGACATCAATGACACATGGATTTTTGTATATGGAACCCTCAATAAGCGAGTGAAAACCATAGTGGGAGTAATAAGCCCACTAACCCTTCCTTACACATAAAAAGGTGTCCTGTTAAAGGCTACAACTATTCTTTTTGAGAGCACATCCTGCTAGGAATGTTCATAATCAGCTAGGATAACAAAAACTTATCAAGGCCCCATTGTTAGAGTATTTAAATTCTATTTCAGAGAGACACCTGGATAAAGGATTTACAAAGATTTGCACTCAATTCTTTCTTGCTTAAAGGATTACCATAGTTTCAATAATGAGAAAGAAAACTAAAGTTCAGATTTAAAATGTGGTACACCTTTCCTAAATCTTCTATTCAAATACCTTGAAAATTATTTGATCTTCTCTCTATTTATATTGGCTTGCTTCATGTGTTAGATTTTACAAGTGAGAAGATTTACTTTTGATGGGGGGGTGGTGAATTAGAAGTAACAAACTTTAACCTTTCCAAGACCTCTTAGCTGAAATCATTCACATGCATCTAATTCATCTGATAAACATAAAAGTAAAGACATGCATGAAAATAGATAACACAAGATTTTGGTAACCCAAAAACCCTCCAAAATGAGAAGGTAAAACTAGGATGGGGATGACACCCACAAAGTATCATTGCAACAATATGTAACTGTTCAAGGTTACACAATTTAACCACTTCGAATGGTCTACCCTATGAAAGGCCTATCTTGTTAAAGACTTTACACCCTGTTAAAAGTGACCTGGTTAAAGGATTTACAAACACTCACTTGGAATGTTACCTTGTTAAAGGATTTAGCACCTTGTTGAAAGGCTTACAACACTGCTATTAAACTAACCTATCATCATAGGATTTTCATTCCTAATACAATTGCTAGAGAGTATTAGAAAGTCTTCACCTGATGACTTGCAATCCTTAATTGTTGATTCTAGATCCTCATTCTGCTCTGTCTACTTTGATCCTTGCTTGATCTGATATGTCTCTTCTCAAAACTTTGATACTCTATTCTTGATCAACCGAATTCTGCAATATTGTTATGTTCTTTCTAAGTGTTTACATCCCTCTACACTTTGCTAGCATTCTCCCATAATCTCTTACTCATGCATGCATGCAATGGGGTTTCATACTCCTTTTAAAGGCTTCAAAGACTTAGGGTTAGGTATGAATCTACGATCAATATTCATTCTTCATTTTCTGCTCAATTCTTTCACTTTTCCTATTGGTTGCATGCCTTCTCTATTTTTCTTATTGGCTGCATGCCGATTACATAGGTAATGCAAAAGATTCAATCTTATCTTAAAGATCCTTTGAGATTCATCCTAAGTTGGCTCAAAAAAGGGTTTACATCTAAGTTTGTGAAGGCACAAACTCATATGCTGATTCTGTGTTACTCAGCACTTACTAATTGCTAATGCTCGACACATCTAGGAATTCTGTCTCACTTGGCTCCTATAATGATTATATTTTGCTCAACATCTATACTTTTCTCGGCACCTATAGTGACTCAGCATCACTTATCACTCAACACTTGAACTTTACTCGGTACCTAAAGTTCACTCGGCACCTATTGGATCTCTGGCTCGACACACACTGTAGCTCAACATCTGTATTATACTTGACATCAACTTAAGAATTGGTTAAGTGTATTGACACTCAATTGTCAAAACCAACCTGAGACCAACAATCTCCCCCTTTGACATGAGTGGCAAAAACACTTAACTAAGCATTATGAATCCGATCTCTATGAGTATACTACACATTTTGTTCGACATATGTACAAGACTTCAAAAAATTGTTCCAAATTTTGTAGAAGACTATATACCTAAAAAAATTGTAACTCCCCCTGAGCTGATGTGCCATTTTTGTAACCAAAATTCCATGAAGCTAAATTTATCTCATGCTGATATTTCATTATCTTCCTTATCATTCCTTTGCCTCCATTTTTGTGTACCCTATTTTTGTTTTGTTTGTACTCCCCTTTTGTTTCTGCTCCCCCTTTCACATCTTCTTGTAGGTTTTGCATCCTATTGGCTTTATGCCCTTATTTCTTCTTCAAAATTGTGTTATATGAATATCTCCCCCTTTTATTTACATAATGCATTATCTCTCCCTTTTTGACACTTATGTTAAAGGGTCCTAAGAATAAATAGAATATTTGGCCAAAAATGTTTTATTTACCTCCATTATCATCTTTAGAGAAGCATCCCAATTGTCTAAGGCAATTTCCAATGCTTTGTGTTGGATGGTTGTCTTTGCTGCAAGATGTATTAGGCCTTCTAGGGTAGAAAGATTAGGATCTTTCTTTAAAAAAAATTCTGCATTGGCCACCTCCTTATGTAGTACTTCCAAGTGTGGGGTAATAGCAGATTGTATTTGTATTAATTTGGCCTTAACATTAGCCTCTTCTACTATCAATATAGCTAACTCTTCCTGAGTGTGAAGTGTTGTTACAAAATGCTTCTCACTTTGAGCTGGATCTTTATGTAGTTGTGTGCTAGATATTTAAGATTGCATTCCAAGCTCAATATTCTCTGGCTAGTTTCTTGTGTGAAAAATGATGAGTCACACAATTTGGAGTACAATGAGAATATATTCTCAAGTACTATTTTCACTTTCTCAACTTTCTTGGCCAGTTTAACTTGTGACAATGCTATCTCACTAGATATCTTTTCATTAACTTTCATTTGAAATTTCTTTTCAGACCACTCTAATAATTTAACATTTGTATCAAGGTCTTCATTTTGTACCTGGTCCACTATGTTGGACAATTGCTCCATGATGGGCTTTTTTTCATCAGGTACAAGCAAGCTAAATGCATCAAGGAATATGTCTTTGATTTCTACCAATGTTTTCTTTTGTCTATACTCATTTCTGAGTATCTCGTGCTTCTTCTTTCTCTCTAGTGCATCTTTCACTTCATTTATATGTGCCAAGTTCATTGTTTTGTAGTCATAACTAGGTATGATTATTTCCTCATCAAGTGTAGGATCTCCATAGTGAAGTACCCTTGCTACTTTGGTGGAGCTCGAGCTTGGTGCTGAAATTTGTAGTGGCATTAGTGGTCGACTGCTTGGTAGGAGTCCCCATAGTAGGCAAGTTTACCAGTGTCTATATTGCCTCCTGCTCTCTTTCCTTGGGGGTTTTCTCCTCTTCCTTCTCTTCTTCTCTATTGCCTTGATCAATGATAATGATTTGAGGAGTTACACCTTGGATTTGTGATGTAGGAACATCTTGTCCTGTTTACTCCTTTGCTTGCTCCTTGGCAGTTGTTGTTGTTGCTATTACTATGGGATCAACCTTAGCAGTTGTATCTTGTGCTGCTTGCTCTTTTGGTTGATCTTCTATAGCTATGGGAGGTCGTGAAGGTGGTTCTTGTGTGTTCACCTTCTCCCTAGTAATCTCTACTATAGCCTTTTGCAATTCTTCCACACTCACCAAAATAGGATTCGTGCACAATTGTGAATGCAATGTTGTTTGGTGAAGGATCTTTTCGAGATCCTCTATAGTCAATGGATTGATGTTCTGACCTGAGGTGTTAGGAACATCTTTGACAATTACAATTTCTATAGGTATTGTATGTGGAGCACTTGGTGGTGGCAATTGGGTGTCTTGGACACTCTGTTCAACTGTTTCCTCTTCACCTTGTTGTGTCTTCTCCACTGTTTTCTCTTCTTTTTCTTTCTCTCCTTCTTCCTCTTTTTCATTCTCCTCTTCTTCCTCATTATTTCTTCCCTCAAAGGGATCTTCCTACCCTTCCTTGATAGTAGTCAATCCATAAATCAATTTTCATATTTGTGTGAATTTCTTTACAACATCCTCTATTTTATTTTGTAAGATGCTAAAGGCTTTGTATTTGGGTGCAAATTTCCTCCAATGTTTCTTACTGGCCTTGCTTATTTGACCTTTTTTAAGGTCTAACATTACATGGGCCAATGTAGACTCCCTTATTTCTTTTTCCATATTAAGGCAGTAATGCCATTTATTCTCTACAATGGAGCTTAGCTCCTTAGGCATAGAATTGTCAAGTTCAAGTGGGGTGGTCTTGAACTTGGCCATCATAGTGTAGATAGACTCTTCCACTATGTTTTTTTCTTCTCTTGACAATTTATTAAAACCAATTCCTTTTAATCCATTCAAATCTACATTGTCCCTAATGTTATCACAAATACTTTCCAAATTAGACTTGGTAGAGTGTCTTACCAATATGAATTGATCATTTTTAGACCGTCTTTTCTTCATCTGACTCTGGGGGTGCAACATATTTTCTTCTTTTCTTTTGTTCTATAGGCCCTCCTCACTCCATGGATTTTTGCTTCCCTTGTTCCTTTGCCACTTGTGTTGGTTCCTTGGTATCTACCCTTGTAGTTGGCTTCGTTGGGCTTGGCTTTGTTGTTTTCTTCTTCCCCTTGGGCTATGCAATAGGCTTTTTTTGTGCCTTTCTCTTCTTTGGTTCAGCCCTAGGTGCTTCCTACTTGACACCTTCCTCTTGTTCTACATCCTCACCCATGCCTTGGGTCAAGGCAAGTGTTTCTTGTTTGTGTTCTTCTTCATCATCTTCTGCTTCTTCACCTTCTTCTTCTTCTTCTTCTATAGTGCCCTCACCAAATTTGGCCTTTAACTTCTTTACAAGTTTATCCTTCTTCTTTCGTGTGGAGGCAATCTTCAACTCCATATCCACCTTTGACCTTACCACATCATAGGTTCCAAAATGTGGTGCACTTTTGTCCACTTAGCTAGTAGTGCAGTTATAGCTACTGATGCCTCATCTATATTTATTTCATAACCAAGAGGTCTTAACCATCTAACTCTTGGTATGGCAGCCTATATGTATGTATAATCGATATCTACAAGAAAACATGTATCATTTGCATGCTTTTCTACCAATGAAACTTGTATTCTTAGCCTTTGCTTCATGGTCTTCTTGAAGTCTTCAAAATAGCTAGTCATAAGGGTCTCAAAATTAGCTCCCATTTGTTCTATATATTCATTAACTTGAGCTATGATAGACCTATTTTCTTTCCAAAAAACTTTACCAAAAGATGGAAACTCATTCTGTACATAGAAGAATATACAAATCAAAATAGCACCAAACTTGCATTGTGCTCCCTTGGTTCTTCTTATTGTTGCTTAATTCTCATTGATTTGTTGCAGTTGCAGTTTTGCAAGATCATAAGTATGATCCTTTTTTAGTAATTTGTAACCCACATCCATTGCAATGCAAGGAACACTATTAAGTTTACTGGATTGGTAGAATTTGTGTGCAGTAGTCCTAATAGCAAAGTAAACAAGAGGGTCTTGAATAGTGTTTATTGTCATTCCTCTCTTGTTCCATTTGGCACCAATGTTCTTTTCAATTGTTTCCTTAGAATCACTCCTAAGGGTCTTTGGCTGATCTAGGGTTGGGTACATTGTCACTCTATGTACAACCCTTTTTGTAATTTTTATTGGACCATCCTCCAACCATAGACTTTCATCATGTATCTTGCTAAGTACTATCCTGATCCATTTAGTTTCAAAAATTGTGGGGAATTCTAGGGCATGTGTCAAACCCTTGTTCTCAACAATTTGATACTCTTCTTTTAAAACTCCATTTTCACATAATTTCTCATAAGCTTCCCTCATCTCCATATCTCCTATATCTCCAATTTTGCAATTGTAACATCTTCTAACATCTTGGACCATAACTACCTTAGGGGGTATGACAGATAGGGCTCTAGCTAGGTCATTTTTATATGCCTCTTCAGGGATTGGCCAAAAATTTGGTTGTTTCACTTGATTGGACACTAGTTGAACCTAAAATTATTCTTTCTCCTATGTTTTCCTAGAGCTGGAAGCCATTTGTGTGATCTAGGATTTGAACATGAAGAAAATGTGAAATTGCATAACTCGACACAAATGTAAATACCTTGAATTCAATGAAATTTTGCTGAATCACTATTGAAATTGGCTCAAATGTTGGATTCTTTGCTTTGAATTCGTTCTGCACTCTTCTTCATCTTTGCTCTTTGTTCATGATGAAGAAAATGATTTAAAATGTGATAATATACCCTATTTTCATTGCATTTAATTCTTAGTGCATTTACAACTATCCTCTCAGCTTCTTAAGCATTTCTACATTACTCAGCTTCCATTGCCTTTTCACTACTCGACATCCACAGGAGTATCCCTCACTTGGCTTCAACTGAAATTTCTCTTTACTCGGCTTCCACTACCAACTCGGCTTGTACTAGAATTTTACTCGACATCTTAGAACAACTCGGCAACACTTATGAAATCTTGAAATTTTAACTTTGCATCTTTATTCATGTTGATCTCTTCTTTTCAGTACTTGCTTGTGTAGGAACTGATGTATGATGAAGCTTTGTATATCAATTCCACATGCCTTCTTTTTGCTTAGTTTGATGAAGTGTGACCACTTAACCTTTTAGGTGAAGTGATCCCTTCATTTGATGTGTTACTCCCATCTTTCTTCTTCCATGTCTTATTCATTTCTCCTTTGATGTGTTCAACATCTACCTTCTCTTTACCTTCATTGTTCTTTGAGTTGAGTGCCTTTGACCTTGTTGGGCAATTCTTGCTGATATGACTAATCTTTAAACAACTGAAACATGTGGTTTGACTCAACCATCTGCTGTAGTTTCCACTAAAATGTGTCCTTATGGAATTTTTAGGAATGTATCCATATTTCTAACAATAATGATAGTTGTACCTGGTGTTGTAGTCCTAATTGTAGTGATGTCCATGGCTATTTTCCCTTGTTGGCTGATTAGGTGTTCACATAGATTTTGATCTGCACTCAAAATCTCTATACTTCTTGCAATTGTAGCAGTGACCTTCAAATCTTGGTGCTTTGATAGTCCTAGTCCTGCAATCATGTGCTTGATGTCCTTGCTTGTTGCACTTATGAAAATGTCTCACATTCTTAGGTTTGTCATGCTGATGAGCATTCTTGCTCCTTCATACATTAGAGGTATGTCCTTTTTACCACATAAATGACAAGTAGGTTTAGTGTTCTTATCTTTGTTACTCATTTCTTCTACAGTCTTGGATGACTCTCCTTGTTCAGTGCTGGTGCATCCTTGTCCTAAAGTATCATTGCTAACCCTTGGTGATTTCAGTAGCTGCCCAAAGTACTTGATGGCCTCATTAGGTTTTTTGAAGCTCTCTATAATTTCTTTCTCTCTTTTAAAGTCATTTTTCATCTTCAATGTAGAGATCTCAATGTCCTTGACATTCAGTTTATGGTGTGCATTCATCATCTGACTTAGGGTGTCTAGCTGCATGTTTGAAATTCTTGTAAGCTTAGTTGATTTTTCTTCTAGTCTGTTGACAAGGTTTCTCTTGTCTTCTTCTAACATAGCCTTATCTTCAATGGCTCTTTTCTTCTGTTCAGTCATCTCACAAAGCATTATGGCTTGTGATTCTTGTTCAATCTTGAGTTTTCTGATTTCCTCTGCTTGAGCTCTATTCTTCTCCATTAGGTCTACTATTACTACATCAAACTCTTTGGAATCTCCATTTTCAAACAATTTCAAGGTGTCAATCTCCTTGTATTGTATATCATTCTCAACTATGGAAATCTCTCTTCTTCTCTTTAAGGATTTCCTCAGTTCCTCCTTTGCTTCTTCTAAAGTGTGTAGAGAAATTTGTATATCAATTGCCTAATTCTCTATGATCTTCCCAAATTTGTAGACTTCCATTTCTAGATCTTTTCTCCAAGTTGTAAGGCTCCTCCTTGTGAGAACTTGGCTCTGATACCAATTGTTAGATTTTACAAGTGGGAAGATTTACTTCTGAGAGGTGGGGTGAATCAAAAGTAACAAGCTTTAAACTTTTCAAGACCTCTTAGCTGAAATCATTCACATGCATCAAATTCATCTAATAAACATAAAAGTAAAGACATGCATGAAAATAGATAACACAAGATTTTGGTAACTTAGAAACCCTCCAAAATGAGAAGGTAAAACTAGGGTGAGGATGACACCCAAAAAGTATGACTGCAACAATATGTAACTGTTAAAGGTTACAAAATTTAACCACTTCCAATGGTCTGCCCTATGAAAGGCCTGTCTTGTTAAAGACATTACACCCTATTAAAAGTGACCTGGTTAAAGGATTTACAAACACTCACTTGGAATGTTACCCTGTTAAAGAATTTATCACCTTGTTGAAAGGCTTACAACATGGCTATTAAACCAAGCTATCATCATAGGATTTTCATTCCTAATACAATTCCTAGAGAGTATTAGAAATTCTTGACTTGGTGACTTGCAATCCTTAATTGTTGTTCCAGATCCTTGTTTTTCTCTATATGTTTTGATCCTTGCTTGATTTGATATGTCTCTTCTCAAAACTTTGATACTCTGTTCTTGATCAATTGAATTCTACAATGTTGTTCTGTTCTTTCTAACTCTTTACACCCCTTTGCACTTTTCTAGCATTCTCCCATAATCTCTTACTCATGCATGCATACAATGGGGTTTCATCCTCCTTTTAAAGGCTTCAAAGACTTAGGGTTAGGTATGAATCTATGATCAATATTCATTCTTTGTTTCCCACTCAATTCTTTCACTTTTCCTATTGGTTGCATGCCTTCTCCATTTTTCTTATTGGCTGCATGCTGATTACATAGGTAATGCAAAATATTTGATCTTATCTTCAAGATCCATCGAGATTCATCCTAAGTCAGCTCAAAAAATGGTTTACATTTGAGTTTGTGAAGGCACAAACTCATATGTTGATTCTGTGTTACTCGAAACTTACTAATTGTTGATGCTTGACATATGTAGGAATTCTATCTCACTTGACTCCTATAGTGATTTTGTTTTGCTCAGCATCTATACTTTTCTCGGCACCTAAATTTCACTTGGCACCTGAAGCTCACGTGGCACCTATTGGATCTTTGGCTCAACAGACATTGTAGCTCGACATCTATATTATACTTGGCATCAACTTAAGAATTGGTTAAGTGTGTTGACACTCAATTGTCAAAACCAACTTGAGACCAACACCGTGATCCCTCTGTATCACTCTTCCATCCTTTCTACTACACTGTTGGTATACATGACTTGTCTATTGCTCAAATCTATTCTTTGCAACTATTCTTCTTCTCTTAGCTCTTATAAAAACTCCTCTCTCTCAAAATACAAACAAAACACACCATTAAATTTTCAATTCCTTCATTTTTTGTAAAATTTGGGCACCAATACTCAAGTAAAAAATCCTACTCAAACTATGAATTCAAAATTTGAATCCTATAGATAAGCATGTCATAGTATGCCCATAACACCTATGCATAGGAACCTAGCCTTGTCAGCATGTATGTCTACTAGTCACCATGTGACTAGCCTTTATCCTTCTGTCCTATAGCCATTTTGACTAGGAAAGTTATCACATGACTTCCTCAGACTATCCTTCTATTGTGTCACATCACTAAAGATCAAACATTCTTGACCCTTGATTCATTATACACTTAGCATGTTTTCCTATCATGACTTCAACTAAGTCACCTTTGTACATATTAACTAGTACATTCTTCTACTAGTGGTTGCACTAACTTATAATATTTCCATATGCTCCAATCAATTGCCCATCAGTGACAACATTCATAGTCTTGTGATGCTAGGTATTAGTCATCACCTTTTCTTGGTCACATGCCAAGTTGACTTACTAAGTCCAACAATCTCCCCCTTTGGCATTAAGGAAAAAACCTTTATCAAACTTTGACTACAAACCTCTATTAATCATTTTTCTTATTCTAACTAGCCAATGTGGATTTAGTCAAAATGAATGAGACTTATTTGTCATAGTCTCCTTTGTCTAGTCTTCCTCATGTTGTACTCCTCTTGTTGTAATGTTTTATTCTTTTCCTCTATTTTGAATCCCCCTAGAAATGATATTCTCGAACGCTAGAATCTCCTCCTAGTAGTAATCATCTCCCCCTTTTTATCTCTTCCTTTTACACTAGTCATGTCCCCCTTTCTCTAATAGTCTCCCACTTTCTATCATATCATTCTATAGTATTCTTCCCCTTTTAATTTCCATTCAATGACAAAGAGTATCCTTGTTGCCAAAAAAATTCAAAGATGTCTTTGAAGCACTCTCTTTTAGTGTTGAGCTAGGTTTCCCATGACTGCTTCACATTTCTAAGAGCATGTGTCCCACTTCATAAATCTCTTACTCTCTTTTTTGAGTTTTTCATAGTGTCTATTGGTGGATTTTCAATTTGTTCTTCTGTAACTTTTATGCATTCTTGGATTATTCCTACCAATGGTGATAAGAAATGACATAGCTCCCATAGTGAAACTTATCTCTTATCTTCCTTTTCTTATAGCTATTTAACCATATGAATGGTTCTTGGAGTTTTTCTATGTTCTTTTGAGATGATCCTATTATTGGGTCATGTCTAAGTGATTTCATGAAGCTCTTGTTGAGATTTCTCCTTATGTAGTGCTATGTCACCTGTAAGGGTGCTTGATTTTCATAATTTAAGGAATATTGGTGTGAATTCCTAGAGTGCTTATGACATCTCATCCTTTGTTTTTGTCAAATTTCCTTTCTTTTCTTCAACAAGACTTTCCTATTTCTAGAGACTTGTCAATTGAATATCATGTGCAATGACCTTTGTGAAATATTTTACCTTTTCATATAGAGATGATCAATAAATACCTTAATCTTATTTATTAGATCAACTTTAGGATCATATGAGATTCTTGATGTTAGTTAACTTATGAGATCATGAGCTTTAAGTAATGTACTTTCCCTTTCATATATTTTAGTGGCTAGGTTGAGCCTTTGATATTTCTCTTCTAACCATGTGCACTTTTTTATTTCCTTGTGATATGATTCATCAAGATGTGCTTCCATTTTCTTCATTTTCTCAAAGATGACTTTCTTTTCAATTTCATCTTTGGTATCTTCTTCATATGATTCTCCTTCATCCTCAAACATGGATGATGATACTAGAGTTGGTCACTCCAGTCCACTCTTCTACTTCTTTTGGCTATTAGATTACTCTTCTAGGTGTAATTTTATTTTAACTATGTTAGTCTTCTTAATTCTCCTCTATCCCTTTGACATGCTTATAGATAACCTATATTTTGCTAGTGTCTTGTCTCTCTTAGAAGATGTAACTTCTTCTTGTCCTCTTACTTGCTCCACTTCTAGGGTCCCTTCCCTTGTTGGTTCTTCTTTTGGAGTAGATTCTTTCTCATCCATCTATTGTCTCTTGGGCATAACTTCCCTCATAGGGACCCATCCTTTTTATTTTTCTATTTATTCTAAATTCTCACCAATTAGAGAATGGTATGAAGGTCATTTACTTTATCATTCAATTTCATCAAATGGACCTATGTCCATCCCTGGTATGTTAATCATAACTAGAAGACTTTCTCTCACATATGTGTCATCTTTTGCTTGGTAGGTCTTTAACTTAGTTGATTTTTCCTTTTCTTCTACATCCTTGGTTTCTTTTGATCTAATTGGTGACTTCTCCTTGACTAGTTCTATGGATTATTCATATTCTTCTACCTCTCCATGAGTGGTCTTTGTGCTTGACTTATTTGATTGTTTATCCATTTGTGGTAATTCTTCAATATCATCATCATTAGGGTCCCTATAGGTTCCCTCTTCCTTTGTTTCTTAGGATCCTTTGTTTCAGGCATTTCACTTTTTCCTTTGCCTATGTCTAGTTCTTCTTTCTTTTGATATGCTTTCCTTTTCCTGAAGTACTCTTCCAGTTTAGTCATAAGATTTGATCATATATATTTATCATTCTCATATGCTTCCTTTTCTTCACTAGTGGTGACCATAGGTACATTACCTAGCATCTTGAAGTCTTCTTATATGCAACAATTAGAGCCACCTTTTCTTCCTGAGTATACTTTGATCCCATTTCAAGTAATGAATTATTTATCATTTTCTTAACTTAACAATACCTTCTTTCTATTTCTTTGCAATTATCATGTCAAAGTATTTGGGCACAAATGGTTTAACATCTAATGGCATTATGTTGCATGTTCTCATACTTACCAAAACAAAATTTACTACTTTATTCCTATTGGATTTATTGAACTTCGAGAACCTATTCTTCAAAGTATCATAGTTGTCATTATGAAAGATGTCATTTAATACATCATTAAAATTAATCTTGTTACCTTCTTTCTATGATTTCAGGGTCTCAAATTCAATTTATTTTGATAATACACATGCCTACAAGGTTGGTGAAGCTTTATTTCCTTCCTTCTCAATCTTATTTCTTCTACAAGTCTCAACCATTGGGGATTTGACAATGCTCAAGTTCCTCCTCCCGATGGAGTCTCTTGCCAAGTTAGGTTCTAGTGAGGACTCAAATTCAATCTCCTCTTAAGTCATGGGTTGATGGAAAGTCTTAGTTTCCTTGGTTAGTTCTACTTATACCTCCTTATCTTTTTCTTTTTTATATTGTTTGGAGACATGGATTTTTTTATTCCCCTTCAATCTCTTTCTCTTTGAAACTATCTTCTATTGTTTCTTGTCTTGTTCTTTGATTACTACACTTGTTCCAGATGTCTTTCCCTTTGGGTCAATGGGTATTACAAAAAGATTTTCAATGTAAGCCCTATTGACACTTTTTCAACTTCATATGGTAGCTCTATTAGTAAATGGGTTTGTGGGTAAACCGATTGAATCATACATAAGTATTAGCAAGGAAGCATACTTCCTTCTTGTACTCTTCTACCATTCTAAATGGGATCCTCTCCCTTTTTTGCATCTCTTGCTGGAATTTTTTGAATTATTCTTCCAACAACTCATCTCCATCACCTTCCAAGTTTTTGTACAACCTGGTGATTGGAAAGTAATATGTCTCTATTTTTTCTACTCAAACTTCTTGAATCTAAGGAATTATTTCCTTAAATAAAAGAAAATACACACAAGTATAATACCATCTTTTAGAATGTTCTTATTGTATTCCCTTTTGATTTTTCATAGGTTTTCTTGTATTTGTGTTTGCAAACACTTTCTTAGGTCAAGTGTTGCAATATTTTTGATAATGTGATGTGCTCCATACATAACTCCACTTGGAACATTGTTGCTCCTACTTGAGTAGTAAATTTTGTAGGCAATCACCATTTTTTGTGAACCTCATCTCTACATTGGTGATGTCCTTCACCGAGCACATACGTCCATCATGGTGATATCTAGTCAACTTTTCTACTTTTGTTAGTGAGAATTTCTTCATGGTTAGCTCCCTTCTAGTTCCTGTGGATCCTATAACCCTCTGGATCACATCCTTTGTACTTTTGTAGGGTTTGTCTAACCATATGTATTAATTGTGCATCTTTATCAACACAAGTCTGACCTAGTCATCATGAAAGGAATTAAGAATGTCAACTACATGATGTAGGGTAGTTGTCTCCAAATTCTTTTAATTGTGGCTTCAAGGCTCCTTCGTAATAGAACATTTGATATAGTTCAAAAATTTCTTTTTAGCTAACTCATTAATCTTCACCTTTAGATATGCACTTATGTTCTCAATGAGGAGAACATCACTTAGGATCACAGAGTGTGCTTCTAAAATACTCTTATCATCAACATTCATCATGATGGTTGTGTATTCTAGTGTCTCACATTTCCTTCTACCAATTAACTCCACATTGTACAATTCGTTAATTGTATTCTTGATAGCTTATTCTACAAATTCACAAATTGCCTTTTTTCATCACTATTCTTAGTTTAACTTACTTCACTTAAATAGAGTCACATAACATTCTCATACATACATCACACTTATTAGCTACATTAAGTAGTTATAAAAACTCAAGAGATTTCAATTTTGTAAAGTAATAATAATCTTGTGATGTTCCTATTTATAGGGTAAAACAATAATGTTAGGGTTACAATAGTAACTAAGCTTTTAACCTACCCCTCACACTATATAGTTAATGCTTATTTCATGTCACCAACCATCATGATTTTGATGACTACCTATTTTATCATAGGTAAATCATGTTTTTTTGATGATCACCACTCAACTACCTTTAGACATCACTGAAGGTATTTTACTGGTTTAGATATGGAGATAGGTGTTAGATTTTCCTTGATTACATAATCCATTAAGCTATGATAGCTAAGTTTGATTCATAAGTCTTACCATTCACCAATGAGATCACAATTGCTATAGATTTAACTTCTTTAGCCTCCACACTCTTCTTGTTCCAAATCTTTACAAAGCCCTTGTTGACTTGTTCTTTGTCAATGATCTTCATCTTCCCCTTCTTATCAAAGGATTAGAAGTTTGATCTTTTTCTTGACTAATAGTCTCTAGCGAGATGCCTAATATTATGATATTAGTAGCAAGATATACTAGCACCTCTCTATGGTTTAGTATAGTTTCTTTGACTAGTCCCTAACTTCTAGTAAGATGCAAGATGACCATAATTCCTACATGTGGAACGAACCCATGTAAAAAAATTGTTCCATCTAGTTTGTCCTAAAGTCCTTTAAAGGCAACTAATTTGGTTGAACCTTTGATTTACACTCTCTTTCTTTATGCCCATATTTTTAACAATAGTAATAATACCTCTCTATCATTTTCTCATTTTGATGAGCCTTGCACTCTTTTGTGTCATGACCATACCGATCGTAGTTCTTGTAGTAACCCATGAAGATGTATTGAGTGTTGGGTGCAACTTGTCTATGCCAAAATACATTTACAATGTGTCCTACTTTGCCACAATAGTAAAAAGTAGGTTTGTTAGGTTTCTTACCTCATGGTGACATTCTTCTCTCCTTTTTGAAGTCCAAAAATTTTATTCTATAAGATTTTCCTTTCTTAGTTTTGTTGATTATTTGAAATCCTAGACCGATTGTTTTCTCAGTCTTCCTCTAAGCTTTGATTTGTTCATCAATCTTTCTAATTTTTTTTTCATCTGTGTTCTTTATCTCTTCAATTATTTGGTTCATTTTTTCAGCTAATTACTTTCTTTCCTTAGTGAAAAATTTAATCCATTCTTTGTTTTCATGATTATGCACCTACAAGGAATTATTTTCTTGTCTAATAAAATGATGTTCTTCTTCCATTTGAGTCATATCAACTTCCTTTGTCCTCAACACTTCTTCAACTTGCTTTTTAGTTTCTTGGGCTATTATTAGTGCTTCAATAGCTTCATCTCTTTCCTAAAAGGCCTTGCCTTTCTCATAATGAACTATACTCATTCTAATCATTGTTCCCTCTTGTCCTTCTTTATCAATGTCATGTTATTGGTTAAGTTCTCATTTTCTTTCATGAGATGAGTTATGGCTTCTCTAGATTTATCTTTCTTAGTGATTCTTTTAATTTGTCCTTCAAATCCTTAATAGTGTCAAAGGCTTCATCAAGTTTTTTTGCAGTCTAGAGGCTTCCATTTGATCTTCTAAGTTGTTAAGGCTTGATCCTTGATACCAATTATTGTCAAAAATCAATATTGAGATGGGGAGAGCATGAATTAGTGTAGGCTTTCAAATTGGTCACTTGAGTTATCACTCCAAATAATCTATCTATACTAGTTATTTTTCTAATAGTACAATGATGAAAGTAGAAAAATAAAAGCATACAAACTCACATAGAGATGCATACATTAGTGACACATAGATTCTTTTATTTGGAAACCCTTGATGAGAGA
The DNA here is from genome assembly GCA_028749045.1 of Cupressus sempervirens. NCBI lineage: Eukaryota > Viridiplantae > Streptophyta > Pinopsida > Cupressales > Cupressaceae > Cupressus > Cupressus sempervirens. Next base: position 770,792,241 of record CM053786.1, read on the forward strand.
GTGAAAACCACAGTAGGAGTAATATACTCACTAGCCTTTCCTTGCAAATAAAAGGATGCCTTGTTAAAGGTTAAAAAATTTCTTTCTAAGAACATATCTTATTAGGAATGTACATAATCTATTAGGCTTATAAAAGCTCATTAAGGCTACATTATTAGAGTATTTAAGATCTCTTTATGAGATACACCTTGCTAGAGGATTTACGAAGAATCGCACTCAAGTTTTCCCAGTTAAAGTATTATAATAGTTGCAATTATGAGAAATAAAACTAAAGTTTAGATCTAAAATGTGGCACACCTTTCCTTGTAGATATTCTTTAAATAACTTGAAAATTCTCTGAGTTTCTCTCTATCTATATTGGCTTACCCTGTGATCCCTTTGTATCACTTGTCCACATTTGCCACAACACTCTTGGTACACATGACTTTTTTGTTGTTTGAATCTATTCTCTGCAACTAGTTTTATTCTCTTATCCCTTGTAGTAACTATTCTCTCTCAAAACACCAAAAACACACCACTAATTAGGTGTTTAAATCCTTCCTTTTAAAAAAAATAAAATTTGGCTGTCAATACTCAACTAAAAAATCCTACTGAAATTGTAAATTGATGAGCATGTCATAGTATACACGTGACACATATACATATGCACCTAGACTTATAGGCCTACCCGTCCATTAGTCACCCTATTCCAAGTCTATATCCTTTTGTCCTATGGTTTTTCTAACTAGGAAATCTATTACATCACTTCCTTAGGTTGTCCTTCTATTTTGTCACATCACTAAGGATCCTATATGCTTGATCATCGACTTGTTGTACACTTTACTTGTCTACTTGTCATGACTTTGATTAAGTCACCTTTGCACATCATTACTGATGCATATTTATACTAGTGGTTGTACTAACTTAAAACCTTTTCATCTTCTCTAACCAGTTTCCAATCAATGTAAAGTACTCATAGTGTCATAATGTCAGACATTAGTCTTCACCTTTTATCATTAATCATGCCAAGTTGACTCACTAAGTCCAAAAAAGAATTCCATAACCTAGGCTAAATAAAAAATATTCTTCCAAAAAGGATAGTGTCATCCACAAATTACTAAAGAAAGGAGAGGAGTAGAGTAGAAGCAAATCTAACTCTAAGGATTCTTGTCTCTTGAGCCAACTTATAGAGGTTTCTACCAATGAATTTATCAATTTTGATAAAATGGTAAAGGTAAAGGGAGTCCCCCTATCAGATCCCATTATTAGAAGCAAACAAACACCGAGGAGAACCATTGTGGAGAATAGAGAATTTAACTATGCTAATACTCTCCTAGATGAGATTGATTAGTCTATATTTAAAGCCAATTTTGGACAAAACCTTGAACATGAAAAAATTCTTGAACCTATCATAGACCTTAGAAATATCCTGATTGAGGGTCGTACTAGGCTCTTTTGAATTTTTCTATGGAGTAAATTAGTTCATGAGTGGAGATAGCAACATCAAGGATTTGTCTACTAGGAACAAACCCTTTTTTCTAACCACTAATAATAGCTTCAAGGAATAAAATTTAGTCTTTTAATCAACACTTGGAAAATATTTTATAAAAGGTATGGAAAATATTGATACAAATGAAATTAGTTAAATTTTTAGGCTATGGGACCTTGGGAACAAAGGATATATAAGTACTATTAACTTTTCTTATCATCTTAATAGTCCTAATGAAGTCCTTTGTGGTGAAGGTGATATTATAGCCAATTATGTCATAAAAATATTTACAAAAGAAGGGGGAAGTCATCAAGTCTAGGGGCTTTGCAGGCACCCATTGAAAAAATAGCAGTCTAGACCTCACTACTAGTAACCTAGGAAATAATTTGTTCATTTTCCTCAATGGTGATAGTCATAGGGATAGGTCCTAGAAACACTTCCCCATTGTCATTTAGATGAGGATAATTATCACAAAAGGTCCCCTTGCAAAAAATCCATTTCTAGCTATCTTGTCTTCTCATTATCACTCATCACTTTATTTTGGATACTCTATAAGTATTGAACCATGTTTCTTTTGTGGTGTCTAATGTATGAAATAAAAATGCATTCCTATCTCCTCTCAACTATTGAACATGGGAACTTTGCTTCCAATAAATTTCCCCTCTTTCAAGATTTAGCTTTTATTTGTTATGCCTATGGTCAAATGGAAGCACTTTAATAGGATGTTGGCCTCTAATTTACTTTCTAAAATGTTCAAAATGTGTGTGCAGGGTAAGAGAGAATCTCCAAATATGATTCCTTCTTGAATCTAAATGAGACCAGAAAGGCCGAAATGAAGGAAGGGATGCCAATATTGAATTTGAATTGTGGAAAGGAGTGAAATATAAGGAAATCCTATCTTTATTCTATGTGTGATAATGTGTATGCAAAATTAAACTAATTGATTAAGTAATGTATATCTAGATGTTAAGTGTATACAATTAGCCCAATTAAAATATATAAGTATGATAAATTTATGAATTGGAATGAAAGCTGGAAAAATCACCTTAAATTATGTGGAAGAAGCTTTTTTTTTCCTTGAAAAGTGTAGATCCAAACCTGTAATTGAAACCTGGTTGTAGATCCGTGAATATAATGAAAAGCCCATAAAAAACCAAAAATAGATTTTTTGGCCGAGCAGAGAATAAGTAAAATTCATGGTAATCATTCCAAAATAATTCATGTGATGTCACCATGTTCCTAGGGCATTGTGAACTCAACCTAGATTCCTCGAAAATCTTTTGGAGACTTATTTATAGATCTACAACCACAATTTTCTATCCTGTTCATGCACACATAAAACAAAGGTTTTTGTTATTTGGTGGATGAGGGCTTGCCTTGGTCATGCCCTAGAGTAAGGAATCAACCTTGAATTCAAATTGATAAAGGAAATGCTAACTTATAATAGAATAAAAAATATCAAATGAAATATACTATTACCTTTGAGTATAAAATTGCATTTGATATGTGATCAAGTATGTAAATGTAATAGCCTTGAATCAAAGAAACCAAAAGGGAAATCAAAGAATACAAAATCTCATGAATAGGAATGTATGTTACATACCATGATGAATGATATAATAATATTTAAGGATTTGGGAATGATAGATCTCCTCTTTTGAAGCCAAACTTCAATACCACATTGAAGGAAGAAGCTTGATACAAAAGGAAATACTTAGATTTGATGAATGCTTGAAGATGCTTGCTTGAACTCCTTTCCTTTATTAATTGATGTAACATGTAAGTATTTTTTATGCATTATGTGAAATGAAGTCCCCAAGCCTCTTTAAATACTATTTTTTGGGTGAAAAAATAGTACAAGCCAACTAGGAAGTGAAGAGTTAATAATTGGAACCTCGAGGCACTTTGGGCCTCAAGATCCACAATCACTGGGAAGAGGTAAACTTGGGTTGACCTCTTCTATAATAGTTCAAACTTCTCCTAGAGAGGGGAAAAAATAGGGCCTTCATAAAGCTCAGAGAGAGTGTAGATAAAATGTGGAGATTCATGGCCTACAAGAAGATATGACTAAAAAGGTGACAAAGAAATACTTAGAGGACCACATCAAAAGGTGAGAGATTATATAGAAGCATGGAATGGATTGAGGAGAAATAGAAGAGATTTAAAACCACTAAGGGGGGCTTAAATATCTCAAAATAAAGTGATTTCATTTTAAGATGATACATTTTTTCCCACTTTAGTGGGAGTATGATGCAAGTCATACTCTCAGTAAAGGGAGAAAAGAAGAGAGGGACAATGTGTCACATCAAGATATAACATCAGTAATCTTGAGGACATAATCTTCCAAACCTAGGATTCTAACTCCATTCCCATTCATAAGAGCACAAAAAAAAAGAAAGAAAAAAAAAAAGGAAACAAATTCAAAAGACATAAAAGGAGTTAGCACTAAAGCCTAAATCAGCTAGAGAGAGAGAGAGATAGAGAGAGAGAGAGAGAGAGAGAGAGAGAGAGAGAGAGTATCTTTCCTACTATGATTTGTGTGCCTTAACATGTATCATAGAAAGGAAGGATCGAATGGCCTAGCATGTTTGTGCCCCCAATAGTTAATCCTATAAATACAACAAAAAATAGGATCAAATGGTCTAATGGGTTTGTGTACCCAATAGTCAATCACATGCCCTTGTCAGTGACTTGTGCATAAATACGTATGTGTATGTGTTTATACTCGTGGATCAATTTCTCAATATCACTAGAAAGTGTATGTATGCATGTCTCTCTTGGATTGAGAAGTATCACTAATACCCAAGATTTAGAAATGTGTTTCCTTGGGATGACTAAGTATCCATAGGAATCATAAGAAAAAGAATTGAGAATAACTACTTCTATCAACATGGAGTAATACACTATCAATAGTGTATGCCACAAACTTAGAAAATAGCATTGACTCTTATCAGCTAAGAAAATAGATAATCATGAAAGGATATGTATCTTATGAAAAGAGACCCTTGAAAGGAAAAGATCTTGTGTGAAAGAAATCTATCTTCAAGAGGAGTGTCATGAACAAAGATAACAACTTCAATACAAGAGGAAGAGAAGAACAATAATATACCCATTCAACCCCCTTTGTATAGGTGAAATAGGGATACTTGAATGAAGGATGAAAAACTATAAAGTGCAAAGTAAGGGAAAGTGTTTATAATGAACATAGTTTTTCAAATAAATAAGAGGTGATGATGAAAGAAATACACTTCTTGCATAAGAAAGAGTCACAATCAAGACATTATACCTTATAGGAAAATAATGTCACATAATAAAAAAAAACCATTACACTAAGGAAAGTTGATCCTTAGACCAATATATGTAAAGAATTTACAAATGGCCTTGCCCCCCAAACACGAGACAAGATATAAATCCTATGCTAGGATTATGGAACAATATTTCATAAGATATAAGGATGAGTCATAAGAAAAAACCAATAGCCATGCACAAAACATAAACATCCCATATCCAATAAGAAATATCATAGAATTTTAAAGTAATAAACATCATAGTATATGCAATTCCAAATACCATGAGATGATATAAAAGATATCACATATAAAGTTAACTATATATGATTATTAAATGAGAAGCATTAAAATCCAAGTTGTAAAATAATATTTTATAGGCATAGACACACAATATTCTTGCATGTAACAAAGCTTTTTGTATATGAAGATAAAAATATTCCATAAAATAATGAAATCTATAGAGAAATGAATGAAAGGATAAAGAAAAGGCATGTTATATGTGTGATAAAAGGATAACATTAGGAAAGAAGATAAGAACATCCTCCTAGGAGAGATCCTTTATAATATGCAAAATACAAAGATAAAGTTGCACATAAAAATGTAACACAACCAATAAGTGTAGACATATTTAAAGAATACACTCCAAAAGGGATAAAAAGGAAAGGGGTGACATATTAGGCTATTCTAATACCAAATATGCTCTTTGCAAGAAAGGATATCTAATTATTGAGTAGGAAAAATAGATCCCAAGAAATGTGAACCTTTCCTCTAGTGAAGGTGAACAAGGAGAAAGGCCTATTGTACCACCTCTAAACATATTATGTAAAATTAATAGGTATCAATCACAATATGGATTGTAAATGCTAAGTATTTTTATGAAGAAGAGAATAAGTATCTTGTGGGTAAGAAAGTTAATCATTTTAAATTTTTATCATGAATAAAAATAATGAATTCTATACAATCACAAAGATAATGTACATAAGTGTAGCAATAAGGACATTTAAATATAGAAACAACATTCAAAATGGATGCTTGGTATTATAATGTAGAATCTTGTAAAAGGTATCGATAAACAAGTAATGCTAAAGCTTCATTAGTGTCAGTAGGAGACAAATTTGGAATTGGAAGAAGGTGTAAAGGAGGTCATGGTGGAGGATGAAAAGAAGAAGAGTCACTAGAAGGGGATATGTGGTCAACACCTGACTTATGTTTATGTGTAGGACGATTAATAGGTTTCTTAATACCATGCTCATTGATATCAAAACCCTTATAACCTTGTCGAGTGCTGATGTTATAACCTGGAGTATAAGTATGATGAAGGATGGAAGGAAAGAAAGTTTTTTAAGGAAAGCTACAGAAAAATTTAGTGTAAGAAGGAATTATAGGAGAGGTGGTATGGATAAGAGATTGAGATATAGGTGATAAAGGATATGGTCCATTTAAGGATTGATAAATATTGAGGTCATGAACCACACCTTGGATTTTTTGAAATGTAGGTTGAGCATTAGGAAGATTAGAAATAGGATTAGCAACATTACTAATGAAATCTCTTAAGCCATCTAAAAGATGAATGAATAAGCCACATGAAAGTCTAATGATTGCCTTAAAATATTCCTTATATGGATAACTTGTGTTAGTTATCCTTAAAAGAACATATCCAAGAAAAATCATGTAAGACATGAATAGTATGAAATGAGAGAAACTTGCATAAACATCACATGCATGATAAATAAACTCAATGACAATAATGACCATAAAAAGGATGATGCACATAAGGATCTTAGGAAATTTGATGTTTAGAAAGTGTATCAAATGTAACTCCCAAAAATAAGGTAAAAACCCAATGTAAAAGGGGGATAAGATAAATTAAGGGATATAACTCCAAAATACACAAGAAGGGGGGACATTTTGGGTTCACCAAAAGAAGGTAAATAGCCAAAAAAATCTAACTCCAAAAGAAAGGGGCACATGTCATGTTCACCAAAATGTTTAGGTTGAATCGATGCCAAATAAGAGATATCACAAGAAAGAAAGCTGTAACTCCATGAAAGAGGGTAAGATGTCAAGTTCACCAAAATATTTAGTGGTAAAATGGAAGTACTTAAATATTATATAGGCCTCCACTTTACTTGCTAAAATATTCAAAATGCGTGTGTAGGATAAGGGTGAATCTCCAAATATGATTACTTCTTGAATCTAAATTAGATTAAGGCTCAAATTAATGGAAGGGATGCCAATACTAAATTTAAATTATGGAAAGGAATGCAATATGGGGAAATACTCTATTTTTCCCATTTGTGATAATGTATGAAAAAGTGACCTAATTGATTAAGTAATGTAAATCTAGATGTTAAGTGTATACCATTAGATCGATTAAGATACATAATTATGCTAAATTTATGAATTGGAATGAGCGATAGAAGACCCACCTTGAATTATGTAGAAGAAGATGCATTTTTTCCTTGAAAAGTGCAAATCCAAACCTATAACTAAAAATCTAACTATAGATCCCTAAACATAATGAAAAACCCAAAAAAACCCAAAAATTGATTTAATGGTTGAGGAGCAGAGAACATGTTGACTTGGTGGTAATCATTCTATAAAAAATCCCATTATTTCATCATGTTCTCAAGGAATTTTAATGAGGTTGACTTAGATTTTTTAGAAAGATTTTAGGGAGTTATTTCTAGATTTGCAATCACAATTTTTCTATCCTACTCCTGCACACATAAAGTAGAGGTTTTTGTTGTTTTGTAGATGAGGGATTTCCTTGGTCATGAACTAGATTAAGGAACCAACCTTGAATATAAATGTAATCCTAACATGTAATAGGACTAAATAATATCAAATGAAAGATACAATTACCTTTTAAGATGTAATTTCATTTGATATGTGATCAAGTATGTAAATGTAATAGCCTTGAATCAAAGAAACCAAAAGGTAAGTCAATGAACTCAAAACTTCATGAATAGGAATGTATGTGACATTCCATGATGAATTATAGAAGAATATTGAATGATTTGGGAATGATGTATCTCCTCTTTTGAAGCCAAAATCCACTACTACCTTGAAGGAAGAAGCTCGATACAAAGAGAAAATTCTTAGATTTTATGAATGCTTGAAGATGATTGATTTATTTCTTGAACTCCTTCCCTTGATTAATTTATGTCTTGTGGAATTATTGTGAATGCATGGTGTGAAAATGAAGCCCCAAAGCCTCCTTATATAGTATTTTTTAGGCAAGAAAATAGTATAGGTTGATTGGGAAGTGGAAAGTTAATAATTGGAACCCTGAGGCACTTTGGGCCATGATCCCTGCAATTACTAGGGAAGGGTTTGACCTTGGTCTACCTCTTCTAGACTAGGTCAAACTATTCTAGAATAGGTTGACCTATTGTTGGAGATGGGAATAAATAGGGCCTTCAGAAGTCTTAGAGAGAGTGCAAATGGAATGTGGAGATACAAGACCTACTAGAAGATATAACAAAAAAAGTGGCAAATAAATAATTAGAGGCCCACATCGAAAGGAAAGAGATGATATAGAATCATGAGATGGATTGAGGAGAAAGAAAAGAGACCAAAATAAAACTAAGGGGGACTAAAAGGTCTCAAAATAAAATGCATCCACTTTAAGATAGTACAATGCCAACATTTTTCTTCAAGGTGAAGAGAATGATCCCCTTTAGTAATAACATCTTGGAAAACTTTCCAATTTTGAGAAGTAACCTTTTTAAAAATATATTCCAAAAGATAATTTTGGTCCATATTTTTACCTAGCTTTTGATAAATTCAGGTTTTGAGACACCTTGTTGATAAAAAGTTCCATTTATAGTCATGTTTCACTAGTGTTGAATGAAACTTTATAAATCAATATGTGATGACCACATGACCTCATACCTAAATGAGATCAAATTCAAGGGAGTTATGTTAATCCAATATAATAGAAAATGATTATGATCAGAGAGCATACATGGAGGGTTTCTGAATGCATTATTTCAACCTAAATCTTGATTGGTGGAGATGAAAAAATATTCTAAGTTATTAAGCATAAATTTACCATGTGAAAGAGGAATCCAATGAATCCAAATCATAAAGCCCTGTATTATTGATAAATTTAGATAAGTTAACCATGTTATTTGAATATTCCATAGCCCCATACATATTTTTAGAAGGAAATAGGGGAAATGAAAGTTTCAAACCATCATCAAAAAATAGTTAGGGTTATTGGACATGAGGAAGGATACATCCTTCCAAAGAATCAATCTTCCCAAAAGAGTATTTGGTGCATAAATATTGATTATTTTTTATTCCAGGACACCATCGGATATGGAAACTACTAAGAAGGTTAGGGAGAGGGTATGGAGTACTTTGTTGACCCCATTTGGTATTTACTATAATTATAATGCCACTTGAGGCCACATTATGATTACTAATAAGGAATGAGGATTGATACCACACTTTCTTTGTAAGAAGAGAAAGGGTTCAAGAAGTCATTTTGGTTATTTGAACAGGAGCTATGACCACATAAAAATTCTTAATACTGTCCTTCAAAGAATACTATTATTGGGGATGTTTAAGGACCCTTATATTCTAGAAGATGAACTTCATTTCTAATTTTTAATGTTGGAGTCTAGTTTTTCTTTTCCATCCATTAGTAGTTTCTCTTGCAATTTTCTATATTTTTTGACTTCTCACTAAGGGTATGCCCTTTTTATTCCCAATACTCACTTTCAATGTTTAATACCTTTTCTTTTTCCTCAATATCATTGGTATGGGAAGATTGTGGTGAGAAAGTGTTACGAAAAAGTTTAAGAGGTTGAACAAGCAATTTTGGGTTTGGTAACAACCCATTCCCTCAAGGCAAGATCATACATGACAACAATAAATTATGAGACTCTTATTTGGAGGTCTTGGGGTTCAAATCTACTCAAGATTAATAAATAATAAAAATAATAATTAAATACAACAAATCATAATAATTAATTTGGCTTCGGCTTTTTACCGATAAAAAACAAAAATACAACAACCCACTCCCTTAAATTGGTTGCAAAAGAGTAACAATCTTAGGTAAAAAATTTCAAGGTTTAATAACCATTTTAGTCTTTAATATATTTAGGGTTGAAATGGATGCATTTTAATAGGATGTAGGCCTCCACTTTACACCACTAAGCATTCAAATATGAGTGTGTGTAGGGAAAGGGAGAATCTCCAAATATGATTCCCTTGTGAATCAAAATTAGATTATCAAGGCCCAAAAGGTAGGGATATCAATACTAAATTTAAATTGTGAAAAGGAATGCAATATGAGGAAATACTCTCTTTTTCCCATGTGTGATAATGTCTATGCAAAATTGAACCAATTGATTAAATTATGTAGATCTAGATGTCAAGTGTATACAATCACCCCAATTAAGATACAAATTTATGCTAAATTTATGAATTAAAATAAAAGATAGAAGACTCACCTTGAAATGTGTAGAGTAAATTTTATTTTAGCTCTAAAAAGTGTAGATCCAGACTTGTAATTGCAAATATGATTGTAGACCCCTAAAAAAAATGAAAAGCTTAGAAAAACCCATAAATTGATTTTTCAACTGAGTGAAAAATAGGCTGACTTGGTGGTGATTGTTCTAGAATGATTCATGTGACATCACCACATTTCCATGACATTATAACAAGGTCAACCTAGATTTTTTGAAAATATTTCAGAGACTTATTTCCAAATCTATAATCACAATATCTCTCTCCTGCTCCTACACACACAAAGCAAAGTTTTGTTGTTTGGTGAATAAGGTCTTTCCTTGGTCAAGCCATAGATTGGGGGAAAAAAATTTAGTTGAGAAATTAAAATGAATGTAACAAGATAAATTTAAGTATTCACCTTGCTTGTATAAACCCCTGTCAATAAGGATTTTGCCTTGATGTATGTTGTAGATGTCAAATTTAGTATGTAAATGTAGGATATCTCCACAAGTTGCAATGGATCTACCTTAATCACATCATGGAGCTATTTATGTAAATGTGTATCAATGAAGAAGATGATGAATGCCTTAATGTAGATCTCCTCCCTTGATGGCCAACAATATGCTAGATCTTGAAGAGGAAATGCTCACAAAGAATCCTTCAATGCTTGATGAAAACTCCTTTTCTTGAATGTTTGAATGCCTTGAGTAAGTATAGCTTGCATGAAAGTTTATGATTAGAGAATGGTTACAAAATGAATCCTACAAGCCTCCTTATATACTATTTTTGGTGTAAAAATAACAGAGTTGACTGGAGAGTAAGAGTTAATAATTTGTAACCCCAAGACTTTTTAGGCCCTGTGCTTTGAAATCACCAGGGAAGAGGTCAACCTAGGTCAACTTTAATGCCCCACTAGGGAACCCAAAATAAATTAACCTAACATGTCACTAAGCTTTCCTAACATTTTTTTAAAGAATAAAACAACAAGAGATAATATAGCGGAAGCAATAACTCACACACATACAAACAATCCATAAACATATTACATCTCTGAAGGCTTCCATGATGTTGAATCACATTCATAAGTTTTTATCAATACTGAATTTGATACATAACAAAATCCACATCATAGAGTAACTATAAATAGGAATCCAATGAAATAATATACAATTACATAAGATACCAAATGACATTATAACCAAAATGCATAATCATATGATGTACAAGTCATAGGGGATGATAAACTCAAATAATATACATCATAATTAAATACAACATCTCTTAAGATCTATTATAATTAAGTAGAGTAGGATAGAATATAACCATTGAACATAAACACAAGATCAAAATAAAAGGAACAACTGCACAAGTACATCTAGCAATGACACCCAACTATTGGATCTCAATGGTATAGGAAACACTACCACCTAACCTTGTGGAACCTAAATAGCCCACTCCCACCATGCTAAGGAGATACTCTCAAGTCCCATACAAATATCAATCCCAAAAGTCATAACATTAATCTAGGCCAAGGAAAACATGATAGCAATCTATCTCAAGAGTACCAAGACACAAGTAACATCTAATCCTAGAGGAAATAAAGACACGTAGAAAATATACTATGTAAGTGGGCAAGTGTCATCAGATGAACCAACTCTAATGTTACCTTGGTAGTCTCTCTAAACTTTCACCCCCTACTGACTCTATGCAACATCGGTATCATTTCTTACAAACAAGGCATACTAACAAGGCAAGGTCACAATCAAGCATCCTCTCTACTCCCATCCTAGCCTGTACTAGCAGTTGAGGCATGGGAAAGGTAATCCATTGACTCTTATTAATTCATTTAAAACCCATTTAATAAAATGTTATCACATATTAATACAACCAACAATGGGTTACCTAGGAATCCTGTTTAGGGCTTCAAACTCCATTGCAAGACACTTCCCAACATGCATAAAGACAACCTACCTTAGGCTCATAGAAGAAAATCTCATAAGGTTATAATGACCACATCAGTCCTAGACAAGCATCTGGTAATCACAATATAACCACAAATTCATATCTCAAAGATCAAATCACATAACTATCCAGCATCACATACAACATCAGAAAAAAAAAACTCCCAGGCCTTTGGTAAACATCCAAAAGTGATTGTTGATGTTTTGGTAGCTTTAGTAGGATAAACCTATGAGATAAAAGAGAAATTAATTAAAATGATATATATGTGTATAAAATTAAATTAAGTTTTCAATTATATTAATCATATTGTTAAATAGACATGTCCCATTAAGGGACATGCCTCTTCTCTTGGTTTATTCCTCATATAAATACAAGGATGCTATCATTTGGAAAACACATACCAAATATGGTTGTGCTTAGTACATTTGCAGAGATTTGAAAATAATAAAATGGTATTAGAATAGTTTGATTCCTATCTATTAGAAGGAGAATATAAATCTAAGTAGACCATAACACTACAGATACAAGTTCGATGCTTGATGACAAAATACTTTTTGTCCAAGAAATTTAGAACATCATCCGCTATCATGGCATAGTAGTTAGTAACATCTGCAAGATATGCTTTCATTAACATAACTTCACTCTTGATTTCAAACGTCCCCACACCATACTTTTTAGATGGCAATGAAATGATTGGAAATGTTGGGATTGTCAGGGATTTTGGAGTAGAGATGATATTCAATAAACATTAGACATTCATCTTGGGTACAACCACAAACTATTCATCACTCCAAACTCTCTCTCGTAAAGGCTTAATGTGTAAGTTGGCGATGGCAAAAACTCTTGAAACACTCACACTAGATGAGATTGCAATGCTTTGAATTATTCACATGTCCATTTATACCTAGATGGGAGAGCCTCCCAACATGTTTCATGCCTTCCCAACATGTTTAATGTCTCCCCCAATAAATAATTGAAAATGGCATCACTTTTACCAATATTCCCCTTGGGTTCTCTTTCTATCTTATCCATGCCCAATTTTGATTTTATGTGTGTTATCATAGTCATGCAGGATGGATTTCATTGAAGTTACAAATAAGAAAAGGAGAAGAGCATAAATTGTGTTTCTAAGGTGAGAGAAAAATAAGATAGTGAAAGTACCCAAAGCCCTGCTGATGATGGTGCACATGGACACTACAAAAAATTCTCATGTTGTTAGATATGATATGAGAATATGATTCATTGTGAAGCTGATTACAAAGTTTAAAAAAATTTGTAGCAAGAAATGTGTATTGAGCTTTATTGCACATGCATTGCCACCTTAGCAAGACCCCACCATAGGTACACATGTCAATGTCCTAATGAACAAGACCATCAAAAGATTTGGATGTTGGACACTGTGCTAACAATGTTGAGATCAAGTAGACTACTATGTGATTGAGATGTTGAAAATCATGTCAAGAGATGGGTGACATCATCACTCAAGTCCACCATTCTATGTACTAAAGTTACATAGGGAGGGAGGTTTATTAAGATGTGGGTACTTGATCCCTTGAAAGTAAGTATGATAATATATTATCTAAGCTCATTAATATTAGTATGTAATACATACTTTAAATTTCTAAGCTCTTTGATATTAGTACGTAATACATACTTCAAATTTCATGCATCTAAAATATTTTAATATGCATGGTAAATATTTATTTACCTTGCATCATTAGTATGTTAGTGTATATGATAGGTATTTTAATATGAAAATATAAGTATGTGAACCGATGATATTTAAGCTTTGATAATTTAAGGATTAATTGATGGTAGAAAGATAGTATTATAGTTTTGCATGGATTTAATTAATTAAAGCTTTTATATTGATAGTTTAGGAACTTTACTCATCTCTATATGAATAGCTATGTGCCATCTAAATAAATGACTAAGTTGAGTATTTTATTTGTCTCTCTCTTATTTTTAATTTCAATACATACTATAGGAGTAATGTGTCTTGATCTTTTCCTCTGAGAATGATATTAGAGGAAGAGGGAGATTGAGATTTAGAGGGAGTTTGACACATATGTTTGAAGGAGTGGATAGATGATATGATTTAGCTAGCCTTCTATGATCTTGATTATATTTATTTAGAGGGAGGAAACCATTGTGATGGATTCTCCAATGATCTACAAATTATACCAGTTAAGAGGATTGTGATTCATGAATATACCTCTTGACTATGTGATTTTAATGGGCCTACCCCTATGTACATCATGAAGAAGTGACAACTTCCAAATGATGTCACTTGTATTTGTAGAAGTTATTGTAAGGTGGTGATGTTACAATAAATTGTATTATGATATCAAAAAAATTGAATATATGGTGAATGTCTTGCATCTCAACATTCTGGGAGGCCATTACTCAAAGAGTACTTGGTGAATATCATTGATATTATAGGAGACCAAAAATCTTGATATCAAATGTGATATCAAACCTTATTTTGAGTACTTGGTGAATATCATTGATATTCTAGGAGGCCAATACTCTTGATATCAGATGTGATATCAAACCTTATTTTGAGTACTTGGTGAATATCATTGATATTATGGGAGGCCAATACTCTTGATATCAAATGTGTTATCTATATGCACCCTAAAATGGTCAACTAGACTATGGTCTCCCATTCTTCAAGTACAATATTTTCAATTCAAATCAATTTTCTTGATCAAATCATAATTGTAATACCCCAAAATTGGCTCATTTCCATTAAACCAATTCTGGTCTATTCTGATCAATCCTAAGACCTATTCTAATAGGCAATTCTTATTCTGCTACTCACTACTTGACTTAATTGTTAAATGCAGAAAATCTTAATCTGCATTACTCACACTCTTTATTTAATTCCTAAGTATTGACTCAAATTAGCTACATTAAACCCATTGATTAAATTAAATTTAATTATAAGTGTTTATACTTTAATTAAATTAAATTACTTCTTTAGCTAATGTACAAAAGAATTAAATATATTTGATTTAATTAAATATTCTCATTCTAATTGTTGAATTTAATTATTCAATTTAGAATACTCAATTATGAGGTCATATTTAATTTCCTTAAATCAAATATCTTCTCCAATATTCTCTCTTCAATTCAAAAATGGAAACTCTCAGTTGAGTGAAATCATAAAAGGAATTAAAATAGTTAACTTCTTATTCCACTCAAAAGAAATCAATTAACTTCCTTTTCATGAGGAAACTTTCCATTCTAACTGAATCTCATTGCTAATCTTGACCGTCCATCCAAATTGATCTTGACCATTGATTAGTTCTTAGATTCTATTTAAGAAGCTCTCAATTCCTCATTTCAAAGAGAAGAGAGGTTGAATTCTCATGCTATTGAATTGTTGTCAGATTGCATACTCACTTTCATAGCTTTATATGTGCTTTTGCTTAATATCTTAGTATCATTTTAGATTAAAAAATGTATACATGTAGCTTAATTTCTTCTATTTCTTTTTAGATTAATGTTTACAATTCATATAGATTAATTTTCATAATCATATAGTTGCATTCAAAACCCTTCGTTCTAGATGGTCTGATTACCTGTACCTCAAATCTGAGAGCATAAACAGGTAAAATCCACTTAGATAGAAGGCAACAAGTTGTCTTGCAGGACTCCTCTTGGGTGAACAATTTCATGTTCATTCTAGGATGAATCCGCAAATAAGGACTGTGTTGAAGTGTGTGTGTTAAACAGAGGCCACATTTACACACATACAATAATCAATTCAATTATTTTAATATTTCCTAAGGTTTGATCATTTCACCAATAATCTTATTCAATTAAAAGAAAATATCCCTTTTAAATAAATAAAATAATCTTATTTAATTAAAATAAAATCTCTCTTTTAATTAAATAATTTTATCTTGTTTAATTAAAATCTCTCTTTTAATTAAATAATTTTATCTTATTTCATTAAAATATCTCTTTTAATTAAATTATCTTATCTTATTTAATTAAAAGAAAATCCCTCTTTTAATTAAATAAATAAATCCCCACTTAAAAGCTCTCTTTTTTATGAAAAAAGGAAGTAAATTAAATAGATCAAATAAAAATAAATAAATATTCCTTTTTTGCACATATTTCTAAGTGGTGGGCTTTTTCCTCTCACTTGCCTTTTTAGGGATTTATCCCACATTGGTCTTGAGGATGCATTCCTCTCCACACTTTCCTTTGTAAGGAGCCCTCTCCTTCTCATTTTTAGAGATCAATATTTTATTGTTATGCTGTAGGTTTGGAGAGCGATTTTGGAGGAGAGCTTGAGCACTTGAGCTTGGACATTGCAACTTCTCTTTTCTTGTCTTCTTCTCTCATGCATCCATGGCAATCCATTTAGATTACTCTTGGACTTGCATGTTAGATTAGACTTATATTTCCTTTCATAGAATAATCTTGCATTTGCATTTCCTTTCATAGATTAGGTTTCTTTCATGTGTTATTATCATATAGAATAGCTTCCATTTTCATTTGCATGCATATTTGATGATCATGGAGACTAGAACTCTTGCTTTTCCTCTTTGAATCTCTCATTTTATGGTATCCTTGCATGAGAAAAAACTAGGTCTAAACTAAGAAAGATATTTTATTCCAAGTGGTTGATGTTAGTCCCTTGCGTACAATATCTTACTCGATAGACCATGGATTCACGATATGCAAGCAGTGTCATCTACCTATCATCAGTGTGTTAAGTTCCCTTACAATGGAATAGAGATTTTTATAGCTAGGGATAACACTTTATTTGTTAACTCAATTTCAGCAAGTGCTCATGTTCCCCAAAATAGAGAAGCATAAGACTTCAATGCAACCTTAGCTAAATGTAAAGACAAGTTGAAGTTAGTAGACCTTGGCATGGGGGGCTATCAAATCAACTCCCTTACAACACTACCATTTTCACCTAGGTCTTATGGCAAGGCTCACAAGAAATGAGACCTTCCTCTTGAGCTATGACTTTATTTAGGATGGTTGTAGAGTCTTCAGTTCCTATTCAAGATGAGAAAGAAGAGATGGTTGTTAGAAACTGGATTTTTAGAGAAGAGAAATACATGCACAATTAGAACTTTTCTCCCTCTCCTAAGGCTTATGGAAGAGGGTATACTTTTTTAAAATAGATGGGCTATCCTGGACATGGCCCTCTTAGTCACAAATTGGATGCTAGAGTCGAACCCCTTAATTATGCTCTTTTTGGATGCAAGTCTAAGGAGACGGTTGGCCTAGGATTTGTGAATTGAACCAAGAACACTAATATTCTTGATGAGTCAACTAGTGAAGATGAATTAAAATACATACCTAATTTTACAAATCAGCAAGATATGTGTGAAGATTGGATCCCTTCCACTAATTTTCTCTTGGGGAGATTCAGATAGTCCAATCACTCATGAGACAATTGCAACATTAGAACAAGATGAATTAGATGTAGAAGATCCTATTAGAGGACGTCAATGAAAGAATCTTGTTCATTTGATGGAAAGAGAAGGTATTACCCTTGATGATATTATAGCTTCCACATAAAGACGTCCCAAATCTTCATGGTGTAAAAATCCTAGTTGAAGTTCAAAAACAAGTTCATATCAGTATGAGTGGGAGTCCTTCTCAGAGCCTTCCATAGTTGACATGGATATTGATTTCATCCACATTTATAGTTCTCAACCTAAGATAGCTGACAAGTCATGTGTAGGATTAGAAGATTTGTACCCACATGTTGCCTTAGTGCATGATTCTTCACTTTTTAGGACAAATCCCGATTTGGGTAACTTAGAGGGATACTTGATAGACTTTGACTCTTTGGTCACTAGAGATGATATAATTCACATTTACAACCTTGAACCAGTCATTGAATTACCTCTTGTTCATCCTAACCTCATTGATTGGTCCTAACGCTATCAAGAACCTTAGCTCTTCAACATTTCAAAATGATTATGAGATAGCTTTTTACTTGAATACCATTGAACTTGTAGTCTCTTCCACTAGTGAACTGACTACCAACATAACAAAGCTAGACATCAGGTACCTTAGTCACAAAATAAAAAGAAAAGAAAATCGAAAGAATAGGAGTTTCGATGGTGAAAACCATTATGTGGTGGTGTCAGAACCAAAAAAGAAAAAAAATAAATGACTTATCCAAGGGTGAAAACCTCTCTGACGCACCTAAGGATGAGGTACTTGATCATCTCCTAGCTACTTTTAAGATAGATCTTTAGTGCTTATTGAACCAACACAAGTAGTTAATTTGGGTATAGATGAGGCTCTACAAATAGTACACTTGGCTTAGTCCTTGTCACCACAAGAAAAAGAAGCTTACACCAAGTTCTTATAGAAAAAGAAGCTCAAATTTGCATGGACTTATTCAGATATTCTAGGGTTGGACACTAATCTTATCATGCATCACTTGTCCATAGCTTTGGGTTTCAAACCAATTAAATAGAAATTGAGAAAGATGCATCCTCACATAGCTCTCCTAGTCAAAGAAGAATTAGAAAAACTATTGAGTGCTAGATTTATATGAGCTATAGCTTATGTAGAATGGATCTCAAAGATAGCACTTGTACCTAAACATGAAATATCCATCTGTGTATGCACAAATTTACGAGATCTTAACAAAGTTTTCCCAAAAGATGATTTTCCACTTCCAAACATAGACATGATAGTGGATATGACTGCGGGTTATGAGATTTATTCCTCAATGGATGGTTTTTTTGGATACAATCAGATCAAGATAGCTCCTAAAGATCAAGAAAAGACTACATTCACTTGTGAATGGGGTACCTATTGTTGGAACATTATGGCTTTTGGATTAAAAAATGTAGGAGCCACCTATCAATGGGCTATGACCACCATTTTTAATGACATGATGCATAAAAAAGTGGAAGATTATGTGGATGACACCTTGACCAAGTCTAAGAAATGAGACACACACTTATATGATTTAGAATTCATTCTAGATTGCAAGGAACAATTTCAATTAAGGTTAAATCCTAAAAAGTGTGCATTTGGAGTCACCTTTGGAAAACTGATCGGATTCATCATTTCAAAAAGAGGAATAGAGTTAGACCTTGAAAAAGTTCAAGAAATCATAGACATGCCACCTCCTAGAAATATTCGTGAAATGAGGAGTCTTCAAGGACATCTTTAGTCCATAAGAAGATTCATTTCACAGTTGGTAGATAGAGATCAACCTTTCAACAAGAACTTACACAAAGGAGTCAAATGTATTTGGAATGAGGGTTGTCAAAAACCAAATCAAGAAATACTTGGCAAATCCTCCTATTTTAATGCCCCCTATCCCAGGGAAGCCACTTACTCTATACATTTTAGCAACATAATATTCGTTGGGGGCATAACTCGCTCAACTTGATGAACATGGGAAAGAAAGAGGAATATACTACATTAACTACACTCTTATTTCATATGAGGTTAACTACACCAGCATTGAGAAAGCCTTCCTTGTAGGTGTGTTTGCTTCCCAAAAGTTGTGACATTGCATGCTTGCGCACACTATATACCTCATAGAAAAAATAGATCCAGTCAAGTATTTACTAGGAAAGGATGCCCTCATTGGTAGACTTTCTAAATGGATGATGATCCTTTTAGAGTTTGACATAGAGTACATTGAGCGTAAAGAAATCAAAGGACAAGCCATAGAAGATCAAGTGGCTAATTTCCCAATACAAGATAATGCACCTATTCAAGTTGACTTACCAGATGAAAACATCATGTATATGACTGAAAGAACATGAAAGATATTCTTTGATGGATCCTTTATGAAAAATGGTTTAGGAGTTGGTGTGTTGTTTTTTTCTCCTCATGGGTACACAATTCCCAAGTCTTACAAGTTATTGTTCCCATGTACAAACAACATTGCTGAGTATGAAGCTTTGAAAAATAGACTTAAGATGGCCATAGAATGAAGAATCACAAAGTTACACATCTATGGGGATTCACAACTGACAATCAACCAAGTCAATGATGAATATCAAATTAAAAATGAGAAAATGGTACCTTACAAGAAAATGGTTAATTCCTTGAAATGATACTTCACATTTTTCATGTTTCAGCAAATCCCTAGAGAAAAAAAACAATAGTTGATGCTATGGCTATACTTGATTCACTCCTTGAGTTAGAGCAACATGAATCTAGATTTGAATTCCAAGTGGAAGAGCTACATCACCCTATCTATGACTCCCAAGAAAGTCATTTCATTTGTAGCCTTGTTGGTTGTGAGTCATCTCATTACGGTGCCAATTACTCATACCTTTGTGATGGAATTATACCTGAAACCTTACCCAAAATGCTTCTAGCAATTCCCTTATCTCTGGTGATTTTTATAGGAGGGGTCTAGATGGAACACTTCTTAGATGCTTAGAAAAGGAAGAATCCAATCAAGCGTTAGTTGACATCCATGAGGGCATCTATGTGGGACATTCCAATGGTCTTTTCATGGCCCAAAGTTTGGTTAGGGTGGGGTACTATTGACCTATGATGCAAATTGATGTAGTATCTTTTGCAAAGTTATGTGAAAAGTGTCAAAAACATGGTAACTCAATACATGCTCTAGACAAGAAGCCCTTTCCCTCTATATCTCATTGGCCATTTTGAAACTGGGCCTTTAATATTGTTGGGTAGATTCATCCCAAGGACACAAGTTTATTATTACTACTACTAATTACTTCACTAAATGGGTAGAATTTGTTCCACTTTTTGTTGCCTAGTGCACGACAATCTCTCTATTCATTCTAAACCATATCATCTATCAATATGGAGTGCCTTCCAAGATTATTAGTGACAATGAAGGCCAGTTCAAAAATAAATGTTGGTCTTAGATTGGTTTTGACAATTGAATTTCAACACACTTAACTAATTCTTAAGTTGATGTTGAGTATAATACAGAAGTCAAGCTATAGTGTGTGCCGAGCTAGAGATTTGATAGGTGTCAAGCAAAGTTCAAGTGCCGAGTGATAAGTGATGCCGAGTCGCTATAGGTGTCGAGAAAAGTATAGATGCCGAGTGAAATAGAATCACTATAAGAGCTGAGTGAGATATAAATCCTATATGTGCCAAGCATCAACAATTAGTAAGTGCCGAGTAACACAAAATTAGCATATGAGTTTGTGCCTTCACAAACTCAGATGTAAACCATTTTTTTTTATAGGCTGGCTCAGGATGAATCTTGAGGATCTTGAAGATAAGATCAAATCTTTTGTATTACCTATATAATCATCATGTAGCCAATCAAAAAAATGGAGAAAGAAAGCAACCAATAGGAAAAGTGAAAGAATTGAGCTAGAAAAGGAGAATGAATATTGATCGTAGATTCATAACTAACCCTAAGTCTTCAAAGCCTTTATAAGTAGGATGAAACCTCATTTTGTGTATGGATGTGAGAAGTGTATGGGTGAATTATAGTGAAGTTTAGAGGGGTGTAAAGACTTAGAAAGAACAAAACAACATTGTAGAATTTAGTTGATTAAGATCAGAGTATCAGAATTTCAAAGAGAGACATATCAGATCAAGCAAGGATCAGAACAAATAGAGCAGAATGAGGATCTGGAATCAATAATTGAAGATTGCAAGTCATTAGGTCAAGACTTTCTAATACTCTCTAGCCATTTTATTAGGAATGAAAATCCTATGATGATAGGTTGGTTTAATAGCCATGTTGTAAGCCTTTCAACATAGTGTTAAATCCTTTAATAGGGTAACATTCCAAGTGTGTGTTTGTAAATTCTTTAACCAAGTCGCTTTTAACAAGGTGTAAAGTCTTTAATAGGACAAGCCTTTTATAGGGAAAACCATTGGAAGTGGTCAAACTTTGTAACCCTGAACAATTACATATTGTTGCAATGATACTTTGTGGGTGTCATCCCCACCCCAGTTTTACCTTCACATTTTGGAGGGTTTCTAGGTTACTATATTCTTGTGTTATCTATTTTCATGTATGTCTTTACTTTTATGTTTATTAGATGAATTAGGTGCATGTGAATGATTTTAGAAAAAGGGTTTTGAAAAGGTTAAAGTTAGTTACTTCTGATTCACCGCCCCCCTCTTAGAAGTAAATCTTCCCAATTGTAAATTCCAACAATTGGTATCAAATCCAAGTTCTCACAAGAAGGAGCTTCACATCTTGGAGAAAAGATCTAAAAATGGAAGTCTACGAACTTTGGGAGATTATAGAGAATCAAGCAATTGATGTACAACTTGCTTTACATACTTTGGAAGAAGCTAGAGAAGAATTGAGAAAATCCATAAAGAGAAGAAGAGAGATTGCCATAGCTAAGAATGATACACAACATAAGGAGATTGACACATCAAAAATATTTGCAAATGGAGATTCCAAAGATTTTGATGCAACAATAGTAGACGTAATGGAGAAGAATAGAGCTCAAGCAAAAGAAATCAGAACACTCAAGCTTGGACAAGAATCACAAGCCATGATGATTTGTGAGGTGACTAAATAGAAGAAAGAGCCATTGAAGATAAGGCTATGCTAGAAGATGACAAGAGAAATCTTGCAATAGACTAGAAGAAAAGTCAGTTGAACTTGCAAGAATTTCAAACATGCAGCTAGACACCCTAAGCTAGATGATGAATGCACACCATGAACTGAATATCAAGGACATTGAGATCTCTACAGTGAAGATGCAAAATGAACAACTGCAAAATGACCTGAAAAGAGAGAAGGAGATTTTAGAAAGCTTCAACAAACCAAATGAGGCCATCAAGTACTTTGAGAAACTACTTGAAATTACCAAGGGCTAGCAATGATACTTCAGGACTAGGATACACCAACACTAAACAAGGAGAGTCATCCAAGATTGTAGAAGAAAGAAGTAACAAAGGTAAGAACACTAAATCCACTTGTCATTTTTGTGGTAAAAAGAGACATACCTCTAATGTATGCAGGAACAAGAATGCCCATCACCACGAAAAACCTAAGAATGTGAGTCACTGTCATAAGTGTAACAAGCAAGGACATCAAGCACATCAGTGTAGGACTAGGACTATCAGAACACCAAGATTTTAAGGTCACTACTAAAATTGCAAAAAGTATGGACATATATCTTTTGAGTGTATTTCAAAGCCTATGTGGACACCTAATCAGTCAGCAAGGGGAAATTAACATGGACATCAATACAATTGGGACTACAACACCAGGTATAGATGTCATTACTATCAAGAATATGGAAACATTCCTAAAAATTGCATTAAAAAATATTTTAGTGGAAACTACAGTAGATGGTTGAGTCAAACCACATGTTTTAGTTGTTTGAAGACTGGTCATATCAGCAGGAATTACCAAACAAGGTCAAAGGAACCCAACTCAGAGATCAACAAAGGAAAAGGAAAGGTAGATGTTGAACATATCAGAGGAGAAATGAATAAAACATGGAAGAAGAAAGATGAGAGTAGCATAGCAAATGAAGAGTTTACTTCACCTAAAAGGTCAAGTGGTCACACTTCATTAAACTAAGTAGAAGAAGGCATGAGGGACTGATTTACAAAGCTTTATCATACATTAGTTCCTAAACAAGCAAGTACTGAAAAGAAGATATCAACATGAATAGAGATGCAAAGTTAAAACTTCAAGATTTCATAAGTGTTACCGAGTTGTCCTTAGATGTCGAGTAAAATTCTAGTACAAGTTGAGTTGATTGCCAAAATAAGTAGAAGCCAAATGATTAGATGCAGTTGAGTTGGTAGTGGAAGTTGAGTGAAGAGAAATTTTAGTTGAAGCCGAGTGAGTGACACTTCTGTGGATGTCGAGTGGTGAAAATACAACGGAAGCTGAATAATGTAGAAATGCTTGAGAAGCTGAGTGGACAACTGTAAATGTACTAAGCATTAAATTCTATGAAAATAGGATATATTATCATATTTTGAATCATTTTTCTTCATCGCAAACAAAGAGAAAAGATGGAGAAGAGTGCAGAATGACTTCAAAGAAGAGAATCCAACATTTGAGTCAATTTCAATAGTGATTCAACATAGTTTCATCGAATTTGAGGTATTTACATTTGTGTCGAGTTACACATTTTCACATTTTCTTTGTGTTCAAATCCTAGATTGCACAAATTGATTCTAGCTCTAATAAAAAATAGGAGAAAGAGTTGTTTACAGTACAACTAGTGTCAAATGAAGTAAAAAAACTAAATTTTTGGCCAATCCCAGAAGTAGCATATAAAAATGACCTAGCCAGAGCCCTATCTATTATACCCCCTAAGGTAATTATGGTCCAAGATGTTATAAGATGTTACAACTATAAAATTGGAGCCATAAGAGGCATGGAGATGAGGGAAGCCTATGAGAGATTGTGTGAAAATGGTGTTTTGAAAGAAGAGTATCAAATCGTTGAGAAGAAGGGTTTGACGCATACCCTAGAATTCCCCATAGTTTTCAAAATTGAATGGATCAGGCTAGTACTTAGTAGGATACATGATGGAATTTTATGGTTGGAGGATGGTCTAGTAAAAATAACAAAGAGAATTGTACATAGAGTGATAGGGTACCCAAACCTAGATTGGCCAAACACCCTTAGGAGTGATTCTAAGGAAGCAATTAAAAAGAATACTAGTGCCAAGTGGAACAAGAGAGGAATGACAATAGACACTATTCAAGACCCTCTTGTTGACTTTGCTATTAGGGTTATTACACACAAATTTTACCAATGTAGCAAACTTAATAGTGTACCATGCATTGTAGTGGATGTGGGTTACAAATTAGTGACAAAGGATCATACTTATGATCTTGTAGAACTACAATTGCAACAAATCAATAAAAACTTACCAGCAATAAGGAGAACCAAGGGAGCACAGTGCAAGTTTGGTGCAATTTTGATTGTCATATTCTTCTATGTACAGAATGAATTTCCTTCTTTTGGAAAAGTTGTCTGGAAAGAAAATAGGTCTATCATAGCTCAAGTTAATGAATATATAGAACAAATGGGAGCTAATTTTGAGACCTTAATGACCAGTTATTTTGAAGACTTCAAGAAGACCATGAAGCAAAGGCTAAGAATACCAGTTTCATTGGTAGAAAAGCATGTAAATTATGTATGCTTTCTTGTAGATATTGACTACACCTATATTCAAGCTGCTACACCAAGAGTTAGATGGTTAAGACCTCTTGGCTATGAAATAAATATAGATGGGGCATCAGAAGCTATAACTACACTACTAGCTGAGGAAGTAGAGAAAAGTGCACAAAATTTTGGTACATTTGATGTGGTTAGATTAAAGGTGGATATGGAGTTAAAGACTACCTCCACACTAAAGAATAAGGACAAACTTGTAAAGAAACTTAAAGCTAAATTTGGCGAGGGCACTGTAGAAGAAGAAGAAGAAGCAGAAGATGATGAAGAAAAACAAGGATAGGAGACACTTGCGTTGACCCAAGGCATGGGTAAGGATGCAAAAGAAGAAGAAGGTGTCAACTAGGAAGCACCCAAGGCTGGACCTAAGAAGAGAAAAGCACAAAAACAACCTGTTGCACAACCCGAGGGGAAGAAGAAAGCAATAAAGTTGAGCCTAGCCAAGCCAACTACAAGGGTAGATACAAGGGAAACAACACAAGTGGCAAAGGAACAAGGGAAGGAAAAAGCCACAAAGCAAGGAGGGTCTGCAGAATGAAAGAAAAGAAGAAAATATGTTGCACCCCTAGAGTCAGATGAAGAAAAGACAGAATTTGACAATAATCAATTCAGATTGGTAAGACATTCTACCAAGTCTAATTTGGAAAATGTTTGTGATAACATTAGAGATAATGCAAATTTAACTGGTTTAAAGACTATCGGTTTTAATAAATTGTCAAGAGAAGAACAAAACATAGTGGAAGAGTCCATCTACACTATGATGGCCAAGTTCAAGACTTCCCCACTTGAACTTGACAATTGAATGCCTAAGGAGCTAAGCTCCATTGTAGAGAATAAATGGCATCACTGCCTTAATATGGAGAAGGAAATAAGGGAGTCAACATTGGCTCATGTGATGCTAGACCTTACTAAAGGTCAAATAAGCAAGGCCAGTAAGAAACATGGAAGCAAATTTGTACCCAAATATAGAGCCTTTAGCATTTTATAGAATAAAATAGAGGATGTTGTAAAGAAATCCACACAAATGTAGAAATTAATATATGGATTGACTACTATAAAGGAAGGGAAAGAAGATCCCTTTGAGGGAAGAAATAATGAGGAAGAATAGGAAAATGAAAAAGATGAAGAAAGAGAGAAAGAAAAAGAAGAGATAACAGTGGAGAAGACACAACAAGGTGAAGAGGCAACAACTAAGGAGTAGTAGCCAAAATAGAGTGTCCAAGACACCCAATTTCCACCACCAAGTCCTCCACATACAAAACCTATAGAAACTATAATTATCAAGGATGTTCCTGACACCTCAGGTCAGAACATCAATCCATTGACTGTAGAGGATCTCAAAAGATCCTTCACCAAACGACATTGCAATCACAATTATGCACAAATCCTATTTTGGTGAGTGTGGAAGAATTAAAAAAGGTTGTAGGAGAGATTACTAAGGAGAATGTGAATAGAAAAGAATCACCTTCACAACCTCCCACAACTATAGATGATCAACCAAAAGGGCAAGTAGCACAAGACACAACTGCTAAGGTTGATCCCACAGTAATGGCAACAACAACAACTACCGAGGAGCCAGTGAAGGAGCAGACAAGACAAGATCTTCCTACAGTGCAAAGCCAAGGTGCACCTCCTCAAATCATTTTCATTGATCAAGGCAATAGAGAAGAAGATAAGGAAGAGGAGAAAACCCCCAAGGAAAGAGAGCAAGAGGCAATACAAACACTGGTAAATTTTCCTACTTTAGGGACTCCTACCAAGCAGCGGAGCCCTGATGCAGTTCCTCTACAAATCTCAGCACCAGGCTCAAGCTCCACCAAGGTAGCAAGGGTACTTCGCTATGGAGACCCTACACTTGATGAGGAAATAGTCATACCTAGTTATGACTACAAAACAATGAACTTGGCATAGATAAATGAAGTGCAAGAGGCACTTGAGAGTAAGAAGAAGTAGGAGATACTAAAAAATGAGTATAGACAAAAGCAAGCATTGGTAGAAATCAAAGACATATTCCTTGATGCATTTAGCTTGCCTGTACTTGATGAAACAAAGCCCGTCATGGAGCAATTGTCCAACATAGTGGACCAGGTACAAAATGAAGACTTTGATACTAATGTCAAATTATTAGAATCATCTGAAAATAAATTTCAAATAAAAGTTAATGAGAAGATATCTAGTGAGATAGCATTTTCACAAGTGGAACTAGCTAAAAAGGTCGAGAAAGTTAAAATAGTACTTGAGAATATATTCTCATTGTACTCCAAATTGTGTGACTCATCATATTTCACACAAGAAACTAGCTAGAGAATACTAAGCTTGGAATGCAATATTAAGATATCTAGCACACAACTACATAAAGATCCAGCTCAAAGTGAGAAGCATTTTGCCACAATGATTCACAATTAGAAGGAGTTAACTATATTAACAATAGAAGAGGCCAATGTTAAGGTCAAATTGATACAAATACAATCTACTATTACCTTGCATCTGGAAGTACTACATAAAGAAGTGGCCTATGCAGAAAATGCTTTAAAGAAAGACTCTAATCTTTCTACCTTAGAAGGCCTAGTACATCTTGCAATAGAGACATTGATCTAGCTCAAAGCACTTGAAATAGCATTAGACAATTGGGATGCTTCTCTAAAGATGATAATGGAGGTAAATAAAACATTTTTGGCTAAATATTCTATTCATTCTTAGGACCCTTTGACATAAGTGTCAAAAAGGGGGAGATATTCATTATGCATATAATAAGAATGGGGGAGATAATACATTCTTTGATGGAGGTAATAAAGAATATCCAAAGGGGGAGATATTCATGTAACATAATTTTGAAGAAGAAATAAGGGAATAAAGCCAAAAGGATGTAAAAACTACAAGAAGATGTGAAAAGGAGAGCAAAAACAAAGGGGGAGTACAAACAAAGAAGAAACAAGGTACACAGAAACAGAGGCAAAGGAATGATAAGGTAGATAATGAAATACCAGCATGAGACAAATTTAGTTTAATGGAATTTTGGTTACAAAATGGCACATCAGCTCAGGGGGAGTTACAAATTTTGGAGGTATATAGTCTTCTACAAAATTTTGAACAAGTTTTTGAAGTTTTGTACATATGCTGAACAGAATATGTAGTATACTCATAAAAACTAGATTTATAATGTTTAGTTAAGTGTTTTTGCCACTCATGTCAAAGGGGGAGATTGTTAGTCTTAGATTGATTTTAAAATTTAGTGTCAACACACTTACCCAATTCTTAAGTTGATGCCAAGAATAATATAGAAATCGAGCTACAATGTGCACTAAGCCAGACATTCAATAGGTGCCGCATGAACTTTAGGTGTCGAGCAAAGTTCAAGTGCTGAGTGATAAGTGATGCCAAGTCACTATAGGTGCCAAGCAAAGTATAGATGCTGAGTGAAACATAATCACTATAGGAGCCGAGTGAGACAAAAATCCTATATGTGTCGAGCATCAACAATTAGTAAGTGCCAAGTAACACAGAATCAACATATGACTTTGTGCCTTCACAAACTCAGATGTAAACCATTTTATTTTTTTTGGGTCGACTTAGGATGAATCTTGAAGGATCTTGAAGATAAAATCAAATCTTTTGCATTACCTATTTAATCAGCATGTAGCCAATCAAAAAAATGGAGAAAGCATGCAACCGATAGGAAAAGTGAAAGAATTGAGTGGGAAAAGGAGAATGAATATTGATTGTAAATTCATACCTAACCCTAAGTCTTCAAAACCTTTATAAGGAGGAAAAAACCTCATTTTGTGTATGGATGTGAGAAGTGTATGGGTGAATTATAGCAAAGTTCAAAGGGGTGAAAAGACTTAGAAAGAATAGAACAACATTGTAGAATTCAGTTGATCAAGAACAGAGTATCAGAATTTCGAAGAGAGAGATATCAGATCAAGCAAGGATCAGAATAGATAGAGCAGAATGAGGATCTGGAATCAGCAATTGAAGATTGCAAGTTATTAGGTCAAGACTTTCTAATAATCTCTAGCCATTATATTAGGAATGAAAATTCTATGATGATAGGTTGGTTTAATAGCCATGTTGTAAGCCTTTCAACAAGGTGCTAAATCCTTTAACAGGGTAACATTCCAAGTGAGTGTTTGTAAATCCTTTAACCATGTCTCTTGTAACAGGGTGTAAAGTCTTTAATAGGACATGCCTTTCACAGGGCAAACCATTGGAAGTGGTCAAACTTTGTAACCTTGAACAGTTACATATTGTTGCAGTGATACTTTGTGGGTGTCATCCCCACCCCAATTTTACTTTCTCATTTTGGAGGGTTTTTGGGTTACCAAATTCTTATTTTATCTATTTTCATGCATGTCTTTACTTTCATGTTTATTAGATGAATTAGATGCATGTGAATGATTTTAGAAAAAGGGTTTTGAAAAGGTTAAAGTTACTTTTGATTCACCCCCCCCGTCAGAAGTAAATCTTCCCACTTGTAAATTCCAACAATAAAGACCTTAAACAACTCTATAAGAAATTCAAGATAAACAAAATTGGTCCTCCATTTACTTTCTGCAAGGAGATGGTCAAGCAGTGGCATCAAACAGAACCACTCTTAAAATCCTACATAGAACAATTTGTAAGAGTGGTAGAGATTGGCACTTATAGATAAATCTAGCTTTGTGGGCCTATAGAATGAGTATTTATACTCCTACTGGGGCTACTCCTTTTGCCCTTACATATGGCATTGAAGTGGTGTTACCTTTAGAGGTTGAGATTCCTTTACTTAGGAATTCCCTCAAAGGTCTAGTTATAGATGAAGACTATCTCACCATGAGACTTCAAGAGTTAGAACTTCTAGATGAGAAACGTCAAGCATCATTTGACCATATGAGGGTTTATCAAAAGCACATGTTCAAACCCTTCAAAAAAGAGTTTTCCCTAGAGAATTCCAAGTGGGAGATCTTTTCCTACATGAAAATCCTATGAATCAACAACATAGAGATAAAAAGGGAAAATTTGAACCTAATTGTTTTGGACCTTACATCTTTACAACAACCTTTGGGTCAGGTGCTTATTTACTATCTACATCAATGAAAAAGTAGCTCCCTAATCCTATCAATTTCTTGCATGTGAAGAAGTTCCATCCATGATGCCCATTTTGTTTGGGGGCATCCTTTGTACATACTTATCGATCCTAAAAAAATCTTTAAAAATGATATATTATCAAAAATTCTAAAAATTAGAAAATATCTTGAAAAAATGATCATTTTACTGAAAATCTAGCAATAGTTCCTTTGATGTATCTCCAAAAAATATATATATTGCAAATTTTGTTTTTTTTTAAATGAAAAAAATAAATATAAAAACAAATTGCAATAAAATTCAAGTGGTGAAAGCTTGGAAATAGGCGCTAGTTGAGGCCTTTGCACCCTTGATTTTTCATGTGATCTTACCTACATGCAAGCATTGAATCCTTATCCTTGGAACTCAGTATTAGTTAACACGCTTAAATTTTTTAACACAAAATTTAATGCTTGAGCTATATCATGATCTTTTCTTTGCGTGCTGACTGTTATTGATTTTTGTTGAGTGTCCTTGTCTAATAAATCTCTCTGGTATGCATATCTAGAGGACTTGGGACATGGGACATGTTTTTATTTTCTTTCTACTTGTGGGTGTGGTCTTGAAACTCTAGAGTGTCTCTTGTTGTCCCCTTGAAACACTTAGGAGATTTGAGGCATCATCCTTGAATGTTTTTGCACAATCGTTCTTATGGTCATCTTGATATCTATGCCTTGATGCAAGCATGGTTTTGCTACATTAAATTGGGTAAGCTAACATCAAAGTCATCTTGAACTTTATGTCTTTGATTCTTATTTTAGAATCTTTCCACATTCCAATATGATATAAATCACATTCATATCTTCATAGTTGTGCTTGTGACTAGTGATGATTGTGTGATTTTTTGATGTTCATTAATAGTGGCCCAATGATGAAAATAAGTTCCTTAACATTCTCTAATGAATGATGTGTTGACACGAAGGTCAAGTTTGTTTATTAGTGACTCACATTTAGTCAATTGGTTAGCAGCTATCAAGCTTATCTTGCAGTTTACAGTGTTAACTAAGAAATCCAATTACTACCGAGTTCTATAGTTGCTACCAAGTTTCAGAGTCTACCTTTAGTTCATGCTAAGTAGTATCTACCAAGTTCATTAATAACAGTGCAAACTGAGCTTCACAGTACTAACCAAGTTGCATAGTGTCAACTGTGCTCTCTAGTGTCTACCAAGTTCGTGGTGTCAGTGATGTGAATCTAGTGTTGATCGAGGCAAAGAGTATCAACCAAGTGATTTAGTTTATACCAAGCTCATAGTGTAAGTGTTGATCAAGTCAAGCAGTGTCAACCAAGTGATTCAATTTATATGTCAATTTTTATAGTGCTCACTAAGTCACTAGTGTTGATCGAGTTCAAACTACTTGGAAGTGATTAGTATGAATTGAGCTTCTATGTCTATCGAGAACATGATGATGCCAAGTGTTGAAAATGATTGCCAAGTATAAAAACCTCACCGAGTTTATCTTCAAAACTTGAGTGCCAACAATTGAGCTGACTTTATAGATTTTGGTGAGACTTGTGTTGTAGTTGAATTTGATGAGTTATGTTTTGGAATGATATATATGTAATGTATTGTATCACATCCAAATATGAAATAGGATGCATATAAGTAGAAGTGTGAATTAAGAAAGCTACAAGCAATATAAGGGACAATAAAGTTTTATCTATCATAATAAGGTGATCGTTACATTTTAAAGGAATCTCAACCAACAAATCTAAGTTGTAGATCACATATTATCCACTCATTCATCCTAACAGGTGTATCAACTAAATCCTTTAATAGGGTAGACTTAACAATCTTTTGTAAATCTCTTTACAGAGTACATACTTCATTGTATGTTTTGTAAATCCTTTCACAAGGTGGACCTAGCAGTCCTTGTTGCTCCTAACAAGGTAGATCATTAGAAGTGATCAATTGTAAGCCTTAATTGGCCAACTTTATACTACAGTACTAAAGCTTGTGGGTATCATTCCCACTCAAATTTTACTTTCTATTTGGAAGGTTTCTGGGTCACCATATCTTTGTGTCAAAGTGTTATGAATGTTTTATTTATTTCATTCTTTCATGCATGTAATTAGATTAGAATTTTATGTGAAGGATTAATTGATGAAATAAGTTGAAGTTTTATTGGTTCCTGGTTCAACCCCCCTATCAGTAACCTTTCCCACCTCATATTTCTAACAATTGGTATCAGAGCATTGTGGTTCTTAGAGTAAAAGTTTAGTAGCTTGAGCAAAGATCAGAAGAAATGGAGGTATACAGGCTAGATAAGGCTATTAACAATGAAAAGCTGGATTTGGAATTAGCCATGGGTCATTTGAAGAAAGCAAAGGAGAAACTCTCTCAATCATTGAAAAGAAGAAAAGATCTTGCAGTACAAATGAATGAAAATCTCTACACTAAAGAAAGAATTGAAGATATTTGTCCAGAAAGAAATTCATATGAAGTTGATGAAGCAATCAAATATCTATTGGAAAGAAATTGCAATCTTCAAGAAGAAGTTAGAAATCTAAAAAGAGAACAAGAAATCTAGTCTATAAGACTATGTGAACTCATGGAAGAAAAAGACAAAGCCAAAGAAGAGTTAGAAGGAAAGAACAATGAAATCCAACATCTATCCCTTCGGAAGGGAGACTTCATTGATCAACTTACTAATGCCAATGAAGAAATCATGAATCTAAGATCAGAGAATGAAAGATTGCAGAATGATCTAACATTGAAAAGCAAACCAATGAAAGAATGTTGAAATCCCAAACATACATGAATCAATTAAATGAGAAAAGTCAGTACAAACACACATGCAAAGATGTAATATGGTACATAGAAGAAGGTGAATCATCCAAGCAAGGTGCTCAAAAGAATCAAAGGCCTACTTTTAATCAATGTGGTAGGTTAGGTCATACATCAAACAAATATTGGAGTAATGGTAAAGAAAAATTCAATGGAAAGTGTTACAATTGCAATAAGCATGGTCATAGAGCAAGTGAATGCAAGGAGAAAACTAAGTTTGAAGGTAAATGTCACAAGTGCAATAAACAAGGACACAAATCTTCTAAATGCAAAACCAAGATATTGAATCGAACATAACAGATTGTGAAAGCTATATTTGGATGGGAATACAACACGTGGTGTAGATGCCACTACTATGGAGAATTTGGGCACATTGGAGAAAATTGTGTGAAACATCACATGAGGAAAAGAGACACCACTAGAAGATGTTTTATTTGTATGGAACTTGGACACCTTGCCAAGAACTGTTTGATCACTAGAAGAATTGAGGATAAAAATAAATTCAGAGATGACAATATTAGAAAGCAGATGGAACAACAATGGATTTGAAAATCTTCTAAGAATGCAAGTTTGAGTCATGAAGTAAGTCACTCAAGATTTGGGTAACTCAAGCATGTCAACTTAAATTTCCATAGGAATAACTAGAATTGAGACTCTGAATAAGACATCTCACATCAGTTCTAGCCAACAAGAAAAAGAGATCCATATTAGCATTCAAGATGCAAAGGGATCACCGAGTGATTGTAGAAATTCAAGACCTTACTGAGCTAGGTCGAGTTACACTGAAACATTGTATGAACACTGAGCTATGAATGACTTTGTTGAGCATTAAGGTTGAACTGAGTGGAAGATAGTTTTTCACCAAATGAGCGATCGCACCAAGCATTTATGACATTTGAAAAGTGAAAATTTGTTAAAAGGAAGGAAATTGAATTCATTTTTTACCATAACTTTTAGAAGAGCTATTTGCAAAGAGCAATTTTTGTGCTTCCAAGAAATTTGTGTGTTTATTGTTGAAGATTTTCATGTTTTCATAAACTCCACCAAGCATGGTGTCTTCCAATAGCAAAACTAGGAAAGGATACGAGATGTTGGTTTGTGGAATTGAATGGAAGGCACTAGACTTCAAGTTGAGTCTGACAATTATAGAAGCGCTTGACCAAACTGGAGCTCAATCATAGATTCCACCGAAGGTGTTACTTGCTAATGATATCCATTCACATTTTCACTAGTCAATTCAAGAACTTGGAACCCTAGAGATGGATGAATCCTTGAAGAAGTTATGTGTTAATGGTGTGTTGAAACCCAAGCATCAACATTGGGAGATCAAGGGTTTAACACACATTCCACATGTGCCCCAAGATTTTCAAATTAAATGGATCAGGTTTATTCTCAACTGCGTACACAATGGGTAGTTATGGATGGAGCAGCCCATTCAAATCTCAAAGAAAATGATTCACAGAATAACATGGCTCCCGATGTTGAATAAAGCTAAGACTACCAAAACCCTAAGTTGGGTAGGATTGGAAAATAAAACTCTTGCCAAGTGGGATTATAGAGGAATGAAGATCAGCAATGTAATTGACATGGAGAAAAAATTTGGAATTCATGTGATCTCCCATAAGATCTATAGCTCTAGTCATCTCAACAATGTGTCGTGTGAGGCAATTGATCTGGCTCTCAAGGTAGTGAACAACAACATGACCTTTGACCTTGCCATGCTGATGTTGAATTAATTCAACAAGAACATGGAGAGCATAAGGACTTCAAAGAATAATCCTTTTAAGTTTGTTTCACTCTTGACTTGTTTATTCTTCTATGTGCAAAATTTTTCCATTTCTAAAGGTTTAGTTGTATGGAGAAAAGATGAACTGGTGTTATATCAGATTAATGAATATATAGTAGATATGGGTGAGAATTTTGTTAGTATCATGGACAACTATTTTGATTCATTCAAGGAAAAGATGAATAGTAGATATATAATTCCTATGAAACTTGTAGAAGATTACAAGGATGATGTTTGTCTCATGCTAGACCGTAACAAAGTGTACATTCAAGCAGTCAAACTTAGAGTGGTGTGGGTTAAGCCTCTAAGCTATGAGGTTAACATTGATGATGTAGGAGCATCCCATGGTAGTTGGTTATCTTGCATGATTAAGGGATTTTAGTAGGGTTTAGTGGACCTATTTGAGTCTTGGGTAATTAATTTTGATGTATTTAATAAGTATTGTAAGCCTTTAAAGGAATTTGGTATTTAATTTTTGTTGGAGGCTGACTTGTGGCTCTTCAAGTATTTAATGCTAGGTTTATTTAGTTTTTAGCATTTTGGGACAACTTGTGGCTTAGATTGGTATAATTATGGGTTGATGTGAAGTCTTTAGTTATTATTCATCCATCTTAGAGAAGAGGAGCTGGTAGAGGAGAAAATTTTGAGAAAGGCTAGTAGTTGAGGCTTGGAAAACAAGGAGATTACTTGGTGGGGCTAGTAGTTGAGGCTTGGAAAACAAGGAGATTACTTGGTGGGCTTGTGAGTACTAGTTGGATCTTCCTTGGAGGTTTCTACCAGAGTGTGGATCTAGAATAGCTAGGGCTTGGATTAGATCTTGAGGGATATTGCAAAAATATTACTTGCTTTATATTTGGTCGTAACGGGAAGGCCTGACAGCTTGACACATTGTATGTAATCAGTTATATCTATGAATAACTAATTGTGACTTGGCCTCAAATCTTGCATTGTTATTTATCTTCCATTGTGTGGTTATTTATTGGGGGTAGGAAATCTTCTTTGGGGATTCTCCTACCTTTCACAACATCAAGTGGTATTAGAGCAAAGGTTGTTTTTGAGTGTGTAGATCAAGCACTGAAGTTGAGGTAGTTTGCACTAGGGTTTTGTGAAGTGGATTTATCAGAGTTTGCAAAAATCTTGGAAGATGCCTCTGAGAGGATTGGAACCTATGGCGATTGATGATATTAGTAATACTATGGAAGAAAGGATCTCAAAGAAGGTTAAACCAAATTTTAGATTTGAAATAGAGGAGGTTAAAGCTAGTTTCAGATTTGAGATGGCATTGATGAAGAGTGATATGATCACTGAGATCATAAGTGCTATAGGTGGTGTACCTTGGCATATGGGTACTAAAGATGGTTATGAGGAAGTTGCTAAAGACTTTGAATTTTTTGGATTGAGTGGTGAGGTTGGGATCAATCATGTGGAGAGACCTATGGGAAATAGGGTTGGTCAGTTTGCTAGACCTGGACCTCAATTGAAGTTGAAGCATAAGATGGAGGTTTCTAATTTCTTAGATACTTTGAATCCTGAAGACTTGATTGATTGGATTGGTGAATGGGAAGACTACTTTGAGCTTGAAGATATTGAGGATCCATTTAGAGTAAGGTTGGTACAAACTAAGCTGAAGGGACATGTTTCTCTTTGGTGGAAGGAACTACAAAGGGATAGAGAAGAGGGGGTCAAATGAAGACCAATAGATTCAGGTTGATGGTGACTAAGTTAAAGGCTAAGTTCATTCCTATTGATTATGAGCTTGAGTTATTTAAGAGGTTTTAGAATTTGAAGTAGTAGGATATGACTGTGAAAGATTACACCAAGGAGTTCTACAATTTGACTATTCAGTTTGGGCATAGAGAATTGTCAAAGGAGAAGGTAGCACGATACATTAATGGTTTGAGATTCAATATTTAGGATGGGGTTGGTGTGCTGAATATTTCTTCTATCAAGGATGCTTATTAGTATGCTTTGAGAGTTGAGGAGAAGCTAAAGGGGAAGAATCAAGGTAATTCTTGAGGGAAGGAGAAGTAGGACTACTCGACAAAGGCTAAAATGAGTGCAGAAGATGAACCAAAACTTGTTGAGCAGAAGAAAAGGACGGGTAGAGGCGAGTTTAAGGACACTTGTTTCAGATGTCATGAAGAAGGACATAGATCTTATAACTATCTATAGAAGGATGGTGATAAAAGAGTTGTTGCTGTGAATGAGGTTGAAGACCATGAACCTGAGAAGGGATAAAGTTTATTGGCTCAATTAGTATTGGTTGGTTAGAGGGAATATTATTAGAGGAACAATTTTTTTAGGACTCATTGTAAGTTTGGTGGTAAAGTCTACAATGTCATTGTGGATGGTGGTAGAACAGATAACCTTATTGTTGAGAAGATAATTCAAAAACTTGGTTTGAAGAGAGTGAGACATTCTTATCCTTATAGGATTGGCTAGTTGCAAGGTGAGCATGCTTTGGAAGTGAGGGAGTAGTGCCTTGTTGATTTCTAGATTGGGTAATATAAGGATCAAGTGTTGTGTGATACTGTGGACACGAACAATTGTTATGTCTTGCTTGGTAGACCTTGGCAGTATGATTGCAAGGCTATGCATGATTGTGTCAAGAATGTGTTTATAATTGTGAAAGGTGGCAAGAAGAATTCCTTGATTCCTTTGTAGAATGAAGAGGCTGGTAGAAGGAACTTGAGTATTGGTAGCTGAGTTGAGTTGGAAAATTCTGAAAGGGTTAGCAATCAGTGTTGCAAGAAAACTTGTGGAACACCAAGGATGGAGGTGAAGAAGAAAAAGAAGAGAAAGGGAAAGAGTGTACAAGTTGAAGAATTGGAGGACATGTATTTGAAGAACCAATTTTGAGTTGAATCCTAAAAGATGTTTTTCCAACTACTAAGAACATCTTCCAACACCTAGGGAGTCTGATGCAAGAGCATCCTGGGGTAGTCGGCTGTCCTACATGATTAAGGGATTTTAGTAGGGTTGAGTGGACCTATTTGGGTCTTGGGTAATTAATTTTGATGTATTTAATAAGTATTGTAAGCCTTTAAAGGCATTTGGTATTTAATTTTTGTTGGAAGCCGACTTGTGGCTCTTCAAGTATTTAATTTTAGGTTTATTTAGTTTTTAGCATTCTTGGCTGACTTGTGGCTTAGATTGGTATAAGTAGGGTTTGTGGTGAAGTCTTTAGTCATTATCCATCCATCTTGGAGAAGAGGAGGTGGTGGAGGAGCAAATTTTGAGAAAGGCTAGTAGCTGAGGCTTGGGAAATAAGGAGATTTCTTGGTGGGCTTGTGAGTACATGTTGGATCTTCCTTGGAGGTTTCTACCAAAGTGTGGATCTGGACTAGCTAGGGTTTGGATTAGATCTTGAGGGATCTTGTAGAACTATTACTTTCTTTGTATTTGGGTATAACAAGGAAGGCCTTACAACCTAACACATTGCATGTAATCAGTTATATCTATGAATAAATTATTGTGACTTGGCTTCAAATCTTGCATTGTTGTTTATCTTCTATTGTGTGGTTATTTTTTGGGGGCTAGGACATCTTCTTTGGGGATTCTCCTACCTTGTAAAACATCAATTGATGACACCAAGGATATCATTGAGGCACTGTTGAATGAACCAATAGATCAAAAAGACCACATATTTTGGTACTTATGATGAAGCCGAGGTAAGAATGTAACTTGAAATCAAGCTTCCTCAAGTAGTTAGGAATAAAAAGAAGAGGATAGCAAAGCTAAGGAAAGAAAATTCTACTCTCCTACTAACTAAAAGAAAAGGAGATGATGTAGAAGAAGATGAAATAGAGGATGAAGTAGAAGAAACAAAGTCTTAAGAAGAAGAGCCAATAAGGAAGAAAGGTAAGGTAATCATAACCAGACCTACCAAATCATCTATTGCAATATTCACTAGAAGAGCATCAAGATCTAGAAAGAAATTGAAGTTAAGTGAGGAGGATGCAAAGGAAATTATTTTCAAAAAGCTTCCACCTACATTCCAAGAAAAGTTAAATGAAATAGTAAGAGGAGTTGGAGTGGAAAACTTTAAAGCACTCAGATATGAAACCAAGACTGCATATGAGAAAAAAAAAGTTGAAGACATGATGATGTCAAAGTTGGGTAAATAGAAATACTCTCCTAATCAACTTGTCCAACAAATTCCAAATGAGCTTATGCAAGTAATAAAGCCAAGATGGGAAAATGTTAAGAAAACTGCAAAAGACATATATGAATAGACTTTGAGGCAACTCATGCCAAGTCTTAGTGAGAAAGAGGTGGAAGATTCCATGAATAAAATGAGGAAAAGCTCACTCTAAAGTTCAATACATATCTTGTGCTAATGAAAGACATAGAATCCATAGTGAAGACAACTACTACCACATGGAAGAACATTTACAAACTTCATCAACCAAGTGACTTTGTTGTTCATGTCAGTGATTAAAATGGTGAATATGATAAGGAAGATGATATAAATATGTATGATGAGGAGGAAGAATAGTAAGCTACTGAAAAGAATCTCCTTGAGATTCAGAGTATTGAGGAAACTAACTCAGAGAAGATAACAACAACAATTATGGCCTCATTTCCTCATTCTCTACGAAAAGATTTAATGCTATCAAGCTTAGAGAAAGCTTCTATTGAGTTGGTTGAGGTAACCACTGCAACACCAAGCACCCAACTAATCTTTGCACCTATTCAGCTGAGTACCATATTGACTGAAGTGATCAAAACTTCATCTACTGAGTAGCTAGTGTCTCCACCATCATCAATTTTGGCTACACAACAACAAGGTATTTCTACTGTCAATGCAATATCTACTTTTTTGCTAGCCCCTCTATTTCTACTATTGTTACAATTCCTGTCATGCTTATAACAAGTACAAGGATAGTTGAGAACAAGTCTCAACCAAGTACTAAAGTTTCAAGTAAGGATAAAGGTAAAGAATAAGTGATTGATCAAGATAAGGATATAGTTATCCCAAATTGGGATATCTCTACTCTGAATCTTGATCAAATGAACATCATGGGTGAATTATTGAAAAAGAGAGCTAAGAAGTAGAAGCTTAGAGAAGATAAGAGAAGAGAAAACCAAGTGCTTAAAGATGTGAAGAACACACTTTTATATGCACTAAGTATTGAGGTTGATAATACACAACCTATTTTGGTTTTGTTAGTAGAAGTTGTCTATAAATTCAATGAAGATCAAAATGGACAAGAAAATTTTCTACAGAGAGTAGAGAGTAAATTTGAGAACAAAGTATTGGAGTAGGTAGCACAAAAAACTGCAATAAAATAAGTAGAATTATATACTATTCTCAGTTCATTGGAAACCTCTAGAAATAATGTTACTTTATTATTTAGTAAGTTGTGTGATACATCTATCTTCACTTAGGAAATCAAAGATAAATTATCTAAGATAGATGAAGACCTAAAGGCAACTGCACACCAATTGTCTCTTGACCCAAGCCATAGTTCTGCTCACTATTCAAAGATTAGATATCTGACAAATTTACAAGCAGAATTACTAAGGGAGGAATCTAGGATAAGGGCCATACTTACATACATCCAAGACATGATTCTCCCAAACATGGATGCATTGCATAAATACATTGCACATGCCAAAACTCTCATCCATGACAATAACTTCTCCATAGCTAATCATATGATACAGATCACATTTCATGCAAGTAAGGTGTTACAGGAAAATTGGGACAAGACAATGACATTGAATTTAAGGGTACATTTTGACTTCTTGTCACATTTTGGCATCATCATGTATTATAAACCTTTGGAAATTATGTCAAAAAGGGGGAGAAGATGTTATATACATACATACATACATACATACATACATACATACATACATATACATATATATATATATGTGTGTGTGTGTGTGTGTGTGTGTATATATATGTATAGATATATGTATAGATATACATATATGTATAGATATACATATATGTATAGATATATGTATAGATATATGTATATATATATATATACATAGATATATATACATATATATATATATGTATATATATATATGTATATACATATATGTATATATATATATGTATATGTATATATATATACACACACAAGGGGAGAAGTATGTATATATATTGAGGAAGTATAATATGTGTATATATGATATATGTATGGGGTAGCAGCATAATATTATACATATACATGTAGAAATAAACATAAAACATCTTTTACAAAAGGAATTTTGAAAAATTTCAAAAATAGAGTATGTTACCAAGTTGAAGACATAGCATGGAGATAAAAGGAATGTTTTGACCTGAAAATTTTGAGTATTTAGTTTTGGATTGCTACATGTTTTTGTCACTAATTCCAAAGGGGGAGATTGTTGACATTAAGGTCAAGTTTTTTTATTAGTGACTCACACTTAATCAATTGGTTAGTAGCTATCAAGCTTATCTTGTAGTTTACAGTGTTAACTAAGAAATCTGTTAGTATCGAGTTCTATAGTTGCTACTAAGTTTCAAATTCTACATTCAGTTCATGCCAAGTAGTATCTACCGAGTTCATCAATGACAGTACAAACCAAGCTTCACAATACTAACCGTGTTCTCTAGTGTCTACTGAATTCATAGTTAGTGATGTGAATCTAGTGTTGACTGAGCCAAGGAGTGTCAACCAAGTAATTCAGTTTATACCAAGCTCGTAGTGTTAGTGTTGACTGAGCCAAGTAGTGTCAATCAAGTGATCTAGTTTATATGTTGAGTTTCATAGTGTTCACTGAGTCACTAGTGCTAACCAAGTTCAGATTACTTGGAAGTGACTAGTATGAACCAAGCTTCTATGTCTACTAAGATCATGATGATGCCAAGTGGTGACAACGGTTGCTGAGTATCAGAACCTCACTGAGTTTATCTTTAGAACCTGAGTGCTGGTAGGTAAGCCAACTTTGTGGATTTTGATGAGACTCATGTTGTAGCCAAATTTGATGAGTTATGTTTTGGATATATATATATATATATGTAATGTATTGTATCACATCCAAATATAAAATAGGATGCATATGAGAAGAAGTGTGAATTAAGAAAGCTACAAGTAGTATAAGGGGATGACAAAGTTTTACCTACCATAGTAAGGTGGTTGTTACATTTCAAACGAATCTCAACCAACAAATCTAAGTTGCAGGTTAGAGATCAACCACTAGTTCATCCTAATAGGTGTATTAGCTAAATCCTTTAACATGGTAGAATTAATAGTCTTTTGCAAATCTCTTTACTGAGTGCATACTTCATTGTATGTTTTGTAAATCCTTTAACAAGGTGGACCTAGCAGTTCTTATTGCTCCTAATAGGGCATATCATCATAAGTGATCAATTGTAAGTCTTAACCGACCAACTTTATACTATAGTACTAAAGCTTGTGGGTATCATCCCCACCCCAGTTTTTACTTTCTATTTGGAAGGTTTCTGGGTCACCATATCTTGTGTCAAAGTGTTGTGAATGTTTTACTACTTTCATGGATGCAATTAGGTCAGAATATTATATGAAGGATTAATTGATGAAATAAGTTGAAGTTTTATTGTTTCTTGATTCACCCCCCTCTTAGTAACCTTG
Source organism: Cupressus sempervirens (assembly GCA_028749045.1). NCBI lineage: Eukaryota > Viridiplantae > Streptophyta > Pinopsida > Cupressales > Cupressaceae > Cupressus > Cupressus sempervirens. The sequence goes on from CM053786.1 coordinate 770,834,825, forward strand.
CGTACCTCATATTTCCAATGCGATGAACACAAAATCCTATGTTACAATTGCTCTATTATAAGTACACTTTTGCATTTCCATGTAGCTTGCATTATTAGAGTTCATGTTAATTTTCATTTTAAGGCTACATTATGAGTTTGGGAGGGTTTTTTTCCCTTCATCTTTCTTGTGGAATTCTAATCAATTGTGCTCATGTTTTGATCTTCACTTCTCTATATTCTTTCATGATCTCAATCAAAATTTTCTATCTTAAACAGTTGCTTGATTTTGGGGCATTCTCTTTCTTAAGGAAAATTATCTTTCTTCTCTCCATTTCTTTCCACCTCTTCCAAACTTCTATCTTCCATTTGCTTTCACCCCACTTCTTTTCTTCTAATTCAACCTTGGGGTGTAATATTTCATGCTTGATGAGCTACCTTGGTTCTGTGATTCTTATATCTTTCATCTTACATCAAAAACCTTATTTATAGTTTGATTTGATCAAATTTATCAATTTGTTATTTCTCCTTTACCTCATTTCAATCTCGATTGCGAGGGGGCAGTACCTATCAAACTTCAATCCTTGATTCAACTTTATCAATCCTATTAATTACTCTGCTTGAGGCAACCTTCCTTGAGATTCTTATCTTAGACATGTCAATTACCTATTTATAGGGGTGTTGACCTTGTCTTTTTCAATCAACTTATCTTTATCCTGATGTATTCCCATTCGTTGATCATGCATCTAGGTTGTTTTGTGATCCCAAATCAATCTCACACTTCAATTGCATTCTTTGACTATATGTGTTCCCATAAAGATCACACATTAGTCAAAGAGGGGCAAATGTATGCACCCTAAAATGGTCCCCTAGACAATGAACCCTTCGTTCTTCAATTTATCAAATGAAAGAATCAATTTATCAATTTACTGAATCAATGCCTTACAATATTTTCAATTCAAATCAATTGTCTTGATCAAATCATAATTAATTCAATTATTTCATTATTTCCTAAGGTTTGATCACTTCATCAATAATCTTATTTAATTAAAATAAAATATCCCTTTTAAATAAATAAAATAGTCTTATTTAATTAAAAGAAAATATTTTTTTTAATTAAATAATTTTATCTTATTTAATTAAAATCTCTCTTTTAAGTAAATAATTTTATCTTATTTAATTAAAATCTCTCTTTTAATTAGATAATATTATCTTATTTAATTAAAAGAAAATTCCTCTTTTGATTAAATAAATAAATCCCCACTTAAAGCTCTCTTTTTGATGAAAAAAGGAAATAAATTAAATAAATCAAATAAAAATAAATAAAGATTCATTTTTTGCACATATTTCTAAGTGGTGGGCTTTTTCCTCTCACTTTCCTTTTTAGGGATTTATCCCACATTGGTCTTGAGGATGCATTCCTCTCCACACTTTCCTTTGTAAGGAGCCCTCTCCTTCTCATTTTTAGAGATCAATATTTTATTGTTATGCTGCAGGTTTGGAGAGCGATTTTGGAGGAGAGCTTGAGCACTTGAGCTTGGACATTGCAACTTCTCTTTTCTTGTCTTCTTCTCTCATGCATCCATGGCAATCCATTTAGATTACTCTAGATTAGATTTATATTTTCTTTCATGGAATAATATTGCATTTGCATTTCCTTTCATAGATTAGTATGTTTTCATGCGTTGTTATAATATATAATAGCTTCCATCTTCATTCGCATGCATATTTGATGATCATGGAGACTAGCACTCTTGCTTTTCCTTTTTGAATATCTTGTTTTATGGTGTACTTGCATGGGCGCAAACTAGGTCTAAATTAAGGGCCTCCATTATAAACCTTGCACTCTATGAATAGAGAGCTATGAGTCGCCATTTGAGACCTCATTCTTGATCAATCTTGGATATAATGATTCATAGAAGAGTGTCAACATTTTAGCACACAATATCAAATTTTTTTTGAGTAATTGGTGAATACCATGTATTCTTGGAGACCAATACTCTTGATATAAGATGTGATATAAAAATCTTTTGAGTACTTGTAGAATATCAAATGCCGATATTCTAGGAGAACAAGACTCATGATATCACATGTAATATCAAAATGATGAATATCTTGTGATCAAAGATATCATAGAATTTTCCATAACTAATATTACCAATGATGTAATACATGTCACGTTTTTATCCTCCCTATCTAAGAGGTAGTGTTGATGTTTTGGTAGCTTTAGTAGGATAAACCTATGAGATAAAAGAGAAATTAATTAAAATGATGTGTGTGTGTGTGTGTGTGTGTCACTTCTCTTGGTTTATTCCTCATATAAATACAAGGACGTTGTCATTTGGAAAACACATACCAAATATGGAAGTGCTTAGTACATTTGTAGTGATCTGAAAATAATAAGAGTGGTCAACATACAAAGTCAAACCCAACCCTAGTAAAATAAACCATACATCACATCAAGTATTTAACAAGTGTAGTTTCATAGTTCATTTGTTTGAAAACATAAACATTTAATTACAATGGGTTCAAGTTTTTCTGTTTTCAAAGTGTCACATTTGCTAAGGTTTTAGAGTTCACAAGTATCCTAAAAGACTCAACAATCCATTAGAATCGTGCCTTATTATAAAAACCCATTTTCCGTATAAAATGAGCTACCATTTAAACAAAACCCAAATTTAATTAAAATTTCCCCAAATAAAATTAAAATTAAAATTACTTTTTTTAAAAATATATACAAATTAAATGATAACTACATAGCCAATTTTTAAAATAAAATATTATTAAAATTACACAATAATTATTAAATTAATAATAATAATAATTTATTTATTAATAATAATAGTTAGTAATTCTAATGATATAATAATAATTATTAATAGTATTAATAATATTAAATATTAATAATATTAAATATTAATAATACTAATTAAAAATATAACAATAAAAATCAAATTTTTAAGGCAAAATAATTATTATTCTAAGGCCCAAAGGCCGATTGTGGTAGTAGTATTGCTACTCACCACAACCTTGGTTGCCTTCGCAGGCAAGCTGTGTGGAGTAGCAAGGGGGATGAGGGAGGTTATTGCCTCCATTTCCCATTTTTAATTATATTCAAAAAATAAAAAATAAAAACCAAAGAGCCCCCCCCCCCCCCCCCCCCCCCCCCTTGAAAAAAAAAAAATGAAATCTGCATTTATCATAATGTAATTACCACAATAATTTTTAATTACTGTAGTAAATATATTATTAAAAAAAAAATTCTAATATAGATCTGATAGGGCAACAAAATTCAAACAATCAAAATTAATAAATTAAATCTAGTTTTCTTTTTTAAACCCTATCTCAATCTTAATTTTCAAAAAACAATCCAATTCCTAATAAGAATTTCTCAATTGATTTCTCTCACAGTCAATTCAATAATGAATAACAAGATTTATCAAACAAGGGTTTCAACTAGAACCAAATTTTGAAAACAAGATCTATAATCAAACACAAAGCAGATAGAGAGGAAATTCAATGCAATCTACTATAATAATTTTCATCAGAGTTCCTACCTCGATTTGATTCTAACTAGACGAATGTTTAGAAGTTGCAAGAATTCCCATCTCTCAAAACCCTTTCCAAAAATCTACTCCTCCAAACCTTTGTATGGAGAAATGAGCTCTAATTTCTTAATAAAAAGTTTTCTCCTTTAGGGTTTCAGTTTTACAAACATGCAAACCCTTTTTCTTTATTATTTTAATTTCATGTGCAAACTTTTTACGTTTTAATTAAAACAAACTTTATTTAATTTATTCTCTCTTGCTTTTATTAAATAACAAGATATTTTTTACGAGTATATTTATTAATTTAACTATTACTAATATTTAGAGTTTTGTATTAAAATGAACTTCTAAATTAATTATTATTAAATTAAATAAATATAATTACGCCAAAATTAGAACTTTAATTAAATCTTTTAAATTTAACTCGTCTATTTAATTAATTTTTCAATTAATTAAATATAATTAAAAACTAATTTTTCTTCAGCCTGTTAATGGACCTTCAAGGGTTAATCCTCAACAAACGAAGGAAAGATGTTTTTGATAGCCACCAGAGGAAGGTTGAATCAAAATTAATTTTGATGGGGCTACCTGAAGTAACCCAGGCATTTCCGAATGGGACATATTGCATGGGAGCATGAAGGCAATTCTCTAGCTTTTTTTGCAAAAATACTAAGGGATGTGACTAACAACATGATAGAATGTGAAGCAACAAAAGAAGCTATTTTTTTAGGAGCTAGGCTAGGCATTAGGTGATTGCACTTGGAAGGAGACTCAAAGATTATCATCAATGGGATTAAAAAAGGAAAATTGAAGTCTTGGCATCTAGAAAAGCACATTAACCAGATTAAGTGCCCTTTTTTAGAGTTTGAGGACTTCAAAGTTTCCCATGTCTATAGAGAGGCAAATGTGGTGGCTAATAAATTAGCCAACTTGGGAGCGAATGCCCTCTTTGGGAAATAGAATGAAATAAACTTGATTAAAGATGGTGTGTTTTTAGTGGCATTATATCCTCTCACCTCCTTTTGAAGGAGTAATTTATAATTGTTAACCCTCGATCAAGGACACTTATGAAAAAGCAATCTAATACACGTGATAAAGGATCCACACGTAGGAGGATTTTGAATGGGTGCTTCTAGATCCTTCATGGGAGTATTTTGAAGCAGGAGAAGGGCCTCATTTTTTACAAGCATTTGAGTGGAGTCTTCATAAATGGAGGCCAATTTTGCATTGGATTCAAACAATCAAACACAGGCTTATGAAGGGAAATTCTCGATGTAGTGCCTAAAGAACATTTTCATCATTAAGGACTAGGATTTAATAAGCTTTGTTATGGAAATTTTTGGCATGGAGTATTTCGACTGCTACTGGAGAAGGAGGACCAATCTGGACATTATTTCACTCTTTTTTTCTCTAGCATTTCTTGTTGTTGAGACAAAAGATAAAATTTGATGGGTCATAGCTGTGAGTATCGACTCACAGTGGCTCTTGGGAGTCGATGAGATTATTGACAAGGTTGAGCTAGGGGAAGGGTTGGATATGGGGCATGAATGTTGGTGGTAGATTGGAGGAGGTGACTCATCATTGTAACCTCTAGTTGTGTGGTTGATTGCAATCCCTTGTGAGGTACATATGTTGAAAGTGATTGAAGGATGGTGGAAACTACTCAATTTTTTGTAGGAGATGATTTGGGTTTTGGAGGAAGGGAAGTAGGGTTTCATGAAGACAACTCCATGGAAGAGTGTGAGACCACTCGGTGAACCATTGTGATACCAACTAGGCAAGGGAAGAAAAGAGGCTATTGGGGCACCCATGAGAGCTGGGATATGGGTCGACATGTCTCTTATAGAGGAGGTAGAAATGAGGGGCTCTAGCAGACAATGATGCTCTGTGGAGGATGATCGCTCCATCCTGAACTTCGCTAAGGAGGAAGTTGCAACCTAGTTTAAGGTTTGAATCAACATGGTAATTTACTAAATGTCTGGTGGCTCTACTAGTTTTTGTTTATTCAAAATGTAAGGGTCAAGTGTAGTTTGAAGGTGTTAATGCCTTTCTTAACTAGCATGCATTAACTTTTGTTGTTAATGGGGGTTAAATTGAGGGCTTTTATAGTGTCCTCTTCACACTATGACACACTATTGTAAGAATCATCATTTTTAATTAATACAATATAAAATGTTACCTATAAAAAAATATTGTTTTATCTTTATAAAGTTTTCATTAAATTAAATCATTTAATAATATCCTTATTTGATTTAATTATATATGAAAATCACAATAGAGCCACAAATCTAAATAAGAAAACCCATTTTAAAGACAGAGTACTAAATCAAAATCAAGGGTCAAAATCTCAAATTCACATCACTTGACAAATTTAGAGGGGTAAATATCTCATATAATTGTCCTATTTTCTAGGACAATTGGCTTAGGGTTAGGATTTGGACACAAGAACTATCTCCGCTCTTTACAATTGAGATATTGTGATAGGGAACACTCATCCTAGCAATTTAGGAAAGTTGATGCCCGATACCTACAATCTGCATAAAAGCCAAACATGTACATATAAATATACATCTCAACTAAATAGGCAATGGTAGGGAGTGGTGCATCATGTAGATCCTGACTAGCAGGTGACTACGACTCCCTCCCTCAACTACATTAGAAACTTCAAACATAAAGTAAAACATACATGTACACCATACACATGCAAGTATGGGGTAAGTAACCATAGAAAAATACATATAAATCATCCATCTAACTATCATCATGAAGCAATTGAAATCACCTTATGAACATACAAATCATCATCATCAAAGGAATAAACATGAACACATGAAATAATCAAGTATCAAGTAGCTCATTAAATATATAAACTGAGTATGAAATAACATCCAATCAAATCAGGTAACTGAGTACCACTAAGTCATAAAACATAACCATAAAGTTAGCCTAAAAGAATTCAATAACATAACATGGAAAGTAAACTAGTGGTAGGCATTGCATCCACCCCCCTAAACTTAGGCTTACTCCTGGAAGCCTATAAACAAGTAGGAATATAAATCTCATAAACTGGGTGCATCCTCCCAAGTAGTTGATGACTCATTAGTAGGGTCCATTGGACCCTTACCTACTTTATGGTTTGAACATTGAGGGTCAAATCCCACTTATGAAGAATGTGCACCAGCTCCAAAGCGAGCTACCCGTCCTCCAGTTGTAACCAATTCCAATCAAGAACATGTATCACACTAGAAATTTACTAGTCTAAGAATAGAAACATGGAAAACATCATGAACATGAGCTAAGTTGGGTGACAATGCAAGATGGTAGGCAGCTAGACCTATCATCTCAAGAATTTCAAATGGCCCCACAAAATGAGGTGCTAGCTTCAAACCCTTTCCATAACAAATATGACTCTTTTGTGGATGCACTCTCAAGAAAACTTTCTTACTCACTGCAAACTGCTTTTCCATCCTATGAGCATCAACATACTTCTTCTACCTATCCCATATTGTAGACACATGCTCATGGATGTGCAGTACCTGTTGCTCCATATCTCGAAGCATCTTAGGACCCATCTAAACTATCCCAACTCAATGGTGTACAACAAGGATGACCATACAAAGACTAAAAGGGTGCCATCCCAATGGAACTTTGATACTCATTATTATATGCAAACTCTACTAGGTATAGATAATCCTCTCAAAGAGTCTGTTTGTCCATTACATACATCCTCAACATATCCTCTATATCCTGATTGACTCTCTCTATTTGACCATTTGTCTTTGGGTGATATGCAGAGTTGAAGTTCAATTGTGCTCCAAGATCATGCTGCAAGGATGTCCAAAATGAAAATATGAATACAAGATCCCTATTTGAAATGATCTTCTAGGGAATACCATGTAGTCTCATGATATCACGCGTAAAGACATTGGCTAATGAAGCTATTGTGTGGGATGACCTCATTGGTAAAAAGTGTACCACCTTAGTCAACTAATCAAGGGTGACCATGATAGCATCATGTCAATGAGTAGTCATAGGTAATCCCACAATTAAATCCATAGAAATAATATCCCACTTCCATGAAGGAATGTGATTAGGCTGTAAAAGTCTTGTTGGATGTTGGTGCTTTGCGTTAACCCCCTAAAGTTATTTAATAGTTTGTTAATATACCTTTGTGTATGGCTACTCTTTAGTGATTGGAGCAAAGGTTTGGAGAAATCTCCTTGATGATTATGTAGAGAATTTGGGGCAGAAGATAAACCTTAGTAAGAGAAGTGTCTATTTTTATACTGATCTGAATTAGAAAAGAGGAATAATTAATATCTTGGGTTGCAAACCTACTAGTCTTCTTGATACCTATATTGGTCTTCTGTAGAGAGTGAAAGAAGTCATTACCTAATTTTGGAACTTGATCTTGGAATGTATGCAAAAGATAGTCATTGATTAGAAAGGAAAGTTGTTAAGTAGTGTTGGAAAGCTCTAGCTACTTATTGTGTCTTTTCAAGGGACTCCTATTTATTTCCTCTCAGTATTCAAAATCTCCTAGAGTATGGATGAGAAGCTAGAGAAGATTCAAAGGAATTTTCTATGATCTAAAAATGAAGAAAGGAATATAATGAGTTTGGTTAGTTGGGATACAATTGGGACTAGGTGTTAGGAAGATTTATGACCTCAATAAATCTCTTCTCACTAAGATTGGATGGTCATTGGCTAAGAATCAAGGTGGATGGTATGGGATCATAAAAGCTGATACCTCAATAACATCCCTTTTGTTTACTATCTAAAAGATAATAATTTTCCTTCAGGTTCTTAGATCCTAAATAGCTTATCAAAAAAAAAAAAAACCTCCTTAGGGAAGGTTTGTGTTGGTTCGTAGGATGTGGGGAGAAGATTAGATCCTAGAATGACAACTAGTTTGGTTGGAAGCCTTTGGATTTTAGTAAGTTATGCAACTTGTAGGAAAAGTTGAAGAGGGATTTTGGTGAAAATGTCAGTGACTATATAACAAGAAAAAGGAGGTGGAAACCCATCACTGAGGTGGTAGTTCCTATTCACCTCAGACCTTTGGTTATGGAGATGATGGAGTGCCTTAATTCCAACCAAATTCTTAAGTATGTTTAGGAGAACAAATTCATCTGTGACATGAATTCTAATGATAAGTAGGAGATAATTTCCACAACAAGTCAAGTTTTGATATTGCTATCAAGATTTAACTATGTGATTTTTAGTCAGACTCATTGACCCATGTTTCATGAGTAGTGATTCAACATGAATCCATCTCTCATAAGAATAAATGGAACACTTATAACTCATTGGATCTGGTTGATGTTCATAGGGATGAAGCATTGGGACTTCCTGGGAGGTCACCCATCCCAGTACAACTCCAACCTAAGTGCACTTAACTAGGAAGTTTCCTCCATGATTAAACCCAAAGCTTTCAAACCCATTTGCAAAACCTTCACCAAGTGTTGTGCCTTATGAACCATTCATTAGAAAGCCCCTTAAGCTCATCAATTGATACGTAGGAGATAATTTCCACAACAAGTCAAGTTTTGATATTGCTATCAGGATTTAACTATGTGATTTTTAGTCAAACTCATTGACCCATGTTTCATGAGTAGTGATTCAACATGAATCCATCTCTCATAAGAATAAATGGAAAACTTAGAACTCATTGGATCTAGGTGATGTTCATAGGGATGAAGCACCAGGACTTCCTAGGAGGTCACCCATCCCAGTACAACTCCAACCTAAGTGCGCTTAACTAGGAAGTTTCCTCCATGATTAAACCCAAAGCTTTCAAACCCATTTACAAAACCTTCACCAAGTGTTGTGACTTATGAACCATTCATTAGAAAGCCCCTTAAGCTCATCAATTGATATGTAGGAGATAATTTCCACAACAAGTCAAATTGTGATATTGCTATCAGGATTTAACTGTGTTATTTTTAATCAAAATCATTGACCCATGTTTTATGAGTAGTGATTAAACATGAACCATATCTCATGAGAATAAATGGAATACTTAGCACTCATTGGATCTAGGTGATGCTCACAGGTACTTCCTGGGAGGTCACCCATCCCAGTACTACTCCAGCCTAAGTGCACTTAACTACAAATTTTCCTCCATCGTTAAACCCAAAGCTTGCAACTCCATTTGCAAAACCTTCACCAAGTTTTTTGCCTTATGAACCATTCATTAGAAATCCCCTTAATCTCATCAATTGATAAGTAGGAGATAATTGCCACAACAAGTCAAATTGTGATATTGCTATCAGGATTTAACTGTGTGATTTTTAGTCAAACTCATTGACCCATGTTTCATGAGTAGTGATTCAACATGAATCCATTTATCATGAGAATAAATGGAAAATTTATCACTCATTAGATCTAGGTGATGCTCACAGGGGTGAAGCACTAGGACTTCCCGAGAGGTCACCCATCCTAGTACTATTCCAGCCTAAGCACGCTTAACTATAGAGTTTCCTCCATGGTTAAACCCAAAGCTTGCAACCCCATTTGCAAAACCTTCACCAAGTGTTGTGCCTTATGAACCATTCATTAGAAATCCCCTTTAAGCTCATCAATTGATAAGTAGGAGATAATTTTTACAACAAGTCAAATTGTGATATTGCTATCAGGATTTAACTGTGTGCATTTTAGTCAAACTCATGACTCATGTCAATGAGTTTGACTAAAAATCACACAGTTAGATCCTAATAGCAATATCACAATGAATTCTAATGTCACTTTTTTGTTAAATCAAATTATGTTATGCTCTTTAATAAATATCAAACTCCCCCCAAATAAACTTCTCATCCCAAAGGTAAACTTCTTCTGGTCGACAAATTTGCATGGTAAAATCTTTACCTTGGACAACCTTTGGAAGAGGGGACTTTAGATCCCTAAAAAGTGTTACCTTTGTAAGGCTGAAGAAGAAATTATTAAGCACATCTTTCTTGACTATCCTTATGGTTTAAAAGTTTGGTCCACCATCTTGCACATATTCCCCCTGGAATGGGTTTTTCAGAATGATTTGAATCAGCTTATTTTAAACTAGCATTGCCCTTTTTTCCATCCTCTATTGAGGTTCTTTGAAAGCTCATTCCCACTCATATTTTTTGGGAAATATGGAAGGAGATAAATATTAGGATCTTTAGTGAGGAAGAAAGACCAGAGGAGGTGGTGAGAAATACAGTGCACAAGCTTCTAATGGAAAAACATGTAGTAATGAAAATGTAAGAAACCTCGGTTCTCCCATTTATAGGGGAATAAAAGATGGTGATAAATTGGGAATTGATGGTTGCCTTCTTTGATTTTGATAACTCAAAATCAATTGTGAGAAAGACGATCAAATGGCATCTTCCTAGGTTCCCTATGTTGATGGTCAAATTTGACAGGCTACATATGGTGGATGTGTTGTAGGTGGATGGGTGGTGAGAGATTTGAATGGTAATGAGCTAATGGTTTATGTGGAAAACTTTGGAAATGTTTCTAATAATGTGGCAGAGGCTATGACTCTCTATTGGGAATTACATCTAGCTATTAGCCTAAGATGGAAACATTTATGTGTGGAGGGAGATTCAAAGGTGATTGTAGACTTGGTGAAGGGGTTTATGAATCCAAGATGGATCATAGCAGGTATAATGGGTGATATTTGGAACATCCTGGCATGTTTAGATACTTATGATTTGCAACACACTTACATAAAAGGTAATGCGATGGTAGAAACTATGGCTAGTTTGGGGCTGCATGTACGAGGTTTAAGGTGCTAGCGAATTATGGCAAGATTTCTAGTTGACATCCTTACCCTCATGGAAAGGGAGAAAAATAATGTGCATAGGGAAGAATGATGTGTCTCTTTTTGTGGCTTTCCTATTGGTCATAAATGATGATGAGATATCTAAATCTTGAAGCTATGATTTTTTAAACCTATAATTTGTACATCTTGAGGGGAGTTATGGACATGTTATGATAGAACAAAGCTTTTAAATAAGTTGCAGAAGAAAAGGTTTGAAGTGACTAATAATTGGGAGTGGAGAGGTATATTAATTATTACATCCTTTAATAAGCTTACATAAAAGATTAAGCAAGATCATGTTAGAGCTCAATTTACTTAAAAGATGGGGATTTTAAATAAATCACAGTTTGCATGATCTTCAATGAAGGCTTTTATTTATGATTGATTAAAGGGGTGATAATTCACACGTGGCTACAATGTAGAGAAGAGGCAATTTTTTTAAGACCACTCGTTGTAATAATTATGACAACCTTTGCCTTTTTAGGAATGAAATATACAGAAATTTATTTTATCTTATTCAAAATATAAAGTGTTATATTGACTTCTAACTTAATTATCATAAGTTTGCAAATTTGGAGTTCTCGATGAGTGCTGGATCAAAGGAAAATATGGGTGGTGACTTGGTGAGAATTGTGCCCATGAACATTGAGGATAATGCGAGTAAGCCATATACCTAAATTATGCTAAAAGAAGGTGGTCTAGTTCCTCTAATGGAAGCCATGATGGGCTATGATGAGAACCACTCACAATAATTTTTGAGTTCTTTGATGGATATGAGAGTGATGATTAATAGGATATCCTACTAGGTAAATGAGGACATCATTGCTATGGTGATGAGGCTTTCGATGGAATGAAGAAAATGACAAAAAGTGATGAATGTTTTGGTCAAGATGAGCCTTAACAGATTCTTCATACATGTTTGACATAGGGGTGGGTTTCTGCATGAAAAAAATGCGAAAACCATGGAATGAGGTATGCTTGGTCATCATGAAATACCTAACCCTGCAAGGTAGATTTGGGGTTTTCTATTATTATCACTTTCCTTTGCTGAATCATTTTCAGAATCATGGCATTTTCTCTATCTCTTTTTACTTTCTTCATGAGCTTGACTATACCATGTTGGAAGCTAGGGATTAAAAAAGGGAATGGACTATACCATCCTCCATCAGGGTCTTATTCTCCACCTATATAATTCCCACCTTGCTCTATATCTTCCTAGATGTTTCATTGTTGAGAATATCTTGGCCCCACATAAGCCTTTAAGAATTTGTTGTGGTGGAGTGTCTAGGGCCCCCACCCCTCAACCCTCATCTAGCCATACCCCATTGATAAACCCAAAGAAAAATAAACTTGTTATTTTCAAGAGTTGGGTTGTAGGTAAAAATCATAAAATTGAAAAAAAATGTTGAAGCTGATCTTGGAGATTTGGAAGAGGAGACTGGGGGAGGATTGTAGGAGGTTGGAAAAATTAGCTAAAACTAAAGCTAGACAAAACTAGAAGGGGAATAGATATCTGAACATAGAGGGGGAGGTGTTGGGCTCTGGAGAAAATGGGAAGAAAAATCCTTGAATAAAAGAGATGGCTAGGAGGAATTTTGGAGGAAGGGGAGAAGGAAGAGATGAAGGTTGAGATTGGAAAGGAGAACTCAAATTTTGATGGAGGGAAGTGAAAAATGAAGGAGATAGTCAAGGAAAAAAAACCCCCTGTGAGGAATTCTGTTGTTTGCCTCACTCTGGTTGAGAATATAACAGATACCAATAGTGAGCTAAATGAGCTTAAGGTGAGCTTCAAAAGCCTTTCAAGGCTTGCTATGAAAGTGACTCATGTTGCGACCACTACCCTTCAACTGTTGTTGCAGGAGAAAGAAGAGGAAGGTCTTGTGATGAAGGACTCTAAGATGGTCTATGGTTTCCTTGCTGAAGACTGGGCTAATGTGCCCTTGGCTAGAAAGGGAAAAGAGAAGGCTAAAAATAAGCCTTTCTATTGTTATTGGTTTGTTTTTTCTTACTTTGTTATGCTGGGGTGCTCCAGCTTTGATACATTTTATTGGCCTTATACTTTATACTTTTAGGACTTTACATGTTAAGTAGGTTTAAGTGGTTTAACTACTTCAGTTACTGTGGTTACTTTGACGTTTGTAATATGGTTGCTGGTAGAAGTATAGTTACAGTTATGAAGAATCCTATTACTTGGGGTTTTGGGGTTTATGCTTGTTTTTATTATTAAGGGTGGTGTGGTAATGTGCTTAGTTTGCTGTTTGGGCCGCTACTGGTTTGTAGAAGGGTCAACCCCCTAATTTGAACTGCTTCAATATCAAAAACGTAAATAAGATGAACAAATGAAAAAAAATACTATTAATATAAATTAAAAAATATATTTCAAACAATCAATAATTGTCAACTAGGAAATAAAAATATAACCAAAATAATCAAAATTCAATTAATACTTAATTTTTAATACTCTTATCATTTTTTATTATTTTTTATTAAAATAAAATAAATCATTAAACAACTATTTTTTTCAAGCATTTGATACTTAAACACATTTGAACTCAAATTAAACAAGAAGTCACCTCAAGAAACAAATCATAAAATTCTTATAGCTATGCTTCTTGTAATCTTCAATCAAGACAACCTAATTATATAACACATTTGAACTCAAATTAAACAAGAAGTCACCTCAAGAAACAAATCATAAAATTCTTATAGCTATGCTTCTTGTAATCTTCAATCAAGACAACCTAATTATATAGATAAAAATTAAAACTTATTCATTCATTCCATGGTCCAAGAGAATATAAAATACATTTGGGGTAGACAAAATGGGCCCGGAAATGCTAGGTGTTCATTAAAATCAATATCTCCTCAAACGGCATTAAATTAATATTTTTAATGTCTTCGTTTATGCTTTCTTTTAGACGTAATCGTTAACGTATTTCTTTTAGTTCTCATCCTTGGTGTCGCGAACGTAAAGGACTTTTGAACCATTTGCATTGAAAAAGAGACAGTTCGACCAAAAAGTAAGGTGGTAGACAATATATAAATTCACTGACAACATAAAATATTAATAATAATAAAAAGATTGCTTTAAAGTAGCTCAAAAAAATAGACTTATCTTAATTTCCTCCCTTTTCTTACTACTTATGGTTGGTTTGTATTTACTGTTCGGCGGTGCTAGCAATACAAAGCTCTTGTTCTTGTTGAAAGACATTAAATGTTCAATTAAAATAGCTAATATAGTAGTTGTTGAAATGTACTAAATTTCACACCTACTAGATGACTAGTGTTGTTTTGGTTCAATTTATGTGAAATCTTATGAGTGATCCTATTGACGGAATTGGTTTATCTATTTGGTTATGAGAGGCATTGAAAATAAGATTGAATTATTAAGTAATTGTGTTTCATTTTTATTTAAATAAGTATGGAAGATTATATATTTTTAATCAATTTTAGATGAGATATTTAATGGAGAAATAGTAGTGTCTTATTTACACTATGTACATGCATTTTCTTTCATTCTTTTGGAATGTTTTGTTGAGTTCTAATATTCGAGATCTATAATATACTTGTATATAAGATCTAAGCTATAGTACATATAGATCTTAATAGGTTTTTTCATTGTTGTATGGACTAATATAGATAAAAGAGCAATAGCATGATGCTTACTACTCAATCAGCAAATGGAACCACATCTAAGGTTGAATCTATAGCTAGATATGAACTTACAATTTTTAAAAGCATTAGCTTAATAAGAACTTTTGTATAATGTCAAGTCCATATTTCAATCCGCTAGTAGTTTATTCCACATAAATGTGTTACTTGTACAAAATGTAATACATGTTTGGTATCTTTCCAATGAAGTTTATGAAGTTTTTTCATAAAATAAGAGACCATATCAATACCATAGGAAATGTCAGAATGAGTATGTGGGAGGTAAATTATGCATATATTTTTTTTCGTAAATATTAGTTGTAAATTATTTATCTTAGTTTTAAATATTGTTTAAAAACAAATCTTTTGTAAAATAATTAGAAACAATAAACATGTTAAAATATAACCAAATTTAATTTTTTAATAAGCGACTTGAACCCTAATTGAACTTTATACCTAATTTAAATATAAACCTAAACCAAATTCTCTTATAATCCTAATTTATCCTAATCCAAATTGAAGCCTAACAACGTTTATCGATGTGACTAGTCTAACCCTAATTGATTTTACTAATAAGTATAACTTTGCACTTGTTACATCTACTTTTTATAAATAAATATAAATTTGCTAATAAACACAACAAAAACACTAACCCTTGATGGAGGGACCTTTAGGTTAAGAAATTCCTTTAGGACTCACCCTTGGCATTTACGAAATCCCTTTAGTCACAAAGTGCAATATTAACCCATGAGTTTGATATACCAAGAATTTATAGTAATCTCGTTAAGGGGAAAATGTGAATCAAGGATATGAAACCCCAAGTTCATCACACAACCACACTTACAAAACTCAAAGAGGGATTTAAGGAAATTGATCCTTTCAATTCCAATTCTAAGAGACTAGATCTAAAAAGTTTAGTGTTAACCAAATGACAAAGGAGCACTAATGCAAGCTAGACCTAGTGGTGTAGAATAAGGGAAAAGATGCAAAAGTCCTTAGAAATTCTTGACTATTATGAGAGCTAGGGAAAGATATGCAAATGAAATAAATACATATCCTAAAATGACAAAGAAGATAGAGGACATGTAATGCCCCGCTTGGAGATACTTGGAACAAGGATGAAATACAAGCCAAGATATATATATATATATATATATATATATATATATATATATATATATATATATATATATATATATATATATATATATATATATATATAACAAGTATGGATGTACACGACATACAAAATATGAGGATCACAAAGATCGCAACGAAAGACTAAACAAACATCCAAACAACAATGGATCTCCAAACACCACTACTGACCAACAATGGCGAACCATAGAAGGAGGCAATCGAAATCGAAACCAAAACATTTTGAATTCACAATACAATTCCAAGGTATTCAAGAACACTGTAAAGGGTATCCATAACACCTCTGAAAAACTTTTGGTCAAATTGAAAAGTGCCTGTTGTCCACCTGGATAGGTTTTTCCAAAACCCATGCGATACAATAATTCAGCACTGTACAATACTTTCTAGTATCATACGACCTTTCTAATGAAGGAGTGTGATATATTCAGGGTCTGGGCAACACTTCTCCTGAGGGTGTGTGATACTTCACAAGTATCGTACGACCTTACTCCAATGGGCATGAAATACTTCAAAGTGTTACACGATAGAGTTTTTAAGGTCATGCAATACTTTCCAATATCGCACGATGCTTAAATTTCTATGGGTGTGTGATACTTTAAAGCATTGCCCAATGTTGATGCATGGTCACCCAAGAAGAGCAAGAAACAAACTAAGATAAACAAGGGAATAAAACATAAGTTAGAACCTCCACACTAGGGAGTACCAAATCCATAGTCGAGGCATAGACACTCGAAACAATAACTACTAGATGGAAATTGCTTCTAACCATCTAACATAGTAGTGAAGGAAATAACTAAAAGCAACATCGCAATGTAATGAAACAACATCACAGTGAACTAAACAACCAAACTAAGTATGCGGTTCCTCCCAACCATAATAGCATCATGAAACCTTGAAGGTTCTAGCCATCCCCCATGCGTAACATCCCAAACTACCAACTAGATAGTTAGAGTTGTCTTGTAAGGATGTCACTACTAAAGCATAATACATCATAAGAACAAGAAATCCAACATGCTAAACCAAAAGCAATAGATACTCCAACTAACCAGATAACATCATAACATCATATGCTAAATATCATAATAAGGAAATGCGTCAATACTAACATCATCTAAACATGATATACAAGCATCCCAATGAAAGCATAAATCATAAGAGAGCATACTTTGGAACCCAAAGTACCAAGTAAAAACATGCAACAATGGTCACACTAAGATAATAGATTGTCTTTGTACACCGATCCCCAACACTAGTGAAGGTAGCTATGCCTTCCAACCATGTGAAATCCATAGGTCCACTCCCGTCGTTCTGATGGAGATAATGATCCAACCACAATCAAACATCCATGGCTAACACTCACACCAGACAATAATGATGACTGGAACTAAAATCGTAGATAATGCGTAAACTACAGGTCTTGGTCAAACACTCAATGGGCTACTATGTAGGGGCTAACATCATGGAGAGTTGCTTGGCATCGACAAGCCCAAGCTCATATCGTGCGACTCAACTCCTCAATGGAAGGCTCTTGCACATACATTTTATTATCTTAAGTTTTATTACCACCTAATATTTTTTTTAGTTATCACTTGATTAAAACTTTTGCGCGTCAACCCTCGAGAAATAGACATTGGGCTACGGAAAAGAATCCCCCTCCATATGCTACCCTACCCTACCCATGCTCATCCAACAATGAGTGCATGTAGGCATGCATATTCCCAGCCCAACCCCAATGATCATAACTTCCAAAAGTACCATGGAAGATTGGGCCTTGCAAGTCACCCAATAACTGTACACACATGTACTTGTGTGTGGTGCACCACCATCATAAATATCATAACACAAGGACTGGATGAGAACACAATGCAGGAAATCACTCAACCAAAAATAGACTCGAGAGGATGGATGCAACACGCATCTCGATACAACATAAAAGTGCAACAATGGTCCAATTGACATCCAAACGGATGATCCAGGTCCACAACTAACATCATGCCAAGAAAACTCGAGAAAATAGGCCAGCACACAAAATGAGGTAAAAACCCCAAAACTAGAAAACTTCAAAATTAAAACCCATTTGGTCTTTGGGCACAAAAGCCTCAAAAATCCAATAAAATTTGGGTTCGGACATCGTGTACAAAAATGGCCAGCATAACGGTGTGAAACCACAAACCCCCATCTCGAAAATAGGAAAAATGTTCATACCTGACCAATTGGGAAAAACTAACAAATAGAAACAAAGGGGAACACTAGTTCTCAACCTCCTTACCAATAGAAAACAAATACAAAAACTGAGTTGAAACAAGAAAATAGGAGTGCCCTACTTCACAGCCAAAAGGGCTAAAATGAGAAATAGCCAGGTAAAATAAATAACCTATAGATAAAACCAAAAATGAAGGCAAAGAAAGGTCTCCCCAAGTTGGATCTAATGAGTCCGTCCTCATGAATATCCTATGCTTGTAGCTCTCACAATGAATAGAAAGCCAATCATTTAGAAAAGGATTTCAGAAAAACTCTCAAATTCCCAAATTACAAAAGTAAGAAGTGAGGAAATAAATTCCTCTTTCAATACTTAATCACTTTTTGAGTGAATAATTGATTAGGGCGAATAGCCAATTAGGCTAGCTAAACTCTGAATTGACCCAAATGAAAATAGGTTATCCCTCGTAATAAGAATTCACCTAAGGGAAAGTTGCCAAAAATTAAATTCAATAAAATTTAAAGCCCAAAAACCCAAAATCATAGAAATTTCTTTAACAACTTTAGTGATAATGCGAACCTCTAAATACATAGACACACTCACTGGTCTAGTCACATAATGCAAATGATTTCAGATTTAATAATCATTGAAAGGTTTAATTTAAACAATTAAAATAAGGATATGTCGACCATACAAGGATGACATTGGTGAAATATGAATAGCTAAATCACTAACTCCATGTACCACTGCCAGGGATATAATTCCTTCACACTAAAACACACAATCAAGTGCAATTGCATATAATATCATAGCTAAAGCAATAAATGCATTAAATGACTAATTTAACCATTTATTCAATTTATATCTAAATAATCCATTTACATCACTCATGTTCGCATAAAGCATAATGGAACAAGAATGAAGTAAATCACCATAGTATAAAATCCATCACATCATAGAATCAAAGATATGTCCAAATACCAGATAACTAGTTATCATCATAGACCTACTGTCATCTCAAAATGGCATCAACATGCAATATGATAAATTGAACAACAAAGTAGTATAACATCTATCATACTGAAATCAAAGTATAACATCCAACCCTTAGGTCACCTCAAAGTACATATAATAAGAGTATCAAGTATCTCTCGAATCAAAATAAACAAGGTATAGATTGCAAACACTTGAGGAACTACATAACCCTAGTTGATTTTACTAATAAGTATAACTTTGCACTTGTCACATCTACTTTTTATAAATAACTATAAATTTGCTAATAAACACAACAAAAAAACTAACCCTTGATGGAGGGACCTTTAGGTTAAGAAATCCCTTTAGGACTCACCCTTGGCATTTATGAAATCCATTTAGTCACAAAGTGCAATATTAACCCATGAGTTTGATATACAAAGCATTTATTGTGACCTTGTTAAGGGGGAAATGTGAATCAAGGATATGAAACCAAAAGTTCATCACACAACCACACTTACAAAACTCAAAGAGGGATTCAAGGAAATTGATCCTTTCAATTCCAATTCTAAGAGACTAGATCTAGAAAATTTAGTATTAGCCAAATGACAAAGGAGCACTAATGCAAGCTAGACCTAGTGGTGTAGAATAAGGGAAAAGATGCAAAAGTCCTCGGAAATTCTTGATTATTATGAGAGCTAGGGAAAGATATGAAAATGAAATAAGTACATATCTTAAAATGACAAAGAAGATAGAGGACACACCTTTTAGATATGATTTTATGCTTCTTGTGATGTTCAAATTTGATAAATAACGCTTGAATAAGACATAAAATGCTAAAAAAATCTGCGAAACCTAGAAATTGTTTGGTTATTTGATAAGGATGACTTCCGGCTACAATGGTGACCTTTGTAGCCTTGCAAGATACAAGAATGTATCTGGGGATGATTCCACTTTCTTAGTTTTGAAGAAAGTCAAAAAGGGTATCTGAATTTGTAACCTATTTGCTAATCCGATATTTGAAACCTGCAATAAAAAATGGTTTTTGTTGTTAATAGGGGGTTTTCCTTGGTTAAACCCTAGTTTAGGAATTAACCTTTAATTTAAATAATTAATTGCATAAATGTAAAGTATATATATGAATTGACCATACAATAGTAGAACCTCTCGAATCAAATACAATGAGGTCTCTTTACCAATTGACTTGGATCAAGAATGTGGATAAACAAATGTAGAAGATGCAACAAAGGACCTTAAATGAATTGAAGAAGATATTAAAGATAAAATCCTCCAATTTCTTGAATGATTGAATCCCTAATCTTCAATAGAGGAATTTCTTGAAGGATGCTTGAAGACTTGAATTCTTGAGTGTTAGAGCATGAGTGCGCGAGAGTGCTTGATAACTTATAGATGTGATATGGACGAAAAATGAAACAAATTGAAGGGTTTATAAAAGGGCTTAACATAGCTTACCTCTATAGGCTAACCTACCTAGAAGTTTTTGCCATCGAACAATTCAAACATAGGACCCAGGAAAGGGGATCCAAAATAGGGCCGATATAGGGGTACATTGCATCCTTGTCAACTGAGGCCCAAAACCCTTGGTATTCTCTTAAAGTTTTGAAATTGGTCTTGAATCTCCAAAATTAGGTGCATAACTTAGGATATAGTCATTTTAGTATGGAAAGTATATGCCAAGTTATTGGATGAAGGAAAGGAAGGACCTAGGTGGTTAGATTCTACCTTAAGCTTTATGCCATGGAAATAGAACCCTTAAAGAGGATCAATTAGGTCTTACCCCAATTTCACCTAGGAGAAAGGAGAATAAAAAGGAAGAAAGAAGGAGAGATGGAAGGAGATGATGATTTGACATTAAATAGGTGCTAAACCTTCATCAAATTGATGTGCTTTCAATTTAAGGCAATAAATTTAGCCCCTACTTTAGTGAGAGTGTGGATGCAACCTAAACTCTTGGTAAAGAGGAGCACAATGCATAAGATAATCTTATCACAATCAAGGAGAAAAATAATCCATCAAACCCCCAAAGGATTGAGTCTTTTGCTAATCTTCAAGATCATCATAAGAGAGAAATCATTGATTCAAATAAGCAAAGGGTAAAGAGGTGTCATTAATTATTCAATGAGAAATTTACATCCCATTTTGAATCACAAAATAAATAAATAAAATAAATTTGTTACCTATGTATGGGACTTAGCATGTTGTGCTTGAATGCGTTACCAATATATGACATTTAGAAAATTATTATGCATTACCCATATACAAGATTTAGCATATATGTTTGGATGCATTACCTATGTATGGGACTTAGTAAGCTTGTATACATCACTCATATACAAGATTTAGTATATGTGTGAGCAAAGGAGAGAGATACCCAATGTTAAGGGTGCTCACTTCCTAAATTGAAGGTGTGCATAAAGAATCCATTCTTTAGGATTTTGCATAATCAATAAAGAGATTCGCAAGATGTGTGCAAAAAGAAGGGATGAAGTTGTAGTGCATAGATTTGAGACTAACTTAGGAAGCATACCAAGAATCCAGGGATGAATTACCCTTAAGCCATACTCAAAATACATATTTACTACCTCATGATTGATAGAAGAATGAGCAGACTGTATGCCCCCATGTTAAAGTCATTGCTAATACTTTAACAAGAGAAATGACTTTAATGGAGTATACATACATCCATTGAGAGATGTTTTCATTGTGAAATGCCCCCAAGAGAATACACATCAAGGGAAATGAGAAAATAAAAAATATAGAGAGCACAAAGGGATTTAATAACTTTGGTGTCTGCATGATCATATGATAAGATGTAAAAATTGTATCAAGTATGAAATATCATCATCCCCCAAAATAAGTAGACCTGAAGACAATAGAAGAAAGACACACAAGAGTTACAAAGAAGAGTCTTTTTGGTCTACCATCATGGAGACCAAAAATAATTGGTGTTGCCATGTCAAAAATTGAAGTAGACAATATAATGATACAAGTACAAACAATGAAACATATACAACATAATATATAGCAACATATAGAATAAGTGAGATACAAATAGAAGAATGGTACAAAATTTTGATTTCTTTGTCACCTTGCACCAATGGAGTAACAAATTTCATCTAAAGAAATCCAAAAAATCATATAGAAAACATAGTATGGGGGAAACACATCACAATAGGAAATCACACAAAAAGCTACTATGATAGAGCACTCACTTCAAGCACATTTCCCTCCTCCCCTATCTTGATCAATAGTGTGTAGAGAAGGTTGAAGAATTTCAAGAGGAGAAACATCCAACACAATAGGAACAATATCTAAATCTAAAGAACCCTCTTGAGATTCACTATGCTTAATATTAGATGGAAGCATAAGTTGCATAGAAATCATGTTAGGTATCAACATCAAGATCAATAATCTCATACTCATTATCATCTAAAGTATCATCTTCATTAAGATTAATAGCAATAGAATCCAAACTACAAATATTACATTTATCTATCTCATTAGTATGATTAACTTCCACTACAGACATGGGATAATGAGAAGCATGCATACGAGCTTGGTGATTCTTTCAAATATTCAAGAGCCTAATGGTTATACTTAGTCTTACTATATATGTGTTGAGAGGAAGGATCAACAACCATATGTTCCATACTATCACTAGATAGGTTAATAGAAGGAACAACAACATGTTGAGAACAATGAGGAGGAACCACACTAGGAGGAGTAACCACACTGGAAGAATGGACCCTAAAAGGAATAACCACATTAGAAGGGTCAATAGATGCAAGAGGTGGATGACCAATAGAAATAGAAGAATCAAAATAAATAGGTATAGAAGGTGTAGGAAAATACCTTAAGAGATATCCCCAAGAATACTCAACTCAACAATATTTTGATATTTATGAGGTTGGTAAGATTGAAAAACATGATAAGGATGAGTAGGAGGTGTAGTAGAAATAGAAGGCCAAAAGAAATCAAGAGTGTAACAATTTTGAAACCTAGAAGGATGATAAAAACTATGATTGATCACCTCTCACCATCATAAGGAAATTTAATATTGCATTGATGAATAGGAGAAGCAATGGCTTGCATGGAAGTTAACCAAGGTACACCAAGCTTAACTTGGAACTGACCAAAAGTAGGAATGAAAAAAGAAAGTACTATCCACCACTTTTGTTAGAAATGTTTAGAATAATTGGGGGGGGGGGGGGGGGGGGTGAATCAGTTACTCAAGGTCCATAAGTACCATTTGAATAATTAAACATAAAAAACTCACTATTTTGCTTATCCTTTTGTTGCTCGGTCTCTACTTTACTAATGAACAAAATTAATGTCTCAAACATAACATGCTTTTCTGAATATAAACTATAAAACATATAAAAAGTTCAACAAACATTTGATAGTATGATTTTATGTGGAAATCCAATTTGGGAAAAACCACCAACAATGTGTCACCACTTTTTCACTCTTTCAAAGTGAGCTCTATTACGAGCAACCCTATTAGAGGTTTACAATACACATTGTTAAATGTGACCTGGTTAGAGGATTTGACCAACTTGTTAGGAGTGGCCTTGTTAGAGGAATTTGATCATTCCATTTAGAATGTCACCTTCTGAAAGGATTTACATAGACTATTAAGTCCTTCAAATGACTTGTTAGGTCAACCTTTGTTAAAATGATTTCAATACAAACTATTCACAATGATTAGAAAGAAAATATGATGCAGGAGCATCCTGGGTATAAGAGCAATCTTGCATCACCCAAAAATATTTTTATTTTCAGTCTTTTCTATCTTAATGACTAGTAGACAAGGGGGTTGCTATTTCTGGAAACTTGCCATTTTTAGTAAGTTTGTCATACGAGTTTAGAATGTTCTAATTTTTACATGAAGGTTCATTTTAGAATTAAAAGTCTACCATAAAAATCTTATTGCTCTAGCTTCAGTATCAGAGAAGTTATTATGGGTTTTCAGTGGAAAATTTTGGAGAAATATATTTGAGCTCAGTTTTGAAGGCCTTAGAGGCCCCGAATGAGGTCCAAAAACTCAATGGAAGGCACTTGCTTCATTTTGAGTTTGTAGATAAGAAATTAGCATTTTTGAAAAGTGGTTATAATAGCCAATCAGAGCAACGGTTCGAGAGTTATGGCCTTCCAAAGTTGGGCTGCCCAAAATTTCTAAAATAAATGTCAAAAATGTATTTGGCTGACTTTATATGTATTGGCCATAGGTATTAAGTTTCAATATCTAGAAACTTCTTGGGCGGCATATAATTTCCTATTTAAGAAAGACCCGAACATTGTCTAGGACATCACTGGGTGGTAGTTCACATCTTAGTCTTGCAGATTACTATCATGAAGGTACCCATGTGGGTTAGCATATTGTACTTTGTGAATTCTATAATTCCACATTTACAGTGATAATAAGAAGTCCATATTTTGTTCTTGCATTTGCTATGATTTCTTTGTTCTTGTTATGTGTTTATGGTATTAAGGGGAGCACCCTTCATCAAAATAGTAGGGTTTTGATCTGTATGATTACAAATCACTTTGCAAGTTCAGATCACTGTTTAGTTCATGTGTTGATTCAATGAGAGGCTCTCCACTATCATCTCTATTCTTGATTTTCTTGGTAACCCTTCAAGCAATCAATCTTCTCCTTCTAAAAAAACTTAAGCCATCTACTTAGATTTCACTTATCAATATCAACAACATATGCACAAGAAATCTCCTTTAACTTCTCATTCACACTTGTGCATATCTAATCAACATTCTTCTGTATGGGCTTCACATCACACTCTTGTGTTTGACTTTGTACCTCATTAAGTAGGTAATTATTACTTTGTCATTTTTCATGATCACCGTGGATCTTAGGGTTTATGATGAAGTTCAATATGATTCATTGTATTTGTCCATATTCTTAGTCATCCTCTAGAAACTTCTTTAGAATTCGTCTATTAGGTCTTTACCCAATCCTCACCTTGAATTTAATGATCCAATTCATCAATCTTATTCAATACGGTTTACGTCTCCCAAGAAATCAACTGAGTCATCTAAGAATCATGATTTCCTCAAATTTATTAGTAACACTATTAATCAGCAATCACTAAGTTTTGACACTTGGTCATCACTTAAGCACTCAGTCGCTGTAAAATATTTAGCTCAAAATCAGCTACCTTACTCAGTTAATACTGATTCTCGATCAATATTATATTTTCTTGGCACATACTGTGGCTTGGTTGACACTAGCATCACTCGACATTCCTTAACCTTTTACTCAATTGCTCAACTTAGCTTAACTTTCTTGATATAAAAAATCACTTTGTCTCATCAAAGTATAACTAATCAAATGTCCATTGTGGCTTCCTTTTCATAACTCAACCTTTCCTCTAGGTGCTATTGTTATGAGAAATTTCTCAAATCCTCTTCATCAATCAAATACATATGACATTTAGATTAGGTAGCAATATGTCTTATCAGTACATTTGACATCAATGACAAAACAATATTTGTTCCAATTTTAAGTTTCCAACACACTTTACCATAGAGCTCAACAACAAGGAAATTAAATTTTGAGGGAGATACAAGAAACCATCACAAGTCTAAATCGAAGTATCTATAAAATCATATAAATTACAATGTATTTTTTTTAGCATATAAATGTTCCTTACTAATAACATTAACCATAAAAATATGATCAATAAGAAATTCATAAGAGTGATACTTAGTAACTCGAGCAGCAATATAAAGAGGCTCACTGGGAGCCTTAAAATATTATCTAGTCACTAAATGAAATAGTAAGGGCTCTAGTGTTCATATGGTTAGGTTTAAGATTAGGTTAATCATTAGACGTATATGGAAATTTTTTCCTAAGTGGAGGTGGAGGTTGAGATACACATTCTATAGTGTTACTAGTACAATCATTATCTTCTTGAAAAGTATCATAAGAAGCATTCACAGAAAGAGAAAAAGAAGAAGGTTGAACAATGGTATTAGTAGTGTGTTGAGGCAAAGGATTAATATGAATTTGAAGGTTTTGATTAGGAGGAGCCACTTTTTTTTTTGTTATCATGAATATCAATAGATAAAGTATTAGAAATAATCAAATCTTGTATCTTATAATTTCAAGAATAACATGCCTCAACATTGTGGTCAATTTCAGGATGATATTGACAAAAGGCTTTAGAATTAATGCACACATTTGATGCAGTAGAAGGAAGAAGTGGTCTAATAGGAGGGAGTGTAATAATATTAGCACTAACCAACCTTTCCATAATCGAATGTAAAGACTCAAAGGGATGATTAAACTTATAATTCATCCAAAAACTAGAGGAAGAATCTGTGACACCTTGAGATGTAGCAAGTACTTGTTCATCAACTACATTTGTGGCTTTGTTAATCTTGACATAGTTGTTAGATTTTTGGATTTTTTTATGATTAGGTGCAACATCACTCTTATCAATAGGTACATGAGCCATTAGAGTGGTTCTCTCAAACTGAATCACTTGTAATTGATAATGATTAAGTGCGATACAAATTTGTGAAAAGCAAGTAAACTTAGTAAGTAGAATTTGATCTCTAATATATTTTTGTAAATTAACAATAAATACATGTTTAATATCAATACTAGACCCAAGTTAAGAAATCTAAGCATGGAAACTCTTAAATCTACCAATAAAATTAGTCACTTTTTCCTTAAGACATTGTTTGTAATGCATCAAACCAACCAAAGGTAGTGAAGGAACAATATTATTTTAATTTTTTTTTGATTAGGAAAATAGGTTTTGAAGGGCCCCTAAAGCTCTGTAGATAGAGATTTAAAGATATGACATTAAGTTAGAGAGACAAAGTAGAGAAAAAAAGAACAGAGCTAGCAACAAAACAAATTCAACTAGAAAGGAAAACACATTGACCAGTAACCACTAACCACAAACATATAACACATACATAAAAAACTTGAGATAGAAGGACAAAAAATGGGATTTAACTCATTTTCTTTATCATTTCCACAACCTTCTCCTCAACTTTTCCATCTTCTTAGCTACTTCCTTAATCTAATTAATGTCCAAAGAGGTCCCCACTACCAGTTTCCTCATATTGGCTCTGGTCCTCCTCCTTGATGGGGAGCTTATTCACTTCAGAGGTTTCTTGAACTTCCCAAGCAACTCCTAGCCACTTAGGGTTACTAATCCTAACCCTAATCTAGGTTAATCCTTCTTGATCCCCTTTCACCAAGAAACTCTCTCAAAAATTCAGGTTTTGATCCTAAACCTTCAATTCACCAACCATGCCCTTTTTGACCTAGAGTGCCAAAAATTCACCAAGTGCACCTAAAATGCAAAAATAAGTTTTGAACCATAATTATGAGGTTCTTGAACTATTCCTTACCATTCTGCATCATTCTTGTGAGTTTCAAACTCCCACAACTCCAAATTACCATGTTTAGCGTTATAGTACTAGAGCCCCTATTTGCCCTCCTAAAAACAAGGAACAAGCTACAAATCCTAAAAAGTATTAACAAGTCCACTTTGTGTCTTCATAAATAATACTCCATATGACCTAAACTTGAAGATTTTTCAGGTCTTAGGCCCTTGGGATGACCATACAATACGACTTCAAAAAACCCTCAGTTTAAGGGTTGCAAAGACAATGATCATGAATCCTTCTCCACTAGCTTCAAACTTCATTTACAAACTCTTACTTTGACTTATGAACTCTTAATACTCTACTCCTTCATTTCCTAATCAAGTTTGGCACTTGCCAATCCACTATTCTTCTCAAAACTCCAATTCAAGCTTTCATTGATTCTTGCCAAGCTTACATTGCTTGCCTAGGGCTTGCTTGAAAAATTAGCTTCCTATCTTGTACAAACCCAAAAATAAATATGTATACTATTAATAGAGGCTAATACTTTATTTCCAAGGGCCATATTGTTTTGACCAAGGAAACTCAAGTCATAGCCATTTAAATGCTGGCAATACAAAATAGGACAAAAGGAACACCAAAGCTAATCAATTTTCTAAACCCTATGAAATGAAATATTGAAACCAAAAAAAGTATGAAAAGATTTAAAAAATTATTCCAAGACTCTATTTCATCCAAAAAAGTAGGGTGTTCAATCCACTTTCTCTAATCAATCACTCAAAACTATGTTTATGTTCACAAAATTGCTCCACTATAGGTGTTGTCCATACAAGTAACTATTTGACCCCTACAAATGGGTTTTAGAAGATTTAAATAAAATCCCTCCTCCATTATTTCCTTTAGCTCAAACCATAACTACCCAAGTAGTTCATTCTTCCAAAACTACACAAAAAGTTGCTAAGCAATTTTGCAAAAATTGCAAAGTTGTTATTGCAACTTTTTGACAACTTTTTGCAATTTTGCACAAGAGACCTTCAAACTTGGACAATCTATTTAAAAACTTCCTAAAATGACCTCAGTAAACCTAAGTACCACTCTTACACACATCTTTCCTCTTTAAGGCATTTTCCCACATTTTTCCTCTTTAAGCAATTTCCAAGCAATTTTTCCTAATAGGACCTAGTTGACAAAACTTGACTCACATTCCAAATCCTACCTAATCAAACCTCCTAACCACACCTTGTTGCTTTATTATTAGTCCTTATTTCCTTAATGGTTGGTTAGATCATTCACAAACCGGAAATTCATTAGATTTCCTCTTTACCCGTTGGTGCTCCTGCACCATTCTCCCCCTTCAAGAAGAAAACTAAGGTACTATTGGAGATGAGAACTCCTTGCTGATGCCATATTTATTGAAATCACTCTCAACAATCCAAGTTTTCTCAGCCTTAGGAAAATTTACCCATTTCACTAGATGCTCTTTGTAAACTTTTTTTCTTGTACTCTTCTTCACCCTAGAATCTAAAATCTTCTTTACCTGTGGTTGTTTCTTTTTAGGTATTGAGAGGTATAAGATATCCTTTCTAAGATATTATTGATACTCCCTTTCATCCATCTTATTAACTTTATAAGGTACAAGGTCTTTAACATTAAATATGGGAGAGATAACCATATCCTTGGGTAAGTCCACCTTGTAGGCATTTGGTCCATACTTCTCAAGTATCTTGCGTGGCCTAATCCTCTTCATCTATAAATTGATAGGGATTCCCTTTTGTAACCTAGCCTTGTTCAAATACACCATCACTAAGTCTCCCACTTGAAACTGCAACTCTCTTCTCCCCACTTCTTTCTTCTCCTTTAATTTCTGATTTTCCTCCATCAAGGTTTGTTTCACTTGATCATGCACCTCCTTCATTGACTAAAAAAAGTCATCAATATGTCCACTAATTTTTTCATGTGAAGGTAGGTACCTTAGCTCCATTATGGCTCTTGGGTGAGTGCCATACACTACTTGAAAAGGACTTAACCCTATTGTCCTATTCTTTCTATCATTATATGGAAATTCAGCTTGGGGAATGACTTGCTCCAAACTTTACTCATACTCTTTGGCAAGACACCTTAATAGATTGCCTAAGACTTTGTTGATGACCTCTATTAGCCCATCTATTTTGGGATGGTAGGAAAAACTATTTTCTATGTTTGTTCCAAGTCTCTTCCATAGGGTCTTCCAAAAGTGACCTATAAACTTGACATCTCTTTCAACAACTATGCTCCTTGGTAAGCCATGTATCCTAACCACTTCCCTGAAGAATAGATTGGAAATATTACTTACATCATGGGTTGTCTTGCATGGTATGAAATGGCTCATCTTGTTGAACCTGTCTACTACCACAAGGACACTATCCATCCCTATCTTAGTCCTTGGCAATCCCACTATGAAGTCCATGCTGATGCATTCCCAAGGCCTATTAGGAATGGGTAGAGGTTGGTAGAGCCTTGCATTTGAGGAAGTTCCCTTTGCCTTATGACATATACCACACTACTCCACATACCTCTTGACATCTCTTTGCATCTTAGGCTAGTAATAGAACCTCTCCACAAGGTCTAAAGTCTTATTAAGGCCAAAGTTCTCACTTATGGTCCCATTGTGTGTCTCTTGTATGAGATTTATCTCATAGATCCCCTTGGGATGAGCAATTTTTGTCCCTTAAACAATAACCCATTCTGTAAGGTGTATTCAACAAATTTACTATGAAAATGATGAGTAGAATCAATACATACATTGTAGGCTTTTGCAAAATTAGTATCTTCCTCATATAGGTATTTGAATCCATCCAAGCCTATGCTCTACAACTTGACCTCCTATACTATCAACAACCTCTTGCTCAAAGCATCTACCACCTTATTGGCTGTCCCCTTTTTGTGCTTGATAGTGAAAGTGTAGTACTGCAAAAAATCTATCCACTTGATGTGCCTTAGATTTAGCTTCTCCTGTGAGTTAATCAAGCTTAGGGTTTGATTATCTATGAAGGCCACAAACTCCTTAGGCAACAAGTAATGCCTCCACTTCTTGAGGGCTTGGAAAAGTGCATAGACCTCTAGGTCATATGGTAAATACCTTGTCTTAGCTTCATTAAGCCTTTCACTAAAAAATGCTACTGGTCTGCCGTCTTGTCTCAAAACTGCCCCAACTATTATGTTGCTAACATCACATTCTACAAAAAATGGCTTCTCAAAACTAGGAAAAACAAAAATTGGTTGTGTTGCCACTTCTTTCTTCAACTTCTCAAAAATTGCATCTTCTACCTTAGCCCATGTAAACTTGTTCTTCATGCCTTCTTTTATGGTGTCAATCATTGGTGCACAAATTTCACTAAATCTCCTCATATATTTCTTATAGAATTGTGCTAGGCCATGAAAACTTCTAACCTTAGTAGTAGATCTAGTAGTAGGTCAACTCAATATTACCACCACATTGTCCTTATCCATCTTTAGATTTCCTTGGGATACTACAAACTCCAAATATACTAGCTCCTCCTTCATGAACTCACTCTTCTCTAGGTTTATTGTCAACTTTTCCTCTTGAAATTTCTTCAACACCATTTCTAGGTGCTTCATGTGCTCCTCATTTATCTTGCTAACAATGAGAATGTCATATAAGTATACAACAACAAATACTCCTATGTAGTCTTTGAAGACCTCATTCATGACTCTCATTAAAGTACTTGGTGCATTGGTAAGGCCAAATGGCATTATCAACCACTCATAGAGATCCTTAGTAGTCTTAAATTTAGGCTTCCATTCATCCCATTCTTTCATCCTAATCTGATAATATCCACTTTTAAGATCAATTTTGGAAAAATACCTAGCTCCACCTAGATAGTCCATTAAATCCTCTATCTTAGGAATAGGAAATTTGTACCTAATTGTGATTCTATTGATTGCCCTAGAATCAATGCACATTCTCCACTTACCTCCATTTTTAGCTTCTAGGATAACTGGTATGACACATGGGCTAGTGCTTTTCCTAATCAGCCCCTGATCAAGAAACTCTTGAACTTGCCTTGCAATCTCCTTGTACTTCTCTAGAGTCATTTTGTATACGAATTTGTTTGAAAGTGATGCTCCTAGTATGAAGTCAATTTGATGAATTATGACTCTCTTAGGAGGTAATGATGGTGGTGCTCTATCAAAAATAATGTCTTTGAACTAATCTAGTAGGTTTTGTACCTCTACAGGTATAGGTGTTTGTGAAGATGTCTTCTCCTCCTTGGGTTTCACCATGATGGAATACCCTACTCATTCACCTTCCTTCAAATCCTTGAGGAGCTCTTTCCCACTCATTAAAAAGGTGTTAACAATTTTCTTTTCCACCTTATCTTCCTCCATAGTGGACTGTATCATGTATGTGACCTCATCCTTCTCGAAAGAATACTTATTATCCTTCCCATAATGTATTGCCTTCCTAATAGAAAATGGAAAGAATCCATGGGAAGCATATCACATAGGATCTTATCTTGATATTTTTCAATAGTGATGTCTACCTAAACTTGTTCATTCACTAGGATGTTCCACCCTTTGTTCAATCAAGTCACTTTATAAGGACACACATGCGGTATCTTTGTCAAACTAAGATTTTGTACTACCTCCTCTAACATTAAATTGTAAGTAGACCTTGAGTCTATGATTACTTTAGATACCTTACCTAGTATTTTGCAAGTATTCCTTAATAATTCTCTTCTCTTCTTGGGTTCCTCTTTTACTGACTCCTTCACTAAAACTCTCTTCAACATGAGGTTCTCTCCCTTATCTACATCAATATACACTTCACCTACCTTGGAGTTTTCTTCTTCTTAGAGGTAAGTAATCTTATTCTCTACATAGGATGATGATTCCTTCTCTGGGCATCTATAGGGAGGATGCCCCAACTTTACATAGTTATAACACTTCATATTGTTGAAGTGTGAGCCTCTACTATTGTTCCCATATCTACCTCTACCACCATTGTTGGATCCTCTTCCTCTACTAGAGCCTCCCCTCTGACTGGTCTCATTGGCCTTCTCATTCCACTTAGAATCCCCATAGCCTCTCTATTCATTAATACTTCCACTAGAAACTCCTCTTAAACCACCTCTGAAGTCTTTACCTCCGCCTCTATTTTTGGAACTTGAGTCCCTTTCTTCCTCAATTTATCTTCCACTTTCCTAGCCATTTGAAATTAGCTCTACAATGTGGTGAGACTAAATAAACTCAACTCTTCTTGAATAGACCACCTAAGGCCATTTAGATACCTTGCCACCTTGATTCTCTGTTCCTCTTGTACCCTTGACTTAGAGACAACTTTTGAAACTCCTATGTATAGGTAGCCACATCAAGATCCTTCTGTCTAAGATTCTACCTCTACTTATAAATTTGAATCTCATAGTTTTCTAGAAAATAGGTTTTTTAAATATTTTCCACCATAACTTTCCAATTAGCTATAGGCTTGTTCCCTTCACTCTCCCTCTCCTCTTGCACAAACTTCACCATGTCAAATCTTGACCTTTAAATTTGGATTTTTCAAATCTCACCTTTTGAGCCTTTTTTGTCCCTTCACATTGAAACTAGTTCTCAATGCTCTCAAGCCATTCTAGGACCACCTCTGCATCTATCTTACCATGGAAAAGTGAGAAATTTTCTAGGCTTGTTCCTCCAAAATCCTTGAGGGCTTTGAGGAATGGTTCTTGTTCACCAAGTAGAGGATCTGGTTCAAGCATATCATCCTCCAAAATCACCTTCTCTTTAACCTTGCCAAAGTCTTCATCCTACTTAGCTTGGGCTACATCTTCCATCTCCTCCATGGCCTCATCAAGGACCCTGGTCTTCTCTTCTTTGAGATTATTTTTATCATCTACCTTCTTTGCTAACTTTGCATCTGTAACCATCTTTGAGGATCCACTTGACTCAATTTAATACAACATACCACTACAAGCCACAAGCTTATGGATCTAATACCACTTTGATGGGGAACTTCTTAACTTCAAATATTTCTTGCTCTTCCTAGGTTACTCCTAGCCACTTAAGGTTCTCCTTCTTGATCCCCTTTCACCAAGAAACTCTCCCAACAATTCAAGTTTCAATCCTATACTTCAATTCATCAACCATGCCCTTTTACCTAGAGTGCCAAAACTTCACCAAGTGCACCTAAAAGGGCATAATGAAATGTTCAGGATGAAATGTGTTACTGAGAGCGGAGGGGTGAATTAGTAACATATAAAATTTTATGCATTTTAACCATTTATCATTCATTCATCTAATCTACTGCATAAAAGAAAGATCAATCATTCATAACACATGAACATAATGATTTGGTGACCTAGAAACCTTCCAATTAGAAAGTAAAACTAAGGTGGGGATGATGCCCACAAAACTTCGTTACTACAGTATGAAGTTGGCTGATTAAAGCTTATAATGATCACTTCTGGTGATATGTGTTACTGAGAGGGGTGAATTGAATGTTGGAAATATTTAGGATGAAATGTGTTATTGAGAGGGGAGGGGTGAATCAGTAACATATAAAATTTTATGCATTTTAACCATTTATCATTCATTAATCTAATCTACTGCATAAAAGAAAGATCAATCATTCATAACACATAAACACAATGATTTGGTGACCCAGAAACCTTCCAATTAGAAAGTAAAACTAGGGTGGGGATGATGCACACAAAACTTCGTTACTGCAGTATGAAGTTGGCTAGTTAAAGGTTACAATGATCACTTCTGGTGATCTACCCTATTAGGAGCAAGTAGGACTGCTAGATCCACCTTGTTAAAGGATTTACAAACATACAGTGAAGTATACACTCTGTTAGGAGATTTACAAAAGACTATTAAGTCTACCTTGTTATAGGATTTAAAAACTGATTCACCTATTAGGATGAAACAATGGATCTACTTACAAATTGTTTGCTGATAAGATCCTTAATTTGCATTGATCACCTGATGTGATAGATATAACTTTTCTACTCCTTATGCTGACCTTGATGTATTCCTTTTGCTCTGCTGCTGATAGCAATACCTTCTTTTCATGTGAACAATACTTTCTTATTTCATGCCAATATGTTCATATTCCATTTTTTTAAATTTTATTTTATTTTTAATATTCCAAAAATGATATCATACATTACATATATACCATTCCAATATTTTACAGTTACAAGGTCGGCCAAAACACAAGTGAACAAAACATTACTGAGTCGACCCATTAGTAAACTCAGGTTCCCTGAACTGACTCGATGACCTTATGATACTCGGCATCCACTACATTACTTGGCATCATCATGCACTCGGTAAAAGTAGAGACTCGGTTCATACTAGTCACATAAAATTGCTTGGAACTGGGTAGCCATTGGTGACTCGGTAGATGTAGTGTTACTTGGTAGAAACTATCTTCTTCGTTTACCTTGCTTAGCTTGGTAAACACTGAATCCTTTGTTTACCTTTTTCACTCAATAAAATCTGCTGATCTTTGATTACCTTTTTCACTCAGTAAACTCTTCTGATCTTCCTTTACCGTTTTCACACAGTATCTTCTAGAATGCTCAGTGAGAATTGTTTGCCTGTTGAACTTATAAGGTAACCACTGAATGCTCGGTATATACTTGAGACTAAGTGATGAGCAAGATAAGCATTCAGGATAGAATAAGTGTTTGCACTAATGACAAATATATCATAATTCCAACAATCTCCCCCTTTGGCATTAGTGACAAAAACACTTATGTACAAAATTTGATGTACTGATTTACATATATCTCCCCCATACAATATGCTCAGAGTATTTACAAATATTTCTATCTCTCCCTCTAAACTCTATCTCCCCCTTTTTGAAAATAATGCCAAATTAAGAAATATATATTTACATAGAGATACCAAAATGGGAGATGAATTCATAATGTACCTTGAGAATAAGAGCCAAAGTCTTATCCCAATTTTCTTGCAAAATTTTACAGGAGGAGAGTACTTTTTGAACTTCTACTGAAAGTTCAATCATATGATTTGCAACTGAGAAATTGTTGTCATGGATCAATGCTTTGGAGTGGACAATGTGTTTTTGCATTGTGTCCATGATAGGAAGGATCATGTTCTGGATGTCTATTAAGGTAGACTTGATCCTTGCTTCCTCTCTCAGTAATTCTGCCTGCATTTTTGACAAAAATCTGATTCAGAGATGATGGGATGAACTTGAATTGGGATCAAGTTGCAATATTTGGGTACTGCCCTTCATATCCTCATCAATTTTATTCAATTTTTCTTTGATCTCCTTTGTGTACTCGATAACATCACAAAGTTTGGAAAAAAGTGAAGTTACATTATTAAAAGAATTTTCAAAATTGGCCAAAATTGTAGACAATTCTACTTGTTTTATTGCAATGTGCTGAGTAATGTGCTCAAGCACGTTATTATCAAATTTTCTTTCAACCTTTTCAATCAATTTTTATTGACCAGAGGTTTCCTCATTGAATTTATTTACAACCTCTTCTAATTGAATAAAAATGTGTTGAGTAGAATCTACTTCAACACCTATAGCCTCTGTAATAATGTTCTTGGGGTCCTCTATTATTTTGTATTCCTTATCCCTTTTAGATCTTAACTGCTTTTGCATATCCTTCATCTCTATTAATTGACTAGCATACCTCATTTCTTCAATGGTAGCATTTTCATAGTCAATTTTTGGAATAACTATATCTATGTCTAAATAAATTTCTTCTGGTATTTCTTTTCCAGTTATCAAAAGTCTTAATGGTTTCTTTTGTTTGATTTCTGTGGCCATTGGTTTAATCTTAGGAATAGACACAATAGTAGGTATGGAAGGGCTAGCAGAAAAAACTGGGATAGGACTTGAAGAATGAATGCCAATAGAAGTATTTAAAGGATAAAAAACTGGAATACTTCCCAAAAATGATGATATACCCGTTATAGCAGTATCTAAACTAGTTATACTTGAAGTAGATGCAGATAATGCTGTCAAAATTGCTGGAATTGACAAAATTGTAGAACTTACTGATGTGTTTCCTGATGATGTTGGAATAGAGGAGGTTGGCTTGGTGACTGAAGAAGAGGGCTGTAGCTTGGTAGTTGAAGTGGTAGACACTTCCAATGATGATACTTGGAGCTGTGAAGTGGCAGGTGCAGATGATAAAGAAGATGCTATCAAACCTACAGAAGCTGACTCCAACCTTGATGATGTGATAGTTTTAGGTGGAGAGTGAGGAAGAGATGCAATGACTGCTGCTGCAATTTTTACTAGATCATCTTCCTCCTTATTTTCCTCTTTAGCTTCTTCCTCTTTTTCTTCCTTGTCTTCCTCCATTAATACATGTAGCTCTCCTGGTGGGACTGTGATGGATGGAGAGGCAATTGTATCATCACTGTCACTGTTGTCATCATCTTGGATTTCTACTGGATCTTCACTGGGCTTATGTAGATGATAGATATTTTTCCACATGTTTGTTGTATCATTTACAAAATGCTTAATTTGTTTGATTAAAATCAAACAAGTGTGGAATTTGATCATCATTTTGCCTTCATGATTTTTCATTTTAGCCTTTATTTTTGCTCTAGTGAGATTTGGTTGAAGGTTTTTTAGAGATTGCTCATAGATATCTTTTACCGTTTTGGTGGCTATTTCCCATCTTGGTTGCAATATTTCCAGTAGTTCCTTGGAGATTTGAGAGGCAAGCTGGTCCGGGGAGTATTTCCATTTTCCCATCTTGGAGAGTACCCGTTCCTCTATTTGCATTTTCTCAACATCTGTTCTTGTTTCAAATTTCAAAGCTTTGAAATTTGTGATGCCTTCCCCTTCTTCCAATTTTTTGAGCCTTTCCTCAAATGTGAGTGAAGGTCTGACCAGTACAGGTTCCTTTTTACCTTTCCTGGTCCTCCTTGAGAATACTGTAGTAGGCGTCTTCTTAGGTTTGGTAATGGTTACCTTACCTTTCTTCTTTAGAGGTTCTTTTCCTGTAGATTCTTGTTCTTGTTCTTCTTCTTCATCATCTTCTTCATCCTCACCTTTACCTTCAGTTAGCATAAGAGGACTAGTAGTAGTTTTCATTTTGGCTATCTTCCTCTTGCCTTTGCTTATTGCTTGAGGTAGCTTGATTTCAAGCTCTATTCTGGCCTTTGCTTCATCATAGGTTCCAAATGCAGGAATGTTAGGGATAGCTGGTTCATTGACCAGTGCCTCAATGATATCTCTTGCATCATCAATATTTAATTCATAAGGCAATGGTTTTACCCATGCCACTCAGGGTATGACTGCTTGTATGTACACATGATCATAGTCAACCATGAAACAAATATCATCTTTGTAATCCTCAACAAGCTTAGGAGGGATTCTGAACCTGTTATTCATCCTTTCCTTGAAATCTTCAAAATAGTTATCCATGACTTTGTCAAAATTTTCACCCATTTCTGCTATGAACTCATTAATCTGATATAAAATTGGAGTGTCTTTCCTCCATATTATAGATCCTTTTGATGGAAAAAAATTTTGTACATAAAAGAATAAAAAAATTGACAAAGAACCAAATTTACAGGGGTTATTCTTGGAAGTCCTTATGCTTTCCATATTTTTATTCAGCTGTCTTAATAGCAATCCTAACAAATCAAATTCAAGATATTTCTTTACAATATTAAATGCTAAATCCATAGCTTCACACGGTACACTATTCAATCTGCTGGAACTGTATAACTTATATGCAATCACATAAATGCCAAATCTGAGTTCCATGTCAGATATATTATTAAGCTTTAGTCCTCTACCGTCCCACTCTGCTAGGGTTATCTTCTGTAACTCATCTCGACCTAGGGTTTTAGTGGTTTTAGCTTTGCTTAGCATAGGAAAAATCGTGATTTTATGAATCATCTTTTTGGTTATCAATACGGGTTGTTCCAACCACAACTGACCATTATGAACATGGCTCAGAACATATCTAACCTATTTAACTTGGAAACTTCTTGGTAGGTGCGGAATATGGGTCAAGACTTTTTCTTCTAAGTGTTTGTGCTCAGGTTTTAGGGCTCCATCAACACATAATTGACCTAGGGCATTATCCATATCTAATGTACCAATTTCTTGAACATCACATTTGAAATGAACGCAAATATCATTAACAAGAAGTACCTTAGGAGGGATTTTCATTTGAGCTCTGTGAATGTCAAGTGATTCTGCAACTGCAGGAACTACCTTGAATTTTGGGGCTTTCCATTTGACTCCTTTTACGAGCATTTCAGAACCCTTCTTCACCTTGTTGCATCTGGTGCTTGCGGATGCCATTGTTGCTCAGTGGATGAAAAGATTTTCAAACAATTACTTCGCAAGAATTTTGCTTCAAATCGCTTGGCATGCAACTGGAAATCCTTTTGGCTCTGAGAATTTTAAGTCACGATGGAAAATGAAATTGAATTCTACCCTTTTAATGAAATACTATCATTAAGGTTTGGTATAAAGGTAGATGAGATGACATAGTGTGCGCCAGTGCATGCCAGTCTGTCATTGAAATACTCGGTAGAACCTTGCAACTCGGTGGACTAATAGAATCTTTGATACTCCCAACCTAGCTTGGTACATGCAACTGAAATACTATTTCTATGATCCATGTATCTAAAATACTGTATTGATCATTTGCACCCATTTTTATAATCTGGAACTGTTTAAGATGTGGGTAGAAGTTGCAGTTCCTAAATCTTCTTAAGTCTCAATTGGAAATGATGGAGTCACCCACTTCTTGAGTGACATGATCATTATTTGAACTATCTTGATCGGTAGATTTAGGACCACCATTGTCTCATTTTCTTTCGAATGTTATCAACTTTTGCTTTGTTTTCATCTTCAATTCTTCCAATATTCATGCAATTCTTAGCTATATGACCAAGTTTAGTACATGTGTAACATCTTATGGTTGTATCCTTCTTTCTTAGGTGATGTCTTACACAGTTTATCTTGATGTGTCCATATTCTCCACAATATTGACATCTGCACCAGGTATTGTAGTCCCAACCAAATATTGCTTTGATAATTTGTTCTGATAGATTAAATACTTTTGATTTGCATTGAGATGCCTTGTGACCTAGTTTCTTGAATTTGTGACATTTGCCTTCAAATTTTGTTTTTTCTTTGCATTCATTTGCTTTGTGACCATGCTGATTGCATTTGAAGCATTTGCCATTGAATTTTGCCTTTCCATTACTCCAACATTTTTTTGATGTATGACCTATCTTACCACAATGATTACAAGTAGGCCTTTGATTTCTTTGTGCACCTTGTTTGGAAGTTTCACCTTCTTCCTTGTAACCAAGTCCAGCTTTGCCTTTTTGTCTATGAAGATTTTGCTCACTTAGCTGATTTAATTGAGTCATGTCTGCTTGTGATTTCATCATTCTCTCATTGATTTGCTTTTCAGTGTTTAGGTCATTTTCCAAACTTTCATTGATTTGTCTTTTAGATCTCAAGTCACTTTTTAAGCTTTCATTAATTTGTCTTTTAGTGATCAGATCATTCCTCAGGTCTTCATTTTTAGATCTCAAATTCATAATTGCTTCATTTGCATTAGAAAGTTGTTTTAGAAGATCTTGATGCTGAAGGGATTGACCATTTCTTACCTCTAAGTCTTCATTTGCCTTGTTTCTTTGTTCCAAGACTTCACATAGCCTGATTGATTAAATTTCTTGTTCTCTTTTGAGTTTTCTTACTTCTTCCTACAGGGAACCATTCTTTGCTAGGAGTTCCTTGATTGCCTCATTAGCTTCATTTGAACTACTTGAAGGTAAAAGGTCTTCAATTCTTTCTTCAACATACTGATGATCATTCATTTGTCTTGCAAGTTCCTTCCTTCTTTTTAGGGATTGAGAAAAATGCTCCTTAGCTTCTTTGAGTTGAGCCATGATCATTTCTAGATCTAACTTTTCATTTTCAATAGCTTTGTCAAGTTTGAATATCTCGATTGCTCTTGATCTTTGCTCAAGCTGTCAAACTTTGTCCTGAGAACCAAATGCTCTGATACCAATTGTTGGAAATATTCAGGATGAAATGTGTTACTGAGAGGGGAGGGGTGAATCAATAACATATAAAATTTTATGCATTTTAACCATTTATCATTCATTCATCTAATCTACTACATAAAAAGAAAGATCAATCATTCATAACACATGAACACAATGATTTGGTGACCCAAAAACCTTCCAATTAGAAAGTAAAACTGAGGTAGGGATGATGCCCACAAAACTTCATCACTGTAGTATGAATTTGGATGGTTAAAGCTTACAATGATCACTTTTGATGATCTGCTCTGTTAGGAGCAAGTAGGACTGCTAGATCCACATTGTTAGAGGATTTACAAACATATAGTGAAGTATGCACTTTGTTAGGAGATTTACAAAAGACTGTTAAGTCTACTTTGTTATAGGATTTAAAAACTGATTCACCTATTAGGATGAAATAGTGGATCTAATTACAACTTGTTTGCTGATAATATCCTTTTGCATTGATCACCTGATGTGATAGATATAACTTTTCTGCTCGTTATGCTAACCTTGCTGTATTCCTTTTGCTCTGTTGCTGATAGCAATACTTTCTTTTCATGCGAACAATACTTTCTTATTTCATGCCAATATGTTCATATTCCATTTTTTTTTATTTCTTAAAAAAAAAAAAAATTCCAAAAATGATATCATACATTACATATATACCATTCCAATATTTTACAGTTACAAGGTCGGCCAAAACACAAGTGAACAAAACATTACTAAGTCAGCCCATTAGTAAACTCGCGTTCACTGAACTGACTCGGTGACCTTATGATACTCAACATCCACTACATTACTTGGCATCGTCATGCACTTGGTAGAAGTAGAGACTTAGTTCATACTAGTCATAGAACATTGCTTGGAACTGGGTAGCCATTGGTGACTCGGTAGATGTAGTGTTACTCGGTAGAAAATATCTTCTTTGTTTACCTTGCTTAGCTCGGTAAACACTGAATCCTTTGTTTACCTTTTTCACTCAGTAAACTCTGCTGATCTTTGATTAACTTTTTCACTTGGTAAACTTTGCTGATCTTCCTTTACCTTTTTCACTTGGTATCTTCTAGAATGCTCGGTGAGAACTATTTGCCTGTTGAACTTATAAGGTAACCACTGAATGCTTGGTATATACTTGAGACTAAGTGATGAGCAAGATAAGCATTCAGGATAGAATAAGTGTTTACACTAATGAAAAATATATCATAATTCCAATAGTTCAAGCATCTCATCCTCCAAAATCACCTTCTCTTTAACCTTGCCAAAGTCTTCATCCTCCTTAGCTTGGGCTACATCTTCCATCTCCTTTATCTTATCTTTCATCTCCTCCATGGCCTCATCAAGGACGCTGGTCTTCTCTTCTTTGAGATTATTTTTCTCATCTACATTCTTTTCTAACTTTGCATCTGTAACCATCTTTGAGGATCCACTTGACTCAGTTTAATACAACATACCACTACAAGCCACAAGCTTATGGATCTAATACCACTTTGATGGGGAACTTCTTAACTTCAAATATTTCTTGATCTTCCTAGGTTACTCCTAGCCACTTAAGGTTACTACTCTTAAGCCTAATCTAGGGGACTCCTTCTTGATCCCCTTTCACCAAGAAACTCTCCCAACAATTCAAGTTTCAATCCTATACCTTCAATTCATCAACCATGCCCTTTTACCTAGAGTGCCAAAACTTCACCAAGTTCACTTAAAAGGCCATAATCAAGTTTGAACCATAATTATGAGGTTCTTGACCCATTCCCTACTAGTTTGCATCATTCTTGTGAGTTTAAACTCTGACAATTCCAAATTACCTTGTTCAACCTTGTAGCCCTAGAGCCTCTATTAGCTCTTCTAAAAGCAAGGAACAAGCTAAAAATCCTAAAAAATCTTAACAAGGTCACTTTGTCTCTTGATAAATCTTACTCCCTATGAGCTAAACTTGAAGATTTGTCAAGTCTTAGGCCCCTAGGATGACTATACAGTATGGCTTCAGAAAACCCTCATTTTAAGGGTTTTAAAGGCAATGATCATGAATCCTTCTCCATTGGATTGAAACTCCATTGAAAAACTCCTCCTTTGAGTTATGAATCCTTAATAATATACTCCTTCATTTTTTAATCAATATTGGCATGTTCCAATCCAGTATTCTCGTAAAAACTCCAATTCAAGATTTCATTGCACCTTGCCAAGCTTACATTGCTTGCCTAGGGCTCGCTTGAAAAATTATCTTCCTGTCTTGCAAAAAATACAAAATAAATATGTACACTATTTATAAAGGCTACTACTTTATTTCTAGGATCCGTGGTGTTTTGACCAAGGAAACTCAAGCCAAAGCCATTTCAATGCTGACAATACAAAACTGGACAACAGGAATACCAAAGCTAATCAATTTTCTAAACCCTATCAAATGATAGCTTGAAACCAAGAAAAGTATGAAAATATTGAAAAAATGATTCTAACACTCTATCCAAAATAGTAGGGTATTCAATCCAATTTCTCTATTCAATCACTCAAAACTATGTTTTTGTTCACAAAATTGCTCCACTAAGGTGTTGTCCGTACAAGTAACTATCCAACCCTTGGAACTAAGTTGAAGAAGGTTTAAATAGACTCCCTCCTCCATTCTATTCTCTAGTTTGAACCATAAGTACCCAATTAGTCTATTCTTCCAAAACTATACAAAAAGTTGCTAAGCAATTTTGTAAAAATTGCAAAGTTGTCAATGCAGCTTTTTGACAACCATTGCAATTTTGCAGATGAGACCTTCAAACTTGACCAATATATTTACAAACCTCCTAAAATGACCTTAATACACCTAAGGACCAATCTTACACACATTTTCCCCCCTTTTAAGGCATTTTCCCACATTTTGCCTATTTAAGCAATTTCCAAGCAATTTTTCCTTATAGGACCTAATTGACAAAAATTGACTCACATTCCAAATCCTACCTAATAAAAAATCCTAACAAAACCTCAAAATTTATTCTTAGTCCTTATTTCCTCAATGGTTGGTTAGACCATTCACAAACCAAAAATGCATTAGGTTTCCTCTTTACCCCTAGGTGCTCCATCACCACCTCCCATCCTTTCCTTATTGTCTATGGTAGCACTTTGATCCTTAGATGTAGTGAAAATGGCTTTCTCCTGAGGGCTTCCTTCCAACTTACTGATCATGATTTTAATATGTTCATTGGAGACTTTCAAGATTTAATAGCTTTGATCAACAATGCTTTTGAGGTTTCCCTTAATGCTATTAATTTTGTTGTCCATTTCCAACACCTTGGCCCCTAACTTGTAGAACACTGCCATGTTAACAAAGGAATATATGGTAGGATCCTCCCTTTGAACATCAACATGGGTGTTTGTACATAAATCTTCCCTTCCAATGATCTCATTCCATCTTTTAAATTGATGACTTGGTGAAGTAACCATTTAATGGACCTAAAGTTGTCTAAAAGGCTATTTTTGGCATTGCTAAGGAAGTCTATATTGTCCTTCTTGTTGTAATCACTAAGAATTATCATGGAAGGATCAATTAACTCTTGGAGTTCCACTTTACCTAGTTCCACCTCACCAACCATGAGGAAAATACTTTCCCTAACTATCCCAAACCACATTGTATTCATGCTAATATTCTTCCATACCAATTTATTCCCCTTGAAAAAGGAAAGAGTATTCCTATTATCCTTAGTTTGAGATACCTGGGAGGGATCAACATCTAGGCCAAGTTCTAAAATACATGAATTATCCTCATATTGGTCCTAGATAAGCTCCAATGGGGACCCTGAGTGAATGCTGTATTTACCATCATGTCTCTCCACTTTTTGGTATCTCCTAGAAGACATGATGGCCTCACTTGTACCCTCTTCATCTATGTTAGTTTCCATTTCACCTCCATAATCTTCACAGTCATT
Organism: Cupressus sempervirens; assembly: GCA_028749045.1. NCBI lineage: Eukaryota > Viridiplantae > Streptophyta > Pinopsida > Cupressales > Cupressaceae > Cupressus > Cupressus sempervirens. The sequence continues at coordinate 770,879,482 of CM053786.1, forward strand.
ATATGAGATAACAACTTTGGCCTATTTTTTGGATAGAGGGGATTTTCCAAGCTTCAAGGATGACATTTTCCTCTTCTTCTTGTCCACCCCCTTCACTTTTTTTCTCTTACTATAGCCTGTGTCATTAGTGTGAATGGCCATAAAATTCTCCTCCTCAAAGAATTCTTTGTTTGAATCCATCATTTTATTAGTATGCTTCATAGGAGGAGAACTACTATTTTACTTTGTGGTTTTCAAAGAAGCTTTCACTAGGTTTCAGAAATAGAGCCCTCACACTTTCCCTTTCTTTTAAAATTATTGGATAAAGGCATTAGCATGTTATAAAAGGAATCAATAGAAGAGGGTGGAAAAGATAACTACCATTGAAAATATTTTTCACATAAGCTACATGGAAAAAAATTAGCCAAAATCCTATGATCATGATCATAGTCACTACATAGAACTTGGAAAGTTTTAAGATGTGTCACAAGGTCACCTTAACTATTATAAGTATCAAGGTGAGGCATATCAACTTGTTGAAGAGAAACTATGTGGAAAATCTCAAAAGACAAAGAACTACCCATATTATCTGCACACATATTAAGCTTAGATTGAGAAAGGGAAGAAAGTTGTTTCTACAAAGAAGAAATAGTCTTAGAAAGACTAATGATAGTGGAACCATTGGAGGAAATAAGTGGCACATACACACTTGATGAACTAGGAAGAGTGAATGAATTAGCTATAATAGAAGGAACTATAGGTGGGATACTAAGAACCATAGTAGTAGGATTACGATAAGGAACACTATTGTCTAAAGGATGTAAAACATTCAATGATGTAGATGGAACAATCATAGACAAAGATAGAATATGACGACTACTAATAGGAGGATTAGGTAGTTGAAAAAAAGTAGTCACGACTCACAATAGGAGAAACATAATTAGGAATGATAGGGAATGATAGAGACATGAAGTTTGGTGAATAGTTTTTTTTTTGAATTACTTTCACTTACTATTTCTTATATGCAATGGTCCTAGCATGTTCCCTAATGTCATATTTTAAATGCCATTACTTAGTTTTCTTTCTAACCTTTTATCCTTACTACATAAGTTAAACCATCTATTGGTTTCATGTCTACTTATGATTTGATACATTATTCATCCTAATATCTATGTAAGAATTTTCCTTAGGGTAGAATTCACCCAAGAACTAAGAACTCAAACACAAGCACAATTGTAGACCAGAAAGAGTATGATCAGCATATCGATATGTATTTGATTCAATGTGAATGAAATTACACTAGGAGTGGTTGTATATAAAGGCCTCTGAGATGCATCTAGAATGCCTAAGAATCAACATCATGATAATTTATACAACCAGGCACATGTCCACTAGATATGGGTTATCCTCCATTAAGCATGAAAGTAAGTATGGTGATGAGAGGTTCAACCTACAATGGTGTAACACACAAATTTTTGTTGTAGACAACATGTGCTAAAAAGGGAGTGTGAATAACTATTTTGTCTACATGAAAACTTAGTGAATGATGCAAATTCTAGTGTTGTAGACACCATGTGTTGAGTTAGAGTTGCCTACTTCTATGTTGTCAACATGACAGCTCATAAAGGCACACAAAATCCTAAGTGTCTCACAAAATAAATAATCAAATAATGCATTAACCTAAGTAAAATTAAGTAAAGTGTAAATAGTAAATAATTATTTACACCAACACCTCCCCTTAAGTGCAACACAGGGTAATGCCCTTAAGCATACGAAAACTAGGAAAATTCATAATGGGTCCTGACTACTAGGCCATGTTAGGTACCCATGTACATAATGAAATAAAATCTCTCATAAAGCAGAGAAAGAGGGAAAACCTCATGGGAAAAAACCTCCCCCAAAAAGGGAGACAAAGAGACTAGATGCATGGATGGATGGAGTAATCAAGACCCCCCCCCATTATGACATACATCAAGTATATACAATAGTGAAGACTGAGAAGAACAAGACCTCACAAAAGGAAGAAGTCCCCCCCATAAGAGAGAAGAGGAAGAGAGACAAGGTAGTCCCCCCCCCGCCAGTGAAGAATGTTGACTAGTGATTGCTACTCCAAGGAAGAAGCTGGTCCATGAGTGTTGAATGATGTTCTTCCCCTTTGGAAGAAACAATGGCAAAGGTACAATCCTGAAGATGTATGGTGGCCTTGAAACCTACTCAAGTGTCCATGTGTCAGTATTGATGGTCACCCCTTCCAACTGTGCTAAAAAGAAAAAATATAGATCTAGCAAGGATGTCTATAGAACCTATCCCAATGAGCCATCTATCTCCTCAACTAATAAAGAGACCTCTGACAACTGCTGTTCATAAGGAACCACAATCACGTCAACTTGTAAAGACCGATCATGTAGAGAATGGACATGAGGGTCAGAGTGAGCCTCACAAAAATTGTAGAATGATCATCTTCATCAAAGAGAAGATGTAAATCATCAAGGATGTCTCCCAAGTCTGCTATGTGTGACTCCATGAAAAAACTTGCAATGTTTGCCATGTAGTCAGCAACTACTGCTGGAGTTGGAAGACAAAGTGTACCCTACTAGATCTATCACTATGGAAATGCATGCATATGGACTATATTGATGATGTGACCTCTTGCTGCAACTTTCGATAGAACCCCATGAGTCTAAATCTATTGAAGGACTATTGCAATGTCACTATTAGTTTCTACAGTGTATGAAGTGTGGAGAGGATTAGAGGATAAGCAAGGTGAACTTTCGTCAAACTGAACATCCTTCTCCACAAAAATCTCATGTGTCTTTAGATCCATAAGTCTATAATCCTTAACATCATCTTCATACCCAATGAAAGTAAAAAGCCTAGGTGCTAGTGCCTTACATCCCCTAGAAGATAGGTTTTCCCATGCTGGACAACCGAAGACTTTGAAGTGACTCACAACTAGTTTTTTGCCACACCATGCCTCAAAAGGTATCTTCTCATCTAGGGCATTATGAGGAGACCTATTAAGTATGTGAGTAGCACTGCTTATAGCTTTGACTTCAAGTATTAGATCAAGAGACTTGGATTTAATCATGCAACTTGCCATGGACTTAAGAGTTCTAATCCTCATAGCCGCAACATCTATCTTGTGTGGACTGAATGTTGGTGAGTTCTAAAGAAGAACTTGTATTTGCCATAAGTGCTTACCCTTTTCCCTTTGAAGAGGTTGGAGTTGAATCCTTGGAAGTACCTAGTACTTGAATTTTGTTCTTCCTGAGTAGGTTTTCCAACTCATCAATTCTCGTAGTCTTGCAATGATGCTCATCATGATTTGGCTTTTTGCAATATGCACAAAAAAGTTTTCCCTTCTTTTCATTACTTCCCTTCTTGTTGGAAGAAGAATTGCCTTGCTATGAGGAGGATTGTTGTGTCTCAGATTGTGATTTCTACTTCCACTACTTCTTGTTGTTATTGTTAGAATTTCTTCCTCCTTGACTTTATTGGTTCTCATCACTAGCCACAAATGCTTTTCTCTTTGACATCGTGAGAAGTCCCAAATATATCAAGTGAGATTATTCAACAATCAACATCTCTTTAAATGCATCAAATGTAGGCTTTTGGAAAGCACTTCCCATGGTCAACCTGTGATTATTATAACTCAAAACAAAGGAAGCATACTCTGAAGGTAGCCTCTTTAGGATGTGATGAATCAACTTGTCATCCTTCATGGGATTTCCACAATCTTTAAGTAGTGCCCTATACTCATTGGCTTTGTTGATATAATCCTAAATTGTGTCAAAGTTCTTTGGATCCAAGAGAAGTAGATCGTCCTCTATTTGAAATCCCTTTTCCTCATCTATCTTACCATACAATGATTCAAGTTTGTCCCAAGCAGGTCTTGCTTCCAGAAACTGACAATGTGGAAGAAGAGATCTCTATGTACACAACTCCTGATAATTCCTAAAGTCCAATTGTCTATAATTTTCCAATCAATGAGTTCTTTAGCATCAATGGGTTTTGGAATTGTACCATCAACATAAAGATTTAGACCTTTTTCCATTAATCTACTTCATACAATATCTTTCCATGTAGAATAATAGCGTGAAGTTAGAAGTGGACCTTTCGGTGAACCCATGATGCAATAAATAAAAAGAGCACAAAAACACAATGCACACCCCCCAAAAAAGATGCTTTTGGCACTTTATATGTAGTGCATGTACAATAGGCCACTTGTCAAAATGAACAATGTGGACTTCTGATTTTAACTTTACAACTACCTTTTAAGGTTCAAATCTATCACTAAGCACTATAGCTCAGATGTACAACAATTCTAACAAGTAATCAAAGCATTACAATGTAAAAAAAGCCCTAATTTTGAAAGTGAGATTTTTGTCCATAAAACCCTATAATTTGACTATAGATCTTGAAAGTAGATAGAAAATAACATGCTTTAAAAAAAAAATGGAACCTGAAAAAGTGTCTAGATAAGACCGTACAAAGTGTTTGAAGTTGCAAAATGTAGGATTGAATAGGTATAGTCACCAAAAAATGCAATACCTAACAAATTCTTGCACCAAAACTAGAAAAAAACACCACCACTAAAATTTTTAGGAAATTATACCCAATTTCAAAAAAAATTGCACTTGATTTGGAGTCCGAATGACAGAGTTATGGCCTCCCAAAGTCTGACTGCAAAAGAAAAATACATCTGAATTGGGGTATGGGCAAGAAAATTCTAGCTTAAATTTGATGGTTAAAGGGCTGCCAAAATAGTTATTAAATTCCTAGTAATGACAGTTAGATGACTGCCAATTTTTTTCTCGTGTTTGGCTGATGTCAGTGAAAAAATGGTTGCCTAGTGACGTGGCAAGCTGATTGGGTGTATGGCTATACAGATAGGTACACATGGTGGTATGAATGTGTTAAGTATAGATGCTGATGTGTTAGATACAAATCCTACATGGCACTGATGACATGTTTGGTCAGGTCTGCCTGGGTGCTTACTGTATTCAACTGAGTTGGCAGCTTGTTGTCAACTGACTAGATATTCTGCTACTAACACCTAGTAGATAAAGTGTTGGTTCATGTGATGGCTAAAGTCACCTTTGCTGCTAAGATGGCAGGTTAGGTGAAGCTTACATGGAAGAATAGTGGGCCTTTGATGTGGAGGGCTCTTAGCTTCTCGTGGCCCTTTTAGTGGGTGCCGCATGGTGCAGAAGGAAGGGGTTTAGGAGAGACACATGGCAAGGTCTTTCACAGTCTAGAAATCTAAAGTTTGGTGTTGGGGTGTCCAAATGGGCCAGTGAGCAGTGGCTGGAGAGATGTAAACACCACTAGAAAATGGGTCTTCACCGTTGAAACTATGCATGGGTTCTAAAAAATAATAAGATGATGGCCAACGTTGTGGGAATTAATCCCACATTGTTGTGGGGATAGACTAGGCTATTGTTTAAAAAGCAATAGCCACATATTTTTAAACAACAAATAGTCTGCCAGAGTGTTGGGCTAGTATTGAGTTGCTGGGTTATCATCGAATTCATTGAACCCTCCGGCTGGTACTACAGTCCTCGCTAGAAATTTGAAGGTACTACCACTAATAAGCTATGTCTACAAATTTGGAATATTCTTTAAAATATTTAAGGTGTAGGGTTGGGGTGTGACTTCTCGGTACCTATACTAAACAAATTTCTTTGCTGCCCGAAGGGAAATTTTTTTTTTTGAAAAAATATAGATGAAAATGGAAGAGAAAAAAATTGCTAATCTAAAAAATGATCATACCCAAACTTGCAAATTGGGGCCTTTGGATGCCAATTTGCAAATTTTTTTGCCTCATGGTCGACTTTGGCCTAGGGTAGCCGAATTTATAGTTGATCTTCACTGAATCAACATTCTAGACACAATGGCCAAGTCAGATCTAGCTCAAGACGCTCCCAATGACTGTGATGCTCTAGATTTGGGCCAAGGTGTGGAAGCAAGAAAATGGTCTCGAATGACTATGCGAAGAGAGATTCTCCAATTTCTAATACCATGTAAGAATTCCCCTTAGGGTAAAATTCACCCAAGAACTAAGAACTCAAACACAAGCACAAGTATAGACTAGAAAGAGTATGATCAGAATATTGATATGTATTTGATTCAATGTGAATGAAAGTAAACTAGGAGTTCTTGTATATAAATGCCTCTGAGATACATCTAGAATGCCTAAGAATCAACATCATGATAAGTCATACAACCAAGCACATTTCCACCAGATATGGGTTATCCTCCATTAATCATAGAAGTAAGTGCGATGATGAGAGGATAAGCCTACAAGGGTGTAACACACAAATTTATGTTGTAGACAATATGCACTAAAAAGGGAATGTGAATAACTATGTTGTGTACATGAAAACTCAATGAATGATGCAAACTCCAGTGTTGTAGACACCACGTGCTAAATTAGAGTTGCATACTTCTATGTTGTCAACATGACAACTCATAAAGGTATGCAAACTCCTAAGTGTCTCACAAAATAAATAATAAAATAATGCAATATAATAAATAATGCATTAACCTAAGTAAACTTAAGTAAAGTGTAAATAGTAAATACTTATTTATACCAAAAATCTATTTATAAATAAGGAACTAATTCCCTAATCCTTATAATCAAATATATCTACTTAACATTGAATAAAGATACATGAAATAGATTTAAACCATCAACTAAACATGTAAACCAAATCATAGATTGTTCATTTGATAACATTATAATGATTAAATGAATCTTTTATTTATCATACATTCATCTAAAAAAAAGAAATATACAATGCCATGGAATCACCATAACTTCATTCATCTTTTGAAATAATACAATATGTTCACATTTCCCTTTATTTCTCCAAGAGATACATGTTAACCAAAAATGCCTTCCGACTATAAAATCAAAATCAAATGATAAGCTGCTCAATGGTCACCTAGGGTTTTCAAAATTCAAATATTAAAGTTTTTCATGAAATAATTTAACATTGGCTATATCCTTTGTCCTAAGTTTACACAACTCTTTCATTATATGCCTTAGACTATTTTAAGTTGCAATTGTGCAAATCACCCTTTGGTTAGCACATTTACAGTGGGGTAAGAGCTAACTAGAGTTTGAGTGGCGATGGTGCAATTGCACTATTTTCGCTTGGTCATAGTGACTTAAAGTTCAACTAAGGTTTACACCCCAACAACATGATTGCACTATGCTTGTTCAGTCATAAGGTTAATTTGACATACTATAGTTTAGGTCATGATAGTGTGGTAAGAGAAAAATATTTAGTGATTCAAGGATGCGTTTCACACCATTAGATCTTTTAGATCTACGACTAGTGCACTATCACAACATGATAAGGAGGCTATGGCTAGAGTTGCAATCGAATGACTTCTTTGTTTTGCTTGGTTGCAAGGATAGGAAGTAAACCTTGGGTCACAGTGGCCCAATGGTGCGAATGCATTCAGGATCTCAGTCTTCACAAGGTCACAATAGTTAATAAAAGGTGTCAAGGGTAGGTTGTGAAGTAATGACAACTATTTGGTTGTAATTTCATAAGCAATGTCTATTAATGTTGAAAGGTGGTGGTGAAGCTACGATTGCAAGCGGTCAAACATAAGACATAGGGTTGAATGCTAACAGAGTGGTAGAATGGTAAGGGATGATTGGTCCATGTGGAAAGGCTTGATGGTTTTTCTTGAGTTGACCAAGTGAAATAGCTAATTTTTTGCACTTATGACAGAGGAAGCAATTCTTTGATGATAGATCTAATCTTTTCAATCTCCTACAACCACTTTCATCATTCCCTAGGTCTGAGAAACACAAAAGAACACTCTATCACTACCTATTGATCCATCTACTTAGTCAAAAGATTAATGGTGACCACTCTTGTCCTCTCAGAGGTTGTTTGGTGTATAATTGATCTTCTTGCATTTGGATTTGCACTGTGATCGAATCTTTTCTAGTTTTGCAGTAACTATTCCTTGCAATTTTGAATGCAGTGTTTGAGTTTTATCTTAGAGTGGAAGCTATCTAAGTTATGCTTACACTATAAAAGAAGATTTTGTAATCTTTCTTAGGGTTGGATTTTCTCTGTTTCTCTGGTATTTTTCTAGGCATGCTACTATTAATTCCTCCTTTTGCATCTAAATTATATGACATCCTATCTTATCTCTTTTAGCCATCGATGTACTATGCAAGATTTATTTGCCTCTTCTTGCATGTCTATATCTCTTTTGTCCTATGAATGATAAGAAGTGAATATCTCCTTCCTTGTGTCACTCATTTGGTTGTTTGATCAACATGTGGCTATTGGACTAAGACAAGTCTAAATCCATATATCTTTGGATTGTTATGATAATTGTACTATGCATATATGGGAAGAGATTGGTTTGAAAACTCTATTTTGGTGCATCACCTACTTAGAATAGATTAGGTAGATTTCTTTTATGCATTCCTCCTTCCTTTTCTTCTCTAAGTGTAGTCTAGGTGCATCTTGATACCAAAGGAAACCAACCTTCTCTAAAGACTCAGCCTCATTGTTCAAGTCCCACAACTTGGAGGTTGTTTCCATCTTTCACAAGGTTTTCATTGGGTAAAATATTTGGACTAGGGGGCAAATTTTTGTGACAACAATTTTTGGCATGCTCGATGGGACCCTCATATTAAACATTCTAAGTTCACTGGCATCAAAGAAATTTTTTACATTCATACTAAGGAGATAGTAATGCCTTTAGTATCAAATCCTTCAAGAGGCTCATTTTTACAAAGTACTTGGTGACTCCAAGCTTCAAGTACATTTGGTTTCCTAAACCAAGTTGTTGTGATTCATGCCCAAAGCTAAAACAAGGGTATCTTCTAGAGGTAAGTTTCAATACCAGGAGCTTTCATAACACATACCCCTATAAGATCTATTTCCACTCCTATTGTTAGATCTCAACCTATAATACCATCTGCTCACATGAATAGATCACTTGCTTACATTGCTAGAGCTCATTAGTTCACCACCTTTAGTAGTGGAAGTCCTCTCCTATTAGCCCAAAGACATGACATACTAGTATTAGCTCTCAAAAGTATACCTAAGTTTAGTAGTGAGACTTCCATTTCCCCTATTGAGCATATTAAAGAGATGTCTAATATCTGCAATATTCATGGCATCATTGAAGATGATGTAGCAGTCAGGCTTCTAGCCTAATCCTTAAAAGGAAAGGCATTAAAATGTTATAGAGGCTTGCCTCATAACTCCATTTCTAATTGGTATGGGTTAGGAGCAGCCCTATGCAAGAATTTTGAGGACAAAAGTGATCACCTATCCTTTTTAGAACAACTGACAACTATCAAAAGAGCATCCCATGAATGTATGACTCATTCTAGTTATAGGTTTCATAAGACATGGGACAAAATATCTACTACAATAAAACTCTCCCTTGGTAATGCATTCTTGTATTACCTTAGGGCCTTCAACAATGATATTGCTACTACTCTACAATCTATGGGAGGGGAAACTCTACCAAATTCTTATGAGGTTGGCATAAGAGTAGAAATATCTTGATATAAGGAGGGAAGTTAGCTCCAAGGCCCCCAATGCCTTTCTTCCCTGACATGCCCAATCATAAGCTTACTGTAGCCCCTATTCATACTTCCTCTGCAAGTTAGCTTCTTACTGTGATCCCAATAGCATCCACATCCTCTAATGGATTTGATAGGATTGAGACCATGATGCAAAATATAGACAAGAGGTTGCAGGATCAAGAAAGGAAGATGGAGGATAGTAGTTTGGCAATGAAAAAGATGGATAATGAGTATTGACTATGAAGAGGTAGCAAACTCAAAATCATAAGCCTCCCCAACTCCAGTACCAAGGTCTCATTCATAGTAGATCCCCAAACTAGAGTCATGCTCCTTGCAATTAGAATAGACCTATTAATAGTTCTCATGCTATGAATACTTACCTAAACAAGGGTTAGAATCAGAATAGACCTATCGATAACCCTCCCCATGCTAAAAATATCAACCTAAATAGTGCTTTAGTCCCTCATAAAAATCTTGCTCAAGATCAAGATTTTTTCCCTTCTTGTAACTACTCCTATGGATATTGTATGTGTTAAAGGAAAAATATTACTTGGCATTAACTATCCTAGAGAAAGTAGTTGATCAACAACACAATGCTAATCAACTTGTTGATGTTGCTCTAAAAGGAAGTTGCTCCTTCATGAACCATTAGGTGGAAGTGCCTTTAAATGTAAACCAAGATTCCCATGTTTACAATACTAGGAGAAAAAGAAGAGTTGTAGAATAGGCTACCACTCCTCCTCTTACTCAGGCCTCAACGTCAAGAGTAGTGCATCATGTACAAGTAGTGGATTAGCAACACAGTACTAATAAACCTATTGATGCTACTCAACATCAAAGAGAAAATGATAACATGAGAGAGGTGGGTGTTCCTCAAGCTATTCCATCTCAACCTTCTACACATGCAGCTCCTAAGGTTTCTACTAAGGTACCTAATGCATCTTTTAGTGTGGTAGATCAAATGAAGAAGCCTAATGTGAACATATTTATGTATGATGCTATGGCTACCATACCATCACAGAAGAGGTTGCTACAATAGGAGCTGGAAAGCATTGAACTCAAAGATCAACTTCCTAGAGAGGAGAGCATGACAAGCCTAGTGCAACCAAGCAAACAAGGAGAAACAAATAAGAAAACCAAACCTCCTCCTTTCTATGTCTCTTTAGCTATAGGAGATAAACCAGTCCACAATTGCATGATAGATTTAGGGGCTAGCAGTTCAATGATTCCTAAGTGTGTTGTTGATATCCTAGGGATGAAATATGATCCCGTTGTTAATGATGTATTGTAGCTAGATGGTAGTACTATCAAGAATATGGGGATCCTTAGGAATGTTGAAATGTCCCTACATGCATTCCCTAGTTATACTATAGTTCAAGATATCTCAGTTGCTAAGGTCAAACCACACTTTGCTATCTATCTTTCTAGGGAGTTTACTACCCAAATAGGTGGTTACATATCCTCTGATTGGTCATACATTTTTTTTAGAGCAATGTATGGAACCAAAGCTTCAATCGAAGCATAGCCATTAGCCCTCCATCATATTGATCCCTACACTCCTAATCTCACCAATATGAACTACACCATCCTACAGATAGATGAAAATGACATAGAAAATGAGCCTACCACTTCTCTAGTAGAGATACTTGATTTCCTCTTAGATGAATGGGCTAATGCATATCAGTTTGATCGTATATCAGAAACCCTAGAGACAAGCTTTGGTACTTATTGTATATCAAAGAAAGATACTATTGTCCCTAACCTAATAAAGAACAAGGAAGACACAAGTGGGGCATGAAGTATATAATTTGATGGATGAAGATATAAAAATGGATAAGGGGCTAATGTTATGTTGGTTTCTCCTACACTAGAAATTTTTTACTTCTCATTTAAGATTTAATTCAGTTGTACCAATAATGTGGTCAAGCATGAGACATTAATTTAGGGTCTATTGCTTGCTCAAAAAAGAGGAATTCAAGTCTTAAGCGTATATGGAGATAGCAAGCTAGTGGTTAATTAGGAGAGGGATCAAAATATCACAAAGAATGGTTTTATCAAGTCTTATAAACATAGAGTATGGTATCTTCTTGAAGGTTTCAATGCATTTAATATTTAGAGCATCCCTAGAAAATAAAATAGACATGCTGACAGACTTGTAGTAGTGGGGGAATCTTATGATGTGCCAAGGAGCCATGAAGATGAGAAGAGATGAAATATTAAAGTGGTGGTTAGGCCTACTATCCCTGATAATAATATCAACTGGCAAGTCTTTGAATCTGATGCACAAATTGTAAGTTTCTTGCAGAATGAAGCAAAATTCTTAGATAGAAATCAATCAAGATTGCATGAACAGCATGCTGATCAAGTCATTAACCTTAGGTCCAATAAGTTTCCTAATGATCTCATTACCTTAGAGAGTGTCTTTGGTCTTGATGACCAAGCAAGGGATAGAGGCATGAACCTTGTTGCAAACAAAGATGATCATATGCCGGTTGCAGTTTTTGACAGAAGGATGCTAAACATGGGGAAGGTATGTTCTAAAATTGAGTAGGAATGTTTTGTTTATCTATGTTGAGAATTTAATGATGTAATTCCTTGGACATATGATGATTTAAAGGGTTTTTACCCAAGTCTATTTCAACATACCATAGATTTTGTTGAAAGTATCAAACCTATTAGGCAAAAGCAGAGGCCGCCAAATCCCAAGATTGAGCCATTAATGAGAAATGAGCTATCCATATTGATTGAAGCCAATATAATTTTTCCTATCAAGCATTCCTCTTGGCTAGATAACCTTGCTCCTATTAGGAAGAAGACTGGAGGAATTAGATTATGTGTATACTTTAGGGATCTTAACCAAGCCTCCCTTAAGGATCATCACCCTCTCCCTTCCATGGAACATATATTGTCTAAGGTTAGTGGTTTAGAGAGATTCTCCTTCTTGGATGGATTCTTAGGTTATAACCAAGTGTTAGTCAAGGAGGATGATAGATATAAGACTACTTTCACCACCAAATGGGGCACCTATGCATATAGTAAAATGCCTTTTAGACTAACAAATGTAGGTGCCACATTTCAAAAGGAAATGGAGATGGCCTTCAAGAACATTATGGAAAGGTTTGTGTTGGTCTACCTTGATGGTGTCACAATGTATTCAAAGAATGTAGATGATCATTTTGGCCATCTTAGACAAGTATCTATAAGGTGTAGAGAGTATGGAGTATCTTTGGATCCAAGCAAGTGTGTCTTCACCACTAATCAAGTGAAATTGTTAGAAGATATTGTATCTATAGAGGGTATGACCATTGATCCATGGACTAAGGAAGGAAAAGCAAGTTTTGAAGAGATCAAAGCAACCATAGTCTCATCCCCTACTCTCATCAATCCAAATTTTGATAAAGATTTCATTTTTTAGACCTTAGGAGGTGAGTCAACTATTTCTTCTATTTTGACTCAACTGAATGATAAGAACGAGGAACAACCTATTACTTTCTTTAGTAAAGGGTTGAAGAAGTATGAAGACAAATATAGCTATGTAGAGAAGAGATCCCTTGTAGTCATAACATCTTTAAAGAAATTCAAACATCTTCTATCCCACAATAAGATCTACTTATTGGTCCCTCATGCAAGTGTTAAAGATTTCCGGTTGAGCAAAGATATTAGTGAGAAAAGAGTAGGTTGGATCACGAAGGTGATGGAGTATGATGTGGACATCCAAATCACTAGGTTGGTAAGAGGAAAGGGACTTTGCAAGTAGATGATCTCATCTCATGAATTAGATGAAGAAGTTTCCTTGGAGTTGAAAAAACAATAGGAGGTGAGAGATGATAATCCAAGGAGTTGGATAGATGACATGATGACCTTCTTATCAGGAAATGGATATCCTCAGGGATTGGATAGGAAAAAAAAAAGATAGTTTAGATTGCAGTCCATTCCTTATGCCATAGTTGATGTTATTCTATTTAGGAAGGACTTCAATGGAGGTTGGTTAAGGTGTATTGGTATAGATCAAGTAGAGAGAATGATTAAGGAGCTTCATGATGGTCCTTATGGTGGCCACTTTTTAGCAAGAACTACTACAATGAAGATCATGAGAGCTAGTTACCATTGGCCATCCTTATTCCCTAATTGCCATAAGTATGTCAGAAAATGTGAAAAATTTGCTTTCTTTTTAGGTAAGAAAAAGCTTGTAGCTCTTCCACTTCATCCTATTCAAGTGGATCAACCTTTTGTCCAATGAGGATTAGATTTTATTGGTCTTATTAATCCTCCTTCTAGATATTGTCATAAATGGATTGTAGCTACTACAAATTAATTTATCAGGTGGATAGAGGAAATTGCATTAAAAGATGCTATTGAGAATTTAGTTGTTGAATTCTTAGATAGACTTGTTACAAGGATTGAGGCGCCTTCCACCATAATTTTAGACAATACAAAATCATTTTTACAAGCTCATATTTGTGCATGGGTGATTGATCATGGCATATACCTAAGCACTTCTTCCATTTACTACCCCCAAGGTAATGGCTTGGCTGAGTCATCCAACAAGAATCTAATTAAGATAATGAAAAGAACTATTGAAGATAATCAAAGGTGTTGGCACTAGAGACTGAGAACAACCCTTTGGGCTGATAGAATAACACCTAAAAGGGCTATTGGAAACTCACCTTTCATCTTGGTGTATGACAGGGAATCAAGGCTTCCTATCTCATTGGAGTTTCCATCCCTAGAATTAGCCCATCAATTATAACTAATTGAAAATGATTCTATGAATAGAAGAATTGATGGAGTTTGAGAAGAGACATCAAGAAATACAAACCTTGGAAACACATCAACAATAGGTGAAGAAAAGTTTTAATAAGAAGGCTAAATTCAAATTTTTTAGAGAGGGTGATCTTGTGCTAAAGTGGGATACAGATAGACAAAAGTAGGAAGACATTCAAAATTTGATGCATTATGGAGTGGTCCCTATGTGGTCATCATTTGCAAGCAAGCCAATGCTTTCCAATTAAGCATGCCTAATGGTGAAATCTTGCCCATTCTAGTGAATGGAATATATCTCAAACCCTCTTTCTAATAAGAATGAATATTTCATGTACATAATTAGATTAGTTTGATTTCTATTTGTTCCTATTTCCCAAGAAGTGCAAAGCATATGTTTTGTTGTAGAGAATTTTGGCTCCAACTTTGTAGAGTTGTAGAGGGAGAAGGGCATGTTATATGGCTCAGAATGCAGTAGAAGTGATGAAATTGATGAGTTTTTGTGGTTTCAAAAACTGCATAGCCCAATGGATCTTTTAATGGTCACTAGTCCTATGCCAAGCATACTTGCATCTCCTCTGAGTTGCTAGAGATGTTAACCAAAAATGCCTTCCTGCTAAAAAATTAAAATCAAATGATAAGCTACTCAATGGTCACCTAGGGTTTTCAAAACTAAAATATTAAAAGTTTTCATGAAATAATTTAACATTGGATATATCCTTTGTCCTAAGTTTACACAACTCTTTCATGTTATGCCTTAGAATGTTTTAAGTTGCGAACATGTGAATCACCTTTTGGTTCGCATAGTTGCATCAGGGTAAGAGCTAACTGAAGTTTGAGTGGTGATGACACAATTGCACTATTTTCACTTGGTCAAAGTGAGTTAAAGTTCAACTAAGGTTCAGGCCCTGATGACATGATTGTACTGTGCTTGCTCGGTCATAAGTTTAATTTGATAGATCATAGTTTACGTCATGAAAGTGTGGTAAGGGAAAAATTTTTAGTGTTTCAAGGATGCATTTTGCATCATTAGATGTTTTAGATCTATGGCCACCAGACTATCATAGCATGTTAAGAAGGAGGCTACAACTAGAGTTGTGATCAAGCAACTTCTTTTTTTTTCTTCATTGCATGGATAGGAAGTAAACCTCGAGTCATAGTGGTGATAGTACGAATGCAGTTAGGATCTCAGTCCTCACAAGGTTGCGAAGTTTAATAAAAGGTGTCAAGGGCAGGTTGCAAAGCAACAATAGCCAGTTGGTCATAGTTTCGTGAACAATATCTATTAAGGTTGAAAGGTGGTGGTAAAACTAAGATCACGAGTGGTCAAACATAAGACATAGGGTTGAATGCTAGTAGAGTGGAAGAATGTAAAGGATGATTGGTGCATGTGGCAAGGCCTGATGGTTTGACTCTAGTCGAGCAAGTAACATAGTTGATTTGGTGTACTTATGACAAAGGAAGCAACTCTTTAATGATAGATCCATTCTTTTTTATCTCTCAGAACCACTTTCATCATTCCCTAGGTTTGAGAAACAAAAAAGAACACTCCATCACCAATTGATGATAGATCTACTCAATTAGAAGATTAATGGCCACCATTCTTGTCCTCTCAAATATTGTTTGGTGGATAAGTGATCTTCTTTCATTTTGATTTGCACTGTGATAAGATCTTTTCTAGTTTTATGGAAACTATTCCCTGTAAATTTGAATACAGTGGTTAAGTTTTATCTTAGAGTGGAAGCTAACTAAAATATGCTTACACTATAAAAGAAGATTTTGTAATCTTGCTTAGGGTGAAATATTCTCTGTTCCTATGGTACTACTTTGGCATGCTACTATAAGTTCCCCCTTTTGCCTCTAAATTATATGACATCCTATCTTATTTATTGCAACCATTGATGTACTGTGCAAGCTTTATTTGCCTCTCCTTGATGTTTTGTGGATATCTATAACCTACGTCTCTGTATCTCTTTTGGCCTATGAAAGATAAGAAGTAAATATCTCCTTCCTTGTGTCAGTCATTTAGTTGTTTGATCTACATGTGGCTATTAGACTAAAAGAAGTCTGAATTAGTATATCTTGGATTGTTATGATAATTTTACTATGCATACATGGACAAAGATTGGTCTGAACACTCTATTTCAGTGGATCACTTACTTAGAATAGATTAGGTTGTTTGATTTTATGAATTCCTCCCTTTTCCTCTCCAAGTGTAGTCTAGGTGTATCTTGATAGCAAAGGAAGTTGACCTTCTCTAGAGACTTAGCCTCATTGTTTAAGTCCCACAACTTGGAAGTTTTTTCCATGTTTCAAAAGATTTTCCTTAGGTAAAAACTTTGGACCAAGATGCATATTTTTGTGAAAAAAATACCCTTTACCCTTTTTGCATAGGTTTTCATTTCATGATATATACATATGAAATTTCAATTTATTCAAGAGTTTGTTGGACATATAAGAGGAGTAACTAAGAGGGGAGGGGTGAATTAGTTACCAATAAAATAAATCCCAGATCCATTAGATGTTAGTACATAAGATAAACTCTATTGGAGATACTAATACTTGACAAACATACATGCAGTCAGTTAATACTAATAATCTTCTATAACTTGGGAAATTATTAACATGAAAATCTTAAGATATTATCTATGATTAACTTTACTTAACTTAGTTGCATACACATAAAAAAAATAGTATGAACACAAGTGACACTAAGATTTAACATGGAAACCCAATTTGGGAAAAACCACCAATTGCAACTAGTTACTGATTTTCACTCTTCTGAAGTGATCCCTATTAGGAGCCAACCCTATTAAAGGTTACAAAAGAAACTATTAGGTGTGACGCTATTAGAGGATTTAATCACCCTGTTAGGAGTGGCCTTGTTAGAAGTCTTTAGACACTTCAATAGAAATGGCACTTTGGTAGAGGATTTACAAATAGCTGTTAAGACAACTCAGTTAAGATATTTAGATCACTGCTACAATAGTTAGAGAGCAACAACAAGATGATCTTTTTTTTTGAGGAATAGTCCCTTCCTTATATTAAAAAAAATACAATAAAGTTACATATTCACAAACAAAGTGGTCAAGGGAAATAGGATCACCTCGTAAGTTCATACGACCATAAGCTGGAAATCAACTATTCATCAAAAAATACTTTTAGAAATCAATAGAAAACAAAGAAATCCTCATGCCGCCATTGTAGCACCAACCATGGAAGGAGGATCCTTATCATTAGAGCCCCACCTGAGCGTGGGGTGAGTAGATGGCTCAAGGGGATCCCATGTGTCATCAAAAGCAATAACATTATCTTCATCTTTCTCTCTCTCAGGCCTATGAGGAGAAATGGCTAAGTCCAACTGGGGAAATACTCACTTGGGGTCTAGGTGAGTAGAAGGCCAACTAGTAGTAGGAGTAGTAGGAGAAGCCATTGGGGACCACCCCAAACTAGACCTCTGAGGAGGCAAGGCAAAGCGGTGCTGACCATTAGAACCTCCAAAAGAGCAGTACTGACCAAAAGCACCATCACTGGGAGAGTGGTGTGACTAAGAGCGAGGCATGTGTGAGTGGTGAGAATAACTACTATGTCCTTGATGATGACTGTGAGGAGGAGGATAGTCACCAGAGGCCAAATCTAGCAGAACACAAGCAACCGTACGGAGGACATTTCCCCAATGAGCCAAAAGCTCCTATAAGTGAGCCACATCCAAAGCCACTTTATCCATTTGTACTTGAATCTACAACATGGCATTTTTATAACAACATACTTTAATGTACATATCCACATTAATGTCAAGTGTGTTGTTAGCATAAATTACAACATTGTGATCTTTCGAAATGGTAAATAAGATCTCCAATCTGAAAGCATGCCATATTAGGGTGTATTTGAAGGGTATCAAACGAATATCACCTAGAAGAAAAAATATGCCAAGAAAAAGGTTTTGGGTGGAAAGGGCGAAAGAGATCATGGATCCATTGCCAGTAATATTGAGCTCGTCTACAAAACCAAAAAATGTGCAAAAAAAACTCAAGTTGGCCATAGAAAGGGAAATGAGGGTCAAAAACTCCTAGGTGCCATAGCTTGGGGCCCAAAGGTAAGCCTTGGAAAAGAATACACCAAGTAAAATGCAAAATTTTGGGTTCAGTAATAGCATGCCACATAGCAGAGAACCTATGACTCTAGGTGTGATGCAAAGATTGGAAATGCTAATGTTAGTTGAGAACATCAACTATGGGTAGGTGAGGAACCAACCATCAGTAGCCCAGCCTTGGTTTATAGCTAGTTATCAGGGTATCTAGATACCACTTCCAATACTTGCACCAAGGGGGAGAAGACTGAATGCCCACTTTATGTAACAAATGTGAAGGCATCGTAGAAACTAGAAGATCAAAAATTTGCTGATTTGGACGAGTGAGCTGGAATTGCACTATCATGTCCTCGCACAACTATAAGCTCATAGTAACTCTAGAAAAAAGATCTTTAGGGGTCCTTCTGCCACATTAAAAAAATGTAGAGAACTAGCCCTATGCACCTTAGTGAGGGGAACACCTTGGATAGAAAATAAAGGCAACCACAAAAGATTATGATGGTTCATAGAGAACCCATCTCTAAACCCATTGTCAACCCAATGAAGCTAGGGCTTAACTACTTCCTAGGCTCTCCAAATACTCTTGGCAACAAAAGTGCCCTAAATCTAAATAGGTTCAAAGGTAATAAGAAGGGTTTGAAACCCAATCCCCTTCTAGGCTGGCTGGTGAACCGAAAAGTGCGAGGAAATGCAATGTCTTAACAAAATCTTCCAGGCTTCATTGCTAGAAAGAGCTGAAATCAAAAATTTGGCACATAAAGTAGTACTTTTCTTCTAGGTGGACAATAAGCCTAGGCCACCAGACTCCTTGGGAAGATAGTAAAAATCTCAAGCAACTCTATGAAAGCCCTGGTGAGAAGCATCAGACACCCAGAGGAAGTCAAGTAAAAGGCACTCAAGTTTGAGGTAAGAGGCCTTTGAGGGAGCCCAATAGGAAGAATAATAAACATGGGTGGTGGTCAACACTTTGGAGCAAATATGGAATTTTCCCGCTAGGGAGGGAGGTTTGGTGATCCAATACTCCAACTTCTTCTCTATTCTGGCAAGAATGACATTGTCGAGCTCAACAATTGAGGCTTGGAAGGTGAAGGGGATGCACAAAAAATGAAAGACTTCTCCATGTTAAACCCATTTCCATTGATATTGCTAAATCCAAGCAGGACGAGGAAGGTGAGATTGCTTGTAACAAAGGGTTGTGTGCCACAGGATGGCAAACCATAAAGCAAGACAAAATGAGTCAAGAAATTGCAAAGTGGAGGCAATATTCTCTTCATCCTCTATGAGAGTAAGGAAGGATTCATCTATGAAATGACCATTCACAAGCTGATTAGGGGAATTCAGGAGGGAAATGCCTCAGACCCTTCTTTGGGAGATGGAATTTGCAAGAAAATACCCAAAACCTTGTACTACTAACACATATAAAGAGGGTGCCAGTGGAAATCCTTGGTGAATTGACTAATAAAGCACAAATTCTTGAGACTAACAACCATTAATGGAGATGTAAGCAGAGGCATCTCCAAAAAGAATTTGGACTAACTGCAAAAAGGTAGGGCCAAACCCAAGAGCCTGAAGCATTGTAAGAATGAAAGCCCACTCAATCCTATCATAAGCTTTGGCAAAATCAATTTTGAGAAAGATGGCCTATTGCTTTATATGTTGAGCCCACTCCATCCCTTCCCACACAAAAATTCTATTGTCCATAATATAACGAGACTTGATAAGACCTATTTGTTTTAGATGAATAATCTAAGAAAGTAGATGAAAGATTTTAAGAGAGAGAGACTTGGCAATGATCTTATAGGAGACATTCAATAATGTTATAGGCCTCCAATTGTAGATGTCTTTAGGGTTGCCTACCTTAGCTATGGACTTGATATTACCCTTGTTAATAATATTGCCTAAAGAATGGGAATTATAGGCCTCAATATAAACCTTATGTAGGTTTGGACCAATCTCATCCCAAAATACTTTGTAAACTTCACAAGGGAAGCTGTCACAACCAGGGGCCTTATGGTCTACCATGGAGAAAATAGCTTCCTTGAGGTCTTCAAGAGTGAGCTTTTGCTGATAGAACACATATTGTATTGGAGTGAGTCTTCTAGGCATGACAACCAAATAAGCCTATAAGGATTGGTCTTGGGCCACCAAGGGACCCTGCGCTATGAATTTTTTTTCATAGTAGCAAAGAAAAGATTGAAAAATGTTAGGAAGATCACAAAGGGTGTTCTAACCCTCCTGAATGCATTTGATCCCCACCACAGAGTGGTATGCCCTCAACACATTGAAGAATTCCTTGGAAGCTTGATCACCAATCTCCAACCAGTGAAGGCAAGCTTCGAGTTGAGCTCCCTGGGTAGTATAACTATTTGCAACTTACTTCTACTGGCAAAGGTTGGCAAGCCAAACCTAGAGATCCATATCAAATAGATTCATGGCAAGAGCTTCAGTGGCCATACAAAGACCTTTGATAGTGGTCTCATAGGATCTCTTTCGGTACGTGGCCAATTACCTTCCATAAATGTGAAAAAACCTCGTAGTATGGGTGATGACATCATTCCACCACTGAATCCACCCAAAGGAAGAGTGGGGCCTAGGTTCAAGGTTCCAAGTTTGTAAAATATGAGCGACAATGGGTAGATGGAACAACATTGAGGTATTAAGGTAAAATTGGGTTTTACAATTATGAGGAGGGGAAAAATGCTAGGTAATGGAGAAGTGGATGGGAAAATGATCTAAAAGAGTCACATTAGGGAGTGGAGTAATAGGTAGCAAACTCGTGTGAGAAAAAGAGAAAAAAAGGACTGATCAAAAATCATAGCACAGTTTTAAGGACCTTGTCCACTCCCTCTCGAAAGTTGGACCATGTGTACTAGATGCCATCAGTCCAACGGTGATGAACATTGGGATCAAAAAGACCCAACTTGTTTTGCATGTAGAACTAGGCTTCTCACTCACTAGCTAACCATCAGAAAGGCATAAGGCTCACTTTATCAATAGCCATTTTAACCATTTTAAAATCCTCATGGAATATCTAGGTGGAAAGGGACAAAGAATTAGCTAGCCATCTCCACAAATGTGAGCACTCAACCACATCATTAGGGGCATAGATATTGACAATGCCAATAGAATGATTTTGAAAATACAATAAAATCCAAACTACTCTCTGCATGGGGTTAGAACCATGGGAAATAACAATAGGAAAAAGCCAAGGGGAGAGGAGAGTGACTACACCACCTCAATCAACTTCATGCTAAGAAGCAATGCTAACACCATCCAGCCATATCACATGACAAGTTGAGATAACAAGGAACCCAAAGACTTTAACTTCTTGCAAACATAGAACATTAGTATTGCTAAGCTTGTGCTTGGTATCATGAACAAAATACTTTCTAGGGAGGTCTGTTAGCCCCCACACATTCCACGAGAGAAAATTCATCATAAACCAGCTTGCATATTCTCCTTCTCCTGAAGTGAGGAAAAATTGTTATGCAAGAAAGCAAAGGATTCCAATGAGGGGTCACCCAAAGTGATGGCTCTTTGTTTATCCCCAATAATAGTGTCTAATTTCAGCCTTCAGGCCTGTGAGAGAGATGGAGAGATAGAGAGGAAATCATAGAGGCTGCTTGAGGTTCACAAAACCAAGAAACTTTTACCTCTAGATTATCTATCCCTTGCGATGCAGGGTTTAAAATTGGTGGTGGCACAACCATAGGAGCCTCTAGTACCAAGGGCACAAGAGGAGCTACACTAGAGCTAGGACAACCAGCTTCTTGAGAAATAGGGTTTGGCTTAGTAGTGCCCTTATCTTTCTTGACAACAATTGTCCACTCATCTTTTTTAATGGCCAGTGTCGGCTTGGGTTCCTACATCAAAGAGAAATTGTGCTAAAAATGAGGACAATCCTTTATCTTGTGACTAGTAGATTGATAGAAAAAACAAACATTTAGGAGATCCAGGTAAAGCACCTTTTGGGTGAAGATGGTAGCACCAATATAAATTTCCAAGGACTCTTTAAGGTCCCTACAAAGGTCAACCTCAACATAGACCATCCATTGAGGATGAGCATTAAAAAAATTGTCTAGTTCCATGCAAATGACTTTGCCCACAATTTGGGAAATTTTAGTGAGAAAAGACCAGTAAGGGATGGGCAACCTAGGCAACTTTATCCAAATTGGAACCCTAAGTTTGCAGTCATCCAAGACACAAAAGTCTCAAGACCATCTCTAGAAAATAAGTAGAGAAGAGTGAACTGTCCATGGTCCATGACTGAAAATACTCTCAACTTGGGAGGGTTACCAAAATGAAACAAAAAAAATCCTTGGTGAGGTTTTGAATCCCTTGAAGGAAAATCCCCTAGGTAGACCAAGCCTTGGATACCCATTCATGAAACATACTTTTAGATGGATTGTGACCCACAAAATACCTGACAAGGGTTTGGGTTTCTAGCCAATGAAAAGCATATTCAAAAGTAGAAATATTCAGAACCAAGTCGGGAGAGGAATTGCCTCGTGAAATACCTTGGGCAAAAATTAATGCAGGTGTTTGCTCAACAGGGCCATTTTCACATGTAGCAACAACTCTAGCACCAATAGTAACTACTGGGCTAGAGAGGGCTGAGGCCATTATATTCTAAAATAAATTCCCACACTAGATGTGGAATGACAGATAGTAAAGCAGAAAGGGCTCAGATGCAAACTGTACAAACCCTAGCAGAGCTCATCCTTCTTTCTTCATCAGTGATGACCTAATTTTTGATGCAACTAAAATTTTGATTATAGATCTCAATTTTGGCTTGTACACTTGATCCTTCTTGATCGATTGTATCTTTGCATCTCCACAAGGATATTTAACTTATCCTTCTAATTCAATTCCTTTAAGCATTTTCTATTCTTCCATTCACTTCCACACATTTATTCCTCAACTTGACCTTATACTTATACCATATGTATTGTAAAGTAGGTTTTATTACATCTTAGAATAATTAATATTCATCTCTTTAGTTGGCTAGAACCAATGAAAAAATCCATTAAGCTTTATATGCCAAAACAAGAAAATCCTTCATTAGCCAACCCTGCTCGATAGACACTAACTCAGAAATGATTTTCCTATATTAACCAAGTGAACTTGCTTAACACTACATCTTCACAAACTTCCTTTGGTAACCAAGGGAGATTAGTTAACACTGGTTCCATCCAAATCATTAACTGAGTGAGCTTAGTCAACAATCAACTTCCACAAATTTCTCTTTGACGCTCGAGTGAACTCGGTAGTCACTGACTTCTAAACTTGGAAAACTCTGGAATGTTTGGTAGACACAGGAAACTATCTTCATCACCTAAGTGAACTTGGCATATACTGATTAACAAAGATATGAAATTTTGTGTAACATCAAAGGCAATACACAATTAAACAATTATTTTCAACAATCCCCCTCTTTGGGATTGATAGAAACACAACATGTCATAATACAATGAAATCTAGAGAAAAACAATAGTAAGGAGAATATCCTTAGTTTCATTCTGATACTCATCTATGATAACTCCCTCTATTAGTGTAAACTCCATCTATCTCTAGTTTCTCCCTCTATCTGCAAACTCTGTCTTCAACATCTTTTGATAGCAAACTTTGGTTCTTTGATATTAGACCATGTTCTTCTTCTTTGACATCTCTGCAAATTCTCCTTCATCATAGAACTCTCCCTTTATAAAGTATCTGTGAATATGACAAAAAACTCTCCCTCTTTGTCATCTCATTCCAAAGACAATACTCAATGAATATTAATGTACCTTATGTACTGATTCATATGCAATTTGTCCTTTTTATACTGCATCAACTAATTGATCTTCAATAGTCTCTGGTTGATGAATCACTACACTTCATTTAGTGAGCTTTAGATAGGGGAATAACCCCTAACTTACCTCTTAGATACAAAAATTCATCCTTAGGTGATGGCTTAGTAAATATATCTACAATTTGTTCTTTAGTATTCACATATTCAAATCTTACCTCTTTATCTTGTAACAATTCTCTTAGAAAATGATATTTTATAGAAATGTGCTTGGTCTTGGTATGCGTCACAAGATTCTTTGATATATTAATTGCACTGGTGTTATCACAGAAGATAACCACTGGATCCTTGATCTCTACCTTCATACTTGCCAACAACTATTTGAACTAAACAACATTGGAACAATTAACTATCATTCCCACATATTATATCTTTGCTACAGACTAAGAAATATAATTCTACTTCTTACTTGTCCAAGACCCTAATATTTTACCAAAAAAGATCGCTCCGCCACTAGTGCTCTTCCTATCATCAATACTTCCTACCCAATCAACATCTATGAAGGCTTTCAAGTCTAAATTGCATCCTTTCTTGTACCATAATCCATAGTCTTTAGTACATTTTAGATACCTTATGGTTCTCTTGATTACCATCATGTGTGGTCTGATCTACCTCCTTGGATTCATATTTTTGGAAATATTATATACAGTTTACATGGGTGTTCCAACTGGTCTTGAATATTCCATTTTAAACTTCTTTAGTATCTCCTTGATATATTTGGATGGAATAATGTAGATATACTCTTTATTCTATTGAATCTATAATCCAACAAAGAATTTTATCTCTCCAAACATGGACATTTAAATTATTTACCCATCTCTTTAAAAAAGGCTTTGTACAAGTATTCATTTCCAATGAACAATGTGTCATCGACAAAGATTTTTTCCAATACAATATTCTTGCCTTGTCATTCTTTGATATACTAGCTACAATTATCATTTATCCTTTGAAATCCAATCTTCATCAAGTAGTTATGAAGTCTTTCATACCAAGCTCTAGGAGCTTTCTTGAGACCATATAATACTTTGTGCAATTTACAAGCCATATCCTTTTTTCTAGGATATACAAAACCTTTTCCTCCTCAAGAATTCCATTCAAGAATGCAAATGTCACATCCATTTGATAAACTTTAAATCCTTTATGTACAACATAAGCAAGTAAATTTCTAACACCTTCTACTCTTGCAATAGGAGCAAAAATTTCACCATAATCAATACCTTTTTCTTGATAGTAACCTTTGCATACTAACCTTGCTTTGCTCCTAGAAACTTCTCCATCTTCATTCAACCTATTTTTGAAAACTTACTTTGTGCCAATTAAATTTTTATCCTTGGGTCTAGGAACAAGTGTCCAAGTCTTATTCCTCTCTATTTGTTTTATCTCTTCATTCATAGCTTCAATCCAACTTTCATTATCCAAAATATCTTTCATTGATCTAGATTCAAATTCAATAAGAAAACATGTACCTTATAGTTTGTTTCTTGTCATTGTACCACCTAACCTATCTCCAATGATCTGATCAGGTGCATGGTGCCTTCTAACATATCTTGTAAACACAGGTACTTTAGATCTAGAATTTGTTCAACTAGCCTTGCCATGATCTTCTATATCAAGCTTAGGTCCCAATGTTTGTGACTCAAGTCCTTTAGACTTGGTATGCTCAGCTTGCAACTTAGTAGCCTCTAATTGCAACTTGGGTCCTTCATACTATGACTTGGGTTACACTGGTTGCAACTTGAGTGCTTCTAGAGATTTTTGGGACTTAGGAGGTGAAGTCTCATGACTTCCAATCAGATTTGGAAAATTATTAGGTTCATAGTAAATAAACCTTCTGTAACCCTCGGGATCTTTGCTACTCTCTTCTTCACTCTTTTCTACAAACTCATCAATTCTTACATGTTTACTTTCTATGATCTTATGAGTGGATAAATTAAAACATTTATAAGCTTTACTTCTATTGGAGTATCCTAGGAATATACCTTCATCACCTTTGACATCAAATTTACCTTTCCTAGTCTCTTTCAGAATATAACATTTTGATGCAAGAGCATCTAGTTGTGTAAGGGCAATCCTGTATCACCCAAAAAATATGCTTAGAGATAGTTTCTGTTCAATATTTTCTTATTTTTGGATACCCATTTGGGTCAAATAAAGGTTCCAACTCTCACGGTTCCACTATCAATTTTTTGGATTAGAGTTTTTAAGCACCTTGGGATACATGTAAATGTAAAAAAAGGGTTATTTTGTAATAGAGCCAAAATTATGATGAGTTAGAGGGTTTAATTTGGAGGGATGATTATACTTTAAATTTAAAGTGCTCCAAAAAAAGAATTAGGTCAAAAGACTTTACGGTTAGAAAGTTAATATAGTTTTAAGTTTCCTAGAGACCTCCTAAGAGCACTTCAAAGTTAGATTTGGGGCACTAAATGGCCTTGTATAGGGCCAAAAAATGGGAGACAAGAAAATTTAGTCCATAGGGCTATATAGCACTTTGAGAGCTTTTCAGAAATGTAAATGGTTCATCAATCAAAGTCCTGGTTCAAAAGTTATGCCTCCTGGAAGTTGGACTACCATTTCTAGATTCTTTTAGTTTTTACACCGACTTCTAACGTGACTTCTGGAACCTTCAGTTTTGGTAGTGGATGCCAAATACATCTTCAAAAACTTTCATTGGTAACCAAGTGAGCTCAGCTAACACTGGTTCTATCAAAATTTTCCTTTATTAACCAAGTTAGCTCGATTAACACTCAGCATTTGGGAATTTCTCTTTGACACCTGAGTGAACTTGGTAGTCACTAACTTCTGAACTCGAAAAACTTTAGAATGCTCAATAGACACAGGAAAATGTCTTCATCACCCAAGTGAGTTTTACATACATTGACTAGAAAAGATATGACATTTTGTGTAACATCAAAGACAATACATAATTAAATAATTATTTTCAACAGAGTTTACATTATAATATTATATAGATTTCTTTTAAGAAGATACAACATATAGATTTCAAGAAATGATCTTTGACCTTTACTCAACAAGGATCCATATAAATCCCTCCATGAATACTTGAATAATACCTTGAAATACTTTTCCACCCAACCACGTGTAGCAATAAATGGTCCACTCCTCTAGCAAGGAGATAAGACCATAATCCATGTAGGTTCTACGATAATCTAAGGCTTATGAGTTAGAATCAAAATAAAAAGGTAACATAAGGCCACATAAAGCATAATTCCCGAAATGAAATGACAAAGAAAATGGACAAGCAAAGGAAAAATCATGTGTGAGAGGTTTGAACACATCTAGATGAGTGCCATTATTTATTCCTATATGTTGGGATCAACCTTCCAGGGAGCTAGACCATCCTACAACATAGAATTCTCCTACTTGAGTACTCCAATAGGGATATGTATGAGGTTCCATAGTACATTTATGTAATATTGGGATCAACCTACTAGGGAGCTAGACTATCCTATAGAAGAAAATGTCCCTACCTAACTAATCCAACATGTATGGTATCCAATTATCTACATTAATGTGAATTACAAAACCCCCATAACCTATTAAGTTTATTAACGTTTCCACTTAATTAAAAAAACTCTTATGTAGAGCCAACCTACATAGGGCCCTAGTCTCTAACACATAGAATCCTTTGGAAGCCACTTTCGAGCCCAACACCTATGGTGAGCCACACACCTAGGAAAATCTATCGTACTCACAAATACAAAACCACAATCATAAAAGAGTTTAGGGAACAAAATTTCTAGGGTCCCACACCCCTAGTTCAAACAAGACCATAACTCATCATATAGGTGTCACAACACATAAATAATAAAAAAGCATAGAGATGTTGACATTAGAGTCATATTTGTTATTAGTGACATACACTTATTCAGTTTGTAAGTATCTACCAAGCATATTGTATAGTTAACAATGTTAACCAAGAATTTCTATCCCTACTGAGTTCTATAGTTGCTACCGAATCCAAGGGCCAATATTCAATTTGAGCCAAGGAGTTCCTACCATGGTGATGATCAATAGTGTAAATAGAGCATCTCATTGTATGCCAAGTTTCTCAGTGCCAACTGAGTTATGCAGTGCTTACCGAGTTCCAAGTTACTGTGATGTGAATCTAGTATGAACCAAGCCACTTAGTGTTAACCAAGTGATTTAGTTTTTACTGAGCTTGTAGTGATAACATTGACCAAGCTATGAAGTGTGAATCCATTGATTCAGTTTATATGCCAAGTTTCACAATATTCATCGAGTTACCATTGCAGACCAAGTTCAAGACTACTTCTAAGTGATTAGTTTGGACTGAGCTTCTATGTCTACTAAGTGCATGATGATGCCAAGCATTGACAATGGATGTCGAGTATGAGAACCTCATCAAGCTAGTCTTAAGAACCCAAGTTTCTAAAATTGGGCTAGCTTTGTGTATTTTGTGTAAACTTATATTGTAGCCAACTTTGTTGAATTGTAATTTGGATTGGTATATATGTAATGTATTGTATCACATCCAATGTAAAATGTGGAAGTAATGTAACAAGCAGAGAAGAGCAGAAGAGTGAATTACAAAGGCTACAATAATATAAGGTACAAAAAAGATTTATCTATCACAACAAGGTGATTACTACATTTAAAGGAATCTCATTTAGCAAACTAAGTTGTAGATAAAAGATAAGCTATTGTTTCATTCTAACAAGTGGATTAGTCAAATCTTTTCACAAGGTAGACTTAAGAATCTTTTGTAAATCTCTTTACCGAGTGCATACTTTATTGTATGTTTGCAAATCCTTTTTCAAGGAGGACCTAATAGTCATTATTGATCCTAACTGGGCAGATCATCAGAAGTGATCATTGTAAGCCTTAACATGCCAACTTTATACTACTGTACTAAAGCTTGTCGCTATCATTCTCACCCCATTTTTACTTTCTACTTGGAAGGTTTTTGGGTCACCAAATTGTGTGTCAAAAGTGTTATGAATGTTTTAATGTTCCTAATTTCTCATGCATGCAGTTAGATTAACATACACATGAAGGATTAATTGATAAATAAGGATTAAGTTTTATAAGTTACTGATTCACCCCTCTTAGTAACTTAGCCTATCATAATATTTCCAAAAAGAGACTATAATAATATATATTTTCAATTATTTTTAATGCTAAATATAAATGGTATACATTACGTAAGAATTTGATATGCATTTGGTGTCTTAAACAATAATTGGGCATATGAGAATCCATGTAAGAGCTCAATTGGTTAAAAACCCCTAAATCAAGCATATATAATTCCAAAACTTATAATAAAAACATGTACTAAATAAAAACAAGAATATAAAAGAGCACATGGAATATATAATAATACAATATTACTTTCCTCTAGTTACCAACAAACCTCTAACAAAAATTAATATATCTCCAAAAACTAATGACTAAATACCATTAGAAAATATATATCTTTTTTAAAGAAAAAGGTTCTCAAAACCTTTAAATAACTATAGAAATTAATTGTACAAATCCAATACATCAAAAAAAAATATAAGTAGACTGATATTTTATTAGCTAAATAATGAAATCAATAAGTTCAATCCATATCTCAAGTCCTACAAAGAATCAACGGAAGTAGGAGCAATGAGACAAAGAGAGAAAAATAAATCAAACACGAGATGCAACATTCAAACCCTCTCCACTTTCATAAATTTTCATGGAAGAAGAAGCAATTCCATTGTAATAAATTCCTTATCTCAACATTTGAAATGATCATATATGGCTCTCTCCCCAAAAGGAAAGAAACTTCCAAATCCTTAAAGAATTATACTCACAAACTCTTGCTTGCATATCATTAATTTTTCTCTATAAAAATATCCATTAAAAGTAGAACCAATCTATCTTCTACCTTTCAGCCAACCTCCCTATTTGTATTTATAGCTTACACCACACATATATGTTATTGAATAGCTTTGATACCCCTTTAGGTGAAAAGACACCACCCTTTTAAATAAAAAGGAATTCCAAAATCCAAAATTGCCTTAGTTTATCCAATTAAATATCATTTTACAAGTTGTTTAGGCATATTAGGGGTAAATTAAGACTATTTTAGGTGTATATAATGAATAAATGGTTCAAAATTATGTAAGCACCCTCTCTAGTGCTCTATAACCCATTTTTATGCCCATTATTGAATTTATGTTCTAGTCTTATATTCTTCCACATGGGCACCACATGTTACCTTTTGATCTTGAATGCATGTTATTAGTCCTCTTCTAAATAATTATTCTTTTTATTTTACCCCTTTTTTATTTTATTTATTTTTATATTCTATTAAGCTTCCCTTTATGTCTAAGCATATATATAAATCACTCACATATAATTTATAACATATACAAATACTTAAATACATTATGTAACAATGAATATTTTTATAGGTATATATGTGTGCACCCATATATTCTTATATAAATATACCAAAAAAATATCATAGAGAATTTACATGAAAATATAAATATCCAAATCATGAACACATAATTCTAAACACTAGAATCCACCAATCAAACCATCAAAAGAAATGATAAAACCATAAACCTTGGCCTCTACTAAATTATGCATTAATCCTATGTTAGGCAATACAAATGAGATTGACAAAGCATCAGAAGGGAAGAAACATAGCACTAACACATCTAGCGTACCCCTTTCATCTACAAGCACAAGAGGTCCCTAAGCACTACAGGGTGTTATCACTGATACAGATGTTTCAATGCCAATTGTTGTATATCAAAGAAAGGACATAGTGACATCAAATGTTAGCACATTAGTGCTAAATGCTTTAATGCTAGCATTATTGATAGTTGAGAAAGATAGGACACAATTCCATATAAGTGAGAAAGGTAGTCCTACACCTATTTCACAGATACAAGGAGAACAAGACAAAATAAAGAAGAAGGATAAGATTGAAGAGTTAGTTTTCACTATGAAATCATAGGAAAAAATAGCAATTTAGACATTGGTATTGTTGATCACACTTTGGTTTTAACATATGAGTGAAAATACACTCAAGTCATTACTTAACAATACTTAGTGCATGCTAAGTAAGTAGTGTATGCTGAGCATAAATTGATAGGTAATGCAAGCCAAGAAAAATGTATAGTCTATGCCAAGCACAAGTATGTGTCAAGTAGATAGTTAGTGCCGAGTCACTCTAGTGATGAGAAAGTTAGTATATGTCAAGTGATTTGGATGCCAAGTGAATAGTGGATTTCGAGTCATTCAGATGATGAGTAATAACATTGAAGATATAGTTGATGCCAAGCATCAAAGGCTTCAAGTTTAGAGTAAACAATTTTGAAAATTGTTGTTTGTAATGGTACAAACTCCTATGTAAACCATTTTTGGGTTGACTTAAGGATTTTTTTGTGATCCTAGATTATAAGAAAAAATATATATTGAGGATCCCTTTGTAGAAAATGCAACCAATAATATTGAGGGATGTTCTAAGTGGAAAAATGGATGAATCACAATCGTTGATTCCTACCTAACCTTAGGTCACCTAGGTCTTCTTAAGGAGGACACACCCTAAAGAGTTTATGAGAAAAGAGAGAAGTTTGCATGCATAGATAGAGAATACATGGTGACTAAGGAGTTATGATAGAGGTATTAAATTGTAGAATCATATAGAAAGAACAAAGGAAAGTAGAGAGAGAACATAAGTGATACATCTGATCAGGAGGATCAAGTATACATCAGGAAAGAGGTGATCTGATAACTAGTAGAGAGTTGCTAACCCAAGGATCAAGGCTAAAAAATTCTAATAGGTGAATCAATAAAAATCTCTTAACCAAGTAGTCTTAGCAGGAGTTTGTAAATCCTTTAATAGGGTGCTTACTTCATTGTAAGTTGAAGTCCTTTAACCAAGCACACTTCTAATAGGGTTTTGAAATCCTTTAATAGGGTAAGATCTAACAATCTTTGTAAGCTTTTAACAAGGCAAAACTTTCATAGGGTAGATCATAGTTTATGATCAAACATTATAACCTTCATTGGATACACTTTATAACTATAGTAGTAAAGATTTTTGGGTTTCATCCCCACCCCAATTTTATCTTCTCATTGGTGGGTTTTTGGGTAACCAAATATATTATGTCATATGTGTTGAATGTTGTTTGTTTTCATGGTATGGATGAATATGCTTAGTTTGGTATTTCAATTTAGATGCAAATTATGAGATGGATGTATGGTGAATGTTTTAATGGATAAATTTTTGAAGTACTGATTCACCCCTACCCACACCCCCCCAAAGTTTACTTTCCTTATTATATTTCCAACAAGTTGTGACAGACTTGAGTTCTTTGGAAAGGAAAGCTTTGCAACTTTGAGGAAAGATCTTGAAGATGGAAGTCTATGAGTTGGAAAAAGTCATTGGGAACTAGAAGATTGAAATCCAATTTGCCCTGTATCAGCTAAATGAAACAAGAAATGAGTTGAAGTTCTCATTAAAGAGAAGGAAATATATAGCTATTAAGTAGAATGACACACATTATCAAGATGAATACACTACTGAATTGTTTATAGATGGAAACTCAAGTGAGTTTGATGTAGCAATTGTAGATCTAATGGAAAGGAATGGTGCCCTAATTGAAGAGGTCAAAAATCTTAAGATAGAACAAGAACTACAATTAGTATTTCTATGTGAGGTGATCGAGTAGAAAAAGAAATCTAAGAAGGACAAAGTCATGATTGAAGATGAAAAAAGGATACCAACAAAAAAAATGGAATAGAAGACATAAGAGGTACAAAGGATTGCTAACATGCAAATGGATACAATGAATCAAATAATGATTGCAAATCATGAATTGAATGGTAAGAACATTGAGATCAGAACCCTAAAGTTATAAAATGAACAAATGAGAAATGATCTATGAAGAGAGAAAGAATTTGCTGAAAGTTTCAACAATCCATGTGAAACCATCATGTACTTTGAGAAATTGATGAGATCTCCTAGATCTAACAATGATACTACTAGATTGGGATACACCAGTACTGAGGAAGGAGAATCATCTAAAAGTGGTGAACAAAGAAACAAAAAAGGTAAGAAATACAAACCCACTTGTCATAATTGTGGAAAGCTAGGTCATATAAAAAATGTTTGTAGGAGCAACAATGCAAATTAGAACCCTAAGAAGAAATTCATGGATTACTATCATAAGTGCAACAAGAAATGACATCATACACATGAATGCAGGGCCAAGACTACAAGCACACAATGATTTGAAGGATATTTCCACAATTTTCAGAAGTATGGACATAAAGCATATGAATGCAAATCTAATGCCAAATGAACATCTAACAAGTAGGCAAAGGGAAAACACAATAGAAAATCCTACAATTGGGATTACAACACAAGGTATAGTTGCCACTATTGTTAAGAGTATAGATATGTTGCTAAGAATTGTAGTAGAACACATTTTAGAAGTGATTATAGTATATGGTTGAGTCAAACTACATGCTTTAGTTTTTTGAAAATTGGTCACATCAACAAGAACTATAAAATAAGGTCAAAAGCACCTAGCAGTGAATTCAACAAAACAAGAAGGTTGATGTTAAGAAAGTCAAGGTGTAAATGAACAAGGCATGGAAGAAAAATGAAGATTGAAGTACATCAAGTTCAAATGAGGCCACTTCATCCAATAGATCAAGTGATCATGTCACCCCCAAGTAGGTTGTCAAATGATATGTGGGACTGATATTTCAATGCTATATTTTACATTAGTTCTAAGAATCTAAGTTCTAAAAAGATTATATATGCATGAATTAAGATGCAATGTATTAGTTAGAACCTAGATGAAATCTATAATTTTTGTTAGTTTTCATGTTGCCGCCGAGCATGAAAAGTTTCATAGTTGTTGCCAAGTCAAAATAAAATTTTAGTTGATGCTAAGCTAGTAAAGGTGATAGTATTGGCCAAGATGACTATGATTGCTAAGCATAGTACAAATTATGTATAAGCTAAATGAGTTGAAATTTCTATGATACCTAAGCTTACAACTATGTAAGCACTAGGCAGTTAGTGTCAAGTTTTAAAGGGTTATATGGTCATTTTTTGACTCATTTGCATTCATTCGAGATCAAAGAGAGAAAAAAGAGAATAAATGAGGTGAAGGATTCAAAAATTTGTGAACTAGATTCAATTACTACTTATCACCAATCATCATATTTATAATGTATTTATTGTGTGTTGAGCTACCCTATCTAAATTATCATAAACCCTAGTTATTTTAAATGGCATCTAGTTCTTCTAATACTATTAGGAAGGAAGGAAAAGAGGTTTTGAATGTTCAATTAATAAGAAATAAGATTAAACAACCACCCTTCCAAGCTATTCTTGAGATAACATACAATGGAAATCCAACTAGTGCATTATCGATGATACCACCACAGGTTTTAATGATACAAGATGTAAGATGTTGTTACACTTGTAAGATTGGAAGTATTGGAGACATGGAAATCAAATATTTTTATAACAAACTATGTGTAGATGGAGTGTTGAAGCAGGAAAATAAAATTGCAGAGAGAAAAGGGTTAACCCGTGCCCTAGATTTTTCAAATATATCCAATATAGAATGGATTAAGATAGTACTAAGAATAATACATGATCACTCTATATGGTTAGATAATGGCTCTACCAAGATCACAAAAGGGATCATTCAATGAGTAACAAGGTATTCTACCCGAGATAGACCCAAGACCATGTGAAGTGATGCTAAAGAGGTAATTGAGAAGAATATAGGGGCTGCATGGAAAAAAAGAGTAATGACCATAGACACAATTTTAGATCCCCTAATTGCATTTCTAGTGAGAATAATTGCTCACAAGTTCTTTCAATCTAGTAGATTGAACATAGTCTCTTGTATGGTTGTGGATTTAGGCTACAAGATAGTGAAGAAGGATCACTCTTATGACCTTGCTAAGTTACGAATCCAATAATTATCAAAAAACTTGGCAGCCATAAGAAAGACAAAGAGTGCACAATGCAAATTTGGTTCATTACTAGTTTTCATATTCTCTATGTGTAGAACACATTTCCTTCATTTGGTAAAGTTGCTTGGAAGATCAACAGGTCTATTGCAGTTCAAATTGGAGATTTCATACAAAAACTTGCAAACAACTTTGAGTTAGTTATGAAAAGTTATTTTGAAGACTTTAAGAAGTCTATGAAGCAAAGAATGAGCATACCAATGTCACTAGTGGAGAAGCATTATGATGATGTTTTCTTCCTAGTTGATGTTGATCATGTATATGTACAAATAGTTGTTGCAAGGGTCAAATGGCTCATGCCATTACCATATGAAATTAGTGTGGATGAGATATCAAAATCCATCACAACACTATTAGTAGAAGAAGTGGACAAGAGTGCAACATCATTTGGAAATTATGAGGAATCCAAATCATGAATTACAATAAATTTGTAGATAATTTCTATGATGAGAAAGAAAAAAAAATTGTGAAGAAGCTAAAGGAAAGATTTTGTGAAGGAGGACATGAAGAAGAAGAAGAAGCTGAAGGTGAGGAAGAAGAAGATGATCAACTAGTTCAAGCTTCTCTTACACTTACACAAGATTAAGTAGAGGACCAAGAGGAAGAAGTAGAACATGATGAAGGTGTCAAGGGACAAGTAGACAATGAAGCACCTAAACCTACAAAAATGAAGAAAAGAAAAGTTAAGGAGCCAGTAGTGATTAAACTAAGGAAAGTTGTGAAGTCAACACAAAAAAATCCAGAAGTACCTATTACAGAGGCTAACACAAGGGAAACTACAAAGAAGACTTGAGAAGTTGAGAAGCCTAAAGGTAAAATTGCTATTGCAACTACCAAGGAGGATGAGCCTAAAAAGAAATAGAGAAAAAAATATATAGCTCCAGCTAAATTAGATGAGGAGAGTTCCAAATTAGATGAAATTAGTCAATTCCAAGTGGCAAGCCATAGTCCCTCTTCTAATTTAGGCAACTTGTGTGATAACATCAAGAACAATGTAGATTTATTAGGGTTCACACATGTTGAGTTTGATAAACTTGGAAAGGTAGAAATGAATAAAGTTGAAGAATCTGTATATAAGATGATGGCCACATTTAGGAACACGCTTATTGAGCTTTCTAACTCATTACCCAAAAGTCTATATGATAGAGTTGAGAAAAGGTGGAAATATAGTTTAACAATTGAAAGGAATACAAGGGAGACTACTCTAGAAAGAGTAATGCTATAATTGAACCAAGTCATCCATGAATAAGGCCATAAAAAAATACAAGTGGAGATTTTCTCCCAAATATAAAGCCTTTAACATTTTGTAGAATAATATTGAAGAGGTTGTCAAACAGAGCACCCAAATATGGAAAGTTATCTATGGGTTGACAATAGAAAAGGCAATTGGACAAGAACCTAAGGAGGTAAGTGGGGGAAAAGATGAACAAGATGCAGTGGAGATTACCAAGGATGGATCTATCAAAGATGGACATGAGCGAGGCATAAAGAAGGAAGTAGATGCAAAGGCTATAATAGAAGAAGAGCAACAACAAGATCATAATGTAACTGAGGTACATATGTTGAATGCCAACCCCATGTGGATTTGGCAAGTCAAAATGACACAACTAAGATAAAGGATGTTTCCAATAACATAATGTAAAACATCAATCCTTTGACAAAGGATGATTTGAAAAGGATAACACAGGATTCTAATTTAGTTACTAAATTATGCACTAATCCTATGTAAGTCAGTAAAGATGAGATTGACAAAGCATCAGAAGGTGAGAAATAGAACACTGACACATTTAGTGTACCCCTTTCATCTATAGAGACAAGAGGTCCAGAAGCACTTTAGGGTGTTATCACTGACACATATGTTTCAATGACAATTGCGGTATATCAAAGAAATGACATAGTGAAATAAAATATTAGAACATTAGTGCCAAATGCTTTAATGCAAGAAGTATTGAAAATTGAGCAAGATGAGACACAAGTCCATATAGGTCAAGAAGGTAGTCCTACACCTATTTTACAAATACAAGGAGAAGAAGGATAGGACTGAAGAGTCAGTTTTGACTATCAAACTAGAGGAATAAATAAAAATTCAGATTTTGGTTACCCTACCAATCTCTACATCTCCTACTCCTAGTCAAACTCTTCATAGGCTAAGTATAGATGCTACACCATTGCAATCATCAAGGCCTAGTCCTAATACATCTAAGGTTAGAGAAGGCACATCTTATGGAGATGTCAACTTGGATGAGGTGATTGAACTTCCAAAGTTTGAGCTATCAACAATTACCATTGAGGAAATGAGGATATTGCCAGATGCTCTAGTAAGGAAGAAGCATCGAGAGTTACTCAAAAGGGAGCACAACCAAAGAGAAGTTTTAAATGACATAAAAGATATATTTCTTGATGCATTTAGCCTCCCAAAACCTAATGAGGATAAACCTATTATTGAGAAACTACTGAATATGGTTGATAAAATCAATGATGCAGACCTGGATACAAAAACATAGACCTGGATACAAACACCAAACTTCTAGAATGGCCTGAGAAGAGGTTTCAAGCAAAGGTTGATGAATATATTTCTAGTTCCATTGCACTAAGATAGGTTGACTTAGCAACCAAGATGGAATATGTGAAAAAGGTGTTAGAGAATATATTTTCTCTATATACAAAGCTTTGTGATGTGAATTTGTTCACACAAGAAGCACAGAGGGCTATTGACTGGCTATAGGGAGCTCTAAAGACAACATGTAATATTCTTAAGTTGTCTCCTAGTCAAAGTCAGAATCATTTTCAAAGACTGCTATCTACTCAAGGTTAGATAGTTGCATTACATGCACAAGATGTAAATATTAAGGCTACCTTGATAAATACTCAAGCAATGTTGACCCCACACATGGAGGTGTTGGACACACATGGAGGTGTTGGACAAGGAACTAGCCTTTGAAAAACTTTGATGAAGAAAGATTCTCATCTTTCTACTCATGAAGACTTAGTAGACCTTTCTACCAAGCTAGATGTTTAAATTCAATCTCTAGAGGTAGCATGCAATAATTGGGATGCAACACTCAAGATAATAATGGAGGTCCATAAAACATTTTTGGACAAACACACTATTCATGCACCACCCAAGAAATAACTATCAAAAAAGGGGGATATTGAAGTCAATGTAGATATTGAAGAAAGGGGAATTACGATAGAAATAGAGAGAATACCCAAAGATAGAATCAATGTAGAAACAAAGGATGGCAATAGTTCATCATATTTACTTGGTAGTAGTATCATATTCATATGAAACATAGAACAATCATCTTAGTGGGAGTTATGAAGTTTTTGAGGTATGACTGATAAGTCATCAATTTTGCAAAATTTTTAAGTTTTGAAATTTTTTATGCAAGCCACATAAAGATTATAGATTATTTGAGTTATGCTCATAAGTTAAGATCATATATGCATGAAAAATTATGTTTTCCACTCATTTCAAAGGGGTAGATTGTTGACCTCATTTTGGTATTGAAATATGTGTGACAATACACATAAGTCATTACTTAATAGTACTCAGTGCATGCCGAGTAAGTAGTGCATGCTGAGCATAAGTTGTCAGATAATGCATGCCAAGAAAAATGTATAGTTTGTGTCGAGCACCAATATGTGCCAAGTAGACAGTTAGTGTTGAGTAACTCCAGTGATGAGCAAATTAGTATATGTTGAGTGATTCAGTTGTTGAGTGAATAGTGGATATTGAGTTATTCAAATGATGAGTTAGAACATTGAAGATATAGTGAATGTCGAGCATTAGAGGCTTCAAGTGTCAAGTAAACATTTTTGGACATAGTTGTTTCTAATGAGACAAAATCCTATATAAACCATTTTTGGGCTAACTAATAGATTGTTTTGTGATTCTAGATGATAAGAACAAATCTATATTGAGAATCCCTATATAGAACATGTAACCAATCAAATTGAGGGATTTTCTAAGCAAAAAAATGGGTGAATCACAATCATTGATTCATACCTAACCTTAGGTCACCTAGGTATTCTTAAGGAGGACAAACCCTAAAGAGTTGGCAAAAGTCTTTGAGAAAAGTCTACAAGTTGGGAAAAATCATTGAGAACCAGAAGATTGAAATCCATCTTTCCCTACATTAGATGACTGAAGCAAGAGATGAGTTGAAACACTCATTAAAGAGGAGGAAAGAGATGGCTATTGAGGGGAATGAAACACATTATCAAGAGGAAGATACTACTAAATTTTTTACAGATGGAAACTCAAGTGAGTTTGATACAATAATTGTAGATCTGATGGAAAGGAATGGTGCCCTAAATAAAGAGGTCAAAAGTATTAAGATAGAACAAGAAGTCTAATCGTTATTGCTATGTGAGGTGACTGAGTAGAAAAAGAAAGCAGAGGAAGACAAAGTCATGACTGAAGATGAAAAAAGGATACTAAAAAACAAAATGGAAGAGAAGACATCAAAGGTACAAAGGATTGCTAGCATGCAACTAGACACAAAAAATCAAGTAATGATAGAAAATAATGAACTAAATGGCAAGGACATTGAGATCATAACCCCAAAGTTACAAAATGAGAAACTAATAAATTATCTAAGAAGAGAGAAATAATTTTCTAAAAGTTTTAACAAACCAATTGAAGCCATCAAGTACTTTGAGAAATTTATAAGATATCCTAGATCTAACAATGATACTACTGGATTGGGATACACCAGTACTAAAGAAGGAGAATCATCTAAAACTGGTGAACAAAGAAAGAACAAATATAAGAACTATAAACCCACTTGTCATAATTGTGGAAAGCTGGGTCATACAACAAATGTTTTCAAGAGAAACAATGAAAATCATAATCCTAAGAAGAAACTCATGGGTTACTATCATAAGTGCAACAAGCAAGGACATCAGGCACATGAATGACGGACCAAGACTATAAGCACACAAAGATTTGAAGGATATTTCCACAATTGTTAGAAGTATGGACATAAAGCTTATGAATACACATATAATACCAAGTGGACATCTAACAAGTAGAAAAATGTAACATTATTTTGTGTTAAGAATGTTGGATGCTATCTTATAGTTTTTCCTATGCATGAATTTGTTAGGTTTTGAAATAAAGGAGTACTAGAAGTAACCTTATCTCCCAACCTAGTCCAAGTGTACTTATACTATCCACAAAACCATACTAAGTTTAGGATAAGACGGGTATTATAAGAGAAGAGGAATCCAAACCAAAGTGAGCCATGAGTCTATGAAGTATCCTAATGTGATCACTATAAGTAGGCCTTAAGGTAACAAGGTGCATACAATAAAAAAGGTAAAAATACACAAAACACAATCTAACTTTATAATATGAACTAAATCACAAAGCACACAATATAATCTAATGAATATATAAATCATTAGAAGATAGATAAAAACATAACACAATGAATATAATAATCTAACTAAAAAATTGAAAGAGGAAATGTCATAAGTTAGGTTCACAAAAGTTGTTGAGTGGGAAATATGAATATAGATTATGAAACTCCAAGATTGTCACATAAAAAAACTCATACAACTCAAAGAGGGTGTCAAGGAAATTTATCCTTTCGATCAAAATTCTAAGAGACTAGATCTAGAAATCTTAGTGCTAGCCAAATGAGAAAGGAGCACTAATGAAAGCTAGATCTAGTACTGTAGAATAAGGAAACCCTTGATTATTATGAGAGTTAGGGAAAGATATGAAAATTAAATAAGTAGATATGCTGATATGAAAAACAAGATAGAGGACACACCTTTTAGATCTAATTTTATGCTTCTTGTGTTGTTCATAACATATAAATAATGCTCGATCTAATTTGAGCCTAAAATGTTGAAATCTACAAAACATATAAATCATTTAGCGATCTAACAAGGGATACTTATAGATACAAGGGTGACCTTTATGACCTCATTTGACAAGGGTGGCCTTTGTAGACTTCCAAGAGTGCATTCAAAATTGATTCCAATTTTACAGTTCTGAAGAAAGTTGAAAAGGGTATCAGAATCTACATGTTCACCAATATGATATCAAAAACCTATAATAAAAAATGGTATTGTTATTGATGGAGGGTTTTCCCTAGTCAATCCCTAGTTTGGAAATTAACCTTGAAGTAAAATAGTTGAATTACTTAAATGTAAAGTAAACATACAAATTCACCTTACAATAATATGATCTCTCAAACTGAATGCAATGAGCTCTCTTTACTAATTATTTTGGATAAAGAATATGGATTAATGGACCTAGAAGATGAAAAAAGGGGCCTTGAATGGATTGAGTAAGACCTTGAAGATAAAGTACTTCAATTGCTTGAATTCTTTAATCCTTGATCTTCAATAAAAAAATTGCTTAAAGGATGCTTGAAGATTTGAATATTTGAGTGGTAGAGCATGAGTGCACAAGAGTGCTTGATAACTTGTAGATGTGATATGGATGAGAAATGAAGAAAATATAAGAGTTTATAAAAGGATCAAAATAGCTTGTTCTCACTAGCTAACCTACCTAGAAGTTTGCATCCTAGAACAATCTAGACATGAGACATGGGAAAAGGGACCCAAAATAGGGCCCAAATAGGGATGCATTGCATGCTTGATTATCCCAACAAGGGAACACTATATAACTAATTACTAGATAAGAGAACATTGTGTCCCTATCAACTAGGGACCAAAACCCTCAAAATTCCCTTGGGGTCCTAAAATAGGTCCTAGATCCTAGAGATTGTTGGAAACTACAATTGAACCAATTGTTATGTTACCATTGATGTCAAACCTATTGGTGAGACAAATTTCTACCTAATCTAGGTATCATATCTATTTGATTGATGAAGAGGATTTGAGAAGTTGTTAATAACAAAAGTATCTAGAAGAAAGGTTGAGTTATGAAAGGGAAACTATGATTGGACACTTGATTAGTTGGACTTTGACAAGATAAATTGATTGTTTAAATGACGTTATATGTAAAGAAGATAGTAATGATAGAGTTATAAAGGTGTGATAAAAGATAGACTAAATGCATAGACTTGACTGAGCAATAGAGAAGAAGATTACAAATTTAAAGTATATGTCAAGTCATGCTAGTGTCGACCAAACACCAGTACAAGTTGAGAAGAACTAGTGCTAACTGATAATTAGTATCAACTGAGTCATAGTATATGTGACAAGCAAGAAATTAAGTAGTGATAGAGTAACCCAATGATGATCAAGTGTTAGAACATAGTGTTGTCTAAGGAAAAACATTTTAACTATTTATGAAAAATCATAATTTCTAGCTGACTAAATTAATTTCTTGGGATATGGAAAGCATGTTGAAGATAAAGATTGATGAGTTAGATCATTCAATTCAAAGAGGGGATTAGGTAAATGACCTAATGAATGGATTCCAAGAGAAGTTTCTGGAAAATAAGAATAAAAATGAAATGGTGATTACATTCATTGTATATGATAAATTGAATCATAAACCCAAAGATCTATGGTGGCGTTTAAGTAGAAAAAGATTAGAATTACCTATTTAAGGAGGTACACAGGTGAACTTGAAGTGTGTGAAGGATGTTCCATAAAGTGTGAAGGATGGAATAGTTTCTGATGTTATTGTGATGCATGAGCATCCTTGGTTGGCTAGCAATCCTATCATGTTGGTGTGGTTTGACCTTGCAGTTGGAGGACCCAATCAAAGAATGAAAGGAGACTCAATTAATACTAAGTTTATTTGGTTGTTGTGTTAACCAAGTGACTCAGTTAATGAAGATGTTTAGAAATTCTTAGGGCACTCGACAGATACTGGGAGCTTGGTAGTAGTGTTTCTTGAGTAGCTTGGTTAATGAAGGGGCTTGATTTCTTCTAAAGGACTCGACACATAGTGGTGCTCGGTTAGTGAAGGAACTTAGTTATATCTAGTGGAATGTTGACACTCAATTTTGTCTTGGTTCTTGTGGTGCTCAAGTTGTTAGTGAGTTGACTATTGGGATTTAATTTTTGTATGGGTATTTAATTTGTGTTACACCTAACTTCTGGCTTATGAAAATATTTAATGTAAGGGTTTATTTGAATTTGTAATGGGCTAGGTTGACTTGGGGCTTAGTTGGGTATAAATAAAAGGGTTTTATGGAGTCTTAAAATGATCATTAGATGATCTAGCTTGGAGAAAAGGATGAAGTGTAGTAGAAAAATTTGAAGGGCTAGTAGCTGAGGCTTGGTAAACTAGGAAGTTTCTTGGTGGGCTTGCAAGAACAATTTGAGATTTCCTTGAGGTTTTCTAATAGAGTGTGGATCTAGAATAGCTGGGATTAGTGTGGGATTGGACCTTAATGGATCTTACAAAATTATTTTTGTAAATTTCTTTCATATCTATCCCTAGCTCGAAAGGTCTTGCAACTGGGCA
Organism: Cupressus sempervirens; assembly: GCA_028749045.1. Lineage (NCBI taxonomy): Eukaryota > Viridiplantae > Streptophyta > Pinopsida > Cupressales > Cupressaceae > Cupressus > Cupressus sempervirens. Next base: position 770,923,169 of record CM053786.1, read on the forward strand.
TATTGCATGTAAACAATTGTATTATGAATCAAGTATTGTGATTTGGTATTAGATCTTGCATTTATGTTATGTGGTTGTTTAAATGGATTCAAATTACCTCTAGTAGGGGTATCCTTTGATTCTTGCTGCATTAGATGGTATTAGAGCATAGTTTATTCTTGTGTGTGTAGTCCAAGTGCCGAAGTTGAGGTAGTTTACACTAGGACTTGGGTGAAGAATGGAAGAGAAGGTTGATCTTGTGGAGCTGATTGATCTTTTGGATTTGTGGATTTATTTATTTGGGTTTGCAAAGGATCCTAGAAGATGACTCCAAGAAGATTGGACCCTATGGAAATTAATGATCTTAGTGATGCTGTGGAGGAAAGGATCTTAGAGAAGATTAAAGAAGACTTTTGATATGAGATTACATTGATGAAATGTGACATTATTCTTGAAATTATAAGTGCTATAGGTGGTGTACCTTGGAATGTGTGTGCTAAAGATGATTATGAAGAAGTTGCTGAAGACTTTGAAGTTGTTGGATCAAGTTGTGAGGACATAATTGATCATGTGGAGAGACCTATAGAAAATAGGGCTAGTCAGTTTGCTAGAATTGGATCTTAGTTGAGGTTGAAACATAAGATGGAGGTTTCTAATTTCCTAAGTACTTTCAATCTTGAAGACCTGATTGATTGGATTGGTGAATTGGAATACTACTTTGAGCTTAAGGATATTGAGGATCCACTCAGAGTAAGGTTTGAACAAACTTAAGGATATTGAGGATCCACTCAGAGTAAGGTTTGAACAAACTTAAGGATATTGAGGATCCACTCAGAGTAAGGTTTGAACAAACTAAGTTGAAAGGAAACACTTCTCTTTGGTGGAAAGAATTACAAATAGATAGAGAGGAGGAAGGTGAAATAAAGATCACTAGATGGAGGTTGATAATAACTAAGTTGAAGGATAAGTTTTTTCCTTCTGATTATGAACTTGAATTGTTCAAAAATTGCATAATTTGAAATAGAAGGATATGCCTATGAAAGATTATACTAAGGATTTCTGCAAGTTGACTATTCAGTCTGGGCATAAAGAATTGCCAAAGGAGAAGGTAGCTTGGTACCTTAAAGGTTTGAGATTCAATATCAAAGATGGGGTTGGCATGTTGAATATGATTTAGTTGAGGATGCTTATCAATATTCACTAAAAGAAGAAGATAAGCTGAAGAGGAAAATTCAAGGCAATTTTAGAGGGAAAGAGAAGAAGGATAGCTTGGTGAAGGCTAAATTGAGTGATGAAGATGAACCAAAACCTATTGATCAAAAGAGAAGGATAGGTAGAGGTGAGTCTAAGGGTACTTTCTATAAATATGGAGAAGTAGGACATAGATTTTATGAATTTCCTAAGACTAGTGGTAGAAGAGCTTGTGTTGTGAATGAGGTTGAAGACCCTACTAGCAAACCTGAGCAAGGAGAAAGTTTACTATCTTAGTGAGTACTAATTGGTTAGAGGAAAAGAGAATCTTGTCAAAGGACAAATTTTTTTATGACTTGTAAGTCTGGTGGTAAAGTCTGTAATGTGATTATGGATGGTGGTAGTATTGACAACCTTGTTGCTAAGGAGATGGTTTAGAAACTTGGTTTGAGAAGAGTAAGACATCCTTATCCTTATAGGATTGGATGGTTGCAAGATGAGCATGCTTTGGAAGTGAGGGAGAAATGCCTTGTTGATTTCCAGATTGGGTAGAATAAGGATCAAATACTATGTGATATTATGGACATGAAAATTTATCATTTTTTTCTTGGTAGACCTTGGATGTATGATTGTAGAGCTATGTATGATTATGTCAAGAATGTGTTTTCAATTGTGAAAGGTAGCAAGAAGTATTCCTTGATTCATTTGTAGAATGAAGAGCTTGGTAGGATGAACCTAAGTATTGGCAACTAAGTTGAGTTGAAGGATTCTAAGAGGGTTGGATATTAGCATGGAAAGAAGACCTCTAACACATCGATGATGGATGTGAAGAAGAAGAAGAAGGACAAGGGAAAGAGTGTATAAGTTGAGGATTTTGAGGATATGTATATAAAGAAATAATTTATTATTTATGTGTTGAATCCCAATAGATTTTCTTCTAGCTATTAAGAATATCTTTTTGAACTTGGAGTGTCTGATGTAGGAGCATTAGGTTGGCTAGCAATCTTGCATGTTGGTATGGTTTGACTTTGGAGTTGGAGGACTTGGTCAAAGAATGAAGGGTGAATTAGTTGATACTGAGTTGGTTTTCTTTTTGTGTTAATCAAGTGAATCAATTAATGAATATGTGTGATGATGCTTGCGGCACTCAATAGATACTAGGAGCTTGATTTTCATTGGGAGCTCTACAGTACTATTACCCAAGAAATTTGATCAATGAAGGGGCTTGGTTTCTTCTGAAGGAATCGACACATATTGGTGCTCAGTCAATGAAGGAACTTGGTAATGTCTAGTAGAATGCTAACACTTGGTATGATTTTCTCTAACACTTGGTTTAGTCTTGGTTCCTGTGGTGCCTAGATTATTAGTGAACCAACTTTTGGCATTTAATTTGTGTATGGGTATTTAATTTATGTTGTAGCTGACTTGTGGCTTGTGGAAATATTTAATGTAAGGGTTTATTTCATTATGTAATGGGCTAGGCCAACTTGTGGCTTAGTTGGGTATAAGTAAAGGGGTTTTTTGGACTCTTAAAATGATCATGAGATAATTCATCTTGGAGAAGTGGATGAAGTGTAGGAGAGAACTTTGAAGAGCTATTAAATAAGGCTTGGTGAACTAGGAGATTTCCTTGAGGTTTTCTTCTAGTGTGTAGATCTAGACTAGCTGGGACTAGTGTGGGGTTGGATCTTAAGGGATCTTGCAGATCTATTTTTGTAATTTCTTTTGTATTTTTTCCTAATTTGGAGGGCCTTACAACTAGGCATATTGCATGTAAATAGTTGTTTTATGAATCAAGTATTGTGACTTGGCATTAGATCTTGCATTTGTGTTGTGTTTCTATTGTGTGGTTGTTTGTAGGGGTCCAAATTACCTCTAGCAGGGGTACCATGAAATTCTCACTACATCATATTGATAGGTGAATCTAAGAAGGTTGAGAAGAGTTTAGGAGAGTGATTTCTTGAAGGGTTTCTACAAAAATCATAAATAGAGATGATACTGGAGGCTAGATAGTGAATCCATGCATAAGAGTTGAACAAAGATTTGTACATACAAAGTAAGTTGTACTTGACAGATTAAAACCCTATCATTACTTTCTATCCATTATATATAGTATTTGAAATCCTTTAATTAAGGTTGACCTAACAGTCATAGTGACATAACAGTCATATGTAAATCCTTTAACATGGTGAAATTCTAATGGAATGTTCTAGAGTCCTCTAACAAGACCACTCGTAATAGGGTGATTAAATCCTTTAACAAGGTCACATTTAATAGTGTGTTTTGTAACCTTTAACATGGTTGGCTCCTAATAGAGCTCACTTTAGAAGAGTGAAAAATTGGTAACATGTCTTGGTGGTTTTCCCCAAATTGAGTTTCCATGTTAAATCTTAGTGTCAAACTTGTGTGGATGTTATTGTGATGTTTTACAGATTAACTTTTGCATTCTATAAGCCTATTATTTTAGGACAGTGGGTAGCTAGTTGATGTTACTAAATTTTACAGTATAGACTGAGCTATGGGATGATAAGATCTAAAGTTATTTAAGTGTTTGTTTGTTCAGTTGGTATATCTAGACCATGTATAAATGATTGACCCCCTCTCTCTCATTTATTCTAAACATTCTAACAATTGGTATCATAGCATTGATGCTTATAATGAGAAATTTGAAGGTACTCGAAGCTAAAAATCATGATGTACAAAAAGATGGTGCCAAAGTTGAACAAAGAGAACTTTCTTGCATGGAAAAGATTGATGAGACTACATACAACTGGTATTGGTGATGCTACACTAGAGTTTGTGGACAATGCATATGTGCCTATTACAACAGTCCCTCTGACCACTCAACTTGATTAAAAGAAAAGCAAGGGCACAATGAGGCAATGTTGGAGATTTCTTCATCCCTAAGCTATGGTGAGTTTGATGACATAAAAGAATGCAAGAATGCAAAAGAAATGTGGAATAAAATGAAGTAAATATATGGAGGAGATGATTATGTCATGAGAGACAAATCAAAAAGCTTGAGAGAAAATTTTGATGGAATAAGAATGTCAGAAGGAAAGAACACAGTTAGAGGAGAAAATGGAAAGATCGAAGATGAAATAGTGATAAGAAAGGTATTGAGAACTCTACTTCCTATTTATGCTATTAGAGTTTATGAAATACAAGGCCTAAGATGTACTCCAAGTATACCTTAACTCTAGAAGGTGTGATTGGTAGGCTTACTACTTTTGAGATGTCTAATTTTGATAATTACACTCCTACTATTGTTGAATATGCTTTTAAATCATAACTATTTCTAAGTAGGAAAGGAAAAGGTAAACATGTGAAAAGTGGCGCTTATACTTCTGATGGTGAACTTAATGAACTCGAGGCATTGATGGCTAGGTGACTTGGAATAGGAAAAGGAAAATACAAAGGTAAACTTCCTATAATCTATTTTTTCATGAAACAAAGTTGGTCATATTGCTTCTAGATGTCCTAATAGAGAAGACAAGGATGAGAGGAAGCAAAGAAAGTACAAAGGAGGAAGAGATGACAGAGACAACAAGAGGAACAAGGACTACAAGGATAAAGGTAATAAATCTTGTTATATTGTTGAGGAAGAAAGTGATACTGAATCTGAAACTAATGATGAAGAAGTAATCTATGTTGCTATGAAAGAGGATTCTGATGAAGATGAGTAAACTACGTTAATTTCTTATGTGAACAAAAGTGCGAGATTGATAATTGATAGTGGTTGATCAAATCACATGAATGTCGATAAAAGTCAATTTGAGAATATTGGACCATCAAGAGAATATTAAATGTCTTGTGAGAGTAATAGATCAATACAATTGACTAATAAAATCAAATGTGACAATTTTTATGGGGTTAAAGGACTTAACTATAATCCATTGAGTGTTTCACAATGAAATAGATCAGGCTATAGAGTTGAATTCCATCATAGAAAAGCCAAAATATTTGATGTTGATGGTAAACTAATTGGAAGTGGTGATCAAATAGGAGCTAAATTTCTCTAACTATATTTATCTGATGAGACATGTTTTTCTACACAACATGAGGATATTTGGTTATGGCACAAAAGTTTATGTCATGTAAATTTTGACAATTTGGTTAGCATTAGCAAAATGTGATGGAGACACATCTAAAGACTAGAGTGAATGCACAAGAAAAGGGAAATATTATTATCAATGAAAAATGCCCTATGGGCTTACAACAGTATGATTGTAGAGAAAGAAATCCTCCTCACAGTACCTTCTCTCTAACTCCACTAAGAGATGCTTTTATAATGCCAAAAATGTTCTTAAATAAGCCCCAAATGGTTTATAGTTAGTAATACATTCTAGAATATGATAGTTGGCATCCACCATAAAAAAATAAGGTTCCATAAATCATGTTAGAAGGTGGTGTAAAATTAGAAGAATCTAGAAATGGTAGTCCAATTTTTGGGAGGCATAACTTTTGAACCGTAAGTCTGATTGATGAACTGTTTACATTTATGGAAAGCTCTCAAAGTGTTCTATAGCCCTATGGACCAAATTCACTTGTAACCCATTTTTTGGCTCCATATGAGGCCATTTATTGCTCCATATCTGACTTTGAAGCACTCTTAGGAGGTCTCCAGGAATAAAAAATTTGTAATAACTTTCTAACCGTGAAGCCTTTTGACCTAATTCTTTTTCTAGAGTAATTTAAATTACAAATATAACCATCCCTCCAATTTAAACCCTCTAACTCACCATAATTATGTCTCAATTACATAGTCCTACTTTTTTGGCATTTATATGTATCTCAAGGTGCTTAAAAACTCTAACCCAGAACACTAATAGTGAAACTGTGAGAGTTGGAACCTTTATTTGACCCAAATGGGTATCTAGAAATGAAAACACATTAAATTGAAACTATTTCTAAGAATATTTTTGGGTGATACAGGATTGCCCTTACACCACTAGATGCTCCTGCATCAGACAGCCAAGGTAGATTGAAAAGTGACCTTGTCACTTTAGGGTAGAGGAAAATCCAAATGGGCAACCTCCATTACTAATATCCAAGTTGAGTCCTCTATTGGTCATCCTTTCCACTTCACCAGGTACTCTTCATAGTTCCTATTTTTGGTACTCCTACCCACACGACTATCTTGAATCTCTTTTATCTCCTCCTTCTTAGAAGTAGGAATTAGACATGGTTCCAATATCAACCCCTCATCTGCGCCATCATCATGATATTCTATTAAGTCTACAATGTTGAAGATAGGAGAAATGTGAATCCCATCTGGCAACTTCACCTCATATGCATTTCCCAAGTCATGTTTCTTCAAAATTTTATAGGGGCCAAATTTCTTCATCTTCAGCTTGTTGTAAGTACCCACTGGAAACCGTTCCTTTCGTAAGTGTATCATAAACATATCCCCTACTTGGAACACCTTATGTCTCCTCCTTTGATCAGCCCTAGCTTTATACTATTGATTCATCTTGGTAATGTGTGCATGGACCTCCTCATATAGGCCTTTGATATGTTTAGCAAATTTTTTAGCCTTGACACTTGTCCTCTCCCCTTGCTCCATCTTCCTCAATTATGGTGTTGTCCTTGGGCTACTTCCACACACAATTTGGAATGGTAATCTACTGATACTCCTATTTATAGAGTTATTGTAAGAAAATTCTGTTTGTGCTAGAATCAAATCCCACCCCTTGGGCTTATCTCCCACTAAACACCTCAGCAAATTGCCCAAACTTCTATTTACCACTTCAATCTATCCATCAGACTGTGGATGATGTGTAGAACTAAACCTCAATTCTATCCTCAACTTCTTTCATAAAGTCCTCTAGAAATATCGCACAAATTTAGTATCTCTGTCAGAAACAATACTCTTTGGGAGGCCATGTAGTCTCACCACCTCTTTGAAAAACAAATCTACAATATGTATAGCATCATGAGTCTTGTGACATGGGATGAAATGTATCATCTTGGAGAACCTATCAACCACCAGAAATACTGAGTCATTACCACTTTGTGTCCTTGGCAATCTAAGAACAAAATCCATACTTATGTCCTCCCAAGGCTTTGATGGAACAAAAAATGGTTGATAAAGTCTAGTATTGTGACTAAATCCTTTGGTTGCTTGACATACTTGACAAATCTGCAAAAATTTCTTCACATCTTGTGACATTTGAGGCCAAAAATAATGTTCTCTAAGAATGGCAATGGTCTTATCTCAACCAAAGTGTCCTGCCATTCCCCCACTGTGTTTCTCTTTGATCAAGTTTTCCTTCATGGAACTCTTTGGAATGCATAATTGACTGCCCATGAACAACATACCATCTTGAATCAAATAATCTAGTCACCTTGTTCTATCTATAGTAATAGGTTCTTTGCAAGCCTTCCATGCTTCAACAAAATCAATATCCTCAGGGTACATATTCTTGAGTTCATCAAACCCAACCACTTCAACCTGCATTACTATAAGCAATAATTGTCTCCTACTCAATGCATCTACAACCCTATTAGACCTTCCACTTCTATGTTTCAACACAAATGTATGGCTCTGCAAGAACTCTACCCACTTCACATGTCTCTGGTTCAATTTACCTTGGCTATTTAGGTATTGCAATGCCTGGTGATTAGTATACAAGACAAATTCTTTTGGAAATAAATAATGCCTCCATTTCTTTAAGGCCTGAACTATTGCATAGAACTCCTGATCATAAACATAATACTTCTTCTTTGCATCATTCATTTTTTCACTAAAATATGCAATAGGCTTACCTTCTTGGCTCAATATAGCCCCAATAGCACTGTTGCTAGCATCAAAATCTACTTGGAACACTTTATTGAAATCTAGAAGTGCCAACATAGGTTGCTCTATCACCTTCTTCTTCAAAAATTCAAAACTCCTTGCAGCTGCTGTAGTCCACTCGAACTCTTTCCTATCCCCCCTTATTGTTTTAGTTAGGGGTGCAAATATGCCACTGAAATTCTTAATGAACTTTCTATAAAAACTAACTAGACCATGAAATTATCTCACCTCAGTAGTAGACCTTGGATTAGGCCATTGCAAGATGGCTTTTACCTTCTTTAGATCCATTTTGAGACCCTCAGATGATACAAAAAATCCCAAGTAGACTAACTCCTTTTTTACAAAGCTACACTTCTTCAAATTAATCAACATTTTCTCTTCCCTCAGCCTTTCAAGGACTCTATGAATGTGCAATTAATGTTCATCCAAAGTCTTGGTGAAAATTAAAATATCATCCAAATAGACAATAACAAAATTTCCCAAGAATTTCTTTAGTACCTCATTCATAAGCCGCATGAAGGTGCTTGGTGCATTGGGCAGTCCAAAAGGCATGACTAACCACTCATATAGACCCTCCTTGGTTTTAAATGTAGTCTTCCACTCATCTCCCTATCATATCCATATCTGGTGATAACCACTCTTGAGATCTATCTTTGTGAAGTATTGAGCCCCACTCAAATAGTCCATAAGATCGTCCATTCTTGGCAAAGGGAACTGATACTTGATGGTTATTCTATTTATAGCTTGAGAGTCTATGCACATTCTCCAATCTCCATCCTTCTTTGGTGCCAGTTGTTAGATTATGGTGACTGATTAGGAAAGTACTATACATACTTCATAAATATGGTATGATGCGAAATTGGTTCTTGCAGCGGTATTGAGCTGTAAGGGATTATAGATTGTAATCAGGTTGTAATCATTGGATCATAAAAATATTGGATTTGTTGTTTGGTGGAAGTAGCCCAGGGATTGGGTGAACCATGTTAAATCTTGGTGTCTTGTGTTCTTTTCTGTGTGATCTATTATTTTTTGTTATTGGTTATATTTGCATGTAATTGTTATTTTTGTCTATGGTTTAATCCTAACAAGTGGTATTAGAGCCTTGTTGTTTTTTAGTTATCCTCTACACAAAAGTTTCATGGTTGAGTGGGAGTCTCATAGTTCAGTGGGAGCAATCGTAGATGAGGGTAAGCTAGGGTTGATAAGTTTAATGGGCAGAACTTCGAATTATGGAAGATGCAAATGGAAGACTATCTATATCAGAAGGATTTGTGGAAGCCGTTGGAAGACAAAGCCAAGAATCAAGGATCTATGTCAAATTATTAATTGGATCTTTTGGAAAAAAAAGGCACTTGGAAGCATTTGATTATGTTTGGCACCATCGGTGGCATTTAATATTATAAAAGCAAAGATGACAGAAGAATTGATGAAAACCCTAGTGGCACTGTATGAAAAGCCCTTCGCTTCAAACAAGGTATTTCTCATGAAGAATTTATTTAATATGAAAATGGCAGAAGGTGGATTTGTTACAAATCATTTAAATGAGTTTAATACTATTACTAGTCAGTTATCTTCTGTGGGTATCAATTTTGAAGAAGAAATTAGGGCTCTCTTGATTTTGTGTTCTTTGTCTGAAAGCTAGAATGGCTTGGTAATGGCTGTGAGTAATTCTGTTCTTGGATCTAGTACCCTAAAATATGATGATGTGATCGGTGTTATTTTTAGTGAGGAAACTCATAGGAAAACCTTAGGTGGATCTACATGAGGAAGTTCTTTGAATGCACAAAGCAGGGCATAACAATTGAGAGAGGAAGTAATTTTGGAAATCGTGAGAAATCAAGAGGAAAGTCAAAGGGGAGGAGGTCTCAATCAAGAGGACTAAATGATTGTTGGTACTATGGGAAACTAGAGCACAAAAATAAAGATTGCTAGAATCGAAGGAAAAATGAAGGAGATAAATCAGATGGAGACAAGGAGGAAAATGTGGTAAGCAACAAATCCGAAGAGGATGCTTTGCTTCTATCTTTAGAAAGTGTTGATGATTCATGGGTTTTAGATTTTGGTGCTTCATTCCATGCTACACCTCATAGAGGTTATTTTATTCATTATGTCCAAGGGGATTTTGGAAAGGGAAAAATTAAGATTAAGTTGCAGAATGGGAATCATTGGCTACTACATGAGGTAAGACATGTTCTAAGGCTGAGTAAGAATTTAATTTTAGTAGGGCAACTTGGTGATGAGGGTTGTGTAGTTATTTTTAAGGATAAAAATTGGAAGGTTTCAAAAGGTTCCCTTATAGTAGAAAAAGGTGTGAAAGTAGGCACCTTATATCTTTGTACAGGTCATATTGTTCCTTCTACTTTAATTGTTTCAGAGAAAAATGAATGTTTAGGAACAATTGCTGCAGTTGAGTAGGGAGAACAAATAGCTGGTGTAGATTCTAATACAGTGCTATGGCACAATAGAATTGGGAACATGAGTGAGAAAGGTATGAAAGTACTTCATTCAAAGAAAGTTTTACTAGGTCTAAAATGTGTTAATATGGATTTCTGTGAAAGTTGTGTGTATGGAAAACAAAAGAGAGTGAGTTTTGCAAAGACTGGGAAGGAAAAGAAAAGGGAGAAATTAGAGCTTGTGCATACTGATGTATGGGGACCAGCTCAGGTATCTTCCCTTGGTGTCTCTCATTACTATATTACATTTATTGATGATGCAACTAGAAAAGCATGGGTTTATTTCCTTAGACATAAATATGATGTATTTCAAACTTTTAAGAATTGGAAATACTTGGTTGAAAACGAGACTAGTAAAAAATTAAAATGTCTCAGATCTGATAATGGTGGTGAGTAATAGAGTCATGAATTTGAAGATTATTGCTACACTAATGGTATTCATAGACAAAAAACTATTCCAAGGAATCCATAGGAAAATGGAGCGGTTGAACACATGAACATGACTATAATGGAGTGCACAAGGAGCATGAGGTTGCATGCTAGGTTGCCCTTACACATGTGAGCAGAGGCTATCAATACTACTATATATTTGATTAATAGAGGTCCCTCTACTCCTTTGGGCTGTGGTATTCTATAGTACGCATGGACTGGTAAGAAGGTGAGTTATTCTTTTCTCAAAACCTTCAGTTGTGAAGCATTTGCTCACATAGATTTTGAAAATAGAACCAAGCTCGAAGCTAAGTCAAAGAAATGTGTATTTGTTGGATATGGCATTAATGAATTTGGTTATAGGATTTGGGATTTTGAAAATCATAAAATTGTAAGAAGCAAGGATGTCATATTCAAAGAGAAAGTGTTGTACAAAGATCTATTGCAACAACATAAGAAGAAAGAAAATGATTATGTAGTGCTGGATGATACTCCAAAAGCTAATGTTCCAGCCATTTCTCATGATGTGCAACAACCACAACAAAAAATACCATATACACTGATGAATGTTAGATGGTCAACAAGGCAAATTAGATCTCCAGAAAGATTCTCCAATTCTTTGTATTCTATTTTACTTACTGATGCTGGTGAACCTGAAAGTTATGATGAAGCTATGTAGGTGGATACTAAGATTCAGTGGGAGTCTGCAATGAAAAATGAAATGGACTCTTTGCTGAAGAATAAGACATGGGATTTGTGCAAGTTGCTTGCAGGTAAAAAGGCTTTACAAAATAAGTGGGCTTACAAGTTAAAAGAAGAGGATGGAGGTAAGAAAAGATTTAAAGTCAGGTTAGTTGTAAAAGGATTTACACAAAAAAGGGGAATTGATTTTGATGAGATATTTTCTCCTATTGTTAAAATGACTTCTATCCATACTATTTTAAGTCTAGTAGCTACTGAAGATTTGCATTTAGAGCAGCTGGATGTTAAAACAACCTTCCTTCATGGTGATTTGGATGAAGATATATATATGGCTTAGCCATAGGGATTTGTGGTCAAAGGTAAGGAGAACTTAGTGTGCAAATTGAAGAAAAGTTTATATGGCTTGAAGCAAGCACATTAGCAATGGTATCTAAAATTTGATAGTTTTATGCATGAGCATGGTTATAGTAGGTGTCATTTAGATCATTGTATCTACTTTAAGAGGTTGGATGATGATAGCTATATTATTTTGTGTTTATATATTGATGATATGCTTATAGCTGGGTCTAACATTGATCACAGTAAGGGGTTAAAAAGCCAATTAGCAGATGCATTTGCTATGAAGGATTTGGGGGCAACAAAAAAAATCCTTGGTATGAAGATTTGTAGAGATAGGAAAAACAAAATATTAACGCTATCTCATGCTCATTATGTTGAGAAGGTGTTGCAACATTTCTCTATGGAGAATGCTAAAGCTGTTAGTACACCTTTACCTGGTCATTTGAAATTGACTACGGTGATGTGTCCCAAGACACAAGAAGATGAGAGTAAGATGTCCAAGGTACCCTATGCTTCAGCTATAGGAAGCTTGATGTATGCTATGGTTTGTACTAGGGCAAAAATTACACATGTAGTGGGAGTTGTTAGTAGGTATATGAGTCATCTAGGAATTGAGCATCGAAATGCAATCAAATGGATTTTAGATATTTGAGAGGAACATCCAATAAGTGTTTACACTTTGGGGATTCTACTACTAATTTACAGGGCTATGTTGACTTAGATTTGGTAGGAGATATTGATACTAGGTAGATTACTACAGGTTACGTCTTTACTATTATTGCACCATTAGAGCACCATTCATCTTGCAAAGAATTCAGCCCTGCATTCAAAGACCAAACACATACAATTACGGTACCATTTCATTCGGTTAGTTTTGGAGGATGGATAGTTAAAGTTGGAGAAGATACATACAAATGAAAATCTAGCAGATATGTTGACAAAGGTAGTAACAAGGGAGAAGCTGAACTCCTCTTTAGCTTTGGTTGGTCTTCTAGACCAAATATGAATAACATAATAGTAGAGTCCAGGGTGGTTTGATCTAGTGGGAGCCCCATGTGGTAGTGGTATTGTTACAAGATCAGTCTCCAAGTGGGAGATTATTTTTTAGTGTGGAGCCTAATCAGTCCCCAAGTGGGAGATTGTTGTGATTGATCAGGAAAGTACTGTACATACTTCATAAATTCTTTGGGGTTTGGGGCATCACCTCGAAAAAAAAATTTTGGGCTCTATTTTATTGTGATTTTGGGCCGACATGTAATTATTAATTATAAAGGGCTTAGGGTTGGGGTTTGTTTAAATAAGGTGTGATGTGAAATTGGTTCTTGCAGCAGTATTGAGCTATAAGGGATTATGGATTATAATCAGGTTGTAATCACTAGATCATAAAAATATTGGACTTGTTGTTTGGTGGACATAGCCTAGGGATTGGGTGAACCACGTTAAATCTTGGTGTCTTGTGTTCTTTTTTGCGTGATCTATTATTTTTTGTTATTGGTTATATTTGCATGGAAATGTTATTTTTGTTCATGGTTTAATCCTAACACCAGTACTGCAGGTACTGCACATGGACTCAGGCTCTCTCGAATCAAACTCTTCCTCATGCACATGGACTGGTGGCAACCCTTGTTGAACATTAATAGAGATGAAATCTCCATACTCAATAGGCCTAAAAATTTAGGTGGAATTTCACTACTACCTTCCTTATCTCTTCTAGGAATCAAAGCATAACACATATGTTGATGTTTTATACCATCCAAAAAATTTCTTCCATCAACAAGACATGTCCTAGCACTAATGCATACCTTTTCACCTTCCTTTATCATGGGCTTTAGTTTGTGATGAACTCCATCCTTTGTCAGAGTATGTATTTGCATGACCATCATGTACAACATGTCTATCAAATTGTCATGGTTTTCCCAACAATAAATGACAGACATCCATTGGAATAATGTCACAGAGAACTTCATCATGGTAACTCCAAATCTTTAACTTCACCAAACATTGTTCATTGACCAGGACCTTATGATCATCCTTCACCCAAGCAATCCAATAGGGTTGGGGGTGTTTCTCCCTTTTGATCTTTAACTTAGAGACCATCTCCTTAGACACCATGTTGTTAGTGCTGCCACCATCAATAATCACATCACAACACTTATCCTCGCACTTGCACCTAGTACAAAACAAACTCCTCCTTTGTCCAGGTTCAATCTCACCACTTAGTAAGACCCTTTCATTTACAAGAACCTCTCCTCTTTTTGCATCCTCAGAATGCGATGACTATGCATCTTCATTCACATGAGCAACCCTTGCTTGACCATCAGCCCTCCTTTCCATCCTTCTTTTTCATTGAGGGAATTCAAAGGCATAATGACCTTCTTCATTGCAATGAAAATAGGTACCATGGAAGCCTCCTCTTCCTGATCCTTGTCCACATCCTGTACCTCTTCAAATCTGATCTCCAAAGTTTTGATCACAGGAGCAGTTGAAACACTCATTTCTTTGGTTTCTGCTAGTACCCACATCTTCATTTTTCTTTTGGGTTTCATTTCGACCTTTGGATGACCTACTGCTGCCCCTTCCTCCTTGACCATACACTCTTTTCCTTCCTTCACATCTTTTATTTAGCTTCTCTTCAACTCATAGGGTAAATTGGTATGCCTCTTCAATGCTAGTCATTCTAACCAGACTTAACTCCTCCTAAATGCTAGGTCATAACCCACTGAGGTAATGGGAAACCTTCTCCTTATTTGCTTGTACATGCCTTGTCCTAATAAGAAGTTGGTAAAATTCCTCTATATATTCCTAGATAGATTTCCCTGCTTGCTTTAACCCTTGCATTTTCTTGAACAAATCAAGCTCGTAATCAACAGGAATGAACTGCTTCTTTAGTTTGTCCACCATGCGATCCCATCTTGTGATTTTCTCCTTTCCTCTTCTATTTCTTTCCAGCTGAATCTCTTGCCACTAGATTTTGGCATGGCCTTTCATTTTGGCCTTTGCAAACTTAACCCTATTTGGATCCCTAATATCCTCATACTCAAAATACTCCTCTATTTCATTGATCTAGTCGATCAACTCATCCGGGTTTAGATTTATTGAAAACATATCCACATCAATTTTAGGTCTTTTTCCAAGCTTAGAAATGGCCCTAAAAAGCCTCTCCTCTACCTGATTTAGGACTTCCCCTTCACCTTCCCCTTCTTGTCTAATTTCTTCTTCTTCATTTTCTTCCTCACTTTATTTTCCTATGACAACATTTAGTCCTCTATAGATCTCCTCTTACAATACTTGAACCTACCTCTGGAGGGCTCTAACCTCCTCAAGATTAACAGCTCTAGCCCTTCCACCATGGTCTCTTCGTGGAGGCATCTTCTTGACTCAAACCCATAACCACATAGTCTTGGTGCAAACTACCTCATAGTCGGCGCTCTGTCTACGCACTCAGGAAAACCAGCTCTGATACCACTTGATGGAGACACATCCAAAGACTAGAGTGAATGC
Organism: Cupressus sempervirens; assembly: GCA_028749045.1. Lineage (NCBI taxonomy): Eukaryota > Viridiplantae > Streptophyta > Pinopsida > Cupressales > Cupressaceae > Cupressus > Cupressus sempervirens. Next base: position 770,938,562 of record CM053786.1, read on the forward strand.
ACAGGAAAAGGGAAATATTATTATCAATGAAAAATTCCCTATGGGCTTACAACAATATGATTCTGGAGAAATAAATCCTCCTCACAGTACCTTCTCTCTAACTCCACTAAGAGTTTCTTTTACAATGCCAGAAATCTTCTTAAATAAGCCCCAAATGGTTTAGGGTTAGGAATACATTCTAGAATATGCTAGTTGGCATCCACCACCAAAATAGAAGATTCCAAAAATCATGTTAGAAGTCGGCGTAAAATTAAAAGAATCCAGAAATGGTAGTCCAACTTCTCAGAGGCATAACTTTTGAACCGTAACTCTGATTGTTGAGCTGTTTACATTTCTAAAAAGCTCTTGAAGTGCTCTATAGCCCTATGGACTAGCTTCACTCATCCCCCATTTTTCAACCATGTATGAGGCCATTTAGTGCCCCATATTTGAATTTGAAGCACTCTTAGGAGGTCTCCAAGAATCAAAAATTTGCAATATCTTTCTAATCGTGAAGCCTTTTGACCTGATTCTTTTTTCGAAGTGTTTTAATTTACAAATATAACCATCCCTCCAATTTACACCCTCTAACTCACCATAATTATGGCTCAACTACATAATCCTACTTTTCTAGCATTTACATGTATTCTAAGGTGCTTAAAAAGTCTAACCCAGAATAGTAATAGTGGAACTATGAGAGCTGGAACCTTTATTTGACCCAAATGGGTATCTAGAAATGAAAAATCATTGAACAAAAACTATTTCTAAGCATATTTTTGGGTGATAAAGGATTGCCCTTACAACACTGGATGCTCCTACATCAAAATGAAAAGAATACGAGGTTTAAACTAAAGTTTAAAATTGAAAAAATGTTGCACATTGCCATACCATGTATTACTACCTCATATGCATGTTAAATATAATATTGTTATTCTCCAAAATTGAAAACCAAGTCCCACAAAACATCACCATGAAAATTTCATTCTCCCTTGCAAGATCAAGGATGGGAAAGATTTCCCCAACTAATCATCATTATGATGCAAGAAACCATCACCCTCATGAAAAAATCAACTCATGGGGTCGTGGGTCTAATTGAATACCTTTAGAAACAACCATTAGGTGGGACATGAAACACTTTTTACGATTTGAACATCTCCAAGTTTTGACACATGGATCACTATTTCTTCCCTGCAAGGCATGTCTTTACTATGTAATTATGTTATGAAGACTTAACAATGTACTTTATTATAGTTTTCAAATTACCACAAAATCTAACAACTTAAATTTATCAACCTTTATAATAGTAGTGATGACACAAATAGGAGATCACCAAACCACCAATACTTTCTTGCAAGCTCCCAATATCTTTTGGTTTACTCCCTTTTCCAAGTAGGAATCAATAATCATAAAAATTGACTCTTCCCAAATCAATCAACAAAAAACACAATCCATTTAAAGAATACCTTATAGGAAACCATGACTATATTTCATAATCTTCTAAAAAAATAAAGACATAAATAGTTCTAGAATATAATGTGTTATAGACACTAAGACCCGGGACTTTTGTGAGAGTATGCATTGTAATAAACAACTTCTTCAAAGCGGGATAAAAACTCTTCAATCTTAATTTATTTCAATTGTAAATAATTAAAATAAGATGGATTATTTATCCTTTGATTCTATTTTTGAGTGTTTTGACTAACTCAAGACTCACATGAATTATTTTTCTTTTATTTTTAAAAAAATGTTTGAGTTTTATCTTTAAAAACACTCAAGTGAATTTAGTGTTGAGTGGAATGTTAATTAATATGGCTCTTTTATTGTCTACTCTTGAAAGGCAAGCCAATATAAGACAAGATGCAAGATTAAAAAAATAATAAACTAATTCTTTTGTGGTTCAATAGGAATTTTGTTCTATGACTAGTGTTCTTATAGCCATTGGAACTCTATTTTGTGATTATTATTATAGCCTAGGTATAAAATCCCTATTTATTTTCTATACACTATGTTTTTGCTAATCCTATTTAGTCCACTTTAGTTGTTGATTCATGTAATATGATTATGGTTTCATTTCATATATTATCATATTAGATATATAAAAATAAATGTTGTTGGAACTACAATTGCAACAATTGTTATGCTGTCATTGATGTTAAATCTACTCATGAGACATGTTTCTATCTAATGTAAATTTAATATCTAATTGGTGGATGAAGATTATTTGAGAAGTTGTTCATAAAAAAAGCACCTAGAGGAAATCCAGAGTTATAAAAATGAGGCTACAATGGATGTTTGATTAGTTATACTTTGACAAGGTAATTTGATTGTTTACATTATGGAGACATTAGAAAAGAGTGGAAGTTTTCTTAAGGTTGACCGATAAATACAAAAGAATATTAAGGAATTTTGAAGCTCATATCGTGTGATGCCAGTGTCAACCAAGCCACAGTAAGTGCTAAGAAAATTCAATGTTGACCAAGTATCAGTATCGATTGAGAAAACAATGTTTATATTGAGCTAGAATCTCTATAGTATTTGAGTAAATCAGTGATGCCCGAGTTTCAAAACTTACTATTGCCCAAGCAAAAAAAATTTGAATGTGTATGAGAAATCATGATTACCAACTAAAGCAGTTGATTTCTTGGGATATGGAAAGTGTGTTGAATACAAGGGTTGATGTGTTGGATTATTTAATTCAACAAGAGGATTAGGTAAGATACCTAATGAATGAGTTCAATGAGAATTTTCTAGAAAAGAAGGAGATGAATATATATAATGATTATTTTAGATTAGATTGCAAACCCTAAGTGTTAGAAATAATAATACTGAGAGTGGGGGGGGGGGGGGGGTGAATCAGTATTCTACAAAATTTTGCTTACAACTAAATATTGTTAATTACTTTACAACTCGCATATGAAAGTAAACCAACAATGCTAAATAGTAAATATAACCATAAACAGAGAGAAATCATAACAACATTACTTGTTAACTAGGGAAATCTTAACCAAGGGAAAACCTTGGGGGGTGATAACCATTAGATGATTCACTAAACAATTGGATCTTGTTAAGGATATTGACCCTGTTAGGAGTCTATGAAGTACATATAGTGTCTCAAGTCCTTGTTTGAAGCCTCAACCCTATTAGGAGTTGGTAGATTAATTAAAATGTATGCAAGAAGAGCCCACTTCCCTAACATGCAATTATACAATTCACTTCCTTCACATAATATATACATACATACATACATACATATAGATATATAAAATACTTGCTTGCTTCTATAATACACACTTCATCTAATATCACATTAGATTTAACATCACATAAGGCTCACAAATGGTTTTCACAATAGTTCACATGTCACATCTAATCATGCAACTTATACAATATTTGTGCATTACACAAATTCACTGCACTACACACTTTTACCACTCCACTATCTACACAACATAATATTTGTACTTATATCTTGCACATTCAAAAATTGTTTCTTAGTTGTCTTACATTCTTGAAATAATATCCACATAGTCAGCTTAACATGGCTTAGTGATTATTTTGAAACAAAATAATTCCTAAAGTCGTATTGCTCTATTTTCTACTATGCTCTATTCTATACTATTAAATACAAGCATAGTTAAACTTACTATAACTTGTTTTTTACTGAACGTACATACATGTGCACTGGTACACATCATCATGAAAATGTTGCAAAACTTTCATCAACTATGCATAATCTAACTCTTTGTGCATTGTGTGTACGATCTATTCACTGTACTCCTGCAAACTATCTCAGACAATTTTCTATCTCCCAATGCATAAATGAAATGTTGAATATATGTTTCCATAAATGAAAACAATCAAGACATCTATTTGACCATATTTACAATAATCTCTCCCTTTGGCATTGATGGAAACATTTGGGAAAATTGGCTAAGTCCCAAAATGATGTCATACAAAACAAAAACAAAATAAAATTACTATATACAAATTGCTTTAAAAAAATATAACAATTTTATTCATATTTTGATGGATCATTACATTCCTTATCACTCCTTTACATTGATACATACATAATCTCCCCCTTACATATACATTTTCATCTATACAATTTTCCTCTACATAAGAATCCCCCTTTTGACATCAATGGAAAAGGTGTCAACAAAAACTATAGCACAAAAATGTGTTGCCTATTGTTGATCAGCTTTTCATTCTAGATATGTAATCTACAAAATCAATCTTTAGTTTGTTAAAGTATTGATTCTAGTTTCCTTTGATTATATCTAATATATTGATGAGAGCACAAAGTGTATAGGATTCTACTTCAATTGCGCTCAAGTCAGTATAGGTAAAATTATCATAGGAATTCTTTGTTGAAAGAAATTCCTCCAATTACTTCTGCAAAATTACGACCTCGGGTGCCAAATATTCTTTGAGAACAAAGAATCTTCTTATTACCTTCTCCTTGTCAAATTCAATGCTTTTGACAACATTGTGGATCTTCTCAATCTCATTCTCAGAATCTTCAATTTTGACATCTGGTTGTTGTAATATTATAGTGAGTGAATAAAGCTCACTCATATGACCTTTGATCTTTGCATCAAAATTAGATAAGTATAGGACATTGCACACTGTCCATACAACCTCTTGCCTTCAGCAATACACTATCTCAATTCCTTGATGTTTCCATCAAGTGCCTTCAAATCATTGTGCACATTAGTGCACATTGTGTTGAATAAGGATGCATCATGATTACTTTGTGCTTATGCTACTACTACTTCAACTAAGGTTGTGAATTCCCCATCAAAGGTCTTCAATAACTCTTTTGCCTTGGCTTGTAAGTTTGGAGTAGCTATAGTTGTAGAAATTGTCTTCTGCATGCACTCCAATACTTCAACACATGTCTTCTCCAAAGACTTTACAATTTTTTTTTTCTCAAACAATTTTCTCAAGGTGCCCAATAGTTCATTCTGGTCTTCATCATCAGATGGAATAGGTACTACTATTAATGTTCTAGCTGCTAATACTATTGAAGATACAATAGTCTTTATCTGTTCCTCTACATTCTTCTTTTCCTTAGCCTCTTCTTTTCCTGTTCTTCTCTTATCTTCTTTTCTTCATCTTCTTTCCTTTTCTTTTCTTTATGTTCCTTTCTCTTCTTTTCTTCTTCTTCTTTATTCTTTTTCTCTTACTCTTCATCATCAGAACTGGTATAGGCAGTAACATTACTAACAATATTTTCCCCATACATTTCAAAAGGATTTTCCTTTGTGTCCACAATTATGTTTGTACTATCCACTTGCATGGATTTAGTACCCTCAACAATATGAAGTGGAGATAGTGCTTGTTGTGTCCCTTCTACCTCTTCCTCTTCTTTGGAAGTTGACTCTACCTGTACATATACTAGACTATTAACCTTTGCTTGTGCACTCTCCTTAGGCACTGAGGACATGTATTTTAGTATAGCATCCTTTGTTTCTTTCCTAACCTCTTCATAATTGCCTCCCATCAAAAGAATTGATCTTCTTTTGTTCCTAAGCAAGGGCTCAATACCCTTCAAAATTTTGTCTAATTCCTCTTTCGATCCAACATCACATAACTTGTTTATGGATGTGATTTTCATATTCAAATCTTCTTCTACTACTCTTCTCTTCCTATTGATCAACCTATTGTATAGGTCTTTAGGTATCTTATTCTGAATGCTATAAAATCTCTTATTCCTCTGAATCATATTTCTTATTATGGAATTCTCTATTTGCTTCCTATCTATACTTTTATACATGCTCTAAAATTTATTCAACTAAACAAAATTATCATCATTTATTATCTACATATTTAGATTCTCTACCTTCAGTTTCCATGCTTTCTTCCCTATAACTATCTTGGCTTCTTGTGCATCTTTCTCAACAATTTTATCTTCATCATCATCATCATCATCTGAGCTTTTAGAACTGCTCACTTGCATGGTTTTCCTCCTTTTGCTAGGCTTGCTACTGATCTGCTTTACTCTTTTCTTTGCTTGAGGTGCAGGTTCTTGCTTGACCTTCACTAGTCCCCTTGACTTCCTCTATATAGTAGATACTTCCACCTCTAACTACCTTGTAGCTTGCTCATAGTTTTCTCTTACAAGTTGCACTTGCTCAGCTACTGCATATGTTGCAATAAGAGCTTGCGCACATGGTTGTGCGACTGTTACTCTTTTAGAGGGTCCTATAACTATAATAGGTGTTTCTTCCAAAAAAATTTTCTACCCGTTGGCCTTCATCTCTAGTGCAATTCCCTTTATCTCATTGAATTCCTACCTGGTCATACCAGATTCCTTGAGTATGGAGTCTATCTCCTTCTCTACTTTCTTCTTATTCTCCTTGTTGTAGAGCTCAGATTCTACAATTGTTAACCTTTCATCATATGTTCTCCACCTAGGTCATTTTGTGTCCTACTCAGACTTAAGTATGATATGCACATACCCTTTAATCATATTTGTGCTCATCCATGGCTCATAGGCTCAATAAATTTCAATCTAGGTATCACCACGTCCATGCATGTGTTCTCAGTTTCCACCATGAAGCATAAATCATCCTTATACTTTTCTACCATAGAGGGAGGTATCCTATACCTTTGTTTCATCTTAGGCTAAAAATTATTCATTGTCCTATCAATATCAATGTCTCTAATATTCTCAGGTTTAGATCTGTAGCTTTGAGTCACAATCTTCATTGTACACTTGCTACTTTCCTAATTTATCACTCTAGGAAACTTCTTAGTAACATAAAAGAACAAATGAGTCAATAGAGAGCCAAATCCAAATACTGCACTCTTAGCTTTCTTTATCTTTGTAATATTGTCTAATAGTTACACTTTGACAATGTCACACAAATTTACTTTTCTCCTTTCAATGACCATTACATATGATGTATGAAGAAATCTAGATGGTATAGAGTTTACCCTTGATCCATGGTTCAAATTATACCCTAAGATTTTGGTCAACAATTTGACTCCTCTATCCTGAATAGGATCAACCTTCATATTCCTTCCATCAAACTTGGTTTGTAGGTTTGTCTCCACTAATTTCCTAACACTTTCCTCATTAACAAGATTACAACCCTTCATTGCTAAATCTTGTACCCTTGTGGATTAGGTCCTTGTTAATGAAAATTTGTGTATCGCCTACCAAAACATATCATCATGTATTCCACTAAATATCATTTGAGTCCACTCATGATTTTTGAATTCCATGTTGAACATATACTTCACCAAATTCAAATCTTGAAGGTGTACATACTCAAACTTCAAGGTTAAGTCATTATTACACATAACTCCTAAGTCCTTGTGAATTTCCTCATCACCAATGCTCTCTATTTTGTGATGTATATAACTTCTTATGTCTTCTACATGTAACATATTATCCAAAACTTGTGAAAATGCACCTACATGATCATCTAATAAAGAAACAAATGGGTATTTCATGAACTCATACCTCAATTTATCACTAACATCATGCACTCTTTGAGTAGAGATTCCTTTATAACTATAAATATTACAAGAAATTTGATTCAATACTCTATAAAATACCTCAAATTTGTGATTTTAGGGCTTTTGCAACTTTTTTCTTCAAAAACTTTCTTTGCACTTCAATTTTTATCAAATCACTCTTCAATTTGCTCAAGAAACTTTGCATGAATAGATGGTACATCAAATCTTGTTCATGATCCTTTAATCATTTCAAATTGCCCTACATATTAAATGTGTATCTACCACAAACTAAGAATATTGTCTTTATTTACTAGTGACTTTGATCTTACAATTCCTAATTACTACAATTACATCAAGACTTGTGCACTAAACAATAGCTTTTTCTCTATGTCTTCTCTCTTCTATTAACCGCGCAATCTCTAACATCAGTTCTGACCATTGATGCTCTAGTACTTCTATAATAGCTTAATTCACACAGTTTGAGTAACAATTATGACTTTAGCTTTCCATCATGTGCATGAAAGAATTGCTCCTCGAATTTTGTGTGTGAACTCTCTAGATTACTAGCCTTCACAAATTCTTCTTTGAATTCCTCAACATGTTCCTTGACTGCTTCTTTCTAATAGTTTTTTCCTTGATTTTCATGCCTTCTATTATTCATATTTTTGTTTCTTCTATGATAAGGGTTCTTGTTAAATTTCCTTTCATCCATTCTACAAAATCTTGTTGTGTGTCCAAAGTTATTGCATAACTGACATACGGTGCATTTCTCATCTAATTGTTCCCACTCAGATTTTTAGATGCTCTGCAATTCCTTGCAATATGTCTAGGATTGTTACACTTGTAATAACCAAACTGATTTCTTTCACCATCAAGTTTCTCTCCATCACTGGATTTTCTCTAAGATCTATTTCTTCCATTACCTATAGGGTTAGTATTCCTAAACATTCTACTATTCTTATTATCATCAAAAAACTTAGGTTTCTTACATTCTACTGCCTTATGTCCATAACCATGATAAGTATAAAAATAAAAATTAGTAATAGGTTTAAAAGAATTACCTGTACAATCTCTCTTTACATGGCCAATTTCATTGCATATGTAGCATCTACCTCTGAATTCATGTCTTACCTCTCTAGATAATTCATCTTTCTTAGGTTCTTCAACTTTCTCTATAGCTCTAGGTGTTGGAAGATTGGGGAGATATTTAGAAGATTAGTTGCAAGCATGAATGCTGATGAGATTCCTATGGGGGAGTATTGTAGATATGTTACTATGATGATATGTTACAATCATGACTGAGTTTGTCATTGATGTCAGCATAGCAATTTTCTGTGGTATCTAACAAAAGAATGGTAGAAAGATCAAGTTGGTATGATGGCTAGTTGAGTATTATAACTATCCAAGGTTATGGGAGATACTTTTGGTTATCTAGTATATATAGTTAACATTGAAAGAAGAAAGGATAAGTCTAGAAGAAGTTATGTAAGCTTTGGTGATATTTATTCTAAGATAGAGTTTATAGAGGCATGTTTTGGTAAACTTGTTATATCTCTTTGTAGACTTGTTATTCTTAGAATCAAGGTTGAGGACATGAAGAAGACATGTTGGTTATGACGTGGCTAAGATTTCTCATCGTAATATTTTATGTACGAAAATTTATTCAAGTTGCAAGGTGGAAGATTTATGTTATCGCTAAGTGTAACATGTTCTTAATGTGGTCTTATAATAATTAATTGAGAAGGTCTAATAACTGACTTAGGTTTGAGGACTTGGTATAAAAGAAGGAAATTTTCTTTTATCATGATATGTGTGAATGTATGGAATGACATGTTTTTATGATCGATGATAAGAAACAAAGAGTATGAAATGCAAAATTGAGCAGAGTAGTGTGGAAGCAAAGAAAACCTCATTGCCGAGGTTTTGCTGAGTGATCTAGGGTTTTGTTGAGTGATCTAAGGTTTGTGACCTAGTCTACAAGGTCTAATAGTGATTGGTTTGGTTGAAAGAATAGAGGAAAGGAGAAGATAATAGTAAATTACTTGTTTGAGTAGTCAGCTCTTCTTATAGTTGAAATTTCATGTTTAGGAGGTGGGCTCTTCTTGCATACATTGTACTTCAACTCCTAATAGGGTTGGAATCTCCTAATAGAGATTCAAAGTCTCCTAATAGGGACTAATTGTACTAAATGTTGTAATAGAATCCTAACAAGGTCCATCCTCTAACAAGGAATATTATATTAGTACATCATCTTGTGGGCATCATTCCGACCAAGGTTTTCCTTGTAATCAAGGGTTTAATTGTCTATGTGCATTTTATTATGTTTTTTTTTTACTTTGGTTGAATGGTTAAGTTTGGTTAAAGAAGATAAATGTTTTAAATTTTTGCATAACTAATTCACGACCCCCCCAAGTTATCTTGGTGGACTATTGTTTCTAACACTAGGTTCATCAAATTTCCCTGTGAAATTGATTTTTTCAACTTCATTAGACCATTTGAACTTTTATTTAGGAATTTCTATTATAGGATCTGGTTCTATTCTAGTCTCATCTTTCTTTTTCAACTTCTCTCCATTATGATATCCAGGGCTTGTCTTTTCATATGAAGGTCTTTGATGAAATATTTGTTCATCAATTTTCTCAAAACTTGTATAAAGTTTCTCTAACTATTGTTTTTCTTGTGTTAATTATCCTTTCACAATGATGTTGTATTTTTCCAAGTCTGCATGCTCTATCTTAATAGAATCTAATTCAGATGTCAATTGACTTAACTAGGATCTAAGGTCTACATTCTTAGATATTAGATCAAGTTCACTCTTAGTCACTAGTCTTAAGACTCAACTCCAGTTTAATAATTTTCAACTCATGTTTCAAGATCTCATTCTCTTTCTTGAGATTTTTTGAATCATCATTACTACTGATCTATGCAAAGGGTTCGTTTGCATATTTAAAATCATCAATTTCATCTTTTAGTTTGCCAAGGCAAACTTTTGCATCTTTTTATCTATCTTTTAGGTTATCTTTTTCTTCAGTAAGAAGGTGAATCTGTTCAAGGGCTTCTTCAAGATTATTCTTCAATTGTTCCATATTTACTAGGATCTTACTTAATTTGTTAAGCCTCTTCAAATTAACTATGCTCTATTGTTAGAAATAATTAATTCTAAGGAGGGGGGGTGGGTGAATAAGTATTCTACAAGCTTTTACCCACAACTAAATATTGTTAATTACTTTACAACTTGCATATGAATATAAACCAACAATGCTGAATAGTAAATATAACCATACACATAGAGAACTCATAACACTATTACTTGTTAACTAGGGAAACCATGACCAAGGAAAAACCCCAGTGGGGATGATACACACTAGATGATTCAGTAAACAATAGTATCCTATTAAGGATATTGACCCTGTTAGGAGTCTATGAAGCACATATAGTGTCTTGAGTCCTTATTAGAGGAATAGGAGTTGCTACAACCCTGTTAGGAGTTGGTAGATTAATTACAATGTACGCAAGAAGAGCTGACTACCCTAACATTTAATTATACAATTTAGTTCCTTCATAAAATAGATATACATACAATCCTTTCTTCCTACTATAACTCACACTTGCTTTGATCTGAAATCAAATTTTGCATCACATAAGGCTCATAGATGGTTCTCACAATAGTTCACATGTCACATCCATTCATGCAACTTCCACAATATCTGTGCATTGCACAACACACTTTTACCACTCCACTATCTGTGTAACATAAGATCTTTCCTTATATCTTGTGCATTTACAAATTGTTGCTCAGTTGTCTCACATGCTTGTAATAATATCCACATAGTCAGCTTAACATGACTTAGTCATTATTTTGAAACAAAATAATTCCTAAAGTTGTATTGCTTTGTTCTATATTGTTAAATACTAGCACAATTAAACTTACTATAAGTTGCACTATACTAACCGTACACACATACGCACTGGTACATGTTATCAAGAAAATGTTTCAAACCTTTCCTTAATTGCACATAAACTAATTCTCTGTGCATTGTCCATACTATTAAGATATGTTCACTATACTCCTACAAACTATCTCATACTTAGACAATTTTCTGTGTCTCAATGCATAAATAAAATGTTGAATATATGTTGTCATAAATGACAACCATCAAGACATCTAATTCACCATATTTCTAACACTAAGATCTACGATGCTTTTGAGAAATGACAACATACCAAAATTACCTATTTAAAGAGGCACAAAGATGAACTTTAGTGAACATAGAAAAGATGATGTGAAGAAGAGAACACAACAGAGAAGTTCTATGCATTTGAGAGATTTTTAATAAGATGGAAAAAGTTGCTAAGGTTGATAAGAAAATCTAAGAAGAAGGCATAAGTTTTTTTTGAGGAGAAGTGTGTATGCTTGAAGGGATGCCAAGAAAATCAAGGAATAATGGTAACAATTAAGGCTTATTAGGGAATCAACACATGAATTGAATAAAGATCTGAAACTGCAAAAGTGAGTTATAATCATACAAATCAAACCCTGCTATTTTCTTTCTAACCATTATAAACAATTTGTATTGAAATCCTTTTAATCAAAGGCTAACCTAATAGTTAGTAAGGACTTAATATTATGTGTAAATCCTTTAACAGGGTGACATTCTAATAGAATGTTCTAAAGTCCTCTGACAAGGATACTCCTTATAGGGTGATTAAATCCTCTAACTAGGTCACATTTAATAGTGTGTATTGTAACCTTTAATAGGGTTGTTTCACATGTTGCTCTAGTATTTTTTCCCAAATTGGATTTCCATGTTAAATCCTAGTGTCAAACTTGTGTTGAATTTTTTATAGTGGTTTACATTTCAAGTGTTTACATTCAAAAAGTCTACTATATTTGGACAATGAGCTACTAGTTAATATTGCTATTTAGATTATAGTAGAGATTGAGTTATAGTTGTTGAAGAACATTGTTGAAATATAGAAATGAGGAAGATTGATGAAACCTATCATGGAGCAACTATTATTTTGTCACTAATGTCAAACCTACTAATTTTTGGTGAGACAACCACTAATTTGGTCTAAATGCTATCATTTGATTGATTGATGAAGAAGATTTGAAAAGAAAGGATAACAAGAGTACCTAGAGAAAGGTTGAGTTATATAGTATATAAAAGAAGTAATAAGACCAAGTAAGACTTTGATGATAGAATTGTACTATTTATCTACTTAAGGCTATAATGAAGTTAAGAAAAAAACTAGAAGAAGACTTAGTAAATAAATGTGTCTACCAAGCTTGATTGAGTAAATAGTGCAGGATGCCTAGAAAGTTAGTTAAAGCTGAGTGAAGTAATTTTAGTATTTATCAACCAAAGGGAAATCTAGTAGGTTTTGAGTGAAGAAACTTTAATATGTGTTGAGCACCACTAAAAAATTAGTGTATGCTAAGAAACCTAGTGTTGACCAAGCATCATAAGATAGTGATTGCCAAGCAAATAACATGTTATTATCGAGCACTAGAGAATGAGTTTGATCAAAGATTTGCCCAATCTAAGCTAAAAAAGCTAATTTATTGAATTGTGTAAAGCATGTGGAGGATAAGTATGATGAGATAGTGGCACAGAATTCAAGATAAACTATTTTGAGATGAATTTGAAGAGGATTGTAAAGGAAATTTCTAGAATGGAATAAAATGGAAAAGAGGGTAGATTCGATGAATCTAACCTAATCCTAAGATGGGCGATTGTGGTTAAGAAAAAAATATATAAATTCTCTATTTTTGGAGATAAAAGGCCAGAAGTAAAGTGTCATAGTGTGAACTAGATATAGACAAGGAGTCTTGAGATGTTGTTTCATTTGGTGGCTAAAGGGATGAATTTGTAGTTGACATACTAAGCAAGAAGGCTTGAGGAGGTGAAGGATTGAAGGGTGAAAGAGCTGTCAAAGATGAAGGAGACTAAATGCCAAGTAGAATGGAGGACTGAATAAGTGATCTGTAATCTGCAAGTGATTTGTTTTGTTATCATATGAAATCCTACTATTACTTTCAAACAACTATATTAGTCTGGATAAAACCTTTGGATTAACATTGACCTAAAAGTCATGAGTAAATTATTTAACAATGTGACATTCTGATGGAATGTTCTAAAGTCTTATAACAAGGCTCACTCCTAATAGTATGATTGAAAACCTTTAATCAAGGTCACATTTAATAGGGTTGGCTCCTCATAGAGTTCACTTAAAAAAAGTGAAAATTGGTAGCATGTTACTAGTGGTTTTTCCCAAATTGGATTTCCACATAAAATCCTTGTGTCAAATTGTGTGAATGATTTTTTGGTATTTCATTTTTACATTTCTGAAAAGTTCATTTGACCTAGGATAATAATATATTATGGTTTAAGATATTGGATGATCAAGACATGCACACATATTTGTTAAATACTAATTTTTTTTATCTGTACACTTGGACCTTGGATAACTGATTCAAACCCCTCTCAGTTATTCTAAAGCATCCAAAAAATTGGTATCAACGTGTTTAGTTCTTATGAAGAAATTTTTTTGAAGGTACTTAAAGCTAAAGATCAAGATGTACAAAAAGGAGGTGCCCAAGTTAAACAAGGAAAACTTTCCTACATGGAAAAGTTTGATGGAGTTGCATTTAGGAGGACTTGGAGAATATGCATAGGAAACCATCACTACTGAATATATTGCAGTAACTAGAGTCCCAACTACTGAACAACTCAAATAGAAGAAAGAACACAATCAAGAAATGTTGGATATTGTATCTGCCCTAAGCTATTTAGAGTTTGAAGACATTAAAACATGTACCCATTCTAAAGGAATGTGGCATGCCTTACAAAAGATCTATGGAGGAGACAAGAATGTGCTAAGAGCCAAAGCATAAAGTCTAAGAGGAAAATTTGATGAAACAAGAATGCAAGAAGGTGAGAGTATAGTCTAGTATTATGAAAGAATCAAAGATGTTGTAAATACAATCAGAGGAGAAAATTAAGTTATTAAAGATGAGGTTGTGATCAACAAAGTGTTGAGAACTTTGTTGCCTATCTATGCTATTAGAGTCTCTACTATACAAGAATTGAGGTGTACTCCTAGTAGTGATCTAAACCTTGAAGGACTAGTTGGTAGACTCACTGCTCTTGAACTTTCAAATTTGGATAATTTCAAATCTAAAAATATTGATTCTGCTTTCAAAGCTAAGCTGTCACTAAAAGAATCTAAAGGAAATAAAAAGGTAAAGCATGTTTCTAGTGATAGTGACACTAATGATGAAGGTTTAAAAGAACTGAAAGTACTATTGGCTCAGAGATTTCATAGAGGCAAAGAAAAATACAAAGGTAAGTTACCCATCATATGTTTCAATTGTAATAAATTTTGTCATTTATTATCAAGGTGTCCTAAGAAGAAAAAAATAGAAATGAAGACAAATCAAGAGGTAGAAAAGATGAGAGTAAAAAAGGCTATAAATACAATAGAAATAAATCTTGTTACATTGCTGAAGAAGAATCTAATGAAGAATTATATGGTCATGATGATGAAGTTGTGCATATTTCTATGAAAGATGATTTAGATGAAGATGAGAAAACTACATTAGATTCCTATGTAACCAAAGGTGAAAGGTGGATCTTTGATAGTGGATGTTCTCATCACATGGTTGGTGACAAAAATAAGTTCATTACCCTTGAGCATTACAATGGAAATATCATTAGATTTGGTAATGATGCACCCTATCTAGTGAAAGGTAAAGGATCAATAAAATTGACAAAAAAGATTATGTGTGACAATTCTTACTATATAGAAGGACTTAACTATAATCTTTTCAGTGTGTTACAATTGAATAGTTTAGGATACAAGGTTAAATTTAAACATAAGAAAGCTAAGATTTATGATGTTGATGGAGAACTCATTGGGAGTGCAGATCAGACAAGAGGTAATAAGTTTTATCTTGACATGAATGAAGCTGCTTGTATTTTTGTACAATTTGACAATGTGTGGCTATGCAACAAAAAATATGTGATGTAAATTTTGGCAACTTCATTAGTATCAGTAAGATGAAAAGAGTTAGAGGTTTTCCAAAACTAAAGGTAATTTACAAACAATGTCAATTAGGAAAGATGACAAAGTCTTATACTTTAAACGAAATTTTGGAATTAGTTCATAATGATCTATATGGACCAATTGATGTGTAAAGCTACAAAAGTGACAAGTATTTTTTTCTATTTGTTGATGATTACTCAAGAATTATGACAATTATATTTTTGAGAGAAAAATCTAATGATTTTCAAAATTTCAAGTGGTATTTGGCTAAAGTTGAAAAGGAAACTGGTAAAAGATTGAAATGTATGAGATATGACAGAGGTGGAGAGTTTACATCAATGAATTCAATAACTTCTACAATAACAAAGGAATCAAAAGACAAACTTCTGCACCTAGGACCCCTCCACATAATGGGATAGTTGAAAGGAGGAATAGATCTATGATGAATTGTGCCAGAACATTGATGATGGAAAAAAAATGTTTCTATAAAATACTAGAGAGAAGCTATAAATACAATTATCTATACCTTGAACCAAGTACAAGTCAAGAAAGGTAAAGATTTCACATCTTATGAATTATGGTATGGATAGTCACTTAATGTTAAATATCTTAAGGTATTTGGAAGCAAGTATTACATTATTAAGGACAAAAAAAATGGTAAACTTGATGCAAAAAGTGAAGAAGGCATATTCCTAGGTTATTCCACAAGAAGTAAGGCCTATAAGTGTTTAAATACTAATACTAAAAAAAGTTGTGGAAAGTGTAGTTGTAAAATTTGATGAATATAGAGAAATAAATGAAGATGAAAAAAATAAGAAACCTGAGAATTACAGAACCTTTATATACTACTATGAGAGTATGACTACTAATGCTGATGATATTGTAGCTACTAATCAATAAGAATAATGATTGTTGATTCACATACAATGGATTTTGAGTTGTATTTAGGAGTTGAGATACAATCAGAAGTTGAGGTACGTTTTGTTGTTGAGATTAGTTTAGAAGAGAGGAATTTTGAGTTACCTGATAAAGAAGTGCATAGTGAACATGAGATTGAACTTCATGAATGACCTATTGTTGAATAAAGAACAAAGCCAAGATTATCAAAATATGTCAAGAGACATCATCCTACTAAACAAATCATTGGAGAGAAAGAGGTTGGACCAATGAAAAGGAATAGATTGAGGAATAAGACATGTTTGTTTAGAATACATGAACCTAAATTAGTAAAGGATGCATTAGAGAATGAAGACTGGAGTCAAGCCATGAAACAAGAAATTGGTTTGATTGAGAAAAACAAAATATGGACACTAGTACCAAGACTAGAGAACAAGAATGTTATTGGAACCAAGTGGGTGTACAAAAATTTAAAATTGGATGAGAATGGTGAAGTAACAAAGAATAAGGCAAGGTTAGTCTGCAAAGGCTTTGCACAAAAAGAGGGAATTGACTATGAAGAGACATTTTCCCTAGTTGCAAGATTGGAAGGAGTGAGAAATCTACTTGCTTATTCTACCTATAAAGGATTCAAAGTTTATCAAATGGATGTTAAGTCAACATTTCTGAATGGTATATTGGAAGAGGAGGTTTACATTGAAAAATGAAAACCATTTTTTGATCCAAACAATAAGAAGATGGTGTATATATTAGAAAAAGATTTATATGGTTTAAAGCAAGCTCCCAAACCATGATATGAAATACTACAAAACTATCTTGTGAATATTGGTTTTGAGAAGATTGATGACAATAACAATTTGTACTTGAAGATTGAAGGAGGTAAAGGAATTTTACGAGCTGAAATATTTGTTGATGATATCACATTTCGAAGACAAAATTCATTGCATAAGACATTTTCAAATGAAATGATGAAAGTATTTGAGATGTCAATGTTTGGAGAAATAACTTTCTTTGTTGGATTACAAGTTTATCAGATGACATATTGTATTTACATTACTCAGTCCAAGTATGTAAAGGAAATACTGAATTTTTTTTGGTATGGAAGATTCAAGGCCAGTTAGTACTCCTATGGTGATAGGACATAAAATACCCAAAATTGATGATTTTGCTGAAGTAAATCAAACATTTTATAGGTTTATGATTGGTAAATTGTAAGATGTTGTTCATAGAAAACCTGATATTGCACCAGCTATTGGGATTGTTACAAGATTTTTTGCAAATCCTAAGGAGAATCACTTATTGATTGTTAAAAGGATTATGAGATACTTGAAAGATATAGAAGACTATGGTCTATACTACGATAAAATGACAAGGTTGAATTAAGACCCTATATAGATGCTGATTGGGCTAGAAACATTTATGACATAAAAAGTACAAGTAGAGGATCTTTTTTCTTAGGGAAAGGATTGGTTACTTGGACCAACAAGAAATAAAATTATATTTCAGAGTCTATTGTTAAAGCTGTATATGTGGCTTCTAGAGTGAATTGCACAAATGTGGTGTAGATTAAATAGTTACTCAAAGGAATGAAGGAAGAAAATACTAGACTTGTGGTCATTTACTATCACAATACAAGTGCTATAAACATATCTAAGAACCATGTGGTGCATACACAGACAAAGAAAATTGCAATCAAGTATCATTACAAGGGCTTTACCTAAGGATGCACATGAATATCTTAGAGGTAAACTAGGGGTGATACCCCTATCCAAAGCTACTTAAGAAGAAAGAGTAGTGCCTTATATTAACTAAGTTGAATGGTATATTTTACAACTTGATGGAGTGAATCTTACTTTAGGGCCTACTTGAAGTAAGGAAGGAGATGAAACAAAAGATTTATAGTCACATGCAAGTTGACAAAGGAAGAACTTGAATTATTAATTTCCACATGAGAAGATGACAAGTCTTTGGTATTGCTGTCAAAGAGGGAGAATATACATGGAGAAATCAGGGAGAATGTGAAAGAGAAAGAGGAAGAGTTACACTAAATATCTAAAGAAAAAGGAAGATTGTAGCCTATACAAAAGAAGGACCTATACTAATAGAGAGAGAGATTTCAATACAAGGTATTAAGTTTCTTATTGGTATTATTGTTGGTATTGGTTTTCCATCAATGCCAAAGAGGGAGATTGTTGAATTATAGAAATGAGGAAGATTGATGAAACCTATCATGGAACAATCATTATTTTGTCACTAATGTCAAACTTGCTATTTGCTAGTGAGACAATTGCTAATTTGGTCTAAATGCTATCATTTGATCAATTAATGAAGAGGGTTTGAAAAGAAAGGATAACAAGAGTATGTAGAGAATGATTGAGTTATATGGAATATAAAAGAATAACTAAGACCAAGTAAGACTTTGATGATAGAGTGTATTTTTTATCTACTTAAGGCTATAATTAAATTAAGTAAAGACTAGAAGAAGACTAAGTAAATAAATATGTCTACCAAACATGACCAAGTAAATAGTGGAATCTAATCAAGATAGAAGGTCGAGCTGAAAGTTAGTTGAAGCTAAGTAAAGTAAGTTCAGTATGTGTTGAGAAAAGAGAAATATAGTAGGTTCCAAGTGAAGAAATTTTAATATGTGTTGAGCACCAATAAAGACTTAGTGTATGGAGCAACCTAGTGTTGAACGAGAATTAGAAGATAGTGATTGCCAAGAAAACATGTTATTGCTGAGTGCCATTAGAATGAGTTTGATCAAAGATTTGACGAATCGAAGCCAAAAAAGTTGATTTCTTGAATTGTGTGAAGCATGTGGAAGATAAGTATGATGAGATGGTGGCACAAAATTTAAGATAAACTATTTTGAGACTAATTTAAAGAGGATTGTAAAGGAATTTTCTAGAAGGGAATAAAATGTAAAAGATAGTAGATTCAATGAATCTAACCTAACCCTAAGATGGACGATTGAGGTTAAGAGACAAAAGATCTAAATTCTTTATTTAAGGAGATAATAGTTTAGAAGAAAAGTGTTATAGTGTGAATCAGAGATAGTCAAGGAGTCTTGAGGTGTTGCTTCATTTTTTTGGCAAAGGGATGAATATGCAAATGGTATACTAAGAAAGAAGGCTTAAGGAGGTGAAGGCTTGAAGGGTGAACAAGTTGTCATAGATGAAGGATACTAAATGCCAAGTAGAATACTGAATAAGTGATTTATAATTTGCAAGTGATTTTTTACTTTCTAACAATTGTATCAGTCTAGATAAATCCTTTGGATTAAGGTTGACCTAATAGTCATTAGTAAACCCTTGAATGGATTAAGGTTGACTTAACAATCATGAGTAAATCCTTTAATCATGGTCACATTTAACAATTTCCATTGTAATCTTTAATAAGGTTGGCTCCTTACATAGCTCACTTCAGAAGAGTGAAAATTGGTAGCATGTTATTAGTGGTTTTTCCCAAATTGGGTTTCCACATAAAATTCTTGTGTCAAATTGTGTGAATAATTTTGTGGCATTTCATGTTTACATTTCTAAGAAGTTCATTTGACCTAGGAAAATAATATAATATGGTTTGAGATTGGATGATAAATGCATGCAAAAGTATTTACTAAGTACTAAAAGGTTTTATCTATAAATTTGGACCTTGGATAACTGATTCACCCCCCTCTTAGTTATCTTAAAGTATTCCAACAATAGCAAGAGAAGCAGAATAGAAAAATGTTTAATTGTGTGATTGTTCAATTGGTACTAATGGACCTTGAGTAAATGATTCACCCCCCCCTCTCAGTCATTCTAAACATTCTAAAAATTGGTATTAGAACAAAAATTGTTATAAAGAGAAGTTTAAAGGTACTTAAAGCTAAAGATCATGACTCACAAAAGGGAGGTACCAAAGCTGAACAAGGAGAAATTTCCTACATGGAAAATTCTAATGAGGCTACACATACCTAGTATTGGTGATGCTGCAATAAGATTTGTAGACAACAAATATGTGAATATAAAAACTATTACTCTGACTACACAACAACTAAAAGAAAAACAAAAATACAACCAAGCAATGTTGGAGATTGCTTCTGCCATAAGCTCTATTGAGTTTGATGACATAAAAGGCTATAATAGTGAAAAATAAATGTGGAAAAAAATGAAGACCATATATAAAGGAGATGAAAATGTCTTGAGAGCCAAATTAGAGAGCCTAAGAGGTAAATTTAATGAAATGAGAATGATGAAAGGTGAGAACATAGTGCGGTATTGTATAAGAATCAAGGAAGTTGTCAATGTTATTTGAGGTGAAAATGGGAAGATTGATGATGAAATAGTGATAAGCAAGGTATTGAGAACTCTACTTCTTTTATATTCCATTAGCATTTCTATAATACAAGAGTTGAGATGCACTCTAGGTAAAAATTTGACCTTGGAAGGTGTAATTTGTATACTTACTACTTTTGAGATGTCTAATTTTGATAACTACACATTCGCTACCATTAAATATGCTTTTAAGTCACAATTAGTTCTTAGCAAAATAAAAGGAAAACATGTGAAGAGTGACATTGACACTTCAAATGATGAGCTTGATGAACTTGAAGGACTTATTGCAAAAATATTTGGAAGAGGCATAGGGAAATACAAAAGTAAACTACCTATAATTTTTTATTCATCCAACAAGGTTGGTCATATTGCTACAAGTTGTCCTAATAGGGAAGACAAGGATGAGTGAAAGGAAAGAAAGTACAAAGCAAGGAGAGATGATTGAGACTACAAGAAGAACAAGGATGACAAAGGTAAGAAATATTGTTATATTGCTAAAGAGGAAGCTGACATTGAATTTGAAAGTAATGATGATGAAGTTTTCTATGTTGCTATGAAAGAAGATTTTGGTGACAACGAGGAAACTCTTTTAATTTCATATGTGAACAAAAATGATAGATGGATAATTGATAGTGGTTGTTCTAATCATATGACTAGTGATAAAAATAAATTTGAGGATATTGGACCATACAAGGGTGGCTATGTTAAATTTGGTAATGATATTACATATGTTGTAAAAGGTAAAGGTACAATTGAATTATCTAACAAAATCAAGTGTGACAATGTTTAGTGGGTGGAATGACTTAACTTTAATATGTTGAGGGTTTCATAGTTAAAAAAATTAGGGTATAGATTTTAATTCCATCATAGAAAGGCCAATATATATGATGATGATGGCAAGCTAAGTGGAAGTGGTGATTAGACAAGAGGTAACTTTTTCTATCTAGATTTATGTAATGAAACATACTTGTTTGCACAACAAGAAGATGTTTGGTTATGGAAAAAAAGGTTATGTCATGTAAATTTTGACAATTTGGTGAACATTAGTAAAATGAAGAAAGTAAGAGGGTTGCCAAAACTAGAGAAGCCTGACAATGCTATGTGTAAACAATATCAATTGGAAAAAATGATAAAGTCTAATTTCAAGAGAAAAATATACACATACAATGATATTTTGGAATTGGTTCATACTAACCTATGTGGAACTATTGATGTTCAAAGCTATTTTGGAGATAATTATTTCATTTTTTTGTTGATGACTCCTCTAGGATGATTATTGTAATATTTCTCAAAGCTAAATTTGATGCAATATAATTATTTAAGTGGTATTTGGCCAGAGTTGAAAAAGATAAAAAGAAGATTTTGAAGTGTCTAAGATCTGATAGAGGTGGTGAGTTCAACATGTTCTACAATGATAGAGAAATTAAAAGATAGATGCCAACACCAAGGACCCCTCCTCAAAATGGGATAGATGAAAGGAGAAACAAATCAATAATGGACTTTGCTAGAACATTGATGATGGGGAAGAATGTATTACATAAATATTGGAGAGAATCTATCAATACTACTATCTATACCTTAAAATAAGTCCAAGTTAAGAAAGGTACAAATGCTATATATTTTGAACCATGGTATGGTTATGCTCCTAATGTGAAATATTTCAAAATCTTTGGAAGTAGATGCTAAATATTTAAAGATAATAGGAATGGATACCTTGATGTTAAAAGTGATGAAGGTATATTCCTAAGATATTCTACCAAGATTAAAGCTTACAAGTGTTTGAAATCTAATGCAAACAAAGTTGTGGAAAGTGTAAATGTGAAAAATGATGAATTTGTAGAAATAAATGATGTTGAGTGTAAGAAAGAATCTAAAGATTACAATAAATTCATATATATGGATGATGGTGCTCCAAAAACTCCTAAGAAACTAGAAAAAAAGGTTGTCATTTCCCACCAGACAAGGAATGCTGAGGTGAGACAACAAGTTGTCGAGAAGCAGATAGTGGGTACAAAGAAACATGCAAAAGATGTTGATTCTTAGACAGAAAATGTTGACCATCAAATAGAAAATATCAAGTGTGCTAAACAAGAACCAAAACCATAACAAGAAAGAGATAATGAGCCAAATATTATATTTCAACATGAACCTATTAAAGATCAGAGAAGGAGATCACTTGTGCTAGCTAAGTATGTAAGAAGACATCATAAACTTGAAAAAGTTATTAGAGATGAAGAATCTAGTGTTATGACAAGAAAGAGACTCAAAAATTATACACGCTTCTTGTGAATTTGAGCCAAAATTAGTGAAATGTTCTCTAGATAATGAATATTGGAACCATGCAATGAATGAATAAATTTAAAAATTTGAGAAGAACAACACTTGGACCCTAGTACCTAGACCAAAGGAAATAATGTTATTGGAATAAAGTGGGTTTTTAGGTATAAGCTAAATGTAAAAGGTTAAGTTACAAGAAATAAGAAAAGATTGGTATGCAAAGGATATACTCAAGAAGGAGCTAACCATGGAGATTTTTTTTCTCTTCTATCATGATTGGAGGGAGTTAGAACTCTTGCATATTCAGCCTACAAAAAAATTAAGGTATATTAGATGGATGCCAAATTCATCTTTATGAATTGTATACTTGAGGAAGAAGTGTACATAGAAAAACTTGAAGGATTTGTGGACTTAGATAAGAAGAATATGGTAGGCAATTTGAACAAATATCTATATGGATTGTGTTGGTGTAAACAAGTATTTACTATTTACACTTTACTTAGGTGAATGCATTATTTTATTATTTATTTTGTGAGACACTTAGGAGTTTGCATACTTTCATGAGTTTTCATGTTGACAACATAAAAGTAAGCAACTCTAATTCAGCACATGGTGTCTACAACATTGGAGTTTGCATCATTGACTGAGTTGTCATCTAGACAACATAGTTATTCACACTCCTAATTTAGCACATGGTGTCTACAACATTATTTTGCATGCCAACCTTTGTAGGCTTATCCTCTCATCATCGCACTTACTCCTGTGCTTAATGGAGAATAACTCATATCTAGTGGACATGTGCCTAGTTGTATGACTTATCATGATGTTGATTCTTAGGCATTCTAGATGCATCTCAGAGGCCTTTATATATAGGCACTCTGAGTATACTTTCATTATATTGAATCAAATACATATTGATATTTTGATCATGCTCTTTCTAGTCTACTATTGTGCTTGTGTTTGAGTTATTTGATCTTGGGTAAATTTTTCCCTAAGAAAAATCCTTACATGGTATCAGAGCCTGGAGAATTTCTCTTCACATAGCCATTTGAGACCATTATTGCTTTAGCACCTTGACTCGAAACTGGAGTATCACAGAAATTGGGAGCATCTAGAGCTAAAACAAACCTTGCCATTGCATCTAGAATGTCATTTTGGTGAAAATCAATTATAAATTTGCCTACCTTAGGCCAAAGTTGATCGCGAGGAAATTTTTTTTTGCAAATTGACACTCGAAGGCCTAATTTGCAAGTTTGCGCATGGTCCTTTAGATCTACAATTTAATTTACTTTAGATCTATTAATTTTCTTTGTATTTTTGTTAGATTTTTCCTGCTATTTTCTGACATCAAATTTTCCTACTATTTTTGAAAAGAAATTTAGAAAAAAATTTCGGCCAGGCGGCCCAATAGAGAAATTTTTTTGTTTAGGCACCAGGTAGTGACACCCCAGCCCTATACCTTACACAAATTTTTTTATTCTATTGTAGGAACATTCCTATTTGGGTGGGCTTCATCTATTATTATGGCACATGACAACCTTTATAAATTATGGCATTAGACTTCAAATTTCAACCAACACCACCCCTTGATGACTAAATTTTCCAATACCACAGTGGGCTTAGTTTACTTTGCAAGCAAGTGGCATTTTTTTTATTAACATTCAAAACACTTCCCACCTCCAATGTGGGACTAAGTGCCCTTACTAGTGTTACACATGCCCCTGCCACAAAAGAAACTCAATCACCAAAGAATAAGTTCTGGCAACATTGGTTTATTTCATCAACCTGTGCTCTAGTCCCTACTGAAACTTGACTATTTTGAACACCGTAAATAGGGAATTCTAGTGCCATGACATTGTAGACATAGACCCAAACATTTATTTGATACCTGTCATCCATGTCACCCTATATGATAGTACACACTACAAGCTTTCTCCATGCCAAGTGACAATATTTCATTCATCTAGCCTACGAAACACTGACAAATCCATGCAAGACACGTGGACATCCAGTCACCCAGTGCCACCTCAGTTGACACGTGGGCTGACTCACTAGACACATAGGTGCCATCTATCATCCTCATCAGATGGATTGTACTATGCCATGTGTATTCAACTATACCACCACCATGGATAGTTGTACAATCTAGTCAGTACAATCTATCTATCTATACCACCATGTGTACCTTTTTTATACAATTCGTATGGTATGACTGTGACATGTCACCCAAGGTGACTATTTTTTCACTGACGTCAGTTGGACATGAAGTTAAATTTGATGATCATCTAACTATCATTCCTAGGCATTTTATAACTGCTATGACAACCATTTGACTGTCAAATTTAAGCTCACAATTTTTTGCCCAAACTCCTCTCCAGATGCATTTTTGATTTGGTAGCCTGGCTTTGAGAGGCCATAACAAGGTCATTCAAACTCCAAATCAGGTGCAATTTTTTTGATTTTGGGTAGAATTTCTTGAACTTTTTAGTGGTAGTGTTCTTTTCTAGTTTTGGAGCAAGGATTTTTTAGAAATTGTATTTTTTGGTGACTATACCTATTCAATCCTGTATTTAGCAACTTCAAATGCTCCGTATGGGCTCATCTAGACACATTTTCAAGTTTCATTTTTTTGAAAGTGTATTATTTTTTGTCTATTTTTTAGATTTGCAATCAGATTATAGGGTTGTGTGGACAAAAATCTCACTTTCAGAATTAGGGCCTTTCTTGCATTGTAATGCTTTGATTACTTTTCAAAATTGTTGTACATCTGAGCTACAATGCTTAGTGACAGATTTGGGCCTCAAAAGGTAGTTGTATATAGCCAAATTAGAAGTACACTTTGTACATTTTGACAAGTGGCCTATTGTACATGCACTATATATAAAGTGCCAAAATCATCTTTTTTGGGGGGGTTCTTTTGAGTGAGTGAAAAGGGGGGGTGTGTATTGTGTTTTGTGTCTCTCTTTTGTTTTCTTTTACTTTCTTGCATCATGGGTTCATCTAAAGGTCCACTTCTAACTTCACACAATTATTCTACATGGAAAGATATTGTATGGAGTAGATTAATGAAAAAGTTCTAAATCTTTATGTTGATGGTACAATTCCAAAACCCACTGATGCTAAAGAACTCATTGATTGAAAAATTATAAACAGTCAAGCTTTAGGAATTATTAGGAGTTGTGTACATAGAGATCTCTTCTTCCACATTGCTAGTTTCAAGGAAGCCAAACTTGCATGGGACAAACTTGAATCATTATGGTAAGGTGGATGAGGAAAAGGGATTCCAGATTGAGGATGATCTACTTCTATTGGATCCAAAGAAATTTGACACAATTCACAATTACATCAACAAAGCCAATGAGTATAGGGCACTACTTAAGGATTACAAAAATCCCATGAAGGATGAAAAGTTGATTCACCACATCCTGAAGAGGCTACCTTCAGAGTATGCTTCCTTTATTTCTAGTTATAATACTCATAGGTTAACCATGGGAAGTGCTTTCTAGAAGCCTTCTTTTGATGCATTTCTAGAGATGTTGATTCTTGAATAATCCAACATGATAGATTTGAGATCTCTCACGACATCAAAGAATAAAGCATTGGTGGTTAGTAATGAGAAACAATCAAGTCAAGGAGGAAGAAGTTCTAATAGCAACAAGAAGAAGTAGTGGAAGAAAAAAATCACAATCTAAGACACCACAATCCTCCTCGTAGCAAGGCAATTCTTCTTCCAACAAGAAGGGAAGTGAAAATAAGGACAAAATTTTTTGTGCATATTGCAAAAAGCTAAATCATGATGAGCATCATTGCAAGACCAAAAGAATTGATGAGTTGGAAAACCTACTCAAGAAGAAAAAAATTCAAGTGTCAGGTACTTCCAAGGATTCAACTCCAACCTCTTTAAAGGGAAAAGGGCAAGCACTTATGGAAAACACAAATTCTTCAACGGAATGGACTCTTGACTCAAGTGCCTCCTATCATATGGGTTCTTCAAAGGGAGACTTTTCTTCATTGAAGCAATCATAGGTACCACACATCTTTGTGGGAGATGATACCAAAATGGAAGTTGAAGGGAAAGGACATGTGGAGATGGAAAATGAGGAATTCAAAGATATTCTCTATGTTTCAAACCTTAGCTCCAATCTCCTCTAAATTTACCAAATCACTCACCTTGGAGATGGCAACAAATTTGAGTTCCTTCCAAATTCATTAATAGTGTGAAGTCTCAAAGATGATTCATTGGTTGTAGTGGGAAAGTCTATCATGACAAGAGGCTTTATTCCTTCTCCCATTTTGTGCCTAAGTCTCCTTCACATGCCTTGTTGAATCCATCTAATTCACAAATCAAACTATGGCATGAGTTGTTTGGTCATCTTGCCTTTCACTATCTTCAACAACTTTTCTCCAAAAATATGGTCAAAGGTCTATTGAACATCAACTTTTCTAAGGGTGAGTGTTCATCATGTTTAGTGGATATGCATCTCCAGGGGAAGTATGATACATGGAAGTCTTCTAGAGCACTAGTTGTTCTCTAGTTGGTTCACATTGTTTTAGGTGGACCTTTTGTAGTGACATCAATCAGCCAAGGTTGCTACATCCTTAATTTTATTGATGACTTTTCATGCTTCACATGGTTCTACTTCCTTCATCACAAGAATGAAGTGGTTGATAAGCTTCAAGCCTTCAAGAGTCATGTTGAAAAAAAATCAAGGAAAGCCATCAAGGTTCTTCAAATGGACAATGAAAGCAAATATGTGGATAGAAGACTTAAAAAATTTTGCAAACTTGAGGGTATTGATCTTCAAAATTCACCAACATTTAGTCTGCACAAGATAGATGTTGTAGCATTCAGGATTCAAACTCTTAAGTCAATGGCAAGTTGCATGATAAAAGCCAAGTCTCTTGATCCAACACTTGAAGTCAAAGCCATTAGTAGTGCCACTCACATACTTAACAGGTCTCCTCATAATGCCCCAGATAGGAAGACTCCTTTTGAGGCATGGTGCATTAGAAAACTAATTTTGAGTCACTTCAGAGTCTTTGATTGTCTAGCATAGCCAAACATATCTTCAAGAGGATACAAGGTACCAACACCTAGGCCCTATACTTTCATCGATTATGAAGATAGTGTAAAGGCATATAGACTTATGGATCTAGAGACACATGAGATTTTTGTGGAGAAGGATGTTCACTTTGAGGAAAGTTCACACAACTTATCCTATAATCCTCTCTGCACTTCATATACTATGGAAACTAATAGTGACACCAGTGATAATGCTTTAATAGATTTAAATATGTGGGGTTTTATGATAGTTGCAGTGAGAGGTCACATAATCAACATGGTCCACATGCATATATTTCCACAGTGATAGGTCCAGTACAAAAGGGTACACCTTGTCTTCTAGCTCCAACAACAGTTGATGACTACATGGCAGGCATTATAGGTTTGTTCGTGGAGTCACACATAGCAGACTTGGGAGACATCCTTGATGATTTAAATCTTCTCTTTGATGAAGATGATCCTTCTATAGTTGTTGTGAGGCCTCACTCTAACCCTCATGTCCATTCTCTACATGATCGATCTTTACGGGTTGACGTGATTATGGATCCTTATGAACAATAGTTGTTAGAGGAGTCTTTATTAGTTGAGGAGACTATTAGTTCTTTGGAATAGGTTCTACAAACATCCTTGTCACATTTACACTCATTCTTTGAAGCACTCTTGGAAGGAGCAACTGTCAGCATCAACACAGGGACACTTGAGCAAGTTTTAGGGCCACCACACATCTTTGAGTTTGTACCTTTGCCATTGTTTATTCCAAAGGGGAGGAACATCATTTAGCACTCATGAACCAACTTCTTCCTTGGAGTAGCAATCATTGGTCGACATTCTTTATTTTGGGGGGGGACTACCTTGTCTCTCCTCCTCTTCTTTCTTATGGGCAGGAGTGGTGGGGGGGTGTGAATTTTTTCCTCTTATGAGGTTTTGTTCTTCTCATTCTTCACTTTTGTATATATTTTATGTATTTTGTAATGTTGGGGGGGGGGGCGTGGGTGGCGAGGGTGTTGATTATTCCATCCATCTATGCATCTTATTTTTTCATCTCTCTTTTTGGGGGAGGGTGATGTTTTCCCTATTTCTTCGCTTTATGAGAGATTGCATTTCATTATGTACATGGGTACCTAACATGGCCTAGTAGCTTGGACCCATCATACATTTCATTCTAGTTTTCATAAGCTTAAGGGCATTTCCCTAATTTGCACTTTGGGGGGGGGGGGTATTGGTGTAAATAAGTATTTACTATTTACACTTTACTTAAGTTTACTTAGGTTAATGCATTATTTTATTATTTATTTTGTGAGACACTTAGGAGTTTGTGTACTTTAATGAGTTTTCATGTTGACAACATAGAAGTAAGAAACTCTAATTCAGCACATGGTGTCTACAACACTGGAGTTTGCATCATTAACTGAGTTTTCATGTAGACAACATAGTTATTCACACTCCTAATTTAGCACATGGTGTCTACAACATTATTTTGCATGCTATACCTTTGTAGGCTTATCCTCTCATCATCACACTTACTCCTATTCTTAATGGAGGATAACCCATATCTAGTGGACATGTACCTGGTTGTGTGACTTATCATGATGTTGATTCTTAAGCATTCTAGATGCATCTCAGAGGCCTTTTTATATAGGCACTCCTAGTGTACTATCATTATATTGAATCAAATATATATCAATATTCTGATCATAATCTTTCTGGTCTACTGTTGTGCTTGTGTTTGAGTTCTTTGATCTTGAGTAAATTTTTTCCTAAGGAAAATTCTTACAGAATGAAACAAGCTCCAAGAGCATCCACAAAATTACTTGATGAAGATTGATTTTGAAAGGACAAATGATAAAAGTAATCTATACTTGAAGACTGGTAAGAAAAATGAGGTACTATTGTCTAAAATTTTTATTGATGACATAATATTTGGAGGAAAAGAAACATTATGCAAATAATTTAGTGATGAAATGAAGAGGGAACTTGAAATGTCAATGTTTGGTGAAATTAAATTATTTATTGGATTACAAAGTATATCACATGAAATGTAGTATTTTCATTACTTAGTCCAAATATATCAATGAGATATGAAAACTTTTGGAATGAAAGGATCAAGACCAATGAGCACACCTATGTCTATAAGACATAAGTTACCTAAAAGTGATGAATCTGTTGATGTGAACCAAACACTATATAGATTGATGATTGGAAAATTGCAATATGTTGTTCATAGTAGACATGATATTGCATTAGCTATTGGGCTAGTTGCTATTTTTTTAGAAAGTCCTAAAGAAAATCACATGATGGCAATGAAAAGGATATTGGAATATCTAAAAGGTAAAAAATACTATGGATCGTATTACAAGAGGAGTGATAGATTTGAACTGAAGGTATTCACTGACTCTAATTGGGTAGGGAATATTGATGACAAGAAAATCACTAGTGGAGGTGCATTATTTCTAGGAAAGAGATTGGTGTCATGGACAAGCAAGAAATAGAACTATATTTCCCAATCAATAGATGAAGTCAAGTATTTGTCAATTGCAGTGAATTGTTCAAATATCACGTGGAGCAAGAAATTAAAGAAAAGAATGAAGGAAGATATTATAGATCCAGCGGTTATCTATCGTGATAACACAAGTGCTATCAACATATCAAAGAATCATGTAATGCACACAAAAGATAAGCACATTGCTATCAAGTATCACTACTTGAGAGACTAGTTCAAGACAGAGAAGTGAAGTTAGAATATGTACACACCAAAGAAAAAATTGCTAACATATTCACTAAATCCTTACCTAAAGATGCTCATGAATATCTTAGAGGTAAACTAGGGGATTCCCTTAAGAAATGCTACTTAAGTTACAAAGATACATTGCATTAAATGTGCTAATCAAAATACCTTACACATTGATGCAGATAGTTCTACCTTAGGAGGTTCCTTAGGTAGTCAAGTCAAGTAAAGAAGAAGAAGAACATAACATATCAATCATATATAGAACATAGATGATAGAATTAAGATCTAACATGTCCCTATCTTCATGTATGAAGGAAATGAAGCCAAGAGAGATAGTGTCTTTGGCATTGTTGTTAAAGAGGGAGAGATGAATAGAAAGAGAGATTGATGTTTAAAATACTAAAGGGAGAATATTTATAACTTAGAGGGAGTTTCTAAAATTGTATGGATGAGAATCAAAATGAAACTAAGGATATTAGTCACTCATGTAAGTGAAACCTTTGGGATTGCATGGTGAAAAAGAGGGATATTGTATTCATAAAATTAAAAAAATTAAGGTGTTGCCATCAATGCCAAAGAGAGAGATTGTTAGAAACTACAATTTTTTAGTTTCCAACAATTGTATGTTGTCATTAATGTCAAATCTACTAATGAGGCATGTTGCTATCTAATCTTAATGTCATATCTATTTGATTGATAAAGAGGATTTGAGAAGTTTTTCATAACAAAATAACCTAGGGGAAAGATTGAGTTATGAAAAGGAAGTTACAATGGAATACATGAGAAAAGACTAAAAGTTTGATTAAGCTTGATTGAGGAATACAAAAGAAGACTAAGGAATTTTTAAGTTCATGCCAAGTGATACTAGTGTCAGCTGAGCCATAGTAAGTGCCGAGAAAATTCAATTTTGATTGAGTATTAGTATTGACTAAGAAAACAATGTTGATGCCAAGCTAGAAGCTTTATAATGGCTGAGGAAATTTGTGATGATTGAGTGTCAGAACATAGTGTTGGCCAAGAAACAATATTTTGAATGCATATAATAAATTGTGATTACTAGCTAACTCAGTTGATTTCTTGGGATATGAAAAGCATGTTGAAGATAAGGATTGATGCATTGGATCATTTTATTAAAGGAGAGGATTAGGTGAGATACCTAATGAATGATTTTGATGAGAAGTTTCTAAAAAAGAAGGAGATGAATAGATACATCATTCTTTTTGGATTAGATCACAAACCTTAAGATCTACCATGATTGTGAGAAATAGAAAAGGACCCAAATTATCTATTTAAGGAGGCATAGAGACAAACTTTAGTGAACATGAAAAAGAAGATGCAAAGAAGAGAACAAAATAGAGGAGTTGTGTAGGTTTGAGAAATTTCCAGTAAGATGGAAAAAAGGTGCCAAGGTTGAGAATAAAATCTATGTAGAATGCTTAAGCTTGTTGTGAAGAGAAGGGTTGATGCTTGAAGGGTTGCCAAGAAAATAAAGGACAAAGGTGACAAGGAAGTCTTATCAGGGAATCATCACATGAACTGAATAGAGAATTGAAACTCTAAAAGTGAGTTGTAATCATACAGATCAAATGCTCATATTTTATTTCTAATCATTGTAAAGAGTTTTTATTGAAATCCTTTTAGTCAAAGTTTTTCCTAACAATCATTAAGGACTTAATAGTCTGTATAAATCCTTTAACTGGGTGATATTCTAATGGAATGTTCTAAAGTCCTCTGACAAGACTAGTCCTAATAGGGTGATTAAGTCCTCTAACTAGGTCACATTTAATAGTATGTATTGTAACCTTTAACAGGGTTGGCTACTAAAAGAGCTCACTTTAAAAGAGTGAAAAAGTGGTGACATGTTGCTAGCATTTTTTCTCAAATTGAGTTTCCACATTAAATCCTAGTCTCAAACTTGTGTTGAATTTTTTATTGTGTTTTATATTTCAAATGTTTACATTCGACAAGTATGTTATATTAGGAAAGTGACCTACTAGTTAATATTGTTATTCAGACTAAAATAGGGACCAAGTTACAACAGGATAAGTAGAACATAAAAGTTTTTAATTGTGAGATTGTTCAATTGGTACTAATAGACCTTGATCAACTGATTCACTCCCCCTCTTATTTATTCTAAATATTCTAACAAATGTACTATTATTTATTACATAAATAATAAATTTTTATTAAAAGAATGTGTTTTTGGCACAATTCAAGTCTTCCAGAAGATGAAGATGATCATCAAGGTATAGATCCATTCATGGGAATTTTCTTCGTGTCCAACCAATAGAGTAACAATTACTACTAGACACTAGATATTTTGTGGATATCACCTAAAATAATGGTGAAGAAGAACTTCCCACTCCCAAGCTATTGTAAACTGGGTCACAATCGTATATTGATAAGAAAAGTTTGATGAGAAGGTAACTATTATTTATATTAAGGAGCCCATTAGTTGTTTACTTCTACCCATATTTGGTAAAGCATTGGGTTATTAAACATTAGTAAGTGATTATCTCAGATGAAACCAAGAAAATAAAAAGAAAGGAACAAAAAAATAAAGAGCCTAAGGTTTAGATATTTATTCTATGTACAATCTACCTTTTCTTTAAATATTATAAATAATACATGTTTGAATGGAAGGATTACTTAAATAAATGCTCAATCAATCAATCTCATAGAAAAAAGTGCTTCAAATGAAACTTATATCAAACTAAATAAAGTCATTCAAAATTTATCCAAGAAAGGGAAGGTAACAATTACAAAGCACAAAGATCTCACTACTTTCGAAAATAAATAAATTCTAAAGTAGCACTCTAAGATTTATTTTCTCAAAATAAAACTTCAAAATACCAAAAATCACTAGATAAAACATAGAACACTTCAAACAAAATGTATGCTTCCATTAATTCCTTAAAAATTTACAATCAAAATATATTGGTGATGAAATCATCAATTTCAGTAACCCCTCAAAAGTTACCCCTCTTCCTACTTATAGATAAAATATTTATAGCTTAGGGAAGAAGACAAATCCTAACCCTAACTTATCCATCTACCATCTTAATTATAGAAATTTATAATCATTACATATAGAAATACCTAAATAATATAATACACTTATTCTATAACCGTGAAAGGGACAGAAAGAGGCAAGGAAAGAAAGAGGGGAGTTTCCAAGGAGATCAAATCCAATAAGTGATCTTCATAAACTACTTGTGTTAGGATTTTGTTAATTATCTCCTTGGGGTACCTACTAGGTGATAAGACCACTCCATGTTCTCTAATGACCTTAAATACATTACAGGTGCATGGGGAAATGTACAAGTGGAAAGGCCTTTTATTACTCTCTATCACCAATGTAGGTAGGAAATACGAATTAATGATACAAAACCTAAGTTAATTACATAACCTACTCACATATGAAAATATATAATATAAAAGGAGAGAAGATAAGGAAAATAATCATTTCAATCAAAATTCTAGAGAACTAGGTCTAGAGAGATTAGTGCTAACCAAAGGAGCATTAATGCAAATTAGATCTAGTAAGAATAGAGGAAATTAATCTAATTCCTTAAAAACCTCAGTTTATGTGTGTGTAATGTAGAGTAGATATGTGTAGGTATTCAAAAAAGAAAAAAAGGGGAAAATAATCACACATTTTAGATCTATTTTTGCTTTTTGTTCTTGAACAAAATGAGTGGGAATCATTGGGTCCACACCTGAAATTATACAACAAATGAAACCCATAAATCTTTTGGAAAATTGTTAGGGGTGAAATGGATCTTCAATGGAAAAATTGAACCCTTAGGGGTGCAATGCACCCCTAATGATGGTGTGCAACAATGATTCTAAATTCACAATTTTGAAGAAAGCTAGAAAGGGTACTCTAATTTACAACCTATTCATTGATTTGATATCCAAAACCTACACTAAAAACTTTTTTTTTTTTATGGTGGGTTTTCCTTGGTCAAACCTTAGTTTAGTAATTAACCTTCAATTAAAATAATTGAAATGTCATGTAAAGTAAATTTATGAATTCACCTTACAAAAGAAAAAATCTCTTGAATTGAATGCAATGTGCTTACTTCACCAATAGATTTGGACCAAGGAAATGAAGATGAATGGATATAGAAGATGCAATAAAGGATCTTGAAGGAACTGAAGATAATCTCCTTAAATTGCTTCAACTCTTGAATCCTTGATCTTCAATGCTGGAATGCTTGAATGAATTCTTGAAGACTTGAAGACTTGACACTAGAATGCTTGAGAGAGAGATTGTAGATGATTGAGAACTTGTGAATGAGATGTTTTGATATGAAAAATGGAGAAAATGGAAGGGTTTATGTGAAGATCTAAATTAAAAATATCCTGTAGGCCAACCAACTAAGAAATTAACACTCAAACATCTAAGAACATAAGAGCCAAAGAAAGGAGCCAAAATAGGGCTTTATTAAGGGTGCATTGTGCCCCTAATTAGACCATTAGTAATGTAATACACCCCTATTTGGCCAAGGGAACATTTTGATCCTAATGATCATGTGCACAAACCCTTGGGACTATCTTGGAGCTCCCAAATAGGCCTCAAGATCAAAAAATTAGGTCCAAAATCCAAGGATATCCTATTTCGACATGAGGAGTATATTTCAATTAGATTAAATGAAGGAAAGGGAGGACCTAAGGGAAATAGATCCTACCTTGAGCTTAGTACCATGAAAATAGGATATTGAAAGAGGATCTATTAGGTTTTATCCCAAATCCACCTAGGAGGAAGGACATAAAAGGGAAGAAAAGATGAATGAGAGAGAGTGATTGGTGATCTTGTCTTAAATAGGTGCTAAACCTTCATTAAAATAGAGTGCTTCTATTTTGAGATGATGCATTTAAACTCCACTTTAGAAAGATTATGGACTTGATCCAAACTCTTGGTAAAGTAGAGAACAAGGCACATGGTACTCTTGCTAAAATCTATTAGACAAATAATCCATCAATCCCCCATCAGATTAAGGCTTTTCTAACCCCCAAATTATAATGAGAGAGAAATTTTTTACCAAAATGAAAGAGGAATTATCTCACCTAGTAGAGTTCCCACCCTACTTTGAATCACCAAATGAGTTTCTATAAAAGATGGCATTGAAATAGTCTACTAGGGTGGTAATCCGCTAGTCAACCCATAAGAAGACCACCCATAGATCAATGTTCTTTGTATCACCATGGTAAGGCTTAGTAAGGATATGTTACTTATAAAAAAGACTTATCTAATTATACTGCATTACTCATAAATGATATTTAGCATATGTACATATAAAGGAAAGAGAGACCCAATGTAAAGGGCACTCACTTCCTAGATTGAATATGTGCATAGATAATCCATTCTTTAAGATTGTGCATAATCCATAAATAGATTCATAAGATATGTGTATAGAAAGAGAGGATGAAGTAGTAATGCATAGAGTTGATGCTAACTTAGCAAGGATACTAAGCAACCAAGGATGAAGTACAATAAGATCGACTCAGAATCCATATTAACTACCCCATGATTGGAATGCCAAAAAAAGAGCAAAGCATATACCCCCATCTTAAATTCATTACTAAATATTTAATAGGAGTAATGGATCTAACATACTAAATATGCAACAAACAAGCATATTTCCACTATGAGATGACTCGAGAAGACAAATCAAGTGAAAAAAAAAACAAAAAACATAACATGTAAGAGCATAGAGGGATCTAATAAAAATGGGGTCAATATGATCATATGTAAGTATTATACCAGGTATGACATATGATCATCCCCCAAAGGAAGTAGAAATATGATACAATGGAAGAAAGAGAAATAAGAGTTATGAAGAAGAGTATTTTTGGATCACCACCATGGAGACCAAAAACAATTTGTGCTACTATGCCATAAATCCAAAGAAGACAAAACAAAGATACACGTATAAAAAATATCACATTTACAACATAACATAAAATGATAGATGGAAAACTTAAGATAAAAATAGAATAATGGTACAACACATTGATTTATTTATCACCTTGCACCAATGGAGCAACAAGGGTTTTTTAAAGAAATATAAATGTACATTTAACAAAAATGATATATTTATCAAACTGATTGGATATAGATCCTCTTTCAAGTTATTCCCTATCTCAATCAATATTAATAAGAGAGGGTGGATTAATTGCAAGAGAGTCCATGTCCAATATAGTAGGGAAACTAACTAAATTGAAAGAAGGAATCTAGGGAGATTCACTATGCTTAGGTGTAGATGTAATTGCAAGATGGGTAGAAAGCATGTTAAATAAATAAGAATCAATATCAATAATATCATTCTCATCATCATCTAAAGTATCCTCTTCATTTAAATTAATATCAATAGAATCCAAGAGAGGAATATGTATTTCATTAACTTCCTCAATAGACATGGGCTTGTGAGAACCATTCATACAAGATTTAGCATGAGCTTGATGGCTCTTTTGATGTTTGTGAGCATATCAATTACACTTCATTTTATTAGAATATTTTTAGAAGATGAAGAAGGATCAATAGCCATATGCTCCTTAACTTTTGATGACATAAGAGGAGGAACAAAAAAAGGCTGAGATTTAGAAGGAGGAATCCACTCAAGTAGGAGGATTAGAAGGAAGAAAAGGCCAAAATAAGTCAAGAGTAACACAATTTTGAGGTCTAGAAGGATGATAAAGACTATGATTGATCATCTTAATCTCACCATCATAAGGAAATTTAACATATTAATGAATAGGACATGCAATAGCTTGCATGAAAATCAACCAAGATAAACCAAGCTTCACTTGGAATTGGCTAGAAGTAGGAATGATAACAAAGATATTATTCATCACTTTACCACAAAGATCAATAGGATACAAGAAACCATTACAAGTCTAAATCCTTGTATCAATTAAGTCATAAAATTTATGATGTTTCCTCTTATTATAAAGATGTTCCTTAGTGATGATATTAACCATAGAAGTAGGATCAACAAGACACCCATAAGAAGTATATTTATCAATCTAAGTAGAAATATAGAGAGGACCATCTAAAGCCTTAAACTTATCAGAATTAGTGAATTAGATAGTAAGGGATCTAGAACACTTATTATTTGATTTAGGTTTAGTTTGAGTATTTGACGTAAAAGGAATGTGTTGGCTCCTAATTTAAAACAGATTTCAACTACTAGGTAGCTAAGAAAAAATTGCATCTAAGGGTAGATATCTCCTATTATGGACACAATTTGTCAAGAACCAATACCAACTATAAGATTGAAATCCTTATTTTTTAGGCACTACAAAACCTAGGTGAGTAGGCCTTTAGATTTGTTCATATGGTGCCAGTTCAAAGCATACATCTGAATCTATGCAAAGAATATTAACTTATTATTTTTCCTATACTTATGTAATAAAAAAGGTATGCAATAGAAAGTTACAAAACCTCTAAAATTCACAAGCTGAGTGAAGGTATCCTTTCAACTCCTAAAATGAAAGGAAAAATGGATAATTGATGTTTGATCTTGAATCAACATAACCCACATATGAAACAAAAAAATAAATAGATCATGTAGTTGATCAATGCCCTATCCATTGGGTATTCTACAAATCACAACATACATCCAAGATATCAATGATCTATCACATACATCAAGATATCAAATCTATCCTATCACTTTGTGAATAAAAATTAATGTTTAAACTGAGCCTCATACTCATCAAAATCCTTCCATG
This sequence comes from Cupressus sempervirens, assembly GCA_028749045.1. Lineage (NCBI taxonomy): Eukaryota > Viridiplantae > Streptophyta > Pinopsida > Cupressales > Cupressaceae > Cupressus > Cupressus sempervirens. Next base: position 770,977,083 of record CM053786.1, read on the forward strand.
AAATTTGCAACCCTACCAAAATATATCAAGCACTTACTTGATTCTTTTAACCAAAAGAAAAACACATCAAGATATACAACTCAGATAAGATGGAATTGGATCTATGTTCTTTGTCCACAAATCACAAAAGATTGCAAATAGCAGAGAGATGAAACTTGAATCATAACGAAACTAAGTAATTTGTTGTTCTCTATATTCATTCCTTTAAAAAAACTACATTCAAGATGCATGAAAGACTCTTAAAATACCAAACAAATTAGAACTATACTCTATACTTCATTATTGTTGTTCATACAAGAGATAAAAGCTAAAAGAATGGTGGAAACCAGTTGAGAAGTTGCTCAAAATTTTGGAAACCCAACTTGTACAATGAGAGAAGAAAGAAAGATATAGAAGAGGAAAGAAATCCTATATCTAATTTGATGATTCCATTTGTCCACTTAAAATTCTTTTATTTGCTGAAGTCAAACTTCTCTCTGCTCTCTTCAACTAAAAACTAGATCAAATCCCATCATTGTCATAAAAAACTTTTGAAAATATCTCTAAGAATAATGAAAAAAGTCTCTTTCTAATAAAATATATGATTCTTCTATCAAAATTTTTCAAAACCCCTACCAAACTGATTTCGAGGCAAAATAATATTGGTAAAGTTAATTTCTCTAAGTTTGGCACATACTCATCTAACCATTTAGCCACAAATTGAATCTGAACTACTCATATTAAAATGTAGTTGAAATTTGAGTTCCTCAAACAAAATTCGATCATAACTACTTCCCACTAATGCCTATTCAAAAATTGATGGCATATCTGAAAAGTAGACGTTGAGAGCTTTCTACAGATAGATAATTGTCCTATGTTGGCCTCAAAGACATGCCTAGGGCATTGAAAAGAAGTTGCAGGTTCAAAAACTAATTTACAGGCCTTTGAATTTGCAAAAAAATAATTTAATGCTAAAGTTCAAACTTTATAAATAAAACCCAATTTTATTTATAAGCCCTACACATTAATTTTTGAAAATGAATAAAATACTAATTTTTTGAAACTTTGAAAAATTTCCCAATTTTCCATTTTGGGTCAAACTTGGTTGACCAGCCTTGCCAAATGTTGTTCCAGATTTATCTATTTCTATAAAGTCACCAATGACATCAGCATCCCTCATAGCACTTTTACACATCATTGCCATGTGTCACCACCTGCCATGAATTGCCACCTCACTCACTTGTGGGCCCTACTGCCATATGACACCATTAACCAGCTTCGTGACCTCAAACCTTAATAGCATACAAACTGTAGTGATCATGTGACTAACTACTAGTGGTTAGTTACGATGTCAGGGATGTTAACCTCAAAGTGCCAAGCATGCATTAACCACCACTTTAACCATTTTGCAACATTAGGACCACCATCTGGATGTGCAACCACATGACCAACGGTCCTACCTCATGATACATTCCATGCAGTGTTGTTCTCTCATTCATCTATCTACCTAGAACTATGTGCCAAGTTTCATGGTTTGATTAGATCTCAAGTTGTCACATGTCACTATTTTGTTGGTCCTTTGGTCACCATGTCACTACTGACATCATCTCCTCTCTATGTGTACATGAGTTCAAAAATACCTTACTATACCCTCTAGCTTGCCATGGGCCCCATGCACCCACACTCGATGCCTTAAAAGGCTTGTGTCTTTAAAACACTAATATAAATTGTGTTGGTGTGTATATATAGTTGAAAAAGCACACACAAAATGGATGTAGGACAAAATGGATCTGCTAAGAAAACACCATGTGATGAGTTCAATTATGTGTGACCTACATGCTCTCAAAAGAGGTCATCACCCTAAAACTGCACAAGCTTCTTCACAATAATCATAGAGAATCACACCATAATTTTCGCATATCAAAGTTCACAAAAGGAATGTGGGTGTTTGGCAATTTGAACATCTAAGGATTTCATCTAGTCATCTTTGTTTTCTTGTGTAGATTTGGGGAAAACTATATATGAGCTCCTTATTTTGCTACAATTACAAGCATATTTTTTGCAAAATATTGTTCACATGAATGTTGATGATACTAATTTGGGGGAGTATCCTAAGCATTGGAGAGTATTGACATGTTGCATTCATGATTGTGTTTTTCATTAATGTCAATATAGTATGGTTTTTGTAAAGACTGGCTGAGTAGAAGAAAGAGATCTTAGTCGTACAAATAATTGTTTGATTGTCTAGTGATGCATGGTTATTGACATGTTTGACATATTATCCTAGTGATGTGTTTCAGTGCGTAGAGTCTAAGTTGAAGACATAAAGAAGTTGAACCTAGTTTACAAAGAGTAGTTTAGAGATAAGTATTGGAAAAGTAGTTCCTAATGTTGTTTGCTATCTTATATTTGAGATGTAGTGAGAAGATGCATAGTTAGGCAGTGATAAAGGACATTCTATTGGTGACATCAGCAAGTGTGCAAGCCCTGGAATCGTAGGTGTGAAGTTTCGTATAGGCCATGAGCCAACAATGCTATTGTAATTGTAATTAATTAGTTATCTTATTATAATTAATTGGGAAAGCCTCAAGGCCAAATCAAGGAATTATTTTGAAGATATGGTATAAAGGAAAGATGTTTATTGTTTGTAATGGAGAAAATAAGTGTTTTGATCATTTTATGAAGTGTGAAGTGCAAAAAGGAGAAGAGTGTTTGAGGAATGCATGTAAGCAATCTAAGGGATTATTGGATGTGAGATTTGTGATCTAATTACAAGATCAAAATTAGTAGAGGTCTAGTTGATAGGATAGAGGAAGAGGAAGGAAGAACATTTAATTTCTATTATTCTACAAGGAATAATATAGAGATTATTTGGACAGTGCATTAATTAGTCTTTCCCTTGAAGCTATTTGGATGGTGGGTCCAGTTGTCATCCACAACTCCTAACAAGGTTGGCACAACTCATAATAGGGTTGGAATCTCCTAAAAAGGATTCAAAGTCTCCCAAAAGGGACTCATATATACTAAATATATTCATAGACTCCTACTAGGGTCCATCCTCTAACAAATAATATTATATTAGTACATCATCTTGTGGGTACCATCCCCAATGGGGTTTTCCCTCTGATCAATGGTTTTCCTAGTTAACATATTTGGTGTTGTTGTGTATGAGTTTCTTGTTGTGGTTTTTTATTATATTTCTCATATGATTAAAGTTTAATAAGGTTGATAATTGTGATATTAGTTGGATAATTGGTTCACCCCCCCTCTTAGTTATGTTGGTGGACTATATATTCAAAAAATTAGCATTATAGCTTTAGGTCCTCAAAGGTTAAGCTTAACAACTTTAGAAGATTGATGGTGAATACTTTCAAAAAGGATAGTCCTAGATTTGATGGGGTTAACTATGATAGTTGAAAGGAGAAGATGAAGACTCATCTATTGTGCATGGGTCCAGGTTATTGAATCTTGACAAAGATTGGAAAGATGATTGTGGAAGAAGAACAACTTGAACAATGCACTGAAGTAGAGAGAGATCTATTCATGTGTAACATGAGAGCTAGAGAAGCTCTACTATCAACTCTTCTAGACAATGAATACAGTCAGGTAAAGTCACTTCAAACATCTAACAAATTTTGGAAAGAATTAGAATATACTTTTGAAGGTGATACAAATGCAAGAAAATGAGATTGCAAAATTGGATGTGTGCATTTCAAGATGCTAAGATGATGGAAGATGAGTCTATAAGAAGCTATATTGGTGGAATATCATAAATAGTTGCAGGAATTCAGCCTCTTGGTGGAAAAAAGGAAGAAGATGAAGTAGTAGAGAAGATCTTGAAAATTTTGATGCCATCATTCAAGCAAGTAGCTCGGATGATTCAATTAGTAATGCCCTACACTGAGGATTTCACAAAGGAAATGTTGCTTGGAAGATTAGAATTTGTAGAAGTAAATCTAAGATAGTCTAGAGATCTACAACTTTAAGTGCTCTAAACATTTGACCTAATTTGAGAAGGGGTACAAGTACACATGGATATTTTGTTGGTAGTAGAAAATCTAAGGAAGACAAGAAGATTGAGGAAGGTATAGACCTTCTTGTGAGAAGAGAAAAAGATGGTAAGAAAATCTTTAAATGTTGGACTTGTGATGAATTCGGTCATTATGCATCTAAATGTCCTAAAAGAGAGAAAAATATAATGGAAAGTTTAAGCCTAGAAGAGATAGAAATTATTTGTATGCTAATGAAGATGAATAATTTGATGAGAAAGATCAAAGTGAAAGTGATGATGAATTAGGATTTGTGGCTATCAAGGAAGATGATCTTGATAGAGAAATTAGAGAAGAAAGAGCTCTAGTTTTCCAAGAGGAAGAGAAATCTAATTGGATAATTGATAGAGGTTTTTCGCATCATATGACTAGTGATATGAATAAGTTTCTCAAGTTCAGGAATCATGATCAAGGTATTGTTAGAGTTGGTAACAATGTAGCCTATCATATAATAAGAATTGGATCCATTACTCTTGATGGTAAAACTAACACTCACGATGTTTATTTTGTTGATGGATTGAAACATAATTTGTTGAGTGTTGGACACTTTGTGGACAAGGATTATTAGTTGCAATTCACTGAGAAGACTGGCATTATCAAAGACAAAGATGGTAAGTTGATTGGAATATACTTTTGAAGGTGATACACATGCAAAAAAATGAGATTGCAGAATTGGATGTGTGCATTTCAAGATGCTAAGATGATGGAAGATGAGTCTATAAGAAGCTATATTGGTAGAATATCATAAATTGTTGCACGAATTTAGTCTCTTGGTGGAAAAAAGGAAGAAGATGAAGTAGTAGAGAAGATATTGAAAATTTTGATGCCACCATTCAAGTAAGTAGCTCAGATGATTCAATTAGTAATGCCCTACACTAAGGATTTCACAAAGGAAATGTTGCTTGGAAGATTAGAATTTGTAGACGTAGATCTAAGATAGTCTAGAGATCTACAATTTAAAGTGCTCTGAACATTTGACCTAATTTGAGAAGGGGTGCAAGTACACATGGATATTTTGTTGGTAGTAGAAAATATAAGGAAGACAAGAAGATTGAGGAAGGTATAGACCTTCTTGTGAGAAGAGAAAAAGATGGTAAGAAAATATTTAAATGTTGGACTTGTGTTAAATTTAGTCATTATGCATCTAAATGTCCTAAAAGAGAGAAAAATATAATGAAAAGTTTAAGCCTAGAAGAGATAGAAATTATTTGTATGCTAATGAAGATGAATAATTTGATGAGAAAGATCAAAGTGAAAGTGATTATGAATTAGGATTTGTGGCTATCAAGGAAGATGATCTTGATAGAGAAATTAGAGAAGAAAGAGCTTTTTCCAAGAGGAAGAGCAATTTAATTGGATAATTGATAGAGGTTTTTCACATCATATGACTAGTGATATGAATAAGTTTCTCAAGTTTAGGAATCATGATTGAGGTATTGTTAGAGTTGGTAACAATGTAGCCTATCATATAATAAGAATTGGATCCATTACTCTTGATGGTAAAACTAACACTCATGATGTTTATTTTGTTGATGGATTGAGACATAATTTGTTGAGTGTTGGACACTTGGTGGACAAGGGTTATTAGTTTCAATTCACTAAGAAGACCGGCATTATCAAAGACAAAGATGGTAAGTGGATTGGAATAGGTACAAGATCCAGATGTAATGTATTTGAATTGAATCCTACTAAAATGATATGTTTGCTAAAGAAAGTGGGAAAAAATTGGTTTTGGTATAGAATATTTTGTCACATAAACTTTGATAATATCATAAAGATTAGAAGTACATTTGCAGTCAGAGACTTGCCTAAGATTACAAAGCCTACTAATGTTCTTTGCAATGTATTTTGGTTAAATAGAAGAAAGTGTCATTTCCTAGAAAGAAGTTCACTACCACAAAGAATTTGGAGAGCATTCACATAGATCTAAGTGGTCCTTCAAGAACAAGAGGATTCTATGATAAAAGGTATTTTATAAATTTCATTGAAAATTTTTACTAGAATGATGTGGGTAGCATTTCTTAAAGAGAAATATGATGCTTTTGAGAACTTTAAGATATTTAAGAATAGAGTTGAAATGAATCTTGTGTTAAGATAAAGTGTTTGAGATTAGATAGAGGAGGAGAGTTCACTTTTAGAGAGTTTAACATATTTTGTGAAGAGAATGGAATTAAAAGGAAACTATCCTCACCTAGAACACTTGAGAAAAATGGGATTGTTAAAAGAAGGAATAAATCAGTAATAGAGGCAATAAGAGCGATGTTATTTAAGAATGATGTTTCTAAGACATTTTGAAGAGAATTAGTCAATACAATAGTATATACTCTAAATAGAGTACATATCAAAAAACTTATGAGCAAGACATCTTATGAACTATGGTTTGGTCATTCACCATCAGTTAAATATTTTAGAATATTTGGGAGCAAATGTTACATTAAGAGAGATGATGACATTGGTAAGTTTGATCTAAGAAGTGATGAAGCTATGTTTATTAGTTATTCATTGAAAAGAAAGGCATACATATGTTTTAACTATAAAACTAATATAATAATTGAATGTACAAATGTAAGAATTGATGAAAAGAATGGAAATAAGGAAAAGATGGTAGATTATAATTTAGATGAAGAAGAAGATAATTCTAGAATTATTAGATAAAATACAAAATTTTTCTTTGAGACTAACAATAATTTGTAGAATGATGTGTTAACTATTGAGCACAGAGGAAAGCAGAGATCTGAACCTAGAGATGAGATAAAGTTTGAGATGCCAACTCCTACCCCTAACAAGAATCTAACAAAGAGTCACCCTCCTAAATAGATAATTGGAAGCAAAGACAAAGGTGTGATGACAAGAAACAGAGTAAATGAGGAGATATGTTTGATATCTTAGGTTGAAAATAAAAAGGCAGATGAAGCATGTAAAGATGATCATTGGATTCAAGCAATGAAGGAAGAATTAGATTAAGAGTTAGTTCCTAGACTGAAAGAAAAGAATGTGATAGGAACCAAATGGTTATTTAAAAACAAGATGAGTGAGCAAGGTGAAGTTGTGAGGAACAAGGATAGACTTGTATGTAAAGGATATTTATATCAAGAAGGCATAGACTATGAGGAGACATATGCACCTATAGCCAAAATGGAAGTAGTAAGGACATTCCTAGCTTATGCAGCAAATAAGAAGTTCAAGGTTTTATCAGATGGATGTTAAATTAGCCTTTCTAAATGGAGAACTTGAACTAGAAGTATATATTGAGAAGCTTGAAGGTTTTTATTTATTGGAAGAAAAAGATATGGTACACAGACTAAAGAAAGCTTTATATGATCTGAAGAAAGCACCTAGAACCTAGTATGCAAGGTTGGACAATTATTTGGAAAAGCTTGGATTTACTAAAGGTATGAAAAGCAGTAACTTGTATTTGAAAGAAATTGAAAATGGTTTTCTAATAATAGTAATATTTGTTAATGACATCATATTTGGATGTACTGATGAAGTAAGTGATAAGTTTTTTGAAGAAATGAAGAATGAGTTTTAAATGAGCATGATAGTAGAAATAAAGTTTTTCCTAGGATTGTAGATTGTGCATAATAGTGATGGTATTTTTATTTCACAAGCTAAGTACCTAAATGATTTTTTGAAAAGGTTTGGATTTGAAAGTTGTAAACATGTTGGTACACCTATGATAACTAGTCACAAGTTATCTAACAAAGATGAGACACCTGTAGTAGAGCAGAAGAAGTGCAGATCCATGATTGGAGGTTTGCAATATTTGACTCACACTAGAACAGATATAGAAAATTTAACTAGGATTATAGCTAGATTTCAAGATGATCCTAAGGAATATCACTTTGCAGCAGTAAAGATAATATTCATATATTTTAAAGGAACATTCAACTATGGAATTCAGTATGATAGAAGAAGTAATTTAACTCTATGTTCATATACTGATGTAGATTGCATAAGCAATATGGATGATAGAAATAGCACCAATGGTGGAGCATTATTTCTTGGAGGAAGATCAGTTTCTTGGCTAACCAAGAAGCAAGATTGTATTTCGCAGAATACAATTGAGGCAAAGTATGTTGCAGTAGCAAATAACTATAATCAAGTTATGTGGATGAGACAAATGTTGAAGGATATTGGGATTGAGTTTATAGAGCCTATTATTATTTACTATGATAACACAAGCACAGTAAGTATGTCCAAGAATCTAGTATTGCATTCTAAGACAAAGTACATATCCATTGAGTATCATGTTTTGAGAGAAAAGGCAGCTAAAAAGGAAATAAGGTTGGTGTATGTAAATACTAAAGATTAGATTGTAGATATCTTTATGAGGGTAAAATTTAAGAAACCCCCCTCCAAAAAAAGATATAAATTATTGGCAAATCTTTCATTATTTTGAAAAATTAAATTATTTTTATTAGCAAATCTCAAATCATTTTATTTTAAAAATTATTTACATTGGCTATTATTTTGGAATCATAATTTTTGAGTAGAAAATATTGGCAAATCTCATTAATAATAGGAAGTTTTCCAATCATCATGGAATATTACAAATCAAGATTGAACATGTTTTATCTCATGGAAATTATGAGGATAATTACATTATATTTTAAACCAATAGTGAAAACTAAATATTGGTAATATATGCCTAAAGTAACTAATAATTATGATAATTATTGGTGAATTAATTTTAATATCTTCGATGATTCATATTATTTAGGTGAATCAAATCTAATCATGTATCGAATATTGTGGCAAATCTTTGAATTTAATATTTTTAATAAAATAAATTATTGAGAAATTTTAAATATTTTAGATCTAAATTTAATAAAAATGTGGCAATTTAGGTTGCATTAAATCTTAAATTATTAGCCAAATTACTAGCAAAAAAATCTAAAATTTGCAAAATTACGAATAATCACCACTAAAAAACACCCTAATCTTTACAAAGTCTTTGCCTAAAAATAATTTTGAGTAACTAAGAGGTATGTTAGGGGTTATGCCCCTACCTACTTTAGAGTAAAGGATGCAAGGAGTGCATCATCCCAATGGTACAGAGCACTATGGCTAGACTGGACTGAATGTTGATGCTTCCTGAATGTGGGAGTATCTAGTATGTACTGAGTCATGAAGGACTCTTGGTAATTAGTAAGGTTATTTTTTGTGATGATAGTTTGATAAGTGATTCACCCCCCCCAGTTATATCAGTGGACTATACATTCTAATAGAACAGCTCATGCCAGCCTCAAAACCCAGGGGATTTCATATTTTCTCGATGGAGAGGATTTGAGTAGATGAGAATAGAAGCAACAACAAAGTATTAATTGGTATTCTATGAACTTAGATGTTTTTCATCTAAATATCATGTGTTGGGAGAGAAAGAAATAGAAAAGGAGATTATATTGGAGTATGTGAGTACTAAAAGATAAAATTGAAGATATCTTTACAAAGCCTTTTCCTAAAGATACATTTGAGTACTTGAGAGGTATGCTTGGGGTTATGCCCCTACCTAATTCTAAGTACATGATGCCATAAATGCATTAGTCCATTGGTACATAACACTATTGTTAGAATGGACTAAATTTTGATGCTTCCCATATGGGGGAGTGTCTATGATAAGTTGAGTCATTAAGGACTCTTGGTAATTGATCTTGAACAATGTCTTTGGACTCTTGAGCTGGTTGAAGACTTAGAGCAATATATTGAGAAATTGGTATTTAATAATTGGTATTTTGTAATATTGAGGCCTTTGACATTGATGTCAACGGGGGAGAGAATATACATGAAAAAAGAATCCTAAGCAATGGGGGAGAAGAAATCCTAAGTATGAATGAGGTAGAGATATTTATAAAAATTCATGTAAGGAAGTAGGAATATGTACTTTGTAAACAATTATTATCGATCCCAAAGAAGAACAAGAACTGATGTGTTGAGAATTTATTTTTTAGCATGTGGACAACTATTGTTGGTCAACAACAACAACATAACGCTATTTTGGTATTCTTGGAGCTTAGATGGTTTTTCATCTATGTTGTCATCAATGCCAAAGGGGGACATTGTTAGCATGAATGCTTATGATACTACTTTGGGAGAGTATCCTAAGCATTGGAGAGTATTGACATGTTGCATTCATGAGTCTATTTTTCATTGACATCAGCATAGTATGGGTTCTATAAATACTGGTTGAGTAGAAGATGAAGATCTTAGTCGTACAGATAATGGTTTGATTGCCTAGTAATGCAAAGTTATGGACATGTTCGGTACAATTTCCTAATGATGTGGTTTAGTGCATAGAGTCTAAGTCAAACATGTATAGAAGTTATAGGTAATTTAAGAATATAAATTCAAAGATAGAGTATTGGGAAAGTAGTTCTTGATGCTTTTTCACTATCTTACATTTGAGATGTAGTGAGAAGATGCACAGTCAGGTAGTGATAGAGGACAATATGTTGGTGATGTTAGCAAATGCACAATCCCTAGTACCACATGTGTAAATTTTTGTATAGAATGTGAGACAACAACATTATTGTAATTGTAATTGATTACTTATCTTATTTTAATTAATTGGGAAAGCCTCAAGGTCGAGTCAAGGAATTATTTTGAAGATATGGTATAAAAGAAAGATGTTTTTCTTGTTTGTAATGGAGAAAATAAGTGTTGTGATCATTGTATGAAGTGTAAAGTGTAAAAAGGAGCAAAGTGTTTGAGGAATGCATGTAAGAAATCCAAGGGATTAATGGATGCAAGATTTTTTATTTGATTACAAGATTTAAAAGAGTAGAGGTCTAGTTGATAGAACACAGGAAGAGGAAGGAAGTACATTTCATTTCAATTATTCTACAAGGAATAATATAGAGATTATTTAGATAGTGGGTTGATTGGTCTTTCCCTTGAAGTTATTTGGATAGTGGGTCCAACTATCTTCCACAACTCCTAATAGGGTTGGCACAACTCCTAACAGGTTTAGAATATCCTAACAGTGATTCAAAGTCTCCTAATAGGGACTCAAATGTACTGAATGGATTCATACACTCTTAATAGGGTCTATCCTCTAACAAGAAAAATTTATATTAGTACATCATCTTGTGGGTACCATCCGCACTGGAGTTTTCCCTCTAATCAAGGTTTTCCCTAATTAACATATCTAGTGTTATTGTGTATGAGTATCTTGTTGTGGTTTCTGATTATATTGCTCATATGGTTAAAGTTTAATAAGGTTGATAATTGTGATATTAGTTGGATGACTGATTCATCCCCCCCTCTCAGTTATATTGGTGGACTATATATTCTAACAAATACAATGTGTCTCTCCCCTAAGATCCACATGGAAATCACATAGTGGCAAAGTGGACAAGATTTGTAGCTATAGTGGGACACAATAAAACTATTTTAAAAATATTTTTGCTACTTTGAGCATGTCGGGAATATATTTTAAAAATAAAAATATGTATGTCTATTACAATCATTGGTGTTCATTGACAACTCTATTAGCAATCTCCCATGCATACTCACCTTTGATATGGTCACTTTACATATCACGCTCCATACATGGAAAACCTTAGTGGCTCAAGATACCATGATTGGGTTTTCTACAAATTGATTTGGGTTCCAATTTGCTTCATGTTGCCCCCTCAAAATACTATTGTTTCAAATTGAGAACTCTCAGCATGCAAACATAAAATGGGAAAGTCAATTTCATTTTTATCTTAAATAAAAGTTGATCTTGCCAAGATCTATAACCAGTGGCTTTACTCTTCACTCTCTAAACATGGATGTGACACTCTTTTCAAGATAACAACAAATTTTCTTATATTTCATATCTTCATAATAGGTCATTCCACTATTTTACTAAAGGAAATAACATTTGTTTGAGGTATCGATTGATGGAATAGACACATCATCTATTCCCCTAAAAAGGAAACAAGTTTCATCCAATCAAAATCACATCTGACGTACACTACTCACTATATTTTGATTTGAATGCTATGCCAGGTAGATCTATAATAGAAAATGTTCATTTATAATATAGATATCCTTGTGGGAAAAACAAGATGCTCTATCCATATCAATTTGAATTAAAATAATACATCATTAACCTGGTGTAATGCCCCACCAAGGGATCCAAAAGAATTAACCTAAAGTTTTACTAAGTTTGCTAAACATTTTTTTTTGAAGTAAGAAAGTATAACATACACAACACACATAGTAGCAGAAACAATGACATGTAATCATCAACAAACATTCATAACAGGTTACATTCATTAAGGATCCCAAGACGTTGAGCCACATTTAAATTTAATCTAATCCTAAGTCTAACAACTACCACATCCACATGAAAGAATAATCAGAAAGTCCAATGTCCATATAATATACATTTGTTCTAAATGCCTCTTGGCAAATTAATTCAGAATGCTCATTCATCCACTGTACATGTCACAGGGTATGAAAGGCTTAAAAGAATATACATATGTAAAAATAGAAATACAACATCCTCTTTGGATCCATGATATGAACAATAAAATAAATGAAATCATCCACCATACATGATACATCCATACATCAATAATGATAAAACATTCATCATAAAATCTAACCATCCATCATAACGATGCATGAACAGAATGAAGGTAAATGCCAACCAAGAAAGCTCTAGCCACGGTGACCATAGACAGATCTCAATGGTAAGAGTAAAAAGCACTACCACCCGACTGCATGGAACCTAAATTGTCCACTCCCACCATGCTGAGGAGATAGTCTCAAGTCCCAAATAGGATATCAGAACACAAAACACAAGTACTCTCTAAGTCTGGGAAATCCTAAAAGTACACTAACTCAAAGGTTCCAACATAGATAGACATCTAGACCCAGAGACACACAAAGACATGTAGGAAACCTACTATGTAAGTGGGAAAGTGTCATCACATGAATCACATTGGAAGTTACTCGAGCAATCACTTAGGAATCTTGGGTCCCCACTAATCTTGCGGCCACTAGTGTCCTCTCGTACTAACAAGGCATACTATGGAATTTAAGGTTGCAACCAAGCGTTCTCTCAACTCCCATCCTAGTGTATAATAGCACTTGAGGCATGGGTGAGAACATAAAATTAATCTTATTAGGTTCATTTAAGTCAGTATATAGTCTAATGTTATCACTTATTATTAAAAATAACTTACAATGAGTCATCCCCAGAGCCACTTTGGGTCTCTCATCCCTAATTGCAAGCCACTTCCCGACACTACACATAGATAACCTACCCTAGGCTCATTAAGTCACAAACCACAAAATCACCTTAGCCCTATATTGGCAACTGGAAAGCATCAAAAGATAAACCACGATAATCACATCAGTTCCCCACGGGAAGCTGGAAAGCATCAAATGATAATTATAATGATTACAACAGTTCTCTATCAGCAACTGAATGCATCAATGATAAATTACAATATCCATCGGTTCTTAACAAGCAACTGAAAAAACTATCAGAAAATAAATCACAATACTGATCAAAGACTCCAAAATGGTCAAGTCAAACATGTCACAACATGACATCATCAAGAACAAATCACTTAAAACACCTCAACTTCACACAAGGAAAACTGGAAAGCAACAACAACCAGTAAATACATCCATCATAGAGCATATCAAAACATCGCAATGGTTGGGTTTTGAAAGATCGAGACCAAAACATGACAATATCACATTCACATAACTCCCAAGCCTCTGGTAAACGTCCTTTATCGGTCAACCCTAGGACAACCCAAAACCCCAAATCATAGACAACAGAATAGTCACGTAGAAATAGAATCATCACATAGTTGGGTATGAATGATAATATATTGTTGAGTTAATGTAAGGTTTTAAGTTCCAGTTTCATGTATATCTCAAGTAATAAGTTTTCGCAATTACCCCTTACAATTAACCCATTTCCATATTTAAATGATTGTATAATTACCCTATAAATATTCTAAGAATAATCTTTTATTTTATTAAGTTATAAAAATGATCCTTAATGATTTAAAATAAAACAATTATGACTTTATTAAAATCAATAATTATAAATTTTTTAACATCACTAATTAAACCCTCAATAAAAACTTCCATTAAATCAATAGTCAAACTCTACAATTTTATCAAAAAATATCTATTATTAATTAAGTTTAATTAAAACTAATTTTAATTAAATTAATTATTAAATATTAACTATATCGATAATATTTAATTAATTATTAATATATTAATAGAATTTATTAACAATATTAATAATTAATAATTTAAATTCATTATAAATTAACTTTAATAACATTAATAATCAATTATTAAAATTAATTACAATTTAAATAATATAGCATTTAACAAATTGTATTAAAAAACATATTTAAATAGTAATTAAATTTTATAAAACTATAAACAAAAATTTTCTTTTTTTTAAAAAAATGCATTGTATTACAGTGTTTAAGGCCCGCACGGCCAGCCCTAAGGGCTACTATAGTAGCAGCAGCGTACTGTTGTAAAGGTAGTACCTGCTGCTACAGCAGCAGACGTGGCTACCGTGCAACATAGACACAGTGCCGCAGGAGGTAAGTAGGGGGGGTGGGGGTTGGTGGCCCTGCCCACCCTAATTTATTATTATTATTTTTTAAATTAATTTAAAATTTATACTTTTTAAAAATTTGTTTAAACAATATTCCTTTCAAATAAAAATTGATTTATTTTATGAAATTAATAAGTATTTAAAATTTATTAAACAATTTTAATATATATTCTTTTGAAATTGTTTTCATCTTTATTTTGATAGAGCAAATAATATCAACCATCCAAATTTAGAATTTCATCTCTAGATTCAACCCCTTCCCGATTAAATCCTATGTTCTTTAATTTAGAAAAACAAGGGTTATTCAATTTCTTTTCTAATCCCTATGTGTACAAAAGTTAATTGACCATCATCTAAAAATTCATAATACTGAAATGTTTAAACTTCCATCACAGAGAATTCAGATTTACAATCCATAGACACGAAGAAGGCAGGAAATAGGGGAATTGCATAAATAATCAGTGATCAAAACACAAGACCCTACCTGATCCTGATGCTAATACAAAATCCTCAAAAACTATGAGAGAATTTGCTCCCCTTTAATAATTTTTCTTTGTAAATCTTTTGTAGAATTCTCCTTCAGAAATTCACTCCCAAAATTTGTCTCCAAAATTCGTGGTCCCTCAAAATGAACCCCCAAAGTTATGATAAAGAGTTCTTTTCCAAAAATTGGGGAACTAATTGTGCGTTCACCCGAGAGGACTCTTTGCTCAACTGAGTTAACTCTAAAATTAACTTTTATTAATCTTTGCTTTATCTTTTCATGCATGTTAAATTGAATTATTAAATAACTTTATTTAATATTCCACTTGACTTCTACTTTTAATTAATTTATTACTTTTAATCCCATGTGCACTTTATGAAATTAAAATAATATTATTAAATTCAAATGTTTAATCTTTTTAATTAATTCCTTTTATTTTAATCTCATGCATATATCATAGGAACTAAAATCTTTTATTAAATAATTATATTTTCACTTTTTAAATTATTTTAGAAACTTAATTGATAGAATATTTATTAACTCGATTAATAATAATATTTAGCATTTAATTAAAAATGAACTCTAAATATATTATTATTAAATTGAATACATATCATCACATTCTAAATTTATACTATAACTTTAATCTCCAAATTCAATTCTTTTTATTTAATTAATTTCTCAATTAATTAAATATAATTAAATATTAAAATAATAATCTTCTATTAAATTAAATCATTAATTAATCTTTTTAAATAAACTTAATTAATAGAAAATATTGTTCGTCTAAAAATGGTTTTGACACTTGAATGTCAACACACTTAACCACCTTTCACATTGAAGCCGAGTACACTGTGTATGCCGAGCCACATCATGTGCTGAGTCAAGAAATTCAACAAGTGCCGAGCATGATCTTCAGGTGCCGAATAGTCTTCAGGTACCGAGTGAAGATCAAGCGCCAAGTAAGTACAAGTGCCAAGCATGATCTAAGTACCGAGCATTATTCAGGTGCCAAGTCTTAAAGGATGCCGAGCACGATAGGAGCATATACAGAAGCTGAGTTAAAGTAGATGCCGAGCATCAGGAAGCAGTAAGTGTCGAGTAACTTAGAATCAACATATGAGTTTGAAACTTCATAAACTCAGATGTAAAACATTTTCATAGCCCACATAAGACAAATCTCGGAAGATTTAAGTGATAAGATCAAATCATTTATATTTCCTATGCAATCTACATGTAGCCAATAAGAAAAATGGAGAAGGCATGCAACCAATAAGAGATGTGCAAGGAATAAGCAAAAATCAAAGATTAATTATGGATCGTAGATCCATACCTAACCCTAAGTCTTCGAGTGTCTTTATAAGGAAGACAAAATCAGATTGAGTAGTGAGAGCATAAAAAAAAGAAGGGAAAAATGTATAAGGAATTCTAATATCAAAGAGAAGAGAATCAGATCACAAAGGATCAAGATCAGAGAGAACAGATCAAGTGCTTGTATTCAACAATAGAAGGATTGTAAGCCATCAGGTTTATTATACCTAATACTCTTTAACTATTGTATTACAGAGAAAATCCTATGATGATAGGTTTGCTTAGCAGCTATTTTATAGATCCTTTAACTAGGTGACTAAATCCTTTGACAGGGTGACACTTCATGTAAAAGTGTTTGTAAATCCTTTAACCAGGTCACTATTGATATAGTGTAAAGCCTTTGATAGGGTAGGCCTTTAACAAGGTAGACCATCAGAAGTGGTTAAACATTATTACTGTAGTGATTTTGTGGGTATCATCCCCACCCCAGTTTTACCTTCTTATTTCTGGAGGGTTTTTGGGTTACCAAATCTTAAGTGTTATGTGGTGATGCATATTGGTTTCTTATGATAGCCTAATATGTATATGCATGCATGTTTATTTCAAAAATATGTCATTAAGGATTTGAAATAGTTAAAAGGCTAGTTCTTCTTATTCACCCCCCCTCTCAGAAGCATTATTTCCAATAAGACAATCCAACAATTGGTATTAGAGCCACGTTTCTCTCAAGGAGAAGCCTAACAGCTTGGAGGAAAAGATCTAACGATGGAAGTTTTCAAACTTGAAAAGATCATTGAAAACTAGGTGATAGATGTGCATCTCGCTCTACAAAAGGTAGAGGAAGCTAGAGTGGAATTAAGAAAATCTTTAAAAAGAAGAAAGAAGATAGCCATAGCTGAAAATGACATACACTACAAGGAGATTGACACCACACAAGTGTTTGTCAATGGAGACACTAAAGAATTTGATGTAGCAATAACATAATTGATGGAGACAAATGAAGCTCAAGAAAATGAGATAAGATCTCTCAAGATGGAACATGAATCATAGGCCATAATGTTATGTGAAATCACTGAACAAAAGAAAAGAGCATTTGAGGAAAAAGTCATGATGGAAGATGACAAAAGAAATCTTGCAAATAGACTGGAAGAAAAAAGTACTGAATTAACAAGGATTTCAAACATGCAGATGGATACACTTGCTCAAATGATGAACCTTCATCATGAACTTAATATGAAAAATATCGAGATCTCTACTCTGAAGATGTAGAATGAACAATTATAGAATGAACTAGACAGAGAAAAGGAGATAGTAGAAAATCTCAACAAGTCAAGTGAAGCCATAAAGTACTTTGAATAGTTGCTGAAATGCCCAAGATCAACCCATGATACGTCAAGACTTGGATACAACAGCACTAAAGTTGGTGAATCATCAAAGAGTGTTGAGTAAAGAAGTGACAAAGGTAAGGATTATAAACCCACTTGTCATTACTGTAATAAAAGGGGACACACTGCTAATATTTGCAGGAGTAGAAGAATCAATCAACCAAATAAAAGCAAGAGTTACTGTCACAAGTGCAAAATGAAAGGACATATGACACAAGACTATAAATCCAAAACCCCAAGAACACAAAGATTTGATGGACATTGTCATAACTGAAAGAAAAATGGACATAGGGCATTTGAATGCAAATCAAAGCCCATGTGGACATCAAATAAACTAGCAAAAGGGAATGAAAGCCACTACCATTGGGATTATAACACCTAGTATAGTTGTCACTATTGTCAAGAATATGGACATACACCCCAGAATTGCATAAGAACACATTTCAAAGGAAACTATTAAACAGGGTTGAGCCAAACTACATGTTTCAGTTGCTTGAAAACTGGTCATACTAGCAAGAATTGTCCTATAAGGTCCAAAGCACAAAATACTGAAGCCAACAAAGGAAAAGAAAAGATTGATGTCATAAGAGGACAAATGAATAAGACTGGGAAGAAAAAAGATGAGTGCAGTACATCAAGCAAAGGGATCACTTCACCTAACGGGTCAAGTGATCACACTTCATCAAACTAAGCATAAGGGAGATATATGGGACTGATATACAAAGATATATCATACATCAGTCCCAAAACAAAGAAGCATTGAAAAGAAGAATTAAGCATAAGATAAGATGCTAAGACTAAAATTCAAACAATGATGCCGAGTCATCTTTGAATACTGAGTAAAACTGCTTTGGATGTCGAGTTAATCAACAAAGTTAGTAGATGCTGAGTAAGCATAGCTGTCGAATAGATGCCGAGTTGAAAAACATTTGGAAGTCAAGTGACAGGTGTAGGTACCAAAATGCATTAAATGCAAAAGTTTCTTCTGTCGTTTAAAAGTAAAATTTGATTCATTCTTGAGCCATTCAAACAAAGAGTGATTATTTTGAGCACTTCTGAGTGATTTTCAAGCTTTTAACCAGTGATTTGCAGCAATTCAACATCTACCCAAGCAATCAAAGTATCTATCCAAGTATTTCCTTCAAGTGCCGAGTTTTATAGTTTGAAAATTTTTTGCTTTAAATTGTTAAAACCCCAGTTCGAATATAAATGGTGACAAGCTCAAAAATGACCCAAGAGAAAATGAGTCATGAAATTCAACTTGTCAGCAATGAAGTAAAGCAACCTGGGTTTAGACCTATACCAGAGGTTGCATACAAAAATTATCCTGCCGGTGCCCTATTTGCCATCCCTAAAAAAGTTGTTATGGTTCAAGATGTGCGAAAATGCTATAATTGTAAAATAGGGGCCATAGGAGATTTGGAAATCTTTAATGCCTATGACAAACTCTATGATAATGGTATTCTGAAAGATGAGTTTTCTGCCATAGAAAAGAAGGGTTTAACCAAAGCTCTAGTCTTTCCAATAGCATTCAAAAATGAGTGGATACACATTATACTTAGTAGAATCCATGATGGATCATTCTGGTTAGAACAAGGGCAAGTCAAGATTACCAAGAAGATGGTTCATAGGGTTATTGGCTTTCCAACCCTAGATTGGCCAAAAACCTTGAGAAGCGAAAAGAAGGAAACAATTGAGAAAAACACAGGAGCAAAGTGGAACAATAGAGGCATGACTATAGACACCACAACTGATCCCCTTTTAGATTTTTTTGTAAGGATCATATCACATAAGTTTTACCAATCCAACAGGTTAAATAGTGTACCCTACATAGCAGTAGACATGGCACATAAACTTGTAAAGAAAGATCACACTTATGATCTTGCAGAGCTCTTGTTGCAACGGATTAATGAAAATCTTGGAGTTATTAGAAAATCCAAGGGAGCACAGTGCAAATTTGGTTTAGTGTTGGTTTGTATGTTCTTCTATGTAATGAAAGAATTTCCTTCATTTGGAAAAGTCAACTAGAGTCAAAATA
The DNA here is from genome assembly GCA_028749045.1 of Cupressus sempervirens. Taxonomy (NCBI): domain Eukaryota; kingdom Viridiplantae; phylum Streptophyta; class Pinopsida; order Cupressales; family Cupressaceae; genus Cupressus; species Cupressus sempervirens. Next base: position 770,996,923 of record CM053786.1, read on the forward strand.
AAACCATTATTGATCAAATTAATGATTTCATTGTACAAATGGGAGATAGCTTTGACGATTAAATGTCTATCTATTTTGAAGATTTCAAAAATGCAATGAAGACCAGAATGAGGATACCAGTCTCACTGGTAGAAAAGCGTATAAATGACATATGTTTTCTTGTTGATACTGATTTCACCTACATTCAAGCGGTCCTTCCAAGGACAAGATGGCTTAGACCATTAGGATATGAGCTTGATGTTGACCAAGCTTCTGCAGCCATCATAGCTTTACTTGCAGAGGAAATGGACAAATCTGCCAAGGCATTTGGGACATATGACACTGTAAAATCAAGAGTTGTTACAGAACTTAAGACAACCTCAGCAGTAAAAAAAAAGGACAAGTTGGTAAAACAGATAAAGAAGAAATTTGGTGTTGAAGAATCAAGTGCAGCAGGTGAAGAAGAAGAGATTAGTGAAGGAGAAGAAGAAGGTGAGCCAGAACAAGAGCCACTTGAACTGCCTCAAAGACAAGGAGAAGAAAAAGATGAGAGTGCCAAGGAAACAAAAACCAAGGAAGCACCCATTAGAGGCAGAGTCATTAAAAGGAAAACAAAGACCTCTCTTGCTTCTCAGCCCCCACCAAAGAAAGCTGCCATGCAAACACCAAAGAAGCCAAAAACTAGAGCTACAACAAGGGCCTCTACCCAGAAGGCTAAAGAGGAAGCCACAAAGAAGAAAAACACAAAGGCACAGGAAGAGCCAAAGAAAAGGAAAAGATATGTCGCTCAACCTGATACTGATGAAGAAGATCATATTTAAGAGGTAAGTCCTCCTAAATCTTCAATTGATATATTATGTAAGAAGATTAGGAATGGAGACATAAATGAAATGACAAAGATTGATTACAATAAGTTCAGTAAAGAGGAACAAAATAGCATAGAAGAATCAGTCTATGCATTTATGGCACAGTTCAAGTATACACCTCTTGAACTAGATGCACAATTGCCAAAGGAATTTTCTAAAATTATAGAAGACAAATGGCATTTCTGTCTAATGATGGAGAAAGAGATGAGGGAATCAACCCTAGCAAACTTACTGCCTGATTTGACAAAAGAATAGGTAACTCAAGCAGTCAAACGACATAACCAAAGGTTTACACCCAAATATAGGGCATTCTCCATCCTGTAAAACAAAATTGAAGAAGTTGTGTAGAGAACAACAAGAGTATGGAAAAACTTGTACAAAACATTTGAAGATGTTCTTGAAGAAATATACAAAGAAGAAGCTGCTACCAAACCTAAAGAAAGAAGGAAGAGGAGAGAAGACAAAACTAAAGAAGAGAAGAAGGTTGAAGAAGAAGAAAATAAGAAAGAGAGGAGGAAAGAAAAGATGAAGACAAAGGAACTGATGAACAACAAAATGAGAAAAGCACACATCTTTCACCTCCTAGCTCTCCTCACTCACCTACCACACCTGCAAAAATCATAAAGATTAAGGATGTTGTTGATACTACATGTCAAAACATCAATCCATTAACTGCAACATATCTTACTAAGATTCTTGACCAAACAAATCTGCAAGCACAATTGTGTACAAATCCCATACTGGTCAGTGTGGATAATCTTCAAAAGTTAGTAGAAAAACTCAAAGAGGTCAAGGTGCCATCACAAAAGCCACCTTAGATCATTCAAACTACTGGGCTTACATTTCTACCACCTCCATCACCACCAAGATTAGTCACTCAAACTCATCAGGAGCCGAGTGCAACAATAGAGGTAATCATAGGGACAACAGCTCAGATAATGAGTACACCTCTAGCAGCAGTAACACAACAAGAAGAAGACAAGCAAGAAGAAGAGGAGAAGGAAGAAACCCAAAATAAAGAGGAGTCTGCAATACAAACTTTGGTTGAATTACCAAAAAAAACAACTCCCACAAAACCTAGTCATGAGCAGAGTACTGAAAAGATAATTTTATATGCTAGTACACCAAGTTCAAGTTCTACAAGGGTAGCCAAGACCATATATTATGGTATTCCCGAGCTTGATGAAGAAATAAAAATACCCTATTATGATTCAAGCACTCTAAATGAGGAAAAGATTAATGAAATACAGAGTGCATTGGATAAGAGGAGGAGACAAGAGGCAATGAGAAAAGACTACAAATACAAGTAGGCACTGAATGAAATAAAAGATATATTCATGGATGCTTTTAGTCTTCAACCTCCAGATGAAAACAGACCAATACTTGAGCAATTATCTGATATAGTTGACCAAGTAAATAATCAAGACCATGATACTAATGCAAAACTATTGGAATGGTCAGAAAAGAAGTTTTTAGGTAAAGTCAACCAAAAAATATCTAATAACATAATTTTGGGACAGGTTGACCTAGCCAAGAAATTGGAAAATGTAAAAAGTGTATTAGGGAACATATTTTCCCTTTACAGCAAATTGTGTGATTTTTCTAGGTTCACACACGAAATAAATCAGAAAATTTTGAACCTTGAGAGTAAATTAAAACTCTCTAGCATGCAACTACCCTCAGATCCTACACAAAGTGGAAATAAATTTGCTCATACATTACACACTCAGAGGGAATTAGCTGTATTATCAGCAGAAGAGGCCACTATCAAAGAAAAGTTGATGCAAATACAAGCCTCCATTACTCCTCACTTAGAAGTATTGCACAAGGAGAAAATGTATGCAGAAACAGTCCTGAAGAAGGATCCTAATATTTCTACACATGAAGGATTGGTTGATCTCATAGAAGAGCTTGCAATCCAACAAAATTCATTGGATATTGCCTTAAATAATTGAGATGCAGCTCTCCAAATACTCCTTGAAGTAAACAAGACATTTTTGGCCAAACATGGCATTACTATTTAGGACCCTTTGACATAAGTATCAAAAAGGGGGAGATAATACTCTAAGGGGGAGATAATATGTTGAAGATATACTAAAGAGAACATTAAGCATAACGGCACAAGACATTGGCATGATCAACTCAGGGGGAGTCACATTTTTTATTAAGTTACACATTTTTAATAAACCTCTGTATACATATCAAGAAAATTAGAAAGTGTACTCATAACATCAGATAAATATTGCTTATTTAAGTGTTTTTGACACTTGAGTGTCAACACACTTAACCACCTTTCACATTGAAGTCGAGTACACTGTGTATGCCGAGCCACAACATGTGCCGAGTTAGGAAATTCAACAAGTGTCGAGCATGATCTTCAGGTGCCGAACAATCTTCAGGTGCCAAGTGAAGATCAAGTGCCAAGTAAGTACAGTTTCCAAGCATGATCTAAGTACCAAGAATTATTTAGGTGTCGAGTCTTAAAGGGTTTCGAGCAAGATAGGAGCATATACAGAAGCCGAGATAAAGTAGATGTTGAGCATCAAGAAGCAGTAAGTGCTGAGTAACTCAGAATCAGCATATGAGTTTGAAACTTCACAAACTTAGATGTAAACCATTTTCATAGCCGACATAAGATAAATCTCAGAAGATTTAAGTGATAAGATCAAATCATTTATATTTCCTATGCAATCTACATGTAGCCAATAAGAAAAATGGAGAAGGCATGCAACCAATAAGAGATGTGCAAGGAATAAGCAAAAATCAAAGATTAAATATGCATACCTAACCCTAAGTCTTCGAGTGTCTTTATAAGGAAGACAAAATTAGATTGAGCAGTGAGAGCATAAAAAAAAGAAGGGAAAAATGTTGGAATATTCAAATGTGGAAAGAGTACTTATGAGAGGGGGGGGTGAATCAGAAGTACTAAAATTTGTCCTATAAAATTTTTATGTGGAAATAAATTGCATGCATGTAAATACATTAAGTAAACATGAAACTAACACATGCATCAATAACACATAACACCTGAAATTGGTAACCCAGAAACCCTCCAAGAATAAGAAGGTAAAACTGGGGTGGGGATGATACCCACAAAAATTACTGCAGCAATATTGTTTAACCACTTCTGATGGTTTTCCCTGTTAAAGGCCTGCCTTGTTAAAGGCTTTACACTATGTCAATAGTGACCTGGTTAGAGGATTTACAAAAACTTAACATGAAGTGTCACCCTGTTAAAGGATTTAATCACCTATCTCTAGGATCAATGAAATAGCTGTTAAGCTAACCTATCACCATAGGATTTCCATGCTAATACAATGGCTAGAAAGTATTAGGTAAAATGAACCTGATATTTTACAATCCTTGATTGCTAAATGCTGGCTCTGTTCTGCTTCGTCTGATCTTGATCCGTTGTGATCTGATATCTTTCGCTTCTGAAAATAGTATATCAACCACTCTATATCTTCTCCTCTATATCATCATCTTCATCATCTCCTTCTCTGTCATGTCTTCTCTATGAGATATCGTCTTCCTTATAAAGACATTCGAGGATTTAGGGTTAGGTCTGGATCTACGATCCATATTCAATCTTCATTTTTGCTTAATACTTATCTTTTGCTGATTGGTTGCATGCCTTTATCATTTTTCTTATTGGCTGCATGCAAATTACATATGAAATATAAAAGATTCGATCTGATCATTAAATCCTTCGAGATTTCCTTATGTCGGCTGTAAAGACTATTTTCATCATAGTTTGTGCAATTCCAAACTCTTATGCTAATATCCTAGATTAGTCGGCTCCTAAAATATTTTTGTTGCTCGGCAAATGCTATTCTACTAAGTTACTCAGCACCTACACAAAACTGTGTTACTTGGCATCTAAACTTTACTCGGCACCTGATCTTCACTCAGCATTTACACTTTACTCGGCACCTACACTTTACTCGGCATCTATTGCACTTGGCACCTATTCTTGATCTTGGATAAGTGTATTGACACTCAGTTGTCAAATTTATTCTTTAAGCTAACAATCTCCCCCTTTGACATGAGTGGCAAAAACACTTAACCCATGTGACTTAGTAATTAATCCTTCATTCAAAATTTGCTTCCCAAAATTTGCTTTTTCCCCCAAAATTCCAAAATTTTCTTATCTCTGCTATCTCCCTATCAAAATTTCAAAATTGGCTATATCTGCTATCTCCCCCTTTTATTATACTTACTCCCCCTTTTATTATACTTATCATTTCATTCCTGTACTCAACTTCTTTCTTTAATTACTTATTCTCCCCCTTTTTTTGACACTTATGTCAAGGGTCTTTACAATGAAATGCCATATTTGGCCAAAAATGTGCTATTTACTTCAAGGAGTATCTTTAGAGCTGCATCCCAATTTGCTAATGTGACATCTAATGTCTTATGCTGGATGGCAATCTCTACTGCTAGGTGTACAAGTCCATCAAATGAAGAAAGATTGGGGTCTTTCCTGAGGATTGTCTCTGCATTTATTTGCTCCTTATGAAGTAATCCCAAATGAGGAGTAATTGATGATTGCATTTGTATCAATTTGGCTTTTGTAGTCGCCTCTTTTGCTGCCAAAATGGCTAGCTCTCTTTGTGTGTGAAGCGATTGGACAAAATGCTTCTCACTCTGAGCTGGATCTGTAGGGTGTTGCATACTAGAAGTTTTCAGATTGCTTTCCAAACTCAGTATTTTCTGGCTAGTGTCTTGTGTGAATGTTGAAAAATCACACAACTTCTTGTATAGGGAAAAGATGTTTCCTAGTACAATTTTAACTGTTGTAACTTTCTTTGCCAGTTCTTCTTGTGCTAGTGCTATATCACTGGATATTTTACTATTTACTTTTCCTTGGAACTTCTTTTCTGACCATTCAAGTAATTTTACATTTGTTTGCTGGTCTTCATTAGTCACCTGGTCAACTATATCAGAATTTTGTTCCATGATTGGTCTTGACTCATCTGGAGATTGTAAGCAAAAAGCTTCCGTGAATATGTCCTTAATTTCATTCAATGTACGCTTATGCTTGTATTCCTTTCTTAGTGCTTCTTGTCTCCTTCTTTTTTCTAGTGCACTCTGAATTTCATTAATCTTTTCTTCTGTAAGAGTGTTAGATTCATAATATGGGATTTTAACTTCTTCATCAAGCTCAGGAACTCCATAGTGAAGTCTCCTGACTGCTTTTGATGAACTTGAGCCTGGTGTTCTGATTTTCAGCTGTAATCCATCTGTGCTCGGCTACTGAAGAGTTTGTGTTGGAGTCCCAGATTTGGGTAATGCAACCAGTGTTTGTATTGCAGTCTCCTCCTTTTTTTGTGTCTCTTTTTCTTCAGCTTGAGTATCCCCTTTTTGAATGCTAGATGGGGTTGAACTTGGTGGCTGTTCAAATTTTTCTTTTGTTTCCCCTACTGCTGTACTTGGCACTTGGAGTGTATGAGTACTTATACTTGGTGGAGGTGGTGGTGGAAGGAATAGAATACCAGTAGTTTGTGTGATCAAAGGTGGCATTTGTGCTTTTACCCTTGCTTTTGCTTTGACTTCTGGATTCTGTAATTCATCAACACTGACCAATATAGGATTTGAACTTAATTTTGCTACTAAAAATGATTGGTCAAGGATTTCCAAATCCTCTGCAGTTAATGGATTGATGTTTTGAACTGAAATTTCTGTAACATCCTTTATTTTTATGAAATCTGCAGGTGTGATGGTGGCATGAGGAGGACTAGGAGGAGATACCTATATGTCTTGCATACTTTGATCTTGTGGCTCAGCTGTATCTTTCTCTTCCTCTTTCTCCTCATTGAGTGCCTCTCCTTCCTTTTCTCCTTTACTCTCCTTCTCCACTAGTTTCTTCTCTTTTATTTCTAATGCTCCCTTTTCTTTTATCTTGGCAATTGCTTCTGCCTTATATTCCTCATTATATACATCTTCAATCTTCTTGTAAACTATTTTCCACAATCTTGTGGATTTGGTAACTATCTCTTCAATTTTATTCTATAGAATACTGAATGTTCTATACTTGGGAGTGAATATGTTATTATGCCTTTTTATGGTATTTATTATTTGATCTCTAGTCAAATCAGGCAACAATCTTGCCAATGTTGACTCCCTTATTTCTTTTTCCATTTGTAAACAAAAATGTCATTTATCCTCCATGATTGTATATAGTTCTCTCGGCATAGAGTCATCTAATTCTAGAGGTGTGTGCTTATATTCAGCCATCATAGCATACATAGACTCCTCTAATTTATTTTTCTCTCCTTTGGTGAGCTTAGAAAAATTCAGATTCTTTAATCCTTTCAAATCATTATTTCTAATTTCTGTACATAATTTATCAACATCAATCTGGGGTATTTGTCTTACCTCTTGAGATTGACTGTTGTCTTCTGACTTTGTTTCCTCCTCATCTGTTTCAGGCTGGGGAATGAACTTCCTCTTCTTTGACTCACCAGCAGTCTTCTTTGAGTCTTTCTTCTTCCCTTTAGCCTCTTCTTTTTCTTTTTGAGTTGTGGCCCTTGTGGTTGGTCTTTTTGTTGCTGGGGCAGCTACTTTCCTCCCCTTGGATTTAGGAGCAGATGGAGTTGTGGTCTTTTTCTTGACTGGTGCTTCCTTGGCTACTTCAACCTCAGCAGTTTCCTCTTTGTCTCCTTCTGACCCTTGAGTCTGATCCTGAAGTTTGTCATCTTCTTCTTCAATGACATCTTCTTTTTTTTTAATGTCATCTCCTTCTTCTTCTGCTATCCCTTCTTCTTCTACACCAAACTTTCTTTTGATTTGTCTTACCATTTTCTCTTTCTTCTTTACTGCTAAAGCAGTCTTCAACTTTGTTATTATCTTTGATTTGACAACATCATAAGTTCTAAAGATTTTTGCATTTTTTTCTACTTCTTCTGCAAGTAAGGCTGTAATTGTTGCAGAGGCTTGATCAGCATCAAGTTCATATCCTAGTAGCCTAAGCCATCTTATTCTAGGTATAACTGCTTGCACATAAGTATAATCTATATCTACAAGAAAGCAAATATCTTTTTCATATTTCTCAGTCATTGAAACTAGAATTCTCATTCTTTGTTTCATGCACTTTTTGAAGTCCTCAAAATAACCAGTCATTTGGGCATCAAAATTTTCACCCATCTGTTCAATGTATCCATTAATTTGTTCAACAATTGTTTTGTCTGGATTCCATTTAACTTTCCCTATAGAAGGAAATTCTTTCATCAGATAGAAAAACATACATATCAAAACTGATCCAAATTTACATTGAGCTCCTTTGCTCTTCCTTATAGCTCCCAGATTTTCACTAATCTATTGAAACATGAGCTCTGCCAGATCATAAGTGTGATCCCTTTTTATTATCTTGTATGCAACATCAACTGCTATACAAGGTACACTATTTAATCTGCTTGATTGATAGAATTTGTGTGAAATAATTCTTACAACAAAGTCTAGTAGAGGATCAGTGACTGTGTCGATAGTCATCCCTCTATTGTTCCATTTTGCACCTGTATTTCTCTCAATTACTTCCCTTTTGTCACTTCGCAGGGTCTTTGGCCGATCTAGGGTTGGAATACTAGTAACCCTATGAACGATTTTCTTGGTGAATTTTACTAGCCCTGACTCTAACCAAAAAGCTTCGTTATGTATTCGGCTCAAAACTATCCGTACCCATTTTGTTTTGAAGACAGTCAAAAATGCTAGGGTTTTGGTTAATCCTTTTCTTTCTACAATGGAAAACTCATTTTTTAGTACTTTGTTTTCACATAATTTATCATATGCATTATGAATTTCTAAGTCTCCTATGGCACCAATTTTACAATTGTAGCATCTGCGAACATCTTCTACCATAACAACTTTATCTAGAATAACTGATAATGCACCTACAGGATCATTCTTGTATGCTACTTCAGGTATGGGCTTAAATTCAGGTTGTTTTACTTCATTGTTGACCAACTAAATTTCATGGCTTTCTATACCCTTGGTGGTTCCTGACCCGGATGCCATTGTTTTCCAAACTAGGGTTTTATAATTCAAACAAGTTTGTGAGACCTACGTAGCTCGACACTTAAGAGAAATACCTTGAATCGACGAGATCGTTGTTGGAATCTTTCACGAATTGCTTCTGAACTTTTCTTGATCTTCTCCGCTCCTTTTTGGGCTTTGCTTCTTGATCGCGATGCGAAAAATTGATTGAAATCACAATAATATACCCTGATTTCATCGCATTAAATGCTCAATTCCCAACTCGGCTTCTGAAGAAATTTCAACCTAACTCGGTGTCTACTAAATTTCCTTTATACTCAGCTTCCATTGGAGTTTTTTTTAACTCGGCATCGGTTATCATCTCGGTCGTTATTGGGAGCTCGACATCTGTTTTGAGTTTAAATCGATATCCAAAGGTAGCTCGGCATCAACATTTAGTTTTCATCTTGACATCTTGTTTCATGTAGATTTATACTTTGAATTGCTTCTTTGTCTTGGGATTGATGTCTGATATAACTTTGTATATCAGTCCCATACACTTCTCATGCTTAGTTTAATGAAGTGTGATCACTTGACCCATTGGGTGAAGTGATCCCTTCACTTGATGTATTACACTCATCTCTCTTTTTCCAAGTCTTGTTCATTTGCCCCCTTATCTTTTCAATATCAATCTTTTCTTTGCCTTTATTCTCTTCAGACTTGGGTGCCTTTGATCTTGTAGGATAGTTTTTGCTGATATGACCAATTTTCAGACAACTGAAACATGTGGTTTGGTTCAACCATCTTTTGTAGTTCCCTCTGAAATGTGTTCTTATGCAGTTCTTTGGTGTATGTCCATATTCTTGACAATAATGACAACTGTACCTAGTATTGTAATCCCAATGATGATGACTTTCTTTTCCTTCTATTTTTGCTGGTTGATTTGATGTCCACATAGGTTTTGATCTACATTCAAATGCCCTATGTCCATACTTATTGCAATTATAACAATGTCCATCAAATCTCTGAGTCCTTGTGAAATTGGATCTGCAATCTTGTGTCATATGTCCTTGCATGTTGTACTTGTGACAGAAACTCTTACTCTTGGGTGTGTTTGGTTGATTGAATCTTCTGCTCCTGCACACATTAGTAGTATGTCCCTTCTTATTACAATAATGACAAGTGGGTTTAGTATTCTTACCTTTGTCACTTCTTTGTTTAGCACTTTTTGATGATTCTCCAACTTCAGTGCTATTGTAACCAAGTCCTGATGTATCATGGGCAGATCTTGGAGTTTTCAGCAACTGTTCAAAATACTTGATGGCTTCACTTGACTTGTTGAGATTTTTTGCTACCTCTTTTTCTCTGTTCAATTCATTCTGCATCTTCAAAGTAGAGATCTCAATGTCCTTCACATTGAGTTCATGATGAAGGTTCATCATTTGAGCAAGTGTATCCATCTGCATGTTTGAGATCCTTGTCAGTTCAGTACATTTTTCTTCAAGTCTGTTTGCAAGATTCCTTTTGTCATTTTCCATCATGACCTTATCATCAACTGCTCTTTTCTTTTGTTCTGTAATTTCACATATCATTATGGCCTGTGATTCATGTTCCATCTTGAGAGATCTAATCTCTTCTGCTTGAATTTTGTTTTTCTCCATCAGTTCTGCTATTGCTGCATCAAACTCTTTGGTATCTCTGTTGGAAAATATGTTGGTGGTATCGATTTCCTTGTAGTGTATATCATTCTCAGCTATGGCCAAATCTTTCCTTTTTTTTAATGAGTTTCTCAAATTGATTCTAAATTCCTCCAAGCTATGCAGAGCAAGTTGCACATCTATCACCTAATTTTCAATGATCTTTCCAAGTTTGAAAGCTTCCATCTCTAGATCTTTTCCTCCAAGCTGTTGAACTTTTCCTTATGAGAACCTGGTAATGCTCTGATACCAATTGTTGGAATATTCAAATGTGGAAATAGTACTTATGAGAGGGGGGGGGTGACTCAGAAGTACTAAAATTTTTCCTATAAAACTTTTATGTGGAAATAAATTGCATGCATGTAAATACATTAAGTAAACATGAAACTAACACATGCATCAATAACACATAACACCTGAAATTGGTAACCCAAAAACCCTCTGGGAATAAGAAGGTAAAACTGGGGTGGGGATGATACCCACAAAAATTACTGCAACAATATTGTTTAACCACTTCTGATGGTTTGCCCTCTTAAAGGCCTGCCCTGTTAAAGGCTTTATACTATGTCAATAGTGACCTGGTTAGAGGATTTACAAACACTTAACATGAAGTGTCACCCTGTTAAAGGATTTAATCACCTATCTCTAGGATCAATGAAATAGCTGTTAAGCTAACCTATCACCATAGGATTTCCATGCTAATACAATGGCTAGAAAGTATTAGGTAAAATGAACCTGATAGTTTACAATCCTTGATTGCTGAATGTTGGCTCTGTTAGGCTTCGTCTGATCTTGATCCGTTGTGATCTGATATCTTTTGCTTCTAAAAATAGTATATCAACCACTCTATATCTTCTCCTCTATATCATCATCTTCATCATCTCCTTCTCTATCATGTCTTCTCTATGAGATATTGTCTTCCTTATAAAGACATTCAAGGATTTAGGGTTAGGTCTGGATCTACGATCCATATTCAATCTTCATTTTAGCTTAATACTTATCTTTTGCTAATTGGTTGCATGCCTTTATCATTTTTCTTATTGGCTGCATGCAAATTACATAGGAAATATAAAAGATTCGATCTGATCATTAAATCCTTTGAGATTTCCTTATGTCGGCTATAAAGACTGTTTTCATCATAGTTTGTGCGATTCCAAACTCTTATGCTGATATCCTGGATTAGTCGGCTCCTGAAATATTTCTGTTGCTCGACACATGCTGTTCTACTGAGTTACTCGGCACTTACACAAAGCTGTGTTACTCGGCATCTAAACTTTACTTGGCACCTGATCTTTACTCGGCATTTACACTTTACTCGGCACCTACACTTTACTCGGCACCTGAAGATTACTTGACATCTATTGCACTCGGCACCTATTCTTGATCTTGGTTAAGTGTATTGACACTCAGTTGTCAAATTTATTCTTTAAGCTAACAAAAAATGTATAAGGAAGTCTAATATCAGAGAGAAGAGAATCAGATCACAGAGGATCAAGATCAAAGAGAACAGATCAAGTTCCTATATTTAGCAATCAAAGGATTGTAAGCCATCAGGTTTATCATACCTAATATTCTTTAACCATTGTATTAGAGAGGAAATCCTATGATGATAGGTTAGCTTAGCAGCTATTTTATAGATCCTTTAACTAGGTGACTAAATCCTTTGACAGGGTGAAACTTCATGTAAAAGTGTTTGTAAATCCTTTAACCAGGTCACTATTACTACAATGTAAAGCCTTTGATAGGGTAGGCCTTTAATAGGGTAGACCATCAGAAGTGGTTAAACATTGTTACTGCAGTGATTTTGTGGGTATCATCCCCACCCCAGTGTTACCTTCTTATTTTTGGAGGGTTTCTAGGTTAAAAAATTTTAAGTGTTATGTGGTGATGCATATTGGTTTCTTATGATTGCTTAATATTTATATGCATGCATGTTTATTTAAAAAATATGTCATTAAGGATTTGAAACAGTTAAAAGGCTAGTTCTTCTGATTCACCCCCCGCTCTCAGAAGCATTCTTTCCAATAAGACAATCCAACAAATACACCAAAGTCTCATAAAGACAACATACGAAAACCCATCATAGCAAAACACACACTAAATTAAACAAAGGGTTATAATCATGAATTAACATCATCCGACACATTCAAAAATGCCATACATAAAGAAAATAAACACGTGCACCATACACGTGTAGTATGGGGTAAGTATCCATAAGAAGACACACGTGATAATAAACCATCTAACTAATCATCATCAATAACTGAAAATACTGAATAATCATCATACATGCATGAAATATAGAGTACCAAGTAATCTCATCATATAATCAACTAAATCTGAAACAACATCTAAAAATCTAAAAGTAATGCCACTAAAAATCAAGTATAAAACTGGCCTAAAAGAGTTTGGCAATGATAACTAAAATGCAACTTAGGGGCAAGCATTACATCGGGCCAATTCCTTCATGTTGCTCATTCCATATCTTTTGTCATATATCCTTGACTTCCACACTGAATGACTTACACAAATGACATGTAGCAATTGATCTGCCCTTGTACATATCCATTGTAGATAAATTTTAATAGTGCCTAATATAATTCATTATAGTCACCATCATCATTTCCATTCCACATCATGGTCATTAGTATTATAGTAATATCTTGAGACAATATGATTCTTTACATCTTTTAAAATTTGATGGGATTAGTTGGGCCATAGAGTGGGGTCAACTAAAAAAAACTTCAAACTCAACCACTTGATCCCTCAAACTAATCCAATTAGCTCATTTCATTAATTAGATTCATAATCAATCATTTCCTAATCATTTTAAAATTAATTTTCATCACCTTACATAGACTATCATTTTGTTCTGGGAGGTTCTAAAATTGGCTTTAAAAATTGACCAAATTAAACAACCAGGAGCTGAAACTTGTCACATTGATTCTCTGGTCCATATACATTTTCCCTAAAAATTCTTATCTCTTAACAACATCTAGGTCAAAACATGTTGACCGTAAAAGTTACACTTTTCAAACTACTTGCAATCAAACATGTTAGAAAATAATAAAAAACGTTCAATTTTGGGTTTGAAAATAGCTCATATTATCACTTGGGAGCACAAAATCTAGGGAATTCATTCATTGTCACATGGAGAGTATAATTATGTGATTTGGGATCATGACCAGTAACTAGGCACATTCTTCACGTGTGCAAAGTTGGGTTCTTAGAATTTCAAAACTCAGAACACTAGCAGAATAACGATTTTTACAAATAGACTGGACCTAGGAAAGTGTGCAGACAGATTTATCAAGACTTAACAAATAGAAGACTTGAAGTATTTTCATATTAGAACACAACTATAAAATTTATTTGGTCCCATCTATCACATTTTTAAAGTTATAGTGTCCCAAAGAGGACTATAAACAATCTAATTTTTAGTTACCAGTAAAACTTTAGAAGATGTGTTTGGAATCGCGTTTGAAAGCTAGTCAAACTAATTTGTCATAGTCTCAAAATTGAAACATAGAAATTCTTTGACATATAGAATGCAATTCAATAATAATTTTTTCAATTTTTATAAACTAGGTCAAAGTTATAACTGGTCAAACAAGGCTACCTAGAATTCCAAGCAATATGCATTAGCATAGCATAACAGTAAAGAACTAACTTTGTGGAATCCATAACCTAGTCAAAACATATAGAAAAACTTGAAATCTGAAACATAGGTTTTCTAATATTCATACTAAATACTCCCAAAGTGGAGAGTCATTAAAGTTAATTGGGTGCAATATATTATGTTGCAAACTAAGCTTCATGTCATTGTTTGGCACTTAAAAATGCAAATTTGAGTAATGCTCAAAATGACACTTCATAGAATGACTCCGAATGAAAAGTTATTATAATAGGATGTGTGCATGTATTGAATGAAAGGTGTTAAACAAATGAAACACATCATAGGCCTCGAAATGATGGTCAAGTACATATGCATGAAAATTTCTTATACGGGCTCAATTAGACTTGTTTTTAAGAATGGTACTCAAAATCAGTGCTTCAATTTTGAGTCCCAATTGAATGTATTCCTTGTGTGGAGGTGGAGGTTGAACTACATGTTCTACAACATTAACATTATTATCATTATCTCATCATAAGGTATTATAGGAACCATTCAATTCAAGAGGAGCAAAAGAAGAAGGATGTTGAACAATAGTATTAGTAGTGTACTGAGGAAAAGGATTAATATAGATTTGAAGGTTTTGATTAGGAGTAACCATAGATTTGTTCCCATTATCTTGGCCCTCAATAAATAAGGAATTATCATCAATCAAATCTTGAATATTATGTTTCAAAGAACAAAATGCCTCAATATTATGTCCAGGATGGTGATGAAATCAATTAAAAGCTTGAGGGTTAAAATATGGACTTGATGTAGTAAAAAAGTGAAGAAATTTTATAAGAAGAAGTATAATCATATTAGCACTATCTAACCTAGTCACAGTATAATGTATGGACTCAAAGAGAAGTGAACTTATGATTTATCCAAAAAATAGAGGAAGAAGTAGTGACCCTCCAAGATGTAATGACTACTTAATCATCTACTATATTAGTGGCTTTATTGATCTTAATGTAATTTTTAGGTTTTAGAATTTTTTAGGATTAGTGTGACGTTACTCTTATAAAAAAGAACATGATCCATTTGAATGGTGCTCTCTAACTGAATCGCTTGTAATTGATAATGATGAAGTGAATTACAATAAACATCTGTTGAATATCAATATTAGGCACATGGTAAGAAACATGAGAATGCAAATGCTTAAATCTACCAATAGAATCAGTCACTTTATCTTTAGGACCTTGTTTACAATGCATCAAATTAGTGAAATAAATAGGACCAATATTATTTTAAAATTATTTTACGAAAGCATTAGAAAGTTTATGAAAATAATCAATAGAATTAGGTGGAAAATAGAAACACCATTGCAAAGACTTGTCACAGAAAGTATGAGAAAATAACTTAGCTAAAATCCTATGGTCATGAGCATAGTCACTACATAGAACTTGGAAGGTCTTAAGATGTGTCACAAGATTTCATTCACCATTGTAAGCATCAAGGTGAGGAATATCATCTACTAAAGGAGTAGTAATTTAGATAATGTCAAAAGACAAAGGACGACCCATATCACATGTAGGAATATTAAACCTAGATTGAGTAAAAGAATAAAGTTGGTGTTGCAAAGAAGATACCATCTAAGAAAGACTAAGGGTAGTGGAACCATTAGAAGGAAAAACAAATAGACATATTCAACACCCTATGAAAATTGTACTCATTAGCTGGAATGGAAAAAATATAGGTGGAACACTTGACACCACAATAGGAGGATTAGGATAAGTGAAAGTAACACTATTATATGAAGGTTGTCAAGTTCGAAATGAAGCATGAAGAACAATCATAGGAAAAGAAGAGATTGAAAGACTAATAAGAGGATTGGATATTGAAATAGAAGTAGTCATAATAGGAGGAACATAAGTGGAAATGTTAGAGATAGGCACAAAATTAGGCAAAATAGGGTAAAGAGTATAAGCAAGAGGATTCATTCTTGCTTCAAAAACAACTTTATTTAAAGGCTTAACATGAGTACAAAAAAGGTGAGTAAGACCACAAAAAATATTAACACTATGTTCATCATTATAGATCACCTTTTTAAGAGCATTAAATGTAGCAATAGTATAAATATTGTGTTTTTCTTGTAAAATCCAATCATGCATTTTATCAATCTTAGTAGAAATATTATCAACTTGTTTAGGAGGAACTCTTAAAACCTCATCATCATCATGAGATGACTTGGAAAATTCATGACTCATAGAAGTATTAGGATCACGAGAAACCATAGGATTACTAAGGTTTTGAAGAATAAGAGAAGAGGAATCTCAATAAAAAAGAGCCATGAGTCTATGACTTATCCTAACAAGAATGATATAAGTAGTACTAAAAGTAGTAAATCTTATATACCAAACAAGGTAAGAAGAAACTCAGAGATCTAACCTTATGAAATGAACTCCAAAGAAATATAATTTAAAGAAAGATACAAAGCATGAAAATATATATCAAAAGAGCTAACCAAATAAAAAGTAGAAATGTTGTAAATTAGGTTCACCAATAAATGTTACATAGGAAATATGAATCAAGGATTAAAAACATAATATCATCATATAACCTACTCAAATATGAAATTATATAGTATAGAAAGAGAGAAGATAAGGAAAATAATCTTTTCAATCCCAATTCTAGAGAATTAGGTCTAGAAAAATTAGTGCTACTTGAATAAATAAGGAGCACTAATGCAAATTAGATCTAGGAAGAATAGAGGAAAGATATTCCATTCCTTAGAAAACCTACATGTATGTGCATGTAATGGAGACTAGATATATTTAGATATGATAAAAAGACAAAATGAAAAAAGGAATATACATTTTAGATCTATTTGTGCTTGTTGTTAAAAAAGGAGTCAAAATCGTCAGATTGGGCATAGAATTATGCAATGAACGAAACCAAAAAATATTTTTTCAAACTTTTAGGGGTGAACTAAATCTTTAGGGTAAAAATAGAATCTTCAAGGGTGTAGTGCACCTCTAAATGACATGCAATGTTGATTCTGATATTGCAATTTCAAAGAAAGTTGAAAAGGGTACTCTGATTTGCTACTTGTTCATTGATATGATATCTAGAATGTGCAATAATAGGTATTTTTGTTGTTGATGGGGGGTTTTCCTTACCTAAACCCTTGTTTAGGAATTACTATTGAATTGAAGTAATTGAAGTAGCATGTAAATTAAATGTACAAATTTACCTTATGAAATCAAGAATCTCTTGAATCAAATGTAATGTGCTTACTTCACCAGCAAGTTTGGACCTAGAAGATTAATATGTATGGATGTGGAAGATGAAAAAGGGGATCTTGAAGAGATTAAAGAAGATATTGAAGATAAAATCCTTCAATTTCTTGAATGCTTCAAGGAATGATTTAAGACTTGAAGGTAGAACTCTTAAGAGCAAGAGCTTATGGATGCTTGAGCACTTGAGAATAAGATGTTATGATATGAAAAATGGAGCAAATAGAAGGGTTTATATAGAGATCAGAATTAAGTACCTCTTGCAGGCTAGCTGACCTAGAAGTTAACACCCAAACATCTTGAAACAAAAGACATAAATAAAGGAGCCAAAATAGGGCTTCATCAGGGGCATATTGTTGTTGAATACAATTGGTTAATTGTGTATTGTCTTTGATGTTACACAAAATGTCATATCTTCACCATTCATTTTATGTAGAGCTCACTCGAGGGATAAAGAGATGTTCATGTGTCTACCAAGCATTCTAGTATTTTCCAAGTTCAAAAATTAGTGATTATCAAGTTCACTCAAGCATCGAAGAGAAATTCATAGAAGTTGAGTATTAACTGAGCTCACTCAATTAATAAAGGAAAATTTGGATGGAAACAATGTTAACCAACCTAACTCGATTACCATATAAACTTTGTGAAGATACAGTGTTAACCGAGTTCACTTGGCTAACATAGAAAAATCATTTCTAAGTTAGTGTCTACTAAGTGGGGCCGACTAATGAAGAATTTTGTTCTTTTGGTATATTAAGATTAATGGATTTGTTTTTTGATTCTAGCTGACTGAGGAGATGAATATTAATTATTCAAAGATGTAATCAACTTGACTTGATAATGCATAAGGTATAAGTATAAGGTCAAGTTGAGGATTCAATGTGTGAAAGTGAATAGAAGAATAGAAGATGCTTAGAGGAAGAAAATTAGAAGGATAAGAAAAATATCCTTATGGAGATGCAAAGATACATTTGATTAGGAATGATCAAGTATACAAGCCATAATTGAGATATGTAATTAGAAATTTAGTTGCATCAAAAATTAGGTCATCTCATTGTTACTCTCTAACCATTGTAGTTGTGATGTAAATCTCTTAACCAAGTTGGCTTAAAAATTATTTGTAAACCCTCTAACAAGGTGGCATTTCTATTGAAGTTTCTAAGGACCTCTTACAAGGCCACTCCTATTAGGGTGATTAAATCCACTAATAGAGTCACACCTAACAGTGTGTTTTGTAACATTTAATAGGGTTGGCTCCTAACAAGGCTCACTTCAGAAGAGTGAAAATTAGTAACTAGTTGCAATTGGTGGCTTTTCCCAAATTAGGTTTCCATGTTAAATCTTGATGTCACTTATGTTCATGCTATTTCTTTTATGTGTATGCAACTAAGTTAAGTAAAGTTAATAACAACTAATATCTTAAGATTTTCATGTTAAGCATTTGTCGAGTTACAACAGATTATCAATATTAACCTAGTGCTTGTATATTTTTTGAGCATCAATATTTTTAGTAGAGTTTATGTTTTTTATAACTAACATATAAGGGATATGGAATTTATTTTTGTGATAACTATTTCACCCCTCCTCTCTTAGTTACTGCTCTTATATTTCCAACAATTACACCCCTGATTGGTCCACCAAGGTAGAATTTCATGCCTAATTGGTCAGAGGCACACTACACCCCTAATTATCAAGTACCTAAACTCACAAGGCTATCTCAAGGCTCTAAAACAAGTCTCATGATCAAAAAATTGGGTCTAGATTATAAGGAAATATCATTGCAATGTGAGGAGTATATTCTAGGTGGATTAAATAAAGGGAAGGGAGGACCTAGGGGAAATATATCCCACCTCAACTTTAACACCATGAAAATATGATCTTGAAAGAGGATCTATTAGGATTTACTCCAAATCCACCTAGGAGTAAGGATAGAAATGGGAAGAAAAGATGAAAGAAAGAGAGAGATTGATGACTCACATTAAATAGGTACCAAACCTTCATTAAATTAGAGTGATTCCAATTTAAGATGGTACAACCAATGTGTAGAAACTAGTGGATCTCATGCATTTATGAAGGTGGATGGTCAACCTGAGAGGACCAATACCTCTCATCACAAAAGAATAATGAATTAAAGAGTACAATTTCAAGCACAAAGTTTTGGATATTAGTTACCACAAAAAAAAAAAAACTATGTTGGGCCATAGGGATTCCCATTTCCTATAGGTTTTACTTTGTAAAATGACATGATGATTCTAATTAGGGAATCACAATTTTCCTTGAAATAAATGTCTACATTGGACATTGGATTTTCTAAACTAAATATGCATTCTTTTAATGTAGTTTCTAAAGTAGTGACATTCTATAAAACCCTAGGGGAGGCACATAATGTAGAAGAGGAAACCCTCCTAGGGCCAGGTGAAATTTTTTTTGGGTTCCCTTATAAGAATTGCATAATTAAAGGTTAATCACTTGTTCTTGAACTAGTTTCCTTACTTCTTTGATTTGTCTTAATTTCTCTTGTCTTGTAAACATGGCCAATCCATCAAACTTTAGGCACCTAGAACATCGTTGGACAAAAACCATCAGACCATTTCCTTTCTTTTCCTATTTGAGGGCTTTTTATAGCACCTAGGTCATTATCCACTTTCCAAAGTTCATAATAGTCATCTTTTGAAGGGATATGTTAATTTTGGCTGGATGCTAGACCATTCTCTTATGCTCATATTTGAGAACAATTTCTAGCCCTCTAAATTCTTCATTTTCCTTAGTCCTTCTCACAAAGGGCTCTATACTTAGGGTGGTTGTTAGTTTTATATATTATTGCATGAATATTTTCATTGGTTAGGCAAGTATTAGTATTATAATATTTGATAATCTTAGTAAATTCCAAGCTATTCCTCTAGGTTAATGTTCCTAAATCATCCCATCCTATTCACAGGATGAATAATCAATATATGGGGGCATGTGGATACCTATGGCCCCAAATCAAGTGAAAATGTTCTTCATAACAGAATGAGGTGGTCTCCACCACCTCCTTCTTGCCAAATTTTTTGATTATTTTGTATGAACAAAATTTTCAACAACAACAATGATTAATGTTGAGGTGTCCTAATGTCATGAAAAGATAACCATTAAAAACTAACTTGTGTGACACATATGACCACCTAATTTTGTGTACTTGTGATGTGAAATGATTTTAAAAGGTGATGTAAGATTCTCAACCAAGTATAGAGAAATTCTCTTTTGCAAGAAATATAAAGGGGAGAACTACCATCCAAAACTGCCAAAAAATGCAAAGGAACTGCTAACAAAATTTTGATGGGCCACTGCCACCGAGCTACTATCGAGGTTATATTTAAGGGAAAATTTAAAAAATAAACTATCCCTGACCCATCCCAAAACTAATGAAACTAAGATGAAGAAACCCATGAAAGCATGTCTACAATGTCTTGGTCAAATTAAGGAGAAGCATTCAACCTGTGGGATTCCCCACTATACCAAAGCTAAGGATGAAAACTAGTAGAGATGGAGAGAAAATATACTCTAACATGTGCAAAATAGACATATATGACAATCATTTAGAAAAATCCCTGACACACTATTGAAACACAAGGTACAGTCTAACCTTACTAGTAGAGCCAAAGCTCAAAAACCAAAAAGGATGAACTCACACAACCTAAAGAAAAATAGGTAGAGGAAAGCCACCCCTGCAAAATGCTATCCATGTAATGAATTTTGGTCATTGAGGTGACCTAAATTCATGGAAGTAAAGACACTTTAATAGGAAAAATTTATCTACCCCTAGAAAATATGAGTGAGTCCAAAAGCTTTGCACTGGTAGGGTGACAAACACAAAAAGAATGAAAACACAAACTCAACAATACACGAGAGAAAACCCACAACAAAATAAAAAATCAAAGACAAGTGAAATGTGTTAAGAATGAATGTTGATGATATTCCTATGGGGAGCATCCTAGTATTGTTGGATACATGATATAGAGGTTTTGTGTCGCATTCATGATAGAGTTTGTCATAGATGTTTATCTACTAGTTTTTTGGTGAAGACTGACAATACAATAGATAGAGTTTGGTTTTCTGAGGTTCAAGTGATGAAGATGAGATTATGTGGACTTTGAATAATATTCTATAGAGTTTTTTTATGCTATAGTTAAGATTATATATAGAAACATGAAGACAATATAAAATTATTGAAGATTTAGTGAAGGCAATATTCATATAGAGTTCCTATGTAGTAGTTAGTATTGTTTGGATTGTATCTCCTAACAGGGATGGAATATAGTCATGTAGACTTAGAAAGAGGTAGAAGACATGATGAAGATGCTATGGTAAAATTTACACATTTAGGTAAGCATTGAATGAGAGTAAAGAAGTTTGTGAGCTAACATTTATTTGTAATTGTGAAAAGTATAAAGATGTAACATAATAGTAAATGTAATATCTTAAGTTGGTCCTATACTATTATTGTAAATTGAAAAATCCTCAAGGACAACTCAATAATTTTTTTTAGGACTTGGTATAAAGGAAGGATGATTTCCTTGGTTGTAATCATCCAGTATGGATAATTTGTGTAGTCTGAGTATGTGAACTTGTATGTGAGATCTAGTGAACCCAATAGCAAATATCTTTTAATCAAAGAAGTGTTTTGTGCGGAGAGGTACAATAAGTGAAAAAAGTGAATATATTTGGAAGGAAGGTACCATTGGACAATTCTATACTTGTATTATTATTAGAAGGATAGTACTAAGGCTAGGGTAAGTGCACCAAGTTCTGGTGCCAAAAGAGGGGTATAAGTGGACACTTTTTTTTTGAAATCAACAATTTCTAAACTTCAACAAGAATATGAAGATAGTTACACTCAAAATTTTAACATACGACGAAAACAAAAGTTGTAGTCCTTTGAATCTAGTTTCTAAACTACTAATTTTTTTTTCAAAATGTTTTATTTTTAGGTGCTCAAAAAAGAGTGCCATAGAAAGTGGTACTATTTATTCCAAAAAAACATAACATAGTACAAAGTGTGCCCCCCCTAAAATTTTAACTTTTTTTTTGAAATTCTTTAATCGATCTATTCAAAAGTTACTTAACACTATGTAGTTTATCCCAAATTTTTTGGGTAATTTTATAATGTGTATTTTATTTTTTTATGAATTTTTTAACTAGACACATCCCAAAAACATGAAATAGCTATGTGCTCCCCCTAGAAATGATTGAAAACTAATCTGAAATCAAAACTTCTTTTTTTCAAAGTGTGTAGAATGGAGTCTAGTTTCTAAAAAACTAAGTTGTTACAAAATTTGATGAACGGGCTAAAATCTACAGCCCAATTAGTACATGGTTTTTGACAAAAAAATGGACATACATTCAAAATAAATAATAAATGAAAAGCTTAAAATAGTTCAAATAAGAAATAAATTATATGGTTATATAGCTAACACAAAGAACTACAATGTCATGTAACCTAATTTTATTGATGCTCAACCACGAGGAACCTTGAATGAGAGCACACAAGAAAAATCAATCATTTTCTATATGTTTACAACAAAACACTTCTCAAACTAGTTTATAGATTCCAAACCTTTGGGTTGGATCCCCAAGGAAAAACCAAGCCTTAGGCTTGGTAGAATGCAAAGGTTTGAATAGCACATATGCCCTATAGTGTGTGCACACTATAGTGCACATGTGTTATTTAAAGCTTTTTAAATTTAGGTCTCAATAGCTTGTGAATGCTATAGTGTGCATGCACTATTGAGACCTAAATAGTGCATAGAGAGGGAAGAAGAGAGACAAAGAAGAAAAAAAAGAGGGGGGGATGGGTGTGTGTGTGTGAGAGAGAGAGAGATTAGGGGATGGGAGAGGGGAGAGAGAGAGTAGGCAATGGGAGAGAGAGTAGGAGAGGGAGAGGGAGGGAGAGAGGGGGATAGGAGTGTGTGTAAGAGAGAGAGAGTAGGGAATGGGAGAGAGTGTGAGAGTGTGACAGATAATAGGGGTGATAGAGAAAGAGAGAGTAGGGGATGGGAGAGAGAGTAGAGAGGGAGAGAATGAGAGAGAGATAATAGGTGGTGGGAGAGGGAGTGGGAGAGGGAGAGAGAGGGGGGATGGCAGTGTGTGTGAGAGATCTAGAGAGTAGGGGATGGGAGAGGAGAGGGGGGGGATGGGACTGTGTGGGTGTGTGAAAGAGAGAGAGTAAGGGATGGAAGAAGAGAGAGAGAGTAGGGGACAAGGGAGAGAGAGTAGGCAGTGGGAGAGGGAGTGAGAGAGAGAGGGAGAATGAGAATATGTGTAAGAGAGAGATTAAGGGATGAGAGAGAGTGTGAGAGTGTGAGAGAGAGTAGGGGGTAGCAGAGAGAGAGTATGGGATGGGAGAGAGAGAGTGAGAGTAGGGGATGGGAGAGAGTGTGAGAGAGAGTAGGGGATGGGAGAGAGACTAGAGTAGAGAGGGGGGGAGAGAGTGAGAGAGATAGTAGGCAGTGGGAGAGGGGGAGAGAGAGGGGAGATGGGAGTGTGTGTGAGAGATCTAGAGAGTAGGGGATGGGAGAGGAGAGAGAGAGGGGGGGATGGGAGTGTGTGTCTATGAAAGAGAGAGAGTAGGAGATGGGAGAGGGGAGAGAGAGAGTAGGAGATGAGGGAGAGAGAGTAGGTAGTGGGAGAGGGAGTGGGAGAGGGGGAGAGAGGGGGAATAGGAATGTGTGTAAGAGAGAGAGAGAGTAGGGGATGGGAGAGAGTGTGAGAGAGTAGGGGGTGGCAGAGAGAGAGAGTATGGGATGGGAGAGAGAGTGCGATTAGGGGATGGGAGAGAGTGTGAGAGAGAGTAGGGGATGGGAGAGAGAGTATAAAGGGGGAGAGAGAGAGTGAGAGAGAGATAGTAGGCAGTGGGAGAGGGAGAGAGAGAGGGGGGATGGGAGTGTGTGTGAGAGATCTAAAGATTAGGGGATGGGAGAGGGGAGAGAGAGGGGGATGGGAGTGTGTGTTTGTGAAAGAGAGAGAGTAGGGGATAGGAGAGGGGAGAGAGAGAGTAGCCCGAGAGAGAGAGAGTAGGTGGTGGGAGAAGGAGTGGGACAGAGAGAGAGAGGGGGTGGATGGGAGTGTGTGTAAGAGAGAGTGAGTAGGGGATGGGAGATAGTGTGAGAGAGTGAGAAAGTAGAGGGTGGCACAAAGAGAGAACAAGATGCAAGAGAGAGAGTGATATTGGGGGAAGGGAGAGGATGTGAGAGATTTTAGGGGGATGGGAGAGAGAGAGAGAGCATAGGGGATGGGAGAGAGAGAGAGTAGAGAAGGAGAGAGAGAGATAGTAGGCAGTGGGAGAGGAAGATAGAGGGGGATGGGAGTGTGTGTGAGAGATCTAGAGAGTAGGGGAAGGGAGAGGAGAGAGAGTGAGAGAGACTAGGGGATGGGAAACCTGAGAGAGAGTGAGAGTGAGTAGGGGATGCAAGAGAGAGAGTGAGAGAGAGTAGGTGGTGGGAGAGGGAGTAGGAAAGGAAGAGCGAGAGAGTAGGGGATGAGAGAGAGTAGGCAATGGGAGAGGGAGAGAGAGAGGGGGGATGGGAGTGAGAGAGAGAGAGTAGGGTATAGGAGAGGAGAGAGGGTGAGAGAGAGTAGGGGATGGGGGAGAGAGAGAGTAGGTGGCAGGAGAGGGGGAGAGAGAGAGAGAGAGAGAGAGAGAGAGAGAGAGTAAGGGATGAGAAATGGGAGAGAGTAGGGAGAGAGTGAGACTAGGGGATGGGAAAGGGGAGAGAGACAAGGGGGAGAGAGAGAGAGAGAGAGAGAGAGAGTAAGAAATGGGAGAGGGGAGAGAGAGTAGCTCGAGAGAGAGAGAGAGGGGGGATGGGAGTGTGTGAGACAAAGAGAGTAGGGGATGGGAGAGGAGAGAGGGTGAGAGAGAGTAGGTAGTGGGAGAGGGAGAGAGTGTAGGGGATGGAAGAGGAGAGAGAGTGAGGGAAAGAGTAGGGGATGGGAGAGGAGAGAGAGATAGAGAGTGAGAGAGTAGGGGATGGGAGAGAGAGAGTGAGAGAATAGGTGATGGGAGAGGGAGAGTGAGAGAGAGAGTAGGGGATTGGAGAGGAGAGAGAGTAGGGAGAGAGAAAAGGAGTAGGGGATGGGGGATGGTGGGATAGGGAGAGATGTGTTTTGATATATAGTTCATATGCACTTTATAGTGTGTACATGCTATAGTGCATACGCACTTTGTGAAATCACCAAAAAATGGTCAAAAAGAAAGTTTGGGTCCCTTTTGATCCATATTCTACCTTTTGTCTATTGTGTATTCTATTGTTATGATAGGAAACATGGGTTTCAAGTTGTTGAAAGTTAGCAAACACTATTTGAAGACTTTTTCAAGCTAGTAAACACCAATTTCAATCATTGGATCGACTTTTTGAATACTCTTTCTATAGAAAAGGTTAGTGCAGTCCTTTTTAAATATTATTTTTTGATATATAGAGACAAATTTGATTATAATTTGACATGTTGTTTAATATATAGTGAATTCATTGAAATATGTATGTTTGAATGAATTATTATTTAGAAATGGTTAGAAATTTGGCAAGTTGTTTCATAAATGTTGTGTATTCATTGAAATAATTGTAATTTTTATATGTATTTGAATCATTTGTAATTTACAAATTGTAAGTAATGAAGATGTTTGAATAATTTGACATGTAGAAATCATCATCATGCCAAGGAAGAAACCAAAAACTCAAACAAATATTGAAGATAGGGAGAGAGATTTGGAAATTAAAAGAGATAAAATAAAACTACTACATGAACAAAGAAAATTGCAAAGAAATAATGAAGAATTGACTTTTGAAGAGGATCAAGAACCACCAATACAAAGAAACAAAGAGGAAGAATTGGAAAGACAAAGAGAATGAATGAGATTGTTACGCTCAAGAAGACAATTAAATTGTGAAGCTACACCATCTTCCAATGTTGGAGTCATATTATCCTCTCATTTTGAAGAGACACTAATTTGTACATCTGACAATGTACATACTCCATCATGTCATGTTGAAGGAACAACGTCAACATATCAAGTAGGTGATATTCCATCTTTTGCATCTTATTTCCAAGGCACATCATCTTTTGTTCAAGGTATGTAGAAAACTCAACCTTATGTTAATGTTCAAAATGTTGAGGGAATGAAAGAGATTATAACAACTTCTAGAATTCATTTTAGAAGACCAAAATATTTGATTGATATTGATAATAATATTTTGAAATCAATGCTTGACAAGATTAGCAAGCGTACTTGTCGAAGAAAAGTTAATTGTATGTGGAGATTATTCTTTGAAGAATTAAATATTATAAGTCAATGCCAATTATTTATTGAAATGATGAGGAATTTGAAATTTAGGCCTATCATGAAGATTCTTGGGCTAAGAACAATGGATGATTCAAATGAAAAAATATTATAAAGGATCTAATGAGTACTTATGACAAAGTGGGTTCTAAATCACACACCAAAGATAGTAATATCACAAGATGAGTACTTACATTGACAATAGTAAGTACCCAAATGAAGAAAGCTCCACTCATGAGAAAGAAAAGTAAAACATTGAAAATTGGTAGAGGTACTCTAAGGAGAGATTTGCTAAGGTGTGAGAGATTGGAAGATCCAACAAAAAATGAGTTATGAACATTTAGCGGTAGACTGCCATAAGAGGATAAAGAAATTAATGAAGCTTTGAAATCATTGATTGAAGATTTTTGGAAAAATAACACAAGTCTTTCCCCTAATCAAAGAGATGTTGTAAGAAGGAGGATTGGTAGCCAAAATTGCGACCCACATGCAAAATATTTTTTGAACTCAACTCAGACAAAAATTTTTGCAAAATTTATTAGTATGTATCCTCAAATTCGAATAAGTCAAAGATTTTTTGAGATGGGTAAACTTTCTCATGTGAAGATAAATCACACATGCACAACTTGTTGTTGTAAATTACATATTGAATTTTCTAACCATTTTGATGTTTTTAGGCATATATTTGTGTTTTTGCATTCTAAGTTTGTTTTGTAGGATTGTGACATAAATGAGCCACCAAAATTTTCAAGAGAATTCATATCCAACATTTTATGTGAAATAGGGGATGACCAAAAAATTTACAAGACATCATGCTTGGATGGTACATGCTCATTTTGTGGTTCTTTGCAACTTTTATCAACTTGTGAACATATGGATAGTACACATGCAATTGGAAATAAAATAGTAGATTATGAAAAATTTAAGACAGTGACATATGCTCTAAAAGATGGGAAATAGGGTAAAAGATGTGATTTAGTCATTAAAAAGATTCCAGTGTATGATTTTATGGAGATTTTTTGTGAAAAGATTATTTACGAGTATGCAAGGCATACACATAGAGCTCAATGGCTAGATTTGCAATTCAAGTTGTGCAATGATACATTTCCACCTGATACCATTGTTTCAGTTGTAGACTTCGTAGAGAATTACACACTACAACCACAAAATGAGGTGCAAGAAAAGTATTATACTTCTCAATAGTTTCCATATTTATTCACATAACATTCATGCATTCACCTACAAGTACTCAGGATGATAGGATGATTTTGAGGGAGTACTATTTTTACATCAGTGATGATCAATTACATTCTACAAAGTTTGTACATGGTTGTTTTCAACTATTTTATGGACATTTAGCTTATAGATTCATAACATATTGTTAGCACATTATTTGGTCAAAAAATTGCACATCTCAATTCAAGAATGCATGGATGTTCTATTGGTTAAGCAAGATGCATAGGCTGTGTAGAATTTAATATATGTAGAATTTCACAGAGGCTGGTCATGGAAAGGGAGAGCATGATGGTGTAGGCGCATGCATCAAAAGAGCCTTAGCTCATGAAGAACTAAAGTAAAAAGATGGAGCAATATTGACAGATGCAAAATCTATCATCAAGTGGTGTAACACTACAATGGGTTTAGGTAAGGAAGGTGAGTCTACGGTTCATAGATTTTTTTGGTTGATAGATAATACTAACATTGCACCATATGAGGATTGTTGCACACTAACAGGATCTAGTGAGTTGCACTCTTTTACAAACTTTAATGTAAGTTCATGGAGTATCCACACACACAAAATGGCATGCTATTGTCCATCACGTGTAGAGGAAAATTGGGATTACTATGAGTCAATTGAATGGGTGGACAAATGGGATATATAGGTTTTGGACCCAATTGACACATATCATCCCCCACAAGCACTGAAAATGGTATATATGGATTTTTCTATTGACTTTGACTACTTGTCTAATCTAGTGCAACTTAGTAATATATATATTTATATATCTTTGTAATTTCAATATGTAACTTTATAACTTTTACCTAAGTATTTTCTAAATTAATGACTACATTTTGTACATTTGTCATTGCAGGCTATGTTTTCTATATTATTACACCTAAAGACAATGAAGAAGGGATAGATTATTTGTGTTGTTGTGTCCAAGCTAAAAAAAAATTAGATCACTCAGTTATAGATGGTGAAGGTTTAGAGTACCATATCAGTGCGGTGGTTGTAACTAGCACATGGCTTAGATGATATTCTATGAAGAACCCTAACTTGTGGTTATTCGAGGATTGGCAAACAAAGAGGAAGATTCTTCATTATTCAAACCTTATTGTTGCATCAAATGTCCACTTGATAAAATATGGTGGAAAACCACATAATAATATTCTTTGGATAGTTCGCGAGTCAAACCATCAGGCAATACTTGAGACATTAAAATGTAGGGGTAAAAACACAGATTGTGTCACTGTTTATAATACCAAAACCTATTTTGGTCAAAAACTAAAAATACTCGTTTATAGATCTCAAATTCAATATCATCATTATATAAATTTTTGAGTGTTTTGATTAGTTATAATATGTTATAATCTCAAAATATTATAAGTTGATATTTCAACATTTCAAAAGATGCTCTCTCAAAAAAGGAAAAAAAAATAGTAAATCATATCAAAAAAAATTTAAATTTTTTTTTAAAAAAAATTATCTTTAGAGGAGAGAATCCTCTTCATGAATATGTAATTATTTTTCAAGAAGGTATAGATTTGATAGGGAAGTTTTGACAGGAGGAAAAAACTGTTGGATTCTAATAAGGTCAAACTTGAGTACTTATAACAAAAAAAATATAAATGAAAAATAATTATTTCTTTTTTTTTTCCCTAGCTATACATGTCATCTATAAGATATTTTCAAATCAGAACAAAAAAAGATGATTTTCATAGACTTGTTTGATGGGAACTTGTTGGAAATATTCAAGATATGACAAGTTACTGAGAGGGGAGGGGTGAATCAGTAACTTTTAAATTTCAAACAATAAAACTGCATACTGATATATTCACCATTCATCCAAGTAACCTACTGTAAGCATGAAACAAAATCATTTGCAACACTTGAACACACAGATTTGGTGACCCAAAAACTTTCCAAATAGACAGTAAAACTGGGGTGGGGATGAAACCCACAAAGCTTCGTTACTGTAGTATGAAGTTGGCCGGTTAAGGCTTACAATGACCACTTCTGGTGATCTACCCTGTTAGGAGCACAAAGGATTGCTAGATCCACCTTTTTAGAGGATTTACAAACATACAATAAAGTATGCACTCTGTTAGGAGATTTACAAAAGACTGTTAAGTCTACCTTGTTAAAGGATTTACAAAAACTGATTCACCTGTTAGAATGAAACAGTGGATCTGATTACAACTGATTGCTGATAAGATCTGCTATGCTCTGATTCACCTTGATGTGATAGATAAAACTTTTCTGCTCCAAAACTTGACCTTGTTGAATACCTTCACAACTCAGCACACATACTTTCGCACGCATGTATTTCTTTCACACTTTCGCATTTTCATTCATTACCATTGCATTTGAATAATAAAATACATTGCATATATATATACCATCCAAATAAACAATACATGCAAGGTCGGCCAAAACAACAAGTGCAAATCTCTATACAAAGTCGGCCCAAGGTAAAAACTTGGGTTCACTGAACTGACTCGATGTCCTTCTGATACTCGGTGTCCACTGCGTTACTCGGCATTGTCATGCACTCGGTAGAAGTGAAGGCAGGGTCCATACTAAACACTTCGAGTAGTTCTAAACTCGGTAACCACTGGAGACTCGGTAGAAGAGATGTCACTCGGTGAACACTTCTATCTGAACTGTAGCTCGGTGATCAAAGGAAACACTCGATAGAACCTTGTGACTCAGTGATAGTTAGTTTCCTTGATAACCGTCTGAGCTTGGTAAAATTAATTTCCTTGATAACCTCAGGAGCTCGGTTATCATGAAGTTCTCGGTCAATACTAAGTACATCTTCACTCGGTCAAAACTGATTCCTTTCTTTACCTCAAACACTCGGTAAACACTGACTTCTTTGTTCACCTTGATCACTCGGTAAACACTGAGAACTAGGTAAAGCTTGGCTTACAAAGGAATGTCTGGTGAAAGCTCGGTAAGCATTCAGAATCCAATAAGTGTTGTAACTAATGACAAAAATGTATCATAATGCCAACAATCTCCCCCTTTGGCATTAGTGACAAAAACACTTATGAGACAAAATTTATCTGACATGCTGATGACTGATTCTGAATATACATAGCTTCGTTATATACAACTCCCCCATAGAATGTACATACAGTATTTACATGAGCTGTATATCTCTTCCTTTGTACAATTTCTCCAAAAACACTTATTCACCCATAGTATACATATCCAACAATAATCTCCCCCTTTTTGACAATAATGCCAAAGAATAAAAGAATATATATACTTATATGGAAACACCAAAATGAGAGATGAACTCTGAATGTACCTGAAGAATAAGCTGGAGAGTCTTATCCCAATTCTCTTGCAAAATTTTGCAGGTGGAAAGAGCTACTTGAACTTCAGCCGAAAGTTTAATCACATGATCTGCAATGGAGAAGTTATTATCACTGATTAATGTCTTTGAATGTGCAATGTGCTTCTGCATTGAATCCATGATGGGAAGGATCATGTTTTGGATATCTATCAATGTAGATCGGATCCTTGCCTCTTCTCTCAACAACTTTGCCTTCTTCTCTGACAAAAATTTGATCTTGAGGTGATGAGATGAGCTTGAACTGGGGTCAAGCTTCAAGTTCTGTGCGCTCACCTTCAGATCCTCATCAATTTTATTTAGTTTCTCTCTTATTCCCTTAGTGTACTCGGTAACATCACAAAGCTTAGCAAAAAAAGATGTTACATTATTAAAAGAATTTTCCATATCTGCCAAAACTGAGGTTAATGCAACCTGATTTATTGCAATGTTCTCGGCAATGTGCCCCAACACCTTATTATCAAATTTCTTTGCTGCACGCTCAATCAGCTTTTCTTGTCTGGAGGCATCTTCATTGAATTGATTAACTGCCTCTTCCAATTGAATCAAAATGTGTTGAGAAGTATCAACATCAACACCTATAGCCTCAGTAATTATGTTCCGGGCATCCTCAATTATCCTGTATTCCTTATCCCTTTTCGATCTTAACTACATCTGAGTAGCCTTTTTCTCAATAAGTTGACTAGCATACCTCATTTCTTCAATGGTAGCATTATCAAAGTCAATCTTTGGAATTACTATCTCTGTGTCCAAGTCAATGTCTTCAGGAATTTCCTTTCCAGTGATCATAAGTCTTAATGGTTGCTTTTGTTTGACTTCTGAGATGACTGGTTTGACCTTTGGAATAGACACAACAGTAGAGACAGAAGGACTAGTAGTAAAAACTGGGATGCTTGAGGGTTGAGTGCCAATAGGAGTATGTAAAGGGTCAAAAATTTGAGTACTGGCCAAAAATGGTGATACACTCGATAATATAGTATCTAAGCTCACTGTGCCTGAAGTAGATGGTGACAAAATTGTAGAACAAATTGGAGTAGTCAAAATTGGAGAACTCATAGCAATACCAATTGATGATGATGGAGTCGAGGAGGCCAACTCGGTAGATGAAGAGGGGTGCAGCTCGGTAGATGAAGAAGGATGCAGCTCGGTAGATGAAGTGGTAGTCACTTCCACTGATGATACCTGGAGCTGAGATATGGCAGGTGTAGATGGTAAATCTAGTGTAGATGAACCTACTGAAGCTGACTCCTACCTTGATGATGTCACAGGTTTAGCTGGGGAGTGAGGAAGGGATGCAATAACTGCTGCTGCAATTTTTACCAGATCATCCTCCTTATCTTCCTCTTTAGCTTCTTCCTCTTTGTCTTCTTCCTCTTTCTCTTCCATCATTACATGCAACTCTCTTGGTGTAACTGTGATAGATGGAGCACTATCTGATTCATCACTGCTGCTGCTGCTGTCATCATCCTTTATTTCTACTGGGTCTACACTAGGCTTATGTAGATGATAGATGTTTTTCCACATGTTTGTAGCATCATTTACAACATGCTCTATATCTTTGATCAAAATCAAACAAGTGTGGAATCTGATCATCATTTTACCTTCATAGGTTTTCAATTCATATTTTACCTCTGCTCCAATGAGACTAGGCCGAAGATTCTTCAGGGATTGCTCATATATATCTTTTACCATCTTGGTGGCTAACTCCCATCTTGACTGTACTCTCTCCAGTAGTTCTTTAGAGATATGAGGAGCAATCTGGTCTGGGGAGTATTTCCATTTTCCCATTTTGTTAAGTACTAGTTCCTCAATCTGTATTTTCTCTGCATCAGTCCTTGTCTCAAATTTCAATGCCTTGAAATTTGTGATGCCAGCTCCTTCTTCCAATGATTTGAGCCTTTTCTTGAATGTAGGTGCAGGCTTGACCAATACAGGTTCCTGAATACCTTTTCTTGTCCTCCGAGTAAATACTGCAGTAGGTTGCTTCTTGGGCTTGGTAATGATTACCTTGCCTTTCTTCTTTGCTGGTTGCTCTTCTTCTGATTCTTCTTTTCCTTCTTCTTCTTCTTCACTTTCTTTATCTTCACCTTTTCCTTCGGTGAGCATAAGAGGACCCATTGCAGTTTTCAGTTTGGCCACTTTCCTCTTACCTTTGCTGATGGCCTGTGGAATTTTGATTTCCAGTTCAATTCTGGCCTTTGCTTCATCATAAGTACCAAAAATCCGTTGCCTTGGGTCTACTGGCTCATTTACCAGTGCTTCAATGATATCCCTTGTTTCATCAATATTTACCTCATATGGAAGAGGTTTCACCCATGCAACTCAGGATCTAACTGCCTGTATGTACACCTTGTCACACTCAACCATAAAACATACGTCATCTTTATATTCTTCAACAAGCCTAGGAGGAATTCTGAATTGGTTATTCATCCTCTCCTTAAAGTCTTCAAAATAGTTATCCATGATACTATCAAAATTTTCTCCCATCTCTGCTATAAACTCTTTAATCTGATACAAAATTGGGACATCTTTTCTCCATTCTACGGTTCCCTTTGATGGAAAGAATTTTTGTACATAAAATAGTAAACATATTAACAGAGATCCAAACTTATAAGGGTTATTCTTCGATGTCCTTATACTGTCCATGTTCTTTTTTAACTGCTTCAACATTACTTCTGACAGATCAAACTCAAGATTCTTCTTTACAATTTTCAGGGCCAAATCCACAGCTTCACACGGTACACTATTTAACCTGCTGGAACTATATAACTTATATGCAATAATATGTATGCCAAATCTTAGTTCCGGATCTGTTACAGTGTTAACCTTCAAACCTCTACCATCCCACTTGGCTAGGGTTTGCCTCTGTAACTCATCCCGTCCTAGGGTTTTGGTGGTTTTGGCTTTGCTGAGCATCGGGAGACCCGTGATTTTGTGAATCATCTTCTTGGTTATCAAAATGGGTTGTTCCAACCACAACTGACCATTATGCACTCGACTCAAGATATACCTAATCCATTTGGTTTGGAAGTTTCTAGGCATATGCGCGATGTGAGTCAAACCTTTAGTTTCCAAATGCTTGTGCTCGATTTTGAGAGAACCATTTACACATAACTCCACTAGGGCATTATCCATGTCCAATGTCCCTATTTCTTGAATAGCACACTTAAAATGAGTGCGAATGTCATTCACAAGGAGTACCTTG
Source organism: Cupressus sempervirens (assembly GCA_028749045.1). NCBI lineage: Eukaryota > Viridiplantae > Streptophyta > Pinopsida > Cupressales > Cupressaceae > Cupressus > Cupressus sempervirens. The sequence continues at coordinate 771,031,431 of CM053786.1, forward strand.
GGTGGAATCTATGATTGAGCTCCATTGGGATTGAGTGATTCAGCGATGGCAGGAACGAGCTTGAACGTAGGTGCCTTCCATTATGTTCCCTTCACAAGCATTTTGGAACCCTTCTTCGCCTTGCTGCTGCTGGTGCTTGCGGATGCCATTACTGCTCAGTGAGTGAAAAGGTTTCGTAAGAATACTTCGCTGGAAAACCTCTTCAAATCGCTTGAACTCGCTCGAAAGCCCCTTTTTTTTTTGTGTAAATCTCGAATTCGCGGTGAAAAATGAGGTCAAAATTTGCCCTTTTGATGAAAAATCTGCCATTGATGTTCAGTACGGAGGTAGCTGCGATTGACACACTGTCATCCACTAGCTCAACTTAAACTTCGCAACTCAGTGACCAAAAGAAAATAGGTTAAACTGACCTTAACTCGGTAAGAGAAGAACCAACCATGCTCGGTAAGTGCAACTTGGTGAAAGAAGCCTTATTGCACCCGACTGAGCTCGGTAAGGTCATGTACCGACCATGATCCTGATGTATCTGAAATACTGATTTGATCATATTTTCATTCTAGGACTGCTTAGGATATTGCTTTGTAGATACAGTCCTGGTCTTATCCTGATGAGTCTTAATTGGAAATGGTAGAGTCACTCACTTCTTGAGTGATCATTCCATCACTTGAATTATCTGGCTCGGTAGACTTAGGAATCCATTGCTGCTTCATTTGCTTTTGAATATTGTCTACTTTGATTTTCTTTTCATCCTCGACTTTCTTTATGTTCATGCAGTTTTTATATATATGACCTAGTTATGTACATGTATAACATCTTACAGTGGTATCCCTTTTTCTTAGGTGATGCCTTGCACAGTTTATGCCAGTATGACCATATTCTCCACAATAATGACATCTGCACCAAGTGTTGTAGTCCCAACCAAATATTTCTTTGACAAGTTGTTCAGCTGGATTAAATGATTTGGATTTACATTGTGATGCCTTATGACCTTGCTTTTGGCATTTGTGACATTTACCTTCAAATTTCGGTTTCTCTTTGCATTCATTGGCTTTGTGTCCATGCTGATTGCAATTGTAGCACTTTCCATTAAATTTGTCTTTTCCATTGCTCCAACATCTGTTAGATGTATGACCTAACTTACCACAGTGGCTGCAAGTAGGTCTTTGATTCTTTTGAGTACCCTGTTTGGAGGATTCACCTTCTTCCTTGTATCCAAGGCCTGCTTTACCATTTTGTTTATGAAAGTTTTCTTCATTTTGCAGATTCAATTGATCCATGTCCTTTTGAGATTTTACCATTCTCTCATTGACTTATTTTTCAGAGATTAGATCACTTTGTAAGCTTGCATTGATTTGCCTTTCAGTAATTAAGTCATTTCTCAAATTCTCATTCTCAGATCTTAGATTCATAATTTCTTCATTTGCATTAGATAATTGAGTTACAAGATTTTCAAGCTGAGAGGATTGATTATTCCTTACCTCTAAGTCTTTAGCTACCTTGTTCCTTTGCTCCAAGATTTCACATAGCCTGATGGACTGGATTTCTTGTTCCCTTTTGAGCTTTCTTACTTGTTCCTGCAGAGATCCATTCTTTTCTAAAAGTTCTTTGATTGCTTTGTCAGCTTCATCTGAACTACTTGTTGGTGAGAGATATTCAATCTTTTCTTCAACATACTGATGGTCATTCATTTGCCTTGCAAGTTCTTTTCTTCTTTTTAAGGATTGTGAAAGATGCTCTTTTGCTTCATTGAGTTGAGCCATGGCCATTTTCAGATCTAGCTTTTCATTCTCAATAGTTTTGTCAAGTCTGAATATCTCCATTTTCCTTGATCTTTGCTCAAGCTGTGAAACTTTTATCTTGAGAACCTTATAGCTCTGATACCAATTGTTGGAAATATTTAAGATATGACAAGTTACTGAGAGGGGAGGGGTGAATCAGTAACTTTTAAATTTCAAACAATAAAACTGCATACTGATATATTCACCATTCATCCAAGTAACCTACTGTAAGCATGAAACAAAATCATTTGCAACACTTGAACACACAAATTTGGTGACTCAGAAATCTTCCAAATAGAAAGTAAAACTGGGGTGGGGATGAAACCCACAAAGCTTCGTTACTGCAGTATGAAGTTGGTCAGTTAAGGCTTACAATGACCACTTCTGGTGATCTACCCTGTTAGGAGCACAAAGGATTGCTAGATCCACCTTGTTAGAGGATTTACAAACATACAATAAAGTATGCACTCTGTTAGGAGATTTACAAAAGACTGTTAAGTCTACCTTATTAAAGGATTTACAAAAATTGATTCACCTGTTAGAATGAAATAGTGGATCTGATTACAACTGATTGCTGATAAGATCCGCTATGCTCTGATTCACCTTGATGTGATAGATAAAACTTTTCTGCTCCAAAACTTGACCTTGTTGAATACCTTCACAACTCAGCACACATACTTTTGCACGCATGTATTTCTTTCACACTTTCACATTTTCATTCATTACCATTACATTTGAATAATACAATACATTGCATATATATATACCATCCAAATAAACAATACATGCAAGGTCGGCCAAAACAACAAGTGCAAATCTCTATACAAAGTCGGCCCAAGGTAAAAACTCGAGTTCACTAAACTGACTCGGTGTCCTTTTGATACTCGGCGTCCACTGCGTTACTCGGCATCGTCATGCACTCGGTAGAAGTGAAGGCACGGTCCATACTAAACACTTTGAGTAGTTCTAAACTCGGTAACCACTGGAGACTCGGTAGAAGAGATGTCACTCGGTGAACACTTCTATCTGAACTGTAGCTCAGTGATCAAAGGAAACACTCGATAGAACCTTGTGACTCGGTGATAGTTAGTTTCCTTGATAACCGTCTGAGCTCGATAAAATTAATTTCCTTGATAACCTCAGGAGCTCGGTTATCATGAAGTTCTCGGTCAATACTAAGTACATCTTCACTCGGTCAAAACTGATTCCTTTCTTTACCTCGAACACTCGGTAAACACTGACATCTTTGTTCACCTTGATCACTCGGTAAACACTGAGAACTAGGTAAAGCTTGGCTTACAAAGGAATGTCCGGTGAAAGCTCGATAAGCATTCAGAATCCAATAAGTGTTGTAACTAATGACAAAAATGTATCATAATGCCAACAGAACTACACCTTATTTTTTTTATAGCTGAAAATAGGATTTCAAAATAAAATAAACTAAATAAGTTCTTACTTAGAAAAATTATAAAAATTATAGGCATAAAATTCATCCAATTCGACACATTTCATCACATTACATCATCTTCATATTCTAAACACAAATAACATTTTTTTGTCATTAATGTTGAACTGTCACATTCTGATATCTTGTTTCTTTATAAAAGGTGACACAAGTTTGTGCATTTACCCATAGAATATATCCAATTGGTTGATTAGATTGAATAGGGAGAGAGGGAGAGAGAAAAAGAGTTATCGATTGGATCCAAATACAATGTTGCAACCTCTCCCCCAAGACTATTCACATGAAAAAGTGGGTATTGTTAGTATGTGTAAGTGATAAGATAAGTTTAAATCACAAATTTTATGTTTTGATTTATTTAGAATCTAGATACATTATTTGAATTTATATTAGGTTCTTTAATAGGACCCATTTTCAGATTAGTCATTTGAATAAGTGAAAGTTTTAAATTTGTTGTTTAGATCAAAATGCAATGAAAGAATGTGAAAATTGTTAGAATGTGAATGCTTTGTGATGTAAATTCATGATTGTGTGCATGTAACCAGAAACTTCAAAATGGAAAAAGCAAGGATACAATGGGAGAAGTTTCCAAGACTCATCAAGCCATTCAGTAAGCTGCTTGATCATTGCTAGAAGCTCAAACAAATAATTCTTTGCATTTGGAACATTGTTACCAATAATGATATTATGACTAACATGCTTTTATCTTTTATTTTTTTTGGCATCTATAATTATTTTAGATAAACTCCAAAACAAATTTATATCAAAATCACAAACTTATAAAACCCATCTTATAAATTTTTCAGATGTTGTCTATTTGGAAGCATTAAGACCAAAATGTATGATCTTTGGTTCACTCCTAGTTAAAATATTCAAGTTTTTAGCATATGTATGGGTTTTGGGGTCAAATCCTTTAAGGATGACCATAGGATGTTATGTTTGTTCACTCTTGGTCTCAAGATTGCAAGGTTGTGATTGTCTGGAAAAATCCACTCCCTTAAGGATAATCATAGGTGGTTGATAAATATTTTATTTGAGGCAAGATGAAAATGAAAAGATAATTTCAAAGGAAGATGAGAGGCACATGACTACAAGAATTGAAAGAAGGGATGGACAAGACTTCATGTTCAAGATGTCTCAATTGCAACAATATTTTGTCATAAGTATGATAGTTTAAACTTTCACTCAACCTTCACAATTAAGATTTATATATGATAGTTGTGATGTATAAATAAATTTTATCCATTGGATATTGTCATCATAGTTATGACATTGTTGTGATAGTTGTGTTGTGCAAGGGATGGATAGCTTCCATAACTGACCATAACTTTCAAGGTGGGTCTATCATAATTGCGACATCTAGTTGAATTATTATAAATAAATAAATAAAAATTTCCACTAGCATATATGTATTTTATACTCATGTTACTACAAAGGGTGTGGATGATGACTTGAAAATCCTTACAAAGGGAGGCACTCCTCTATGTTTCTTGATTATTGACAAGAGAGTCCAATAGATTGGTAGTGAAATGAAAGATCTCAAGACTACCATATAAAAGGGTGCACAATTTGTGAGTCAATTAATTGGAATTAAAGATAATTACAAGTTCTAAAAGTACCACAAAGGAACTAAAATAGAAAAATCCCCATAGGCATGAAACATGTTGTAGAAGAAGAAAAGGAGTGCCACAATATGAAATATGTTTATGCATTGAATGCTCTGACTGATTACTAAGTGGAGTCAAACATGGTGCTTCTATAAATGGAACATTATGATATGGATCTTTCTTACAAAATATTATTAAGGATTTAGGTATAGGACCTAGTGGTTGTGCAATTTATGTTCGTGTAAAATTCAATATTCACAATTTTGACCTCTTGAAAAAACTTGTGTTTGTGGATGGAGCTATGTTATGTGCACAATTACCTAAAATGCTTATTTGTGATTATATCTTTGAGGATCTAGCTAGAGATGGGAAATTAATGCAAGGATGGTGGTGATGATACTTGTTTCTTAACACAAAAGCTCTTAAACTAGGCTAGGCTTCTTCCAATCCTACCTAAGCATAACATATGCATTCCTTTTCAAGTCTCTAAGGTTAGAGACAAGGTGAATGGCCTATTCCTTGTGCCACTTTCACCTATTCTAGTTCTCTCTATCTACACCTTCACAAAATCACACAACAACCCCCTTACACCTCACCACACAACACCTCGATCACCTTGCACCTCCAGGATCTTTATCAACACCATCTCCCTATAATCTTCCAAAGGAATTAAGTCACTACCAATACAAGACCTTCATTATTCATAAGGTTCTAGACACCTTAGAGACATCAAAACACCAATACAAAATACTCTATCTCATAGCCTACCTCGGAATGTAGGTTAAAACTCAAATCCCTTAGATCATCTACCAATACTAAAAGTAGATTCTAATACCTTTTACTACAATTTTCTTTTTCAATTCCAAAATCTGACATTTTGACTTGCTTATTCAAGCATATAATTAAAATACTTAGGCCTATGCTACTGGACATACAATCCTCACTCAAACTATGACTCTTAACAACCTCAATCAACTCTACATATACTTCATTACCTCATTAAAGTCTTTCAAATTGCTGATGTTTGGCTCCCAATTATTTACAAGATCTTTAAACTGTCAAACCCTTGTATTGATGAGAATTTTATTGCTGATTACTATGGTTCGCTTCTAAGCTCCAATATCCTACCTTTCCTTCTCTTTCAAATGCTTCTTTAGTATCTTATGAACAAAAGAAATCTCCCAACAAGAATTTAGACCACACACCAACTTTTGCCACATTTTCTTTATTTTCAAATTGTTGATTCACTATTAATGTATGCAGCAGCAAGTAACTTGTTGATTTATGCGCATCTCCCTTACAAGAAACAAGTTAAGGTGTTAACTTAGTAAGAGGATAAATTAGAACAACTATGGGAATTGTTAATACATTCCACTATCTCCACGAATGAGAATATGTAATCATTATCACACCATATTCTGAAAAATTGTAGAATTTACTATCCAAACAACAAGTAATATATTCTTGGTAATAATATTTAATGATAACATACAAATGTTCTATCAACCAAAGAAGTATTATGCTCTTTTCCATAAATAGGAAACTTTAAAGATCATCACCACCACAAATTCCTAAGAGAGGATAGAAGGATTATAATCTAAATGCCAATATAGCAGCAATATTACACCAAAATATTAATTTCCATTTCACAACTATATACAAAACACTTCGTTTATCTTCTCCACAAATTCTCCTCCCCTTCACTCTATATCTCTCTCTCAATATGAGATTACATTTATTTATAGCATAACATGACTCTTTACCTTCCTAAGAAGTTCTAACAATATGAATGACTATTCATCTTCCACACTTTCTCATTTTTACACAATTTGTTGATTGCACTTTTTAGCAATTTTACACCTTTTCCATATTTTGCATTTTAAGTTTTAATATACTTTCCTAGGTACCTTAAAAGGTTTATCATCATCGTATAACATCTTAATGCTATTATATATTCCATTTATGCCTTTGCATGGCATTTTTTCACTTTTTATTCACAGTGACTCATAACACTTAAAACATGAAATTGGTCAACATGACCTTAATTTGAACACCTAATAACATGATATGAAACCATTAATTTAGAATCTATCAAGACTCAAACCATACTAAATAAGATTCAAGATTCCATTGGATATGATTAGAGTGCCCTACACTAGAAATTCTTGTTGAAGACATGGAATTTAAACAAAATTATTAGGTTGATGGATATCTTCGATTGCCAAGGTCTAGGATGGTGTAAAGTTGAGAAGAAATGATGGTGGCATTTATTCATCAAACCTTGTATACAATGATTTTTAAAGATCTCATTACAACCAACTAACTATAAAATAGCCAAAGAGAAGAGTGGACATGATAGTAGTCAGTGAATTTCACATTTGGCATTTGAATGTTTGAGGAGTTTGAAGGCATTTTTAGAATAAGAATAATTGAAAACCAGATTTTGGACAAAATTCAAGACATTAAAAATCATAAATTCAAGCCTAAAGAGGTGTAAACTTGTATATCTAGGAAAGAAAATTAGAATATAAGGAAATATCACACACGTATTAAAGTGGTTAACTCAAATTCTATTTATACTCTTAGCATTTCATTTCATGCGGTAGAGAATTTTTAAGCACATACTTGATGATAAGAATACATGATGATCAGTCCATCCTACTCTCCCACTACATGAATATTGAGTTGTGGAGAGATATAGAACCAAACCTTGTAGTTAGACAAAGAAGTTTTTCCAAGACATTATTTTCATTTAAGTTGTTCTATTGTTATGAAATGGGTAGATGTTCACTATCATTTGTCAAGATTCAGATTTTGATCTTTAATTGCTAGTAATATGGTGGATAAATTCTCTGTACAACTAGGTAGTATGTTAGTTAATTTGAAGATGCTACTAAAATAATAATTTTTCTCACAAGTTGAAATCAACTTGAAAGAAGAGGGAAACCAAGATTTAGGAGCATGCAGATGGTCTAGATTCTAGTAAGAGACATTTCAATGAGCTTGGCTACAAGTAAGAGATTTGAAGAGAAATGAATTTGTTCAAGACCTTTGAAATTTTATTTTCAATCATGACACTCTTCACAAGGATAAAACTAGCCTATGTGTTGATTTTTTCATAAGCTTGGCATGCAACTCTTGTTCGGGGATGCGGCATTGTTTCTTTTTCTTACAATGTTTGTTGTAGTTTCCATGACAAAGATTTGTTCTTCATTTTTGACAACTAGTTCCTTGTACTTTTGGGCTAGTCATTCGGTTGGCCTTATTTGGGGTCCATGTATATATTTGCAAAAAAAATTGGATATATTGCACTTAATGTTTATATTTGCACATATGTTTTTGAAAGAAAAAATTGGTGTACTTAATGTGTATATCTTCAAAATATTGGATAACTGTACATGTGGTTTTCAGATTGTAGAATTATTGAACAAGGTATTTCTTCACTGAATTCCATGAAAATCACTATGTATTTCTTTAGTGAATTGCATTAAAATGTGCCTATGGGTTGCAAAGCACTTGAGATATAAATACAATTTTACTATGCGATATCGTTTGAGTACTTTTCTTGTAAATATACATTGTTTCTATGAATCCCAATAAGTTAGTTGGTAAACTTGATATGAAGATGAAATATATTTAGTATAAACACTATATATGTTGTCTGTAATAAACAAATGACAAATACAAAAACTATCATTTTTCTTTTTTCTTTTTCTTAAGCACTCTTTCTTGCTTATCACAAACTGTGATCAAACACAAAGAATTATCTATTTTATCCCTTTTTCTTCTTCACATTTTTCATGCAATGATCCCAGCTCATCCCTATAAATATGTTCCATTTATATCTTCATCTACTACATCAACACAACTCTTATTTCATATTGATTACTTATTTGGACTATCTTTCTCCCATTCATGTTCCATCAGACATTTGATCATTTGAGAAAATAAACTATTTAATTCCTTCTTGTATTCCTGATCCATAATAGGTGCCTTCTGGTGCATTTTTTGTTTGCATAACACTCTGGTATTTTAGGCTTGATCTCTATTCTAGTGTTTCCTATTTTTATCATATTTCTTTTTGATTTCTATGAAATTTTATTCAAAAGTTGATAATGTAGTCAAGGCTCACCTAATGGGATGAAACTCAGTTAAAAGATCCATAGTTGGATGAGAGTAAATATTTCACCTTAGAAAAAGAGTTTCGATTTCCAATTTGAATGTATTTTGAGACTATCTGGGTGCCTTTAGTATTTCTATAATCATCAATATGGGACATTCAATGATCCATTCTTGTGAGTATTATTTTTAATTAATTTTGTGGGTAAGTGGGACAGAGTTTGACCTGTGTGGCTTATTAAAATTTTGGGAGCTTGTTCTATGTGAAGTTGTTGAGGGATTATGGATATCTTCTTGTCATTCTATTCTGGTATAGCCATATAACAAATCTACAAATCCACTCCCAATTCATATTAGTTCAACACCTTGCATGCAACAACATATAATGTTATCTTAGACTTTAGGTTGTCATTATAGATTGTTATTCCAAAGTATTTGGGAGTTATATTCACTTTGATGACTATTTATGCTAGTAGGAGTTGATTGTGATTGTGAATATATAATTGTTGTCATAAAGAATTGTTTACACTAGTACTTCAAACTTATATCAGCTATTAAAGACACATAGCTCATTTTTGCCAAGTTCAAGTTGATGGTTTATACTAGGGAAAAATATGTGTAGTACAGTTACTACACTATGTTCCAGATCCAACCCACATGGTATATCTATGAATTTACTTGACTTGTTTATCAGCTACTTCGTTGTCTCTTGCATTGACAACACTATTAAAAAGTGAGGCGACATGCCTTAGGACTTTGCATTTGACCCATATACTTGAGGGTCTATTATAGTTTATCATTACTATCCAATGACTACTCATCACTTCATTTCTTACCCTCCATTAGTTCTATCTCTCTAACATGGGACTAGTATTTTTATAAGTCTCATTTGATTGTTATATTTTTCTAGTAACCATCTCCATTGAATAGTATCTAAACATTACCAAACTGTGGATGCTATTAGCATCTTATAAATCATTGTCTCACTTATATGGGTTGATGTTTCTCAATACATAGCCTATGTTCCTTTGTATGCCACAATCTTAGATACAAAAAAAAAAGAATATCAAAGATTAAAAACATCCCATCAAGAGAAGACCAAAATTGAGTTTTCAAGAGATTGACGAGTGTCACAAACTCCAATGGTACCATAGGAGTGCATAAAGACTAAATCATTACCAACCAGATAGTAGTATTTGGATGTTTATGATTGAATTTTTGTATTATGCCTATAAAATCTTCAAACCACTGCCAAAATCTTTCAAACACTTAGTGTCAAATTTTATATCAGAAAGGTCATCATCCACCCCTTATTCTTTCATACTATACTTGCAAAATGTCAAGAAATTGCACTAAAACAAGTATATTTTATTGATTTGAAAGAAAGTTTACAATTAGATCTTCCCTCTTTGTCCATTTTTGAATGTCTCAAGTTGAAATAGGCTATTTCCAACCATTCCACTCAACCATCAAATGGTTTGAGCCATTGAGACTCCTAAACCAAAAAGTTGCTTACCAAATTGTAAAAGTTGCTGACAACTTTTAAGCAACTTTTGCCGCTATTGCAAGAAATGTTGCATTTAAACTTGATTAACACTTAGAAACCTTGTTAGACTTCCAAACCCCTAAGACATACCTAGAAAAACATGAAATGACCTAACATATCATCCATTAGGACCAAATTATGCCCAAGGTTTATAAACACACCAAGGGGTCTTGTGTCCTTAACAAAATGGATGGGTCATAGGGAGATCATGAGATCTATCCCTTGACCTTATTATAAAAAAATTGATGAATGAAAGTTAGGTGCTCTACACCATAATTTTTAGTCTTTTGGCCCTTATTCCTATCATAGATGCAATAATGATTTTCATTCTAAAATTTAGGCTTAACCTTGGGTTCATAAGGTTTGTAGTTATATGGTAGTGTAATGATCTTATTCGATATGAAAGTATTCAACACTAGTTCAAGTGAGTCTATTAGAGGTGTACAAGTGTGCTTAGATTTGGCAACCCATGATGGTTTACCTCTACTAGAGTCATTAAATTTGTTTGAGTCAATATTCAAGTGGAAAAACATATTTTTTTATAGTTTGAATATCATTGGTCATTGGTCAAGTTGATCACATTAGGCTCCTTCCTCATTTCTTCCATTTTTTTCATAAAAACTTCTAAAGGTGAAGGTTCCTCCTTTTGAATCAAGTTGTCAATATTGAGGTTGTGTGAAAATTTTACTCCTTGAGAGAATAAGTGCGCGAAGAATTTATCTTTTTCTTAATCCAAGTTCAATTTCATGAGCTTTTGTTAATATTTATCTTGTTAAAATTGTAAGATCTCTTCCTTAGTGATTTCTAGATCTAGATCATTATCTTGTGAACCATGTCTAGTATGTTTTGATCTTTGGGGTGAAAGTGAACAATGTCTAGAAATTTAATGGATAAATCCTTTAGAAAATTATCATGCTTCTTCCATATAGCCTTAGGTCATTTTCCTTGGAGAATCTTATATCTAGTTGTAACTGGCATGAATGAAGATACAATAATTCAATAGGATAACTAGAATAGACTTGATTTTCAAACTAGGTTAGTAATATTTCCACTTTTCCAGAGTGATGATGTAAAAAGAGAAAAAAATGCATAAAATGTTGTCCTCTTGCATAAAATGTTGCCCTCTTGCATTTTTCTCCACATTTTTCCATAACATCAAGAAAATAAATTAACGATTAGCATACCCATTTCACTTCTATAACATATCAAAAGATAATGTATGGTTGTTTTAGACCAAGTCTATACTGTTACACTATGGACCACTTTTTAAACATAAAAAACCCTACATTTACAAAGGAACTATATGGAATAATTATCCCCCAACTATAAAACTTGGAAAAGTATATTAATATGATTCTAAAGTGAGGATTATTCAATTAGATTGAACCCATCAACTCTCTATATGTTCTTTTTATAAAACCCTCACCAAACAAGGCCAAAAACTAGGGCCTCTTCAAATCTGACCAAGAAATTACTTCCAAGACCTGTTAGTTGATCCTACACCATGTTTATGATGATTAATTTGACTAATTTACATAAAACCATGGCCTCCTTTAGGCAGATCTCCCGCTGCTATACCTATGGCATCAAATTTGATGCAAAATCTACAACCACAATCTACAACCACCTCTTGTAGTGCCTAGTAGCACCCAACCCACTGCAAGATGCCAAGAAAATTTACCAGCCTCTTCCCAATGCTGACCTCTATCTTTCCAAGTGGACTCCACTTCTCCAAGGTCTTACTCTCTCCCTAGGGTTCACAAAAAACTTGGGTCTCAATTAGGCTTTAGGGACACTAGCCCTCAACTAGGCCAAATAGGGAAAATTAGAGAACATGCTTTCAAGGATTCAAAAAAAGACTTTTTTTGTCATACATATACCTATCCCACTAGGATTCATCCACTTTCAAGGTTCAAACACCACCAATAGACCTAGTTCCCAAATCTAGGCCTAGGAATCCTAGTAGGTCTATTTCTAGTTTTCAAGGGTTAACTGCCAAATTCTCCAAACAAAGTGACAAAAAAAATAAATTTCTAGATACCCTTTTCTATACTCTTGAAGCTCCCAAAGTCTTATGGGTTCATCCTACTCGAGCATACCCAAACACCAACTAGGTTCGTAGTCATAATAGGCCTAATTAGGCTAGCTTTCCAAAGAAAGTGCCTAGACATGGGATCATATAATCAAAATATACACTTGGGAATCTTCCTCACCATGCCAAAAAATAATTCCACCCTTCCCTTGGGTCACAACGGAAAGTTTGGGAGTTCTAGACCACTTCTTCATTAAAATAGGGTCGAATACATGGTGATATTCAGCCTAGGGCCTGCAAGCAAAATATAGCAAACCACATTTTTTGCCCTTGAAAATTTTCCATATGTGAAAATACTCACCTAACATTTTTCCCACCAAAAATCAGCCTAGTCCCATGGCTGGGTTGCAAGTTAGAGGTCCATGAATGCAAACTAGTCACGTTACAACACTAACCAGGTAGCCCTTATTAAAATAGTAATAAATTGCACAAATGAATAGATAAAAACTTAAAACCAAATGGAGATGAAAGGAAATTCAAATAACTATCCAACCATATCACTCTTTCACATGTTACAGTCTGTACATGTCCGTACAACAGAAAAAGAAGAAGAAGAAATAGTAGAAAAATTAGATTTTATTGCTCCAAAACACTTCAAATCCATACAACCAACACCAGTGTAGGTCTGTATGGTCATATCATACATATATAGGTCTATCACAATGGTTATAACCACATTTCAAATGGTGGTGCCAACTTTTACATGTTTAAGCAACAAAATTGCAAAGTTGTCAGCATTTTTGCAATTTTGCTTGACAACTTTTGCAATCTTTTGCAATTTTTCACATTTGACCTCTTAAAAACTTGAAACTTAACCAAATGATTCTAAGAACATCTAAAATCATCTAGGAAATATTAAAATCCCTTTTTCCTTGAAAAATCAACTATTTTTCACATTTTTGACCCCTTGGTTCAATTTGGCACTAAGGTTTATAATTGACACCTAAAGTCCAATTGACCTTACATCTTGGGTCTTATTAAAAAAATTTTCAATCTTGTACCTAATTTACAACTAAGACCTCTACCAATTTTACTTGGTACCCTACACCAAAATTTAATGCATTTTCATGCACCCAGGCACTCCAAACTTGTCTAGTTGAATGATCATTAATGCAAGGTACCAAGCCAAATAGATAGTTGTCATCCTAGTTGTGAATAGAACAAGGTTGGAAAATTATGTAATAAGACCCAAGATGTAAGGTCAATTGGACTCTAGATGCCATTATAAGGTAGAGTGCCAAATTGAACCGAGGGGTTACAAATGATCAATATAGGTGATTTTTCAATGCAAAAAGGATTTTTATGTTTCTTAGAAGGTTATAAAGGTCCTTAGGGTCATTAGATTAAGTTTTAGGCATCTAGGAGTTAAGATGTCAAAAATTGCAAAAAATTGCAAAAGTTGTCAAAGCAAAATTACAAAAATTCTAACAATTTTGCAGGAGTTTGGGAATTGGTGAAGGGTTGAGCATTTGGAGATAAGTTATTTAGTGTTTCCAAACCTTTTTCAAGTCATAGAAGTGGAATCAAGTGAAAAATGTAAAAATTGCACTTTTTGTGCAAAGTTGCATTATTAAAAGTTATAAAAGTTGCTCATATTTGCAATTTAGTGGAAAAAGGGTCATGGGATCGAAATATCTATTATGTTAGCTCAAAGTGTTTAGGTAAACCCTAGCCCCAATCTCCTCCTATCCCATTGAGTACTCAAACATTATTGGGCACACCAAACCAAAACATCCCTGAGGGTCACTAAATGCCATAGGGCAACAATATTTGATGAGGCATATCTAAGAGCTCGTATGAGGTATGGATGCAATTCTAATTCCTATAGGACTATGTTATTGAGAGCTACAATAACCTCTCTCACTTTTTGGAGATCTTACTCTATTTTGATTTTGTAATGCCATCTTGGGTGATGCTAAAACTTGTAGTGTTGGCCAGTACAAAGTTGCCAACTGCCAAAGCTCTCCCACCTTTCATCGTGGGATTGAACTATCTATTCTGTTACCTCTAGGTGGCTGGGAAAACCCTATCCCCAAGCTCATCTCATCCCATTGAGAGCTTGAACATTATCGGGCATGTTGAACTGAAACATCCCTAAGGCTCACTAAATGCCATAGGGAAGCGATCTTTGATGGGGCATATCTCAGAGCTCGTGCTAGGTATGGATGCAATTCTAGTTCCTATAGGACTGTGCTACAGAGACCTACAAAAATCTTTTTTTTTTTTTTGGAGATCTTACTCCATTTTGATTTTGTGACACCATCTCGGGTGATGCTAAAACTTGTAGTGTTGATTAGTACAAAGTTTCCAACTGCTAAATCTCTCTCACTTTTCATCATGGGATCAAACTATCTATTCCATTAGCTCCATGTAGTCAGGTTATTCCTATCCCCAACCTTGTCCTATCTTGTTGAGCACGTAAACATTCTCAGGCACGCTGAACCAAAACATCCCTCAGGGTCACTAAATGCCATAGTGTAATGAGCTTTGACAGGACATATCTTGGAGCTCGTGTAAGGTATGAATGTGATTCTAGTTCCTATAGGACTGTGTTGCAGAGACCTATAATAACCTCTCTCTTTTTAGAGATCTTACTCTATTTTGATTTTGTGATGCCATCTTCGATAATGCTAAAACTTGTAGTATTGGCAAGTACAAAGTTGCCAACTGCCAAATCTCTCTCACCTTTTGTCATGGGATCAAACTATCTATTCTGTTAGCTTTGGGTGGCCAAGTAAACCCTATCCCTAAGATCTTCCCATTCCATTGAGTGCTCAAACATTCTCAGGCACGCCGAACCAA
The DNA here is from genome assembly GCA_028749045.1 of Cupressus sempervirens. Taxonomy (NCBI): domain Eukaryota; kingdom Viridiplantae; phylum Streptophyta; class Pinopsida; order Cupressales; family Cupressaceae; genus Cupressus; species Cupressus sempervirens. The sequence goes on from CM053786.1 coordinate 771,046,837, forward strand.
AACATCTCCAAGGGTCACTAAATGCCATAGGGCAATGATCTTTGACGAGGCATATCCTTCAGCTCGTGCAAGGTATGGATGCAATTTTGGTTCTTATACAACCATGTTGCAGAGACCTTCAATAACCTCTCTCCCTTTTTGGAGCTCTTACTCCATTTTGATTTTGTGATGCCATCTCGAGTGATGTTGAAACTTGTTGTGTTGGCTAGTACAAAGTTGCCAACTGCCAAATCTCTCTCACCTTTCATCGTGGGATCAAATTTTCTATTATGTTAGCACCAAGTGGCTGAGTAAACCCTATCCCCAAGTTCATCCCATCCCATTGAGTGCTTGAACATTCTCGGGCATGTCGGACTATAACATCCCTAAGGGTCACTAAATGCCATAGGGCAGCGATCTTTGACAGGGCATATCTTAAAGCTCATGTGAGGTATGGATGCAATTCTAGTTCCTATAAGACTATGTTTCAGAGACCTACAATAGCTCTCTCAATTTTTAGAGATCTTACTTCATTTTGATTTAGTGATGCCATCTTGGGTGATGCAAAAACTTGTAGTGTTAGCTAGTACAAAGTTGCCAACTGCCAAATCTCTCTCACCTTTCATCATGAGATCAAACTATCTATTTTGTTAGCTCTAGGTGGTCAGGTAAACCCTATCCCCAACTTCATCCTCTCCCATTGAGTGCTCAAATGTTCTTGGGCACGCCAAACCAAAATGTCCCTAAGTGTCACTAAATGCCATAGGGCAACAATCTTTAATTGGGCATATCTTGGAGCTCATTCGAGGTATGGATGTGATTCTAGTTCCTATAGGATTGTGTTGTTGAGACTGACAATAACCTCTCTTGATTTTTGGAGATCGTAATCCATTTTGATTTTGTGATGCCATCTCGAGTGATGTTGAAACTTGTAGTGTTGGCTAGCACAAAGTTGCCAACTACCAAATCTCTCTCACCTTTCATCATGGGATCAAACTATTTGTTTTGTTAACTCTAAGTGGCTAGGTAAACACTAGCCCCAACCTCTTCCCATCTTGTTGAGTGCTCGAATGTTCTCGGGCATGCTAAACTAAAATGTCCCTAAGAAAGACTACAGAAAGCATTACATTCCAAGTAATGATTGGTTTGGATGTACGTCATAGACTAAGTGAGATGATATTCATGAAGGGTTTTAGATAAAAGGCTACTATGATTTCCAAAACAATGTTAATGATAATTAGTGCATAAGGTAAAGGCATTATGAAGGAATGAGATCAAAGGAAAATATTCAAGGCAACAATAGTGAGTGTGATGAACAACTTTTTAAACCTTTGTAGTAGTGTAACTATCAATATCTCTAAAAAAAATCGTAAATCTTTATCAAAATGCTAATTTCTATGAAAACAATGACATGGTATTAAACTTAATACTCCAGTTCATTTCTAGGACTTTGTGGTAGGGTTAAAGAAAGTGGAATCGTTTCCTATATAGATGGAATAAGTAAAAGAATGTCAAGTGGCAAATTATGATCATGACAATCTTTAAAATCGTTCTAACTTTTCTTTCAACTGAGCACGACAATAATGCTTGGTCCAAACAAGTTAACAAGTACATGTGAGAAGCCTATGTAGTAGTTATGTGCAAATGGAATAGAGGTGTCCAATTGAGATCAATGATTGATTAAAGTATAATGAAAAACCTCTTAAAAGGTAGTTGACTACTATATCACATAGATTATAGTCATATGGTAAAAAGCATGGAGAACCTTTATGGTAGAGGTATATAAGAACTAATCTAATGGATCATATGATAGTGAATTTAAAAAATAATAAGACATAACGAGACAAAAATCTTAAAAAATCTAGTAATCATGTGTAATACAATAGGAGACATTTAGTACTATTTAAATTAAAATATTTCAAGGATCATTTAACAAAACACCTAGTTTTGTATGTGCAAGATGACTCACAATCAAATACTACAATGAGTTGCAAAGTTGTGAGTTAGTTCATAAAGGGATAACCATGAAGGAACAATCACAGTTCTAAAGCTATGAAGAGGAGTTCCAAATGCCATTTAGGTTGTGGTAAGTTGGTAGTTTGAGGAAACTTATTATCTACTCCTATTTTTTCAATGTTGAACTCTATTAGAATAAATTTACAAGTTTCACCTAGCATGAACTAAGAATTCAAAAAGGCTTTCAAATATTTTTGCATACATGTCAGTGCACTAGTGATATATGGTGATTTTGAGGCTACACTATATCAATATATTATTATATTGTTATGACAAATTGTGATCTAATGAATAAGAACCTAACAAATCTAGAGGTCCAAAGTTGTGCAATTGTCATAGCATTAAGGATAAGGCATTGAAATAGTGAGGTTTTCCCTTTGGAGAATGTGATAGTTATAGCATTATGGAAATAGTAGTGTTAGATAAGATGACAATAGGCACTCCAAATTTCATGGCCTAAATGAGCAAAAGGATTCCAAAAGATGTCAAAACAATGAAGTTCATGGTTGTCTTGTTGGTGATGTGAAAGTTATTTGTATAGTAGATAAAGCATCAAATTCAAGAAGTTAAAGAACAAAAAGGTTTAGCAATGTAGTTTGTCACAGATGAACATGGGACATGCATCCCATTATCTTAAAGCATTGGCATAATACACTTTTAAGGATATTAATGCCATGAAAGTAGAGCCTTAAGCTAGGAGACATGGATTGAATGAGGTCAAGCAATAGATATATGGAAGTTCTCTATAATAGCTAAAAAAAATTAGATACTTGCAGCCTCTATATTCATCATGCATTAGTTATAGTTTGTGACCAAGTTTTGAAAGGTTTTGTAAATTTCTTCAAAGATACCTGTCTGCTACCAGTTTTTGAGTTGTTTATCATGAAAGGGTTGTAAGTCTTGTCTCCACTATGGAAATTCCATGGTATTCTATATTTTAAGGCTAAAAAACCTAATGTATTATGTTATGCATGAAAGGGCCCTAAAAGTTAGTGCAAAGAATTCTTTGACCAAGCCCTAGGCAAGCTAGGCAATGCCCAGCTAGGGACTATCAGCAAAGAAGAGCTCTTGAGAGTAAAGCTTGAAGAATGAAGACTTTCCCTTTTTAGGGATTGAAGAAGGGTATGAGGAGGTTCTAACTTGTGGAGGAGGAGTCTTGATGAAGTGTGGAAGGTGTCTTAAAAGTAGGGACAACAAGCAGCCAAGAAAACCCTACCAAACCCACAATTTTGCTATTTTTGTTGTACCGCTTGTATGCAACCTGAGACCCTAAAAATCCTTGAGCATGGGTCCTATGTATCAATTTTCCTTAAGGCTAGATGTGTTGGAACTCTAAGAAAAAGGAGCTATTGGGCCTAGAAATTCAGGTGGAGGCCTAATTAGGGGATCTCCTTATAGCCCTTTTGTGAAGAAATCTTGAAATCGGGTACAAACCCATTGTTGTTATCCATTCAAGCACAATAAAAGTGTTCCAATAACACCTTAGGACATCATGGAAACCTTGGTTAGAATTGGGTGTGCTATGTTACCCTAGTAGACCTATAAAACCTTTAGAGGGATATTGTTCCTATAAGAGTAAGGGAGTGATGCTACAAGTTTGGATTAGTTGACCTAGTGAGGAGGTTGGGAAAGGTCAGGGGATGTTATAAGTAGCAAGATATTCTATAGACCAAATAGGTGTATAGAAAACACCAAGATCCACATATAATATACAAGGTCGCATGGGGATGGGGATACTTGGGGTACTTAGGGTACATGTACAACTATTTTTTATAATAGGGGACAGGGGTACTTGGGCATGTCAAGCTTTATTTTTAATTATACTTTTATATTTATAGAAAACTTGAATTTATGAGTCATGAAAATGATTTTTCAAATCAAGAATAGTGATAAAGTCTGCAAATGTAATGTATTGTTTTCAATTTCAGATTTGTTATATGCTTGTAATAATAATTTATGACAAATGTTTAGATGCATAACATAGAAGGTAGGTTTAAGCATGAACAAGAATATCATAAATCATATGAAAATGACATATTGCAAATGATAAATTTCTAGCTTTAACACTGATAAAGTTTATTGTTGATCAATATTGTATCAAAGTTTCAAACTGATTAGGTATTGAATTAAGCTTGATAAACAAATAATAGAGAAGGAAAACTTTAAACATGAACAAGATCATAAATCATAGGATCATGACATATTGGAAATGATAAAGTTATACTTAAACAGTGATAAAGTTTATTGTTAATCAATATTCTATCAAAGTTTTAAATTGATTAGGTATTGAATTAAGCTTGATAATCAATGAGGTGATATACAAACTAAAAACTAAAAAAAAAAAATTAAAATCTCAATCAAGGTCCTTAGCTATGATGGTCTCCACTGAGTACCCAATACTTCAGATATGTGTACTCGATACTTGGGTACATGGGTATGAGAACCAAGGGTGTCATTCATGAAGTAACATATAATATATTATGATAACCAATAATTTCACCCATGAAAAAACATATAATATAAAATGATAACCAATAATTATTGGAATATTCAAATGGGAAGAGTACTTCTAGTAGGCGGGGGGGGGGGGGGGGTGAATTAGAAGTAACTAACTTTTATCCTTTTAAAACCCTTTAAAACACTTAGCTAAAAATAAAATGCATGCATGTAAAAAAATCAAATAACCATAAAATAAACACATGCAAGTAAACACATGACACCAGAATTTGGTAATCCAAAAACCCTCCAAAATGAGAAGGTAAAACTGGGGTGGGATGATACCCACTAAATCACTGCAACAATAATTGTTTGACCACTTCTAATGGGCTGCCCTGTTAAAGGCTTTACACTATGTGAGTAGTGACCTGATTAAAGGATTTAAAACACTTTACATGAAGTGTCACCTTGTTAAAGGATCCAGTCACCTCTTCAAAGGATCTACAAAGTAGCTATTAAGCTAACCTATCAACATAGGATTTTCAACTATCTAATACAATTGCTAGAAAGTATTAGAAATATTTTGACCTAATTTCTTACAATCTTCAATTGTTGATTTTAGGCACTTGATCTGCTCATTTTGATTTGATCCTTACTTGATCTGATATTTGATCATAGCCCTTAATCTATTTTGATCAATTGGATATGTAATTGCTGCTCAATTCACTAAGTCTTTGATTCCCCTGATGTTTGCCATGTTCTACAATTTTTCTATCTACTTAGCAACTTCCTTAATTTCTATTAATAAACTTAAAATCATGGGGTCTAACCCTTCTTATAAATACTTCGTAGACTTAGGGTTTGTAATGAAATCATGAACTCAAATTTCTCGCTCAAATCCTTGGATTTAGCCTATTGGTTGCATGCTATCTACAATTTTTTGATTGGCTACATGTTGATAGCATAGGAAAATGCAAAGATTTGATCTTATCTTCTAATCCTTCATGAATCATCCAAAAATAGTTTTGCATCTAAGTTCGTAAAGGCACAGACTTATATGTTGATTTTTTATTACTTGGCACATACTGGATTATTGGTGCACAACACATATACTATCCTACTTTGCTCAGCACCTATTGTACTCTATCTTGCTCAGCACATGTACGAATCTAGCTCACTCAGCACATGAAGCATTCTAACTTGCTCAACATGAACTGTGACTCAGCACCTATATATCACTCGGCACCTAAAGTCACTCGACACATGTTGGAATTCTAGCTTGACACATATTGTATCTTGACATACATAGTGTACTCGACTTCTATATGAAAAGTGGTCAAGTGTGTTGACACTCAAATGTCAAAACCAAACCGAGACCAAAAATCTCCCCCTTTGACATGAGTGTCAAAAACATTTAACTAAGCATTATTTATCTGACCTTATGAGTACATGATCCAATCTATTTGCCATATATATAAAATTTGAAAAACTTGTTCAAAATTTTGTAAGGAACAATATACCTTAAAATTCTTATAACTCCCCTTAGAAGATTATGCCATTTCATTCCTATAACCAAATTTCTATGTTGAATGTACCTGATACTCTTTTCCTTTTGCCCTGTTTCTGTAATCTATTCCTAAGAGTTGAGTTGTTCTATCTTTTGGCTATCTATAGTCTACAATCCTTCCCCCCTTTATCTTTCAAAATAATGAATGAAATAATGTAATCAAAATGCTTAGTATTGTCCCCCTTAGTTATATCTTCCCTATTATTTCTCTCCCAAAACATTATATATATATATATATATATATATATATATATATATATATATATATATATATATATATATATATATATATATATATATATATATATATATATATATATATATATATATATATATATATATATATATATATATATATATATATCCCTTATTATTATTTCTCCCCCTTTTTGACACTTATGTCAAAGGGTGTTAAGGAGTAATACCATATTTCACCAAAAATGTCTTTTTTACCTCCAGTATCATCTTGAGAGCTACATCCCAATTCTCCAAAGCAATTTCTAGTGACTTATGCTAGATGGCAGTCTCTACAGCAAGATGTACAAGCCCATCAAGTGTAGAAAGATTAGGATCTTTCTTTAGAACATTCTTTGCATAGGCTTGCTCTTTGTGGAGTACCTCTAGATGTGGGGTAATGGAGGACTGTATCTACATCAATTTGGCCTTTATATTGGCCTCATCACTTGCTAGTGTAGCTAATTCTCTTTGAGTGTGAAGCAATTGGGAAAAATGCTTCTCACCTTGAGCTAGATCTTTTGGTAGTTGCATGCTAGAAATCTTTAGATTTCTTTCCAAGCTCATGATCCTTTGGCCTGTCTCTTGTGTGAAATTAGAAAAATCACATAGCTTGTTGTACAATGAGAAGATATTCTCAAGTACAGTTTTGACCTTTTCAATAGTCTTGTCCAATTCAACTTGTTGAAGTGCTATGCCACTGGATATTTTCTCATTCACCTTTCCTTGAAACTTCCTCTGAGACCATTCCATAAGTTTGACGTTGGTATCCTGGTCTTCACTTGTCACCTGGTCAACTATATCTAATAATTGTTCCATTATAGGCTTTGACCCATCTGGTGATTACAAGCTAAATGCATCCATAAAGATGGCCTTAATCTCATGTAGTGTTTGCTTATGTTTATACTCTTTTCTAAGTATTTCTTGTCTTCTCCTTCTATTTAATGCATCATGCATCTTTGTAATCTACTCAATGGTGATAGTCTTTGAGTCATAAGAAGGTATTACTATCTCTTCATCTAGGTTAGGATCTCCATGGTGAAGTAACCTAGTCACTTTGGTTGAGCTCGAGCCTGGTGTAGAGATTTGCAAAGGCATTGCATCAATGCTTGGCTTCTGAAGAGTTTTTGTAGGAGTGCCTTTTTTTGGTAACTCTACCAGTGTTTGGATTGTGGCCTGCTCCTCTTCTTTTGATTTATCCTCCTTTTCCTCATCAGACTTCCCTTGATCAATGATAATTACTTGGGGTGTACCTTGGAGTTGTACTATAGGATTATATGTATCAATCTATCCTATTGGCCCTATCATTGTATCCTTCCCTTCTTCTGTACTCAATTTTTGAATGGTGTCACCTACTCCTGATGTGTCAATTGTTGTAATTTTTTGAGATGGCCATAAGAGCATTAAAATTTGAGTACCTATAGTTGTAGAGACAAAAGGTGGTTCTTGTGGTTTCACCTTGTCTCCTATTGGTGCTACTACTACCTTCTATAGCTCATCTACACTCACCAATATAGGATTTGTGCATAATTGTGCCTATAAAGTTGATTAGTGAAGGATCTTCTTGAGATCCTTTGTAGTCAGTGGATTGATGTTCTGAGCAGAATTGTCAGGAGTATCCTTCATAGTTATAGTGTCTGCAGGTTTGATGGTTACATAAGGAGGGCTATGGGGCGACATTTGTGTGTCTTGCACACTTTGTTCTTCTTGCTGCTACTACTCAACTATTTCCATATCTTCTCCCTTTTTTGTTTCCTCCTTCCTTTTTCCTTATTCTCTTCCTCTTTCTTCTCTTCTCCTTTCTTCTCTTCATCTCCTTTCTTTTCTTCACCTCCTTTTGCTATTGTCTCCTCTTCTACCTTCTCTTCTATTTTCTTTTCCTCCTCCACTGTTTTGGCTTCCTTTTCCTACTCACTGGCTTTAGCCTTATTTGCTTCTTAATCCTTGTGTTCAATCAATTGGTATATTGACTTCCACAATTTTGTGGACTTATTCACTACATCTTTAATTTTATTATGCAGAATACTAAAGGCTCTATATTTTGGTGCAAATTTGCCACCATGTTTCTTAGTAGCCTTAGTAATTTGACCTCTTGTTAGATCAGCCATCACTTGTGCCAGTGTTGATTCTCTAATTTCCTTCTCCATCTTGAGACAATAGTGCCATTTTTTTTCAATGATCTCATATAATTCCCTAGGCATGGTATTGTCTAACTCTAGAGGTGTGTTCTTAAACTCTGCCATCATCACATACACTAATTCCTTTATCTTGTTTTGTTATTCTCTACTTAACTTATTAAAATCAACACTTTTCAAATCAGTAAAATCTACATTTTCCCAACATTATCATAGATTTTATCTATGGTTGATTTGGGAGGATGACTTACCACTATGAATTGGCTGATATTGTCTAATTTAGTCTTCTCCTCCTCATCAGAATCTAGTTGTGCTACATACTTTCTTCTTTTCTAATGCACTTCACCAGTCTATTTAGTGGCCTTCTTCTTCTTTTTTGTTTCCTCCTTGGCCTTTCGTGTAGATGCCCTTGTGGTAGCTCTTGTTGTAGGTGTCTTTGGTTTGGCTTGTGTAGGTTTAGTTTCCTTCTTGGCTTTGGGCTAAGTTGGAGGCTGAGTTTTAGCCTTTCTCTTCTTTAACTCGGCTTGTGTAGGTGCTTCCTCAACTTCTTCTTCCTCAACACCTTCCTCCTTATCTTCTCTTAAGCCCCGAGTCAATTCCATTGGGCCTTTCCCTTGTTCTTCTTCTTCACTCTCACCTTCTTCTTCATCTTCATCCTCTGCACCTACTATCCCTTCAATCTCTACACCAAATTTCTTCTTTATCTTCTTCACTAGTTTAGCCTTCCTCTTTAAGGTGGAGGATATTTTTAGTTCCATATCTACCTTGGAACACACAACATCGTATGTTCCAACATGAGATGCCTCATCAATTTCTTCTGCGAGCAATGCAGTGATTTTTTTTTATGCTTCATCCACGTCTAGTTCATAACCTAAGGGTTTGAACCATCTAACCCTTGGAATAGCTACTTGGGTATAAGTGTAATCAATGTCTACTAGGAAGCATATGTCATTGATATGTTTTTCCACTAGGGAAATTGGTATCCTAAACCTTTTCTTCATGGATTTCTTAAAGTCCTTAAAATAACTTGTCATTTGGGCTTCAAAGTTGTCACCCATCTGTTCAATGTATTCATTGATTTGAGTGATAGCAGGCTTGTTTGAATTCTAGTTTACCTTTCCAATTGAAGGAAACTCTTCCATGACATAGAAAAATATGTAGACAAGGACTGAACCAAACTTGTATTGAGCTCCTTTTGACCTTCTTATTGCTCCTAGGGTCTCATTTATCTATTGCAACATTAGTTTTGCTAGATCATATGTATGATCTTTCATTACAAGCTTATAGGCTACATCAATAATAATACATGGTACTTTCTTTAATCTATTGGATTGGTAAAATTTATGAGAAATTATTCTCACAAAAAAGTCTAGAAGGGGATGTGTGATTGTGTCAATTGTCATACCCCTTTTATTCCATTTAGTTCTTGTGTTCTTTTCAATGACCTCTTTTGAGTCACTTCTTAGGGTCTTAGGCCAATCTAGGATTGGGAAACCCATAATACTATGTACTATCCTCTTTTTTATCTTCATAGGTCCTCCTTCTAACCATAAACAACCATTATGTATCCTGCTCAAGACAATCCGTATCTATTCTATTTTGAAACCTATGGGATAAACTAGGTGTAATGTCCCCATTTTTGGAGGAGTGAATTATTTATAAAGTTATCAATAAAAAATATATTACAAGATAAATTTATATTTAATTAACTTAATAAAGTGATATATTTTATAAATTCATTAAATAAAACAATCTTCTAGAGGTTGCTGGAAGAAGCAGAGAAAAAATTAAGAAGGTGGCCGACCTATCGAGAAAAAAAGAATAAATAGGCATTGAGGGCTCATTGCCTATCATCGAGATTTATATTGATATTTTTTGATGTGCATTGTGGAGCCTAGGGTTTCTGTAGGTAGTCACAATTGGCCATTGAAAATGAAAACTCTTAATTGTTACGCAATTTTGATGGTGTGAAAGATCACCTAAATTATTGCAGCGGTGGGAAGGATATTTTAGTCCTTTCACTTGTGCTTAATTGTTGGTTTGGAGTTTCAATTGGAGTTGCACTTTCATCATATCATCTTCAGCATTTAGTCTCCAACATTTTATCAATCCAATGGTCTATTGGTAAAGGGTCATTACAATGGTATCGGAGCGGTTTCCTGCCAGCCTGACAGGGTTACCCAACCACCATTTAATTTAGCTTTCAAAAGAAAAAAAACCAAAAGGGCTCTATTTACATAGGGAACCAGCATAACTAAGAACATGGCTGAAAGACATTCTCAAAGCCCACCCAGAATTATGTGTGATGATGAGGCTTTATAGCATCAAGAGAGGCTTCTACAGTCAATAGAGGCAAGTACACAGGCAATGATGGTTATGATGCAACATTTGATTGGAGAAAATAGGAGAAATAATCATAATAATGACCAGGATGATAGAAGCATAGTAGGATCACAACATAGGACACAGTATGGAACAATTGATAGATCCACACGTCCTACATTTAGAGAAGACACTCCAACATGCACACATAATGCTATGGTAATAGATATTCTAGATGAACTTTGACAAGCAATGAATGAGTGGGATTCATTACCAAAATATGTATAGGATGGATGAACATTTGACAAGTACCTGAACTACAGAGCTACCAGGCAGAAGCAGGTAGATAAACACAATGTCTGCAACAGGTCACCAACAAGTCGGTATTACCCATATTTGATGGCAGTGGAAAAATGACTGCTCATGCTTGGATTCATAAGGTGGAAACTTTCCTATCTCTGAAGACTATGATAGAATTTGAAGCACTCAAGTATCCCACTTTACACTTAGATGGGGCAACACATGATTGGTGGACACATGGCATGATCACATTGCAACACAATCAGGTAACCAATTATCAGGAGTTTGTGGATAGATTAATAGAAAGGTTTGATAAAAAAAATCTTGAAGTTTATTTTCGAGAGTTAGCCCAGTTGAGACAGTCAAGAGGCTTAGAAGAATTTATCGATGACTTCCAGAAGCTTGCAGTGATGGTGCCTGATATTTTAGAAAGGAAGCTAGTTATTTTATTCACAGAGGGATTAACTGAACCACTCAAGGGGTGGGTAAAGGCCTTTGATCCTCCTACATTATAGGAAGCCATGAAGAAATCCCACAGTATGGAACTTGCAACTGTAGCAAACCGGTTTAGTTCAAAGGGTTCTTCATCATTTAGAGATAACAAAGGGGAATTTAGCAAGGGTAAAGAGAAGGTTGGTGACTCAAATGACAAGCCAGCTACACCTTGGGATAAGGAAATGCTTAATGACCTGCATAGGAAAAAGTTGTGCTTCTTTTTCAAAGTTTCCTATAAGTTTGGTCATGATTTTCCTATAAGGCCTAAGGGGAAGGCTAACTGGGTGATGTGGGCATAATATGAAGGTTCAAATTTAGACATCTCAGAGCACTAGGATAAGGTTCTTGATGAGGTAGAGGGTGAACAAGAGGTAGATAGTGCTGAGAAAAAGAGGCTCCAGAGCTACATTTATAGGAGGCACATCTATCTAGTATTCAAAGAGAGGGATCTTTCAAATTTTGGGGAGTCTTGGCAGGATAGAAGGTTATTACTCTATTGGATAGAGGTGCCATGCATAATTTCATTCATGCACTATTTTTGGAGAGGCATGTACTCATTATTGACAAGTTTGAGGGACTAAGAGTCAAGGTAGCCGATGGATATACTCTTCATTGTGACAAGATGGTGTGAGATCTACCTTTGCGCCTGAACAACTATGAGTTTAAGGTAGACTATCATGTGGTCAACATGGGTGACATGGACATAGTACTTGGGATACAATGGCTACATTCTTTGAAGGAGGTTACCGTGAGATTGGAGGATATGGAGATATGATTCATGGTGGATGGAAGGACTCATGTGTTGAAGGCTATCCATAATGGTAATGTTAAGACTATCTGATTTAGGCAGTTGGAGAGATTAGCCAAGCATAATAATATAGAGTGGGTGGAAATATGCACCTTGATTCCTACCCAAGAGGAGTAACATAAGACTGAATATCATCTAGATATTCAAAAATTGAGAATCAAGTATGAGAAGGTATTTAGTGAGATTCAACTAGGCAAGCCACCAGATAGAGGTGTTGAGCACATTATCGAGCTAGAGAAAGGTGCTAAGCCTATCATGATCACACCACACTAGCACCCAAAATGACTCAAGGACGAGATCAAGAGCACCATCAAGGAGTTTCTAGCAATGGGACACATCCAACCAAGTAAGTCACCTTTTGCATCTTCTATTGGTTTGGTAAAAAAGAAGGATGGTACTCTATGGATGTGTATTGATTATAGGGTGTTGAATAAGAGAACTATAAAGAATAGGTATCCCATACCACGCATCGATGATCTAATAGAAAAATTGCATGGGGATTTTTTTTTCACAAAAAATGATTTGAGATCAGGCTATTACTAGATCAGAGTTCAAGAGTAGGATATTGAAAAAATTGCTTTCAAATGTCATTGTGGGCATTTAGATTTTGTAGTCATGCCTTTTGGTTTGACTAATGCACCTGCCACTTTTCAATCCACTATGAACAAGGTCTTCCACCATCAGTTGAGGAAATTTGTATTGGTATTCTTCGATAATATTTTGATCTATAGTAGGACATGACAGGAACATTTAGAGCACTTGGAGATAGTATTGAGCATTTTACAAAGGGAGTCCTTGTATTCCAAGGAGTCCAAATGTGATTTTGGGATGAAAAAACTATTGTATCTTGGACACATCATTAGTGCAGAAGGAGTGCGAATGGATCCTAAAAAGATTCGCGCTATTGTTGATTGGCCACCAACAGAGAACCTTACACAATTAAGGGGGTTCCTTGGTCTATGTGGATTCTATCACAGGTTTGTCAATGGCTACTCACGACATGCAACACCCATGATAGATTTGTTGAAGAAAGGGGGATTTGTGTGGACTCCAAAGGCACAAGACTGTTTTATGCAGTTCAAGGAAATAATGACTACATGCCTAGTATTAGCATTGCCTGATTTCACAAAGCCATTCAAGCTTCAATGTGATGCTTTTGGAGAGGGATTTGGTGTTGTACTCATGCAAGACAAGCATCCTATAGCTTATGAGAGTAGAAAACTCAGAGTGGCCAAGAGATCAATCAACATATATGATAAAGAGATGTTGGCCATCATGCATGCCCTGGCCAAATTGAGACAGTATCTTGTGGGCAAAAAATTTTGTATTAAAATTGATCATAATAGTTTGAGGCACTTTTTGGGATACCCGAGAGATCATTTAGCATATATGATAAAGAGATGTTGGCCATCATGCATGCCCTGACCAAGTTCAGACAATATCTTATGGGAAGCAAATTTTGTATTAAAACTGATCATAATAGTTTGAGGCACTTTTTGGGATAGTGAAACCTGAATGATCATCAGCAAAAGTGCGTGAGTAAGTTATAGGCATATGATTTTGATATCACATATGTTAAGGGGACAAAAAATATTGTTGTAGATGCTTTATCCTGTAGGCCAGACCTCACTTCTATGATTTAAATGTCAGAGGATTGGTGACACTTGATTGTAGTAGAATATGTCAAAGACATGTGGGCCTCTACTATAGTGGAGGGAACAAAAATCAACACTAGATACACTCTCATAGATGATTTGATCATTTACAAGAATAGGATTTACTTAGTCTCAGGATTGAAAGTGAAGTAGTTGATCTTGAGAGCATTCCATAATTCACCTACAGTAGGCCATCCTGGGTATTTCAAGACTTATAGGTTAGTATAGGAATGATTCACTTGGAAGGGACTTAAGGTTGATGTTTTGCAGTATGTGCATGAGTGTCATGTTTTCCAGCATAATAAACAAGAGCACACTTATCTAGTAGGCTCCTATAGCCACTTCTTATTCTTAACAGGAAGTGGAAGTGCATCTCTATGGATTTTATTATGGGCTTGGCCAGGGCCTAGGGGCGCAATTGTATCTATGTGGTGGTGGTGATATGTTATAGTCATATGATTTGTTAGAATACTACATATCATATGACTATACAAATGACACCCTTCATGGAACTTTATGGTTATGAGGCACCTAGTTTCTTAGATTTGCTGTTGGGAGACAGTTGAGTACCTTGAGCAAGTGAACTATTATAGGAAAGTAAGTATATAGTTGCTACTCTCAGAGACAACATTGGTAGAGCTTAGAACCATCAAAATTAGTATGCAAACAAGAAGAGGACTAAGCATAGTTTTGAGGTAAATGATATGGTTTACCTCATGTTGCAGCCATATAGGAAAACCACTCTCAAGAAGAGTGGTGCAGAGAAACTCAAGCCACGCTATTATGGACCATTCAAGATCATCAGGCGAGTTGGTGAGGTGGCTTATGAGTTGGAGCTTCCCACAGATAGTAGAGTGCACAATGTGTTTCATGTATCACGCCTCAAAAAGGCATTGGGTTAGAATGTGATGCCTTCTGCAGTATTACCTCCCTTGGATGATGAGGGGAAACTGATCTTAGTGCTAGAATCCATTCTAGATAGTAGAGAGAAGTAGCTTTGCAGGAGAGTAATCAAAGAGTGTCTGGTTAAGTGGAAAGATTTACTTGTTGAAGATGCTACTTGGGAGGGAGAAGTGATTTTGCAGCATCCAGCATTAAGATTGCTTAAGGCCAAGCAATTTTAGGAGGGGCGGACCTGTAATGTCCCTGTTTTTGGAGGAGTTAATTATTTATAAAGTTATCAATAAAAAATATATTACAAGATAAATTTATATTTAATTAACTTAATAAAGTGATATATTTTATAAAGTCATTAAATAAAACAATCTTCTAGAGGTTGCTAGAAGAAGCGAAGAAAAAATTAAAAAGGAGGCTGACCTATCAAAAAAAAAGAATAAATTGGCATTGAGGGCTCACTGCCTATCATCGAGATTTATATTGATATTTGCTGATGTGCATTGTGGAGCCTAGGGTTTCTGTAGGTAGTCACAATTGGCCATTGAGAACAAAAACTCTCAATTGCTACGCAATTTTGAGGGTGTGAAAGATCACCTGAATTATTGCAGTGGTGGGAAGGATATTTCAATCCTTTCACTTGTGCTTAATTGCTTGTTTGGAGTTTCAATTGGAGTTGGAATTTCATCATATCATCTTCAGCATTCAGTCTCCAACATTTGATCAATCCAATGGTCTATTGGTAAAGGGTCATTACACTAGGCCGGCATGAATTAAACCCTTCTTCTTGACTATTTGAAATTCATCCTTGAGTATTTTGTTATCACACAATTTATCATATGCTTGAAAAATTTCAAGGTCTCTAACTACACCTATCTTATAGTTGTAACATTTCCCCACATCTTGTACCATAACAACTTTGGGCAGAATAATGGACAATGCATTGGCAGGGTCATTCTTGTAGGCTACCTCAAGAATGGGTCTAAACTCAGGTTGTTTTACTTCATTACTAACTAGTTGGACCTCATGAATTTCCTTTCCCTTGGGGTTCTTAGAACTAGAAGCCATTATACCAATCTAGGGTTTCAATATATTAAAACTTTAACACTACATAGCTCAACACTTGTTAAATACCTTAGATTGACAAAATTTATGTTGAATCGCTATTGAAATCAGTGCAAAAGGCTTCCAGGTTGTTGTTTTCTCACTTCTGCACTCTTCTCATCTTTGCTCTGAATTCAAATAGCATAAAAATAATCAAAAAATGACCTTATACCCTTTGAAACCTAGCATTAAATGCATAATGCATACAACTATAAACTTAGCTCTTGAAGATTTCAACTTGACTTGACATCCATTGCTTTTCATTCACTTGGCATCAAATAGATTTCCACTTCACTCAGCTTGCATTGACATCTACTCTGCATCTGAGAACAAGTCGACAAGAAATTTCAAGTTTTGACTTGGTATGTTTATTCATGCTGATTTCTTCTTTGCAGTACTTGAATGACTTGGGACTGATGTATGATATAGCTTTATTTATTAGTGCTATACACCTCTCCTTTTCTTAGTTGGATGAGGTGTGATCACTTGATCTCTTGGGTGAAGTGATCCATTCATTTGATATGCTAGCTCCATCCCTTCTCTTCCATGTCTTATTCATTTCTCCTCTAATTTGTTCAACATCTACTTTCTATTTTCCTTTGTTGACTTCTGACTTGGGTGCCTTGGCCCTTGTTGGGCAATTCCTACTAATACGGCCAGTCTTTAAGCAATTGAAACATGTGGTTTTTCTTAACCACCTTTTGTAGTTCCCTCTAAAATGTGTTCTTATACAATTTTCAGGAACATGCCCATACTCTTGAAAATAATGATAGCTCTACCTGGTAGTGTAATCCTAGTTGTAGTGGTGTTTATGATTGTTTCTCCTTGTAGGCTGGTTAGGTGTCCACATTGGCTTTGATCTACATTCAAAAGCTCTATGTCCATATTTCTTGTAGTTGTAGCAATGACCCTCAAATCTTGGTGTTCTGATAGTCCTAGTCTTGCATTCTTGTGTCAAGTGTCCTTGCTTCTTGCACTTATGACAAAAGCTTGTATTCCTAGGCTTATCATGCTAATTGTTCTTCTTACTCCTACATAAATTAGCAATGTGTCCCTTTTTACCATAGAAATGACAAGTAGGTTTAGTGTTCTTACCTTTATTACTCTTTTCTTCTTTTGCAGATGATTCTCCTTGTTCAGTGCTGGTGTCACTAATACATTTGAGGCTATTTTTCAACCATTATTGGTCAAAATTTTGACCCACTTTTTGACCAAACTTTGACCAACTTCGACCAACTTATTGGTCAAAATTTTTCCATTCGAAAGTTTGACCAATACTTTGGTCGAAAAACTTCAATAGCCATAGTGCAAGTTTTGCCTAGAATTGGTCAAAATTTCGACCAATGAAGATATAAATTTTGACCAATAAAAGTAGAAATTTTGACCAATAATGGTAGAAAGTATTGGCCATGAAAGGTGGAAAATTTAACCAATGAAGGTAGAAATTTTGACCAATAAAGGTTGAAAAGTTTGACCAATGAAGGTAGAAAATGTTGACCAAGAAAGGTAGAAATTTTGACCAATGATGGTCAAAAATTTTGACCAATAAAGGTAGAAAATGTTGACCAAGAAAGGTAGAAATTTTGACCAATGATGGTTGAAAAGTTTGACCATTGAAGGTAGGAAATTTTAACCAAGAAAGGTAGAAATTTTGAAGAATGAAGGTCAAAAATTTTGACCAATGAAGGTAGAAATTTCTACCAACACCTGGGTGTAAATTTTTTTTCAGGCATTCTATAAAATAGTTCACATACTTTGCATATGATATGACATTTTTCATGCATCCTGCAGTATCTCATCCGACTGATGATGGATTACAAAGAGTGATCTGAAACGATGATGCTAAAAAAAATCACAATCAAATCCAAAATGAACTTGCATTACAAATGGATTGTGGAAATCTGATATTGTTGATTTTGCATGCATGTCTAACAAGACAATCACAACTTAATTATGTTTAAGTTGTGATTGTCCTAGTAGACATGCATGAAAAATCAACAATATCATATTTCCACAATCCATTTTTAATACAAGTTCATTTTGGATTTGATTGTGTATTTTTTAGCGTCATCATTTTAGATCACTCTCTGTAATCCATCATCAACTGGATGAGAGAGTGGAGGATGCATGCAAAATTTCATATCATATGGAAGGCATGTGAACTATTTTATAGAATGCCTAAAAAATATTGGCAATAACTAATCAAACTATTGTAATCACTGATAGTAAATAATATGCTTCTTCATTAATATGCTCGATACAATAACCAAACTTGGCAACTATGCACAACAAGTTATACGCTAAAAGGAAATCATTTAGGAGATACAAAATTTGAACAACCATATGTTAAGATTCTACAATTTGTATCACTTTCCTGAGTTTGATAGTTGAGATTAAGTTCGTCATCCTCCCTACAGTATGTTTCGATGGCCTACACATCCCCAAAAGTTCCAGCATCTCGAATTTGTAGAATAAGAATTATTTCGTAGCAAATGGACATGATTGACAATAAATCATCATATAAAAAGACTCCTGTGTGAAGCATGAATAGCAAAGGAAATGAGTATGGGTGATAGGGAAGAGAATTCAATAATAGAGGCTTTTAACTTTAGTTATATATAGTCATGATATGGATAATGCACAACTACCTCCTAGATTCATGTTCCATCCCATAGATGAAGAGCTCATAACACATTATCTCATTAGAAAAGTTTTAGAAAACAATTTCATAGGAAGGGCCATTACTGAAGTGGACCTGAACAAGTGCGAGTGTTAGGGAGGGTTCAATTCCCTCCTTTATTATTTACTGTGCATATAATCCCACACACCCATTTGATCTTGAATGATATGTACTGAATGCTAAGTGTTTGTGCTGAGTGCTAAAAAACCATCCATTTCATGCCTTCATCTATACACAATGTCTTTCTAGTTTCTTTCTACTCACACACCCATTTTATTTCATATGATCCTCTGAAAATTGTGTCACTTTAAACTCTCAACTATTTCCTCTTGATTGATCATCTCATAATTGTTGAATGATAGCTTTAGGATAAGCTATAGGCATCCATCAAAGCGTAAAGGATTTTGTCAGACAGTGTAGATGAAGTAGTAGCATTTGTCTTGGGAGACATGCTTGCAAAATGGACGCATAGATAAGTCATGTGAACTATTTGACAAGATGCCTGAATGTAATGTTCCTCCACGATGCTCCTGATTTTCCAATTTGAATATTGCCAATTTTTTAAATACAAATTAACTACGATTCAATCACCTTTGATTACTATATCATCCATATTAAAAGCATCACCTTTATCATATGCTATTGGTGTTGATCATATGCAGGACTGAACACTTGTGAATAGCATTTAGTGTTCAGAATCCACCTTAATGAAGGTTGCACCCAAGATTTTCAAAGTAGATTCAGGTGTTGAGAATGAAAAATCACTAAAACATAGCTATTTAGGAGCTTGGAAAACCTTAGGAACAGTCCATTACAGCTTGCAAGACCAGACATGACAATCTTCATCCTCACATCTAAGGTTTATCAAGCCAAAAAAAGTGTGTAACTATTGAACAAAATGTGAAAATGTTTTGCTTAAATGGTATACTCTCAATTAAGCATCTAGTTGTTATATGCTGTTAGTTTTTCCTTGGACTAAAAGCTTCAATGGAAAGATAAAACTTAGTAATGGAGTCGTGTTTCTATAGCACATGATCCAATTCATCATTCAATGCAAGACCTTGACCAAGAAGCTCCTCATTCCATGACATGCACCCTCCCATCAGCGTATCCAATCCAAATTCCTATTCCTAAAGCACACAAACATTGAATAGCAGCAGATGAATGCATGAATTCCTGAATACGATTACCCTGGAAATCTCACTGCACAAGCAATCCATTTGCATATCCAGTCCAAATCATTTGATTGCTTGATGCTGCATATCCAGTCTAATACATCTTGACACTTTCCTTAATAGAGTTTACACTGTTGTTTGTTGTACATATATTAGATTACAATAGTAACATCATAGAACAAACTGCGTATAATAAGACACCAGATACTTAAATAGTCCACACAAGAAGGCATCAAAAGTAATAAAAGACAATTTAGAGAGGTTCACAATGATGAGTTAGCGTGCATGGTTTGCCTATACGCAATATTGTACTAATTGTTCACTGTAGAAAAAATATATGTCCATTGTTAGGCAGCTTCTACCTAACAAAGCCTACTCTTAAGTTCGCGTAATCAAAAACTGTATGCTATGCACTCATGAAAATATCTCAAAGAATCCTGAAAAAAAATTAGTGTTTACAAAAACTTACTCTAAATCTATGTTTGCAAATAGAAAATAAAAATTACATGGCACAACATACCATGTCGGACCCAGTGGTGGAGGAACATCCACGCCCACAAATCCGCTTAGGCACCTAGCCGTAGCACCTTCAACAACTTTTAGAATGTACTACCAGCCACAATTGCCATCTTATTATTTATGTAGACTACAGAGTTCCATGCTGTCCAATTTACTTTGGCTAATTAAATTAATTAGAAGTAATTTTCATTCCTCATCAACTTTGAGACACTGAAGATCAAATATCATGATCTGCCATTACCAATATAGAATATGATTGACCTACGTGGACATCTAGTGAGTCATAAAATGTTTGTGCCACATAAGATCCTTATGTTTCCATAAGAAATAGCTAATGACCTTGTATTCTAAAATTTAAAGAAGTGGCTATTCCAACATTGGAGATCCTGAATCAATATATGCTTCCTGCAACACCCACATGGAATGGATTAAAATATTTCTTAAAATAGTGAAAATTAAATATGATACAATACATCCATTTAGAAAAATGAAACATATACTATGAAAATTAAATAGAGATCCTAGTGCACTTTTTAGTTGTCTTAGCATTGAAACATCTATTGACAATGAGTATGTGACTGGGTCATATAATTTCAATCTTATTTCTAAGAGCAAAAATGCAAGGGAATGTTAACTTCCAATTTATGGATAGAAGGACAACCTGTCAATAGAGTTCTAGGATAGATTTGGAGAATAGTATACAAATATGATTTACGGATAGTAAAAAGGATTTGTAAATGGAATTTAAGGTTATATTTGGATCATAATATAGAAGCATGGAGTATTAGCCATTGATCTATTGACACATAATCTTTATGATAGATATTGACTTGTACATAAGAATGTTATTCAAAGGTGTGCATCTATGTATTAAATTTCATTTTTTTTTTAAAAGGACTATGCCCATGTATTAGACCTTATTTGATGCAATTTGATGAATCAGTGTGAAAGAGAGAAGTTGGGACTTGGTGTGAAGACAAAGAACCTTTATTTGGACTAGAAGCACACTCTAAAGTTGGGAGTTTGATCAATCAACCCATATCATGGCCACTTTCCTTGTAGACCAAGCCTAAACTTGCTAATTAGGCCTAAGTGCACGGTTGGGTTAATGCATGTTGGAGTAGAGTCAAGGTTCCAAACCTTGGAGTCTTTTAGCACTTTGAAAAGGGTATTTGAAACTGGTCTTAGATTGCCAAGTCCTTTGTAAAAAAATTAAGTGGTTGGTGAAAAATAGTGTTAAGAGACCTAATTACCTACTAGGTCTGTGGTATCAATGTTCATTATTTGTTGGCTACATAGATTCTAATTAGTGGTATTCCTTTTTTGGATCATTATGAATGTGCCTTAAACCATCTCTAGTGTTTGGATGTCATGAAGTCTCAAAATCCCACTTTTTCTACTTTGTGAAACAAGCCTAAATACTGCATTCTTATTTGGGTGCTGACAACAGTCAAGCTGCTCATAAATCTGATCACTGTTTGGTATAGTTTGCTTGTGTTAGATTTTTTCTAGGCCCTTGCTATTGTTGGAAGGTTTGAGAGGGTTGAAACCACTTTATTTTAAGTTGAGTGTGGAGGGAGTCTTGCTTGGTGCAAGGGAGAAGAAGTTGGGGTTCAGCCTAATGTGGAGTATTGGGTTGTGAAACCTGTTGGACAGTGGTAAATAGTAATATAGTCCCTTTTGATGTGAGCCAAACACTAAATAACCCTGTGGTGTTAAGGAAATTTGGAGTAGCAACTTGATTTTTCTTGATACCTCCAAGGTGTTTAGACTTGTTTGGTGCTTCCAAAGCGCTACCTCTGCATCATATTGTGTAGCCTATAATCTTGAAAGCCTCTCATCCAACATGTTTTTCGATTGAAGGCTTGTTGGTTGTAGTCTAGGGGGCTTCAAATCATTCCAATCTACAAAACCAAAAGAAAGGAAAAAAATATAGTTTTGGAAATACATAATATTTACAAAACCAAGTCCAAATCATCACTCTATAACCTACAACTAATCCAAGTTCATGTTTAAAAGAACTATTCATTCCTACTAGCTTTTTCAAGAGCCTTAGATATTCACAAAGATAACCCATAGGTTTTGGTTATGGACTTTTTGGCTACCATTTCTTTACCTTTAGTTTGGGACCTGATGAGAACCTCCATGATAGAGAGAGAACCATCAGACCTCAAGGGAATAGTAGTATAGAATCACCCCCCTCCACCTTGTCCGTAGCTGTGATGAGTTATACTTGAAAGAGGATCCCTACCCCCCTAAATGGGGTGAGAGGGAGAATGCAAGCTAGCTATGATTGTTAGTGTTATTCATGGATTTCACTAGGTCTTATCACACAAACCACAACACTTCAACACCGGTGTAAAGAATATAGCCAATATGCTTATGATTTCATTCAAAAACTTCATCTAACTTAGAGAATTTAATACATTAATCAACACAAGTTAATCAATGATTTCATTGCCCATATTGTGTCAATGCAAATATAAGACAATTCTATTTTAAGAATTTGTTTATATGTCAAGTTAAAATTATAAAAAACATGCATCTAATACATGATACATGCATCCAATACATGATACAAACCTGCATGGCCAACACAATGAAATATAGAACATAATGATATTTTCCCAAGATAATCGACTTCATGTCCAAACACGCATGAAGCAAAGTTATAATACTAGCTACTGCAGAGCTGCAAATCAATTTAGGTTTTTGATTAGCAAGACATGAAACAAATAAATAGAAAAAGAGTGCAAAGAACCTAGTAGGCCAATTATATAGATAACAAGCTGCTAAAGTACCAACATATCCAAATCAATATAAAACAAGTGCAAAGAGTGAAACAAATTGAATACAAGCAGATGGGTTCAGAAGTTTGCAATTTTAAAATTTTGCTTCAAGAATGCAATATGTAGGTACTTACTATGACAACAAAAAGCAGTCTGAATGATATGGACTCAGTGTTAACAAACCTTTTCCTAAATGAACCAAACCTTGAGCAATGCGGACCTACAATACATCTATTAATGTTAGATTTCCTGAATTAAGATTTGTTAGACATTGTTAAACTTAGAAAATAAAATTGCAGCATCAACATTAATAATTGGCAATATAGCATACACAGAATAGAAGGCTGGGATCTTTGTAATAATAGCTCGATACATTTCATAGCATGCTAGCTCATTGATCATTATTTGTTCTAGCACCAATTAATCCTATAGCGAGTCTTGTAGCCTATAAATACACATTGTTATTTAGATTGTCAAATTTTAAGCAAATTCATAAGAAAAACCTATCTGGTGGAAATTGGAAAGATTACAAAGAAATATTATAACGAATACCACTCACCATAGCAACTTCTGAATCGGTATCATGACTAAGCCTACTCAAAGTATCCATCACATTGACCTAATATAGATGTTTACATGTCAGATTTCAGCAATAAACTTCTATCACATAAATAATCAAGCAAATTAAGGGGCCAAGAATTGAGTGTTTAAGCAAACGGAAGGACAAAAAAATGAACATACTTTTGGATTTGAGATTGACAATAGGCCTAGAGCCAATGGGACTGCTCTTCTAATATTTTTCTCTAAATACTGTAGGAGATGCTCCAAAGAATGAATGGCCATTTCAAGTCCTAGTTCTTCAGCCATTGCAACTAATGCAATTCCAATTGAAGGAATATTCTTGAAGAACTACAATGATAGTTGGTTGCTAACTGAGAACAGGCCCTGGATAGACACTAGTCATATTAAAAGTAATTTACTTTTGGATTGAAGATGTTTGGTGATCAAATGTGTATGGGGGGATCAGTTATGAAGTCTTTATGTATTTATTTTGTTCTGGTGATATGGTTAGAGGTCCTGTTGAACATGCCCTAGATTAGTGACCCCAAAACCAAGGGTTTGGTGGCAAATGTGTTTTGTAAAGGGTAGAACCTTAATATCTTGAAAATCTATTGTTTCTCAACCCCTAGAAGGACTATTTCGCCCTTTGGAATCATAGGGTTGAGTGGAGTTGTGGGTTGCTGTGCAAAATTGGAGAATTAGGCCTAGTGTGGATAGGCTAGGGGTATCGAATCTTGGGTATGGTCCAAAAGAGTTGATATTGAAACTTAGGGAGGATGTATAGATCCCAAAAGGGTATCTTAATTAGGTTTTATTTTCCCTATTTGTTTGGGAACTATTGGAGAGAAATCCAAATTAGTGACTCGTGAGGGCTACTAGCTTTAAGGCTAGATATGAATGTTGGGTAAGAGATTAGTTGTTCAAAATGAATGGATGGATGGAACATGGTAGAAATGCCATGAGGAGATGATTGAAAAAGGAAGAATGAAGGTTGAAGCCTTGGAAGAAGTTATGGTGTTTGGGAAACTCTAAGTGCACGTGGGGTAGCCTGGAAGGTAAGTCCTTGAGGGGACATTGGAGTAAAGAGTTGTTGCTAAATGAATGGATTTTCTATCTCATATGAAGAAGATGGATACCATACACCACCTCTACATCATAGACTAAGAGTGCATTTCACTTGTTATGGCGCTTGGGAATGTAGTTTCTTCATGTGATGCATTGGTCTTGGAGATCAATCTCGATTGGGTGTCAATGTTGCGATTTCTCAACAAGAAGTAATGGAAATGGTTGGCATTCACTGGAGTGACCTTGGAAGATATAAGGATGAAAGTTTCAGATATTTAGGTGTTATTCACCATTTGACTAGTCACTTTGTGTCCCTATTTCATCTAGAGATTGATTGGGACAAGATTCTCAATAAGGATTGAAGCATTGATCAAATTGGTATACTTGAGATAGTTGCTTGGAAATCCTTGGTGAAGGAAGGCTCATTCCTTTAATTGTGAACTTATTGCTTGGTTACAGACCAGCCACACCACTCTATAGTTTGCCATAATAGTAGAAAGTTGGCAAGTTCTTCTTGGCCAAGGTGGGGAGAGTTCATAGTCTCATACTCGTGCAGGCTTCTTCCAACCACTTCTAAGGCAATCTAGACTAAGGCATTACTCAAAATTCATGCTAAGATTATAGGCCACTCCTGTGCTTTGAATAGAGTGTTGAAATTGGTGATATCAGAATGTATTTCACAAATTCATGTTATGGGTAGCAGTAGTAGTGGATCATTTTAGACCTACCACATGCGAAGTGTCCATTTTATGTTAGTTTGAGCTTCACTTGGTTTCAAGAATACTATAATATTCTCTACTTAACAAGGCTAACCAAGTGAAGGTCGAAGCTCATCTAGCCTCACCCCCCTCCCCCTAACATCAATCTAAAGTACCCATTATCATCTAATTACATACTTCATTGATTCATTCATCCATTTATGAACTATAACATTCAATCAATACAATCACATAACATTCATTAATATGATATAAAATTCATTAATACACAATACTAATCAAGACTTCATTAAGACATAACAATATTCATTAACATAAGATAAAAATTAGTATTAATACACATCATTCATACATAATTACTTAAAATAAAGTTTTTTCATTATGCAACAAGGTTTACCAAAGAAGATTTTTAAAACATCATTTCTTCTTTTTGTTTTTATGAGCTCTCCTAAGAAAAGCGCTCATAGGAGCATCCATATCTGCATCATTCTCCTCCTCGTTTGGCATGTGTAATGTCAAATTATGATGGCTCCTTCTCTTTGGAGGAGTAGGAGGCTACTGCACTAAAGGGGGTTTTGTTGCAAGAACAAGTGAATGGGATAAATTGGCATACTCTTTTTCTTTTTTTAACTATTACTAGTCTATAATTAAGTACTAGTACAACATAACATGCATTTTTCTTACCTGACAATGCCACATCATGTACATTAACATTTTGATCTGCTGCCACATCAACATGTTGAACACTTGGAACATGTTCCACTCCTTCAACATGATGTTAAACATGCTCTGAAATATTCTATCATGAGACATGGATTCATTTTGAGCACAATGCATGAAATATGAGTCAATAAATTTGACTCAAATACTACACAGTTAAATCATGATAGCAATGTCACAATATTTACTCTATGAGATTTGTTAGAAAAAATGATTTATCAAAGTACAGAGTTGGAAATCATAATCAACTACTAATCAAAAGCTTAAAGATACCTATTTTAAAATAATGAATATGTTTCAGCAACTAGAGATAATCTTTAAAGTAGTGATGTTAGAGAAATAAGAACAAAGCTATGTGAATGTTCCAAATCATATAATAAATTGCCTTGCCAATCTATAAACTTGGTTGTCATTGCTCAAGAATACCCTAAATACATAATACAAGAAATGAAAACTACTATGATTTAATAAACAACAAATAGCCAAGAGAAAAGTCTCATGTAAACTGCAATGGAATTGAGCAGCAACACAAAGACACCTTCCAGTGATGAAAATTGTAGTTATGGATTTAAAATATTTATCATTAGCAAAGCTTCTTATGATTTTTTCCATGATTATTTTTAAAGATATGTGCTTTTTCAAATCATACATTAAAATAGCCTCACCGATTTGAAGACTTAGTGGTAATGGCTCACAAACTAATATCAATACTTTGTGTTTGATATGCAGTAAAATAATATTTGGGTTGCATTGTGGAAGTCAATGACCATGAGTAAAATGTATTAAGGCATATGATCATATATTCCAAAGTTAACCAAATTGACATTTTTACCAAGTGAACGAAACAGGATATGCCTCAATTCTTTGTAGAGTTTAAAACTATTTAATCTACAACCACAATCAATCAAAATATTTTTGGCCTTCTCCTAGCAGGGTATTCTCATATAATATACAGGACCATAACTCTTGCAATTGAAAAAGTTACACTTAATGCACTTGGTCATCATCAAAACCCAATTTTTCTAATTGAAAACTACTAACAGAAGCTCTTCATTTAGCTTAGATTG
The DNA here is from genome assembly GCA_028749045.1 of Cupressus sempervirens. Taxonomy (NCBI): domain Eukaryota; kingdom Viridiplantae; phylum Streptophyta; class Pinopsida; order Cupressales; family Cupressaceae; genus Cupressus; species Cupressus sempervirens. The sequence continues at coordinate 771,074,077 of CM053786.1, forward strand.
TAGAAGAATCTTCCTACCTAAAATAATTCAAACAATCTTCCTCTATGAAGGTGCTCTCAAGATAAATTCAACAAGGTCTTGCAACCAAACCAACAATGTCATTTTGTTCACATTTGTACTGTAAACTTGGGAGCATCCTTTGCTAAAACAACACATAATCCTGAGTATGATCATTGCTTCTTTCAAATATTACTTTAACCCAAATTAGAAAAATAGTAGACAATAAGGAGAGATAATAGTTTTCTTGAAATTATTTTATATTTTTCTTACCATTTGCTTCATAGTGATTACAGTTTTTTATCCTCTTTCAACTATGACCAATATTTGAACTTAGATGGTGTATATTCAAAAAGACTCTCGACGACTATAAAGTATAAAGATACACACATCTTAAAGACTGGGAAGTCAAGTCTCTCATGTCATTTGAGATGCATATTCTTGAGGATGCTAATAAGTGGTCTTTTATTATATTTTTATTAGCATGAAACCCTCACTTGGAGAAAAGTTTGAAGAGTTTGTAGTCTTTAAACAATACATTTTCTAAAAGATCTGCACAATGAGCATAGAATATATGTTTGGATAAGACCATGCTTGGACAATAAATGGAAGGAGAACATTTCATATTTCTGATTGCATAATTAATTTCCAATAGAAAATTAATACCTCCACCACTGTAATGCACATTATGGCCTTCATCATGAGTAGGTTCTGTGGTAGGATATGAAGGCTACAATAAAATGTTATGCACATTGTTATGTAGTCAATTTACATTCAAAACTAATACCAAAAAAGAAAAGGATCAACTATTCAATTTCATTTACTTTTCATCTAACCAATTTACCTATGAGATATCATTTGGTGAATTGGATTCTTGGGCAAGGCTTACAGATTCTTTGTGTAGGCGTGCAACCACAACTTTATAGCCTTCCTTCAAGGAAAGTTTTCTATCTTCATCTGTGACCTCCACATTGAATTCTGTGCCCTATATTTTTTGCTTAATATCATCAGTTTTGTATGTATGGTTTCACTAAACAAAATTGTTTGCAACATTATATTAAAAAAAATTATTTCATATCATTGCTCCTACTTACAACTTGAGACAGGAGATTCATATAGCCACCAGAGCCAAGTTTGTGTTCGCCAAACTTTTCTAGTCTTGCTTTTGTAGCCACGGATGTGTCTTGCAATCTATGAACAATTTCAAACATCTTAGATTGTATATTTACAAATATGAATAATTAGTGCATGATTACAATGTACTTAATACTATCATGACATACCTCTTTTTTCCCTATGCTACTTCATTATCTCTATCTTTACATAGCCTTTTCTCCTTTGCATCTTCTACTATTTCATTCCACTCCATTGGTGGAATCATAGATGGATGATCGTACTTTGGGTTATCCTTAAGAGCCCTTCTATATTGATCCCTTACAGTCTTTATATGCTTTTCTTCTCTTTTGAGAAGTAGGCCATTGTCAAACATGTCTTTTCCAAATTTCTTGTCAAAAGATGCAATGAGCTGATTTTTTAATTCTACAGTTTGTAAATTCCAACTTTTTAAAAACAAATAGATTGTTAGATCAATAGCTTTAATATATTACAGTAAATGGAAGAAGAGAAAAATTATGTAGCAATGATATGAAACTACGTACCTTTTATATATGGTGGGTCTGAATAGTCTCAATGTCATATGAAAAAGATGTTCAAAGAAAACATTATTACCTACAAAAGCATAAAGAATTTATCAGTCCAAAATGAGTAATATAAAAATAAATTAAATTTACACTTTAAATAAAAACAATTTTAAAGCACCTGGAAGCTTTCGTTCTTTTAACGAAAACATAGTTTTCTTATTCAGTAATAATATCCCTTCATATGAACAAGTACTAATCACACGAACTGCTCTAGGAAATGGATCAACTTCAGCAGTACTGCTCTCTACTGGTCTATCAATTAAAACATCGTGACAATTAAAGCAGACACCAAATGAATTAAAGCATACTTATGGATATAATCAAATTGAAGAAATTGACTAGCAAAAATGTTTTTTCCTCGCATTCCATTAAGGATTTAATTCAAGATTTTATTTCCATTTATCTTATTAATAAGATCACATTTTTGGAAAATCATTCATTCTAGACAATGTACCTTCATTTTGTGAATATATTTGTAAAGCAATCTCTGCAGGCAGCAAAGCAGTTAGAGTTTCTAGTGGGCACAAATAAGAGACAGCCTAACACCTATTCTTTGGAAGAAGCAATGGTAGTTGTACAACACCATGATGCAATAGCTGGTACTTAAAAACACCATTAGGCCAATAGCTAGTACATTATCCAAAATATGATGTCTGATATTGGACTAGATAGTGTGGGATTTGTTTCCATGAAGCAGTTGTGGTGTAGGACACCTAACTAATGAGGCAGGGGAACAAGTATCTATGAGGCAAGAAAACAAGTACCTATGATGCAGGATACCTTGCCACTCCATGAAAGGGAGAATTCAAGTAGTTAGGGTGTTGGAATAAAGGTTTGGTCCATACTTTACTAGGTGGCCCATGTTTTGTAATAAAGGCTCATGTATGTAAGGTCCATTAGCACTTTGGTGTGTTTATAAATGAAGTGGCTCAATGGGACCAAGAGGCCTTAGAATAGGATGTTTGAGTCAATATAGGCAAATTTTATGGTTTTTGAACTTGTTGAGTTCATTAGGTAGTCAAATTTGCAAAAATACAAAAAGTTGCATAAAAAAGTTGCTGACAACTTTTTAAAATGTTGCTGACAACTTTTTAAAATGTTGCTCGGTATTGTTTTAAAGTTGTTATTGTTTGTTTTAAGTTGGGGAATGGCTACTTGGTTGTTCCAATGGTCCTATAGGCCTCTATATATATCATGTGTGATCTCAGAAGGTGAAGGATATAAGATTGTAGTCGATGCTTGGAGAAAATGAATAAAAAACCTCTGATTTACTGGTAATTTTGTTGTCACAGTGGGTTGTACGGTTCCATACGGTACTGTTATGATTGCTAAGTGTGTGGATTAGTTGCAAGGGTGTGTTCATAAGTTTTTTGGATTTGATTTGACATAAATTGGAGTTGGGGTTTGCAAGTTATCAGCATTTTAGTAACAAGGGGTTTGAATAGCCCTATTTTCTACGGCCTTGTACAAATGCAACCCTAGCTTGCAAATCCACTAGTGGAAACCTCTAAAACTGAGGGATATGCAAGTTAAGGGACCTACAAACATGATTCTAGGAGTTGGAGGCATGTTGAGAAGGGAAAGTATTTTTCCTAGCTAGCCCTAGGTCAAGAAAGACCATGTGCTTAACTGGTTTTTGCAAGTAGAATGGTGACAATCATATTGGGAAGCACTATTGACTAGTGCAAGTGCTAAATCTAGTTGCAAATTGATGTGTTAAGGATTGCCATAAGTAATTGGGGTCTTGGGAACCCACCTTGTCCATTCTTCCTTGAAGCCCTAGCTTAACTTGATCAACTAGGCCTAGGTACCAAGAAGCAGTTTGGGGGTGTTGGAGGAAGATTTTCCTAAGAAAATTTTGGATCCTTAGTAAGTGCCTAAAGAGGTGCTTGGAGTGGTCGAGAAGTCCCTATTCCATTGAGGGATAGTTGGTGAAAATACAAGAAATCAGATTGGAAAGGCTACAAGGACTGTAGGCCTAGAAGTAAAAAGGTGTGTTGTGGGTTTGGTGGATTCCAAACTAACATTGGATTGTGGTTGGACTGCATGTCCTATTCACTATCACCATTTCTTGTGTCAGTGGGTGAATTTTTTGAAGTGGATTGCCCATTTGGGCTCAATAGTTGTATATACCCGATGTGGGTAAAGGGACTTGTGCTAAGTCCTAGTATCCTATTTTGGATTGTGAAAGCCATTAGAAGTCTAGTGGAAATTATAGCTTTAGTCTCTAGTGACCAATGCTATAATTGTGGTTTAGATCACTACCATTCATATAGTTCTAGAAAGATCATGAAGGCTGTACTGGCACTAAATCCAAATAAACCACACTATTTATGTGATTCTTGTTTTGCCAAATTGAAAAAGCATTAGAATTCGCAATGGTATCTTATAATAACAACCAAAACATGCTTCCTACGCATTTGAATGATATATGAGATAGACCAAAAAAATCAAAAAGAAAAGGTTCAAAGACACAATCTACAACTCTGGAAGTAAAGACCCAAGGTGACAAGTGTGGTATAGAGCTAGAATCTTCATCCCAAGTACCTCCTTTGCTACAGATGAAGGATATTACTATCTCAAACTTACTTGATTCACAAGAGACACTAAAAAAAGAAGCTATTTCAATTCCATAGTCAACAAACAACTTGCAATCAATATCACCACTCTCAAGGAGATGTAGTCCAACACCTTGTTCTGCAACACCAACTACACCAACTCCAACAATGGGAGCCCTTTCTTCTAACAGAGGTCTAGTTGAAAACCTTAAGAAAACAAATCAAGTTTTGAGTGAAGAAGTCCTCAAGTTGCAAAGGCAGGTACTTCAATTATTCAATAACATTTTCATTATATAAAAATGTAACTCTGTTCCATAACACTTTGTAATTCAATATGGGGCCTGGAGCACTGGCCTCATTTCGTTATTAGTGCCTAGTAAAGCCATGCAGCTTCAAGATCTTAAAAATTAGCATGCAAAGAAGGCATAAGAAGCCCTATCTTTTGCTGCGATAGAATCTTGTAAATGCAAAGCTGCAAAAGAAGCAATCAAATCCTTGAGTGAACAAGTAGATTCATCTAGAATTCAAGCATATTCTGTAAACTTGGTTTTCACACTTATTTGCTTTCAGGAAATGGTTGGGCACTACTGTTATTTGTCACTTAAACTTGTTATACCCCTTTCTTACAAGAACCATTGCAGAGGAAAGAATGCATTTGATAGCATGCTTTTCATTACAATATTTTCTAGATGTTGGACTTGGGTTGTTAAAGGCAAGCCCAACTAATTGCAATATGAATATTCTTCATTATAAAAACAACGCGTTTTATGGAAAATTATCTTTTCTGCACTTTGGCCATTCTATTCATAGCAACTGGCATAGATATTGCTTTTTGTTCCAATTAAGTCTTAATAGTTGAAATATTTCAAGATTTGAATTTTTCATGCATTCAAAGGGGAAGACTAATTGGCAATTATTCCATTGTATGATTCAACACTACAGCTTTAAGTTTCCTTGTATTGATTGAAATGAAAATTTAACAATGCAACTCAATGCTTCTTACGACATTATGACTGGCATCTATAGATCATATATTCATCAGGTCATTGCAAAAATGCTCATATATATGCTTGTAGTCTCTGCATATAATATATCTGACCCTGTTCTATGCTAGGATCAAAATGTGGTTTTTTTGGTCCATAAGATTGTTTCCTCAACTAATGTGAGAACTAGTTATGCTTCTTATGGCTTTTATGAACAAGTACTATTCTACTCACTACTCATGAAACATGGGTCAATGAGTTTTAATCTTTAGGTGCATTAGAAGTCTAGTGAAAAACTTCTAGGGGAGGGTATGTCATGGTAAAACTTGGATGGTTCATACTTGTATAAGGTGTCTTGACCAGCCAAGGATGCATTCCAATGTCTAGGATACTCAAGCTCAAGAAATGGTGAACCAGAACCAGAAACTCCTAGCTTTGGTGATACTAGTTGACTAGCAGGACTCCTTGGATATAGTTGGTATGCAGCTTGAAGATCACTTGTAGCAACATAACCTGATAATGTATAAGGAGAGCATGAGAAAGTCACACCATTCTCCTTATTGATAGTTTTTACATCTAATGAAGATGCAATTAATTGAGCAAAAGGCACATCTGGGGATGATGGAGTTGTGAGATGAGCTAATTTGAGTGGGGGAGTTAATGGAGCAGTTGAAGGTTCAATAGTAAATGTTGAGAAAATAGGAGGTGATACCAATTGAGTCTCATGTGCATATGGTCCTGTAGCAAACATGGTTGATGTTGGGCCACAAGGTGAACAAACATTGGTAGAAAGAGACAAGAAAACATTTGGTGACTGAATGATAGAAGGATTGCTTGAATTTGTAAGTGAAGTCGAGGAAGAGAGAGATGCTAGTAAGGATGGATTTAAACCTGTGGGTTGATTAGGAACACCAGCTAGTTGAGATCCATTTCCTCGATTAGCCGATGTATTTCCTTTTGGAGTACATGGTGTTGGCACAATCCGACATGCTCATTTCTGTGATCCAAAACATGATAATCCTTTCCAACAACCTACCTTCCATCTTCTATGTTGTTACATGCATGCACAATAGGATTTAGAATGAAAAACTTGAAAACATGTGACAACATAATTTGTGGATCAAATAACCATGAAACTTATCAAACAACTATAAATAGAAACTAATAACCTAAAAGCCTATCCTTGGTAAGGTAAAGAACAACAGTATTGGGATGACCAAGACCTAGTGAACACAGAACTAACATTCTGGGAAGTTCTACTGGAGAAAAAGAGAAAATGTCTCAAAGAATCCATGAAGTTATAAGTACATTTTCAAAAAATGATTTATAAAATGCCCACATACAACCAATTTAAAATATTCAAGAAAGTAAACCCAATAAAGGGATTTTAGGATTGATTTTCTTTTGGTAGGTAAACCATTAAAAGTCTAGTGGAAATTATAGCTTTAGTCTCTAGTGACCATGGATGGATTGGTCACCAAAAGGGCTTGTAGCTCAGTGGTTGATCATCCCAGCGTCAACTTGGTGGTCCTCAGTTTGACTCCTGGCTGGTACACAGAAAAGTTTACCCTGGTATCAAAGCCAAGGTAAAGTAGACCAAGACTAGGATAGGAGCCCCAAGCACTTCTAGTTTGGATGAAAGGGAATGTAGGAAACACCTGAACCATATTTCTAGACCTTATATTTTGAATTTACTTAACAAGTTTCTATGTCTAACCATTGTCTACCACTTATCTTTGTTACCTATGATTACAAAGTTGCTCAACAATACTTATTTCATATCTTAGGTTGGCATGGCAGTGTCTTTGAGGGAACTCCATGCAGGAATTGAAGAGAGAAAGCTATATTCACATGCATGGTGTGATAGGGGTTTTATTCTTTAGTGAACTTATCTATAGTAGAAATGTTAAACTAATAATAATAAATTTGTAAAAAGTAGGTAGCAGCTTTGGCAAAGTCTACTCAATCAATTGACCAACAATACATGAGTTTTTCAAAAAACTAAATACAAAAATAGTGTATTAAAGATACCATAAATTTAGAATTCATGATATATTGTTGTTTATGTTTATGATAAGATAATATGTGATTTTTAATCATCTATGTTTAGGATAGCTTTCAATGGTCCATGGTCTGTTATCACAGTGAGAGTTCAAGAATATAAAAGTATCTATGCACATACATCGTAGAGAAACATAATAGACAAAATTAAAATATATTTTTTAAATGATGTTTCAGTTTACTTTTGGATTCAAAAGTTAGAAAAAAATTTCCATGTGAATCTGAAACATTAATTCAAAAAGTAGCACAATTTTATTTTCATAAATGCATATATATAAAAGTCTTAAAGAGTAGGTTGAGTAGAAATATATGCAAAATAATTTTTATTTAATCTTTTAATAAATCTTTAAATAGAGTAGAAATTTCTCAAATAGTGATCAAATGAGATATTTTTAACAATCAGATTTTGCAATAGTTTATAAGGATTTTATGAGTAGTTAGTTCACAAGAATTCATCTCTCATGAATGGAACATATAGCAATCATTGCATCTAAGCAGGGTATACAATATTTGGTGACAAAATCTTGCCTACGTTGTACAATATATGTATGTATGTATGTGTGGTGTGCGTATGCATGTGTTTGTGTGTATGCAAGCTTCTGTAGACATCATTTAAGCACTGATATGCTACTTCATTGTTCATCAACTTGTACAAATACATTACAAAATATAGCAAAACAAGGTTTTACCAGTTCTAGTGGGCATACATGAGGATGTTTGCATGGCCCTTGTTGCTGACAATGCACTAGGCAATAGTGGACTGGCAACCGAAGGAGGAGTCCACACTTCATCATGAGCTGAAGAATACAATATTGTTAGCAAAGACATTTGCAATGGATAAAGATCAAATGGGATACTAGCTAGAAATGTCCACAAAAAAAAGTAAGTGTTATAATGTTGATGAAAACAAACAAAGTGCTCTTACACGAAGGTTGTGCACAATGACCATCACCATGTTCACCATGTGATGTCACAAATGGCACAAATGTCTATATAAGTACACATAAAATTAGAGATCAAGATCCATAAGATAGTATAAAATATTCATATCTATTGAACTTCTATTATTGCTTTAGTCAAATTACTGCTTACCTGCAAAGATTGGATTCTACGGCCCAATTTTGTTCTTGGTGCCTCTTTCTCCTCACTTTTGTCACCCTCGATGATAATGTTAACAAGTTCATCAGTGTATCTTTGCTTGATTTTCTGGGTGATGAACACAGGGTCAGTACTAAGGGTGATGTTATGTAGATATGAAGCCCGTATTTTAGATCACATTTGATCAGTGGTCATTCTACCTTTTTCCTATCATTTGTGACATTAAATATTAGTAAAATTTCATCAAAACAACTCCAAAGCCATAAAGAAAAGAACATAATAATATGACATTTTTTTCTATATTAACATTAAAATTTACAATATTTAATGTTTACCTCTACTGAAGGTGTCTCAGATGGTGCATCCATATCGCCTTGTGAAAAAAATTAGTAAGTCTTATAAATCAGCAACAAAATTAAAGTAATAGACTTACCAAAAAAAAATATTAATAATAAAGTAGATTTTATATGTAAATCATTTGTCTTAAGTTAAAAATTTAGTGTAACTAATGTGTATATCTAAACAAATATTTGACATGTTCTACTTCATGTTTATATGTGCACATATGGTTTAGAAAGAAAAGTTTGGTCGTACAAGACCCCATCATAGTTGACATTGATCCTAGCTGGACATTTCATTGATCATCATGATCTTCATCCATGTCATCATTATCATCATCATCACCCTCATTGTACTTGTCACTTTGATCGTCGTCATCACCACCACCATCTTCTTCACCATCATCACCATCTTCATTGCCATTATCATCATCTTCATCACCATCATCATCATGACCATCATCGCCATGATCATGATCATCATCAACATCATCATCATCATCATTATCACCATTATCATCAGCATGACCAAAATCATCACCATCTTCTTCATCTTCATCACTGGGTAACTATTGTTCCTGATAATCATTTACTTCCTCTTCTACTTCTTCAATTTCTTCTTCTTCGATCACATTATACTTTACCGGCCTTCCTCTTGGGTCATGTCTAACAACAAATGACCAACTTGGTTTTTTTGGAACACCAAAATAAAACACTTTCTCGCACTAGCTTGGAAGAACATAGGGCTCATCTCCGATTGGCTCAAATGATCTTGTATTAATCATAGTAAATCCACTATCATGTTCAATAATAGTCCTATCAGGATCATTTCGATTCAGTCATAACCTAAACCATTTGATCAAAAATAGAACTATTTTGAATAAATTAAATTTGCACTCAAGTATATCATCCAAAATGCCATAGTATCGATTTTCAGATCGTTGAGGATGTATGTCAGTTCTAGATGAAATATTGGTGACCGTGAAGACAACACTTATCCCGAAATCACACATTTTCTTCGTTTCATCTAACTTTTTTGTGCAGAATTTATAGCCATGTTAGTACATAGCTTTGCGGTGTTTGACCTACAATTATTCAAACATGTCAAGATTATTTGCATCGATCTATGAGTTGATATTAAACTTACGTGTGATGATTAGTAATCTTATGCATACCTTTGTATCTCTTAAGCCATATATTAGATCAAGTACCATTTGTGTAACATTGGGATCTCCATTATGATAAGCTTCTTTAACCAATGATACAACACCATCCCATGTTAATGAGCGACCATTTTCTTGAGACTATTCAATCCATACTGTCATCCAATCAAGATTGTTTGCAATATACAAGTGTAGTGCATCCCACTCACGACCAACTATAAAGAAGACAATTACACTAGTTAGAAACAACTTATATATATTGATGATGAATAATAATTATTAAACTACAAAAAAAAAACTTATAATTATCTCTCACCCTCATCAATCTACCTTTCCCCGTCAGGTACTCCCCTTCGAATTTGTCATTAGAGTTGGAATCCCAAATGTGATCTACATGGATATCTATTGCAAACTTTGGAAGATATTCAGTAATGTACACCATGGTCTGGTATATCATATATCCCTCTATCATAGAACCCTCAGGACATGCTCTTTGTCAAACCAAGCCCTTCATAAATTTCAAGTGCCTCTCAACTATCCACATTGATCTAGCTTGTATAGGTCCACACAATTCAATCTCCTCAACTTGATGTATGAGGTAGTGTTCTTGAGTATTGAAAAAGGTTGGAGGTAAACACTTTTGCATTTCACACATAAGCTATGGAAGTTTTCTCTTCCAATATTTTATATCTTTTTTGTCAATTTCTTTAGATGATAACCACCTAAAAGAGATTCAACACACAAAACCACATAAACGAGATTTCAAATAATATTATACAACATATTTAAGAGAAAAAGCTACAAATCTAAGAAAAAACACTTCTAACTGAGTGTATTTTCCAAGATCATATATAACTTGTTTAATACTGTTGTCAAACTGTTGTGGAAGGGATAGAGGTAGGATGAATTGCAATCATTAAAAATGATCATTTCAATATATTATTAAATAATGCAATAGGTAGTACATTTAATCTTACAAATATATTGTAAATAGAGAACATGACTTACCTTGACGAAGGTATGCCAATCATGTGTTTTCAACCCAGGCCCAAAATCATCTTTCTTTGATAGAAGAGTGCTTATATTTCTAGCAAATCCTATTGGAATTTTTTTTTTTTATGAATTTTTTTAATGCATCACTCTGTTGCTCCGTTAATAACCAAGGAAGGGCACTTGTATTTATGCAGTCTCCATTGCTATTTGATTCAATGGAAACTTTTAGTGTATGATTGGATTCATGAATGTCAGTACAGATTTTGCCAATTTGTTCTCTATCATGCCTTCCATCCAACATTTTCCATAGTGTCTCTATTACATTCTTTCCAATATGCATAGCATCAAACAAATGCGTAATTAGGAGATCTTGTAGTATGGTAACCTACTAAATTGAGCAAGATAACTTTTCATTCCTCTAGGAAGTTGGTCATTGATGCCTTGACGACCTTTACAAGCATCAATTACAATGTTAGTAAATATAAGACAATATCAAAATACAAATTTTAAACTTTGGACGACAAATTGGATATTACCTCGACAATTTAGTCGATCATATTCCAACTTCCATAAATGAGGTCTCATTCTTCGTCGCCTTGATGATGTCTCTTCTTTCCCATTGAAAAGATGTTTTTCAAAAATTTGATACCTATGATTATTGTGGAGAAAGTGTCTAAACTCATCAAACACCTACTTTGTTAAAGTTCTCGAATGATGAGATTTCATCTTCGGACCACAAACTGGACATGCAAATTTTTCCTTTGTTTGAAGACCTAAAAGATCATGTAGAAGTGGATCATTTACAATTATCATGTGCAACTTAAACATTTGATAGTAATGTGTAAACACTATAACAGACCAAAAATATGTGATATTAACAACATAACATACCACAAAAATGAGTTAGCCCAGGGGCATCATGTATTGTCCATACAAGCATTGCATGGAATTGAAATTGTAGATGTCCTATCGGTCTAGAGATGTCATACATAGTAATGCCATTCCATAACTTCAACAAATCATCAATTAGGGGCTCAATATACACATTCATATCTTTAACTTGGTATTTACCTAGCAATTGAATGAACATAAACATTACATTATTATTATGACCATTTTCATGCACTATTTATAAATTAATTTAGATAACTCTAAAATGAAAAAAATACCTGGCACAATCATTGACAACATTATGTGCTCGCTCTTTATGGACATCCGAGAAGGAATGTTATTGTTAATAAAAAAAATAGGCTACACTGAGTAAATAGATCTCATATCTCCATATGGATTGACACCGTCAGCTACCAATGAAAGCTTCAGATTATGAGGTTCTTCTTTAAAGTGTGACCATGTTTCTTTTATCTCTTTAAATGAAAAACCATCAGCAAACATTTGCATAATGTCATCCTAACTTCTATTGCATGCATGGTAATCCATAAATTGTGCCAAGGTAGCGCACCTGAATAATCGTTGAAGACATGGAATAATGGGAATGTACCGAAGAACCTTGTGAGGCACTTTTTTTGTTATTTGATCTGACCGATATCTACTACTATGACAATCAGGGCATTCTGCTACAAATTCGTATTGTTTATGATATAGAATGTGATCATTGGGACATGCATGTATTGTTTGATACTTCATTCCAATGTGATCCATAATGTTAGATAATTCTCAGTATGAACGAGGCAAAATGTCTGATGGTGGTAACAAAAACTCACTAATCAACTTACAACAAAAAATATGCATTGTTAATATAATGAATAGTAATTTTATGCTAACATTGAAGATGACAAAAATGACATACCTTAGCATATGTGACATTGCTACATTGGATATACCATTCATAACCTTTAAGTTCACCAAAAACACTATAGCTGAGAGTAGATTTCTTTGGGAGCCTTCGTATAAGGGCTCGTGTGCCTTCTCAAGTAAAGGTGTATCAAGACCATCTTCATCATCATTATCAGATTCTCTAGTACCATCATTGTGAGCCTCTTCATCACCTGCCCCAATACCATCTTCTTCAATCATGTCCTCTGGCACATTATCATCTTCTTCCATGAGAGTGTTATCCTCAACTTGGATATTCACACCTCCATGTTCCTCCAGTAGGAAATCCACATTCAGCAATGGACGAAAATCATGGCCCCCTTCAACATGACCATGTTGCCTACAATGACTCTGGGCTATTCTGATTAGAATTCTTCAAGTCTTTAAGCCTTTACACTTCTTGCAAGGACAATAACATTTATTAGGTTTTCTATGGAATTGAGCCCATAATGTAGCCATTATCTCATTTTGTTCAGCATTCATATTGTCAGGCGTGGTCTTTCTTCACAGAAAAATATATCTGCAAATAAATTCGACATGTTGTGATTAATGTTTATATCTGCACATATGGTTTTTCTTGATTAATATTTTCAAAAGTAACTAAAATGATCCTATAATTTCTAGAAGGCGTAGATGTTTGCAAAATGTGCAGTACCACCCTTCTACTAAAAAAACACACATAGTATACAATAATGGATAAGATCAAGACAACAATAATAGTAGTCCTTCTGTTGATATGCCTTTTCAAGGTTGAATAAGGTCCTTATTTTGCTAACCCACTCTGTTTTATTTGCTATACTTTCTTCTTTCAGCACAATTGCACTATGTGCTAGAATAAAAAGCCATGAAACAAAGATCAACAACCATTTAAGCATAGAAGGTGCCAATTTAATATACAAATATGTGCACTTGCAGTTTGAAACTTGAACCCCAAAAAGACACACACCTTTTAGTACTATTTTGTATGAAACCTTGTTGTTGATTTTGAATGTAAGACTTATAGCTATAGCATCAGGACCATTTGCCTTTTTTGAGTTTTTAGAACATGATTTAGCTAGATCTGGACAATCAGAAGTACCATCATTAATTCATTAATTCAAAGACATTAATTCATTAAAAAAATTTGTGGTGCTTGCTAGACAATCAAGAAAACCAAATACTCCATACAAAATTACACAATGGATAAACAGACAGAAACAGTCAATCTCATTTTTTCGTTACTTGATTTAGAAGTTTAAAGGTTCTGATTACAAAAAAAAATTTGTATCCTTCAGGGAACTTTTGAAAAAGACCAAAAGCCTTTACAATCACAAGAGATCAACTTATAGTATACTTAAATGTTAATAAAGATCTGCATTGTAAAGTTTCCTGGAAGTGACTGGCGCACATTACAATTACTATGCCACTTAGGCACCACGATATTGCCACATAGGCACTATGATAAACTTAAGCATTTCTATTGGTTGGAGAGGCTATGGTGAATTAAAGTATACTGTTGTGAAGGAAGAAGGTATGCTCATCAAAACCTTATTAGAGTAGCTAGAAATATATTAGTAAAGTTTGCAATAAATCTTCATGTGAGAATCTTTTCCATGAAGAGTTGGGCTGCTAATAACTTCATAGTCCACATGTTCAGTTGATGGTATAAATAGCTATATAGTTCATACTTCTAGCCATCTTAAGCTAGGCATTACTTTCTTATGTCAATCATATTGCCTGAATTGGGCATAGCAAGTCAACAAGAACAAGGCACATCAAAATCCTTTAAGAGCACTCAAAAGTCTTGGCACTAATTGGTGGATACTCACTGTAACAACTTGGTCATCCATTGCTATCTAGGATCTTAGTCATCCATTACTATTTTAAGAAAGATATTGGAAAATATTGTAGTTTGATGTGCACCAATATGATGAATTAGAAGATAAGGAATCATATTAAGAAGTCAAATGATATGAAGGTATCATGTCAATACTAATGATAAATGAATTCAATCAAATAAAACATATTCATATGGAATTATTGACTAAGACCAATCTTAAAGAGGAGAGATCCACTTTTAGAGTAGGCCTCTGGTGTTCATCATTTACCTTGACATCCTAGTAGGTGCTTCCAGGTCTACCAAGACATAAACAAATATGTTTCCACGCATCCTCTTTTGAATAGGGCAGCCAAAACCATATGTCTATAAAGGGCTTTCACAAGCCCACATGTTTGATATATGGGATATTTAGGACTTCCATTTGGCCTATAAGTCAGGCATGCTTAATACATAAAGAAGAATGCCTAATCACTTGAAGAAGAACAGATACATATATACTTGAAGGTGCTTTCCCATGATTAGCTTCTTTGAGAATTCTTCCACATGCATGGCTAGCAAATCTCCCCAAAGTGTTGGAAGCATTTAGTTGAACAGAAGCATGTTGTGTATTAACTGATTCAAAGGTCTTTCTTTTCTTCTAATTTTCTCCATAAGTTGATATTCCTTGCAAGGATGGAATTTGAAAGGCAATGCTTTCGACTACTTATTTTTGGAGTTATGTCAGATGTGTTACCATGACAAGTTAAAGAATCTAATGTTTGACCTATAAGATGTATACCTCATGCATTAGCTAGATGATATTCAGTTAAAAATAGAAGGCATACAATAGACATAATTGACATGCCCAACCCAACATGCTACCATTTTCCATCTCAAAAGTATAGTGAATTAGAAATAGAAACTTGCATGCTGGGGGGATCATGTGAAAGCTAGTTGCAAAGCTTTTGAATACAATTGAGGTTTGACCACCAGTTGAAGTCTTAACAAGAGAAGACCTTAACTGTTGAATGGAATTCCTATGCACTAATGATATTCTTGATGTATATGATGAACTAGTTTTCCAATGAGTAGAATGTGATGGGAGCCCCTCCTTTGGAAAATCCATTACTTTTCTTAGATGATTATCCTGCATTGATGGATAACCTAAAGTGTCTCCCAGATGCAATGGAGACTTTGAAGAAGTGAGATCATGGTTAAAATAATACTTTGTAGCTGATGACAATTTATTAAAAGATTGGATCCTTGCAGGGTTGAGTGTGGATGTATTGACTCCATAATTGTGTCCACTTGCTGGGGGGCTTGAGCCAGTCTGCCATACATTCTTATGATTTGGTTCAGACATCAACCTAGTGTTAAAAGGTGAGCTTCCAATAGAAGTTTTTCTAGTAGTATTAATTAAGGACAACTAAGAGTTCCTATCCTATGTAGTTGATGGACCATACTTTCCTCCTTGCTGAATACCCTACACAACACTTAGATGATATGATGGTGAAGATTCAACAAGAAAATTATGTTTTGCTAAATATCAAGATAATGGCATTCTCTTGTCAAACTCAAATACATCATCTACTAGAGATGAAAATCTTGACTGCAAGCACCCTTGGCCCTGAAGATCAGAATCTATAAATGCATCAAGATTAGACATAGATTTTGACATTAAATTTGAAATTTTTGTTATCTCTTTCTCTATAGATGATTTCCCATTGTCTAAAAGGCTCAAGTTCACCTCATGATCGACCATTTGCATTCTTCTAATATCAATCTTTTTGAAATGAAACATGTGGATGGAACTGGAAACAAGACCAGATCTACTTGTTGAGTCTTGCTTGGACACCAAAAGGGTAAAAAGAGGCTTGAAATCCTTATCCAATTGTATTAGGAGGTAATAAAAATTTCCATAGTTTAGAAAACCCATGAGCAGTAAGTTTGAGCCTTTAATTATTGATTTAGGAAGCTTAACTGTAGCCACACCTTTTTCATACACCTGTAATAGGAAATATCGGTAAACCAAAGCCATTAAAAAGCATGTCAAAAGATTTTAGTATGATTCTATTTCAAAAAAAAATCTATACACTTTTCATATAGAAACAATGGAAAAAAATGTATAAGAAATAAGTTCATAAATGCTCTATCTTGCTAAAAAATATTGGCACGCATACAAAAAATAAAAAATATGGTTTCTTAGATAAACTATTAGAAGTGCATTTAATGGACTAAATGGAACATTATGTTCCAATAAAAGAATTTTTCACAAGTATTCAACAAGTCTCAGAAACCCAATGCACATCTCTATACCCAATTTGGATCTTGCATCCCTATAGAGCCCATATCCACTCCTCAAGATGAACATACATGTATACCATGTTCCTTGAAATCAATCTCGAAGAACATTCTATCTTTAAATGGAAGTGTATTATAAGGGTTACTAGTCAACGTATGATCTTTCCAATGAATGAGAACCATGTACTTGTCTATTATCTAGATACTAGAAATAGGAGTGCATGACCTTGCTCCCCACAAATATGGCTTGCATCAGAGTTACTCTAGACTTTTAGAATTTCATTGTGAGACTAAAGCATCCCTAGGTTAATAATATTTTGCATTGCCCTTGCATCTCTGCCTACTGCAAGTTCCTTCACACTGAAGTTAACCTAATGAATGAATCACACAATACACTCACTCTTCACAAGATTAGTTAATGTCAATGCTAAGTAGTGGTTATTCTATTCAAGTCAAACACTAAATAGCTTTTCTGATAGCATGCTAAGCTTGAAAGGAAAAAAGAATGTCAGTTCAGATTTCTTAAGGAATTGTTGGATTGTTCTTTGTTAAATTGCACCTCGCTGGCTTAGCTAACTCCTGAGCACATGTTTATTTCAGATTTCAAATCTCACCCACTCCCAAACCCTATCTTCAATTCTAAATCTTCACGTTTGAAAGCTATGGTTTAAGAACTTAATCATATCTGAAACATATGGTAAACATAAATATGTGTAGACGCACAACGCAGACGACATTGAGACTATCAAAGATGATAAAATGCTAATCCGAACTGCAAAAAATTTTATTGGCGAACTTCTGAAGTGAGATCAGGGATGTGGGTCCCATCGGGCGTGCCAAAATGTGTTGCATAAAATTGTAACCAAGATTATGCAAACCTCAAACTATGAACAAATGAATAAGAAAATGACAAACAAAGACCATTCCACCTCTACAACTCAACAAAGGCATCCATAAGAAGCCCTGTTGGTGTATCTTTGATGGAGGGTGTGTTTGGTATGCTCTTAGGAACACTACAATGGATGAATCTCTTGGATGTGTGAATGCAAGTGTGAGTGATGGAATATGTACCTAGACTAGATGATATGAGAAATCAAAATGACAGAATGATGATGCAATGATAAGAGATTCTAATGGTACCTAATGGAAGATAATGACTTCTAATGACTCCTAACCTCCTTCCAGGCTCCCAAAAGCTTGAGACAGGACATCTATTTAAAGTAGATGGAGGAAGCATCTAGAATGTGCTTAGAAGCCACTAGGAGATAAGGATAAGGATTGACAACTAAGCACCTTATCTCACATTCTAGATAGATGGATAAGACTGATGAGGTGGCATGTGTGTGTAGAAGGTTCCTATGGTGTAGACAACATGTGCTTAAAAGATATATAGACCCATGAGATGACAACCCATATGGATGCACATACTTCTAGGCGGTTTGGATAAAGATTAAATTAAATGAAATTTAATTTAATCAAGGTCTAGAAGAATTAATGGGAATATGGAGGATTTTAAATAAATAAAATTTATTTTTAAAAAAAGGAATATGTGGAGAATCATGTGTTAATTTAAATTAACACATTAGAGCTAGGAGTATTTAAATTAAATTTAAATACTTAGGCAAAAATGAACCTATTTAATTAAAATAATTTAATTAAATAAGTAGAAGAATGTGACCATTATTAATTAAATTAATAAAGTCATTCGGGACAATTTTTGGTGTCTACATTTTGCCCCTCTTTGATGTGATGTCAGCACGACATCATATCAAAGAAAATACAGGTTGCCCCAGAGAAGATAGGAGAGGACTAGTGACAACGACAAAGAGAAGGGTGATGGAAAATGATAATCTAAATGCAACTTAACTACATGAATGCAAGAGATTCAATTGTGTTCATATGGAGAGCAAACCTTATTTTAATATTGCAAGAGGAGTTATGCACCAAATTCTATAGAAGCATAGATGACAAGATTCCTTTGTGTGTATTAGACTCTTAACAAAATGGATGTAGGTTTCAGAGTCATGAGGGAACAAATGACATATACACATTGGAGAGGTCTGGGCACACCCAAAGTCTTTTTAAGGAGCTTGGTGGAAAGTGTGCTAATCTGTTGCCCCCAGTGAGCAATGCATTAACATAACTTGAAACTTACATAGATGTGCTAAAGAATCATGAGAATAGATCATATTGCAAAATAACAGGTGCAATCAGGATAAGCCGCTCAAATGATACCAGGATATGGAAGATCGAGGTACACTGGGGGAGGCTATCACTGACACACAACGATAAAATTAACAAAAAGACATTATGACTAAGTAGTCATTCAATTCAACATGCTTGCCATGAACTTGATAAATTTGTTAAATTTGTTAAGCTTGTGTAGGAAGGATTCATCCTGTAAGGCAAAAATTGATTGATTGATTGAATTGAAATGAGATATTTGTGATTGGTTGCTGGCAATGACAGTAAAAGGAATGATGTTCTCAAATCATTGAGTCTAAATGTGAATTTTTGTAAGCTTGTTTGCAATCACTATTTGATGAGGTTGGTTTTACGGATGGAAGCTTAGTGTGATGAGAATATGGATAAGATAAGATAAGATAATGGATGAATTGAATTGGAATGGAATGGAAGGAATCGATTATGAAAATAATAAATATTCTGTTAGAGGAAAATGTGTTGAATGGAAGACTAGAAATTTGATCAAGGTAGATGCAAATAGAATGAAGGAATTGATTATGGAAATGATGTGAATGAAGTGATTGGAAGAAGAGAGTATGATGAGATTAGAGGATAAATGAATTGATTGAATAGATTGGGAGACTTGGATTGAATTTGATATGAATGAATAGATAGAATCGATAGAAATGAATGGATTAGAATTTGGAATAAAATGGATTGAACGTGAAAGATTTGGATTGAATTTGATATGAATGAATGAATAGAAGTGAATGAATGTGGAATAGAATGAATTGAGACCAATGACAAGGGAGAACCATGGTATTTGTAAATGGATAGGAAGGTGGGGTAGATATATGAATGAAGGAATAATATGGATGACCAACGGATATAGTGTCAGATAATGGGGAACCAAGAACCATATTTCAAAGGAGTGACCAACAATACCCCATTCCAAGGATATGAAAATGAAAGGAAATAATGGTGAGGAAGGATTGCATGAAAATGGACGGATGGTGTGAAAGCTCGCATATGGAGGAAGAAAAGGCATGTGCTCTTCTTAAGCATGTATGAGCATTTTTGTTGTTGTGCCTCTAGTATTGATTATGAGTATGGGTATGAAAGTGGAATGAAGGAAGGCATGAAAAAGGGATAATGATACGAAGGATATGAAGAAAATGCGTGATAAGAAGTGGATGAAATAAAGGGATAACCAAGATCAAGGGTATATGGAAGAAGGATAGACGTGCGTAGGATTATGGATGGAAAAGATATGAATGAACATGAAAAGAGGATGGGAATATGTATGCATATGGATGGAAAATGGATGCATGAACATGAATGTGACAAGGACTATGGAATGCAAGATAGGGATAACATGTCAAGATCAAACATATGGAAGAATGAAGGAAGTATATAGGATAATGTATGGATAATGGAGAAATGAACATGAACATGACAAGGACTATAGGATAGGGATGTCAAGATCAAATATATGTAAGAATTATGGGAATATGTAGGAAAGGATATGGAAGGTACTTATGGATGGATGAGAGGAAAGGGAAAGTCATGATCAAATATGGGAAAAGTATAATGACATGTGGATAATGCGGAAGGGATATGGAAAGTGTAAGTCAAGATCAAAGATGGGAATGAATGTGGATAATGCGGAAGGGATATGGAAAGTGTAAGTCAAGATCAAAGATGGGAATGACAATGGATGATAGATGGAATATAAAAGATAGGTAAGGAAGAACAATATGGATGGAACTTGCCCCTAGTGTAGAGTGCAAGTGGAAAAAGGGAAGTTAATGGATAGGTAAGTGAAAGTGGAAGACAATGGATACATAGTAGGAAAATGAAGGGAGGACTCAAGCATCTAGGTATATGGATGTATCCCTTGATATTTATGCTTCTTTAATTTTTTTATTATTTTTTTTATTTTCAAGGAATTGTTGGTATTTTCTCATAGATGTTGATAGGGTAAGGAAAAGAATGCTAAAGTGAATTGGGGAATAGAAGACAATGACCTATGAAAAAGTTTGGATTAAGGGAGTTGAATAGGTAGGAGGAAGACATGGTTGATGGATACTAGGTTGGAAGACTTGTGAAGGAAGTGGAAAGATCTTCATTGGCACACACCTTGAAGGGTGGTGGAAAGGAGTAAATTGTGAAGGATGTGTAGGAGAAAGTTGGAATTTTGGGATATAGGGACCCAAAATGGATGAAGGAGATGATAGAGTTGGGATGGCGGATTTGGGTGTATAAGGGCCCAAAATGGATTTGGAAAATGGAGGTTGGGAGAATTTATGAAGGAGGGAGGCCTTTGGATTAGCAAAATTAGATGTCATTTGGAATCTTTCTTTGAGATTCATTGCTACATTAAGTAGCTTTGGTATCCACATAACTTTTGCACTTTTGATTTTTAGCCTTTGTGGCTTTTTGATTGCATTTTGGATCTGATTTTTCTTTTCTTGGACATGTCGCTTAGATGGGACATGTTGATCCTTATGCTTTTGTGGATTTTCGACTTTGTTTTCTTTTTCTTTGGCATCCAATTTGCTTCCATTGGCCATGGTATGGGTGCATGAAGGTAAATAAGATGGAGAACGTATGGAAGGTGAACGTTGGAAGGAATTCAAGGACATGCACCTTTGTTGATCTTTACTAGGACTATGAGGGGATAAATTGGAAAATGAGGATAAGGTAGAAGGATGTATATAAGGACCTAATATGGAAGGAAGGGAAGAAGAGTTTGACAATGGAACATAAGGACCTAGAATGGATGTACTATAAGAACCTAGAATGGACTTGGAAGATGAAGGAGGAGAAGTTTTAGGTGTGGAAGGAAGAGTTTTGGAATTGGAAAAAGTGGAAGGTGTACCAACATCTTGAGGAATTATTTTTTTAAGGGGATACTTAGTATTCTCAACGCAAGATGCGAGTCTAGGTGTATGGGATTCATGAGGAGATTGGATAGGTGTGATAGGATCATGTGAAGGAGTAGGGTTATGAGGGGGATCATAAGGAATAATAGGATCATGAGATGGAGAGGGATCGTGAAATATGGATGAAGGGGTGCATTGATCTTGACTTGGAAGAGGATCATTGAGCAAAACGAGTGGATTGTAAGATGGAATAGGTTCATGAGATGGAATGGAGGGAGTGGAACTATGAGATGGAGTACTTTGATCTTGACATGAAAGAATATCATATAAATCAAGGAGTGGATCATGAAATGGACTAGAATCATATGAGGATGTGGAAGGAATGGAATCATGTGGTGAAAGAAGATCATATAGCATGGTAAGTGGATAATCATACGTGGGCATGGAGGAAATGGAATCATGAGATGGAGTAATTTGATCTTGACATGGAGGAGTATTAGTGAATGGAGTGGAAGAAACTTTTTCATGAAGGGGCATATCTATGGATGCTAATGCTGGAGATGGAATGGAATCAGTAATGTGCGTGGTAGGTGTAACGTCTTGATCTTGATTAGGAGGGGAATCAGAAGATGGACTAGGAGGGATGGATGAATCTTGGGGGATAGTGGAATGATGGGATGGAGAAGTGCTCAGATCTAGAGGAGAAGAGGAATCAATAACATCATGCTTTGAAGGAAGGTCTTGAGATGGAACTGGAGGTGTGGCTTTGGGTGGTTGGCTCACATTATACTGAATTTTCAATCTAGCCAAAAGTGATGTGAAATACCCCTGATGAGGTGGGGATGACATTGTTGCAGGCTTAGGAGATGATGTTGTTGGAGGATTAGGGGATGATGTAGTTGAAGGACTAGAGGATAATGTTATTATAGGATTAGGATTTTGTGGAGGTGGAATTATGGATAAAGGATTTGGATTAGGTTCATAGCAAGGGGGATTACATGGAGGATTAGGATTGGATGGGACATGAGAACTAATGCCTTTGAAATATGAGAGATAATTCTTCATTTCCTCCATTTTCTTGGCAAGGGTATTTACGTCTGAGGCATTGTGTGGGCCATGAATGGAATTGTATGGACGGATATGAGAGCTAAAAAATGAAAGACACATAGCAAAGAAAATGACCTTTTCCTGCGGACTTATTTTGTCCAAGAGTGTATTCTTTAGTTCCTCAATTCCTATGGCGAGGTCATTTATGACGGAGGAATTATATTGGCTATGGATGGAATTGTCTACAGATGAAGGATAAGGAGATAGATTTCCCTTGTCAAAGGTAGGAGAATGATGAACATGAGATATATTAGAATTGAAGTGTTGAGAAGGAATTTGATATGGAGGAGATACGAGACCATGTTGTCGTGCAATATTGTCAATCATTGGAAGAAGCGGATTTGAATCCATGGATGCAAGATGAAAAGTGATGAAGAGATTTGAAGAGGGAATATGAACTTGGAATTAGGAGCTTTTTGCTGATTGGACTTTGATTTGATTTGATTTGAAATTGATTGCACTTGATATGATTCGATTTGATTGAATTTGAATTGATTTAATATTGATTTGGATGGGATTTGGATTGGATGAGGGTTCGATTTGATTTGATAAGAACCCTATGATAATGTAAACAAAGTGAATGTTTGATTTGAATGAAAGTCCAATGCTAAGACAATGCTCCTACATCCGAAGTAGAACATGTGATGTCAAATTGAAATAGAAGAAGACGTGAATGAAGTTTTTGAAAGATTGATTATGACTTGGATAACTGAATTTGACAAGGGATTGGATTAGAAGAATGCTGATTTGAAGGATCGAATTAAGAATGCATGATGAGCTTGACTAGGGAAATTGAATATGAATAATGATGAATCATGACTAGGATGAAGATTAGGAATGTGATTGAATGACAAGGAAATGATTTAGATAAATAAAGAGGATTAAGATGTCAAGCAACATTTTGAATGAAGAAGAAGATATGTAAGAGGGAACGGTGTCTTGGATGGAAGGAATATGTGACGTCAAATGATTTGGAATGATGATTAAGAAGAGGTGTTTTTTTGTGTTTTTGAAATGTTTTTGATTTTTTTTTTTTGAATTTTTGAATTTTTATGATTTTTTTTTGAATTTTTAGGTTTAAGATGCAAAAGAAAACAATGAAATATGTACAATACAAATATGTTTCAAACACTCCAAACACACCAACAGTCCTATAAGGTTGAACTAGGTTGTACAAGGCTCAACTAGGGGGTGTCCTCGATATATGCAAAGTACGTGAGGCCCAAATCTGTAGATGAAAGGAAATACTGCCACACAGCCAGGGGGAGACGGTAACCCAAATCTCCTCTTTCACTTCCCAAAGGTATAAAGTTCTTTGGGGCTTAGCCAAGAGTGACAATATTACACTTCCAAGAGAGGTGTCTTTCGATTCACCTCCCGATTCTTATACTCCACCAGAACGTTGGAGTTGAGGTCGTCCCAAGGGGTGATGAAATCCCCAAGCAGGCCTCCTAATAAAATGAAAAACAAATCCACTTATTTCTTGTGCACCCAAGGTCGCCCAAAGGCACGAGGGGAGAGAATACGTAAGTGGACTTGGGGTTTAAAAGACACTTGTTCGTTATCCACAAAAATTTAAGTTTGCTACTCTAATTGAAGACACACGCGTTTAGAGCATACAAGGTTCTTTCCAACTTTAAATAGCAAAAAATAAAATACTAAAAGAAAATGCTGAAAATGAAAATGCTGAAATGAAAATGTTGAAATGAAGTTAATTTTCCTTAAGGCTTTGGATGTGATTTCATTTTAAGGCCCAAATCCAAATGTGCTCTATTCTAAATGTACCCGTTTAAAATGCTCCAATTTCAAATGTGACCAGGCCTTTTTCACTCTAGTTTGTCCTCTAACATAAATCCTCGACCTGCAAACTAACAAAATGCTCAAAAAATAGTTAACTATTAGTTTAAATCTCAACAGTCGTAGACGCTAATAGTCAAAGACGCTAAAACTCGAAGACGACAAAGCGCAGAGCGCAGACGCAAAAGTGCAGAGCGCAGACACCAAAATGCAATGTGCAGACGCCAAAATGCAGAGCGCAGACGCCAAAAATGATGAGCACAGACGCCAAAGTGTAGAGCGCAGATGCCAAAATGCAGAGTGCAGACGCCAAAATTTAGAGAGAAGATGCCAAAGTGCAGAGCACAGATGCTAAAGTGCAGAGCGCAGGCGCCAAACTGTAGAGCGCAGATGCCAAAATGCAGAGCATAGACACCAAATTGCAGAGCACAGACGCCAAAATGCAGAGCGTAGACACTGATTTTTTTGGCAGCAGCGTAGAGGCTTGTTCTTGTAGACGCTGATCTACGGAGACACTGATATGCATAGACGCGCAATGCAAACGACATTGAGACTATCAAAGATGACAAAATGCTAATCCGAAGTGCAGAAAGTTTTATTGGCAGACTTTTGAAGTGAGATCAGGGACGTGGGTCCCACCAGGCGTGCCAAAATGTGTTGCATAAAATTGTAACCAAGATTATGCAAACCTTAAACTATGAAAAAATGAATAAGCAAATGACAAACAAAGACCATTCCACCTCTACAACTCAACAAAGGCATCCATAAGAAGCCCTGTTGGTGTATCTTTGATGGAGGGTGTGTTTGGTATGCTCTTAGGAACACTACAATGGATGAATCTCTTGGATTTGTGAATGCAAGTGTGAGTGATGGAATATGTACCTAGACTAGATGATATGAGAAATCAAAATGACAGAATGATGATGCAATGATAAGAGATTCTAATGGTACCTAATGGATAATAATGACTTCTAATGACTCCTAACCTCCTTCTGGGATCCCAAAAGCTTGAGACAGGACATCTATTTAAAGTAGATGGAGGAAGCATCTAGAATGTGCTTAGAAGCCACTAGGAGATAAGGATAAGGATTGACAACTAAGCACCTTATCTCACATTCTAGATAGATGAATAAGACTGATGAGGTGGCATGTGTGTGTAGAAGGTTCCTATGGTGTAGACAACATGTGCTTAAAAGATATATAGACCCATGAGATGATAACCCATATGAATGCACATACTTCTAGGTGGTTTGGATAAAGATTAAATTAAATGAAATTTAATTTAATCAAGGTCTAGAAGAATTAATGGGAATATGGAGGATTTTAAATAAATAAAATTTATTTTTAAATAAAAGGAATATGTGGAGAATTATGTGTTAATTTAAATTAACACATTAGAGCTAGGAGTATTTAAATTAAATTTAAATACTTAGGCAAAAATGAACCTATTTAATTAAAATAATTTAATTAAATAAGTAGAAGAATGTGACCATTATTAATTAAATTAATAAAGTCATTCAGGATGATTTTTGGTGTCTACACTATGTTCTCTTAGGACTTTGGAGCTTTAAGTGGTAGTTGAGAAATTGTCCAAAATTACTAATTCAGTTCCGTGGACTAAGAAGGTGTTGAGTTCTAGATTGGGAAAGAAGACTAGGCACAAGGTCTACATGGAATACCTGATCAAATGGAAGGGAAAGCTAGATATTGAAGCTACATGGATACCAGTGACTGATTTCAAGAAGAAGGGAATAGATCTCAACTTGATTTCTCCCACAGTCCCATGAGGACTTCTTTTGTTGGGGAGAATGGTGTAGTAGCACTCTAGGACATGTCAAGGTCCTATTGATTTTTTTTTGTCTTTGGCTCTTTGATGGGCCATGGTATCTAATAATAGATAAATGAAATCTCAAAGTGATATCCAAGTGCATCTTGGCATGTTTTCTAAGTCAAAATTCAACAGTTGTGGAAAATGATGTAAAGTTGCATTCCCTAGGTAAAAAGTTGTGAATGGGTCTGATCCAAGGCCTAGAATGGCTTGGAATAGAGTCTAGACTCATGTGAGATTGGGGAACCATTTGGTAAGGTTCTACACACCTAGGCTGAAAGGAACCAAACATTTCCAAAAGTTGTCAAGAAATTGAAAAGTTGTCAAGTTGCAAGTTTCACAACTTTATGTGAAACTTTTGTAACTTGGTTCAATATTTTACCAATTAGTCACCCACTCCCAGAATTCAGTTTGGGGAAGGTTTAGGAAGGCTATTTAAGCCCATCCAAACTAGTTTGTACAGTTGGATGTTGTGTTTTTCAACTAGAAGCAATTGAATGTTGAGCAATTTTGACTATAGAGCTATGCAATGGTGAAAATCCACCATCATATTGATTGAAATTTGAGTTATTTTACATTTAGTAGTTAGAGTATGTGGTCTTGATATTTTGTACATAAATTTGTGTATTCTTGATTAGTTTTTTTGGGTTAATACTTATTATTTTGTGCTCTGCTAATCACTGGACAAACCCAAGCAGTTTCAAAAGAATGGAGTCTAGATTCAATTCTTGTGGTTAAAAATGCATAGAATTATGGGAAATGAAAGCAGACTCTATATGCATTATGTCATTTTTTATTGGAATGGAGGAGTTGCAGTTTTCTATTGTTACCATCCATCCCTAGGCATGCCCTAGAGCAACCTGGCTAAGTGGTTGACAGAAAAATGTGCTTGGACATTGCAGGAGTGGATTGAACCTCAAGAAATTAATTTGGATTGTGTTAGGGGAATGTATAAGGAGTATGCAATATCCTTGGTAGGAATTGATCAAACCATTTGAAGGGGTGTGAAAAGCCTAATTCAAGACTAGTTTGTGTAGACCTAGAAACCCATGGAAACCATCACCTTCTGGTTTGATATATATGTTTCTTGCCTTGTAGGATAGAAAGGTCTTCTAATGAGCCTATTCAACATAATTACTTTCTATTGTGAGATTTTTAGGATTTTAATTAAATTGACATTGCACATTATTTTTCAACATGCTATAATGTTGTACATTATACCCGGCAGAATGAAAACTTCTCTATTGTTTTCTTCATGTAAATAAAGCCAAGACAATTTGTGTATTGTTCATTAGTATAGATTTTATCTTTTGAAACATCTGCATAACATCATGAATTTGATTTTGCTTTCTTGTAATGTCTTCCAAAGGCTACCAATAATAGTAACCATTAACCTTTTTTTGTCAATTGGCCCTTTGAGCATTTAGAGGGCTAAAGACTCTATTATTGATGAAGTTTAATATTATAATCACTTGTTCACCTTTGCTCATCCCTAAGAACCCTAACATTGGCATGATACCCTCAAACTATCTAGCATAGTTGGCTTGATTAATAGTAATAGATTTGTAGGTTATTCTAGTAGTTGATTTTATTATTTTGAAGCAAACTTTTTCTAAGCTTCATCTAGATTGATCTAGTAAGATGCATACATGTGTATAGAATGAATGTTGTAAGTATGGATAAGTTTGTAATTATACATGGGGATAGTAGATGCAAATTAGATAGGGATACTCAACTTTTTTATAATAGATATTCTTTTTGAGAATTTTGAAATTTGAATTGTCTAGAGTTTAGAAATGAGAGGGGTAATACCTTGGATTTCATCTAAGGGTTATTATTGGAGGGCCTTTTTGTGTCCATTGATTAGATCTTGATAGTTTTGTGTTCTATTTTTTGACTTATCAAATTTGTTTTCCTTGCTTTTGGATTACTGGTATTTATCAATATCTTAGGAGGTTGTTATAAGCACTAGTTTGAAAACTCAAGGTAGGGAACAAAGCTAATGAGAAATGTCTAGTCCAAAAAAAGGAAAACATTGTATAGGGCATATAAATATATTCAAAACAAGGCAAGAAAGCAAGCAATCAAAGCACAAATTACAATGACTAATGATTTTGTAAAAATGGGGTGGATTATTAAGAGTATGATGAGATCAAATGTCAATCTATAAAACTAAACTTCAACTTGCCTTTGTAATTCTAGGAAGGAGACTCTTCAACATTTCTAGCTATTATTTAATCCTTTCACATTGCCTTCTTTCTGAAATCTCTTTCAATGGATCAACTTTGAAGCATTCATGAGCTCTCCTCTGCTACAATCAACCACCAAAGAACCCAAGATGTCAAACCCTTTTGGTGCTAATGCTATAAAACCCTTTTGGCATGTACTCCTGGCTACAAAACATAGTGTAGAAAATAGTTCAGTGCACGAGTTGTCTTCTAGGTCACGTAACAATAAGATTAGGGCAGCAAACAACACTTTTTTCAATTTTTACATAGTGTGATCCCATGTTGGTTGAAATTTTGACCAACACATGTGTTGGTCAAAATTTCAACCAACACGGGCTCACATTTAACAAAAGTCATCACAATTCAACCAAATTGACCCTAATTTATCAGATGGTCAAAAGTTTTGGTCAAAAATTTGGGTCCAATGTACTAGTGTGTAACCAAGTCCTAAAGTATCATTACTGGACCTTGGTGATTTTAGTAGCTACTCAAAGTACTTGATAGCTTCATTGGGTTTGTTGAAGCTTGCTACAAATTCCTTCTCTCTTTCCAAATCATTTTTTAGTTGTTCATTCTATATATTCAGTGTAGAGATCTCAACGTCTTTCATATTCAGCTCATGATTTGCATTCATCATTTGGCTTAAGGTGTCAAGTTGCATGTTTGAGATTCTTTTGTCATATTCTATCATAGCCTTGTCTTCAATGGCTTTCTTCTTCTATTTAGTTACTTCAAAAAGCATTATGGCTTGTGATTCTTGTTCAAGCTTGAGTATTTTGATTTCTTCTACTTGAGCTCTATTCTTCTCCATCAATTCTGCTATTGCTACATCAAACTCATTCGAATCTCCATTGGAAAACACTTTTGTGGTATCAATCTCCTTGTAGTGTATGTCATTTTAAGCTATGGCTATATCATTCCTTTTCTTCAAGGATTTTCTCAATTCTTCTCTGGCTTGCTCCAAGTTGTGTAGGGCAAGTTGCTTATCAATCTCCTAATTCTCTATAATCTTCCCAAGTTTGAAGACTTCCATCTTCAGATCTTTTCTCTAAGTTGTTAGGCTTCTCCTTATGAGAACCTCCCTTTGATACCAATTGTTGGAATATTCAAATGGGAAGAGTACTTTTGAGAGGGGGGTGAATCAGAAGTAATTAACATTTATTCTTTTTAAACTCTTAAAAACACTTAGCTAAAAATAAACTGCATGCATGTAAACATATCAAATAACCATAAAATAAAAACATTCAAGTAAACACATGACACCAAAATTTGGTAACCCAGAAACCTTCCAAAATAAGAAGGTAAAACTGGGGTGGGGATGATACCCACAAAATCACTGCAGCAATAATTGTTTGACCACTTCTGATGGTCTACCTTGTTAAAGGCCTGCCTTATTAAAGGCTTTACACTATGTCAATAGTGACTTGGTTAAAGGATTTAAAACACTTTACATGAAGTGTCACCCTATTAAAGGATTCAGTCACCTCTTCAAAGGATCTACAAAGTAGTTGTTAAGCTAACCTATCAACATAAGATTTTCAACTATCTAATACAATTGCTAGAAAGTATTAGAAATATTTTGACTTGATTGCTTACAATCTTCAATTGCTAATTTTAGGCACTTGATCTACTCATTCTAATGTGATCCTTACTTGATTTGATATCTAATCATAGCCCTTGTTTTATTCTGATCAACTGGATATGTAATTGCTGCTCAATTCACTAAGTCTTTGATTCCACTGATGTTTACTGTGTTCTAATATTTTTCTATCTACTTAGCAACTTCTTTAACTTCTATTTAGAAACTTCAAATTGTGGGGTCCAACCCTTATTATAAAGACTTCATAGACTTAGGGTTTGCAATGAAATCATGTACTCAAATTTCCTACTCAAATCCTTGGATTTAGCATATTGGTTGCATGCTATATCCAATTTTCTAATTGGTTGCATGCTAATAACATAGGAAAATGAAAATATTTGATCTTATCTACTAATCCTTCATGAATCATCCAAAAATACTTTTGCATCTAAGTTTTTAAAGGCACAAACTTATATGTTGATTCTATATTACTCAACACATACTAAATTACTAGTGCTCGGCACATATACTATGCTGCCTTTCTTAGCACCTATTGTACTCTGTCTGGCTTAGCACATGAAGTGTTTTGACTTGCTTGAAATCAACTGTGACTCGAAACCTATATATCACTCAGCACTTGTATATCACTCGGCACCTATGTATCACTTGACACCTATATAATGCTTGGCACCTATTGGAATTCTAGCTCGACACATACTATAGCTTGGCATAGATAGTGTACTCGGCTTCTATATGAAAAGTGGTCAAGTGTGTTGATGCCCAAATGTCAAAACCAAACTAAGACCAACAATAATGTCATACATTAAGAAACACATAATATATTATGATAACTAATAATGTCATAGTCTAATAATGGCATGCATCAAATAAATATCATACATCAAATATAAAATGTCATATATACATCAAATGTATATCAAATATGTCCACTCACATAAAATCCAACATATATGTTTGTTGATTCCTATACATGTGTGTCTATCAACTATATCTTCTCCTTCCCACGAGGGGAAGGAAACAAATCTCTGGAGGTCTTCGATCGTCATGTAGAGGGAGATGATGGCGATGATGGGTTCTTCCTCACATGCTCGCTCATCTTCTTGTTGAGGCTCTTCTCTAACTCGAGCTGATACAAAAAAAGTAGAGATGAATCAATAATTATTATACATTGAAATCAAATATATGTACACACAAAATTAATTATTTTCTTATCGCCATCATATAGTCACTTTGCAAGTCCACCTCGAAGGCTCATGGATGATCGGGTGTAACAAGATCCTACAACAATTCAATCAATATAATCATTTATAAATAAAATTAGAAATTTTGATACTAACTATTATAAAAAATAGCTAAAACCAAGAAAATTCTTGCATACCTTAGTCAATGGTTGTGAACTAGCCATAGCTATAGCCACTCCACAATCGATGGACTACCGAAGATGAGGAGTCTTAGATGTCAAGAATTGCATGTCA
The DNA here is from genome assembly GCA_028749045.1 of Cupressus sempervirens. Lineage (NCBI taxonomy): Eukaryota > Viridiplantae > Streptophyta > Pinopsida > Cupressales > Cupressaceae > Cupressus > Cupressus sempervirens. Next base: position 771,106,004 of record CM053786.1, read on the forward strand.
TATAATACATGTTACATGTAACCTGAAACATGAAACAAATATAATCAAACGAATTAAATTATCATGAAACAAATGTGCCTCTATGAAGTTTGTATTATGTCTAGGCTTAGAGTTCATAATGAATGTCGGCGGTCATGTAGAGAACTAATGCACATGCATAATTTTTTTTGTCAATCTTTCATATGATTACTTAATAAATATATCTATTAATTTAAATTATTAAATCAATACATACCTCTAGACTTGTTGACAAGACAAAAAATGGGGCTCGGGGATCGCTACTAGGGCCGCTAACACTCTGTCCCTGAATTTTGAACAATGTCAATACATGCTAATTAATTAGTCATTCACTATAAATATGAAATGTGATCAAATTAGTTTATTGTAATTGTAATTTACCTATGTGTCAATGCTAAATGTCTAATTCAGGAACTGATCAGTCACTAGCCCATCATCTGCATCATCTCCAGCATGACTGCCAAATGTGCATAAGGATTTGCATGATGTACACATGTGACCATGATGTGCAGAATGCTCCTCTTCAAGTAATGGACTTGTACAATGAATGAGGGTCTATGTCAAAGTACTAATAGTCCCTAAAGTGTTGGTCTCTACATGCTCCTTCACAATTGAAAGAATAGTCGCATGCTCACCCTATGGGTTGACCATAGTTGCCCTAACTACATTAGGGTCACAATGTGCCCCCAGCCTCTCAAATGATGACCCCCCAACTCTACTCTGAGAGTCTAATATATTAAAATAATTGGAGATCTCCCCAAGGAAAAACTCAAAATACAATTTCCTTAAGAAATACACTGGGACCTCATGATTATTGTAAGAAGGGGCATCAAAAACCATCCACCATCTATCCCAAAAATTATTTCTAATACCATCGTGTTTGCACCAATGGATGGGAAACCATTTAGTTGTCTCTCTAATAGTATCTTGTTCACCAAGCTTTCCAAATAATGCATAAATCCTCCCTTTTGGTATATCTTTTTTTTAACATCTTGATATGATAATTTATTTGCATAATATATTTTTTGTTCATCCCTCTTAACCCACCAAATTTCTAACTGACCACTAATAAAAGATTTGTGGGTCATAATGGACATGAGGGAGGATGCCAATTAAGCTCTCATTGGATTGGTTTGTCCACAAGCTTTAAACCTACCAATGAGTGCTTCTAATTTAGTTTTGTCTCTTTCTATTTTATTTATTATGTTTTTTTTTGTGCTAGGAGGAGGTCTTCCAATTGGTGTAGGTTGCAAATTTTTTTGTTCTTGTTGTGGATGGTTTTGGTTTGGATCTTGTTGAGGGTTTTGGTTTTGATCTTCTTGGGGATTTTTTGATTCATTATTCACATTACCTGATCATAAATTAATTGAAATCTAAATTAATAAAAAAATTTAAAGAAAAACTAAAAAAACCTACAAAACAATACAAAAAGCATATAAAATAATGCAAAAATAAGGTTAGACAACATACAACGTGCTCATGATCTTGAACTTTGATGGCAAGGAGGCATATTGACAAGGCGGGTGGTGAAAACCTTTAATTTACTCAAATCATGTACGCACTATGAGGAGGGGAAGTTGTAAAATGAAGAAAAAATGAATGGGCTATGGGTTTGTAGCCCATTTATAATAATTTGAGTTTTTAAAAAGTGCGTACACATTATAACATGTACACACTATGGCTTGTATTACCCAAGCCATAGCACATGCGTGCTATAGTGGGTATGCACTATTGAAAGTGAGAAAAAAAGTGGTGTCATCTTTTTGGCACCACAACATGGTGCACTTACTCGTTAAGTGGATAGTGAGTTTGTTGGTCTTCCCCTAAAGCTGTTTCGATAGTGGGTTCTTCTATCTTACTTAATAACTCCTACCATGGTTGGCACAACTCCTAATAGGGTTAGGATCTCCTAATAGGGATTCAAAGTCTCATAACAAGGACTAATATGTAATAAATATATTTCATTGATTCCTAACATGGTTCACCCACTTACAAGGAACATTTATATTAGTTCATCATTTTGTGGGTACCATCCCCACTAGGGTTTTCCCTCTAATCAAGGGTTTCCCTAGTGAACATATATGGTGTTATTGTGTGTGGTGACCCTTCTATAGTTATTGTGTCTAGTATTTACATGTTTTGTAATTGATAAGGATATGTAGAGTTCCCCCCTCATAGTTATCTTGGTGGACTTTACTTTCTAACAAAACCACCTTGACAATAGAAAAGGAATGAAAAAAGGACTACTTAAAGGAAATAGAAAACATTACCAACTTAAAACCCTGAATGAAGTGGTACCATAGACTCAAACACATCCATTAGTGAACATGAAAAAGAACTAATATCACAAGAAGAATTGCAAGATATCAAACACACATGAACAAGGTGGCCAGTGAAAGAACACAATTACAGAGCATAAATGATATCACAAGGTGATGTAATAATTAAAACCCTTTTACTATCCTAATTAGCCTAGTAATTATATCAATTAAAGTACATTAATTGAACTTACCCTCTTTTAAATAAACTTTCCATGTGTAAGGTTCAAGACGTTAGAAATTCCTTTTGACTATGAAGAACATAGGAGGAAGAGGTTATGCGGATTTCAAAAGTTGACTAGCTTTTAATGATCCTTAGGAATTGTTAGTATTAACCTCAAATAGAAATAATAGTTAGATTCAAATATAACCAATGTCAGAATAATAGATCACATAGAAGAGAACATAAGACACCAAGATTTAACGTGGTTCACCCAATCCCTAGGCTATGTCCACCAACAACAAGTCCAATATTATTATTATTCAGTGATTATAATTTGCACTCCCTTATAGCTCAATACCACCACAAGAAGCTATAATATCATCCTTACATTATGAAATCCCTAACCCTAAGCCTTTTTATACAAGCTTTTGTTTCTTACAAAATTAGGGCTAGAATAAACTTTTTCCCCTTTACCCTATCTTGGGGGTGTTGCCCCCAAACCCCTACCGAAATATTATGCAAAAAAAACCACAGTAAATAAACCTCTGAGTTTGATTAGGCTCCACATCACAATAATCTTTCACTACAAGACTAATCAGACTCCACAATAATAACCTCCCACTTGGAGACTGATCATAGCACTACTAAACCTATAGCTCCCACTGGAATATCAAATCACCCTGAATTTTGTTCTTCTTTTATTCTATTTACTCTAGAAGACCAATCGAAGCTAAAGAGGAGTTTAGACTCTCCCTTGTTACTACCTTGGTAAACATATCTACTAGATTATCATATGCATGTATCTTCTCTAGCTTTAACTATCCATCATCCAAAAATGACCAAATGAAATGGTACCACAACTTTATATGTTTTGTCTTTGAATGCAAAGCTGAATTCTTTGCAAGATGAATGGCATTCTGGCTATCTGTGAACAAATAATTATCCCTCTATGGGTGTCCCAATTCTTCCATGAAGAATTGAATCCATATCATCTCCTTGGTTGCCTCTATTGTAGCAACATATTCTGCCTCTATAGTGGATAAAACATTAATCTTCTGCAATCGAGAAACCTAGCCCACGGCTTCCCCACCAATAGTAAATACATAACCTATAGTTATCCACCTTGCATCAATATACCCTACCAAATCTAAGTCAAAATAGCCCTGTAAATCAGTAGTAGAGCCCCCAAAGTGTAAACACTTACTGGATGTTCCTCTCAAATATTTGAGAATCCATTTGATTGCATTCCAATGCTCAATTCCTAGATGACTCATATAGCTGCTAACAACTCCCACTACATGTGCAATATCTGGCCTAGTACACACCATAGCATAAATTGAGCTTCCTAAAACTAAAGCATAAGGTACCTTAGACATCTTATCCTCCTCTTCTTGTGTCTTTGGACACATCTCATTAGTTAAATTTAGATGACTAGGTAAAGGTGTGCTGATAGCTTTAGATTTCTCCATAGAGAAACGTTGCAACACCTTCACAATGTAATCAGCCTAAGATAATGTCAATTTCCTATTCTTCCTATATCTGCAAATCTTCATACCAAGGATTTGTTTTGCTGCCCCCAAATCCTTCATAGAAAATACATGTGCAACTAATGCTTCAACCCCTTAATGTGATACATGTCAAACCCAGCTATAAGCATATCAACAACATATAAACATAAAATAATGTAGTTGTCATCATCCAACCTCTTAAAATAAACAAAATGATTTGAATGACACCTTCTATATCCATGCTCATGCATAAACCTATCAAATTTTAGATATCATTGTTGAGGTGCTTGTTTGAAGCCATATAAACTTTTCTTTAATTTGCACACTAAGTTCTCCTTACCTTTGACCTGAAATCCTTGTGGCTATGCCATGTGTGTGTGTGTGTGTGTGTGTGTGTGTGTGTGTGTGTGTGTGTCTATATATATATATATATATATATATATATATATATATATATATATATATATATATATATATATATATATATATATATATATATATATATATATATATATATATGTATATACATACATATATATGTATGTATATATATATGTATATATGTATACATATATGTATATATATACATATACACACACACACACACACATATATAAGAAAGATATTTTAACATCAAGCTGCTCTAAATGCAAATCTTTAGTAGCCACAATAGTTAAAAAATAGTTCAAGTAGAAGTCATTTTAACAAGAGAAAATATCTCATCAAAATCAATGCCCTTTTTCTATGAAAATCCTTTGACCACTAACCTAGCTTTAAATCATTTCTTACCTCCATCCTCTTCTTTCAACTTGTAAACCCATTTATTCTTTAAAGCCTTTTTACCTGCAGACAACTTGCATAAATCTCATGTCTTATTTTTCAACAAAGTGTCTATTTCTTCTTTCATTGTAGACTCCCACTGAATCTTTGTATCCACCTGCACAGCTTCATCATAACATTCAAGCTCACCAGCATTAGTATTTGTGTGTGGTATTTATTGGTGTGTGTGGTGTTTTTTGTGTTTGTTGCACATCGTGAGGAATTGTTGTAACATCATCTTTTGGAGTATCATCCAACACTACATAATCATCTTGTTTCTTCTCATGTTGCTACAATAGATCTTTGTACAACACTTTCTCATTAAATATGACATTCCTACTTCTTACAATTTTATGATTTTCAAAATCCTAAAGACTATAACCAAATTCAACAATGACATATCCAACAAATACACATTTCTTTGACTTAACTTCCACCTTGGTTCTATTTTTAGAATCTATATGACCAAATGCTTCATGACTGAAGGTCTTGAGAAAAGAATAACTCACCTTCTTACTAGTGCATGCTTCCTCTAGAATACCATAGCCCAAAGGAGTAGAGGGACCTCTATTAATCAAATATATAGTAGCATTGATAACCTCCACCCACATGTTTAAGGGTAACCCAACATGTAACCTCATGCTTCTTGCATGCTCTATTATAGTCTTGTTCATGCATTCAACCACTCCATTTTCCTATGGAGTCCATGGAATAGTTTTCTAGTCTATGAATACCATCAGTGGAGCAATAATCTTCAAATTTATGAATGCAATACTCACCACCATTATCATATCTGAGACATTTTAATTTCTTACTAGTCTCATTTTCAACCAAGCATTTCCATTTCTAAAAAGTTTGAAATACATCATATTTCTATCTAAGGAAATAAACCCACACTTTTCTAGTTGCATCATCAATAAATGTATCATAATAATGAGAGCCACCAAGGGAAGATGCCTTAGGTAGTCCCCATACATCTGTAGGCACAAGCTCTAATCTCTCACTTTTCTTTTCCTTCTTAGTCTTCACAAAACTTACTTTATTTTATTTTCCATACACACAAGTTTCATAGAAATCCATATTAACACCTTTCAGACCTGGTAAAACTTTCTTTGAATGAAGTACTTTCATACCTTTCTCACTCATGTTCCCAATTCTATAGTGTCAGTGTTGTATTGGAATCTACAACAACTATTCCTAAACATTAATTTTTCTCTTAAAAAATCAAAGTAGAAGAAACAATATGACCTGTATAAAGATATAAGGTGCCTACTTTCACACCTTTCGCTACTACAAGGTAACCTTTTGAAACCTTCCAAGTTTTATCATTAAAAGTAACTACACAACCCTCATCACTAAATTTTCTTATTGAAATTAAACTCCTACTCAGCCTTTGAACATCTCTTACCTCATGTAGTAGCCAATTATTCCCATTTTGCAACTTAATCTTAACTTTTCCCTTTCCAACACTCTAACAGGGTTCATTATCTCCCAAATAAACAAGCCCAAAATCCCCTTGGACATAATCAATAAAATAACCTCTATAAGGTGTATCATGAAATGAAGCACTAGAATCTAAAACCCATGAATCATCAATACTTTCTAAAGAAAGAAGCAAAACATCGTCTTTAGATTTGTTACTTAACACATTTGCCTCCTTTTTCCCTTCTAGTTTATCTCCTTCATTGTTCTTCTGAGTCCAAACATCTTTTTTCTTGTGCCCTAGTTTACCACAATAACAACAATCTCTTGGTCCTCTAGATTGAGACCTCTTTCCCTTTGACTTTCCTCTCGATTTGCCATAATTTACAGAGTTATTTCATCTCTCAGTCATTCTACCTCTGCTTTATGCATTCAAAGCACTTCTTGATGTAGATCCACTTAAGGTTTTCTTAAAAGTTTCCTCACTAAGAATAACACCAATCACATCATCAAATTTTAGGGTATTATATCCAAAAACATAATTAATCATGGCCATTACCAAGTCATTCCAAATTTCAGCCAAAGAACACAAAATCAAGAGAGCCTAATTTCTTCATCAAAATTAATACCTATAGAAGATAATTGACTAGTAATAGTATAAAACTCATTTTAATGATCTACAAAAAATCCACTTTCTGTCATCTTCATATTAAATAAATGCTTCATAAGAAATACCTTGTTTGAAGTGGAGGGCTTTTCATGCAGTTTCACTAGGATTTTTATCAACTATTCTATCATCTTTGCTTTTTTAATATTAAATGTCACTGATGCTATTAAGCATAATCAAATACTTCCAAGTACCTTTGTACCTAAAATCTCTCAATCATCAGCTATCATAGTTACTCGTTTCTTAGATTTTTCTTCCAATGGCTTCCATAAGTCCTTTTAATAAAGATAGTCCTCTATTTGCATCTTCCATAATTGAAGGTTCTTCCTATTAAACTTCTCCACCTTTAGCTTACCCTCATTTGCCATTGCTCTCACTCAACCGTGAGACTCCCACTCAAATGTGAGACCTTCCTGTAGAAGATCACTAAAAAAAATGATGACAGTCTGCCTAAAAAAAAAATGATGACCATTTAGCTTTGATACCACTTGTTAGGATTAACCTCGGACATAAATAACAGCTACATGCAAATATAATCAATATCAGAGAATAATAGATCACACAAAAGATAACACAAGACACCAAGATTTAACATGGTTCACCCAATCCTTGGGCTATGTCCACCAACAACAAGTCTATTATTATTATTATCCAGTGGTTATAGCCCACAATTCCTTATAGCTCAATTCCATCGCAAGATGCTACAATATTACCATTACATTATGAAATCCCTAACCTTAAAGCCTTTTTATACAAGCTTTTGCCGCTTAAAAAATTAGGGCTAGAATAAGTCATGCAATAGAAAAAATAGCCCCAAGACCATGTAGGGGTGCTTCCCCTTGACTTCATCTTGGGAGTGTTGTCCCAAACCCCAATAGAAATAATATGGGTAGAAAACCATGTTGAATAAACCTTTGAGTCTAATTAGGCTCCACATCACAACAAGAATGTCACTAGAATAGGGCCAAAGACTCTTGTTTCTTATTTCTGAACACGAAAACAGCATCCTTAGACAAAGGATGATGGATGCTAAGACTCAAAGGCCAAAAGGAAAAATAAAAATAGACTTCCCTCTAAAGGGACAAGAAAAAAGAAAAAAGAGGGAACCGAACTTTTTACTCACAACTATTTGTCTCTTGTCTTCATCATCCATTATTTTTTTGTCCTCAACTTCCTTCTCTTGTTCCATGACTTTAGACAACCTTAGTAAATTCATTTCATGTTCTCTTTTTAGTGCTCTTACTTCTTCACTTAAATTCTTATTCTTTTCCAATAGATCTACTATTACTGCATTAGATTCACCAGATCTTCCTTTATCAAATAATTCTTCAACAATTTCTTCTTTTTATTTTGTGCCATTGTGCTAATTTTTCATCTCTTTCCTTATCTTCAAGTATTTCCTCAATGTCTCCTTTTTAGTCTTGACTTGTTCAAATACAAGTTGAACATCAAGCTTCTAGTTCTCAATGATCATTCCTAGTTTGTAGGCTTCCATCTTCATGATCTTTAACTATCAATTGGTTAGACTTCTGCCAAGGGTACACAACTCTAATAAAAATTGTTGGAAGTCTAATAGGAAAAGTAAGATACTAAGAAGCAGTGGGGGTGAATCAAAATCTATAAAGATTTGGCACTTCAAACATGAACCATATTTGATGTCTTGTCATAAACCCTCATTAAATGTTCTCTTTACATGCTTTAATATAACATTAGATATAACATCTAATTACATGAATAAAACTTATAAATACATTTAAAAATTGGTGCAAAGATTTGGTGAAGTAGAAACCTTTGAAGGTGAAGGTTAAAATGTTGGAAGTTTGTTAGGAATGTAATATATTGAGGGGGAGAGGGGGGTGTTAATCTAGATCACTAAAAACATTATGCCTTCACTCATTAGTAAATTGATTCAAAGCACCATATATCCATATCTCATTAAAAAATTAAATTTTATAATATATACTACAATATAATTTGATTATAATTACTCATGACATCCATAATATGAAGGTAAAATATAAATACATAGCACAAGAGATTTGGTTACCCAAAAACCCTCCAAGGTGAAGGTAAAACTGGGTTGGGGATGACACCCACAAATCTTCACTACTACAAAAATAAATTTCTCTTGTTAGTGCTACAAAGTTGATCAATTTTAATGATCTACCCTATGAGGGGTCTATCCTATTAAGAACTTTACATGACTATTAAGTCTACCTTGATTGAAGGATTTGAAACCTGCAACTAACTAAGAAATATGTTAACAGATTTTTCTAGGTCTACTAAAATCACTCAATTAAGAGATTTACTCTTATCTACTTGTTAGAATATTTTAGTACCTGATCCTTCGATGTGCACTAGTAATGTTGATAACTTATATTCTCTTTCCAATCTCTAATCTAACCTCTTGTCTAATGTATCATTGTTATGCTCTTCACTACACTTCTTCATTACTATACTCTATTTTCTGCTTGCAACTCCAAAGAAAAAAAAAACTTTGCATGTTCTCCTTTGATCAACACACATAATAGGGTTTCAAATTTCCCTTAAATAACCATATGTAGAGTCTTCTAGATCCAAATCAATGATCTAGATGCATTCCCTTTTTCTAGCTAATCTAATTCACTATTTCTTCTTCATAGGGATTAGCAATTAACACTAAACCATGTATCTACATAAATTAAATATAATCTTCATGTTGTCTCAAAATGGTTTACCTTGAATTTTGGGTCATTTTAGATGTAATGCCCCACCTGGAGATCCTTGGAAACAAGGATAAAATTCAAGCCAAGAATTTTTTTTTACAAGTATGAATGCACATGACCACATCATACAAGGATCACAACGATCACAACAAAAGACTTCACCACAATCCCAACAACCAACGAATCTCCAAATTCCACTACCAAACTAACACACACAAACAAGCCAACAATGACAATAGACAAGATGAGGGCTCAAGAAATGACCACTCATCAACAAAAGACCAAGCTGAGGTAGAATGCAGAAACTTGAAATCCTGAAGCCTTGAAATTTCCTAGAATCTTTATCTTATCTCCGAGAGGTCTGAAACCTATCTCAAAAGATTTGTCGCATATATTAAAATATATCTTAAGTATAAGAAATTAAACTTATACTTAAATGATATATTTTAAACCCCCAAGAATGAACTACGAAAAAGACACAATTGAAATACAAAATGTGCCACCAAGGAATTGAAGAACACCTAAGAGGGTGCCCTGAACCATCCCCAAAAAGTTTGGATTGGACCAAAAAGTGCCCGCTACCCACCCGCGCAAGTTTCATAAAAATTGTACGACACTTTATCAGTACTGTGCGATACTTTACTAGTGTCGTGCGACATTTCTCCAGAAGGAGGGCGAGACAACCAGGGGTTGGGCGATTCTTCTCCAAAGGCCATACGATACTGGAGGTGTATCATACGACATTTCTTTTGAGGCTATGCGATACTTTAAAATTTCATACGACATTCCTCAAATGGGCGTGCGACACTATATTGTATCGCACCATGCTGACACATGGTCACCTAGGGAAAAAGCAAGAAAACTCTAAGGAAAAACAACAAGCTAAAACATAGATAAAAACCTCCACATCGGGGAGTACTAGATCCACATAGATCGAGGACTGAACACTCAAGTGCATAATAAACAAGATGCCAAGATCAAGAAGGAGATACATCTAACCATCTAAAAACTATAGCAGAAAAGAACATACTAAAAGCAACATCACAATAAACATAAGCAACATTGCAATGTACAAAGATAATATCATAATTACAAAACAACCAAACTAAGTATGCAGTTCCTCCCAACCATCAATAGCATCATAAGACCATCATGGATCCTACCCATCCCCCACACATAACATCCCAAGCCACCAACCAAATCGTCAGAACTAACGTAATAGGGACATCACTACTAAAACATGCAACAATATAAGTATAAGGAAATCTAACATGCTAGTAGAAAAGCATAAGATAATCTTATAGTAGATAACATCACCTATCACATGCTAAACATCAATAAGCAATAGATATGCTACTACAACAATTCACATCATCTAATAATATGCTAAACATGATAATATGGGAATGCATCAAATAAACTAACATCATCTAAACATGATATCCAAGAATTCCAATGAAAGCATATATCAAAAGAAAGCATACTTCGAAACCCAAAGCATCAAGTGAAAACATCCAACAACAGTCGCACTAGGACAAGATCATCTCTATATATTGGTCCCTAGCAGTTGTGAAGATAGCTACACCTCCCAACCATGTGGAACCCATAGGTCCACACCTGTCATGCTGATGGAGATAAAGATCCAACCACAAACACACATAAAGCACAACAGCCAAGGCTAACACTCATGCTAGACAGTATGATGGTTGTAACCAAGAACCTAAGACAATGTAAGGAGTACAGGTCCTGGTTAGACACTTAATAGGCTACTAAGTAGGGACTAACATCATGGAGAGTCACTTGGCATCAAAAATCCTAGGCTCAGACTTGTGCAGATTCAACATCCCTCAATGAAAAGGCTCTAGCACCCAACATTTTTATTATCTTAAGTTTTTATTACCAATCACACATTTTCTTTAGTTATCACTTAATCAAAGCTCCTCTCAGCCATACCCGTGGTGTCATGATCATTGGGCTACGAGATAGAAGCCCCCTCCATAGGCTACCCTACCCTACCCATGCTCATCCTACGACAAGTGCCCGTGGGCATGCATACTCCCATCCCAACCCCAATGATCATAACTTCTAGAAGTACCATGAAAGATCGAGCCTCGCAAGTCACTCGATAAATGTATGTGCACATACTCGTGTGTGGTACACCACCATCATGAAGATCACAACACAAGGACAGAATGAGAACACAATGCAAAACAAAACACCCAACTGAAAACAACTCAAGAGCACGGATTCTACATGAATCCAAAAGCCAATAAAACTATACATCATAAAATCACTCAATCGGCCTCAATCCGAGAGTATGGATTCTACACGAATGCCAATGATGAAATAAGACCAAACATCATGAACTCACTCAACCGTCCTCAATTTGAGAGTATGAATTCTACACAAATCCCAGTCCTCATGAAACAAAAGCAAATGTCTAAAAGAAACAATAACACCAAGTACAAAATCACTCAACCGAACACAACATCGGGAGTACGAATGCAACATGCATCCCAATGCAACATAAAAGTGCAATAGTGGTCTGACTAATATCCAAACAAATCATCAAGGTCCACGACCCACATTGTGCCAAGAAAACTTGAGAAAATAGGGTGGTACACAAAACAAGGTAAAAACCCCAAAATTTGGAAAACTTGAAATTAAAACCCATTTGAACTTTGGGTTCAAAAACCCCAAAAATCCAAAAATAAAAGGAATCAGACACCGTATGCAAAAATGGCCAGCATAACAGCCCAAAAACCCAAACCCTCATCCCAAAAAATAGGGAAATTTGCATACCCACCCAACCAGGTAGAACTAACATACAGAAACAGAGCGAAACACTAGTTCTTAGCCTCCAAACAAACGGCCACCAAAAGAAAAAGCAAAAATGGATCTGAAACAATAAAATGGGAAAGCTCTACATCACATCCAAAAGGGAAAAATAGAAATCTAAACCAAAAAATAGAACACCTGTAGAAGTGGCCAAAAATTATGGCAATCGAAGGTTTGCCTGAGCTGGATCCAACGAGCTAAACCTTACGACGATCCCACACTCGTGACTCCCACAACAAAAAAAATAGTAAATCCTCATGAAGAGGATTTTGGGTTTTACTCTCCAACTTTCTAATTCAAAAGTGAGAAGTGAGGAATTAAATTCCTTTTTGGATACTTATTCACTTTTCAAGTGAATAATCGATTAGGGCAAATAACTAGCCAACCTAGTTAAAACCCAAATTGACCCAAATGAAAATAGGCTATTACTATAAATAGGAATTCATCTATGACAAAGCTGCCATAAATTAAAATAAATCAATTAAAAAGCCTAAAAACCCAAAAACACAGAAATCTCCTAAACAACTTTCGTGATAATGCAAAACTCTGAATGCATAGACACATTCACTGGTCTAATCACATAATGCAAATGAGTTAAAATTTAATAATCACCAAAAGGTTTAAATTAAACATTTAATTAAGGATACGTCGACCATATAAGGATGACATTGGTAAAATATGAAAGGCTGAATCACTAACTCCATGTGCCACTACCAGGGATATAAATCATGCACACTAAACAAAATGATCAAGTGCAATTGCATATAATAACATAGCTGAAGCAATAAATGCATTAAATCACCTAATTTAATCATTTATTTAATTATACTAAAATAATCTATTTACATCACTCACATTTTCATAAAGCATAACAACGTAGGAATGAAGTAAATAACCATAGCATTAAATCCATCACCTAACATAATCAGAGGTATGTCCAAATACTAGATAACCAGATATCATCATAAAAACACACTATCATCTCAAAATGGCATCATCATGCAATATGATTAACTGAACATCATAGTAGCCTAATATCTATGATACTAAAATCAAGGTATAACATCTGACCTTCAGGTCGTCTCAAATGTAAAGCATCACATGAGTAATAAATATCTCTCTAATAAAAAATATAACAAGGTAAATGTCTGCAACACATAACCAAATAATCTAACATGAACAATCCATTCTAATTACTTAAGTATTTAATAATGATTTTTTAAACAAAATTTAAAAGGCACTTAAAACACATAAGCAACCACAGTCATAAACATGACTAATTACTGCTACAGGAACCTAGTCCAATGTAGCATGGTAAAAAGTACAAAGTGCAATCTCTGCACACATCTCAACGTAATCACAGAACAACCTAATGATACCATGTCGATCTTGGTAACCACTAGCACAAACCTTAGTGAACCAAAAATCACATCATAATCTCATAGATCAGTCAAAAGCATAATCAAAGCAACTGATACAGAAACATAAATCCAAACACCTCGACAGTGTAGACCACTCAGTGTCACAATCATGATCCCATCACAACAAAAGATCAGCAAGGTTGCATCCATCAAGATGACTTATAGAAGTCAAATGGGAGAGGCACTACATTAGACATCTATGCTCAAACAATGTTACTCGACATATACAATTTTTTCTGCTCAATCATAACTATTCTTCCTACTGTTGCTCGAAATCAATGTGCTCAACTTTCTCTATGTGACTCGGCATTCACCAAATCCACTTCCACATGAATACTTGGTGACCATATACATGCTCAACTCCTGTAGATCTTGAAAAACATTTCTTATTTATAATTCTTACAATAAATTGGCCTTTATAGAATGACTCGATCATAGTGATGACCAACCAACTTTGCCATCTAAATGATTAAATATTTGACACTAATAGAAAACATATATAAAGAGATCAATATAAACTATAGTTGGGATGATACCCACAAAATCTTCACTACTGTAGTAATAAAATGTGTCTATTAAGGTTACAATGTTTGATCACTTCTCATGATCTACCCTATGTGGGGTCTACTCTTTTAAAGGCTTACACAACTGTTAGGTCTATCTTTATTAAAGGATTTTACATCACAACTAAGTGAGTAATTTTTTAGGATATTTACAAATATTTTCAAAGACACTCTATTAATAGATTTAAACCTCAAAACACCTATTAGAATGTTTAGTACTTGATCATGTAGTATGCACTTCAATATTGATAACATATCTCCTTTGTTCAATATGATATCACCTCACTATCATTGATCTTCAATAACTCCTTACTGCACTACTCTATTTCCTTTATCCTTCACCTTTGATTCACCTCTTAACTTCACATCCAAACTCCTCTCAATTACACACATAGACACACACAAATTAGGTCTAAAACCCTCCTTAAATACCTATTTAGCAAAGCTTCTAGATCATAATCAACAATCTAGATTCATCCCATTTTTCATTTGATCCTTCTAATTTTTTGATTGGTGGATTTACTTTCATAGGGATTAATAATCTTCATCATCATATGTAATAAATTCCTTGATTATCTCCTCAATTTGTAAAACATGCTTCTATCTGAAAAAATAGTTTACATAAGTTTTTGTGCCATTCCAAGCTCATCTAAACAAAATATTTTACTTGGCACTAATACTCATTTGATGCTTGATGTATATTGTTCTTCATGTTGTCCCTCAACCTTCAATTTTCTTGACTTATAATATAAGTTTCTTTGTCTCTCACTTTACATATACTATATCTTGAATCGCTTAGAATTCACTAAACTATTCAGTGAATATTAACTGTACTCAACGGTTACTAGTGCTCAGTCTAAATTGAATACATACACTTTACATAATACTTGTTCAACATATATAGTGGTTCGATCACAATGTTGACCAACTAAATTTTCCTATAATATGACTAAGGATTTTTCATTAATAGCTGATACCAAGATTGCCTTTAGGTTCAACAATAACACGAGTAAAAATTATTCCCAAGTATAGAATGAAAGATGTTCATAGACTATGCATGATGTCTATTTTCTAGGTTTCATCACGGTACTTGCCCAAAGTGCTTGTTTTCTAGGTTTTCACTATTGGATGAAATTATTTCTCTTTATTTATTTTTCAAGCCAAGACACTTTCTTACTAAGTTTTCATCAAGGTAACTATTTTATTTTATTTTTGACATTTTTTAATACTTTTCAGAAGATAACAGACACATGACATGACATAGATAAAGTCCTCAAGAATATTATTATTTGGATAATTCTCTAGAAAGGTATGCAATAATGGACCATGACTATGAAAACATGTTTAGAGATATTGGTAGGGTAAAAGATAATAGTGATGAAAGGGATTCAGGCTAGAGATTGGATAGGCTTGATGAAAGAATAGGAAAAATATGTAGGAAGATGGAGGGAGTGAAATAAGACTTCATGTTTAGTGGATGGAAGTGGATACAAGAAAAACATTGGCACACCCCTTGAAGGGTGATGGAATGATGGAGGAAAAGGATATTTTTTATTTGATGGAGGAAAGTGTGTGGATTTTGGGACACAAGGACCCAAAATAGATTTGGAATATGGAAGACTTTTTGATTGAGGGATATAAATTTTGGATGCCAACTTTTATCTTCGCAAAGGACTTTGTGCTTTGAGAAAATTCTTGGTAATCCAAATATATTTTGATTTTTCATTCTTCATTTATGAATCCTTAGATTACATTATTTACAAAAGATGTTTAGGAACCCTAATGCTTTTGATCTTTGAGGCCTTTTCCTTTTCTTTTTCTTTTTTACATGTCGATTAGACTTGACATGTTGATCCTTGATTGTATATGGATTACTTCACTTAAAGACCTTATGCTTGGCATCCAAATTATGTGGAGATGGAATAGAATTCATGGATGGATAGGAATCATGTGGAGGATATTTGGATTGGTGTATGGCTCTATAGGATGTGTGACTTTTCTGACTCACATATGGAAAAGGGTAAGTAGATTGTGAATGATTGAATGAAGGAACATAAAACCTAGAATGGATGGAAGGGGTGAAGGAAGATGTATACATTTGGATTTGGATTTGGAAGTGATATCAAAACCATGCGAGACAAATTTAGGACTAGAATCATGACCTTTAGGATTTTCTTTCACATGTAAGGATTTTGACATAATCTGTTCTTTAATGTTGGACCCTTTGACTTGATAATGCTTTTGACCAGTGTAATACTTGCTATTAGGTGTGAGTCCATTTTTAGGTGTATATAGTGTGGAAGGCCTGATAGGATAATGAAATGAACTAGACTTGATAGAACTAGGATAAACCACTTGAAGTGGAAGAGGGTCATGAACATACTGAATAATTTTTTTTAGACCATTAGGGGGATCAAAATGAATATTGTAGTCCTTTAATGGAATAGGAACAATTAATTATAGGATCATCTATTAGGATGGGATCTTGTAGAGGATATGGATGGATTATGGGATCATGTGGTGGACATGAAGGAATGATAGGATATTTTGGATGGTTTGGGGGTGAAGGGATACTTTGATCTTGACTTAGGTTCATATCATTAGAGAAAATGGAAGGGTGACCTTGATCTTTCTTAGGAAGTGAAAGGTCAATAGAACATGGAAGGAAATTTTGGTCTTGAAATAGAAGAGGATCATCATGTATAAGGGTAATAGGGTCAACATGTGGCTCAAGGGAAACAATATATTTGCCAAAGATTAAATGAAATGTATATTTAATGGTTTCTTGATCTTGACTTATATCAGGACTCATTTCTATGCTCTTTAAACCATCCTCTTGACATGGGATATGAAATCTTGAAAAGGGATTAGTGTTTGGATATTATTGATCGAGACATTGACTTGGCCTATTTGAAATAGTATTTCTTGAATATGGAGGACATAATAGAATTGGTTCTAGAATTTGGGGATCATGAAATGGACTTATGTCAAGGATGGGACTATTTTGACATTTTTCTATGGATAGCCCTTAAGGGTTTTCAACATTGGAAGCAAAACTTGAGGGTGGTGAAGGAAAATGCTTATGTAAGTCTTGGGGAGAAAAAGGATTGGTGGAAGACATGGATGCTTCTTGAAGATTAATTTCTTGACTAGAAGTATTGCATCCATGTGAATATTTTTTTATGAGCCATTTCTAGACATGGGTGAATTATTATTATCCTCATTGTTTTTTATTTTTTTTGAAAGAGACTCTTTAACAATTTTGTTGTGAATTTTCTCTATCTAGTTGATCTTCTTGGTGTTGTACAATTGATATGTACATGTTGTTAAGATTTATTTGGTTGAAGATGTTCCTCAAAAGGAATTTTATTTATCATGTTTTCTTGAAGTGAAAAAGCTGACATGTTTGAGTTTGTCCTTGTTTAAGACAAACTTATTGGATTTGTGGACATAAAGTGTTGTTGATCAAATATTGTTGAAGGCCAAATTGTTGTGATGTTGGTGTTGGTTGAATTTTTTGCACAAAATGATGTGAAATTATTGGAGCATCACTTGATTTGAATGGAACAAATATTTTCTTGAAATTGGGGGATGGTCACCATTGGATCATTGCACATATTGTTGAAGTGTCTAGTGGTGATATCATTTTGCACATGTTATTTTAAGAAGATTAAGCATGTTTTAACATAGGATTAGATTGATCATATTCAATGACTTCGTTGAATAGTATTTGGTTGAATGTTTTCTTTTCCTCTATGAGTTGTGCAATAAATTTTGGCATTTTTTATTTGTCCATGAGATATTTTACACAATCCTCAGAAAAAAAATTATATTAGACAATTATAAAGTTTATCCATGCCATAGGCTCTTTTTATAATGGATTCCATTTAATTTTGATAAGGAGTATGTGAGATTCAAGTGATTGATCATAAGTTGTTGAAGATGTCATTTATCTTGCTTCAAAAGAAGTAACACCATACAAGGTGTATGTCATGTTTGGGTCAAAACCATTCATTGTACCAAAAAGTATATGTGAAATCTTTTTTATGTTTAGGTCAAAACCTTATTATTGAAAATTCATGTTTTGTGTCAAATCATAGAGTTTTTTTGGGGTCTTGTCACTTGAAATGTACATGGTTTAGTATGGAACTTGTTGCCTTGTGGAATTTCGTGACCTTGTAAATATTGGCATGATGTCCAAAAATGTATTAAAACGCACCTAGGTATGAAGGTGTATGCAAAATGCACTTTGTTTTTAGGATTTTTTAAATATAAGTATGAAAAATGAGCACTAAGGGTATGAATCCAAAATAATTTTGGATTTGTGAAATTTGGATTATGAAAATGAAAGTTAAGAAAGGTGCATACAAGTTATTTTGGAAAATTTTGGACTTTGGATATGCAATTGCAAGTAAGGTCATGTATGAAAGTATGAAACGGGTTAATGATGTTTAGGAGATGCAAGGTTTGAAGTGTACTATGAACTATGCAAAAGGTTGACTATGAAAAGAAATTTTGGGTTTCAAATATTGGTGAATTTGGAAAAATTTGATGTTCGGATAGTGCTACTTGGAATTTGGAGGCTTTTGAAGTTTGGACAATGTTTTTGGATTATGATATGAAAAATGTTTGGCATATGATATGCAAATGTTTGAAAATGATAATGTAAAATGAATTATTTTTTATATTTTTTGGATAAAGGAATGATATGAAAAACTAAGGAATATGTAAACCAAGGTTTATGCAACTATGGTCTATGCAAACTAGGATTATGAAAAATTAGGATTATGTAGAAAAGGTTGTGCAACCTAATGTTATGCAAAATGAGGATTATGAAAACTAAGGGCATGAAAAATGAGGTTTGAATTTTGAGGAAAATATTTGGAAAATACAAGGCTAAGATTCTAACCTTAGAAGGATGAATATTGGATCTTCACCAAGAAAAAAGGAAACAATAAAAATTACAAAGTTGAGAAAAAGGACCAAGTCAAATCCATCAGGACATAGATAAAATTTGACTCAAATAAAATGATAAAATGACTAAGGACAAAAACTACCAATGTCAAGATTATTTATTCATCCAAATAAGGGAATGTTAGAATGGGGTTTTCGTTGCACCAGAAGACTGATTTGTCATTTCTCAAAAAACCATTTAACTTATAGTACGTAGGAAGCAGTTAATCCCTTGTCACAAATCCTAAGGGGAGAGCTAAATAAATTTCCAACAATCTCCCCCTCAGCATTATTCGAGGGTTTCAGGATTGAAACCTATGACCAAGCTCTATTACCACTTATTAGAGTGGAGTTTTCATTGCACCAAAATACTGATCTTTCAATGCTTGATACAACCATTCCAATTATAATATATAGGAGGTGGTTAATCCCTTATAACAAATCTTGAGGGGAGCGTTGAAAAAATTCCCAACAAGGAATACTCTAAGACTAATATTTTTTTTGGATTTTCAAAAAACTTAAAGGTTATAGGTTGAGAATTACAGCTATGACAAGATCAAAGTGAGGGTTATGCAAGGACTTAGATATGAAATGATATTTATGATAGGATCAAAATGAGGACTAAGAAGGTCAAAATAAGGATTACAGTATGAAAAATGAAAAGGCCTAAGTGAACAATTAGGATAGTATAGGGATCAAGATGAGGATTATAAAATGAAATGTGATAATGCAAAAGGGAAATTATGTAAGGACAATGATAAGGACATGATAATGCAAAATGCAAGATTTATATGTAAAATGAATTCTAAGAGACATGCCATAATATCATAAGGCAACAAGTTTGAGTTTCAATATTTTTGCATGGTTTGACAAGTTTGGACAAGTGTATATTGGAAAACTGCTCAAAATTTTAAGTGTATTTATGATATTTTATAGATTTTGGCAATTATCTTGATTAATGAAAACACTCATGCAAGACACAGAAGAAGAATGGTTGTTGTTAAAGTGAAAAAATACACCAAAACCCATGTTGAAAGGACTATATCCATAGAATTATCACTTGGATTGAAGTTCATCTGCACTTATCTAAAGTGTTAAACCTACAATCTTGGTAGCATAGGCTCCCTCTTATAGTACACTCACTTCTTGAACATACCAAGGTTTGCTTCTCAAGAAGCATCACTTCCCAAGGGACCGTTGTCTCTTCTAAGGACTACAAAAGTATGAGATTTCTTTATAGAAATAGGTGACCCCTTGAGCCAGTGGACATAATTTTTTTGGCCACTAAAACATGATTTTTAGGAAAAGGACCCTTTATTTAGTAACTAGATGATAAAATCATGCAGGAGGTCTCCCAACCTTACAAACTAGGGTTTGGTGCACCTCTAAGGTTACTAGAGGAGAACTATCACCCAACCATACCACTGATTAGGCATTACACACAATCTATCCTTTATATAGTGGTTAGAGTGGAGACTTGTCTTTGGCCTATTACTACTCCAAATTTATCCCTTGGCATACCAAATATCAAATACCTTGGTCAAAGGAAAGCTTCTTTAAAAGAATTACGCATATTTCTCTTACACACAAGATCCACAAAACTAAGGGGAGAGGGTATGTTTGGATAACCCTTTAGATTTTAAATATTGTACACATGCCAAGAAGAATAGAAAATTTTCATTTTAAGCACCAAATTAATTCTTTGTTAATTTACTAAAAACTACACACAATGTTAAGACAAATACACAAAGTCTTTGTTATTCATCCTACATCAAACTCATTAGTAGTTTTTAGTATCAATTATTCATCCCATGATTTCGACAAGCTAAAAAGAGATCAATAGTAACACAAAAATGATACTCTAAAATAACTACATAGATTTCTCTTCACCCAAGTTCCACAAAGGCGAGGGGATATGATACATCTATAAAGCCCTTTAGGATTAAAAATGAAAATTTTTATTGTAATATTGTTCCTTAACCCATTAAGAAAGGAAAAATTGATAGCAAATAAAATTTTATTATTCTTTTCCTTCCTAATTAGATCTAAGTGAGAACTATAGATTTATTGGATCCTCCTACTTAGACTATATGAAATTTGTTCTTCATTAACCCATTCAGAATGGAAAATTTACATGCATAAAGAAACTTTTTGTTATTTTCCATTCATAATTAAGCTAGATGAGATGATGTATTGTCCATTCACCACCTAATTAGATTGATGTGACTTTTTTGTTCATTTTAAGTTTAAAAACAAGAAATTACACAACAACAAAGTTAGACTCCAAAAAGTGTTCCAACCTTCCTACTTGCACCTATAGTTACGTAAGAAGAAAAAATCACATTAATATTCAATTCACATTGGGTTCACCAAATGTAGGACTAGAAAAAGGGTGAGAATGCATTATAGAGGAACAATTTTTTTTATAAAACTATGCAAACTATTCTATCCTTAACATAAAAGCAACTTGAAGTAAAATAGATTAAACAATAGAAAACCCCCTTCAAATTTCGCTCCAACACTCTCCTTTCTTCTCCATAGATTTGAATTTTATGTAGCTCTTGATCTTAACAAGATGTACCTAGAAAATGATAGCAAGAGGTTGATAATGATAAGATGAAATGATAGAAAAATGACAAGATAGTGAAAATACTAGGAGAATGTGGTTAGCAAAAACAACTACACAAAGGCTCAATTTATAGGATTTCAAAGCCAAAATTCAAAATTGGAAGGAAAAGTGTGTAATTAGAAATTGTCATATTTAAATTGCACAATTTAGAAAATTTCCATGATTAAAAGATTAAACTTATAAAATGTGTCATAATGTGTCATGAAATCGGACATTATAACATATTGTAATAGATATGCATAGAAAAATGTAAGAATATTTGATAGAAGATGTGGAAAATGAAAGGAAAGGTGTAAGAAAAGGAATGGAAATTGTAAGAGTTTGAAAAAAGGAAGGTGTAAGAGTGGAAGCTATAATATAGGTAGTGGAATCACAATTAGTTGGAATGTGTAAGAATTAGAAATTTTGAATTTAAAAAAATTATAATTTCCTCTAAAATGGAAATTAGAATTAGGAAATAGGAAAATGAGGAATTAGAAAATAAAACATTCTCATAATTCAAGAAAATATAATTTTAAATTAATAAATATTAATTAATTGGGAATAATTAATAAAAGAGGATGAATTAGTAAAATAACATTAAATAAATTATTAAAGACATAGGATTAAAGTATTGGTTAATTAAACCCTATTGGAGAAATTAATATATTGATTGGCCAAAATGATGAAATAAATGCAACAATTAACGCTTTTGAAGGATTGTGATTGAAATGTGGATTGAATGTGATGAAATTGGAAAGGATTGAGGACATGATTGAAATGTTGAAATAAATGATGCTAGATGAATTTCAATAATTGATGACTTGTCAAGGACAAATGACAAGGGTTGATGACACAAGATATTTAACAAATTGATGATATGCCAAGAACACATGACATGGATTGATGACTTCTGAGTAAGGCACTAAAGAATGTAACAATGCCTAAAGGTTTTATGATGAAAATTAATTAGGATTTATTTCAAGTAATTTTATGTCACTGGAATGACTTTGAATAGGTTTCAAAAGGTTTATATTAGATATGAATTGATTCATAATTTATATGCATTTGATTGAAAATGGTTACAAATGATAAAGAATGTATCAAAAGATATTAAAAGAACATTGTGAAACAAGTCTAAATGATGATCAAGTTGGCCAAAAGATCAAAGTTAGTGAATTTATAAAATGAAAGAAGTTGGGATGAAAAGGTGATGAAAGAAATATACAAATTCATAGCAAGGTACAAAAACCTTATTGGATGAGACAATCTCACTCTCTTTCCCTCTCTCTCTATGCTTTCATGTTGGGGGGATAGAATTATGAGGGGTGTAGTCCTTTTTTATGATATTTCCTTTTCTATGTGATATCTTATGCTTTTTACTAGCCTTCCAAATATGATATTAGTGGGTGAGGCATTTCTTCAGTTGAGGTCTCTTTCACTAGTTGATTTGGGTTTTAGTCTTTTGTTTTTGTTTTATCTTTGCTTCTTCTTTTGTTTTCCTTAGGATTTCTTTTAGCTTTTATTTTTTCTCTTATGCAGGGGAATGGAGTTTGGATCCTAGGTTTTTGGGATTATGTCTTTAAGATTAGTGATTTCCTTCCTCATTGTGACATTATCCTTTCTATTCCTTCCTTTATTGAGAGTATGACTTTCTTCATACTCGCACTAATTGGGAGCTAAATGTCTAAGCATGATTGTTGATGATAATACTTTGGGGAAGTATCTTAAGCATTGGAGAGTATTGAAATTTTGCATTTATGATTGTTCTTATTATTGATGTCAACATAGTAGTATGTATGTGAAGACTAACAGAGTAGCAGATAGAGATCTTAGTTGTACGGACAGTGTTCAAAATGTCTATTGATGTGTGTTCATGGACATCTTTGGTATAGTGTCCTAATGTGAAGGTTTAATGTGTGACACATAAGTCAAAGACATAGATAAGTTGTGCCTTATTTATAGAGAGTAGTAAAGAGAAAAAGTACCTAAGAAGTAGTTTCTGATGTTTGCATTATATCTTTTGACTGTGATATTAAAAAGTTATCTGTGCTCAGCTAGTGACTTATGATAGTTTGATGATGACATTAGCCAATGCACAAGCCCTAATGTCACATGTGTGAGAATTTGTATAGATTGTGAGCCAACAATGTTATTATATTTGCAAATTAATTAATTATCTTATTATAATTAATTGGGAAAGCCTTAAGGTTTACTGAAGGAATTATTTTGAAGATATGGTATAAAGGGAAGATGTTTTCCTTGTTTTTTATATATATGGAAGTGGTGTTCATTATATTAAGTGTAAAGTGTGAAAGGGAGAAGAGTGCTTCATAAATGTGAGTAAGAAATCCAAGGGATTGTTGGATGTGAGTTTTGTGATCTTGTTGCAAGATCAGAAGGAGTAGAGATTTGGTTGACACGACAGAGGAAGGAATTACTATTCATTTCTATTATTCTACAAGAAATAATATAGAGATCATTTGAATAGTGGATTCATTGATCTTTCCCTTGAAGTTGTTTGGAAAGTGTGTACAACTATCTTCCACAACTCCTAATAGGGACTAATATGTATTGAATGTTGTTATTGACTCCTAACAACCTCCATCCTCTAGCAAGGAATATTTATATTAGCACATCATCTTGTGGGTAACATCCCCACCATGGTTTTCCCTTTGATCAAAGGTCTTCCTAGTTAACATATCTGGTGTCATTGTGTATGAGTATCTTGTTGTGGTTTCTAATTATATTGCTAATATGGTTAAAGTTAACAAGGTTGATAATTGTGATACTAGCTAGATGACTGATTCACCCCCCCTCTCAGTTATATTGGTGGACTATATTGTTGAGAAGAGATTATTTGAAGTATGTAACCTATCATGGAAGAATAATTATTTTGTCAATGATGTCAAACCTACCACTTGTTGGTGAGACAATTGCTTTTTGGTTTGAATGCTATCATTTATTTGATTGATGAAGAGGATTTGAAAAGAGAATGTAACAAGAGAACCTAGTAAAAGGTTGAGTTATTTAGTGTATAAAAGGAGCACTAAGACCAAGTAAGACATTGATAATTTTTGTGGTTTCACAATGCACACCCCATTTCGTCTAGAAATGGGGACCCCCTACTTTATTGTTTGGCTTTCGAGACTAATGATTTCCTATTTTGTGCTGATAAAATGACATCCTTAACTTGTCGGGGTCATAACTT
The DNA here is from genome assembly GCA_028749045.1 of Cupressus sempervirens. NCBI lineage: Eukaryota > Viridiplantae > Streptophyta > Pinopsida > Cupressales > Cupressaceae > Cupressus > Cupressus sempervirens. Next base: position 771,131,218 of record CM053786.1, read on the forward strand.
TTGACCTAGAGTTCAGAATTCAAAACTATGTACACTGTTGGAAAGAATAATAGAAGATCTAATTTTAGTCCCTAGAATAGTGAGCTTTTGGCTGCCCAATTTTAGGGATTGATGAAGGTTTTGACTTGAAATTTTGAGCAGAAGACCTCCGAAAAACCCATTTAAAAATGCCTAGAAAAACTTCTGAAAAAATATGAAAAAGTTTCAAACATTTGATCATTTTCGATAATTTAGATCACTTGGTTTCTCTTTGGGAATGATAGGACAGTTGGAGAGAAGACAACATTCAAAGATACAGAGGTTGGACACATGAAGCAGAATAGGTTCCTCATCTTATGTAGCTATCAATGACAAGATTCAATGCAAGTGCCTTGGGATTTTAGATTGAAGAAGTAGGAGTTCAAGTTTATGAAAGTGATTGGCTATACAGAGGGTGTAAATCATCAAAAAGGGGCAAAGAATGTACACAAAAGGTGATCTAAAACCCTATTTGAGCAAAACCCAATTTTTTTTTTCAAATTTGATAACTTTGATTTTTTGGCGAATTGAGCTTCCAAGGTGCGTAGCTTTGCAGGTCCATAGGTACATAGGTCCACAGCTCTACAATTCATAAGTGTATTGATAGTTAACTACTTGTTCCAAAAAAGAACTTTCCATGCATTGGGAATCCATTCTGATGGCAGTTTAACTTCAACACATGCTTAGTGAAGGACCAGCTTCTATTTTTGGCACCTCCAAATTCTCCTACTTCAACTGAAGGCTTCCTCCTACTTTCTCTCTCATATTTTCTTTTTTTTGACATGTAAAGGGCTCATGCATCCAATTAATGAATAAAATATGGATGGAGTCCCTTTAAGCACAAGATTAATTATTAGTCTATATATATTTAGTTTGTTTTAATGTTTTAAAACCATTTTATTACATGAAGATATCTCTCACTCTCAACACAAATTGAGGAGATAATTTCTGATAAATACCCCATCGTAACATGTAACAAGGGCCACTGTTATTATGCAATAAAATTATGTTTTTGGTGCTCGCATTTGGAGAGTAGTGATTCTTGCTTGACATATCTAGCTTGAGAAGAGATCATCAAATTGTGCCTGCATAGCATTTTGTCTTGCATGAGTGCACTTTCCATGGCCTTGTGATTTGATGAAAGATGAAACATCATACGATTGTTAAAATTTCTCACCGACGATTGCATTAATGGATTATAGGAAGAATTGCTCCTATTTTCATTGGTTTCCTACTGATTTCTTTGAAAGTTTAACTCATAGCATGTTGTTTTCTATAGCTTATGTCTATTTAGGATTTTAATTTCAAGTTATTTTCTTTTAGTCTCGTTATTTGCCTTGCTAAGCCCTTATTAGAATAGGAACTCATTTGAGTTGCACTATTAGAATTGCATTCATTAAAAAATCAAAAAATATAAAAACATTGTTCTTTTGTGTGTTATTTTGAGAAAGAAAATAGATTTACTTCATTCTAAGATTATAATTAGAACTAGAAAAGGCCTCCTCATGAACAATCACATTTATCTTTCACAAGCAGATTTTGGTACATCACATGAAAAATACTGAACCTTGGAGTTGATCCCAAAAGATTAGCTTTTCAAGAGAGGAATTGCGCAATGGATTCCTATTGTTGACCTCATGCAAAATGACTACCCAAAAATAATATTATTTATTGTTGGTCTACTTAAGACTAAAGTAAATGGTTACTTTAGCTAAGAAAAGAAGAAGTATTTTCATAAAAAGTGTCTGCCAAGCCTGGCTGAGTGAATAGTGTAAGCCAAGAAATCCTAGTTCAAATCGAGCAGAAAAGTTAGTATGTGTCGAGTGTCAATAAAATTTAGTAAGTGTCAAGCATCAAAAAAATAATAATGGTGGTTGAGCTAAGAAGATATAGTTGATACTAAGCAACCTAGTGTTGGTCGAGTATCAGAAGACTATTATTGCCAAGTGAACAGTGTAGATGTTGAGTGATAGCAAAAAGTATTAAATCAAATATTTGATGAATCTAAGCTAACTAATTTTATTTCTTTAATTATGTAAAGCATGTGGAAGATAAGTATGTTGATCTAGTGGCACAGTATTCAAGATAATTATTTTGGGTTGAATTCAAGGTAGGTTGTAGAAGAATTTTCTAGAGTAACTAAAATGGAAAAGTGGGTACATTCATTGAATCTTAACTAACCATAAAATGGATGATTGTTGTTAAATGGTTAAAGATCTAAATTATCTATTTATAGAGATAGCAGGCTAGAAGCAAAGGTTGTCATGTGCAAAAATCTAAGGAAGAAAGAAGTCTAGCGTGTTTCTTCATATGGTGGTTGAATAGAAGAGATTACAATTTGGCATACAAAGTAAGAAGGCTTAAGAGTTTAAATGCTTGAAGGGTGAAGAAGATGTTAGAGATGAAGAGTATGAATGCCAAGAAGAATGGAGGATTGAATCAGAGATCTATAATCTACAAGTGAGTTGTATTTTATTATCAAATCAAGTCTTATAGTTACTTTTTTACAATTGTATCAGTCTAGATAAATCCTTCTTATTAAGGTTGACCTAACAATTGTTTGTAAATCCTTTAACCAAGTGACATTCAAATGGAATGTTCTAAAGTCCTCTAACAAGGCTCATTCCTAATAAGGTGATTGAAATCCTTTAACTAGGTCACATTTAGCAATGTGTATTGTTAACTTTAATGTGGTTGGCCTTTAACAGGGCATCACTTCAGAAGAGTGAAATTGGGTAGCATGTTATTGGTGGTTTTTCCCAAATTGGGTTACACATAAAATCCTTGTGTCAAATTGTGTGAATGAGTTTGTAGTATTTCATGTTTACATTTCTACAAGGTTATTTTGACCTAGGACAGTGACCTACAAAGTTAAGGTATTGGATGATCTAATGGATGCATGCATGACATATTTTTATAGATATGAATCTATTAAGCACTAAAAAGTTTTATTTGCACATTTGGCCCTTGGATAATTGATTCACCCCCCCTCCCCTCTTAGTTATTCTAAATAATTCCAACAATTGGTATCAGAGCATTGGTGATTGTAAGGAAATTGTTTGAAGGCACTAAAAGCTAAAAATCAAGATGTACAGAAAGGAGGTCTTGGAGATTATGCACAATCTACCATTAACACTGAGCATATTGATCCTACTAGAGCCCCTACTAGTGATGATCTAAAAAAGAAGAAAGAACACAATTAGGTAATGTTATAGCTTGCCTCTACCCTAAGCTACTAAGAGTTTGATGACATAAAAGCATGTAATTATTCTAAGAAGGATGGCATTCCTCTTGGATAAAAGGATGAAATTCTTCTGAGAGACAAAGCTAAATGTCTAAGAGGAAAGTTCAATGACATGAGAATGCAAGAAGCTGAGACTATAGTCTAGTATAGTACAAGAATCAAAGATGTTGTGAATGTTATTACAAGAGAAAATGGTGTTATTGAAGATGAGATTATGATCAAAATTTTTTTGAGAAATCTACTACCTATCTATGCTATTAGATTCTCTACCATACAAGAACTAAGGTGTGTTCCTAGTAGTAACCTAACCTTGAAGAACTAATGGGTAGACTCACTTCTTTTGAACTTTCTAATTTTGATCATTTTAAAACTAAAAATGTTGAATTTTCTTTCAAAGCCAAACTGACACTAAAAGAACCTAAAGAGAAGAAGCAAAAGGTAAAGCATGTTTCTAGCTATAGTTATATAGATGAAGATGATGTAGAAGAACTTAAAGCATTGCTAGTGAGAATATTTCACAGAGGAAAAGGGAAATACAAAGGTAAGCTACCTATAATGTGTTTCAATTGTAATGAGGTTGGTCATATTGATGCTAGGTGTCTAGAGAAGAATAAAAATAGAAGTGGAGATAAATATAGAGGTAAAAGAGATGAGAAAATTAAAGACTATAAAGATAAAGGAAAGAAGTCTTGCTAGATTACTGAAGATGAAAAAAAAGATGGGTCTGATGACCATGATGATGAAGTTGTGTATGTTTCTATGAAAGATGATTTTGATGAAGATGAGGCAACTACATTTATATCTTATGTAAAAAAAGTTTTAGATGGATCATCAATAGCGGATGTTCACATCACATAACTGGAGATAAAAGTAAGTTCATTACCCTTGACTATTACAATAGAAATAGTATTAGATTTGGTAATGATGCACCTTGTTTGATAAAAGGTAAAGGATCAATCAAACTAATAGAAAAGATCATGTGTGACAATTCTTACTATGTAGAAGTACTTTATTATAACTTGTTGAGTGTGTCACAATTGAATAGTTCATGTTGCAAAGTTGAATTTGATAACAAAAAAGAAAAGATCTATGACACTAATGGAAAACCAATTGGAAATGGAGATCAGATTAGAGGTAATCTATTTTAACTTGACATGAATGATGCTACTTGTCTTGTTGTAGAATTTGATGATGTGTAGCTATGGTACAAGAGGTTATGTTATGTTAACTTTGATAACTTAGTTAGTATCAATAACATGAAAAGAGTTGGATATTTTTCAAAACTAAAGAAACCTAATAATGTGATTTGCAAACAATGTCAGTTAGGAAAGATGACAAAATCTAGTTTTTAATGTAACACTCACTCCTCAAAAAGAAATTATGGAATTATTTAATATTGATTTGTGTGGACCAATTGATGTGCAAAGCTACAAATGTGAAAAGTACATTATCATATTTGTTGATGGTTATTCTAGGATGATGACATTTATATTTTTAAAGAAAAAATATGATACTTTATAAATGTTTAAGTGATATCTAGAAAGAGTTGAAAAAGAGATTGGAAAAAGCTTGAAATGTATGAGATCTATAGAGGTGGAGAATTTATATCAAATGAGTTCAAGATATTCTGTAACGACGGAGCAATTAGGAGACAAACTTTTGCACCTAGGACCCCTCCACAAAATGGGATTGCTAAAAGGAGGAATAGATATGTAATGGACTATGCTAGAACAATGTTGATGGAGAAGAATGTTTCTTGGAAATATTGGAGAGAAGATGTAAGTATAGTTTTCGATACCATGAATTGAGTACAAATCAAGAAAGGTACAAATTCCACACATTTTTAACTATGGTATGGATACTCACCCAATGTAAAAAAATTTAAGGTATTTGGAAGCAAGTGTTCATTCTTAAGGTCAACAGGAGTGGTAAACTTGATTCTAAAAGTGAAGAAGGTATATTCCTAGGATATTCCACAAGAATTAAAGCTTATAATTATTTAAATACTAACACTAACAAAGTTGTGGCAAGTACAAATGTGAAGTTTGATGAATATATAGAGGTACATGAAGTTGAACCTAAAAAGGAACCTAAAGAGTACAAAACCTTCATATACTACTATGAAGACATGAATGTTGATCAAGTTGTGAACCAAGGTGGAAATCAACAATAGAAATTATCAGTGATTATCGAGTCACATACAATAGATACATAATTGCATTCAGGAACCAAGTTGCACTCAGAAGTCAAGTTGCATTTAGGAGTTAAGTTGCAAATAGAAGCCAAGGTGTGTTCTAATATTGAGATCAATGTACATGAAAGGAGTCCCAATTTACCTGATAGAGAAATGCACAGTGACTCTAAAGTTGATAGACCCATTAAAGAAAGAAGAGAAAAACCAAGTTTGTCAAAATACATCAGGAGACATCACCCTACTAAAAAAAATTTTGCAAATAAAGAAGCTAGATCAATGCCAAGGAATAGGTTGAGAAGTGATTCATTTTTGTTAAAAATGCATGAGCCTAAGTCAATGAAGGATGCATTAGATAATGAAGATTGGAGTAAATCCATGAAAGAACAGACTGATCAAATTGAGAAGAACAAAACATGGAGTCTAATACCTAGACAAAAGAACAAGAATGTGTTCGGAACTAAGTGAGTGTATAGAAACAAATTGAATGAGAATGGTGAAGTTATAAGGAATAAGGACAGATTATTTTTCAACGTATATGCACAAGAAGATGGAATTGACAATGGAGAGACATTTTCCCTAGTTGCAAGATTGAAAGGAGTAAGAACTCTACTTGTTTACTTTGCAGACAAAGGTTTCAAAGTTTATCAAACGGATGTGAACTCAACATTTCTAAATAGTATACTAAAAGAGGAGGCTTACATTGAACAACCATTAGGATTTGTTGATCCACACAACAAGAATATGGTACTTAGATTACACAATTATTTTTATGTTTTAAAATAAGCCCCAAGAGCATGGTATGAAAGGCTTTACAATTATCTTGTGTGTTGGTAAAAAAATGTGTTCTTCATTAATTATGACTCTTGAATGCCCAAATTACAAACAATATCTGATTACAAAAAGTTGAAAATCCACTTATGGATGGACTGACTTTTCTCCGAATTGATAGGTACAACCCCCTATGGTAGATTTGCAGTGAATTATGTTTTATTTCTAAACTAATATGGGATGTGTTCTTGACCCAAGAACAGAAGAGGTAAAACCAAGCTAGACCTAAATAGGATCTAACTTAGGCAGAAAAAGAATTCTAAAGAATTGATTAAGTTTATGGACCCACACATCTTATGAAGTCACAAAGATTAATAGCACAACAACTAATACTGAATTGAATTAGTTAGAATCTAAACTATAGAGAAGAAGAAGTTACCTAAATGGAGAAACATTTAAGGGATTCCTCTTTGAACATGCAATGATACTAATTATCACATTTGTTTGTTTCCTTAAACTAGGGGAATGAAACTCTGCTCTTTCCTTGCTTCAATCTAGATTAAAGAGGAAACATATAACTACAACTAACATAAATGGAATAGAAAATAGTTGATACAAAATACTATTTAATTGACTCTACAACATTAAGTACTTCACACCAAAAAAATTTTGACCCTTTATTAATCTTTCAATTTCATAAATATAGGATTTTGAGATGATCGTTACAATATAAGTTCAATCGGTTCATTTCCTCAAAGAATGACAAATGGCGAGAAACCAGTTTGTCATATTGCAATAATTATATAAGAAAGTGAAAAGGAGGCAAAATGTGAATCACTTTGTCTTCTTCCCCTTTTCTGCTCTTGTTCTATAGGCCTTAGCAGCAACTATAATTGGGATTAGCTTTTCATGCTTAGGCACATATATATTGGTGTATCTCAAGAGCCACTTAGAATGCTCCTTGGCCAACTCCTTCATAGCATTCAATTGATTTGGAAATTCCTCTATGGATATGTGTATGCATCCATTGTGTTTCTAGAGTTCCACAACTCTATTTTGATTATTGGAAGCCACATCAATCAGACTATCTAAGAATTTGGAGAAATTCTCCTTCATGACATTTATCCCAATGAGTGCTTTCCCTTGGACACTAGTCTATGAATATATATGTAGCCCCTTCATGAGTTCAAATCCTCTATCTTGGGTCTTCTTCACTTTATCCTCTATTTTGCTAAGTCTTTTTTTCTACTAATAGGATCATTTCTGTCTTGAACTGCATGCTCTAAAGCCATTCAAATAGAGGTTCATCTCCTTTTGGCAAGATTTTTGCTTCAACGGCTTCCTTTACCTTTATTTAAATGATCATCTTGAGAAGAGAGATACAATCATCGCACTTCATTCTTTTTCCAACCAGAGTACTGCTATTTGCTAAGATGTTATCCTTCTCTATTTCTAATCTTAAGATAGCATTGCCAATTTGTTCTATAATAGTTACTCCCTCTACTTTGAGCTTTCCAATATAGTCTTTACCAATTTGGCCCAAGTGCCTATCTTCTTGAAGTAGAGAAATAAGAGCTTGAACTTCAATAGCAGTAGGATTTCTTGTTACTAACACTCTAGAGATAGGTTCCAATAGAGTAACAAACTGTCTGATGAATCTGTTCAACTCTTCTATCTCAACCTTCATCCTAACTTTTGACAACTTTAGGCTTTCTAATTTTTCGTCAATTACTTCATTCATTGACTCCCACAAGCCAACCTTAGTGTCATGTCTGGCTTCTCCAAGTTCCACCAAGTGCGTAGTAAAATCATTAGGAGTCATATCTTCAATTATTCCTTCTTTATTGGGCTTGGCTATATCCATTGTTAGATGCCCCATTTCTAGATCTTGCCCAAGTATAGACAAGGTTTTTTGCTTCTTCACCTTGGTTAATGCAGATCCAGAACAAATTGCAAGGGATATGGTATCTTTGGTAGGGCCACTTTCATCTTTCCTTTTTCTCTTCCTCTCCAAAGTATCCTCTAACCACGAATCAATATCTATCACTTTGGATGCCATCCCAAGTGATTCTATGCTAAACATCTTCTTCTCAATTAGAGTGATTGTCATTGCAGTTGAAGAGAAGGGATTTTTTGGGGCCTAAGGAATAATCTTAGAGGAGCTCTGGCCCTTCTCCACCTATGAGGTTTTCTTCATTACCTCATCAAATTTAGTAGATTCACTACTACTGCTCTTTCCATCTCCCAAATTTGCTATCTATATTGGGAAGCCACTTGGTTGCAGAAGTGTAGCACCTACAGGTCAAACTGGGCTATGATGAGGAGAGGAGACTGGTGTAACATGTGGAGAGGGAGCTAGTGTAACATGAGGAGAGTGAACTAGTGTAATATCACTATCCTTTGTCTCCTTTGTCTTCTTCTCTTCAGCACTAGTTTTGGTTCCAATAACTAGGAGGGAGCCATTATGACAAGTCTTAGCTATGGGAATGCTCTTTTTTAGAGGTTAGTCACCTCCTCTTGAAGGTTGAGCTAGTCCTTGAGTGATAGCTGGTGTTATCCATCATGTATCACCTTGGGAGGAAGAGGGAGTAGTAGCTACTAGACAAGCTTGAGTGGTTGTTCCTTTACTCCAACTTCTTTTGGCTATCCATTCAACCCACTTCCCAATTCTTTTGATGATTCGGGCTATCATAATGTCTAAATCTTCCTCAGCATTCTCATAAGGCTCTGAACTAGTAGGAGTGTTTCTTAACTTAGTCAAATATGTATTACTATACATATTTTTCCCATCATCCTCCAATCCCTCAAAATCAAGATTGATATTATATGTTTTTATTTGCTCCACTATGAACCTAGTGAAAGAACGATCTTGACTTTCAAATTCATCCTTGCAATCTACCCAATAGTCTTCAATAGTTGTAATGTGTTTGATCACACTTCCAATCTACTTCCCTAGCATATCCATTCGGATCAAACATAGGTCTCAAGGCCTCATACATCTCCATTTTTTATTTCATCTTAAACACTTTGAGCATATTATTTGCATCAGAGTGAGACTCACAATTGTAAGCTCCCACTTTCATAGGGAACTCATATCCCTTCTTCTTCAAGCTTCCACTTAGCATATTCACCTGGATCACCTACATCACAATCTCTATCAACACAATCATGTCACTCGGATACCTTGGCAGCTTTAGGGGGAATCCATCAAAAGATGCATGGTGTAAATAAGAGAAAGATGAGAACTAGATAAAATTGCTTCCAAATTGACTAATAGCCACAATTACCTCTAGACTGAATCTACTCTTTAGGCATCCTTGGAGTTCTCTATAAATTCTCATTATGAATGCATCATTAACTTTGACATATTCCACATAACTATTTTGCAATTTCAAACATGGATAAAACTCATAACACTTCATAAGAGCAAGAAATTTTTCTATTCTTGGAAGGCCTAGCCATATCTATAGAGACACTAGCATGTAAATTAACAAGGAAGACATATAGAAAATGTTGTAGAACTTCACGATGTTGAGAGCTCTAGAAAGATTTTCACTCACCTCATGAGCCCAATCAGTATATTGTATATCTTAACAAATAACTTGTACAAAAAAGAAACAATGCTCAACAAGATTTAGAGCCTCTACCTCAGCTTTCATTCTATGCAGGAAAACTAGAATGTCTACAATCTCGTGTTTGAGTTAGTACCAAATAGAGTTTTGGGTACCTTACCCTTGTCACTTTGTGGCTTTTGAAACCAGGATTGCATAATTTCCTTCCTCCACACCATCTTCTTCATTGAGAACTTAGAGACTACTCCTCCTACTATCAAGTCTGAAATCTCATCCCATTTTGGAACTTGGAGGCAATTCACCACAGTTTACCTATCAATGGAGATTAATACTGTATGATCATGTAACAAAATCTACCTGGTATCTAGATTGTAGTGATTTATACATTCATAAATCAATTCTAGAGCTTGGACTGCCACCGAGAAGCTAGTTTCCTTTACTAGTCCACTTCCTTAGAGCTTCTCAGTTATGGGATAAATTAGCTTTAACTTCAGCCTCCTTTGGAAATCTTGCATTTCATAAAAATGGAGTGAAGTATCTGTGAAATTCTACAATGTGGACTTGATTCCATTTAGCCCATCAAACCCCACAAATCGAGTTGCCATTCTATTTGAGAATGAAGTAAATTGCAATTTCAAAAATAGATGAAGAATAGGATATTGAATTTGTAAATACAGACTATTTGAAAGCATTGTGCAATTTAACAAAATAATAGTTCAAGAAAAAGTGGTAGTTTGAATAACTATTATGTTTCCATCTATATAGGAGTCTCAATTCACCCATTGAACTTCAAGATTATTTCCACACAAATAAATTAAAGGATAAATCCATTAAAATAGCATATGTGGGAGCTCTAATGGATATTTTGGTGTCCTTTCACTATTTTTTTGTTGGCCCATTAATAACTTTCCTTTCTTTCATAATTACTTTTCCATTTCCCATTGAGTTTCAGAGAATTAGGAATAGAGTACCCTATAAGGAAATGTTTGCCCAATTGAATTCTGCTTAGAATACCTTTCCCATAAAGGTTAGATTATTTCCATTATCATCTTAAGATGTTTTGTGTGTAATTCATGGGCCCAGTCCACTTACAAAGTTTATTTTCTCTTGAATGCATAAAATCATCCTCAAGGGTTGAAAACTCGTTGAGGAGAAGATGATTTCCTTTTTTTTGCCCAGCCTTTCCTTTAAACTTTATCCTTTGAGTTAACATTTCCTTTGGGTTCAAAAAATCTCAAAAGGACTGTGAAAGTCAAAAAAAGGGCCCACTTCCTTGTTTATTTCCTTTACAATTTCCTTTGGTAGAAAATGGACTTCATGGGTAAAAAGCCTGATGAGGAGAAGTCAGTTTTGAGTTTTCTTCTTAAGATGATTTTGAGAGTTGTGATAGATTTGGAATGTTTCCCAAGGTAGAATATTTTAATGAAAATAATTATTTTCCATAAAATAGCTCATTATCTTCTTACATAGGCCTATAAGCATCATCTATTACTCTTCGCGGAAAATTGCCTTCATGGGTTGAAAACTTGTCGAGGAGAAGGCAATGCTTGATTTTCTACAAGCTTCCTTCTTTCATTGAAAAACATGATAAGTCATGAACAAGCCTAGCTTTGTGAACAACTTTTGCATGTTGTAAGAACCTCCATTGAATTAGGTACAAAACTAGCCATAAACTCACAACATCAAGGGAAACCACCTGGCCATGAAATGTGGAAAAAGGGAAAGATGGAAAATCTAATGGAGAATCTTTTCACCTAAGGGGGATTAAAACTAGATCTAGACATACTAGGCTTAACTAAGACACAAAATTTTCCACTTTTGCAAAATGGTTACAAGGTAAAAAGTGGGGCAACATTGTGAAGATTGGTTTTGAGAAGATTGATGGAAACATTGTGAAGACAGAAGGAGGTAAAATGATTTTAATAGCTGAAATATTTTTTGATGATATCATATTTGGAGGATAAAGTGCATTGTGTAAGACATTTACAAATGAAATGAAGAAATAATTTGAGATTTTTATGTTTGGATGGATAAATTTCTTTGTTGGTTTGCAAGTATATCAAATGAAATATGGAATTTACATCACTCATTCTAAGTATTTAAAGGAAATATTGAAAACTTTTGGTGTGGAGGATTCAAAACCTATTAGTACTCCTATGGTGATAGGACACAGACTATCCAAAACTAATGATTCTACTAAACTAAATCAAACATTGTACATGTCTATCATTGGAAAATACCAATATGTCATACATAGCAAACCTAACATTGCAGTAATTTTTGGGATTGTTATAATGTTTTTTGAAAATCATAAGGAGAACCATTTAATGGTTGTTGAAAGGATCATGAGATACTTGAAAGGAACAGAGGAATATGGTCTATACTAAGAGAAGAATGATAAGTTTGAATTAAGAGCCTATACACATGTTGATTGGGCTAGAAATATTGATGACAGAAATAGTACAAGTGGTGGAGCATATTTCTTAGGAAAGAGATTGGCTAGCTAGACTAGTACAAAACAAAATTGTAATCTCAATCTATTGTTGAAGCTGAATATATGGCTACTATAGTGAATTGTACAAATTTAGTATGGACAAAATAGCTAATCAAAGGAATGAAGGAAGAAATTAATGAACCTGTGGTACTTTATTGTGACAATACAAGTGTTTTATACATATCAAAAAACCTTGTGATGCACACAAAGAAAAAGAACATTGCAATCAAGTATCATTACTTGAGAGAGTTGGTTCATGACAAAGAAGCGAGAATGGAATATGTGAATACAAAAGAATAGATAGTTGATATATTCACAAAAGATTTACCTAAGGATTCCCATGAATATCTTAGAGGAAAACTAGGGGTGATACCCCTATCCAAAGCTACTTAAGAAGAAAGAGTAGTGCCTTGAATCAACTGAGTTGAATGTCATATTTTAGAATTTTGTGTAGTGAATCTTACTTTAGGATCTACCTAAAGTAATGAAGGAGTTGAATCAAAATATTTATAGTCACATGCAAAGTGAAAGAGGGAGAACCTGAATTGACTATATCTACATGAAAAGATGACAAGTCTTTGGCATTATTGTCAAAGAGGGAGATATAAGAAAGACAAAGATAGTAGAGAGAGATTAAAGATGGAGATATAAGGTTAAGAGAGATATCAAAGTATCAGATAGATTAGATTAGAAAAAGAAAAATAAAGAGGCACATATAATGATAGAGGGAGAAATTTCAAAGATATTAATTTTCTTTTTGGTATTGGTTTTCCATCAATGACAAAGAGGGAGATTGTTGAAAAGATATTGTTTGAAGTGTAGAACCTATCACAGAAAAATTATTATTTTATCAGTAATTTCAAGCCTGCTACTTTCTTGTGAGATAATTTCTTTTTGGTTTGATTGCTTTCATTTGTTTGATTGATGAAGAGGATTTGAAAAGACAAGATAATAAGACAACTTAGAGAAAGGTTGAGTTATTTAGTGTATAAAAGGAGCACTAAGACCAAGTAAGACATTGATTATATTATGTATTGTTGATCTAGTTAAGCCTAAAGTAAATGGTTAGTTTAGCTAAGCCAAGAAGAAGTGTTCTCATAAAAAAGTGTCTACCAAGCTTGGCCGAGCAAAAAGTGTAAGTCGAACAAACCTAGTACGAGTTAAGAAAAAAAGATAGTATGCATCGAGTCAGTAAAATTTACTAAGTTTTGAGGATTAGAGAAATAACGGTGGCGACCGAGCTAAGAAGACGTAGTTGGCATTGAGCAACCTAGTGTTGGTCAAGCATCATAAGACTATTATTGTCAAGTGAACAGTGAAGATGCCAAGTGACAACAAAAAAGGTTAAATTAAAGATTTGATGAATCTGAGCCAACTAATTTGATTTCTTGAATTATGTCAAGCATGTGAAAGATAAGTATGATGAGATGGTGGCAAAGGATTCAAGATAAAATATTTTGAGGTGATTTCAAGGAAGATTGTAGAAGAAGTTTCTAGAGGGACTAAAATGGAAAAATGGATAGATTCATTGAATCTTACCTAACCCTAGAATGGAAAATTGTGGTTAAATGAAAAAATATCTATCTTTTCTATTTATAGAGATAGCAAGCAAGAAGCAAAGGTTCTCATGTGTGAGAACCTAAGGAAGACAATTAGCCTAGGGTATTGGTGCACTTTACTTTCTAATAGATTCACCCACCTCAAACTAAATAAAGAGGTATTGATGTAACTATGTTTCAAATTGTTACATCATACATTAGTTCCTAAGAGTGTTTGCATAAAAGTCCAAATCAACATGATATTATATGCATGAGGATAGATCTAAAGTTTGAACCAAGCAATGTATTATGGAGCTGAGTTGAATAAATTGTGATAATTGAGTGCTAGCGTTGGAGTATTACAATTCTAGGACCAAGATTCTATAGTAACTAAGTTAGAACATAGACCAAGCTAAAGATTATAGTAGTATCAAACAAGCTAAAGTAAAGGAAGTTTTTTTTTCAAGTTTTACAAAGATAGAGAAATTCCAAACTGTTGAACAATTATATGTGTTAAGATTTCATAGCAAGCTATCGTCAATCAATTGTGATTCAGGGGAGGTATTGTTACCAATTAAAGTAAAGTTCGAAAATCAAACCCTAAAGTGAAGAATGGAGTCAAATTTGACTACAATGGGGAAAGGGGCATCATCCAAGGTTAGTAACAATTAATTAATTCATAATCAATCTTACAATCTGCCTAAATTCAAGACATACCTTGAGATAGTAGTTAAGGAAGAAGCATATGGTGCTCTATCCTCTGTCTCACCTAGAAATATTTTTAATTTATGATTTCATATGCTATTATATGTGCAAAGTAGGTGAAATTGGAGACTTTGAACTGAGAAAGGCATATGAGAAGCTTTGTATTGATGGGAAACTTAAGGAGGAACACAAACACATTGTCAAGAAAGGGTTAACTCTTGCCCTAAACTTTATAAAGGTTTTTTAAGAAGAATGGATCAAAATTGTTTTGAATCATATGCATGACATGAGACTATGGTTAGAAGGAGGATCAGTTGAAATTACTAAACAAATCATCCACTGAGTTACCAGATACCCTATTTTAGATAATTTGAAATTTATTTTTTGCCAAGGGAAGAAGTGATTGAGGCAAATACATAGGCTAAATGGAATAAGTGGGGAGTGTCAATTTCCACCATCAAACATGTAGAGCTAGACTTTGTAGTGAGGGTAATGTCTCAAAAAAATTATCAATCAAGTCGACTGGGAAGTGTACCTTGTGTTTTAGTTGATATAGCATGGAAAATTGTGAAGAAAGATCATTCATATCATCTTGTCGACTTGCAACTACAACAATTAGAGAACATGAAAAGCATCAGAAAAGAAAAGAACACAATGTGTAATTTTGGCTCACTATTAGTTTTTTTATTCTTTTGTGTGTGAAAGTCATTTCTTGTCATTGGTAATGTGAATTGAAGCAAGAAGAATCCAATGACTTGTAGTGCCTGCCCTCGTTTACATTTTTCTAGACATATTGTTGCTATTTTATCGAACTATGTTAGACTAGTTTTATGTTGATGGATTAGTAGCATTGTTTTGAGACTATCAGACATTATGTTATGGATTTAGTTGATATATGATGAGATTATTTAGACTCTACATTTCATGTATGCATGATGATCATTACATTGCTTTCAGTTATTGATGAAAATTAGTTGGATGGTTTATTATCACATGTGTTTTATTATGGATACTTACCCCATACTTGCATGTGTATGGTGTGTGTGTTTGTTCTTATTGTATGGCATTTCTAATGTGGTTAAGGAAGGGAGTCGTAGTCACCTATTAGTTGGGATCTACATAATGCACCACTTCCTGTCATTGTCTATTTAGCTTAGCATTATATATATTGTATGTACATGCATGGATTTTATGCAGGTTGTAGATACCAGGTATTGACTTCCCTGAATTGCTAGGATGAGCATACCCTATCACATTATCTCAATGATAAGGGAGGGGAGATAAATTCTCAAGTCAAAATCCCAACCCTTTAAGCCATTTGTCCTAATTGGAAATTAGGACAAGTATCTGAGTTGAGTACCCTCCGAATGTGTCAGATGACGTAATTCATGATATTAACCCTTTTGGTTTGATTTTGTATGGGTTTTGCTATAGTGGGTTTTTCGTATTTTATTTCATGAGTCTTTGGTGTATTTTCTATTAATTAAGCATAATTAAAAGATTTAATTAATGGTTTAATTTAATGGAAAATTAATATGGTATTTTAATATTTATTTTATTTAATTAATTAGGAAATTAATTAAATAAAATAATTAAATTTGAAGATAAAAGTTATAAGTTGAAAGTTGGAATGTGATAATATTTATTTAAGTTAATAAATATTTTAGCAATTAAGTTTCGAAAATAAATGTAAAATTAGAAAAGATTATAAGTTGCATGATGTGTGCATGTGATTAAAATATAAATATATTAAGATAAAAGAAGTGGATTTATTAAAGTGAGTGCATAAGATTTAAAAATTAATAAATTAAATTGAAAAGAGTAAAGTGAATGTTAAATTAATTAATGTGCATTATTTTAATATTTAGGAGTTTGCAAATTCTTTGGAGTTGTCATGTAGACAACATAGGAGTTAGTGCACCAATTAAGCACATGGTGTCTACAACCTTATGACTCATCTAGAAGGTTGGAATAGACTCATGCTTAGTTGTCAACACCTTCTGGTTGCTTCTAGAAACATTCTAGGTGCTTCCTGAGAGTTCTTTATAATGAAGCACTCTTAGAAGCTTAGGGAGAAGGAAGGAGCTTGCTCTGTAGATTCTGAGGAGAAGGGAATTAGCATCAGTATCCAAGTGCACTCGTAATTTTTGCATATTTCCATCTTGCATGCTTTCTCTTCATGTCTTCATCGTGTCTACTAGATGACTACTTGGATAATTCTTGTGATGAAAGTTTAATTCAAATTTGCATGTTGATTTTCTCCTTGTGCGAAGAAATCAATAGAGAGCTCAAGTAGGATAAACCCTAGTTCCAATTAGGAAAGAAATTAGCTTTAAATCAGGTTTGGGTTCGAATTGTAACAGAATCAAAGATTTGATTAGACAAGAGTTTGCTTTTTAATGAAGAATTCTAAGTTAAAATTTATAGTCAAACCTATTAAAAGAATTATTGGATAAATTTAGAGAACAAATATTTTCTTAGAAGCCCTTAAAAAAAATTGTGTATATGTTCCCTAGAAATATGCATGTTTATATTTTTCAGATCTGCATATATATATATATATATGGATATATGTTTATGTTGTTGTGCATAATAAACTCTGCATGTATATATATATAGACACATATATATATACATATATACATTTATTTATTTATAATCAAATGTCAAATCGCAGTCATAACTTTATTAAAAATTTTGTACCGCATCTGTGAAGTAAATGTTTTTTATGAAAACATTATAAAAAAAAATTAATTTAAAAAAAAATTCATTGAGCAAGGGAGGGCGAAGCCCGTACCCCCTGCCTGGCTGCAACTTCCATGCCTGCGGTCGCAGGCCTTGCAATAGTATGCAGGGCTGCATGGCTCCACCGTAAAGGCGGCGGCCTTTTCAAATATACGCAATATGTTATGTGTCCCAAATCTTATTTTTAATAAATCGATTTTAAATGAAATTAGGTTAATGATTATTAATAATTTTTAATTAATGATTATTATGTATATTATTAGATATTAATATTATATAATATTAAGTGTTATATAATATTAATTAAAATATAATATAAATAAAATTTTATTAATAGATTGTTTATTTAATAATTAAATATTTTTATTATGTATTATAAAATATTAAATTAATATTTTAATAATTATCCTTTTTAATAACTAATCTCTTTATTTAATAATATAAATCTAATTTAATCGGTTGGGTAACGAAGAATAGATAAATGTGGATGAATTGCATTTGTTTTCGTCATGTTTTAATGGAACACGATGGGGGTCTTTTTCAAATATTATATATTATGTACTCTTAGAAACATCTTGGAATATTGATTTAATGAATTATGAGGAGAATACTTTTATCAAACAAATACATGGGTTAGGAAAATGTACAAAATGTTCCTCCACTCAATATCCAAATTGGAAAATGAAAACTAAGACCTCCACACTTAGTTTAATTATAAGATTTTAGCAAACCAAAACATGTGCTTCATTGTGTTACTCCATGCTTCTTGTTTTGGGTTTTTGGGTTGACTAGTGTTGACTAGTTATAGGATGTCTAACAAAGGTCAGGGGTTGTGATTGTGATGTCATGATGATGTCTTGAATTCGATCTTTATAAACCCAACCATGGTTATGTGATGGCATGCTCTATGAGATGTTGTATTTACTGATTGTTATTGCTCATCAGTCTTCATGTGTGAAGCTGAGATGTATGTGTATCTGAGACACTTGACTTAACCATTTTGAGTCATCTATCAGTTATCCTTGCAGTACTTTCCAGTTGCCATGATGGGACTAAAATGTTGATTTATGATGTCATGTTGTGACATGTTTTGACTCGACCATTTTGGAGTCTTTGATCAGTATGATTTTGAAATATATTTTGGTTATTGAGAACCAATGGATACTTTTGATTATCAGTGATACCTTCAGTTTCCAATAGAGAACTGTTGTGGTCATGATTGTCTATGGATGCTTTTCAGTTGCTCATAGAGATTTGATGCTTTTATTATGGATATTTGATGTTCTTATTGTGGATTATCTTTTGGTATTTCTTTCCAGTCGCTTGTATAGGACTGGGGTGATTATGAGATTTATGATTCCATGAGCTTAGGGTAGGTTATCTGCTTGTAGTGTCGGGAAGTGGCTTGCAATGGGGGTCGGAGCCCTAAGAGGCTGCCAGGGTAACTCATTGTAAGTTGTCTTAATAAGTGAAAACATACACACCTAATACTGACTAAATGAACCTAATAAGATAAATTTTTTGTTCTCACCCATGCCTCAAGTGCTAGTATAGACTAGGATAGGAGTAGAGAGAATGCTTGGTTGTGACCTTGCATTCCATAGTATGCCTTGTCGGTATACTAGTGGCTACATAAAGATCAGTAGGGACCCTGGAGTCCTAAGCTAACTGCCAGGGTAACTTCTACATGATTAATGCGATGACACTTTCCTACTTACAGAGTAGGTTTCCTACATGTCTTTGTTGTGCCTCTAGGATTAGATGCCAATTTGTGAATGGAACCTTTGAGTTAGTATACTTTTAGGATTCCTGGACTTAGAAAGTATTTATGCTATGTGATTTTGATAGCCTATTTGGGACTTGAGATTATTTCCTTAGCATGGTGGGAGTGGACCTCTTAGGCTCCATGCGGTCGGGTGGTAGTGTTTATCACTCTTATCATTTAAGATCTATTTGAGACACCGTAGCTGATGCATTCATGATTATGATGATGGACATGTATCCTTATATTGATGATTTGCATATGTTAGATGATGATATATTATGTTTTACTTTGTATGTTAGATTAATTTTTGCATATGATGTAGTATGATTTAGGACTGAACTTCCTACTATGTTAATACCACTGATCTCTTCAGTGATTTGGAATGTTACACAGGAAGGGATGGCTAGGACCCACGATGGTCTAATGATGCTATTTACGGTTAGGAGGAATCGTGCACTTAGTTTATTATGTTTGATGATTTATGGTTATCTCTTATGATGATGTATCATGTATGATGTATGGATTCATTTATGTTAATGCATCATGGATGAGAATTAGAATGATGATATACTTTATTTCACATATGTATATTCTTTTATGCCTATCATACCTCGTGACATGTACAGTGGATTATTGAGCATTCGAAAATGTAATGTATAAACATTGGACTTATCATTATTTTTTAATGAGGATGTGATGTTAGATGAATAGATAAATTAGATGTGATTCAACGTTAAGGGATCCATGAAGAATGTAACCTGTTATGTGTGTTATGTTTACTTTCACTTGTACTATTTCTATTGTTTCTGTTATTGTGTATAAGTTATAAGTGGTATTTATTTTCATGTATTTTTTTTTTTTTTTAAATTCCACCAAACTTAGTGAAACTTTAGGTTAATTCTTTGGTTCCCTTGGCGGGGTGCTACATGACTAAAAGAATTAATGAATTTATTAGATAGTTGGGAGATGATTTTGAGATTGTCATAGATGGGTAGTTTTAAGAGTTTAAACAAAAGATGAAAAATAGGTAAAGAATGCCTAAATATCTGGTAGACAAGTATTATGAAAAAAAAAAATCCTAGTTGATATAGATTGGACTTATATTCAAGCAGTTATACCAAGAATTACATGGTTGAGCTCATTAGGGTATGTGATAAATATTGATGAGTTTTTTATTGTCATTACAACATTATTAGATTAACCTATTTATAAGGATTTCAAACCATTTGGCACATGTGAAACAAAAAAGATCAAAATCATGATGGAAACTAAAGTACATGAAGAGGAAGGTACATTTGGTGAGGCACCATTATAGGTTACACAAGGAAAAGGTGAATATTCTAGAAGAGATGAAGAGGAAGATGAGAATTAATAATAAGAGAATGATAAAGAAGAAGAAGAAGAAGAAGAAGAAGGGAAAGGGAAAGGAATAGTAACATTCAAGCCACATGCAACTAAAGATAAACATTTTTTTATTGTCAAGCCTAAGGTGAATAAGGGTTTGAAGAAGACTATCATAGAACTTATGCCTACACAACCAAGTTTGAAAAGAAAAAGGATTAAGAAAATAGTACTATAGTTTCCAAGCTTCAAAAGAAAGGAGTTATCATGATAACCAAACTAGCTCAAATAAAGAGCTCAACAAAAAGGAAGGCAACCACTAAGAAAACTGAGCCAAGAAAACCAATGAAGAAACCAAGGAGAATACTCATAGTTAGAAAATATGGTGATGAAGAGGAAGTAGAGAGGACTGAGTCAGATAACTTGAGTTAATTCAAAATTTCTACACACAAGAAGCCCTAGGAATTAGATGAAGTGTGTGAGAATATAAGGAGTTGTGCAAGATTATTTGTATTCCATTAAATAAAATATGACACATTAAGTAATATTGATAAAATTAAGGTAGAAGAAGAAGTTTTGGTTATGGTGGTGAGTTTTAAATATACACCTATAGAGTTAGGAAAGATGATTCAAGGAGAGATTTACAAAAACAATTGATACGAAAATGGAAATGGGCACTAGTGACTGAGAGACAAATAAGGGAAGCCGCATTGGCTTAGATTGTACTAGAACTAACAAAGCAACAGAATAGCCATGAAAAATCATAAAAATAGATTTGTACCCAAAAGGAGAGCATATGTGTTATTAAAGAAGTAGGTAGAAGAGGTAGTTCAAGAAATCAAAATAACATGAAAGAACATTTATGGTTTAGTGCCTAATGATGAAGAGAACAAGGATGAGGAAGAGAAGGAGGTAGATAAAGTTGAGTTAGATAATAAGGAGGATATCTATGATGATGTCAAGAAATGAGTTGACAAAATCTATAAGATGGCTCAAGAAAGTGAGAAGCAAAATGAAACAACCACCATTGAGGATGAATCTATATAAGATCCACTAAAATATGAGAGTAAATAAAATGAAGAGCTAGAAAATACTACACTAATTGAGCTAGAAAAGAAGGAGAAATATCCTACATAAAAGTTAGCAAGAGAAGTGTTGATGAACACTAATCATGTACTTGTGCAAGTGAAAGAAAATCCAAAGATTAACACACAGGTAACTCCACAACTGGTTCAAACACTATCTATTCCTATTATCACTTTGAATCCTATTCATAGTTAAGTAAATGTAAATGCAAGCATTTCCAAGAAATAGAGTGTGTCATCTAGTGAAGGTGAAAATGCACTAGAACCAAATAGACAAATAATGACAATAAGGGTAGTGCTTGTATAAAGTCAAAAAGAGAGAAGAAGGAAGAAAGATCACATGTTAAAGTAGATCAATCTACTATAGATGTGACAACAAGTGCCTTAGCATTTCAAATTAAGGGAACAAAGGAATCTGTACGACTGAGTTCAACCAGTGAACACATTTTCACTAATGAGAGGAATAAAGAAGATGCACCTGAACAGAAGGTGACAGCTTGCGAGAAAGAATCTATTGTGGAACATAGGATAGAAGAATTTGAGGAGTCACAAGGAATGAGTGTACAAATTCCCACTCAAGGTCTATAGTTGTATGTCTCAAGCACTAGCACCCTCGATTCAAAGGGAAAGAAATCTAAAAAAATAAAATTGAAATCTCCTGGAGGAATACAAGGTAAGCTTGGAACAATTGATGAAGTGATTTTGATTCCTAATTGGGACACAAATAATTTAACTTATGATCAAATGAATAAACTTCAAGAGTTATTAGCTAGGAAAACTAAACAAGAAGAGATGGGAAGGGAACAATAATAGAAGAAGGTATTATATGAGATCAAACATTTTTTGTTGATAATTTGAATGAACAAGATCTAATCATTGAACAATTGGTTCAAGTAGTGGAACGATGGACTGATCCAGACATTCATACAAATGAAAAAAATATGTAATGGTCTGAAAGAATGTTTTAGAAGGTCATGAAGAAAATTATAGGTGAGATAGCTATAAGACGAGTAAAACATTCAAAGCTTGTAGATTATTTGGAGAAAGTAGTTCAAAATGTACATATATTGTTTAGAAACTTATATGATGTTTCTATATTCACAAAATAAATAAGAACACAAATGGATAAGAATGAAGTTGATTTTTTGTATAGTGCAAAAATATTGAACATGGATGCATGTTTTAGTTCAGTACATTTCCTAAATTTGAGATTTTTACAAGGGAGATATGTTGACATTAAGGTCAAACCCTTTTTAAATTAGTGACTTAACACTTAGTCAATTGATCACAATTTCTACTGATCTTAGCAGAGTCTACTAAGCTCTAGAAAGAGATATCAGTTTCTACTGAGCTTCATAGAGTCTACCGAGCTCATCAGTGTAATTGATGAAGATTTTAGTGCTAACTGATCTCTATAGTATCTACCGAGTCTATCAATGACTACCAAGATACAATTTGTTAATGAAGCAGAATGAAGGTAGTGTTGATCGAGCTTTAGTGTCAACTAAGTCTACCAAGTTCTTTAGTATTCATTGAGTCACCCAATGCTAATTGAGTTCATTCTACTCCAGAGTGATCAATGTGGACCAAGCACCAATTTCAAAAAAATGCTAGAGTTTTTTGATTTGATAGTGTTTTTCAGTGTCAAAATATCATCTGAGTGGTATTCAAAACTCAAGTTATAGTAGTAAGCTAACTTAGTGAAGATTCTTTGAATTAAGTATCGTAGCTGACTCTAGAATGTAATTTATTAGATTGGTATATATGTAATACATCACTTTGTTATAAATTCTTTAGAATAATTGGGGGAGGGGGGTGAATCAGTTATTCAAAGTCCAAACATCCTACGCAAAATTTTAACTAATATAGTGAGCCCATTCAACCATTCATTCATCCAAGCATTAGTTTTTCTAACCAGCAAGTTACTGTAAATCAACATGCAAGCATAACACATAAGAAATCAACACATAACATAGTGATTTATGTGGAAACCCAATTTGGGACAAACCACCAGTAACATGCAACTCAATTCTCACTCTCCTGAAGTGATGCCCTATGAAAGGCATGCCCTGTTAAAGGCTTAAAACACACTGTTAAATGTGACCTTGTTAGAGGATTTAACCACCCTATTAGAAGTGGGCCTGGTTAGAGGACTTTAGAACATTCACTTGGAATACCACCCTATTAAAGGATTTACTAATGGATGTTAGGCCAACCTAAGTCCATAGGATTTTCCTTCTATCCTAACTGATACAATTTCTAGAGAGTAACAATTAGAGATTTTGATCTAATTGTAGAATACAACATAGCTTGCAGATCTCAGATCACTTCTCAGCTCATACCATTGCCTAGCCTTCAATCTCTGCAACTTTCACAGCTTGGCCTCCTTCCAAGCTTAGTCTCCTTGGGTCTCCATGTTCAATGTACTTGTGTAATCATCTCTTCATGACCCCTTGTATAAGTAAATCCTCTATGCTCTTCCTTCTCCTAGATGTCTTCTCCTTGACACCCTTGTAACAACTTTACAATTTAGCTCTTTGTCAGCAATAGCATCAGCAGCATTTGCTTCTTGGTCTATGACTCCTTAAATAGAATTTTTGGAGTGCTTTTCCCACTCGATTCTTCCTTCCTTTTGATATCAATTCATATGGATTAGGTAGGATTCATTGCATCTAAACCATATTTTGTTTCCTCTAGAAACTTCTTGAATAATCCTCTTGAATATGCCTAAAAAAGATTTACATAAAATTCTGTGCCACCAGCTCATCATTCCTATCTTCCAACTAGTTCACAACATTCAAGGTAACCACTTTGTCAGCTTAGATTTGGAAAATATTTGTCATTTGAAATAATGTAGCAGCTTGGCACTATTGAAATACTGGTGCTCGACACATACTGTGTTACTTGGCATCAACTATATTTTCTTGATGTTCAGCACTTGAAGATCACTCGGCACCAACTATGATTTTCTAATGCTCGGTAATTGAACTTCACTCAACACCTGAAGATTACTTGGCACACACTAGGATTTCCTATTACTCCACTCCAACTGAGAATTTTCTCAGCTTCAACTAACTTGCTCGGCACCCACTAATGATCTTAGTTTAAGCTTTGTAATCAACCTTGTTACAACTTCTTCCTCCAATGTTTCAAAGTCTGATCAACCTCTGTATCTTTAAACATGTTATCAATACATCTTTCAACGATTGTCTTAACTAATCTTTGCACTACATTACAGCATCATAACTCAACCTATCCCTTAGGTGCACTTGTTACATCTTGTTGATCAAATCCTCTTCATCAATCAACTAAGTGATAGTACTTGGATCTTATAAGAAAATGTCATTCCTACAAATAGCAGGATTTTCATTAATGACAAAACAATGATTGAAAACATTCTTTTAGCAATAATCTTCCTCTTTGCAACAATCTCCCTCTTTGATCTTCAACAATGAGCTTTTCAATTAGATTTCAAACAATCTCACTCTTTGGCATTGATGGCAAACCAAACTGATCAACCATCAAACTAAAGTATTTAACCAACTTCTAACTGGGTTAAAATAGTAAGTCAAATGCCGAAAATTAAATTGTATTACCATCATTTTTCACATCTCCTTCTACTATCTAGATTGCTTTATTTATGCTTCTCCCTCTTTGCTATTGTATCATTTCTTTGTTTTCTCTCTGTATTGCTCATCTTCTGCTATTCTGATAAACTTCTCCCTCTATCTTCATTTGATTAGTATCTCCCTCATACTTTTGATCACATGTTGTTGATTAGTTTCTCACAACTTCTCCCTCTTTGACAACAATGCCAAAGACATATTAGCATCTTAATATATAGATGTATCTTTTGCAAGTTCATTCAATTTCTCCCTTTGTCACCTTTCTTGTGATTGATTTGGAACTTCAATACTTCTTCTACTCTAGGCATGAATCCTAAAGTAAATATCCTCTGCATCAATGTGTAAAATATTTCAACAATCATCTCATTTGATATAGGGCATTCTTGTTTTTATTTCAAGTAGCCTTGGCTAGGGGAATCACCCCTGACTTACCTCTAAGATAATTAAAAGCATCTTTAGGTAGTGCTTTTGTGAAGATATCAGCAATCTGTTCCTTTGAAGTAACATATTCCATCTTCACTTATTTTTCTTCCACCAACTCTCTTAAATAGTGATACTCGATTGCAATGTGCTTGGTTTTGGAATGCATTATAGGGTTCTTTGATATGTTGATAGCACTTGTATTATCACAATAAAGTATCATAGGCTTAGTTACCTCTTCCTTCATACCATACAACAAATGTTTGATCCACACAATACTGGTGCAATTTATAGCAGCTACAACATATTTAGCTTCAGCAATGGACTATGAGGTACAACTTTTCTTTTTGTTGGTCCATGTAATCAACATTTTTCCTAAGAAAAGTGCTCCTCCACTAGTGCTTTTCCTATCATTAATGTTACCTACCCAATTTGCATCAGTGTAGACTTTCAATTCAAAATTTTCACTCCTCTTTAAGTACAAACCAAAGTCATCAGTATTCTCTTTACTACCAATAAGTGATTTTCTCTTGGATTTGCAAAAAATCTTGCCACTATTCCAATGGCTAATGCAATGTCTAGTCTACTATGTACAACATATTACAGCTTTCCAATCATTGATCTATACAATGTCTAATTCACTTTAGCAAACTCATCATTCTTGGATAACTTATGTCTTGTTGCCATTGGTGTGATAACTAGTTTTTAGTCTTCTAACCCAAATGTCTTGAGCATATCTTTGATGTATTTGGATTGGGTCACAAATATGACATGTTTCAATTGATGAACTCGTAATCCAACAAAGAATTTGATTTCCCCAAACATTGATGTCTCAAATTCATGTTTCATTTGATCAGCAAAATCTTTGCATAGAACATCTTTTCCTCCAAATATTGTATCATCAACAAAGATTTTTGATATCAAAATCTGTTTACCTTTTTCAGCTTTCATGTACAAGTTTTTGTTTTCATCTATTCTCTCAAATCCTATCTTCACAAGATATTTGTGCAATCTCTCATACCATGCTCTAGGTGCTTGCTTCAATCCATAAAGTACTTTTTGCAGTTTGCAAACCATGTCCTTGTTCTTGTCATCTAAAAATCCCTCTGGTTGTTCTATGTAGACTTCATCTTCTAGTACACCATTTAGAAAAGTAGACTTAACATCCATTTGGTAGACTTTGAAACCTTTATATGCAGCATATGCAAGTAATGTTCTTACTCCTTCCATTCTTGCAATAGGGGCAAATGTTTCCCCATAATCCAGTCCTTCTTCTTGTGCATATCCTTTACAAACTAGTCTAGCCTTGTTTCTTGTTATCTCACCATTCTCATCAAGTTTGTTTCTAAACACCCATTTTGTACCAATCACATTCTTATCAGCTAGTCTAGGAACTAGGGTCCATGTTTTGTTCTTCTCAATCTAATCTATCTCCTCTTCCATGGCTTTATACTAGTCATCATCTTGTAGTGCATCTTTCACTATTTTAGGTTCATCCTTGCTTAGTAGACATGATTCATTCCTGAGTCTATTCCTTGCCATTGGTCTGACATCGTTGTCACCAATGATTTGATCTGTAGGGTTATGTCTTCTCACATACTTGGCTAATCTTGCTTTTGTCCTTCTTTCCATGTTTGATCCTTCAACTTCAGAGTCATTTTGTTCTTCTTCATCTAACACTTCATCATTCCTTTCATGCATACTATTTTCAAAACAAGAATACGTATTTTCTACATTCTATAGCTCAACTTCTGAATGTAGCTCAGAATTCATTGGCTATGACTTGGCTGATACTAAAATTTGTTGTTGATCCCCAACTTGATTTGCAGCATTGTCTTCACTAGACATTCCTTCATAGAAATATACAAAGGATCTATAATCCTCTAATTTCTTGGACTCATCAACCTGAACTTTTATATGCTCATCAAAATTTACATTTACACTCTCCACAATCTTGTTAGTGTTTTAGATTAAGGCAAAAGCAGGTTTTGAAGGGGCCCTGAAACCCTTTACATCATAAAGAAAGATTTACCATGAAGCTCTACTAGGTTTTAAATAGACCTTAAACTGGCAATACAATAGAACTAGGTTTAGGACCTGAAACCAAAAATCTTTTTAGTGTTAGTGTTCAAACAATTATATACTTTACTTCTAGTGGAGTATCCAAGGAATATGCCTTCATCACTTTTTGCATTAAACTTGACATTTCTAGTATCTTTAAGAATATAGCATTTACAACCAAATACTTTGAAATGTATTACATTATGTGAGTGACCATACTATAATTCAAAAGGTATTTCATTTGTACCTTTCTTGACTTGAACTCTATTTAGTGTGTAGACTGCAGCACTTACAGCTTCTCTCCAGTATTTTAGTGCAACATTTTTCTCCATCATCAAGGTTCTAGCATAGTCAGTCACTGACCTATTCCTTCTTTCAGCAATACAATTTTGTGGTGTAGTTCTTGATGCTGATGTTTTCTTTTTTATACCTTTGTCATTGCAGAATATTTCAAACTCTTTTGATGTGAACTCAACTCCTCTGTCTGACCTTAGGAATTTCATATTCTTTCCAATTTCCTTCTCAACTCTTACCAAGTCCCACTTGAATATTTGAAATGCATTAGATTTTTTCTTTAAAAACATAGCAGTCATCATCCTGGAATAATCATCTACAAGTAGCATTATGTATTTGTCTCCTAGGTAGCTTTGCACTTCTACTGTACCACATAATTTTATATGGACTAACTCTAGTACTTCTTTGGAAGTGTATGTTTTTCTTTTGAAACTAGACTTAGTCATCTTCCCTAGTTGAAATTGTTTGCACGTTGTGTTTTCAACTTTCTTTAATTTGGGAAACCCTCTGACCTTGTTCTTTTTGCTAATGTTGATCAGATTATCAAAGTTAACATGACACAACCTTTTATGCCACAACCACACATCATCAAATCTAACAGCAAGACATGTTGCATCTTCCATATCTAGATAAAATAGATTACTCCTAGTTTGTTCACCTTTTTCTATTAGATTTCCATTAGTGTCATAGATCTTCGCAGTTCTATTTCCAAATTCAACTTTGCAACCTACATTTCCTAACTATGATACACTCAACAAGTTGTAGTTCAATCCTTCAACATAGTATGCATTATCACATGAAATTTTCTCTATGAGTTTAATAGAGAATTTTCTTTTAATTTG
The DNA here is from genome assembly GCA_028749045.1 of Cupressus sempervirens. NCBI lineage: Eukaryota > Viridiplantae > Streptophyta > Pinopsida > Cupressales > Cupressaceae > Cupressus > Cupressus sempervirens. Next base: position 771,159,930 of record CM053786.1, read on the forward strand.
ACATGGAACATCATTACCAAATCTAACACTATTTCCATCATACTAAGTAAAAGTAATGAAGTTAATTTTATCTCCTGTCATGTAATGTGAGCATCCACTATCTATGATCCACTTATCATTCTTTTTCACACCGGTAACCAATGTTGTTGCTTCATCTTCATCTTTATCTAATTCATCCTTCGTGGCCACATAGACTACTTCATCATCATTCTCATCAAAATCTTCTTCAACAATGTAGCATCTCTTGTCTTTTTCTTTATAGTCTTTGTTATCATCTTCTCTTTTGTTCCTTAACTTGTTTCCTTCTTTGTAGTTTTTCTTTTGTGTACATCTTGCAAAAATATGACCTACTTCATTATAATTGAAACATATGATAGGGAGCTTACCTTTGAATTTACCTTTGCCTCTATAGAATCTTCTAGACAGTAGTGCTTCTAACTATTCCACATCTTCCTCATCTGTGTTGCTATCACTAGATGCATGTTTTCCCTTTCTTCTCTTCTTGCTTGATGTTTCCTCCTTGGTGTCTTTTATTGTCATCTTGGCCTTGAAATCAGATTCAAGGTTCTCAGGTTTGTAGTTATCAAAATTGGAAAATTCAAATGCAGTAAGTCTTGCCACTATTCCTTCAAAGGTTAGTGTGTTTCCTTGTACACACCTTAGCTCTTGGATGCATAAGACTCTAATAGTATAGATAGAAAGCAGAGTTATTAAGTATTTTATGATCATAGATTCTTCTTCCAATTGACCACTTAGACTTCTTATTGCACTTACCACTTCTTTCATTCTTGCAGCATATTGAGCAACATTTTCACCTTCCTCCATTTTCATGTCATCAAATTTTCCTCTTAGGCTTTCTCTCTTTGATCTCTAGACATTCTAATCTCCTCCATAGATATCTGATAAGGCTTTCCACATCTTGAATTTAGTGTCACAATCTTTGATGTCATCATATTCAACATAACTAAGTGCAGAGGCAATCACCAACATTGCTTGATTGTGCTCCTTCATTTTGTTCAAATCATCTATAGTAAGAGGTCCAGCTGGATTTACATGTTCTATTCCAATTGAGGTTTCTGCATAATAACCTATTGATCCAAGGTGCAATTTCATTAGACTCTACCATGCACCAAAGTTGTCTTTGTTGAGATTGGGAACTTCTCTCTTGGACATCTTGATCTTCCTGCTTCTAGTACCTTGAAACTAAATCAGCAGATGGCTCTTATACCAATTGTTAGAAATTCTTTAGAATAACTGAGGGGGGGAAGGGGGGGTGGGGGGTGTGAATCAGTTATTCAAATTTCAAATTTCCTACTCAAACTTTTCACTAAGTATAGTGAGCCCATTCAACCATTCATTCATCCAAGCTTTAACTTTTCTAACGAGCAAGTTACTATAAATAAGCATGCAAGCATAACACATAAGAAATCAACACATAACACAGTGACTTACGTGGAAACCCAATTTGGTAAAAATCACCAGTAACATGCTACTCAATTCTCACTCTCCTAAAGTGATGCCCTGTGAAAGGCCTACCCTGTTAAAGGCTTACAACACACTATTAAATGTGACCTTGTTAGAGGATTTAACCACCCTGTTAGAAGTGGGCCTAGTTAGAGGACTTTAGAACATTCACTTGAAATGCCACCATGTTAAAGTATTTATAAATGGCTATTAGACCAACCTAAGTTCATAGGATTTTCCTTCTATCCTAACTAATACAATTGCTAGAGAGTAACAATTAGGGATTTTGACCTGATTACAGAATACAACTTAGCTTGTAGGTCTCATATGACTTATTAGCTCATACCATTGCTTGGCCTTCAATCTCTGCAACTTTGACAACTTGGCCTCCTTCAAAGCTTAGTCTCCTTGAGTCTCCATGCTCAATGTACCAGTGTAATCATATCTTCATGATCCCTTGTAGAAGTAGAGCCTCTATGTTCTTCCTTCTCCTAGATGTCTTCTCTTTGATACCCTTCTAACAACTTCACAATTTGGCTCTTTGGTAGCAATAGCATCAATAGCATTTGCTTCTTGGTTTATGAATCCTTAAATAGAAGTCTTGGAGTTCTTTTCCCACTTGATTCTTCCTTTTGATTTCAATTCATATGTATTAGGTAGGATTCATTGCATCTAACCCATATTTTGTTTCCTCTAGAAAATTCTTGAATAATCCTCTTGAATTTGCCTAAAAATGGTTTACATAGAATTTTGTGCCACAAAATCATCATCCTTATCTTCCAACTAGTTCACAAAATTTAAGGTAACCACTTTGTCAACTCAGATTTGGTGAATCTTTGTCATTTGAAATAATGTAGTAGCTTGGCACTGTTGAAATACTAGTGCTTGGCACATACTATGTTACTTAGCATCAACTGTATTTACTTGATGCTCAACACTTGAAGATCACTTGGCACCAACTATGTTTTTTTGATGCTTGACACTTGAACTTCACTCGGCACCTAAAGATTACTTGGCACACACTAGGATTTCCTTTTACTTGGCTCCAACTGAGAATTTTTTTGTCTTCAACTAACTTTCTCGACACCCACTAATGATCTTAGTTTAAGCTTTGTAGTCAACCTTGTTACAACTTCTTCCTCCAATGTTTCTAAGTGTGACCAACCTTTGTATCTTTGAGTATGTTATCAATACATATTTTAACCATTGTCTTAACTAATCCTTGCACTTCATTACAACATCATAACTCAACATTTCCCTTAGGTGCTCTTGTTACATCTTGTTGATCAAATCCTCTTCATCAATCAACTAAGTGATAGTACTTGGATCTTATAATAAAATGCCATTCCTACAAATAGTAGGTTTGTCATCAATGATAAAATAATGATTGAAAATATTTTTTTAACAATAATCTTCCTCTTTGCAACAATCTCCCTCTTTGATATGCAACAATGAGCTTTTCAATTAGATTTCCAACACACTTCATATCCAAAGCATTGAAGTATAACAAGCAAGAAGAAGTATGAGCATGAATTAAGAAGGTTACAAACAATATATGGATAAGTAGATTCTTATCTATCACAACAAGGTGATCATTTTATTTCAAAGGAATCTCATTCACCAAATTGAGTTGTAGATCAAAGATCAACCATTGATTCATCCTAATAGATTAATCAATCAAATCCTCTAACAAGGTGGACTTAACAGTCTTTTCCAAATCTACTAACCAAGTGCATACTTTATTGTATGTTATAAATCCATTCACAAGGTGGACCTAATAGTCCTTAATTCTACTAACAAGGCAGATCACTAAAACTGATCAATTATAAGCTTTAACATAATAACTTTACACTATACTAATAACACTTGTGGGTATCATCCCCACCCTAGTTTTACTTTCTCTTTGGAAGTTTTTTGGATTACCAAATATTATGTGAAGTATTATGAATGTTTTATTTCTTTTAGTCTTTCATGCATGAAATTATATTATATTATATTGTTAAGGTTGTTGCCCCACATTTTGTTCTCAAGCCATTTGGAAAAAGTGAGTACTTGTGCGTAAGTGAAAAAGAGTGAAATCTTAGTTCTTGTTTAAGTCTAAGTCTAAATCCTTTAGGGTTAGGCATATCTCTATCAAACTTTTCCTTTTCTCCCTCTCCTCACTCTTAGTTGGGTGGTTTTTCATTTTGTCATGTGATCTTATGGGTAGGTTAGTGCCTAGTTTGATGGAGATTCATTTTACTTATTCAAAGATTAACAACCAGCTATATCTATTTATAACTTATAATTATTTGTAAAACTAATGCTGGCAAAAATTTGGAAATCATCTTCTCCTCGGTAGGTTTCATACCCATAAGGATGATTTCTCATAAAGAGCACTAAATGATGCACATGAATAGAAAACATGAAAGTAACAAGGCATCATGTAGACAATTAATATTTCATCTATGATAATGACCTTCGGATATGGTTCAGATTTTTTGTATCCCACATAATCATTCTTAGTGGAAAACTGAAGACTAACTTCTACTCAACAGGTTTTCAACCCATGAAGTGAGTTTTCCCTTAAAGGCAGTTTGGATTGAAAAGAGATGTTAATTAGTCCCCAAAAAGGTCTTCATACCTTATTTAAATATTTATGACTTTAAGATTCCAAAATTTGATGGAAAAGGAAACATTAGCGAAGAATCAAAAACTATATTCTCTTTGGTGGGTTTTCAACCCATGAGGACAGTTTCCCAAATTTCAAAGAAAAATCAAGTTAATGGTCGAGTTTGACTTGCAAGTTGTATTTAGAACATGTTAGAGTGAAACTAAAGTGAATAAAAATATTATGAAAATGAAATGATAGTTAGGATCTCAATTGGTAGACAATCCCCCATGGAGTACCCTAATGGTAACTTTCAGATATTTAAAGGAAAATGAGAAAGTAAGTAATGACAATATAGATAGTTACCATTGAGTTCAATGGAATAGTGAAAAAACCTCTAGTTTTCCATTGAACACTCACATTTACTATCCAATGGGCATCTCCTTTAATTCATTTGTGTGGCATGAATTCTAAAGATCAACAGATGAATCAAGGATCCCATATATACATAAACATAAACAGTTGAATGAGCTACCACTTTTTCTTTGAACTACCATTCTACTAACAAGCATAGCTTTTTAAAAGGCCAATGATTGTTGCATTAGTCATTCCTTTCATCAATCCAATTCAAATCTTGTTGTTGAAATCATGGCAACCAGGTTCATAGGTTTCGATAGATTGACTAGAATCAAATCCAAATTGCAGAATTTCATAGACACTTCTCTTCACTTTTACGACATGGAGGATTTTCAAAAGAGGGTAAAGGTTGTGTAGATTCAGGAAACTCCAAGGATGGGGGTTGGTTGAAGGTGTTAATTTTTTTGTTACAATTCAGGCCCTGGAGCTAATCGACAAGTGCATACATCATTACAACCTTGAGACAAGACAGATTGTGCTACCTAATAACATAGTGTTAATTTCTATTGACAGGTAAAATATGGTGAATTGCCTCCATGTGCCAGAAAAGGAAGAATTCTTAGACTTGACCTTTGGGGGAGCCATTTCTGAGTTCTTCACAAAGAAGATGATCTGGAGGAAAGAAATTATGTAGACATGGTTCCAAAAACCACATAGTGTTAAGAGTAAAGTTCCTAAAACCTTTTTTGGGACCAACCTAAAACTATAGATTATTGATATTTTGGTTCTCCTACATAGGATGAAAGGTGAGGTAGAAGCTTTGAATTTCATTCAACGTCATTTCTTTTTAGTACAAGTCATTTGCTCTAACACTTAATACATCTGTTGGGCTCAAGAGGTAAGAAAAAATTTGTCCAACGCTCTTCGTGCAACCAAATTTTATAATACATTATATATGTCCTCTTTCCTCATTTATATCTTGGCCTCATTGTAACTATGGTCAAGCCTCCCAAGATTAGAGAATTTTCTTGATGATGTGAAATTTTATGTGCTTTATCCATGCTTACAGGTACAAAATAGCTATGCAAAGTATGTGAAAGTAAATTATGCATTCACTATGAGGATTTGTAGGGAGCTACAGGGATGTGAAAAAAGGAGATTCAGTCTTCAAGCCATGGCCACCATCAGCTAGTTTGGGAGTTATTTTATTCAATTCTCATCTTTCTCTTATTTGTGTCTTTTAGCTTTCAATGGATTCCCCTTCAAGCAACCAAGGTATCCTAGTTACATGCTTTTGCTGATCAAGATTGTATGGAAAGCCATGAAAGTGAACATATTGAGTAGGAGCTTGAAGAAGAAAGGATATGAATTCCCCATGAAGGTGGGGGATTTCAGCTGTGACACCCACTCTGATGCCAAAAACATGTTGAAATTATTTTAGATGAGTACAAGCTAGATATGTATGAAATCTTGAGGCCCATGTTTGACCCAAATGGGTATGACAAGGATGTTCTGCAAATAGGAAGTGTGATAAAACATATCACTACCATTGAAGATTACTAGGCAAACTACAAGGATGAGTTTGAGAGTTGTAATCGAGCCTTCACCAGATTAATAGTTTATTAGGTGAAGATGTACAAAGTTAAAATTTATGTCGAAGGGGTGGAGGATGTTGGCCAGAATATGTTTAGTAATACTTACCCGACCAAGCTCAAAAGCACTCCAATAAGCTTGAAGCCTTACGAAGACATCAAGGAAGAGCAAGATATAATGATGGCTCAAATATACTTAAGAAGATAGGAAAGTGGTATGAATGGACCATATCTCAGAGAAGTTAGAGCAAAGGCACATCTTCTCAGGCTTCCTTAAAAGTAGCAACAACTTCCTCTTCTAGGAGTGGTGAAGCAAGTGCACCCTTGTCTATTACTCAAGGGCCTGTACAACCATCAGATGGAGGTGACCAACCTCTTGAGAAGAATATTCTTCTTGCCAAAATTTGCCAAAATGGTTCTGTACCAATAAGTGGAACAAATACAAAAGTCAAGAAGAAGAAGGTAGAGGAATTGAGAGATAGTGAAGTCATAGTAGCTCTCTCTCCCTAGAGTAGTTCTATTCCATCTGTGAGTTTTGTACTAATCCTGCCAAGTAGTCCCCAAGTACAAGTGGTGGATCTTGGAGATGGTGGAAGCAGTAAAAGTGAGTCTACTAATTCTGATGAAGCAGAAAAGAAGAGTACAAAAGTAGAGAAAGATCCTAAATCTTCAAAGCTCATTTCATAGGTCCCAAAGAATCCTTTCTCTTTAGCTACAAAGACATTGACCCCAATCAAAACAAAGATGTTTAGTATAGAAACACTCAAGACTACCTCCAAGGTGATTGGAATAGAATCATGGCTAGAGGACACCTTGGATAGAAAAAAGAAGATGAAAGAAGAGGGAGTTCCCAATAAAGAGACTTTATCTTTGGCTATCCACTCTAAATCAACATTGACTAAAGTCAAGAAGCAAAAGACCTTGTCAATTCTTGGACAAGATCTTGAAAAAGGACATCTAACTATGGAGATTTCCAAACCCACTAAAGAAGGGAGAATTGAAGACATGTCTATGGATGATTTCATCCTACATTCTATGGATCTCAGAGAAGTTAGACATGACACCAAAGTGGGCCTGTGGAAGTGAACAAATGATGTGATAGAGGGACAACTCAAAAGCCTTAAGCTAGCTAAAGTCAAAATGAAGGTAAAGATTCATGAACTTAATTGCTTCATCAGGAAATTAGTCACCCCATTAGAAAGCATCTCAGGAATGTCAACCACTAGTGATCCTATAGCCACTGACATCCAAGCTATCATCTCCTAGTTATAGGAAGACAAGCACTTTTGATAAATTGGTATGGAGTGGAGTGGAAAACTCAAGTTTGAGGGACTTGAAATCATAGAGAAAATTGGCAATGTAGTACTAAGGCTTGAAAAAAAGAATATTTGGAGGTAAATTCTACTTAGGGAAGATGAGCCTTTATTTGAATAGCTATAGAGCATGTAATTCAAATCTAAAATGATCCTGCCAGTAGAGGAAGGACTGAAGGAAATGTAAGCTAAAGTAAAAAAGATAAAGACAAAGACTATGAATTATTAAGAGGCCTATATACAGATTCCTAGGCTAGTGGACAAGGAAAATAGATAATTGGAGTGGTTTTCATGCAAAATAATTTCTCTAGTTATCTAGATGGCTTGATGGAGTAATCTTTTGATCATCAAAACAGAGTATCTGAGCTCCAAAAACTTGGAAGGTGTATACACATGGCTATGGAGGAAATATAGGAGGTGTTAAATGTCGTTAAAGATCTAGCTAGAGAGCATTCCAAGTGGCTCTTAAGATACATTGACATTCATGTTCATAGACATGAGGAGTTAATTCTAATCATTGTCACCTCTAAAGCCTATAAGACAAAGTTAGAAAAAGGAAAGAAGGCGAAGTGATTCTTATCCTACCCTTTCGCATTTTGATGTAATGATTGTAACTGACAATTGGCTCCTTTCTATTTGTCAATTTTGAGGAGATGAACTAACTTAAATCCCATTTTGTAATGGTTATCTCAGGATTCTATATGTATCTAATTGAAAGATTAATAGATGGTCAACTAATTGTTGGTGTGAAATACTTGATGTTGTAGAGATAATTTGATCTTATTTTGTGTCAATAATTTTTTGTTCCATTTATTTCTTTTCTAGTTTTATGTTTCTCTTTTGTTCTTAATCAAATCAAGGAATACACAAAGATTTATTCCCCTATTTGAAGCAGCAAGCTGAAGATATTAATATCATTATTGGAAGTTCAAGAGAGATTCTTTTCCGTACTTTTCTTTCTAGTTAGTTTTTTTTTTTTCATTTTTAGAGTTAAAATCTTGTTGATATCAGTTTAGTTGTAGATAGTTTTCATTGTAGAATTGTGAAACTTTTCATGTTTATAAGATGTGTGAATACTTAGATTTGACGAATCCTAAAATTGGAATACTTTCCTAAGTTAGTTCTTGTTTAGGCCTGACTTAGTTCACCTTTCCTATTCTCGGGTTAAGAACATACCCCATTTTTGGAGTTAAGAATAAACATAATTCATTGCAAATCAAAAATACAAAAGGGAGTTGTACCTAAGAATTTAGAGGGAAGTTATTCACTTAACAAGAACTTCCCAATTATTGTAATCACTTATTGTTCACAAATATTGGGCATCTAAAGAGTAAAAGGAAAGAACAATCTATTTACCAACAAAGGTTTAATCGAAAAATTATAGTATAACTTTTATTGGTTCTTGATTCATCCCCTCCCCCTCTCACTCACCTAGTCTATACTTGATTTCCACTAATTGGTATTAGAGAATTGGTTCTCACACCAAATTTTTAGCAGCTTGAGAAAAGATCAGAGGCAATGGAAGTATATAGACTTGAGAAAGCTGTTGAAAATGAAAAGTTAGATCTACAATTGGCCATGGAACAATTCAAGAAAATAAAGGAGCAACTCTCTCAATCCTTGAAAAGAAGAAAAGACCTTGTAGCACAGATGAATGACAATCTCTATATTGAATAAATAATTGAAGACATTTGTCAAGACAAAAGTTTAGATGAAGTTTATTCAACAATCAAAGATCTATTTGAAAAGAATCTTAGTCTTCGTGAAGAAGTTAGAAAGCTAAAAAAAGAACAAGAAATTCAATCAGTCAAAATATGTAAAGTCATGGAGTAAAAGGACAAAGACAAAGAAGAAATAGAAGAAAAGGAAAATAAAATTCAACAACTATCTCCTCATCAAGAAGATCTTATTGATCAACTCAATGATGCAAATCAAGATCTTATCAACTTGAGGATAGAGAATGAAAGATTTTAGAATGACCCCAACATAGACAATAAAACCAACAAGAGGATGATGAATTCTCAATAACACATAAATAAATTGGATAAGAAAAATCAATTTAGACACAAAGGAAATGTTGGATTGGGATACACAGAAGAAGGTGAATCATCTCAGCAAGGAGCTCAAAAGAAAAAAAGGGCTACATGTAATCATTCTGCAAAGATAGGGCATACATCAAACTAGTGTTGGAGCAATGGAAAACCAAGGCAATGAAAAGTGTTATAGTTGTAACAAGCATGGACATAGATCAAGTGAATGCATAGAGAATTCTAAGTTTGAAGGGAAGTGTTTCAATTGCAATAAAAAAGGGCAGAAATCCTCAAAATGCAAGTGAGAAATGGAACCCAATAGAACATATTGTCAAACTATATTTGGTTGGGATTACAACACATGGTATAGATGTCACTGTTGTGGTGAGTATGGGAACATTGGAGAAAATTGCATAAAACATCACATGAGGAAGAGAGACACTACAAAGGGATGTTTTGTATGTATAGAACTTGGACATCTTGCCAAGAACTATGTGAACTGAGGAAGCTTTGAAGATGAAAAGAAGGAAAATGCTAACAATATCAAAAGTCAAATGAGGCACAATGGGTAAAGAAATCTCCAGAGGATTCAAGACAAAGTCATGAAAGTGTTGATACCCAAGTCAATGAGTCAGGTAACTCAACCATTTCAAATTAGTTATCCATGGAGATCACACAAACTATAATTCATAAGGAGACATCTCGTAGTAGTTCTAGTTAGCACACAAGAAGATCCAAATTAGTATTTTAGATACACTAGGATCACCAAGTCAGAAATGTATAAGACCTTACCAAGAAAGGTCAAGCTTTATGACCTAACCAAACTTGGATGTAGATGGTAAGATCAGAGTTTTTGCTGAGTTGAAGACTTTTTTGAGTTAAAGACCCTACCATGTTGAAGACTTTACCAAGTTGAAGGTATCTTCTAAGTGTTGATGGCATAGCCAAGTTGGATAGCATGTCACCAAGATAACTATTATATGATGCATTAATGGTGACCTTAAAGATGAAATTTGGTTAAAAGGGATAAATTGAAGGTTATTGTTTCACCACAAATTTTCAAAGCAAAGAGTGAAGAGTATCTTTGTACCCCCGATCAATTCAAAGAAAATTTATCAAATTTTATGCTTGCATTTGAAGTATCACTGAGTGTAATGACATCTTCTAGTAGCAAATTAAAGAAAGGTCCAGAAATATTGGTTTGAGGTATTGATTGCAAAGCCCCATGACTAAAATTGAGTTTAGTGATTATGGAAGAACTTGACCTAGTTGAGCTCAATCACAAATTCTTCCTAAGGTACTTCTAATTCATGATATTCGGTCATTTTATCACTATTCTATTCAAGAATTAGGAACACTAGATTTGAACTAGGCATATAATGAGTTGTGTGTGGATGAGAGTTTGAAACTTGAGTACAAGAATTTGGAAACAAAGGGTTTGTCACATATCTTGCACATGCCAAGATATTTTCAAGGGAAGTGGATTAGATTCATTATAAGTTTAGTTCATGGCAAGCATTTATGGCTAGATCAACCAATTAAGATCACTAAGAAGATTATTCATAGAATCATAGGGTTACATATACTAAACAAAGCAAAAGCTACCAAACCAAGAGAAAAGCATAGTTTGACTTAAGAACCAGTTGTATCACGACAGCTAGCACATGATATCACATAACTTTGAAAAAATTTCCTTGTGGGCCCATACTATACATGCATCAAATCCTTCCTATGTCACATTAGGTCAAGTTTAAATGTCTTTATTTTGTGAGAACACATAAATCATCAATCTTGGCAAGATCGTAGGGTTGTTGTTAAACTACTAATTTTTGCATTTCTTTGGTCCCACAGGACATGTGCCAATTCCTCACTTTCTCTTTTGGGTAAAAATATTGCATCTTCAAATTGTGAGAATGCAACATCCATAGATTTTCAAGGAGATCAGTGATTACAATAATAACTCACCATGAGGGTTAAGAGAAAGAAATTTATGGGACACACACTAACCACAAAAAAACCATGGGTTGAATAGAGACATGAGGAAATAACCCTATTCTGTGAAAGGTTCCAAATTAACAAAGAAAAAACCCTACCAACTAAATTAGTACTAGGGTTCTTCAAAGAATGTCAAGTTAGTATTTGGGGTTTAATTCAAATCTCCTACCCTAACCAAGGATATGATGGTTACATTTTTTCAAGAATATAGCTTAGAATATTTTGGCAGAAATAGACCATATACTTGGCAAGAATGACAACTTTTTCAGAGAGAAACAAGTAGACATAGGAAACACAACAAATTTATACAGAGGAACACACATATATACAATGATTTACAAAATATATATAGACCTAAACTACTATCCATAGAAAGAAAAGTACCTTTAGTAGAAGTACTTCTTCAAGAATTGTCCATGAACTAGAAATTCAAGAATATCTCCTAATACTTCTTTTATGAAATAGGAATCCTCACCCCATGTGGATTCTATCAAGTATGAACCAAGCCAAATTGGATCAAACTTACCATGCTTTCTTTTGTCTTCAATCCTTGCATTCTAAAGCAATACCATATCTTCTTATTTGAATTTTCTTGCTATTGTCTTCTTATCATATAAGTTCTTCACTTGGATCTGCAACTTAGCATTTTTGGGAGAAGAATCTCTCCTAGTTTCATCTAGTTGCATAATATCATCCATCTTGATCTGTATTTCATTAGTAATATCTTCATCATATTGTTGTACAAACTTAGACATCCCACTTAATTTTTTTGGGTGCAATCTACCTTGTATTCCATATACTAAATCAAATGGTGCACATCCAATGGCCTTTTTCATTATTACCGTGTCAGCCCACAATGCTAATGGTAATTTACAATCCTAAACACTCTTATTCTCATCCAAGATCCTCTTAATGATCTTCAATAAAAATGTATTACTTGATTCTACTTGTCCATTTTCTTGGGGGTGGTATGGTGATGAAGTGGATATGGTAATGCCATATTTTTCACAGAAAGTTTTATATTCTTGAGATCTAAAACACATTGCATGATCTATGTCTATTTTCTCATGGAAACCAAACATAATAATAATGTTGTTCAAGATAAAATCCATCACTACTTTGCTAGTAGAATTTCTAGCAGGAATGGTCTCCACCCATTTTTTAAAATAGTTTGTTGCTACTAGGATCAATGAATAACTTGTGTTGGATTTAGTTGATATTTAACCTATGAATTCCATTCCTCATTTTTGGAAAGGTGCTTGCACTTCCACTGACTTCAAAGGTAAATTACCAAATAATTTTAGTTTACCAATGAACCTCTAACAAGCATCACATTTTATTACAAGCCAATACACATCCTTAAAAAGAGTAGGCCACCAAAATCCTACTCCAATCACCTTATGAGATGTTGACTTAGCCATGTAGTGGTTTCCACATACTCCACCATGCATCTCATTCGGGATTATTGTTGAATTTTCTTCATCAATACACTTAAGCAACACACCCTCCATATTTCTCCACCATAACTACCCACTTACAATAACATCTCTAATAGGTTGTAATTTTAGTTTTTTCTTCTAATTATCACTCACCTATGGTGGAGCTTTCATATATTGTAAGTAAAAAATTATTTCCTTATACCAATCATAGACATCCATGTCACATAGTTCACTTCTCTAATCATCATTAAGCTAGTTTATATGGTTTGCTTCAAGATTAGCCTATGTCATCAACTTAGCAAGTCCATGTCCTCTTACCAACTTAGTAATTTGGATATCTATATTAAAATCCTAGATCCTATTGATCCACCTACATCTTCTTCCTAAAACTTCTTGTCACAAGAAGATATCCTTTACAATTGTACTAGCTATAGAAGCAGTCACACTAGCACCTACTAGATAATATCTAATAAATTTCATAGTTTAACAAGGGAATCTATCTATTTCTCATTAATTTAATATTTCAACTCTATAGGTTGAAGTGAATTACTGAAAATTTCAATAGGTTGTTGATAGCCTTCATTCTTTTTATGGAAGACTGGTACAATAGTATGAAAGGAATCAAAAGAAAAGATATGCATGAATTTTGCATAATCTGGTGTTCTTAGCACTGGAACATTTTTTATTGCATCCTTGATTTCTTGGAAGGCATTTGATGGATCACCTTTCCAATTTATTACTTACCCTTTCTTAAGCATCTTGGAAATAGGCCTACTAATCTCAACAATATTTGTTATAAACATTCTTAAGAAACTAACTTGACTAAAGAAAGACTAAATACCTTTGATATTTTTAGGCTTAGGAACCTCATCTATTGCTGCCACCCTTTCTAGATCAATCTTAACTCCATATTTGGATACTATATGGCCAAGAGATTTCTCCTCTATTACTCTAAAGGTACATCCCTTTGGGTTTGGTGAAACTACATACTCCAAAACTTTTACAAAAAATTTCTCTAGATGTCTACAGTGATCTTCAACTTTCTTGGAATAAGTTGTTCGATCATCTTGGCTGACTACCATGAACTTATCTATGTATTCCTTAAATGAAAAACATCCATAGCTCTCTGGAATTTATCTCCTACATTGATCAAACCAAAAGGCATCCAAACATATACATATGTTCCCCAAGGAGTTGTAAGGGCTATCTTGAACTACTCCTCATCAACCAACACTTGGTTGTATCTAGAAAAACCATCCATCATGGATATCAGTTCAGAAATAATTACCTGCTACAACATGGATTCCATGTTTGGCAAGCCATAGTTATCTTTCAAGGAAGCAATATTCAAATTCCTAAAGTCTACACATAACCTAATGTCACCATTTTTCTTTCTAACTGGTACTAGATTAGACACCCATGAAGAATGTCTGATGGGCTTAATAATTCCCCCATCACTTAGCTTCATAAGTTTTTCTTGCAACTTGGCGGCTAATGTGGGGTTAACATGTATTTGATTTTATTTGAAGGGCTTGAAATTCTCTTTTAGGGGTATAACATGTTGAAATAAGTCTTCCCTATAAGCCTTAAGGTCATCATATGACCATGCAAAGACATGTCTAAATTCTATTAATAGATCAACTAGGGAATTTTTTATTGAAGGAGAGAGAGTCTTACCTATATGTACCTTTTTGGGAGACTCAATAGTCCCTAGATCTATTTCTTCTAGTTCTTGTGGGTTTCTATCCATGACATCTAAGTAAACTCTATCTTGATTGTCAAAAACACTCTCTAAAACCACTAGTCGTTTGGGCACTTTTTTTGTTTTTAGTTGTAGAATTTATTGAGTAAAGATGGTATCCTTCTCATCTATATTCTTAGCCAAAGTTTTGCAATCCATTTTCTAGCCATGGTATTTATCTTCATTTAAAAGAAAACTCAAATTGTCTTTATCATCCTTAAATACCTATCAGATTTCTATGTTATTAGGAATGGATGGTCAATGATGCATTTTAGTCTTTGACACACTAGCAAATGATATGTCATCAAGCTTAATGGCTACATTAGCCAGTAGATCATCCATTTTTTTATTACCTCTATCCATCCAAGAAATCCCAAAAGCATCAAATGCTTCAATTTGATCTTACAACAATATTCTAGTACTGTTTCAACCGCTTATTCTTGGATGCATATGTCTCCTTAATTTGATACACAACTAATATAGAATAACCAATAACATGCAATTTCTTTATACCATATTTTACAACAACTTTTAATCCAAGTAAAAGTGCTTTATACTCTGCAATGTTATTAGTACAAGTAAATTTTATGATGAATGAGTATCTAAATGAATTCTTCTCTAGCGACATGAAAACCACTCCAACCCCTAATCCATCTTTAGAACTAGCCCCATCAAAATACATAGTCCAAAGGTTCTGAGAATCCAAGCATTTTGATGCATCCTATGAAATTAATGGGACTACCTTTTCAACTTCTTGAATGATGATTTCAGCTCTAAAAGAATTCACTTTTGTATCTAGGAAGCAAGTAGAATTTGTATCAGTGTTATCCTCAAGCACGTGGATAAACCTTGGCTCTCTTTCAACCTTGATGGCTTTATCTCCTATGTGAAATGTGGCAAAATAAAAGTCATGTTTTAGGCTACCTTCCATTGTAGAATTTATTCTACTTATGATAGGGACTTCTCTTGCATCCATAGCTCTACATCTACCCATCTTTGTATCCACTTTCAAACCAAGAGCTTCCATGATTTTGAATGGCATCACAATATTTGAGGCTTTGGAATCAATCATGTAGTTCTTCAAAGTTTCTTCATTTATAGTCAGGCTAAGGAAGAAAGGGTTTATATTTTCTATATAGGCTACAAAAGAATTATCCAATTGCATCTGAGGTATTTGGAACATGACTCCTTGATCTTCCTTCTCTTTTGCTACAAGTGGTACCTCTTGCCCTACTGATGACTCCCTATCAGTAACATTAATATTTCCAATCCCTCCTATCCAAGAAAGGGATTTACTTTTGTGTTCATCTATCTTAAACATTTCTGATAAAGGAACTTTAATAGTAACTTGTAGTAACATAGAAATCATGTCAACAGGATCATAAAAAAAGGTTTATATGGATTAACTTTTGTTGCTTGTTTTTTAGCCGTAGGCTCCTCCACTTGTCTGATAGTATCAAGCCTTGACTTCTTTTTTTCTATGTTCATCTTTGCTACCTCTGGAACTTGAAATTGCACCTTCTTCTAAGGTTCCCACTTTTTTTCCTTGCTATCTTTTATCTTGACTATTACTGGGTTCTCTTCTGGTTTATTTTCATCATGCATCTTATGAGTTATGTCCTTGATAATAATACAAGAGGTTTTTCCAACAACATTGCTTACTATCCTATTTTTAAGGTTATATGTACTATGAACTTGGGCCACCATCTCTATAGTTATTCTATCAATTTCTTCTTTTAATGGTTTCCTCAAATCGATATGTTCAACATCTAATATCATGTTGCACATTCTATCATTATTTTGATTTTTATCGTCTGAAAATACTTGTTGATGATGCAATTGCTACATGATTCTTAGATTATTGACATCAATATATGATTCTTCTAGATCAGATTCTTCACCATTGTCACATAAATTAATCATATTACATTCTATATCCTCATGGCTCTTCTCTTCCTCTTGTTGAAAATACTCAAGACTAGCTAGGTTACTGAGAGGGGAGGGGTGAATCAGTAACCTCAAAAACTTTGAATCAATTTAGCACTTAACCATATGAACCATTCATCATTCATTCATCTAATCTACTGCATGCACGAGAAAATATAAACATTCATAACACATGAACACAATATTTGGTGACCTAGAGACCTTCCAAATAGAAAGTAAAACTAGGGTGGGGATGATACCAACAAAACTTCACTACTGCAATATAAATTTTGGCTGTTAGGGCTTACATTGACCACTTCTAATGATCTGCCCTGTTAAGAGCAATTTGGACTACTAGGTCCACCTTGTTAGAGGTTTTACAAACATACAATGAAGTATGCACTCTATTAGGAGATTTATACAAAGACTGTTAAGTCTACCTTATTAAAGGATTTGGAAAACTGATTCACCTGTTAGGATGAAATAGTAGATCTGACTTCCAACTTGATTGCTAAATAGATCTTGAAGTACAGATCACCTCTTGTGACTGATATGTCTTTGTTGCTCCTTAATGACCTTGTTGAATACTCTATTATGTTGTTGATTCACATTTACCCTTCAGACATTACATATCCATTCCTTAACATACCATGACAATAATAGTATTTTCAAATGATACAATACATTACATATATACCATTCCAATAATTACAATTGCAAGGTTGGCTAAAACACAAGTAAAAAAATATTATTGAGTTGGCCAAACAGTAAAAAACTCGGGCTCTTCAAGCTAACTTCGTGACATTCTAATACTTGGCATCCACTGCATTACTAGACATCATCATGCACTCGATAGAAGTAGAATCTCGGTCCATACTAATCACATAATGTAGCTTGGAACTCGATAACCATTGGAGACTCGATAGACGTAGTGTCACTCAGTGAATACTGAAACCTTTTTTTGCCTTGCTATTGCTCAATAAACATTGCACATCCATTACTTGGTAGAAACTAGCTGCATAACATGCAAACTAATGACTCGGTAGATACTGTAAGGCTCAGTGACCATTATCTATTGGGTAAACACTATTGAATTGCATATTCACTTGGTAGCCTTATGAATGCTCAGTGTGAATTGCTTAACTATTGAACACACAAGGTAACCACTAAATGCTCAGTATAAACTATGAGCTGAGTGATGAGCTCAGTCAGCATTTAGAATCAAATAAGTATTGTCACTAATGAAAAATACAACATAATGCCAACAATCTCCCCCTTTGGTGTTAGTGACAAAAACACTTATGAGACAAAACTTATCTACACTGACATTCTGATTTTGATTTTTTTTAAATTGATCTTTATAAATCTACTATATATACATATCTTACATATCTCCCCCATACATATGGTAGAATATATACATAGCTTTTATCTGTACATATATCGATTCATTTTCTTCCTTATTTCTCCACAAGTCTCTTTACTCCCATGTGATCTACTATCTTCATCCTCCCCCTTTTTGACAATAATGCCAAAGGGTATATGCAATATATTCAAATAGAGACATCAAAATGTGAGAGAAATTCAGAGTGTACCTTGAGAATAAGAGCCAATGTCTTATCCCAATTATCTTGTAAAATTGTGTAGGTGGAGAGGGCCACTTGACCTTCTGTAGAAAGTTTGATCATATGATTTGCTACTGAAAAATAGTTATCTTGGACCAATGTTTTTTGATATGCAATCTATTTTTGCATTGGGTCAATAATTGGAAGGATCATATTCTAAATATCAATCAATGTAGACCTGATCTTGGCTTCCTCTCTAAGTAACTCTTCTTGCATTTCTGACAAAAATTTCACCTTCATGTGGTGTGCTAAGCTTGAACTAGGATCACACTATAACCTTTGGGTACTAGCTTTCATGTCCACATTAATCTTGTTCAATTTCTCCTTAATATCCTTGGTATAATTAGTAACATCACAAAGCTTGCCAAAAAGTGATGTCACATTAGTGAAGGATTGTTCAAGGTTGCTCAAAATTGAGGATAACTCTACCTAATTTATTGTAATGTGTTGAGCAATGTGCTCAAGCACCTTATTGTCAAATTTCTTCTCTACCTTCTCAATGAGCTTCTCTTGACCAGAAGTGTCCTCATTGAACGTATTTATGGCCTCTTCCAATTGTAACAAAATGTGTTGAAATGGATCAACATCAACACCTATAGACTCAGTAATTATGTTTTTGGCATTCTCAATTATTGTATATTCTCTATCTCTCTCTTCTCTAAGTTGCTTCTACCTTGCCTTTTTCTCTAAAAGCTGACTGACCAATCTCATTTCATTGGCTGTGGCAGTATCCAAATCTTAGGGATAACAATTTATTTATCCAAGTCTATGTCTTCATCAATTGTCTTGCCAGTAAGCAGAAGTTTTAAAGGATTCTTTGGTTTTACTTTTGTGCTTACTTCCTTGGACTTAGAAATAGAAACAATAGCTGATGTAGTTGGACTAGCAGTAAAAACTTAAATTGTTCCAACTAGAGGGAAACTAAGAGAAGTACCAACTATATCCAAAATTGATGTGCCTCCCAAAAATGATGTACCAATAGATAATGTATAAGCTAGAATATTTACAATTGAAGAACTAACTAGAAAAAAAATTCGTGTAGTTAAAGCTGTAGTAGACAAAATTGTAGAAAAAACTAGCAAACCAAGCTGCAGTAGAAGTTGATACAATTGTAGAACTGGTAGTTGTGCACACTACTGAGGTAGATTTCTTAGATGTCGATGAAGAGGGTTGCAGCTCAGTAGATGAAGTAACTGATACTTCCATTGAAGATACCTAGAGTTGTGAGGTGGCAAGAGCAGATGATATTTTTGATGTAGTTGCAATCAACCTTATTGAAGCTAACTCCAACCCTAATGATTTTGTTGGCTTAGGTGGAGAGTAAGGAAGGGAAGCAATGACTTCTGCTACAATTTTCCTTGGGTAATCTTCTTCATTTTCTTCCTCCTTGTCTACCTCTTTAGCTTCTTCCTCTATCCCTTCATTATCAACCCTTAGTGCCTGATAGTCTTTAACATCAATAGTAGCACATGGAGTGTTATCATCTTCTTCATTATCACTATCACCATCATCATCCTTGATCTCAACTAGATCATCACTAGGCTTATGCAAATGATAGATATTCTTCCACATGTTTGTTGCATCTCTTACAACATGCTCAATGTCTTTGATTAAAATCAAACATGTGTGGAATCTGATCATCACTTTACCTTCATTGTTCTTCATGGTTGTCTTTACTTTTGCATCAGTAATATTTGGCAATAGTTTTCTTAAAGATTGTTCATAGATATCCTTGGCTATCTGTGCAGTCGATTCCCACCTTGGCTGCAATCTTACTAACAATTCTTTTGAAATTTGGGGAGCAATTTGGTCTGGGGAATACTTCCACTTACCCATTTTGGTGAGTACCAGTTCCTCAATTTGCATCTTTTTGGCATCAATTCTGGTTTCAAACTTTAAAGCCTTGAAGTTTGTGATGCCAACTCCTTCTTCCATCTATTTTAACCTTTCCTAGAAAGTAAGTGGAGGCTTTCTAAACATAACTTCACCTTTACCTTTGCCTTTGCCTCTCCTAGTGAAAACAACTATGGAGGCCTTTGGTGGCCTAGTAATAATTACCCTACCCTTCTTCTTCTTCTTCTTCTTCATGATCCTCTCCTTTTCCCTTGGTAAGCATTAAGGGACCAGTGGCAGTTATCATCTTATCTATTTTCCTCTTACCTTTGTTGATTACTTGAGGTAGCTTGATTTCTAGTTCAATTCTAGCTTTTGCCTCATCATATATGTGACAAATATTGGCTTCTTAGGGTCTACAGGTTCATTTACCAATGCTTCAATGATGTCCTTGATCTCATCAATATTGACCTCATAAGGAAGAGGTTTCACCCATGCAACTCAGGGCCTGACTGCTTGAATGTATACTCTATCATAGTCTACCATGAAACACATCATCTTTATAATCCTCAACAAGTTTAGGAGGAATCCTAAACCTATTGTTCATTCTTTCTTTGAAATCTTCAAAATAATTGTCCATAATGATATCAAAATTTACACCCATTTCTACAATAAACACATTTATCTGATATAAAATGGGAAGATCCTTTCTCCACATGACAGAAACTTTGGATGAAAAGAATTTTTGTACATAAAAGAAAAGGCACATCAATAAAGAACCAAATTTACAAGGATTTTTCTTTGATGTCTAGATGCTATCCATATTCTTGTTTAATTGTTTGAGTAGTAACTCTGATAAATCAAATTCCATATTTTACTTCACAACTATAAATGCTAAGTCTACTGCCTCACATGGCACATTTTTTAAATGACTAGAACTATAGATCTTGTGGGCAATTACATGGATACCAAACCTCAACTCCACATCAGAAACGGTGCTAATTTTCAAACCTCTATTGTCCCACTTGGCTAGGGTTTTCTTCTAGAGTTCATCCTGACCTAGGGTTTTGGTAGATTTTGCTTTTCTCAGTATGGGAAGGCCACGAATCTTTTGAATCATCTTTTTGGTTATCAATATGAGCTGCTCTAACAATAATTGACCATTGTGTATGCGGCTAAGAATATACCTAATCCATTTTATCTGAAAACTTCTTAGTAGGTGTGTGATATGTGTCAATCCTTTTGTTTCAAGATGCTTGTGCTTGGGTTTCAATGAGCCATCAAAACGCATTTCCTCTAAAGCACTATCCATTTCTAGGGTTCCTATCTCCTAAATTGAGCACTTAAAATGAGTGCGGATATCATTAATTAACAGTACCTTTGGTGGAATTTGGGATTGCACACCATTAGGGCTGAGTGCCTCCACTACTACTGGAACAAGTTTGAAACTTGATGCTTTCCACTCTACACCCTTGACCAAGATCTTTGAACCCCTTTTTTCCTTGCTACTGCTGGTGCTTTTGGATGCCATTATTGCTCAGTAAGTGATGGAAATTTTTTGAACAAATTTCTTAGCTATAAATTCACTCGAAATCACTTAGAAATACTTATGTGCACCTAGAAATCTCTTTGCTCTTTGAATACTAAAGACGTGGTGAAAAATGGAGTCGAATTCTAACCCTTTTGATGAAAATTCACCATTAATACTAGGTACCATACTAATGTAATGTTTGATAGTCTATCATCCACTCACTAGCTCAGTTGAGTCTATGACTAAGCTTGCTTGGTATGAACTAAACTCAACTGATCCTTTTGTATCTGAAATACTAATTTGGATCTTCTGCTTTCTTCAATTTGGAACTACTCGAGATATAGCTTGAAGATGCAATTCCAATCCTTCCTTCCAAGAATCTAGTTGGAAATGGTGGAGTCACCCACTTCTTGAGTGACATTGCCATCATTTGAATAGTTATGCTCTGTAGATTTAGGAATAATCTGCTGTCTCATCTACGTCCTGATATTATTAGCTTTAGCTTTCTTCTCATCTTCCACTCTTCCTATGTTCATGCATTTTTTAGATATATGACCAATTTTAGTGCATGTGTAACATTTGACTATTGAATCTCTTTTTCTTAAGTGATGCCTTGTACAGTTTATGCCAATGTGTCCATATTCTCCACAATAGTGACATCTACACCAGGTGTTGTAATCCCAACCAAATATTGCTTTGACAATTTTCTCAGCTGGATTGAATGGTTTGGATCTACATTTAGATGCCTTGTGACCTTGTTTCTTCCATTTGTGACATTTACCTTCAAATTTTGGTTTCTCCTTGCATTCATTAGCTTTATGACCATGTTTACTGTAATTGTAAAATTTTCCATTGAATTTTGCCTTTCCATTGCTCCAACATTTGTTTGATGAATGACCTAACTTACCATAGTGATTGCAAGTAGGTCTTTGATTCCTTTAGGCACCTTGTTTGGAAGATTCACCTTCTTCTTTGTAACCAAGTCTTGCTTTACCTTTCTGCCTATAGAGATTCTACTCAATTTGTTGATTCAATTGATCCATATCTGCTTGTGATTTCATCATCCTTTCATTGAGTTGCTTTTTGTAAATTAGATCAACTTTCAATCTTTCATTGATCTATCTTTCAATGATAAGATCATTCCTTAAGCTTTCATCTTCAAATCTTAGATTCATGATTTCCTCATTTGCATTGGAGAGCTGATTGATAAAACTTTCTTGCTAAAGGGATTGATTTTTATTTTCATTGTTCCTTGCGTCCAAGTCTTCACTTGTCTTATTCCTTTGTTCCAAGATTCCACACATTCTTATTGACTGAACTTCTTGTTCTCTTTTCAATTTTCTTACCTCTTCTTATAGAGAACCATTCTTTGCTAGGAGTTCTTTGATTGCTTCATCTGAGCTGCTTGATGGGAAACTATCTTTAATATTTTCTTCAACATACTAATGGTCATTCATTTTTCTTCAAAGTTCCTTCCTTCTTTTTAGATATTGGGAAATATGCTCTTTTGCTTCCTTGAGTTGAGCTATGGCCATTTCTAGATCTAGTTTTTCATTCTCAATAGCTTTGTCAAGTCTGAGTATCTCTATTGTCCTTGATCTTTGCTCAAGTTGTCAAACTTTATCTTAAGAAACACAGAGCTCTGATACCAATTTTTGGAAATACTCAAGACTAGCTAGGGTACTGAGAGGGGAGGGGTGAATAAGTAACCTCAAAAACTTTGAATCAATTCAACACTTAACCATATAAAAAATTCATCATTCATTCATCTAATTTACTACATGCATGAGAAAATATAAACATTCATAACACATGAAGATAATATTTGGTGACCCAGAAACCTTCCAAATAGAAAGTAAAACTAGGGTGAGGATGATAACTACAAAAATTCACTACTATAGTATAAATTTGGCCTATTAGGGCTTACATTAACCACTTATAATGATCTACTCTGTTAAGAGTAATTTGGACTGCTAGGTCCACCTTGTTAGAGGTTTTACAAACATACAATGAAGTATGCACTCTATTAGGAGATTTATACAAAGACTATTAAGTCTACCCTATTAAAGGATTTGGAAAACTAATTCACCTGTTAAGATGAAATAGTAGATCTAACTTACAACATGATTGTTGAATAGATCTTGAAGTACAGATCACCTATTGTGACTGATATGTCTGTGTTGCTCCTTAATGACCTTGTTCAATACTATGTTCTACTATTGATTTGCATTTACTCTTCAGAAATTACATATCCATTTCTTAACATACCATAAAAATAATAGTATTTTCAAATGATAAAATACATTACATATATACCATTCCAATAATTACAATTGCAAGGTCAGCTAAAGCACAAGTAAACAAATATTATTGAGTTGGCCAAATAGTAAAAAACTTGAGCTCTTCAAGCTGACTTGGTGACCTTCTGATACTCGATAGATATTGTGAGGCTTGGTGACCATTATCTATTTTGTAAACACTGTTGAATTGCACATTCACTCAGTAGCCTTAGGAATGCTCGGTGTGAACTACTTAACTACTGAACTTACAAGGTAACCACTGAATGCTTAGTATAAACTATGAACTGAGTGATGAGCTTGATAAGCATTTAGAATTGAATAAGTGTTGTCACGAATGAAAAATACAACATAATGCCAACACCTCTTATTCTTTAGCATGTGTTTGTTGATTTGCACAAAATGATTGGGCCAAAATACAATAATCAAGAGAGTGAGGGGATTGAAAAATAATGCACCAAGGCATGTCCTCCATCATATTTATAGAATTTCTCTATAGTGCATCAAATGTACCTTTATCCCTTGGGTCTTGGGTAGGGTTAGGAATGGACTTCCCATCCTTCCATTGTGTATTATAGGGGTAGTTCTATAATCTAGTCTGCTTATTAAAGTTATTATTGAATTGTGGCTTCTCACTAGGATTATGCCTATTTATATGGTCTGGTGAAGGATCTAAATTCTTAAGTAGATTTAGAATCTAATCCATCTTTTCATCCTTAGGCTTCTTAGTTGTAACAAGCTTATCACCTTCCTTACTATTCCTCTTTGGATTGAACAAATTGGGATCATCTGTCATTCCCAACTTACTAGATGCCTTCCTATTGTTTTCAATGTTGATAGTTTTCTTCCCTTAATGTTTTGAGATCTTTATCTCTTAGAATATAAGTCATCTTTCTATCAAAGACATGGAAATTAGTAGTGAGACACACATTCTTACCTAATCTCATTACTTGAAATAATTTATACATTCCCTTCTAGAATCTTACATTAAAATCAAATGTTGACTGATTCTTATTTTTCTTAATATTATTGAATTCATTCAACATGAAACTTGCATTTGTATTATCACCATATTGCTCCTTAAACAACTTTTCTACATCATCCCATGAACCAATACTATCACCTGGAAGTCTTTTGAACCAATTCCATGCATCCTCAATGAGTGCACAAACAATTTCATGACCACATCCTCATGCTCTACTTCATAGTGATTTACCATGTCAATGAACTTTCTGAGATGTTCATCCACTAGTGATAGCATTATTTCTTGAGAATTTAGTGACCTTACCTCTTAGGTCATTAGAGATTAGATGGGGAAAACTAGGGATACCTACAAAGAACATTTGTTTATACATCTCCATTGAGATAGGCCTCTAATGAAAACCTAAGACATTTGAGGTACTTGGACCAACCCCTTGGGTTTGCATAAAAATTTAAACTTGTTGAGTTATAGTTATTTAGATACTAGTTGTGGAAGAAGAAATTGGTATTGACTGGGAAAAACTTTGGCTATTTATAACTAGTACACAAGTTGGAATAGAATGTATAGCTTGTCTAGTCTAGTTAGGCTAAGCTATTAAGTCAGAGGTAGATTTAAGGAAATGGATCTTCCTTCTTGCCTCTATAGCTTCAACTTCATTTTCAAAAAATTTGAACTCTTTAGCTAGATCTTCTCTTTCCTCATTTTCTCTCTCCAATTCATAGTCAAGTTTTGACATGACATCATTCTTAGGAGGAACATGAGGCTCATTAATTTATATGCCTACAACCTTCTGCTTACCTTTATCAAGAATTTTAATGGTATGATCTATGAAATTTTGTTCAATAGGTTTGTATGGTTGGACTTGGGAAATAATAGGTCCTTACTTCTCTCTTAGAAGGCATTCTTGGTCTTGGATTTTTTACCTTATATATCCCACATCTCCAAATATATTTGATTTTAGAGTAAAAGATCTCTCTTCCAACTTATTTTTCTTTTTCTTTCAAAGCTTCCATTATTTTTAGTAAGCTTTCTCTCTCTATGAGAGAATTCATGGTGATATCTTCCTTTTTCTTTTCCAAATGAATGCATTTGGCATCTTCCTTTACAGCCCTCCTCTTCAATGTGTCAATTTCTCACAATAATTCAACAGGGTCTGCACACATAGTTTTTGAATCTATGGGGTCAGCTAAATCTATGAGATTCCTTTCCAAACATGGGACCTAACCTATATTTGGACCAAAATTAAAGGTGTTCTTATACCCCCACCTATGGTTTACTTATTTGGACACATTGGGTTTGAAAATAGTGTCTCCTATAGAAGAAACGGTTTTATCCTAGAAGATTCTTTCTTCTGGCAAGGGGTATTGAACATTTCACATAAAATCCTGGTATTCTCAAATTCAAAATTTAAAGATGAATATTCTCTATCTACCACATGATGATATTGAGAGTGGAATGAGGTATTTTCTCTGGGTTTCCATGTGTGGTTAGTATCACCTTTCTTCTTGGGTTGGTTTTTCCTACCACCTTGGGGTAAATCTGTATAGAAAAGAATTTATGGATTTTCCTTTGTGTATGCTCTTGTTTTTTTCTACCATTTGAAATGACACTTCAAAAATACATAGCACTAGCTACAAGGCCTTTGACCAAGCCACCACCCATAAAGGGGAAAAACTTTTAATATGGCTAAAAGATAGAAAAAGAATCAGGGGAAAGAATGTTTGAATATGGATCTGACACAAGGGCCCAACATAGAATGAATTTAATACAATGCACTTGGAAAATGTAAACTATATCTTGTAGACAAGGCACTATTCAAACACAACACACATCGTATGCTTTCTTTTGTATTGGGGTCTTTTAGATTTTCAAGGTTTGTCACTTAAAAAGTCCAATACCAACACAGGCAAGATATGACTAAAAAAAAGAGTGCAGATGTACAATTTATACTAGAGACTCTAGAATCTTAAACAATGGTTTTTTAATACTCTCCTCAATAGAGTTGCCATTTTTTTGGCTTGTGATTTGATAGAGTCTCAACAACCTTTTACAATATCAGAAAACCTAGGAATTAGCTAAATACCTTAATGGGAATTCTGAGAAGCAAAGTAAAAGGAAAAACTAACAACACTCTGAGGTCTACTCCACTTTGAATTATGCAAGATTCAAGTGGGTTTACCTAGGAATTCACTCTTATTCACTTAATATTTAGACTATTCACATGAAGTCCAAAAATAATAGATGATTTAGCCTTCTTTCTTCTAACTCTAAAACAATAAAAGAGATGGGAAATGGCTACTTTATCAAACCCTAGAACTTCATGAGTCAAGAAAAGGATGGCATTTCAAGCTTCAACAATAGAATAGTAAAATATTGATTTATATAAATTTTACATCATGTGAAATATCCTCACTAGATCAACTACAAGGATAACCAGAGCCTTATCTATTGGGCTATAAACTCATAGGAATTAGACATCTACTTCAGGATTTCATCTTGACACTTTTTGAAAAGATAATCATTATTTATTCCTATATCTCATACTTATCATATCTTCAATGAAAACCATAAGTTTCTTCCAATTTACATTAAGCATTTTCATAACCCATTAGATTATCAATAAAAGAAAATTGAAATATAATTCAAAATTAATTACAGCTAAAATTTAATAATCTTTTCCATCAAGTCTCAGAGAATAAAATAGAGATGAGTGAAAAGATAAGATTTAGGATGAACAACTAGCTTTCTAAATTTATATTAATTTCTTTGAAATTGTGTACAATTCAATGCCCATCCCTATCAGAATATAACACAAATAGACTAGAAACTACTAACTTTCTATTTAATTCATGAATCAAATTATAGAATACATGGACCAACTTACAACTTGGATAAAACCTAGTTCATCAAAACATGAAATTTGGCATTCTCTCTAGCCTTGGAAACTCACTTATATAGTGTGAGTTACAACAAGCTTCAAGTCTAGAGGAAAAGGACAACTATCCAAAACAAAATATTTACATATAGGACAAAAATGTCACTTTCACTGCTATACAAGAAGAACAAAAACATTTGTGGCCTTTTCTTGATAACATAATAACTTATTTGTTCATTGCTTGGTGGTGGGCCCTTTTTTTTTGTCAGCTTCTTTTTCCTCCATGGTACTTGATGATTTTTCTTTTTCTTCTTGCTTTTCTTCAAGTTTTGGGGCCACTTTTTGTTCTTTTGTTATGCTTGGCTCTAATACTTTAATATATGTAGTAGGTGATATATCATCCTTTTTCTCAACAATTTTGAAAGTTATATCTTTGACTTCTTATGCTTCTTGAGGACTTTTCCAGCCCATTTCTATTATTTTGGCTTCAACTTCTCAAGGCATTATAAATTTAGTTCATCTTTTTAATCTTCAACTGTTTGAGCAACTTTATCAACCAACTCATGTTCTTCAGTAGTTGTTGATTTATCTATAAGCTTATCCTCAAATGCCATATGTAGTAGTTGTGAGGCTGAAGAATAATTTTTCATCCTCTTGTTGAAAATTGTATTATCTAGTCAATTGAAACTGAGAATATCCTTTCAAAATATCTTTTCCCAACATCTTTATTTCATCAAAATCTTGTTGGAAGGAATCAAATAGTATTTGGACCTAAACAACCTCCTAAATAGTTCTTGCAAACTAGATATACTTTTCTTTATTTATAACATCATTCGTTCTGACATTCATTATTTCCTTTAACTCATTTTCCTATTCCTTCTTATTTTTCATGATTTTCGGGCCTTTTACCACATGGGGGAAAAGATCAAAATTCCTACTGAGGTATCTAGATAAACATATTTTCAATTTTCTCAATAACATATCTCTATTTTGATCAAAATTCAATAGGTCACTAAGTTGGTCATATGTTTTCTCAATCTAATCGTCAGTTTTATCAATGATAGTAAAACAAAGAGTAGTGATATCATCCTCCCTATTGATCCATTTATTCAGAATATCCCTCAAAGTAATCTCATTTCTCTTTAATTATTTCCAAATTTTTACCATCCTTGGCATTTCTAATTAGAAGATAGGCCCATTTATTATATCCACCAAAAAAAAAAATTGTGCCCCTTATCCTATCTTGATGTTGTATACCCAACTCTATATGCAATGTCATGAGTTTTTTCTTTTCCTCATTCAGCTCCTCTACAAAGTAGAAATCTTAATGTTGAGGTGTGTTTGGAATCTCCATAATAGGTCGAGGAGGAGATGGGGGAGTAGAGGAGGAAGCAATTAAAAGCTAGCTAGGCTCTTCTCCTACCTTTCTCTTTCCTTGTTGCTTCTATAAGTTTGAAATGATTTTCTCCATTTCATTTATTTTCCTTGCCCTCTCATCATAGGCTTCTAGAACTTTCTTGAATTTATCATTCAATTCAAGAAATTTATTCTTATCTTTTGCAACTACCTCTTTATTCATTTGTGAAACTTTCTCACTATCCACTTCCCCAACTCTGTATACCACTAGGATTCCTATTTGCTCTACATCTGAAGCCTCCTAGATTATATATTTTTCCTTCTTTTGGATGGACCATATCACCAAGGCCTTATGATCATTACTATATTTCACCCCTTTATTCAATTCTTTGACCTCTCCTTTAGTGTTAAACTTTGTTTCCTTTTCCCTCCTTATTGCATTAGCAATGTCCTACTCTGGGAGTATGAGGACACCTAAGTCTTTCAGCAATTGCCTTCCTCCTAAAGGGGTTATTTGATTGAAATCCTACTTCAAACTAGACTTTATTTCCTCCTCTATCTCAGAGTCTTGTTTACTAGGTTGCTCTACTTTTTCCTTTTTACATTTTGCCTCAAATTTTGCTATATTTTTTCTCCACAAAAATTGAATAAAATCTCTTGGTGGCCTATTCTTTAATAAGGTCCATCTCTTTCCCTTTAAAATCTTCAATAGTGAGGGCTAAGAGTGGCATTGGAGGTTCTTCAGGAATCCCCTCCTCTACTTTTGATGTTGTTATTAAAACATCATCATGACCCCCAATCTATTTCAATTATTCCCTTGAGGAGTCCTCATTGTCACAATGTAGGGGAATCAAGAGATTATTGAAGAGTTGAAAAATAGAATCGACAAAATGGAAATGTACACTAACGAGGTGCTCTCTAAATGTTAGGGATTGTTTGACTCTTTAATGGACTACTTGAATAAGGTCTTGAATTTCATTGATGGGGTAAGGAGGTCAAATAGAGAAACATATTTTCAATTTCCTTAGTAACATATCTCTCTTTTGATCAAAATTCTATAGGTCACTGACTTGGTCATATGTTTTCTCAATCTGATCATTAGTTTTATCAGTGACAGTAAAACATAGAGCAGTGATATCATCCTCCCTACTAATCTATTTATTTAAAGTTTCCCTCAAAGTAATCTCATTTCTCTCTAATTCTTTCCAAATGTTTACCATCCTTGGCATTTCTAATTAGAAGATAGGCCCATTTATTATATCCACCAAAAACAAAATTGTGCCCCTTATCCTATCTTCATGTTGTATACCCAACTCTACATGCAATGCAATGAGTTTTGTATTTCCTCATTTACCTCCTCTATAGCATAGAAATCTTAATGTTGAGGTGTATTTGGGATCTCCATAATAGGTCAAGCAGGAGGTGGGGGAGTAGAGGAGGAAGTAATTAAAAGCTAGCTAGGCTCTTCTCCTATCTTTCTCTTTCCTCGTTGCTTCTGTAAGTTTGAAATGATTTTCTCCATTTCATTTATTTTCCTTCCTCTCTCATCATAGGCTTCTAGAACTTTCTTGAATTTATCATTCAATTTAAGAAATTTATTCTTATCTTTTGCAACTACCTCTTTATTCATTCAAGAAACTTTCTCACTATCCACTTCCCCAACTCTGTATGCCACTAGGATTCCTATTTTCTCTGCATCTAAAGCCTCTTGGATTCTTGATTTTTCCTTCTTTTGGATGGACCATATCACCAAGGCCTTATGATCATTACTATATTTGACCCCTTTATGGGATTCTTTGACCATATCCACAAAATTTGAATAGAATCTTTTGGCAGCCTATTCTACAATAGGGTCCATCTCTTTCCCTTTAAAATCTTCAATATTAAGGGATAAGAGTGGCATTGGAGGTTCTTCAGGCATCCCCTCCTCTACTTCTAATTTTGTTATTAAAACATCATCATGACCTCCAATCTATTTCAATTATTCCCTCAAGGAGTCCTCATTGTCACAATGGATAGGGGTTTACAATGGAGAATATTCTTCTACCCTTGATGAGGATCCTTCCTCCAATTTTTGCCTTTTTTGCAGTTGGTGTTGAGGGTGGGCTCTCTAAATGTTGCCTTTTATAAATTGGTATAGGTTGTGCCCCCATATTCCTAGAAACTACATATATTTCCTTCCTCTGGAGGGTATACTTTCCTTGACTAATTATAACCCTATTGGCTATTATTCTTTCTACCTCCTTGGCTTGATCTAGGTATGCCTTTATTAATACTTCCTTCTTTTCATTTAAAGTTAGCATAATCCTAGCAAAATGTGCCATTATTTTATCTATTTTATCTCCCAAAAAATTGATGTCTACCAAGTGGTCATATTACCTATCTAATGTATTGAAAATTCCAAAACCATACTATAAACCTTCCATTTTTCTTTCTTTACCTCCTATTCTTGTAGAGAAAACACATTTCTAATTATATCTTTAGGAAAGTAAACTATTTGTTCACAAGGTTTAGCTCTAGTTCTTTATTTAAACATTCCATAGAACCCTTTTAACTCAATGAAGTGAGAATGAGATTGGGTCATTCAATATTTGTCAAGAAACTTACCCAAATGCCTCCAACCTTCTTTGGGGAGCACAAAATTGTGAATGATTGAAAAAATTGGAAAGATGGTTCCCCTAAATCTTCCTAAAAATTCCATCTCTTCAAGTCCTCCAACCTGCCACAAGAACTCAACAATTCCTATTTCAAAGGCACTTCTTATGGTAGGGCATGAGGTTTCCCTTGGAAACCATATACTCTAAACACAATTGAAACTGAATAAGGGATACTGTCTCCTTAGTTATGATGAACCTTCAAAACCTTATCATGATCTTTAGGTCTGATCAGCTCCAACAAGGGTTGAGGAATTTGAAGGTTGTCTCCACTCAACAACATCCTCATCTTTGATGAAAATTACCTAACAAAATAGAAATAATTGGTATTTATAACTTCCCAAGTCATATATGTACTCTAGCACTGAACAATTAAGTTGTTTCCATCTTTTTCTAGCTCTAGTTTCACGTCTTAAGCAAAGACATAAACACCCTTGTATAAGAAATTATACATAAAAAATAAATAGCAGAAAAAGGGATTATCAACCTTACCCTTGTTGATACCAATTAGCACATTATGTATCTCCTTGGCTAAATAAGATGAATTTTTTTTAAAATGGTGCTCATGTCACACAACAACATTTGCGCAATCATGAAAACTAAAGACCCTGGGATGTGGTCATGCTCATCCATGCTAGGAATTTTGAAAAGAAAAATATAAAGGACATGTGCCCTAGGGTTGAAATATTTTTTTAATAAGGGCTTTGGAGTGTGAGATGTCATCACAAGTATAAGATGTCCTACCTTTGCAAAATGCCCTTGTAGTGGTCCTTGTCAAAGATATATTCTCTAAGAATCATACCTTGACTTCAGATCATCCAAATCTATCTTTTCATGTAGGCAAAGGTTAGGGTTTAGTGTAAAATTTCCTCAAATTACCTTAGCAGTTACCTTGAAAACGTTGTCTCCAGTGTGGTTCTTCACAACCCCTAACGCAAGATCATACCTTTTTACTAACATTGTCAACAAAACATCATCCATGAAAACAGCATGGGTAACCAACTTCCCAATGTCAAAATACCAGACATTGCTTAGTTGTGTATCATGATTCCTTTGTGAAAACTATTTTTTGAACATTTCCAAACTACCCATTGATGTCTTTGCATCTCTTAGCCAATTTCCTTTATCATAGAAACCCCCATCAATTATCAGTCTAGGGTTCTTGGGAACTAGTTACTTTCCTTATGTTGTCCAATTTGTAGAAAGGGGTAATTGTTTGAGGAAATCATCATGTACATTTCTATGCTGGTAATTCATCTTTCCAAAAAAAATTCTTCAGGGAGGCATCGTGTTAATTGAGAAAAATTCAAACTGAAAACCTTCACAACAATATTAGGGCACTTACTCACAAATCTTTTGATATGAGGAAGACAATCTATTCACAATAATTCATAGTATGGAAGCCAAAAATCTGATCTCTATTTACTTTGGTTCAATTATGTTTCAGTTTGTACCAGATCATAGAATGTGTTGGCCTTGTTTTTCACCTTGTCTAATTTTTCCACAGTCATAATGAAAAACCAATAGTCCTAAGTCTAAAACTTTTTAGGTTTGCTAAACCCTAGACGAAATTATTAAAAAATCATGAAACCCTTGTTATGTGCCCTAGTTTTATTTAAATTTTAGAAAATAATGTTTTAAATTTTGGCACAGGAAGCTCATTACCCTAAGGTTTTATCTCTTACATTTTCCCATATTTATTTTTAAGTTACTTTTTCAAAATTTAATCACCCTTTGTTGTAAACCTTTGTTTTAAACTATGTTTTTACCTTTGTTATCTCTTTAATATTTTTCCAAGGTATTTTAACCATTGCAAGGTTTATGTTTGATAATTATCAATCTTTTAAAGATTAACGAATAATGCTTTCTCACAATATGAAGCTACTCAACCTTTATGAAATGTGGGAATGCACCCTGCTGACACATAACATACTATGGCATTTCCTTTTCAACGTGCCACAAAATCTTGAGATGTCAGAATGTCCTCATAAATGTTAGAAATTTATCAGAGCACATTGGAATTTTGAGCAATTCCATTGGTCAAACTGAGCAATGGGGTCACCTTTTGGTATTATAACATTGTTTCATTGATCTTGGTAAGATCTATGGTAGGTGTATTACCCCTTCATGGAGATGTGTGAAGTTTAACTAATGAAATAAATTGCCCTAACAACATGTGTATTCAGTGATGTCATGCCTCTCAATTTGAAAAAGGTGATAGTATGATCAATAGTTGGCAATTGTTAGACATGTTGGATAAAATACATCATTCTATTGGTTTCTTTTGTTGACTGGGTAATAAAAGGCATGATATGTGTGCACCTTTGATCTTGGGAAGATCAACGAAAGGCACCTCCCTACAACATGAAAATGACTAAACCTTACCTAATGCGAGGAAGTGCTTGCTTTCCATGTGGACAAGTGGGGTTGGTTACTTAGAGGGATGCCTAGTCGGGCTAGGGTGAAAAGCACATTGAAATGGTGCACGATGATTGGTGGGGTAGTCTATGTATCTACTAAGCTAGAAAGTGAGTGTACCAATGGGCCCATGATTTTAAAACTAGAATTATAAAGATAGAAGGATCTTCATGATTGTTGATCATTGGAAGATCGATGATCAGTACTTCACCACTTTATGAAAGTGCTCAAACTTTATAAAATGCAAGAATGTGCCCTATTGACACGTGGAAAATTTCAAAAAGGGTTAATACAACCATTCTAATTTCAAATGAGGTTGTCTAATTCTTCATCATTGACAGTAGAAATTTAAAATTCATAGCACAACACAAAATTTGATTGTTACAGCATTAAATATTACCAATTTTGTCTCATGTAAGATTAATGCTATAATAAAATTCATAATTCTCCATTATTGAGTAATAAAATTGTAGAATTCCTATAGCACGAAAAAAGATAAGACAAGCGGATAAGTTGTCTGAACTTCTGGAAAATTGAGAAATTTTAATTGCAATAGGATAAAATTTAAACATGTATTGACATAAATATTTTTTGGAGAAGGTAGATTATTTGAAGAGGGGGGTACATGATGATTTTCTAGAACAAATGCCACAATCAATGAATAAATTAGCAAGGGGAAGAGAACTGATTCCAAAAACCCCTAGGTTATTGGTTGGTGAGGGTTAGAGCTTTTTCAAAAATGGTTTTCAAAAAGGAAATTAGATACTCCAGTAAATAATGTGTGAGAATTTGATATAGGAAAATTGATTGTCCTAGGAGTTTTCTTCGATGATGATTTACTAGCAATGATGGAAAAAAAGTATGATCCAATTACTAGAATCATAAAGAATCACGTGGGTGATAATATTTTTAGGGTTTCACTAAATTGATTAGAGAAGTTTTTAAGCTGAACCCTAACCATGTTGTCCATGAAAAAATAGACATAGAAGACCTCCAAACTAGATATGATGCACAAAAGATGTATCTAAGGGGGGGACCATTGCAAGAACATTTTGTTAAAATTGGATCATTTCCCTTGGTTACACAAAACATCCTTGAGCCCTTATTGAAAAAATATTTTAATCCTAAGCTTAGCACAGGCCTTATATTTTTATCTTTGTAAAATCTTTGGTATGGATGAACAAGATCACATTTCAGGCTCTATTGTCTTTATTATTGCTCAAACTTTTCAATATGGAATGAGTTCAATTCTTGATTTTGCTATTTACTTGGCTGAAGAAATTCATAATGGCTTACTTAGAATAGCAAAGGATAAGGTTGACAAGCCCTTCTATTGGTATTCCATGTTGATGTATATATATTTATACAAAGGAGTTACATTTTTCTCTAAGGAGATGAAATTGGAATTAGAAAGAGATGGAGAGAGGCTCCCTGTTTAGTTATGGAGTGCAGATATGACATGGGAGGCCATTGATGCTAGTTTTGTCAGATTTGATAGATATTTTGCCTCTAGGCTCAAAATGTTGTTGGTAGGGGACAACCCTAGAATACCATAGTCTCTATTAGAGTTGATAAGACCTAAAGACCATGCTAAAGGGTTGTTGGTGAGCCATAATTGGGGTGATATTATTCCATATGTTGTGTCTACTATTTTTAGAATTTATGGCTTTTTGGAAAAACCACATGTGTTACCATACCAAGTACCTTATAAAGTAGGAATTGTTGAATTGTTATGGAAAATCAAATTAGTTGAGGAGAGGGATTTGCTAGGAAAATCTAAAGGTACTTTCTTTCCATAGCTTACTATCATCCATAAAAAAAAAATTGTTAAAAGGGGATGGAGGAACTTGCATAAATTCTTAGATAAATATCAAATGGCTCAATCACATGCCTATTTTATAGACTCAGAGGGATTTTATGACCTCCCTAGAGAAAGGAGTAAAGCTAAACTTCAAAAGAAAATTGTATATTTTCCTAAGGATATAATTAGAAATAGGTTCTCATAACAAGAGCTTAGGAAGGAAAAATGGATAATTTACAGTAAAGTCCTAGAATTTATAAATGCTTTTGAACCTGATTATGATCCCCTATCAGATAGAAAGTATTGGGATATGAAAATAGATATGCTTATGGACAATTTTGCTAGGATTATGCAAACATTGAATGAGAAGAAAGAAATCATAACACAAGAATACCTAAACAAGGCTATTGATGTGGGAGGGATGCTGACAAGTAGAGTGGTTGTAACACCGAGGTAGTATACATTGCAGAAAAGAGCTAGGAATGTAATAGCCAGGAATGTACAATATGTTTCTCCATATAAAAGACCAAGATCAAAAAGACCACCTGATACAAATGCTCCCAAAAAACAAATATTAGAGCAAGGATCATCTTCCCATGTTGAACAATATTCACCCACCCAAACTCCACTCAAGATAGACGATGAAGCATCCTTTTGAGAATAGATAAGACAAATTGGAGGGGAAATGGATATTGTGGTTATAGCTGTTGATATTGATGGAGGAGCACCTGAAGAGCCTCATGTGCCATCTTTTCATCTTACTCTTGGTGATTATAGAGGTAAGGAAATAGACCCTATGATAGCACAGGCTACCCAAAAATTTATTGATGATGAATTTTTTGTGAAATTTAGAGTTTTTGCCCAATTTTTATGGAGAAGAAACGTTGGTACTTTTTAAAGTAAGTGTAAATTAATTAAAGTAGAGAAACCTAGTGAAATGGACTTTGAAATTGAAGAAGAAGTTAAAGCTAACTTCATGGAGGAATTTTCTCAAATAACCCCTAAAGGGGGAAGGCAACTGTTAAAAGACTCAAGAGGTTTAATCTTACCTAAATGGGACATAGCCAATGTTATGATTTTTAATTCTGTAAGGAAAGCAAAAGAATCTCTGTTTAAAACTAAGGAAGAGGTCCTACAGGCACACAAAGGATTGAAATACAAAAATGATCACAAGGAATTGGTGATATGGTCTATTTAAAAAAGGGACAAAACTAAAATACATGAAGTTTCAAGTGCTGAGCATGCAGGTAGCCTTATGATGTATAGAGCAAATGAGGTAGACGGTGAAAAAGTGTCCAAAATGACTAGAGAAATGATGGACTATGGGGTTGTGGTTGTTGAAAAGGATAAAAATAAATTCTTGGAGCTCAATGCAAAATTTGAAGAAATGTTGAAAGCATACAAGGAGAGAGGCAATAGGATACATCAATTGGAGGTCCAGGTATCCCAAATGGACAAGCAACTGGGAAAGAGAAAAATAAGAGAATCTAGCAAGCCCCAAATTACTTATCCTCACCCCCCAGTTGAGCCATTCAAGTCAACTCCCTAAGTAGAATTACCTGATACCCCATAAAGGCTAGAATTCTATGCTACCAAGGAATTTGAAGAAGAAAAGAATAAACTATGGGCCTTGCATGTAGACTTAAATGATTTATATAAGGATAAAATTAGAAAAACAATCTTGTATCTGGTAGACAAGATTGAATGGCCAATATTTTATGAAAAATTGTAACAAATAATGGACATGTGGATTGAAATAAAGAATGGTGAAGATTCTTTAAAGCCCATCATGAGTAAATGGGGCAGCAAGGACAAATATATTACCCTTTTGTTGATTTTAATCATTAGTCTATCTTGTGAATAGATAGAAAAAACCTTTGATGTGGAAAATGATTTATCTGATTTTGATGAAAAAAAGAGTTGTATTACAAAACAAGATAAATTTTTTTTTTTCAAAATATCTTGCCAAGAATTTTGAGCTCTTTCCCCATGCACTTAAGAAACTAGATAAACTAGAAGAAAAGGAGGAATGGGGCAAAGAATTGGATGATTTATTATGCCACAGAATAAATGGAGTCATAAGTGAAAAAGGGCATTTCTTATGGGCAATGTCAAATGAAGAAATTGTAAAAGTGCAATTCTTTTATAACTCCATTAGAGAAGATTTTGTTGAAATTATTAAGTTAGGGATTTTTGTGATAAAGAAGCAACAAGAGGTTTTGAAATTTGATTGACTAGAGGATACAAATATTAATAAATGGATGGAAGATTTGTGCATTCAAAGAAGTTAATAACTAAAGAAACTAATGAGGAGGAAATGAACCAAGATGAGATGCAAGCAATTGACACATCAATTCAATCAGAAGAAGACAAAGAAGAAAAATAAGCTATAGGAATGAGCATAGTGGCCAAGACTGATGACATGGTAACAAGAAAATCAGATGTAAATATTGTTTTAATAGTGCATGATGATGTGGATGGAGATTCTTGAGTCGAAGTAACTTTGCAAATATCTAAACCAGGTCCATCACGTGCAACTCCATTGGTTACACTATCTCAGGAATGCCAACAACCTTGAAATCAATCATGAAATTCTTAGCAATGAAA
This sequence comes from Cupressus sempervirens, assembly GCA_028749045.1. Lineage (NCBI taxonomy): Eukaryota > Viridiplantae > Streptophyta > Pinopsida > Cupressales > Cupressaceae > Cupressus > Cupressus sempervirens. The sequence goes on from CM053786.1 coordinate 771,198,356, forward strand.
AAGTGTAGCAGAAAGTGGTCCCCATGAGAATATTTATAATGTAAATTTTTTCTCTGTTACACAATTTTTTTTTCTTTTATGACAATAACATTGTAAATATCTTTCTATCTTAAGGACAATTGTCATTTTTCTCTATGCCTAAACCTTGTTACATCTCACACTATATAAGTGAGATTCCAAGGCTAGAGAAAGGGTCTGAGTCATTGTATAATTTTAGTTTAGCTAAGCTTTTTTTGGTCTTGTCCTTAATACAAGTTTTATGATGTACTTTCTCTGCAAAATTTGAGAATACTTTAATGTTACAGGATCGTATTGTCTTATCTTGAGTTGTTTTGAGTTCTATTTTAACGTTATATTATTTTCAAAGAGAATTAATACAGAGATGAATTGTCCCCATATCTTTTCTCTATGAATCTTGTCTCCATTTTTATTATCTGGTTATTTTGAGATTGTATGAGAAAAGATTGTTCAATTGAATGCAACTAGGATAGGTTGTATTATAGTTCACTATTGCTTTTAATTCAATGAATTAAGTAAATGCTTCAGTGAATATGATAGGATCTCCAGGAAGTAAGAAGGATATGTGTAAGAATGAGTTTTAGTGAAAATTTTTGATAATATTGATTGTAATGTTGTCAATTAGGTCAAGAAATTGGATAAACTTTGAATCCTAATGGATAAGGCACTGATCAATTAGTCAATTTTCATATGAAGTAATCATGGATAAGCATCAAACACAATTTTGAAAATCAAAATTAGTTTTACTTTAAATGTATGAGGAATGTCAAAGCTAGTCAATACTTATTTACATTTGATATCTAAGTCATAGTCAGATGCTTTTACCCAGAATTATTTGTAGATCTAAGAGGAATTATGACCAATCCTCTGTCGAGGATGAGAATTGTAATAGAATGTCAAGAAATGAATGAAGCAAGAAAGTAGTATCAATTTTTGAATCTCTTATTCCTCAAGTGCACCTACCTTGGTTTTGTAGAGCTAGAAGAGTAGAAAGTCATTTATGATTATGTTAAAGTTGGGTCCAAATGTGGAGGTTATCAAGATGATCATGGGAAATAGCTAATCCTTAGGTTATTTTGATCTTTACCATCTTGGTATTAATTATTTTGTTACTTAGTAATGTAAAAACACCAACATAATGAATTACAAAATTTATGTAGAAATTATTTGCATGAGATTTCCTTGAAATACTATTAATGCTCTAATAGTTGAAATTTTTATATTATGCAAAAATTTGAAAACAAGTTGTTGATCTGGGAAAATTTGATGGCTTCGATTCAAACATACTACTGCATCATCTTTTACTTAGTAGGACACGTGTTTTCTCAAATTCTCACCTTGGTTAAATAACCTTCATATTTCTTTTACAAGAAAGCAAGAACCATAGATCCTCTTATACTAGATGGTTAAGATCTCTACTCATTTATGTAGTAATAGGCTAGAACACAAGGACACATGGCATTACATCACATTCTCACCTTCCTTAAACCTTGAACACCTTTATTTTGCAAGCATGCAAGAATTGTTGATATGCTCTTGATCTAATGGCTGGGAAAAGATATTAACTTTGTTATACATAACATTTAGAGCTAATCAAAACATGTCATCTGGTATTTCATGCTGACATCATCCCTTTTGTAACTCACAACACAAACTAGTCCCATAATTCTACATGTCACTTCCTTGCATTCTTTTTTTAGTTAAGAACCTTGCACTTTGATTTTGTGAGAATGCAAGCACCATGGATCTTTTTCTGAATTTGTAGCTAAGAAAAGTGCTCATTCTTTAAGTTGTTGAATGTAATGCGGGAAAATAGGGACACTTGTCAGTTTCTCATATTATCACATTTTTAAAACAGCCTGTATCTTTATTATGTGGCAATACAAGGATCATTGAACCTTGTTCGGATCAATGGTAGAGACTATCATGTATTATTCCTCCCTTTGGGACCCACATGGACACATAGAAAGTGATCAATTGCTTTACTTAAATATTGATCATTTCCATCTTACAAGAATGTGACAACCCTTTATCCTGATTTGAATCCACGATCCAAAAAAAATAAGGAGAAAAGTGTAGTCTGACTTAAGAACTAGTCATTTCACAATAGCTAGCACATAATATCAAAGAACTTTGAAATAACAATCCCTTATGGTCTCACATTGTACACAAGTCAAATCCTTGCTATGTCGCATTAGGTAAAGTTTGAACATCTTTATTTTGTGAGAACACATGAATTGTTGATCTTTGCAAGTTCATAGGGCTATTGTTAAACTATTGATTCTTGCATTTCTTTGGTCCTATAGGATAGGTGTCAATTCCTCATTTTCTCACTTTGGATAAAAATATTATATCTCCAAACTACAAGATTGTGACATCCATAGATTTTCAAGGAGATCAATGGTTACAATAATAACTCACCATGAGAGTTAAGAATAAGAAAATTTATAGGACGTGGGCTAACCACCAAAAAATGAAGGGTTGAGTAGAGCCATGAGTTAAAGAAATAACCTTATTATGTGAAAGATTTCCAAATTAACAAAGAAAAAACCCTACCAACTAAAGTAGTACTAGGGTTCTTCAAAGTATGCCAAGTTAGTATTTAGGGTTTAATTCAAATCTCCCACCCTAACCCAGGATATCATTGTTAACTTTTTTCTAGAATATTGCAAAAAAAATTGAGATAATGGGGCATAAAAAGTAGGGCCAACATGTCAGATTTGTTAAATCATGCACAACTTTATTCAATGACAAAGTGATAGGCATTGATCTTAGAAAGATCTTAGGGTCAAATTGAAACTATTGATTACTACATTCCTTTGGTCCCACTGGATAGGTGTCAAAAGCTCACAATGTAGCATTTGTTAATGAGATAACACCTGCATAAAGTGATAAAGTGAGATTTGTAGATCTTCAAGTAAATCAAGGGTGGTTGGAAACAACTTATTGCTTGAGTCAAATAGGGATGCAACCTAACCAAGGTGTAACCATTGGTAGAAAAATGAAAAGAAAGCCCTAAAAAAAATTCCACAAAGAAGAAAGATTTGAAATAAAATACGAAGTTTTTTCCTAAACATTGACATTTGCACTTAGGGTTTATTTTAATCTTCCTGCTTTAAACAAATGATATGACTGTTAAAATTTTAAATTATTTTAGGATCACTTTGAAAAAATGGGACATAAAATAGGGGCTAACAATGGATCTATCTAGGGATGATAAATAATCCATATTCATACGAGGGCTCAGAAACTCTCAGAGAAGTAGACCACAAACTTGACAATGGATAGAGAGAAATGCATGCACAAAATAGGAAAACACACCTATATACAGGAAAAAAACATATATGCAAGGATTTACAAATGTACCAAAGGACATAATCTACTATTCATGGAAAGACAAGTACCTTCAACAGAAGTACTTCTTTAGGAATTTTCCATGAACTGGTATTTCTAGAATATTTCCTAATAATTATTTAACAAGATAGGAATCATCTCCCCATTTCTCCTAAATTAGATATGGGCCTAGCCAAAAAGGGTCAAACTTTCCATGTTTGACCATGTCTTGGATTCTAGCATTCCACATCAAGAATAGATCTTCAGGCTGAAATTTCCTCTTTACAGCCTTCCTATCAAACAAATGTTTCATCTATAATTGCAGCTTAGCATTTTTGGCATAGGCTTCTCTCCTATGCTCACTCAATCTAGCCAGTTCATCTATACTCTTTTTTATATCATCTATGATATCTTCATGATACAATTAGATGTAGTTGTATAAATCAATTAAGTTGTTTTGAATTATTCTTTCTTGAATTCCATATACAAATCAAAAGGTAACACACCTATTGATTACTTGATCATTACTTTATCAGCCCAAACTGCCATATGTAATTTGGAATCCCATGTCTTTTTGTTATCATCTAGAGTTCTTTTGATAATCTTCAAAAAACTCTTATTGATAGATTAATCTTTCTCATTTCATTATGGATTATATGGAGATGAGGTTGATCTACTGATACTATATTTGCCACAAAATTGTATAAACTCATCTAATCTAAAGCACATGGCATTATTAGTTACAATTTTTTGATGACATCCAAAACTGGTGATTATATTATTTAACAAGAAGTTATTCACAACTTTGTTGGTATCCTTTCTAATGTTAATGGCTTCTAATCATTTTGTGAAATAATATGTTACTACAAGAATCCATGAATATCCAATGCTAGACTTATTTTCTATCTACCCTATGAAATCCATTCCCCACTAATGGAAAGGTGCTTGAACTTCTACTAGATTCAAAGGGGTACTCCCATAGAACATTAGTCTACCAAAAAATCTCTAAAAAGGATCACATTTTCTAACTAAAACATGAGCATCCTTGAAAAAGCTTGGTCAATAAAAGCCAGTTCTCATCACCTTATAGGCTATTTTCTTGGCCATATCGTGACCTCCACATACACCTAAATGCATCTTAGTGAATATTTTTGTTGATTCATTATTGATCAATACATTTCAATAATACTCCATCAAATTTTCTCCACCAAAGTTTCCCATCAATGATAATATAATTAATTGCATACAACTTCATAGATCTCCTTTCATTTTCAATCAAATTGGGTGAAGCTTCCATATGTTGCAATTAATAAATAACATTTTTATACCACTAATAGTCATCCATATCAAATTTATATGGTTGGTGGTCTAAGATTTATCTGATTCACATCCAAGTTAGATTGAGTCATCAGCTTAGCTAATCCCTGGCCTCTTGCCAGTTTATTATTTGGACCTCCATGTTGAATTCCTAGATTATATTTATCCTTTTTCACCTCCTACTAGACACCTCTTGTTGGGAAAAAAAATTTGGAAATAACAATGGGAAAGCAAGTTCTAAGGGGGTGAATCAACACTTACATTTTTTACCTCTAAAACATATCACTAACATCCATCTCATAACTTCACATGTAAACTGAAATAGCATAACATGCATCACATCTATAGCAGAAGTTAAATAACACATAACACAATAAATTGGTTACCCAGAAACCCTCCAATGAGAAGGTAAAATTGGGGTGGGGATGACACCCAAAAATCTTCACTAGTGCACTTGTAAAGTGTGGCCTATTATGGTTACAATGGGTTTGATCATAATATATGATCTACCCTGTGAAAGCTCTTCCTTGTTAAAGGATTAAAAAGACTTTTAAGTCTCACCTTGTTAGGGGAATTAAACTTACAATAAAGAAAGCACTCAGTTAAGAGATTTACAAAATCCTATTAGGACTACTCGATTAAGAGATTTTCTCTGTATCACCTATTAGAATTATTTTGCACCATGATCCTTTATTTAGCCCCTTTCTAGTTGATGTCATATCTTCTCCTTACTAATTAAACCTTGATCCTCCTGATCGATATGTCTCCCCTTTCCTTTCACTTCTATACTATGTTCTCAAACTAATTTTTCAATGCATAGCTCTGTCATAACCATCTCAACCACCATGAATTCTCTCTACACTTAGCATTCATCTTCTCGCACACATACCCTCAAACTCTTTTGGGTTTTCCTTATTAAATAAGCATTAGTGGGGATGGATTAGCTAAGAATCAATAATTGTGGTTGATCCATATTGTCTCCTTAAGCTTCCTTTTTTTCTAATTGGTTGCATGTAATAGATAGGGATTCACAATATACCTCCATACTTATCTCTCATAATCACAAAATATGATTATGTTGGCCCAAAAATAGTTTACATAGAAATTTGTGCCTTTACAAACAACTATACCAAAAACTGATCACTCAGCATCTGAAGACTTTGATGCTTGGCCTTCACTATGCTCCTAATGTTGTAACTCAACTTCTAAATAGCTTGGCACTCTCTATTTACTTAGCAATTGAATCACTCAGCATGTATAGTTTTCTCAACACTTGAGTGACTCGGCACTAACTATCCATATTTCTTGGCATGTATTAGCTAACAACTTATGCTCAACATGCCTTGATCACTTGGCTCGAACTAATTGTCTAGCTTGCTCTAACCACTTGGCATACACTATGTGCTCAAATTGTACTGTAATTTTGTAAGATCATGACTAAATGTTTTTTCACTACCTTTTCAAAAGCAAGTTGAGATTAACAATCTCCCCCTTTGACATGAGTAGCAAAAACACTTTGTCATGGCATATACAATCTTACATTATGCATAAGTCACAAAATATATTCTTTGTTATGCGGCTCATATACAAAACTTCAAAATTTTCTAAATCTTGCAAAATTGGTGTACCTCCCATACTTTATTACTTCGCTTGAGTAAAGGCTCTATTTTTGTTTCTACTCTAATACTCATGTTGAGTAGATATATGTTTTGACAAACATTTACCTTCAAATTTTCATAATCCCCCTTTTTTGAGACTTATTTCATTTGGGTTGTACACTAAATGTGTGTTTGTCCAAAAATGGCTTGTGATTATCTTCAAAGCTACATCCCAATTTTTTCAAGCTACCTTTAGAGATTGAAATTGAATGTCTAGCTGGGCAACAAGGTCAACTAAGCCATTATGTGTTGAAAGATGAGAATCTTTCTTCATCAAATTTTCTGCATAGGTTATTTCCTTATGCAACACTTCCATGTGAGGAATTAGCATTGACTAGATATTGATCAGAGTAGATATGATATTAGCATCTTGTGATTGCAACTTAGAAAGCCTACTCTGAGTTGATAGTAACCTCTTGAAATGTGCCTAACTTTTACCAGGAGATAGCTTAATAGTATTGCATGTGAGTTGTAGATCCCCCTATAGCTAGTCAATATCCCTATGGGTCTCTTATGTGAATAATTCAAAATTGCATAACTTAGTGTATAGAGAGAAGATATTCTCTAACATTGTCTTCACACTCTCCATCTTGATTGCTAGATCAACCTATCTAAGTACAATAGCACTAGATATCTTTTCTAGTGCCTTGGTATGAAACTTTCTTTTTGACCATTCTAGTAATTTTACATTAGAATTTAGGTCTTCATCCTTTGCCTTGTCCAGAATAGTGGAAAGTTTCTCTATGATAGGTTATTTTCATTTAATTTATAGAGGATGAAAGCATCAAATAATATGTCTTCAATGTCATGTAAGAATTTCTTTTGGTTGTATTCCCTCCTCAATATTTCTTGCTTTTATTTCTTTTGAAGAGTTTCCTATAGAATGCTCATTTATTCAATATTGATTAGTTTAAATAAAACTTTGGGAGCTCAATCACTTCATCTAAACTTACATCCTTAAACGATGTAACTTCAACACTCTTGGGTGTGCTAGTACTCGGCCTTGATATTTGTAATGGTGTTTCTTGTGTACTAGTCATTGAAGAGTTTGACTACTAAGAGGAGATATAGAAACTAGCAATGTGACCAATGTCTATATAGCAATCTATTCCTCAAGCTTAGTAATCAAATCCAACTCTTCAGTTATGTTACCTTCCTTCTATACTTCACCCTATTGTGGTGGTATAGGTATAGAACTTACATCCTAACCTATGTGAACTTCAATTTCATCTTTTTAAATAGTTACTACTACTGATAAACATGAACTTTGTAAGCTTAGCACTAATGTGTCTACATTTTGTGCTTCTACCTGTTTCATCTACAATACAATTGTGGGCCTTTCAAATGGTGTTAGTTGTGTGACCTCTTGTTGTTCCTAGTTTATACTTTGATCATGTGATAGATCATGTGATTCCTTTTCTTTCACCTCTATAGTAGATGGAGGCACATTTGATGTGTCTTTTGTTTCTCCCCTATAGATGCAAGTTCTACCTTTTGAAATTCACCAACTCTTACCAATATAATATTTGTGCATAGCATTATTGTATTGGTAGATTCTTTTAGGATCTTCTTCAAGTCATCTTCAGTCAAAGAATTCACATTCTGTGTTGAATATCAAAAACATCCTTGATAACAACAACTAATTCCTACTAACTCTCTTTGTTTGTATGTGGAGGATTGGTACTCAGTACTTGTACATCTTGTACATCATGTTGCTCATCTTCAGTTGTAGCCTCTTTTGTTGTTTCCTCAGTACCTACCACATCAACTTCCTTTACTGGGTTTTCATCCTCTTCTTTCTCCCCTTCCACATTCTTCTTAGGTTCTTGCATTTCTTGCTCACCTTTTTTTGTGATTGTTGGCATGGTTAACCCATATATTGATTTCCAAATGGATGTACTTTTATTAATCACATCTTTAATATTCTTCTTCAAGATATGGAAAGCTTTATATTTAGGGGAAATTTTTATTTTATGTTTTTCTATAGCCTTAGCGATCTTCATTTTATCTAATTCTGGCATAACTTGGGCTAATTTTGTTTCCCTAATTTGTCTCTCAGTTTGCAAGCTATATTGCCATTTCTACTCAACTCTGTTATATAGACTTTTAGGTAATCATGAGTTGGAAATTTCTAGAGGATTTGTCTTGTATGTAGCCATCATGTCATATCTTTCCTAACTTATCAAAATATACATGTGTGAAACTAGATAAATTTGCATTTGTAATAATGTTTTCACACAAATAATCAATATCAAAAAAGCAATTATGGCTTACCACCTTGTATTTTCTCAAGTCATCTGACTCAATCTTTTGTAAGTCTTCTTGGCAAGATCACTTAGCTTTGTTGTATTAGCTTCTCTCTTTCCTTTAGGATTTGTCACTTCTATAACCTGAACAATGGATTCTCTTGTTCTTGACCTAGTAATAGGTATAGTTGGCTTCTATTGTGGCTTCTTCATTGGCTTCTCTATTTTCTCCATTTTTTGTCCTTAGTTTTCCTCTCCTTTGTCTTTTCCTTAGTTGCTTCCTTGGCTTCTTCTCCATCGACATCTTCTGAATCTTCACCTTGATCTTCACCTAGGCCTTATGTTAATTCTAATGGGGGTTTTCCTTTTCCTTCATCTTCATCATCGTCTTCTTCTTCTTCACCTCATTCACCAAATCTCTCTTTCAGCTTCTTAACTAGTTTTTTCTTCTTTCTAATAAGTATAGTTTTCTTTAAATCAATTTTGATCTTGGATTTGGCTTCCTCATAGTTTCCAAATGAGGTTGCACTCTTGTCAATGTCTTCTACTAATAAAGTTGTTATTATTGCAGAGGCTTCATCCACATTGATCTCATATGGAAAGGGTTTCAGCCATCTATCGTTGGGTATTGCTTCTTGCACATTTGTGTGGTCTACATCCACTAGGAAACACACATCATCATAATGTTGTTCCACTAAGGATACTAGAATCTTGAATCTCTTCTTAATAGATTTCTTAAAATCCTAAAAATAACTAGTCATCATTGACTCAAAGTTATCTCCAAGCTGCTCAATAAATTTTGAAATTTGTTGTGGAATTGGCCTGTTGGTCTTCCAAGCAACTTGGCCAAAGGTGGGGAAGGTGTTTTGCACATAAAATAAAATGCAAAAAAGTAAAGAACCAAACTTACATGATGCACATTTAGCTTTCCTGATGGCCTCCAATTTTTATGATAGTTGTTGCAGTTGTAACTTGGAAAGATCATAAAAATGGTCTCTCTTTACTATCTTATAACCCAAATCAATAGCCATACATGAAACACTATTCAGTTGGCTAGAATGAAAGAACTTGTGACCTATCACTCTCACTACAAAGGAAACTGGGGGTCTAATATAGTATTAATAGACATCCCTCTCTTATTCCATACGACACATGTATTATTTACAATATTTTCATTTTCATAACTTCTCATACTCTTAGGTCAATCAAGGGTAGGGTACCTTGATACTCATTTTATAATCCTCTTTTTGATCTTGATTGGTCCACTTTCCAACCAAATACATTGTCATGTATGTGGCTCAAAACAATGTGAATCCATTCGGTCTTGAACATTTGAGGAAAATCTAGGGCATGCGTTAACCCTTTCCATTCAATAATTTTATTTTCTTCCCTCAAGATTCCATTATCACATAGTTTATAGTAGGCATCTCTTATTTCCATATCTCCTACCTCTCCAATCTTTCTAATATAACAACATCTAACATCTTGAATCATGAGAACCTTAAGTGGTATCATAGATAATGCACCAAATGGATCTCCTTTGTAACCAATTTTGAGAATAGCACAAAATGAGGGTTCCCTAATATCATTACTTGTCAATTGAACATTGAAAATCTGTTTCCCCTCTTTTCTAATAGTTGCAAAAGAGCTAGCTGCCATTTTTATTACCTAAGGTTTGAGAGAAATAAAATAGTGTAACTCAACAATAGCTAAATACCTTTCAAATCTAATTAACAATGTCAATTAGTAGTTGAATTCACTTCACAAACATTGGACTCTTCTTTTTCAATTCATCTTCATTCTCTTCATGTGCTCTATAAAATTTGGTAACTGAAAATGAGTCAAAAATTGACTATATAACCCTTCATATTTAGTATTACAAGCTCATTTATTACACAGATGTAAGCTTGGCTATCATATGACTTTCAACACACTTGGTTAGCATTTTGAGCTCGAAACTTACTACCATGTCTCCTTAACTCAGCTATAACTACTATTCCTTTCCTTGCTAGGCAACAACAATGAAATTTTCTATGCTCGTCACCAACATAGAAAAAAACAAAACTATAGATTTCCTCCAAGTTTTAATCATTACATTTCATCTTAATTCATGCATATATGATATTTTCATATCTTAGATTCTTGGATCTAATGTATAGTATAACATTTCAAATATCAGTCCCACAAATACCTTTTATTGTCTAGTTGGGGTGATGTGATCACCTAATCCATTAGATGAAGTGACCTCATTTGATCTTGATATATTGCATTCTTCCTTCTTTTTCCATGTCTTGTTTATCTACACCTTTACCTTCTCAACATTGACCTTTTCTTTACCTTTACTAGTTTCATTACTCAGTGATGGTGACCTAGTTGGATAGTTTTTGCTAACATGACTAGTCTTGAGACAACTAAAGCATGTAGTTTCACTCAACCATCTATTGTAGTTGCCTCTAAAATGTGTTCTAATATAATTCTCAAGAACATGTCCATATTCTTGACAATATTGAGAATTGTATCTTTTTTTGTAATCTCAATCATAGGGTTTTCCATTTTGTGTTAGAATTGCTTTAGAATAATTGAGAGTGGGGGTGAATCAGTTATTCAAGGTCCAAATGTCCTATTCAAACTTTTCACTAAGTTTAGTGAAATCATTTAACCATTCATCCATCTAATCTTTAACTTATCTAATCAGCAAGTTATTGTAAATCAACATGCAAGTATAACACACAAGAAATCAACACATGACATAGTGATTTACGTGGAAACCCAATTTGGGAAAAACCACCAGTAACATGCTACTCAATTTTAACCCTTCTAAAGTGATGCCCTGTGAAAGGCTTGCCTTGTTAAAGGCTTACAAAACACTATTAAATGTGACCTTGTTAGAGGATTTAACCACCCTATTAGAAGTGGGCCTGGTTAGAGGACTTTAGAACATTCACTTGGAATGCCACCCTGTTAAAGGATTTAAAAATGGCTGTTAGGCCAACCTAATTCCATAGGATTTTCAAATCTAATACAATTTCTAGAGAGTATTAGAAAATCTCAACCTGACTACAACATACAACTTATCTTGTAGATCTCATATCACTTGTTAGCTCGTACCCTTGTCTGGCCTTCAATCTCTGCAACTCTTAACAACTTGCCTTATCTTTCAAGCATTGTCTCCTTGAGTCTCCAAACTCAATGTACTAGTGCAATCATCTCTTCATGACCACTCGTAGAAGCAAAGCTTTTTTGTTCTTCCTTCTCTTAGATGTCTCCTTCTTGACACCCTTTCAACCACTTCGCAGATTTGGCACTTCAGCAACAATAGTATTAGCAGCTCTTTGCTTCTTAGTTATGACTTCTTAAATAGAAGTCTTTGAGTTCCTTTTCCTACCTGATTCTTCCATTTTTCAATTTCAATTTGCATGGATTAGGTAGGATTCATTGTATCTAACACATATTTTGTTTCCTCTAGAAACTTCTTGAATAATCCTTTAGAATTTTCCCAAAAATGGTTTACATAAGATTCTTTGCCAACAACTCATCATCCTTATCTTCCAACTTGTTCACAACATTCAATACAACCACTATGTCAGCTTAGATTTGGCGAATCTTCATCATTTGAAATAATGCAACAGCTCGGCACTATTGAAATACTGGTGCTCAGCACATATTGTGTTGGTATCAACTATGTTTTTCCTAATGCTCAACACCTGAAGATCACTCAGCATCAACTAAAAATTTTATGATGCTCGACACCTAATCTTTATTCGACACTTGAAGATCACTTAGCACACACTAGAAATGTTTGTTACTTGGCTTCTACTAAAAAATTTCTCAGCTTCAACTAACTTGCTCGGCATCTACTGATGATCTTAGTTAAAGCTTTGCAGTCAACCTTGTTACAACCTCTTCTTCCAATGTATCTAAGTGTGATCAACCTCTGTATCTTTGAGTATGTCATCAATACATTACTTAACCATTGTCTTAACTGATCCTTGCACTTCATTACAACATCATAACTCAACCTTTCCTTTAGGTGCTCTGGTTACATCTTGTTGATCAAATCCTCTTCATCAATCAACTAAGTGATAGTGCTTGGATCTTATAAGCAAATATTATCCCTACAAATAGTAGGTTTGACATCAGTGGAAAAACAATGATTGAAAACATTCTTTTACAACAATCTCCATCTTTGATCTTCAATAACAATGAGCTTTTCAATCAGATTTCCAACATTTTGTTGTACCTTTGTCTAATTCTTTGATGTCCATTTGGCCTTACATCTGCATTCATATGTTTTTGTCCATACTTCTGACAATTGTAGCAGTATCCTTAAAATCTCTAAGTTCTGATGTCCTTATTTGTTGCAGTTGCAGTGGTATCCTCTGTAATTTTTCATGGGGCTCTTGTTGATAGGTTTTCTCCTACAAAAAAATTTTGTATGACCTAATTTTCCACAATTATGACAAGTAGGTTTGTAGTTCTTACATTTGTTATTCCTTTTCTCACTAGTTTTAGATAATTCTCCTTTCTTAGGATTAGTGTATCTCAATCCAGTAGTATCATTGTTAGGTCTTGGAGATTTCATCAATTTCTCAAAGTGTTTGATGGATTCACTTGGTTTGTTGAATATTTCAATTAATTCCTTCTCTTGTCTTAGTTTATTTCTCAATTGATCATTTTGTAACTTTAGAGTTGTGATCTCGATGTCCTTCCATTCAATTCATGGTTTGCAAACATCAATTAATTCATTGTATCCAATTGCATGTTAGCAAGCTTTTGCACATTTGATGTCTTCTCTTCAAGTTTGTTAGTTAGTATTCTTTTGTCATCTTCAATCGTGACTTTTTCTTCCTCAAATTTTTTTTTATGTTCAGTTACCTCACATAGCAATACGAATTGGACTTCTTGTTCTATCTTAAGATTTTTGACCTCTTCAATTAGGGCTTTTTTGTTTTTCATAAAATCTACAATTGTTGCATCAAATTCACTTGAGTTTCCATCCTTAAACAATCCAGTAGTGTGAATATTTGTGGATTACACAAGCTTACTGAAGAGATTGTATGAATATATAATGTTGAGAAAGATAATGAGGAGATAAACGATGATAAAATTGATGAAATTGATAATGTGGATGAAGAGGTCAATAATGAAGAGGATAAAGAGGATTAGACTACAAGTGGAGATCATCCTGAAATCCACTCTCTCTGAGTAAAGCCTTAGTGCAACCTAGCTTAGAGAAGGCTACTACCGAGTCAGTTGAGGTAAAAATTGTTTTACCAAACATATAATTGACTATTGGAGAAACTCTACCAAGTGCAATGATGAGTGCATGTTTCCATCACTTTATCTACTAAGCAATAGGCTTTGATCATCTCAGCGATAGGACAGATAGAGTCTCAACAAGGTACTACAAGTATTCCTACTATTAGTTTTGTTTCTTCTATAATCAATATTGTTTTTACTGTTGCAAGTGCAATGACATTTGAGGTTAAGCCTCAACCAAGCACTAAAGTTTCAAGCAAAGAAAAAGAAATTATTCCTGCTATTGTACATAACGAGAAGGGTAAAAGAGGTAGAAACCTCTAATGAGGAAATTGATCTAGAGGAAGATATTGTAATACTAGATTGGGATCTCTCCAATCTAACCTTTTATCAAATGGATACCCTGGGTGAGATATGGAAGACAAGGGCCAGACAAAAAATTCTTAGAGAAGAGAAGAAAAAGAAAAATCTAGTTCTTGAAGATATTAAGGGTGTATTTGTTGATGCACTGAGTATTGAGGTTGATGAAAATCAACCAATTTTCAGACTAGGTTATTGAAGTAGTTCATAAGTTTAATGAGGAATTGTGTGGACAAGAAAAAATTCTACAGAGGGAAGAAAGGAAATTTGAAAATAATTTTTTGGAGGAAGTGGCTCAAAAAATATCCATTGATCGAGTGGAATTGTCCACCATCCTTGTTTCTTTTGAAAATTATGTAAATAATGTTGTTACTTTATTTGTGAAGCTAAGCGACACATCAAAAATTACTAAGGAAATAAAGGATAAGTTATCTAAAATAGATGTTGATATGAAGGCAAGTGCACATTAGTTATCACTTGATCCTAGTGGTAGTTATGCACATTTTGTGAGAATTAGATGTCTAACATATTTGCATGCATAATTGTTGAGGGAAGAAGCTAGGATAAGGGAAACATTACCAGAAATTCAAGACATGATACTTCCCAACATGGATGCAATGCAAAAACATATTGCACTTGCCAAAACATTGATCCATGACAATAATTTCTCAATTACTTATCACATTATGGAACTATCAGTTAGGTGTAGATAGCTTTGCATAGTGTAAAATTTTTGCACAATAATTAGGACAAGACAATGTCCATACTTTTGAAGGTACATAGTGATTTCCTTTCACATTTTGGTGTTACCTTGTAGTTATGTGATTTTGGCATTTGCGTAAAAATCAAGGGGGAATGTATATCATATGTATATTATAAATGAAATAAAGGGGAATGTATAGATACAAGAAGGAAATATATGTACAGTAAGAGAGATGTATATACATAGCAAAAAATATGTTTATAAAAACAATTTTGGAAAACCAAAAAATAGAGTTGGAGTTTACCGAGCAGTAAACATTAGTCAAAACCACGTTATAGACCCAGGCATGTTGAAAGGGGAGTTTTGACTTTTATTTTGAGTATTCATATTTTTAGTATGATACGTATTTTTGTCACTAATGCCAAAGGGGTTAATTATTGACATTAAGGTCAAATCTTTTCTCAATTAGTAACTTAACACTTTGTCAATTGTTCATAGTTGCAACTGATCTTAGCAGAGTCTACCGAGCTCCAAAAGAAGATATCAATTGCGACCAAGCTTTATAGAGTTTACTAAGTTCATTAGTGTAATCAATGAATATTTTAGTGTTAATCAAACTCTATAGTGTCTATTGAGTCTATCAATGAATAGCAAGCTACAGTGTGTTAACAAAGCAAAATAAAGGTAGTGTTGATTGAGCTTTAGTGTCAACCAAGTCTACCAAGTTCTTTAGTATTCATTGAGTCACCCAATGCTAACTGAGTTCATGCTAATCTAGAGTGATCAATGCAGGCCAAGCACCAATGTCAAACTAATTCCAGAGTTTGTCAAGTTGACAGTGTTGCCGAGTGTTAGAATATCACCCGAGTGGTATTCAGAACCCGAGTTACAATAGTAAGCTAACTTAGTGAATATTTTTTGAATTAACTATTGTAGCTGACTCCATAAGGTAATTTTTTGAATTGGTGTATATGTAATACATCTTATCATATCCAAAGCATCAAAGTATAGCAAGCAAGAAGAAGTATGAGTGTCAATTAAGAAGGCTGCAAATAATATAAGAAAAAGTAAAGTAATATCTATCACAATAGGTGATCATTGTATTTGAAAGGAATCTCATTCAACAAACTGAGTTGTAGATCAGAGATCAGCCACTGATTCATCCTAATAGGTGCATTAGTCAAATCCTCTAACAAGGTGAACTTAACAATCTTTTCCAAATCTCCTAACCGAGTGCATACTTCATTGTATGTTATAAATCCTTTGACAAGGTGGACCTAATAGTCCTTATTGCTCCTAACAGGGCAGATCACTAGAAATGATCAATTGTAAGCTTTAATAGGCTAACTTTATAATGCACTAATAATGCTTGTCGGTATCATCCCCACCCCATTTTTACTTTATATTTGGAAGTTTTCTAGGATACCAAATATTGTGTCAATTGTTATGAATATTTTGTTGCTTTCAATCTTGCATGAATGTAATTAGATCAAATTATATTGTGAAGGTTTAATTGGTGAATTAAAATATAAGTTTTATTGGTTCCTAATTCACCCCCTACCCCTCTTATTTACCTAGTCTATACTACATTTCCAACAAGATAATCTAAATTGATGATAGGAGATGACAAAATAAGAGAAAAGCTTATATCTATTCAAACTATGTTGGCACCTCATTTGGAGGTAATGCAAATGTATTTACAAAATGCTAAAGAGTTAATAAATAAGGGTCCTAATCTTTGTATAGATTGATCCCATGGAAAAATTGGAAATTGAAATTCAAGAAACAAAGTCTTTAAGGACTACTTGTAAGAACACATTAGCAAATTCATAAACCATGTTTGGACAAGTATGGTTTAACCGCTCCTAATACTTCACAACAACCATGACAAAACAAGGGTGAAAATATGTAAGATCAAGAACAATGGGAAATAAAGGATCATATACTAAGACATAGAAGAAGAACATGTATATAGCTAGCAAAGCTAATTCAAGCTATAGAACACACCCTAAGGGGGAGTTTTAGTAAATTTTGAAGTTTTAAAGTTTTGATAAGCATGAAATCGTGATAATTTTTTTTCCACTAAAGACAAAGTGGGAGATTATGGACCCTAAAGGAAATCTTAATCTTATCTATTAATACAAAATACTTAGTCATTGTCTAGGCAATGTTGATTGGTCAACACTGGGACCAAGCCACTATATAGGTCGAGAAAGTATAATGTTGAAGTGTACATAATCAGTTCATACAAAGTACTAGTTAATGTTGAGTACATGTTAGAGTCATCAACTAGTTCAGTTAAAGTTGAGTGATCCAAGATATAACAAATCTCAAGCAAGATAAAGAGACTTACACTATAAGCTAAGAAGAGTTAAAGTTAAGGGACAACATGAAGAAAAGGCATGAATGGGCATCAAAATACTATTAGTTTCGAGTAAGATAGTTTTTTTATATGAGTTTAAATGGCACAAAATCTTATGTAAACCATATTTGTTGAGATGGAAATGTGTTCTTCAGATTGAAGAGCTAATTACACGTGTTGTTGAAGATCATTAATCCCTATAAAAGGTAATCAACCAATTATAAAAATAGAAGGAGTAAGAAAAAAAATGGGATGAATCTAGATCATTGATCATGATCTAGAAGATTCATTTAATAGCTATTTAAGGAAATATTTAGACCTAATTCATAGAGGTTTCAAGTAAGAAGTTTGGATGTGAGTTTAAGGTGAATCAGAGGTAAAAGACAGAGGAATCCAAATAGTGTAGTGAAGAGTCATTAAAGATCAATCACAAAGAGGTGATATTACATTGGATAGAGGATATTTATATCAACATTCTAGTGCAAACCAAAGGATCAAATTATTGTAACATTTTAACAATGTTTTAGGGTAAATCTTGTAATAGTGTGGTCATAACAGGCCTATGTAAACCTCCTTATAGTGTACTCACTTAATTATGATGTTAAATCCTTTAATCAAGGTAGACCTAATAGTCTTGTAATCTCTTAACAAGGCAGGCCCCTCATAGGGTAGATCATTAGAATTTACCAAACTTTGTAGACTTAATAGGCACACTTTATTGCTGTAGTAGTGAAGATCTTTGTGGGTGTCATCCCCACCACATTTTAACCCTCACCTTGAATGTATTATGTGTTACCATATCTAGTGTCATGTGTTGATCAATTGCTTACATTTTTAATTCATCGTATGAGATGCTAGATCTAATATTATATTATAGTATATGATTATTTTGATATAAAGCTAAAGCTTAATGAGGGTTTATGATGAAGATGTCAAATATAGTTTATGTTTGATGTGGTTTTGAATATTTTGATTCACTTCTCCCCCCCCCCCCCCCCCCCCCAACTCAGTATCTTACTTTCCCTAATGTATTTTCAACAATACTTACCACTAAGCATAGGAGCAACATAGTGTCCATGGTACAAAAAGCTCAACTATAACTAGGAACTTGACACAGGAAAAGGGGTGAATAACTAGGGTCAAAGGCTCACCTAGCTATCCTAACCACCCTACAAGAGATAACACAATGAAAGCAAACATAAAGAATAGCCACCAAAGAAGGAAGAGAGAGAAACACTTTTATCGATTCATCAAAATATCTTCATACATGCCTAGCTATAAGGCCTTCTGGATTATGGCTAGATACAAAATACAACTTCCAGATCCATGATCCAACTTTAAATTTTCATTTTCAAACACCTATGCATTCCCTTTTCAATCCTCTAAGTTCTCTCTCAAAACTAAGCCTAAGCACTCTATTTATACTTGCCAAAATGGCTTACAGAATATTCTAGAATATTACATAAGAGGAAGGCTGACCCAACAATAGTCTGGAAACATCCCAATAAAATATTTTAACATAAATATCATGATCGAAATAAATCTCACAAGTCATCTCACAAAAAATAACATTCAAATGCAGACACTTGACATAAACAAGAAAACTCAGTACATAAAGGGTTACTCAACATACATTGGGTAACTCGGCATGTGTTGGATAACTCAGCACACACTGGATAACTTGACACACACTGGTACTGGCACTTGGTAGTAACTAAAAATTGGCACTTGGTAGTAACTTTAAATTGGCACTCGACAGTAACTAGAACTCGACAATAACTGATAGAATGAACAAAAAGTGCAAGATTACAAGGAAACCCAGGATGCTCCTACATCAAACAACCAGGGTTAGAAAAATTGATTCTCTTGAATCATGCAAGTATTGCGACCTGAGTTGAATCCAACTCAAATTGAGAAGTCCATGTAGCATCTTCAACTGGTCTATCCTTCCACTTCACCAAATATTCATAGTAGTCTTTTCCTCTTGTACTTTTACCAACTCTCTAATCCAATATCTGTTCAACCTCTTCAATTTTCTTCTTAGGATAATCATTAGGTATAGCAACTTCATCATCTCACTCATGATACTTATACAAATCAGCAATATTGAATATAGGAGATATATCCATGTCATAACTCAACTTCATAAGCATCACCATTGTCAAACTTCTTCAAGATCTTACAAGGTCCAAATTTCTTCATCTTCAACTTACTGTATGTTCCAACTGGGTATCTTCCTTTCTTTAGATTAACCATCACCTCATCGCCAACTTCAAAATCATGATGTCTTCTAGACTGATCAACATTCTTCTTATACTTTTGATTACTTTGTTCCAACCTTAACTTCACTTCCTTATGCAAAGACTCCATAAAATCAACAAATTCTTCTCCTATGGCACCTCTCTTTTCTTCACTAGCAACATCTCTCAAATCTAATATACCTCTAGGATGCATTCTAGTAACAATCTCAAAAGGTGTCTTCCCTATACTCCTGTTCACAAAATTGTTATATGCAAATTCAACTTGTGTCAATACCATCTCCCAATTACTTGGCTTATTCCCAACTAAACATCTCAGCAAATTTTCTTTCCATCTATCTATGGATGAAATGTAGAACTAAACTTCAATTCAGTACCTATCTTCTTCCACAGAGTCTTCCAAAAATAACCAACAAACTTACTATCTCTGTCAGAAATAATAGCTCTTGGTAATCCATGCAATCTCACAATCTCTTTAAAGAAAAGTTTAGCAACATGCTTAGCATTTGATGTCTTCTTACATGGTATGAAATGAGCCATCTTAGAAAATATGTCCACTACAACAAATATGAAATCATACCCTTTCACTATCTTAGGCAATCCAAGAACAAAATCCATACTGATGTTAGTCCAAGGTTTCTCAAGAATTGTAATAGGTGTATACAAACCAATATTTTGACTCACCCCTTTTGAAACTTGACAAACTCCACAATTCTTTACAAATTTTTGAATATCCTTATACATTTGTGACCAATAATACTTTTCTTTCAACAAACTCAATGTCTTATCAATTCCAAAATGTCCAGCTAATCCACCACTATGCTTTTCCTTAATCAGATTCAAACTCATAGAACTTCTAGGAATACACAATTGAATACCTTTGAACAACATACCTTATTGAATGAAATACTCATCATACTTACTTGTCAAATTTGGTGCTCTGCATTCTCTCCATGCCTTAGAAAAATAAGGATCAGCATCATGCAACTCTTTCATTTGATCAAAACTAAGAACTTCAACCTTCATTTCAGTCCACAAAGAATGTCTTCTACTCAATGCATCAGCAACTCTGTTAGTAACTCCACTCTTATGCTTGATCGCAAATGTATAACTTTGCAAGTACTCAACCCACTTCATATGTCTTTGATTCAATTTATGTTGACTTCCCAAGTATTGTAAAGCTTTATGATTAGTATATAGTACAAACTCTTTAGGAATCAAATAATGTCTCCACTTCTTCAATGCTTGGACATTAGCATAAAATTCTTGATCATACACAAAACATTTCCTTTTAGCATCATTCAACTTTTCACTAAAGAAAGCAACAGGCTTACCTTCTTGACTTAATACTGCTCCTATTGCATTACCACTTGCATCACATTCAACTTTAAATACTTTGTTGAAATCAGGTAAAGCCAATATAGGTAATTTAGCAACCTTTTGTTTCAAAGTCTCAAAACTCTTATTAGCTCCATGTGTCCACTTGAAGTCCTTTTATCTCCCCTCATTGTATTAGTCATAGCATTACAAACAGAACAAAAATTCTTTATAAACTTTCTGTAAAAACTAGCCAAACCATGAAATAATCTTACCTCACCCATATTCTTAGGTGCAGGGCATTCCAAAATTACTTTAACCTTCTCAAGATCCATCTTCAAACCATCAGCTGAAATCAAAAATCCTAAATACACAATCTCCTCTTGCATAAAAGAACACTTTTTTAGATTAATCAAAAACTTTTTCTCTTTCAACCTTTGTAATACTTGACTAATATGCTCAAGATGTTCTTCCTTAGTCTTGTTGAATATTAGAATATCATCCAAATAAACAATCAAAAACTTACCCAAAAATATTTTCAAAACTTCATTCATCAACCTCATGAAAGTGCTAGGTGCATTAGTCAAACCAAAATGCATAACCAACCATTCATACAAACCATCTTTTTTCTTGAAAGAAGTCTTCCATTCATCACCTTCTCTGATTTTGATTTGATGATAGCCACTCTTCAAATTAATCTTGGTAAAATACCTTGCTCCACTCAAACAATCTGTTATGTCATCCATCCTTGGCATACGAAACCTATATTTCATTGTGATCTTGTTAATAGCTCTGGAATCAGTACACATTTTCCATTCTCCATTCTTTTTAGGTGCTAATATAGCAGGTATAGCACATGGAGTCAAGCTTTCTCTGATCAAACTTTTCTGCAACAACTCATGCACTTGTCTGTTAATTTCTTCATTCTCTATTGGTGTCAATCTAAATGGTGCTTTGTTTAGCAAACTAGCTCCAAGAATCAAATCCATATAATGAATTATACTTCTTAGTGGAGGTAAACCATCAAGAATATCATCAGCAATAATATCTTTATACTCATTTAGCAATTTTGTAAATCCTACTGGTACTCAGCTATCACTATATGCTATCACTCAGTCATTACTAGCTTTTATTGGTCGGTCATTACTACCACCACTTGGTCCTCCAAGAACTATAGCAAAACAAACTTGATTCTTCTTTACTTTCTTTTCAAATTATTTCCCATTAACCATGCAGACTTTTACTGCAATACAACTAACCTCATCTGGACTTTCAATCAAAGGAAACAATGTTTGTTTCTTCCCATTTACCCAAAGAGTATATTGATTCAATCTTCCATCATGTACAACATCTCTATCATATTGCCAAGGTCTACTCAATAGAATATGAAAACAATCCATGGGCATAATATCACACAAAATTTCATCAAAGTAATGTCCAATCTTCAACTTCACAAGGCATTTTTCACATACCAATATCTTATGCTCATCTTTGATCCATGAAACATGATAAGGTTTTCAATGTTTCAGCCTCTGCAATTGTAACTTGGTAACCAACTCTTCTAATGCTAGATTTGTATAACTTCTATTATTAATGATCACTTTGCAACATTTTCTAGCCATCTTACATCTTGTCTTGAAAAGACTCCTCCTTAAAAAAGGTTCCTCGTCACTTCCTTTATTACATAAGGTTCTCTTCACCATCAGATTTTCTCTAGCGTCAGGTCCACTTGGTGAAACCTCATCATCTCCTTGAATCACAACATTTCTATTAGCTTGCTTACTTTCAGAGGATCTACATTCAAAAGATCTATGTCCCTTTTTACCACATCTAAAATAATTACCATGAAATCCACCTCTAGAATAAGAATTACCTCTTCCTCGATAATAATTAGTACCTCCTCAATAAGAATTACCACTTTTCCATTTAGTCTTTCCCTTGTCATCATTCTTCCATTCAGATTTTCCTTTATCCTGCACAAAACTTTCAGAGCTACCACCTTCACAATAAGATCTACCTCTACCTCTCTAGAATCTACCACCTCTACCTCTTTGTCTTTGTCCATGCTTCTTTGTTAAGATCTCCTCAGCTTTCAAGGCATATTGGTATGCTTCTTCGATACTTTCCAACTTCACAAAACTTATTTCATCTTGAATTCCAAATCTTAATCCATTAATGTACCTTCCAATTTTCTAAACATCATCATCCACATGTCCAAATCTGATGTCCAATCTATAGAATTCCTCGATATATTCTTTCATAGTCATGTCTCTTTGTCTCAAATTTTACATCTTTCTCAACAAGCTAACTTGGTAATCAGCAAGGACAATTTTTTTCTTTACCTTGTTCACCATCTTTGGCCAAGTTCTGATATTCTCCTTTCCTCTCCTTTGTCTATCAGTTTGCAAATGTTCCCACCATAATGATGCATGACCTTTCAACCTAGTGACTGCAATCTTCACCTTTCTATTATCAGGAGTGTTTTC
The DNA here is from genome assembly GCA_028749045.1 of Cupressus sempervirens. Lineage (NCBI taxonomy): Eukaryota > Viridiplantae > Streptophyta > Pinopsida > Cupressales > Cupressaceae > Cupressus > Cupressus sempervirens. The sequence goes on from CM053786.1 coordinate 771,221,673, forward strand.
ATACTCAAAGAACTTCTCCATATTTGGGATCCAATCAAACACAGCATTGGTATCAAATTTTCCATCATAAGGAACAACTTCTATAGCAAGCTTTGGATTTTCCCTAGACAACACTCGCAACAATCTTTCCTCATCTTGATCTTCTTCAAGTTCTAGATTATGGTTTGGTGTTGCTCCTTCATCATCACCTACATCATCAAGATGTGCTCCTTTCCTCTGGACCATCTAATCTGGCTACAATTTTTCTCAATCGATCTAATATAGCATCATCAGCATTTCTTCTACCACAAACCATCTTTACAAATCAGGTTCCTACAAGATCGTAACCCTCTACAAGCTATAGGTCAAATCTGTAGATCTACTACCCTACAACCAAATCCAAATTAGGGTTCTACATGATCCAATCTCCACAAGGAAAAACCTCAAGCTTTGATAAATTCTACCCAACTAAGGTCCTGGTGCAAATTGGCTCATACTTCGGTGATCAGCTTGCACACTTAGGAAAAACCTTGCTCCGATACCAATTGACACAGGCAAAGGGGTGAATAATTAGGGCCAAATGCTCACCCAGCTATTCAAACCACCCTACAAGAGATAACACAATGGAAACAAGCATAAAGAACAGCCACCAAAGCAGGAAGAGAGAGAAACACTTTTATTTATTCATCAAAATATCTTCATACATGCCCAACTATAAGGCCTTTTGGGTTATGGCCAGATACAAAATATAACTTCTAGATCCACAATCTAGCTTTAAATTTGCATTTCTAGACACCTATGCATTCCCTTTTCAATCCTCTAACTTCTCGCTTAAAACTAAGCCTAAGCACTCTATTATACTTGCTAAAATGGCTTACAGATTATTCTAGAGAATTACATAAGAGGAAGGCCGACCCAAAAATGATCTGGACACATCCCAACAAAAGATCTTAACACAAATATCGTGATCAAAATAAATCTTGCAAGTCAACTCATAAAAAATTATGTTCAAATGAAAACACTCGGTATAAATAGAAAAACTCAACACATGAAGGGTTACTCGACATACACTAGCTAACTCAGCACATGCTAGATAACTAGGTACACACTGGATAACTTGACATACACTAGAACTGGCACTCGGTAGTAACTAGAAACTGGCACTTGGTAGTAACTGAAAATTGGCACTCGATAATGATTGGAAACTAGCACTTGGTAGTAACTAGAACTTGGCAGCAATTGATAGAATGAATAAAAAGTGCAGGATTACAAGGAAGCCCAGGATGATCATGCATCAGAACTAGGGTCACTTAACCTAATGAGACAAGGCATCACCTTTTAACAAGGTTGTAATCATTTCATCCCAAGTTGAAATTAACACTACTCCTAATCCCACAATCATCTCAAATATGACTCTTTTAAGGTAGAAGAAAATAATTTCAACTTCTAATATTCAATATTGTAAGAATAATTCTAACACAAGGCCTTGAATTTGAATAGGAATTGGTTAGGATCTTCATAATTTTTCCCTCTAATGGTTTGTAACATAGGAGGTGAGATTTTTTTCTAAGGAGGTTTATCATCTCTCCTATTAAGCTTGATAGGATATTGAAATGTCTTATTATGGCGATTCCTATCCACATTTCTATTAGTGTTTCTATTAGTCATATTTTATTATGGAAAAGTTTCCTCTTGTTTAACTTTTCATTCTTGTTTAATTCCTTTTTCTATGTCTTCTTCAATAATTTCTTGTTGTTCCTCTGACATATTTGAGTCTTGACCATCCAAATGATTGGAAAATATTATTGGTAGAAATCTACCCAATGGATCTTTGTCTCATCTCATAAATGGTTCAAACTATAGTTCTTGTCAACATTAGAGATTCATTTTTTTCTAACAAAAATTTTTTAATCTCAAACAATTATGCAAAACGTGATGGTCAAGGTCATTGTTGTAACAACTACATCATTTACCTTATCAATTATCAAGTCATGTGTATCCTAAGGTTTTTTTTTTAGGGGATAAGTGGAAGCAATAAATTTGTCAATGTAAACTAGATGATATGAGTTTATTAGTTAAATATATAAACCCTAAGCCATTAAATACAAGAGAAATATGTGCTTCCAAACATAAATATTAATATGAGTCAAGTTATATTATCATAACCCAAATGAGATGAAGGGATGCCAATACTAAACCCAAATCATATCAAGGAAGTACGCAAGAAATTCCTCTTTCATGCAATGTTCATTAACCTTAGATTTACAATATGATCAAATAAAATTGGTTGATTAAGTGATAGATTGATTAACTTGCCTAGGATTTATTGGTTCAAATTCAAGAAATACATGTACATGTTAGAAATTGAAGTTTGCCAAAAAAATTGAGAGAGCAGGGGGGGCGGGGGGGGGTTGGGGGGTGGGTGGTGATGAATGAGATGTATGCTTGAATAAACTTAAATTAATCTTCTTAAATCCAATTCCAATCACCAATATATGAAACAAAAATAATATAAGAAACATGAACAATAACACAATATGTATTAATTAGGGAACACCTTGATCAGAGGGAAAACTCTAGTCAGAATGAGGCCCACAAGATGATGTATTAATAAAAAAGTTCCTTGTAAAAGGATATGACCCTATTAGGATTCAATTACATACAATTAGTACATGTAAGTCCCTCTTAGGAGAATTTGAATCCTTGTTAGAAGATTCCAACCCTATTAGGAGCTAATAAGAAATCAACCAAACCCACAATCCAAATTGCTTTAAAACTACTACACAAAATAGATCTCTATAATAACATATCCAAATATGAACTACCCAATACAACAACTCCTTTGTCAATATAGTTCCTTTGATATTCTCAACACTATCTCATCATCATCTTCTACTCTACTATGATAAAATTTATATCCTCAACATCTATACATCAATTAGATTATGACATCAAACAAGTCACACTTACAACAACCTTTCCTTTATACCTTTTCCTAATAACTAATTGAGTCGGTCTTGATGATTCCCCAATGTACAATCAATAATATAGGACTTCGTTGAGACATTACAATACATGTTACATTATATTAACACACCCCAAAATAATACAACCAAAAAGTTAGTTGAAAACTAATATATTACACATTATGCTTGTTACAAGCTAGAGTTTTCATTGCACCAAAAGATAGACCTATCAATGCTCAATACAACAACTAGACTTATAGAACATAGGAGATGGTTAATCCATGTCATGAATCTTGAAGGGGAATATTGGTGGTTACTCCAACAATCCCCTCCACAGCATTACCTGAGGAGTTTCAAACTTGTGACCAAGCTCTAATACCACTTGTTACAAGCTAAAGTTGACGTTGCACCAAAAGATTAACCTATCAATGCCTAATACAACAACTAGACTTATAGAACACATGAGACAGTTAAGCCATGTCATGAGTCCTGAAGGGGAACATTGGTAGTTAGTCCAACAATTCTTTAGCAACTTTCATTAAGTAAACCCTAGATTTTTCTATGTTGAAATTATCATCACAAAAATGTCTTCAACCATTATCCTAGTCCTCTTAAATAAATTTCATCTTTCTTAATAGATATAATTAATTTACCAATAAACTTTGATTACCCATAAACCCTTCAAGGAGAAGGTAAAAATGGGGTGGGCATGACACCCACAAAGCTCCATTACTGCAATAATAAAGTTTTCTTGTCAGGGCTACAATGTTGATCACTTCTGATGATCTACCTTATGAGGGTTCTAATCAGTTAATAGCATTAAAAGACTATTAAGTCTACCTTGATCAAAGGATTTAAACTTATAATGAAGTAAACATTCTGTTATGAGATTTGACTAGGTCCATTAAAACTACTATGTTAAGAGATTTTATCTGATACACTAGTTATAATGTCTGAGTACTTGATCCTTTAGTTTACTCTTATTAAGCTAATTACACATCTTCTATATACCTTTTCTAGCTTTGGTCTCCTTATCTAATTTTTTTTGTTCTTCCCTTCACTGTTGGGTTTCTTTGTCTGATGACTTTATCAAACTTAGTCTTCCTTGCTCTATCATTATCCTTTTCACTCATTCAAAATATTCCTTCTCACACACACTAATTTATGGTTTTTTCCCTTCTTAAATAGTTAATTTTAGAATGTCTAGATCATAATCAATGATCCAGAATTCACCTTTTTTTCCACGTAGTCCTTTTGATTTTTTGATTGGTTACTCTACCTTCCTATGAATTGATGTCCTCTAAAAAATGTGCAATTAGCTCCTTAACTATCTTTACAATCCATAAATATTTCATAGACGTCAGCCAAAATAATTTACATAAGTTTTTGTGACATTTCAAATGCAAATGTCAAAACTAGTGTACTTAGCAATTGAATATCTTGATGCTCAATCATAACCAACATTCATGTTGTCCTTAAACTTTTATATGCTTAGAAGATACTGACTCACTCAGTATAAACTATCTTCACATTACTCAATCTCCATATGTTTTACTTGGCATATATTGTGAGTTGGTCTACATTTGGGTGCTCAGCAATCTTTGACTTGCTTGACATATAGTGAAAATATAAACAAGTTAATGTAGCTCGCCCTTCATTAGGTGGCTCAGTCGCAGTGATGATTGATGAACACTGCCTACAAAATGACTAAGTGTTGGATACTAATAGGAAACGAGACTTAGAGATCCACAAGTGGCTAGTAATTTTATTGATTTCTTATGTGTTCCATTCATGACTTGGTTTTTCATTGATGTCAACATATATGTAATGTGTTTATGAAAGTCAAAGTTGTAGAGGCATATTTTTTTAGCAAGGTCAGAGTATGAATTAGGTTAAGAGAGATTGCATTCATTTATGGGGATATGTATATATTCTAAATCTATATTTGTGGAAATTAATGCTTAAGATTATATGAGCTATAGATGAATATGTGAAGACTGATCACATGATAGTATGCGAGAAAAAAAATTTGTTATGTGTTTACATTTTCACATTGATGGATGTGATGCATAGTTAGATTTATTTCAATTTTACAATTCATGATTATATGGTATATGATCTAAGATGTAAGATGGATTAGGATTGAATTTGGTTAATCTATTATTTTGTTCAAGGATTTTAAACTTTTATAGATCTTGATTCACCCCCCCTCCCAGTATCTTTCTTCCCAATAAGACTTCCAACACCACTCAATAATCTCCCCAAACAAGCTAACAATCTTTCCCTTCAGAATTCATGCTAATAGTACAACCCTAAAAAAAAGGAAATCACATATGAGACATAAGATGAAGAGAGAGAAAGTGATTAACCTCAAATAAGAGTAGGAAAAGATACATTTCCTCTCAAAAAATTGATTCCTAAAAGTTGCAAAACAAAAATTGAGACTAGATCTTAAATCATAACATAAAACTCATAAACCTATAAAAAAAAGGTAGATCTTCAAGTACAAGTTGACCAAATCAACCTATACTAGTGTATGTTCCATCAAGTGTATGTATTCTCATAAAGAAGAATCACATATGACTTCAAATCTCCTTGAAGATTTTCATTGTAGGTTTTTAATTCTGAATTCACAATTTTGATAACCTATTTATGTAAACAAAAAAGGTGAGAGGGACTTTCCTTGGTCAATGATGTAGAAGCATCCTTGGGCTATTAGAAATATTGCATTATCCAAAAATATATTTGTTGTTTCTTGTTTACATTTATCTATCTGATGCTTTATACTGGAAAACTCTTCTTTTTTATGTCTAGATTATGTGGTATTGGCTTCATGTTGGGGACATGTCATGGATCATCATCCTATTTGCATATTATCCTATGTGACATCTAGTGGAAGTTATGCTTTATCTTTTAGGATGATGTTTTTTCTATGTTTATCTTCATACAATGGTTGGTATTTAATTTGGCACAAACGGTATTTAAGAGTTAGGTTACGCGCTCTTGGATCTATGAAGTCAGTTAACATGTGGACCTATACTTGAGGTCGCATAACCTTATTTGATGTATTATGTATTTGATCATTAATTCAATGAGGATCAGTCCTATAATGTAATGTATGTTTCCTATTTTTGGATTTTGTGAACTCAAAGTCAGCCTATGTGTCCTAATGGCTATGTATGTAATGTCCTAGAGTCTTAGGAGGTAGTATGGAAGCATCATTAAGGAGTCTCAAAGGAAGCTTGGATAGAAAATATTTATCTATCATCTAGAATTATAATTGGTCCTAACTAGGGAGGCCTTACAAACTAAAATATAGTATTTTTTATCATCTAAGTTGTGTCATTATCAATGGGATGTATGGTCAATATTTTATGTAATTGGAAATTTTTTGATAGGAAATTATTTTCTTACAATTATATCTTATGTATTTTAGTTGTACTATATATTTGGGGGGCTTGGTCATCTACTTTCGAGACTCAGCTACCTTGTACTACTTCAAGTGGTGTCAGATAGAAGGTTTCATTTTGTTAGCAACATGTCAAAGGTGTGGATCTAATAGTTGTTGATTAGATCCTAACTAAGCATGGAGATCTTGTGAATACTTGAATCCTTGATTGTGAGGTTGCAGATTAAAGTTTTGGCTTGCAATAGTAGAGGATTTTTTCAATTTTTGATTGGAATCCTATTATAAACCTATTGAACCTTGTTAGTGGACAAATTGCCAAAGTTTGAGGCAATTGCACCTTGCTGAAATTCAAAATATTGCCTAGAAGAATGAAACCTAGGAGGTTGGAGATTTTTTTTGAAGAATTCAAGGCTAAGATGAGGAATGAGATCCCAAATGTATTGAATAGCTTGAGAAGATACCTTGAAGTTGAAGAACAATTGAAGTTGTTGAATATCTTGAAGTACTTGAAGTAGAGATCCCTACAAAAGAAGAAAGATTGTTGAAAGCTATGACACAATTTGGTAAGAGTCATAGAATGGAAGTTTCAAATTATTCTAGTTCTTTAGATCCCAAGAAATTGAGAGATTGGATTAATGAACTTGAGGATTATTTTGAGCTTGAAAATATTGTAGATCCACGGTGAGTTAGGTTAGCATAAACTAAGTTGAAAGGTCTGTTGGAAACTACAATTGGAGCAATTGTTATGTTGTCGTTGATGTCAAACCTATTGGTAAGACAAAGTGTCAAACCTATTGGTAAGACAAAGTGTCAAACCTACTAGAGAGACATTTACTAATAGTATAGAGTTCCATATCATTTTATTGATGAATAGGATTTGAAAAAGAAGAGATTATGAGATGACCTAGTAAAAGGTTGAGTTAAGATGTGTTAATTTTCATGGAAATACAATGGGCACTTGATAAGTTAATCCTTGACAAGGTAATATGTTGTTCAATCAATACATGAAGTGTAGATGACAATTGGATGAAGCTAAGAATTGATACAAGTCAAAAGGATAAGCTTGACTGAGTATCAATATTGCATGGTCAATGAAGGAGTTGAAGCAAAAGATTAAGGAACTTAAGTAGAAGTCAGCCACTACTTATTACTAAGAAAGTGTAGTTGTGACTGAGCATAGTAATGGTTGATTGAGCATGTCAATACTAAGTGAGAAATTATAGTGATTGTCGAGTTAGACAGTGTTGATTGAGTTGAAGAACACAGTGATTCTTTGAGTGATAATTTTTGAGTGATAACAAAAGTTATAGTTCAAGAAAGATTTAAGTTTGAGGCCAACATAATTGGAATTTTGAATTAGTCAAAGCCCACAGAAGATAAGGATTGATGAGTTAGTATATTTAATGCATGAGGATATTTTGTTACATGATCAAAGGTAAGAATTTAATCAGAATTTTATAGATGAAGAAGGAGAACAAAAAAATGGAAATATTCGATGAATCTAACCTAACACTAAGATCGACAGTGATGTTAAAGCGGTAAAATATTGAAATTAACTATTTAAGGAGGCATAAAGAATGTATTGTAAGATTGGTTCATGGTTGATTGGTGATCTTAACGAGAATTTTTGAAGGGGTGAACAACAGAGGTGAAGTGTGAAGAGTTTGTGAAGTGTGATTACTTGAGGAGGTGCTAAGAAAATCAGTGATGGAGATGTTAATGAAGGCCAGTCAATGAACCAATAGATGAACGAATGGAAATCTGAATTTTTAAAGTGAGTTGTACTTTATAGGTTAAACCTACTATTATATTCTAACCATTGTACCAATTCAAAATACTTTAATCAAGGTTGACCTAACAGACATTTTTTAAATCCTTTAATCATGGTGACACTCTTGTGGAATTTTCTAAAGTCCTCTAAAATGGCTACTCCTAATGAGGTGATTAAATCATTCAACAGGGTCACATTTAACAATGTTTTGTATAACCTTTAACAGGGTTGGCTCTTAACCGAGCTCACTTCATAAGAGTGAAAAATTGATAGCATGTTACTTGATGGTTTTTCCCAAATTGGGTTTCCATGTTCAATCCTAATCTCAAAAGTGCTATTATCATGTGTGAATGTTATTTTTTTGCATGTTATATTTTACAGTAGTTTATTTACTGGCAGTTGTCACATATAGAGATAGGGAGTTAAGATATTGCATGAAATGTTAAAATGTTGATGATATGCTACAAAGACCGAGTCAGTATCTGAGTTTGATTAAGTTGTTTGAAGTGTTTAAGATTTGAATTGGTACATCTAGACCCAAGGATAACTGATTCCCCCCCCCTCCTCTCAATTATTCTAAATCATTATAACAAGGTCATGTTGCCTTATGGTGGAAAGAATTACAAAAGGATAGAGAAGACAATGATGAGCCTAAGATTACTATATGGAAACCCATGGTTTATATAGTGAAGGCTAAATTCATTCCTAAAGACTATGAAATTTAATTATTTTAAGAAATTGTAGGGTCTGAAGTAGAAAGATATGTCTATGAAAGCTTATACTGAAGAATTTTATAAAATACAAATTAGATCTGGACATTAATCTTCTAAGGAAAAAGTGGCAAGGTATGTTAATGGTTTTTAATTTGATTTTTAAGATGAATTGAGAATGTTTAAGTCTAGTCCAAATGAAGATGCTTATTAGTAAGCATTGAAAGTGGAAGAAAGTAAGGTAAGAAAGTTACTAAAGTTGATAAGGGTAAGTAAATTGTTTCTAAAAAGAAGTTTTTTTTCATAGGTACTTGTTGTAAATGTGGCAAGGATGGATACTTAGCTTTTGAATGTCCTAATGTGAAAGTTGACAAACAGAACTTGAAAGTATAGGATGAATAGAAATTAGAATCTTATGATGTTGATTTGGCTTCACCAGAAGTTGGGGAATATCTTTTGATGAGAAGAATCACATTGGCTAAGCATGAAGTTGAACTAGTACAAATTAAGAAGGAATTTATTATGAACTATTTGTAAGTCTTCAAGTAAGTGTTGTAAAGTTATTATGGATAGAGGTAGTACTGATAATCTTGTTTCTAAAGAAATGGTTAGGAAACTTGGTTTTTAAAGATTGAAACATCATACTCTTTTGGTATCAGTTGGTTTCAAGATAATCATTGGGTCTAGGTTAGAGAAAAATATATCATTAATTTTAGTATTGGAGCTATTAAGGATGACGACTTATGTGATGTACTAGACATGAGTGCTTGTCATGTTTCACTTGGTAGACCTTGGAAATTTGATAGAGGAGCTATACATGATTGACGGAAGAATATTGTTACAATTGAAAAGGATGGTAAGAAATTTCTTTTATTTCCTTTGAAGGATGAATAAGTTGTTAAAGAAAAGAACTTGAGTGTTTTCAAAAATTTCAGTTTGAAGATAACAAAACTTGTGATTAAGGTTGTTGTTGATGAAAAATAGTCTGACTTGAAGTTACCTAATCTTGTAGTTAAGATAAGAAGTAAAATAAATAAAAATCCTAATAAGATGAGGGCATCCAATGGGTTTGATTCATTTGATCATGGTAGTTTTAGCAACAATAGCCTATTTGAGATTGTTGATGACATAGTTGGTTGTAACAGTAAGTTGGGATAGACTTCTATGTTGATTGATAAAGAGGATTTGTGGATTAAGAATGAGCATTAGATTTATGTTTTGAATCATTTCATGTGTTCATAAGTCCTTATAGAACATCTCTTTGTCACCTTGGATGTCTAATGTAGGAGCATCCTTGGGTTGTTGACAATCTTGCATCACCCAAAAATAAATTCGTTATTTTTTGTTTACAATTATCTATCTAATGGTTTGTATTAGCAAACTCATATTTTTTGTTTCCAACTTCTGTGGTCTTGGCTTCATATTAGGGATATATCATGGATCATCAACCTATGTGCGCATAATCCTATGTGACATATGGCAGAAGTTATGCTTCATCTTATGGGATGTTATTTTCCTATGTTTCTCTTCATACAATGTCTAGTATTTAATTTGGTTTGGTTTGGTATTTAAGAGTTAGCTTGTGTTCTCATGGATCTAGGAAGTCGGTTAACATGTGGACCTATACTTGAGGTTGCATAAGGTTATTTGATGTATTAAGTATTTGATCATTGATTCATTGAGGTTCAGTACTATAATGTAATGCACATTTCCTATTATTAGAGATTGTGAACTCAAAGTCGACTTGTGTGTCCCGGTGGCTATATATGTAATGTCCTCAAGTCTTAGGAGGTAGTATAGAAGCATCAAGAGGAAGTATCATCAAGGAGATACTTAGAGAAATCTTGGATAGAAAAAAATTGTTTGTGAATTGGAATTGTAATTGGTCATAACCAAGAAGGCCTTATAGTCTGGCATGTGGTATATTTTATCATGCAAGTTGTGTTATCATCAGTGGGATGTATGGTAAAAATTTGATATAGTTGTAGATCTGTTGATAATAAAGTATTTTCTTGCTATTATATCTTTTGTACTTTTGTTGTGTTATATTTGTTGGGGAATTGGTCATCTCCTTTAGAGGCTCACTTGTCTTGTACTACATCAGCCAAGCCCCGTAACCTTGCAAGAGAGAAGTATGTAAAATAATGTAAATAAATAAGACAAATGTAATGATTCACTTTACTTAATGAAACCCTTGTTAGGAAGAGTTTTGTTTTACTAGATGTTGTTGATGTTGAGTCTTCAATAGGAATATAGGGAATCCCCAGAAATCAAATGGATCTAATCAATAAGAAATAATGGAGTCATGGATGTAAGTGTGCACCCAAGAAGATGAAGATGAATGCCACAATGTAGATATCCTACCTTGATGGCCAATAAAATGCTAGATCTCAAAGAGGAAATGCTCATAATGGATTCTTGAATATTTAGAACATCTTGAGAGTATGTTAAAAACTTAATGAATTCCATATGTATATTCCTGCATGAATTTCCTTCATGCATGTATAAATATTTTATGATATGCTTATGTGTTCTTATGTTTTAATAATGAAGTACCCAAGCTTCCTTATATACTAGTTTTGGGGATTAAAAATAAAGAAAGTTGATTGGGTCACAAAATTTAATAATATAAAAACTTGAGAGAAAATTGAACCTTAGACTAAAAAGAAATAGGGTAAAGGTCGACCTAGTCAACCTATACTAAGATTTTCCTAAGGAGAGATAACCTAGAGTGTCTAAGATAGTACAAAAAGAATTAGTAAAGAATGTCAAAGAGCGAGAAAAAGAGTCATTTGAGCACAAACACATACATGGACCATAAATTCACTAAATGGTAGGAGATAAAGGGTTTTAAATGATGGGTGCTTCCACTTTATAAACATGATACAATTTGAGATAAGGATTATTCTTGGTTTTGGTTTTATATGGTGAAATAAGGACTTGTCTTCAAACCATACTTCACCGGGGGCTCTTAGGAATTTATTCCAATTTACTCAAAACAACTTACATGTTATTCTAAATTCTAAATTTCAACTCTAAATTATAATAGACCTTCTTCTTAAGCATCCATTGATTCAAAAACATAAAGATTTAAAACATATTGAAGTGCATTATTCAATGGAATCTTTTTGTGGAATTCTAATTTGAAAATGAATTGTGATTCTTTAGAATGATCTCACATTATATTGTTGTAGGGATTACTAAGTCAACCATATAATTCTAATTAGTCCAATGGTCATGTCATGAATCTCGAAAGGGGACGTTGGTGATTTGTCCAACAATTACATGTAGTTTTTTCCTCTATTTGAACTATTTGACAGAGTGTTTGTCATCGTATCTACTTTTGTTTATTCAAGTATTGCATAGTATTATTTTTTTTGTAGAAAGGGTTTTGAATCATGGACGCCCCACCCAATCCAGCAACATTTTAGCAGATAGTTGACCGCTTAACATTACTAGAGAAGGATAATGTAGCTCTGAAAGTCACAACTCTCTCTTTTTGCAATTTCCCAAGGTCTCTTAGTACAGTTACAAAAGTTCAAATCAGTGAACCAAATTCTCCAGGACACTATTCAATTCCTATTTGAGTCATTAAATGACTTGAACCAGTAGGTTGTGGCTAATTCTTCATGCATCCAAGACCTATCTGGAACTTTTACCACCCAAACATCAGATGTTATAAAAGATATCAGCTCCATTATTGAAGACTTTAGAGATATCGAAAACCTCAAGGACAAGAAAATTGAGCTCATTAATAAACAAACATCTCTCTTGACTAAAATAGAGTAGAAAATTAAATCTTGGGCCTCCACTTGCAAAAACTCCAACACTACACCTCTGCCCGAGGTCAAAAAAATTGTCCAAGAGAAGTTGGCAAAAGATTCAGTTAGGTGCTTTCGGGAACTCAACCTTCAAGTTAGAGGTCTTCCCCTATCCTCCATTGACCCTCTCTCCAAAGGCTACTCGTTTCTCAATGAGCAACTGGGTATTTCAGATACTACATTAGATAAAGCATGGTTTGGACATGATGACACCCTTTTTCTTAGGTTTCTCTCACTGGTTGATGGATTACAAGCTCTCAGGGAAAAGAAGAGTCTCTTCCTTCTTCCCACAAAGATATTTCTTGATGAGGAGCTCACAAAATCATAGGTAGCTAAACTAAAGTACTCTAGGAGTCTCATGGTAGAGGCAAGGAGTAATGGGAAATGGGCAATAATAAGGAATCTAAAAGTAGTTATTCATGACTTACCTCCCAATAATTGGGAAGTGAGACATAACCAAGCCAAATGATAGTATGAGCACCAACAGTTGGGCAGGTCTAAGCCCCCCATTGGCTCTCTACTTATCAACTATTGGAATGGCAATGGCTCCCTATGGTCTTTTTTAGGCTTACTTCACGATGTAGTTAAGTCTGTTGATTTTTTGGTTGTTACCGAGACTCGTGAGAGTTGTCCATAGCCCCTTCTAGGTTACACAGGGTATGAGTGGCTTTCAATTTGCAGAGAGGAGGTTTGCACTTCAAGTGGTGTACATGGTTTTGGTGGGGTTGCATGTTTGTTTAGAGATGATCTATCTAGTACTACCACATTTGTTCTTTATGACACTTATGCCATATTTAAGTGGATATGGGTTGGAGGCACCAGCTACCATCAAAGAGATATCTTCATTGTCATATGTTACTTTCTGTGGACTTCCTCACCTTATGCCATGCATAGTGTTGAGGATGGGAACCCTTTTATAGACCTATACAAAAGCATCTCCAAGTTTGGGGCTATGGGTGACATCATCATCTTAGGATATTTTAATGCATGGACTAGAGATCTCTAGACCACCCAATATGACTGTGGATCTGACTTGATATGTACTATAGAGAGGGATCCTACTAGTGTGGGGCTTCAGCGATTGTTTGAGGATTATAGTAGGCCTCTCTCTTTCTATGGTCACCACCTTCTCTAGCTATGTGAGTCCTCTAACCTAGTGATTCTAAATGGCCTCTCTTGCTTTCTGAGTTCTAAGATTTTTACATGTTGGCTTCATAGTGGGGGTGTGAGAGTAGTTGATTATATCCTCATTGTTGCTTCTTTCCTCCCCTCCATCAACAATTTTACTATCTCCCTTCTTCCCTTGGCTGATCATGCCCTCCTTAGCCTTTCAGTGTATGTTTCTTCCCACCCTCTACCACCCATCTCTAGTCACCCTACTCAGATCTACCCCCATACCCATTTCTATTTTGAGGATAGTGATCAAGACCTTTTCAATTTTCATTTGAGAAGATTCTTCTATCCCGCTAGCTTCACACATCACAGTTAGGTGCCCACCATGTTTCACTCACTAGCCACCATCATTTGGAAGTTAGCTCTCCTCTCTATCCCCCACCACTCCATTCCCAACACCCCCAAATCTGTTCAGCAGAATACTTGCCCCATGAACCAGTGGTTTGATGATACCTATAAAACTTTCCACCACTCCTTGTAATTGGATTTCAATACTCATTCCATCGCTTTCACCAACATACAACTCTCTCAAAAACACTTTCTTCACCATAAGAAGTAGTTAATTATTGCTTCACAAGGAAGATCCCTTTGCGACACACTTATTCAATGTCCCAAGATGTTTTGGCACATCATGTTCCCCAGTGTAGCCAACCCTTGTCCACCCCTGACCTCTGCCTCCTTGCCTCCCATGTCTATACGTTGTATGACATCCTAGGTCAACTCGTTCCCCTGCCCATTCCACCCCCTCATTGTCACTTTTTCTCCACCTCCAGCATTTATGAGGCCATTAGATTTATGAGATGCAGTAGGCTGGATAATGAGGAGGGTTTTTAGGTTTCGTTGTTCAAGCTCAGTACCATGATCCTGGGCCCTTATCTCTCTACACTCTTTAATAGAGTTGTTTATTTTGGTTTTCCAAACTCATGGTCGAGACACGTTATTCACCCAATCCATAAGTCTAGGCTAGCCTCCAATCCTAAAAATTATAGGACCATCATGATTGGGCATACATTTGCCAAACTTTATGCTACAATGTTGAATACTATTTTATCCAATAAGCTTGATAGGAGAAATTGCAAGGCTAAGGGTCAAGTAGGATTTAGGGTGGACTACCAAACCATGGATCATATCTTAACACTACGGGCTATTATTGAGGAGGCTTGGCACCACTCAAAGAAAGTTTATTGTTGTTTTGTGGATTTTTGTAAGGCTTTTGATTCCATCCCCAGAGCGGCCCCTTTTTAGAGACTTAGAGATATTGGTATTCCTGAGATCTTACTGATGGCTATCATGAGGTTATATGAGATAGTGGTTGGTAGACTCAAGACCACTGAGGGCCTCTCCAACCCTATCTAGAGCACCA
The DNA here is from genome assembly GCA_028749045.1 of Cupressus sempervirens. NCBI lineage: Eukaryota > Viridiplantae > Streptophyta > Pinopsida > Cupressales > Cupressaceae > Cupressus > Cupressus sempervirens. The sequence goes on from CM053786.1 coordinate 771,236,865, forward strand.
TTGGGGTGAAGCAGGGTTTCCCTCTCTTAACCACCTTGTTCAAGATCTACATTGATGATCTCGAGGATTTTCTTAGTGACTCCTCACTTTCGAGTAATGGTTGTCATCTACACCGAGTATTGATCTCCATCCTTCTCTTTGATGATGATCTGGTTCTTCTTGCTTCTTCTCTTGAGGGTCTCCAGAGGCTTCTGGATAGACTTGCATCTTTTTGTGACATGAGACAGTTGGTCATGAACCTAGAGAAGACTCGTGTTATGGTCATCAATAATTTGAAGACCTCACATCTCCATTTTCACTTCCAAGGTCATGAAGTTGAGAGTACATCATCTTACACATACCTGGGGTTAAGTTTCTTGGATCTCATTTCAGCTTGAGATCATCCATTCAGCCTTGGATCAATAAAGGGTTGGGTTCTCTTGCCATGCTCAAGATACAATGCTTCAAACACCACTTTCAAGACACATCATCTAAGCTATCCCTCTTGGATTCCTTAGTAAGACCCACAATGCTCTATGGTTTAGTGGTATGGGGTCCTTCCCTTTTGGACTCAAATTGGGCCATGATCGAGCACACCTAGACTCTGCTCCTCCATCAGATTATCAGATGTCATAGATCTACCCCCCATAGTGTTATTTTGGCTGAGTTTGGAGCTCACCCATTTAGGCTTGCAGCCATTTTTTACCTGATCTAGTTTCTCCACCATCTTTATGGTTTTACAGACTCGGCTGAAGGCCAACACAGATACCTTTACTTAGCCTACTGCTCTTCAATTGCTATTATAGACTCTGATCCAACCCCTAGAGCCTATAGTTGGTATTCTCAGGCTACTATCCTACTAAATTTAGTTGGGATCGACATCAACCATCTCCCTCCCTACCAGTTCTCATTGGATGCTCCTACTCATCTCCTCCCCTCTCGGCAGGAGTTGAATGGGCATGTTAGACTTGACATCTATAGGTAGTATATTATACGAACCTAAGTTGATCCTTCAAGGGGACTACATCCGAGGATGACTTTCTATGCTGAGCACTTCTTAGATATTCGGGATGGGATTATTGTACGCCCTAAGTTCTTACATAGATATTGGACACACACCCTGTGTATCTCCCTCAATTCCTTCAGGGTGGGCTCGCACCGACTCTATATCTAGATCGATCACCATATTGCTAGAGAGGATCAAGTGTGTAGACTTTGTACATTAGTAGAGGTAGAATTTGAGATCCATTTCCTTTTTAGATGCTCCATATACTATGAGATTAGAGGGAGATTTTATTGTTTATTTAGATATTGCAAATCCCTCTCAAATTTTTTCAGGTACATAGATTAGCATTGCATTGCACTCTATCTCTGTGAGTCCTTATAGCTTCATAAACATACTTTATAGCTATCATTTTCTAGGAGTCAAACCCAGGCGTAGCTTATTACAACCTTCTCACCCTTAGCTCCAGCTCGAGGTGTGAAGCAACCATGCAATTTCCCTAACATGAGCCATTCCAAATTTGTGAGACACCCAAGGGACCTCTTTGTCAATGGCATTCCTCTTGTAGCACTCAGCCTCACCATAGGGCCTTTGGTAGTCGCCAACCATATCAATCACTATTGGACTTTTTCCCTTTGAGGATGGATACCTAATCTTTTCTATGGTGTCTCTTGCTTTCTTCTTCATTTTTTGTACTTGTTCTTTTGTGGGCACCATTTTGTGCTTCATTTGTCAGATATCTTCTTGGTGTAAGCTTCCAGTCCCATAGACCCAAGTTGTGATCTTTTGTTGGACATTAATAAAATTATCTTATCTTATCGTATCTATGTGAATTGTTGAATTCAAAATAATTGTAAGCTTTGATGTGTATATATCTTGATAATGTTATAAACTAGAACCTAATAATAAATCCCCAAAATATTTTTTATTTATAAAAATTAAAGATTGAAATATAAAAATAAAGGTCCCAAAATCTTTTTTTTCCATCATCATGTTAATATTTAATGTCCACCACCACCATTTCAAAATTATAGACTTTTAGAATTTTATTAAAGTTTTACACATTAAAATGTACAACATAACAGTTCACTAACCACATACATGATCAAAATAATGTGGATGCTTAAGGAGTGTTGTGTCATGTACAAATAAAAGATTTAATATCTATTTTTTACTTGGCATGGTGCATGGCGATTCTTTTTATGAAGTGCCAATCCATGAACTTCATGTTGGCAATATGGTCAGTTAGATGTCTAGAGTGTTGTCATTTATGGCAACATGTATTCAATATTTCATTTATGTATTTAGAGTTAGAAGTTTGTCTAAGTGTTAGACAGTTTGCAATAGTACAAAGAGATGTGATGTGTATGGACGACACACTTCAAGTTAGCTCAAGCGCAATTGAGGGTAGTTATATGAAAATGTCATGATGATGTAGGTTAGTGTGCAAATGTGTACAGATAGTACGGCATAACTTATAGTTGATTTACCAGTTCAAGTATTTAATAGGACAGAACATAGCATATCAGGAGTTGTATGACTTAGGAATTATTTTGGTGACAAAATAATTACTAACTCGTGATTGGCCAACATTACAGATAATAATTCCTAAGTAGTTTTACATCAAGTCAAGCATGTGAAGATGTAAAGGCCAACTGAGCAGAGATTTATTAATTTGTGAGATATAAGTAAAGATCTTATCTTGCACAATTAATGGATAAGATGTGTGTAATGTGAACTATTGTGAAGATAGCTTAAAAGATATACGAGCTTTATGTGATACAAAATCTAATGTATGATCAGATCAAGTTAGAGTTTTAGCAGTGAGAAAGTATTGTATGTATACCTATACTTGTGAAGAACTTTATTGCTTATTTCATGTTAGGGTAGTGGGCTCTTCGTGCATATATTGTATTTGATCTACCAAATCCTAATAGGGTTGAGGCTTTTAACAGGGCCTAGTCCTCTAATAAGAACTTGAGACACTACATGTACTTCATAGACTCCTTGTTAGAAATTGGGAATATTAAGAGGGGGGGTGAATCAGTATTCTACAAACTTTTGTTGCCAATTGGATATTATTAATTACTTTGTACCATGCATAAGAAATTAAACAAGTAATGTTGAACATAAATAATAACCATGCATAAAGAAAAATCATAACACCATATTTTGTCAACTAGGGAAACCCTGGCCAAGGGAAAACCCCGACGGGAATGATACCTACTAGATAATATACTAATATATATGTTTCTTGTTAGATGATGGACCTTGTTAGGAGTCAATGAGAAAATGTAGTATAAAGAGTCCTTGTTAGGAGACTTTGAATCCTTGTTAAGAGATTCCAAACCTGTTAGGAGTTGTAGTACAATAGATGCAAGATAAGCCCATTGCCCAAACATGCACTTCTAGTTACAAGAAGAGCTCGCTGCCCAAACAAGTAATTAGTCCTCAAGTATATAGGTGTTGCAACTTCTTTCTTGACTAATCTCTAACCTCAACTCGATCTTGGATCACAAACTCAACTTTGCATATATTTTTTCACAAGAAGGTCGCATATCACTTATCACAATACAATTGCACACTCAAAGTACACCTATGAATTTGCAAGATATCATTTGCATAAATACCATGTCTTTTCACAAATTGCTGCTAGGTTGGCTAAGACCATAATATAATTTTCCAACTTAGAGTAAACATTTAGGATGTGCCCTAATTGGTCAAGTAATTATTTTGTAAATAAAATAATTCCTATCCTTTAATTATGTTGTTATGTTTCACTGGTAGAACGTGAATATCTCTTTTCCATACTATCTATATTGATGTCTGAGGTTATACACATCATCATCAACATGTATAATATCTCTATCTAACTTTGCTAGTCGTAATATGATGTCAGTAACAAGTTACATACAAAACAATACACTATTGTAAACCAATTTCATACTTAAACAATTTTCTGGGTACCAAAAGCTAAGTATCTTTATTTTTGAGCTTTTCTACAAGCATGTACATCATGTGTTGCCTTAAATGGTAACAATTACATATCTTCATTAGCCAATTGTCAATATCCTTAACATGATTCTTTTGTTCAGTGAACCATCTAGTGGGTATCATCCCCACTGGGCTTTTCCCTTGGCTAGGATTTCCCTAGTTAACAAATAATGGTGTTATGAGTTCTCTTTATGTATGGTTATATTTATTGTTTAGCATTGTTGGTTTACTTTCATATGCAAGTTATAAAGTAATTAGCAATATTTAGTTGGGCAAAATTTTGTAGAATATTGATTCATCCCCCCTCCCCCCTGCCCCTCTCAATATTATCTATTTCTAACACTTCAAAATAATAATTTTTAGATATTGAAAATATAAATATAGTATTTCTGAAAATTTAACTTACAAAATATAAAATTATTATGCATAGATCTCAAAGAGTTATACTTTAATTGGTTGAGCACAATTGATGAGGGTGTTCAGATGTTCATTGTTTACACCATTTACCCATCTTGTTCAAAGGTATAATATAAGGGATGGGACTAGATTGTGCCCTAAATGTTTTTGGTCAAATGGCTACCTTTCAATCTATGGCTCTCAACCAAAGAGACACAAACATATACCCCTTACTCTATATCAAATAGCCAAAGAAACTAGTGAATGATTTAAAATCCTTCAAAATGTATACTACTATAATTAAGAGCTCTAGGGAAAGGGACTCAACTACTATTCGTGTTCCAATAATGATTCATTGAATTTCACTAGTTAAGATCCCATTAAAAAATCATCTAGTGGGTTGATAGTCATCCATAGTATTGTTGAAAGATGGTAATTAGAAGAATCATGCAACACACAATTTCTGGGGCTTTTATGCAAAGTTTCAATTCAGTTATGCAAATTCTATGGCCGTCAAAGTGAACAATTAATGGGATCATATAGAATATATAGGACACCAACTTGAAATGGTTGATTTCTTTACCCTTGTGTGAATACTAATCCCATCACATTCATTATAAATATCAAGAAGCCAAAATAATAACCATGAGCACTTTAGTTGCATACTGGAAACAAAACAAAAAAGTTCATCTGAATTCGATTGACAATTTACAAATTTAAGACGCACAAACTCAACTTATAACAACTAGGAGAAGTATTCCAATAGCAATTATAGCTAGCTTTACACTTCTACAAATTGCAAACCATACATCAGAGGGGGGGAACCTAACCACCTATAGCTATTGTTCTAGCTTTTGACACACATTGTCAAATCTATTATACACACAAGGGTCACAAAATAGTCATTTCAAAGTGTCACTTACCTGCATAAAGATGCTCTAGAAATTGTGCACTATAAGCACCTCGAAAATTGTCCACACTTATGCACAAATGTTCTAGTAGTTGTAAGTATAGGTACCAATAAGGTTCTCAAACTCCTCCAATAACCACTAGAAATTTCTAACTAATAAGACCTATTATTATATGTGAAATTTATTAATAGATTTCTTTTGCAATGGAAAATTTAGATGAAAATTGAATGAATTATAATTGAATTATTAAGTAATGCTCTTCTCTTGATACCATTTTCCATTGGTCAAAATTTTACATTATAAAATAAAATATTAGGGGAAACTAGTTAGTTGCTGCCCATGTTTCATGTACTGATAGTTGATCATTTTTTAGCTTTCTTGATTGCTTATTGGTCCATTTATGCAAAAAGTACGATTTTTTTGGTGAGTGACTATTAGGGAGTGAACATAATAGTTCCATGCAAACATTTTAAAATAACATGTAAAGTTAGCTTTGAGCTATTCACTCATGTACTGAGGTTCAAAAATCAGCAAATTTCCCCATACATATTAAGAACTGTAAGTGTGCGAAATTAGCCTAAATGACTAATAGGTGGTTTCCCCTAGTAGTAGTCCAAAAGTTTTATTTTACTAGCGAGCACAACTGCAAACACTGCTTACCAACTGAAATTTTTAATTTTTGAACAGCCCATTATTTTAGGGGGAAACCTACGGCTGACATTCTGCCTTAAATGAATCTTTCATGGTGGTCGTCCTTTTCAAGCTAATTCTTTAATTATACACTAGCGTGGACTAATACTTTTATATTCACTTGGCGATAATTGTAGATAGCTGTACTCATATTTGTACAGCCTTAAAATAACATCAACATATCAATTTTCAGAAGTCTATTGGCTTAAAAATTATCCTAAACTTTATAACTATTCCTTCTTTCATTGAACTTGATCCTTCTTTTCTTTAATAAATTGACTTTCTTTAGACCGTATTTCAAGCTGATAGGAAGCGTTTGCTATATAACTTACAGTCAACTTTTTTGCTGACCATAACAGCTGGTCTTTTCCTTTTTCATTATTTTAATAGAATTTATCACGGTTGCATACAAATGTAGTTTTGGGTTTTTTTTCCTTAAGGGCCCGTTTGGTTGATAGAATACAACCGGAATAGGAATAAGAAATTAGAAGGTGATTTGTATTCTTTGTTTGGTGCGTGGAATAGGAATAGGGAATAGGAATACGTATTCTCATTTTAGCCCCAAAATGAGCTTTTGTCCATTCCAAAAAATACTTGTAATTGGAATTGCTATTCTTGCATTCATTTTAACTTTCTCAAATTTGATTAAATTTTCAAATCCGCGTTGACCTGGTGTGAGTGCTGGAACTTTGTTTTCAATATTTTCAAATATTTCAACGATTTTCCAATGGCGCCGATTGCAAGTTAACCCTATTCCAATTTAAGCTTGCATAACCAAACAAGGGATAAACAAGATTGGATTGCATTTTTCCATTCCTATTCTTCATTCTCCATTCTCATTCAAATTTTCTATTATAATTCTCAATTCCTACGCTTGCAACCAAATGAACCCTAATATAAACTACAAGGGAATATAATTCTTTTACATTGATAGAGATAATAATGAAATAGAATTATTTTAGATTGATAGAGATAATAATTTAGTAGAATTATTTCTAATTAATTATGAGTTGGGTTAACTAATCAGTAATTAAAACAAAAGAAGGGTATTTAGTTTTAGAAATAACTATTTAAAAATAATGTTTATGTTATTCAAAATTTAGCTTTTAAGATAGACAAATTAATTTTCATTGCTGGACAGTCATCTTAAGATCTATATAAATTCTACATGTTTGTGGGTCAGACCTAAATTTATTAGTGAATTGGAGTATCATTAAAATGATTAGATTACAAATAATTTGAACATCACTATTAAATGAATTGTGATTCTTTAGAATGATCTCATATTATATTGTTGTAGAGACTGCTTAAGGTGAGGTCTTCTTGAATCAACCCTCTATATAGACTAGCTTTACTATTGCTAATAATTAAGTCAGTGAAGAGGCTTTCTACAATGACAACAATCCTCAATATAAACATTTTTCATTTTTTTTAAAATTGACGTTTTATCACAAAAATAAAATAAACTTAACAATTACAGAGACTAAATATAATTAAAATCTTGAAAGTTGCATGCAATGGATAGTTTAGTTCAATGTGAACTAGTGGTTTTTTATTCACAACTAGTTCCTCTTCAATGTGGGGTGGATTTGTTCCACTTTCAAAAATATGGTTTGCAATCTTCTTATTATTATGCTACTAATGAGAGCTTAAAATAAAAATAAATTCAAAAAATTTATTACCATTGATTATTTTATTGCTATGATTTTTTTTATTGCTATAATTTGTATATTTCATGTTTGGATGTCATGAAGTAAACCATTCTCTAAAATTGACTTGTTGGGATTTTTTAGTCTCATAAAACTAAGGAAGAGTTTTAAAATTTAAAATTTCTATGTATTTTTTTTTGGATAGATTTAAGATTTCTAATTGATAGTATATATAAAACAAATAAACTTATACTATTTCTGTTGAAATTGGATACCTCTCGGCTTATTTTTCAAAAAAATTGAATTAAATTTTTAGGTATGCTAGTAAATATCAAGAATTATGATACAATTAGTTTAAATACTAATTTTGAAGAAACAACCTAATATGAACAAGATTATAAATAATATATAAATGTAAATAAACATCATATCATAAACTAAATATAACAATGTATCGCTTATGAATATATAATCATATTATTTTGTTCTATCAAAATATACAGAAGAACTTAAATGAAAATTTGAATAATAGTTAAATGATTATAAATATATATAAATACTTTATCAACTTATTTTCCACCAATAATCCAATAATCTAAAATGCCCATTTTTATAACTCTTGAAACCGTCTCCCTTGAATAAATATCTCTATTAAAACAATTAAGTTCAGAAACTTCAAAATCTACATATCATGTTACTTATTTCTATATCCATTAAAGAAACATTTAGAACGCCATCTAAGGGACCATGAAGGCCCAAAAAAGCTCCATATCATATACTTCTTTCAATCTCAAAGTTTTGGATAAGGCAGGTTCCAGGTATATCTATGCATTTTTTTTTTCTCATCGGGTTTCAAGCTGATAAACTCAAGCAGAAGAGTTGAGATAGGCGATAGGTAACCTTTGTACATCAGCCTTCAGGTTAGTTTAACATCCAAACATAAGGACTGGCGCAAGCATAGATAATCTTAACCAACGAACAGAGATAAGAAAACCACAAAAACAGAACCCTGGTTTAGCAATCACAATCATAGATATCATAGATATATTATAGATAGCATCTTGATGAGAAATCATGTACTATGACTTCATGCTAGAAACGATCACACAATCGATCTCAGACCAAAAAATATGTGAAGACCAGAGAATGCTACAATCAGACACTAATCTGTCAAAGCATGTTCAGATTGAATTATATTGCTGAAACCAATAAAATTTCATAACATTACAATATCCGGCTGCATACAATATGTAGAGCTGCAAGAAAATGGGCATTTAGTGAATGCCATCACAATGCACTATTCTCAAAATTTGCTGAAGTGCTGCTGCAATTTCGTTTGCTGAATTCAGTCGACATTCTTCCTCAATCTACAAACAAAACAAAATGGTACTCTTAGATTCACATATCACTTCATCCACACCTGTTAGTTATTCCAGAAGATTTAGAAAGAAAAGAACAGTATTGGAAAATAAGAAGAAGATTTCCACAATCTATATGAAACTATCAAATTTGATGTAAAAATTATGGCACAATCAAATTCAGAAACATAAAATTTGATAACTGTATGGAATTTAAGCTAGTATTTTTCTGATTTAGACTGTGTATGAGTTTTTTAACATCAACTGTATGGAAGTTCACCTTGATGTTGAAAGAGAACATGATGGTCTGGTCTATTGTTGTAATATTGAGATGGAGGGTGGTCATATGGAGGCCTTGTAGAGCGGAGATGATGTTCAAAAGCTGGCCGGGTCGCTTCTTTGACAGGATTTTTATACTGGCGTGTGATTCAATCAATGTGACCTCGATATCTGCTACTGCTGATTTATTTTCTGCTCTGAGTTCTCTGATACAAGTGTCCAAAACATATTTTGAACTCCAACGGGCTGAAGACTGCGGTGGGGTTAGTAAACAATTATCTGGAATCCTGCCTTCACTGTCCCTCTTCATCTTCTGCACTTGCAGTGTCTGCAACATCTGTTCCAACTCTTTTACAAGGTCTATCGCCCCTCCAATAACAGATGCTTGATCCCCCTGCATTATCCAAACAACCAAGAATATTAGAGCGCTGTTAGATATCCACAATCCATCAGAGATGTTAGCTTGTTTTCTGGGTTCAATTGTGTAAGTTTTTGTCATCAATGTTTTGGATCACACTCGAGGATCCATCCTGATGGTGACCATGGAGTGTGATCCTAAACCTTGATAAAAATGCTTGCACAGTCTAACCGGAAAACAAGCTAATAATCAAGACTATTATCATTAGACCTATTCACCCCACAACTAGACCCAGAATTATTACTTTTTCTGCACTGCAAAACATCATTCTTCTCAGATTGTTATTCATCATTAATGTACAGGATTTGTGGCAAAGACCATTCATGTACCCAACTCGTTTCCCAACATTTTAATACTTTTTTAGGGTAACTAACTCCGTTCAGAGGTTCAAGCACAACAGCCTATGTAAATTACTGGGTTTGTACTACTCAAATTGCAAATGGGTATGGTCAGCACCATATTATTTGCATCTATGAAGTGCCCCAGATGCATTCATGTGCAGCTGGAGTGGATTTGAATGCCTTCAAATGAGTGTAATGGCTTATGGATTAACTAAAATAGAAAAGAACAAAGCGAGAGTACATTAACACAGGGAAATATAATTTGTATGGATTAGTGAGTTTTCTTTCGAAGAGTTGAAAGAGAAATTTTGAAGTACAAAAACCAGTGGACTCGCCTACCCCACACAGGCCATAATATAAAGTATTTTGTCTATCTTTACTCCTTATTCTAGTTTTTGCTGTATGAAATTCCTTTAAGCACGGGATTTTTTTGAGGTCTTTTGGTATGGATTTGGTTCTGATTCAGTCAGATCTAAATCTAAGACGAATAAACAAAATTTGCACAATTCATCTAAAATATCTTCTTCCACCATATTTGCAGCTGGGAACCCACTCAAGCAATATTTCAAAGCAAGCTAAAGGTACACACTGCACACAAATATTATAGCAGCCATTTTTGCACGCTTTGGGTCATTGTGACCTGTTGCTGCATTGTTTCATCGCTAACCATGTTGAGAACAAAATCATTGCTTTCAGGTAGTTGTGCTGCAATACCTTCTTTAGACCTCAGAAAATAGCATATCTGCTATTTTCCCAAGCCTTGATACAATGTACTTTAAAAAGGTCCTAGCATTTATTTAATTGAAACTGCACTGTTCTGCAGACCTTACGAAGCACAAAAGCATAGCATTCATTAATACTAAAGGAAAGCAAAAAAGCGGAATTAAAGACTTCTACAAACAGCAGATTGGAAGTAATCTTACCCTTTGGATATATGAATCAGGAATTAGAGACCTTAAGATGCTCAAGTACTCATTCATCTGCTTCCTTCTATTCCGCTCCACTTGAATATGGGTCATCCTTTGGCTCTCTACTTCCTCGTTGTTCTTCAAAGCCTTGAGCCTTCTTCTCTTCCTTTTCTTCCCACCTTCTCCCTCGGTAAACATGGCTTCCAAAGAACGGGAACCAACCATGGATGCAGCTCCAGCATTCTTCAGCTCATCCTGTGTAGTAGTGTCACTCACACCATCCTCCGAGTTTGAATGAACATTATGACAACTACTCTCCCTACAGAAATTCTTCATCTCTGAAACACCCGTTATGCAGCTCTCCTGTTCCAAACCATGAACAAGCTTCATCTTTCTAACAGTATCGTGCAAAAGCTCATGGGCGTCTGGTTCATAGCACAAAAGCTTCTGAAAACCCCCATGCCAATTTGTCAGATCATTTAGGTCTGCATAGGACATGTTCATCGTCTCCTCCATCATCTCAATCTTGACTTTCCCCAAACTAAAAAGGCAGCTTCACTTCTGATTTGGGGACATTAAAGCAATTCTAGTCAAAACAACGAAATGATTAGGGAGGGGGTGGGAGGAATAATGACCTCTCAGTATGGCTGACCCGTATTCTGCTTCCCTACGAGTACACAGCCTTAAGGATGAAGTCAGCAAATGATGAACATGAAAAGATAAAACAGGGGTTGATTTTGATTGCCCTCAAACTTTCTGTTACTCCTGCGATGTCATATTGGCAGGGCAGTGCTAGAAAAGTACTTCAGTACTTGAGAAAAGTAAAGGCCAGGGAAATATTCGAATTGAGCATCTTGGTTTCCCTAGAAATTCAGGCCCACAACTAAAATAAAACAAAACCCTCCCATTCCTTCCGTTCCAAACATCACTATTACCAGACTGGCTTGTGCTTTTGGGCATCTCCCACCGGTTAAAAGGCGCGCATCATCCAGATTTTTCAAGCTGTACCGTTCGTCGGATCAAAATGTGATCGCCATTTCCCAATTCCGTCTGGGCCAAATTTCCGATGAAATCACTTTGACCGATGTTTCCAATGTTGACCGGTTAACACAGAATCGAAAATAAGTAGCCCAAAATAGAAATGGTTGAATCGCATTACAGTCACCGAAGTTTTTTTTGGGCTTTGCCCCTCAATACACTCAATGGCACAGATTTTTATATGAACACGGTCAAAAGAGCCATTAATCACTAGGGTTTTGAAATTATGGTCATTACCGATAAACCCAACTGTGTTATACTAAGTTCCAAATCAGAGTTGTTGCCAGAAGTACTGTAATGGATGTAGAATTGACATTGTAGGGCTTACCTGTTGTAAATGGGTCTCGAAATTTTATTAAAAGAAATCCAAACGTCAAACTTGTTGCGTACACTTCCCTAGAATACGGCGGCAAACCTCGTTGAAAACGTTGAAATGAGCTGAAAATGCTTCCCTCTTGGAATGCACAACATTGACCATTGCAAAGAAACATAGGATGCGTGCATCACAGGGCTAATTGAAAATGCTCAGGGAACTAAATACTAAATGGAGAGTTATTTCCAAGATTCACCTGAGAGTCTAGAAACTAGATCCAGTCCGATACCCAACATCCTCATTTCCGAGATTCATTATGATGCATCAATTCGATGAAGAAACTTTTTCCCTCCCTGGAATGCCACGACCATTCTTGCATGGGAAGAAACAAGGTAGTAAACTAATAATAAGTAGATTTTCAGAAATTAGAAATGGGTAATGTTGAAGTTTTGTAATACGTTTCGGAGAATGTGTAAATACATAGTTTTGGTGTTAAGTTTGACTCTAAACCTCCATCCATCCTCACTGATTCTCACCCACAGAAATTGCTATTTTTAATCCTTGTTCTTACCAAATATGCACTTCATTTATACCACTTACGAACCCTGATTTCTATACATTTACTTCTAATATCGAAATGTCAAAATCTTGTCCTGGTCATTTCTACGATGCTTGAAACCAATCTCTTCGATGGTGCAGATTTGACTCAATTATACAAATTTTCAAAATTCAAATGATCAACTCTCGGTCTTTCGTCATAGTCATTGTGATTCTTGGGGATTTTAGGAGAGGGGAAATGTATTAGAGGATTCAAAAAAGTTTATGATAAGACATTTGTTTTTAAATTCAATAATTTAATTTAACTTTGAAGTACAATTTTATTAAATTGTTTATATAATTATTCTATATTATAAAAATTATCTCACGACAAGTCTTTTGATGTTTCTATAAATATTTTCTAGTAGAGGACCTTCTAATTGAGCATCTTCTAATATTTGTTGGAGTATTTTTTTGAATTAATGTTCAATATATTTAATAATGTAGTACACTAGTAGTTGGTGACTTTTAAATTGTGATCTAAAAAACAATAAGTTATGTGATACCACTCTTTAGGTCTAAAAAGAAAAAAATTATGCGATACCACATTACTGGTCAAATAATTAAATGTGTCTTAATGCACAATATATTAATCTAATTTTTTAAGGAGCCTTTTTAGATGCCTCCATAAAAAAAGATGTTGATAAAAGCATTAGTTTTTATGGCGTGAATATGAAACCTTAGTAAGAAGCAAGGGATTTTCCCAATAAGGTACTCTATAAATAAATGGTAGTAGAATTTTGAGAGATGTAAAGTTAGGATGCTCAACTTTTGTCTATTTCCTCTTGATTCATATCTAATCATTTGTCATCATCCTAGAATCATTTACTATATTAGCACTTTAAGGAGTACTTGTAATATGAAAACTTTGATTGAAGCAAGGTAATGTTTGCATCAACAATATCATATAGAATATTGCATCAATTAATGTGTGCCTATATAGTACATACAGTCATCAAGAGCATGAAACTAGTTAGAAAAGGAGGTTGACCAAAAAAACTATACCCTAAAGTAATCTAGTAATTTTCTCAAAGTATATCTAAATACCATGAAGTCTTGATAATTATTAAGGAGCAAAATTACAATGCATAAAATAGAAAAAATATACACTATGCTAGATCAAAACCATGAATTAAAGATTAATTGCAAATACCTCTTGAGAGTTGTATGTCTTCTGTAGTTTCAAGCAATAAACACACCAAGGTTTCCTATTTTATTATTAAAAAACCAAAGTTTGTTTTGCAAAATAAAAGTATCTTCATCATGTTATTACACAATCTAAATAAATATATTCCTTTGAATTTATTTTCTTAGACAATTTTTTTTTTAGTTATCATTTAGCAATTGACAATTGCATGAATCTAGGTTAATTGTGCTTAATTGGAGTGCATTATGTGATATGCAAGGAAATGAGATCATATGTCAATGTCTCAAACAAAGATATCAAACCTACATAATATAATATTAGAACACAAATAGTTTCAACTACAATCTACATGGGAGAGTTGAACACATGCAGTTGTTCATTTGTTACAATGAAAGTGAGGTTTTATAGTGTGTGTTTGAGATCTTGAGTTAATGTTCGACAAATGATATAGCTTATCAATAATAATAAATTATGAAAAATATAGTAGATACAATAAGCTAGATCTAGATCAAAGATATGGAGAGGAACTCGGACTTGAAAAATAGAGCAAAAAGTGTTGGATGTATGGGTAATGGGAGTAATAAAATTAAGGTAGCACAAAAAATCCCTACATTAACCTTAAAAGGAGAATATGTAAAAACTTCCTCAAATCATTACAATAGTTACATGAACTTAATAGAACCAAACATAAATAGCATGCCACAATATAATGATTTACATGCAAAAAATCCTTCTAAGAGAAAAAAAAATGCACTCAAAGATGTCAAATAAATTATTCAAAAATCAACAAAACATTATAATATGCCTATCATAGGAGTATCACCAACTGGATATCTAAAGGTAATTCAATAATTATCAAAGTCATATACATTACCTCTATCTCATGTACATTTTTATATGTATGCATGTATATGTATGTATATCTATATGTATGTATGTATGTATGTATGTATGTTGTAAGAATTTGGTATAGCTCTGATACCATGTAAGAATTTTCCTTAGGAAAAAATTCATTCAAGAACTAAAAACTCAAACACAAGCACAACTGTAGACCAGAAAGGAGTATGATCAGAATATCAGTATGAATTCGATTCAATATGCATGAAAGTACACTAGGAGTGCCTGTATATAAAGGCCTTTGAGATGCATCTAGAATGCCTAAGAATTAGCTACATGATAAGTCATACAACTAGGCACATGTCCACCAGATATGGGTTATCCTTCATTAAGCACAGAAGTAAGTGTGATGATGAGAGGATAAGCCTACAAGGGTGTAACACGCAAATTTATGTTGTAGATAACATGTGCTAAAAAGGGAGTGTGAATAACTGTGTTGTCTACATGAAAACTCAGTGAATGATGCAAACTCCAATGTTGTAGACACCATGTGTTGAATTAGAGTTGCGTACTTCTATGTTGTCAACATGACAACTCAAAAAGGTGCGCAAACTCCTAAGTGTCTCACAAAATAAATAATAAAATAATGCATTAACCTAAGTAAACTTAAGTAAGTGTAAATAGTAAATACGTATTTACACCGACACCCCCCCTTAAGTGCAACTTAGGGGAATGCCCTTAAGCTTACGAAAAATAGAATGAAATGCATAATGGGTCCCGGCTACTAGGACATGTTAGGTACCCATGTACATAATGAAAATGCAATCTCTCATAAAGTGGAGAAAGAGGGAAACCCTCATGGGAAAAACCCTCCCCCAAAAAGAGAGATAAAAAGACAAGATGCATGGATGGATGGAGTAATAAAGACCCCCCCATTATGACATACATCAAGTATATACAATAGTGAAGAATGAGAAGAACAAGACCTCATAAGAGGAAAAAGTCCCCCCCTCATAAGAAAGAAGAGGAAGTGAGACAAGGTAGTCTCCCCCCCTAATGAAGAATGTTGACCAGTGATTGTTGCTCCAAGGAAGAAGTTGGTCCATGAGTACAAAATGATGTTCCTCCCCTTTGGAAGAAACAAAGGCAAAGGTACAATCCTAAAGATGTATGGTGGCTATGAAACCTATTGAAGTGTCCCTGTGTTGATGCTAGTGGTTGCCCCTTCCAACTGTGTTGAAAAGAACGAATGCAGATCTGGCAAGGATGTCTGTTGAATCTATCCCAATGAGCCATTTGTCTCCCCAACTAATAAAGAGACCTCCGACAGCTGTTGTTGATAAGGATCCACAATCATGCCAACCTATAAAGATTGATCATGTAGAGAATGGACATGAGGGTCAAAGTGAGCCCTCGCAACAACTGTAGAAGGATCATCTTCATCAAAGAGAAGATGTAAATCATCAAGGTTGTCTCCCAAATCTATAGTGTGTGACTCCACGAACAAACCTGCAATGTCTGTCATGTAGTCATCTTCTATAGCTAGAGCTAGAAGACAACACGTACCCTGTTGTGTTGGACCTTTCACTATGGAAATATAAGCATGTGGACTAGACTGATATCGTGAACTCTCACTACAACTGTCGATAGAACCCCATGTGTTTGAATCTGTTGAAGCATTATCATTGGTGTCACTATTAGTTTCCACAGTATATGAAGTGCAAAGAGGAGTAGAGGATAAGCTTGGTGAACTTTCCTCAAAGTATACATCCTTCTCCACAAAGATATCATGTGTCTCTTGATCCATAAGTCTATAAGCCTTCACATTGTCTTCATATCCAATGAAAGTACAAGGCCTAGGTGATGGTGCCTTGCATCCCATGGAAGATAGGTTTGCCCATGCTAAACAACCAAAGACTCTAAAGTGACTCACAACTAGTTTTCTGCCACACCATGCCTCAAAAGGAGTCTTCCCATCTAGGGCATTATGAGGAGACCTATTAAGTATGTGAGTAGCACTACTAATGGCTTCAACTTCAAGTGTAGGATCAAGAGACTTGGCTTTTATCATGCAACTTGTCATGGTCTTAAGAGTTCTAATCCTTAGTGCTGCAACATTTGTCTTGTGCAGACTGAATGCTAATGGATTCTAAATATCAATCCTCTCAAGTTTGCTAAAGTCTTTAAGTCTTCAGTCCACATATCTTCTTTTGTTATCCATCCATAGAACCTTGATGGTTTTCCTTGATTTCCATTCAAAATGACTCTTGAAGGCTTGAAGCTTATCCAACACTTCATTCTTATGATGAAGGAAGTAAATCCATGTGAATCGTGAAAAGTCATCAACAAAAGTAAGGATGTAGCGGCCTTGGCTAACTAATGTCGCTACAAAAGGACCTGCTAATACCATGTGAACCAATTGAAGAACAACGAGTGCTCTAAAAGACTTCCCTTTATCATACTTCTCCTCAAGATGCATATCCATAGTACATGATGAACACTCACCCTTAGAAAAGTTGATGTTAGGTAGACCTTTGACCATGTGTTTTGAGCAAAGTTGTTGAAGGTAGCGGAAGGCAATATGACCAAACCGCTCATGCCATAGGTTGATGTGTGAATTAGATTGAGTTATCAAGGATTGTGAAGGAGACTTAGTCACAAAGTGGGAGAAGGAATAAAGCCTCTTGTCATGATTGACTTTCCCCACTACAACCAATGAATCATCTCTAAGACTGCGCACCATCACTAAATCTAGAAGGAACTCAACTTTGTGACCATCTCCAAGGTGAGTGATTTGGTAAACTGAGAGGAGATTGGAACTAAGGTTTGGAATGTAGAGAACATCTTTGAATTCCCATTTCCACATGTCCTTTCCCTTCAACTTCCATTTTCGTATCATCTCCCACAAAGATGTGTGGGACCTGTAACTGCTTCAATGAAGAAAAGTCTCCCTTTGAAGAACCCATATGATAGGAGGCACCTGAGTCAAGTATCCATTCTGAAGAAGAACTTATATTTTTCATAAGTGCTTTCCATTTTCCCTTTGAAGAGGTTGGAGTTGAATCCTTGGAAGTACCTAGCACTTGAATTCTATTCTTCTTAAGTAGGTTTTCCAACTCATCAATTCTCTTAGTCTTGCAATGATGCTCATCATGATTTGGCTTTGTGCAATATGCAAAAATTAGTTTGTCCTTCTTTTCACTACTTCCCTTCTTTTTGGAAGAAGAATTGACTTGTTGTGAGGAGGATTATTGTGTCTCAGATTGTGATTTTTGCTTCCACTGCTTCTTCTTACTGTTGTTGCTAGAAGTTTTTCCTCCTTGACTTGATTGATTTTCATCACTAGCTACCAATAATTTGGCCTTTGATAATGTGAGAAGTCCCAAATCTATCAAGTAAGATTGTTCAACAATCAACATCTCTACAAATGCATCAAATGTAGGCTTCTAGTAAACACTTTCCATGGTTGACCTGTGAGTATTATAAGTTGAAACAAAGGAGGCATACTTTGAAGGTAGCCTCTTTAGGATGTGATGAATCAACTTGTCATCCTTCATGGGATTTCCACAATCTTTAAATAGTGCCCCATACTCATTGGCTTTGCTGATGTAATCTTGAATTGTGTCAAATTTCTTTGGATCCAAGAGAAGTAAATTGTCGTCAATCTAAAATCCCTTTTCCTCATCCACCTTACCATACAATGATTCAAGTTTGTCCCATGCAAGTTTGGATTCTATGAATTTGGCAATGTGGAAGAAGAGATCTCTATGCACACAACTCCTAATAATTCTTGAAGCCCGATTGTCTATGATTTTCTAATCAATGAGTTCTTTAGCATCAGTGGGTTAGAATCCAATCAATGAGTCCTTTTCCATTAATCTACTCCATACAATATCTTTTCATGTAGAATAATTGTGTGAAGTTAGAATTGGACATTTACGTGAACCCATGATGCAAAAAATAAAAAGAGCACACAAGAGAGACACAAAAACATAGTACACACCCCCTTTTCACTCAATCAAAAGACCACCCCCCCCCCCCTCCCCAAAAAAAAAAAAAAGCTTTTGGCACTTTATATGTAGTGTGTGTACAATAAGCCACTTGTCAAAATGTACAAAGTGGACTTTTAATTTTTCTTTTTACAACTACCTTTTGAGGCCTAAATCTATCACTAAGCACTATAGCTCAAATGTACAACAATTCTAAAAAGTAATCAAAGCATTACAATGCAAAAAAGCCCTAGTTTTGAAAGTGAGATTTTTGTCCACACAACCAAGAATCTGACTACATATTTGGAAAGTAGACAAAAAAAATGCACTTTCAAAAAAATTGGAACCTATTTTTGTGTCTAGATGAGCCCGTACAGAGCGTTTGAAGTTGAAAAATACAAGATTGCATAGGTATAGTCACCAAAAAAATGCAATTTCTAAAAAATCCTTGCACCAAAACAAGAAAATAACACCACCACTCAAAAGTTCATGAAATTCTACTCAATTTCAAAAAAAATTACACTTGAATTGGAGTCTGGATGACTAAGTTATGGGCTCGCAAAGTCAGGCTACCAAATCAAAAAGAAATCTAGAGAGGGGTTTGGTAGAAAAACTACTATCTTAAATTTGATGATCAAATGGTCATCGTTGTAGTTACAAAAGGCCTAGTTTTAACAATTAGATGGTCGTCAATTTTAACCTCATGTCTAGTTGACATCAGCAAAAAAAAATGTCAGGTAACATGGCAGATGACTAGGCATATAGATGGTATGGAATTTTGACACATGTCAAGAAGGTATATGTGGCAGGTACAGCTAGCGTGGGTCTATGTGGATGTTAAGTGGACTATCCTTATTGGTGGGTGACATCTGGAGGTAGACGTGGCAAAATCCATGTGTCTGCAGGATTTTGTTGACATGGACCACTGCATTGTGCAGGAGGATAGGCCACATGTTCTGTGTGGCAGAATACCAAAGGATGCTAGGGGTATAAATTTGTGGGCATTGGTAAATTTATGTGGTGCCAAAGTTCAAACACAGGCCAAATTCATGCTAAAATCCAACCATAGCCACTGGGAAGACCCTGTCATGGCTCTTATCGATGTCTCAGATTGTGTGTCGAAAAAGTTTCACGATATAGGGGTTGTGTGGCAAGAAAGTAGCTTACCACATGGTGGAAGCACTTAACATAGAAGTAGGCTAGAAATGAATCTTGCAGTGACCAGAATCTATGATTCCCATGCCGAAAGTCTGCTTAGTAGGTGCCGAGTTATTTTTGCAGTCATCTGGACTCCTATGAATAGTCCCACATTCATGGGGAGAGGGGTTCGCAGGTTAAATAAAAGGAAGAGCCCGCAATTTTTAAACAAACCAGCAAGGCTACCTATTGGGGTGCCCGCTAGGTGTGATACCCATTGGATTTTCTTGGCACTAGAAGTATGAGCGTCAATTTCTAGATGTGATTGCTAGGAATTTGAAATGTTAACTGCTGAAAATGGATGGAATATTTTGCAAAATAGTCCCTAAGCAGGGTTGGGGTGTGACTACACGATACCTGTGCAAAAAAAATCTCTGCAAGGGCACTAGGCCTAAAAAAATTTCAAAATTCTATTCAAAAAAAACATAGAAAATAAAATTATAGATCTGAAAAGAAAAAAAAATTAGATCTACAAAATGACCCTACCCAAATTGCAAATTGGGGCCTCTAGGTGCTGATTTGAAAAAAAAATTGCATCACGATCGACTTTGGCCTAGGGTAGCTGAATTTATAGCCAATTTGCACTGAATCGACATTCCAGATGCAATGGCAAGGTCTATTCTAGCTCTAGATGCTCCCAATTCTTGTGCTACTCCGAATTCGGGCCGAGATGTTGAAGCCACAATGATCTCAAATAGCTATGTGAAGAGAAAATCTCCTAGCTCTGATAGCATGTAAGAACTTGGTATAGCTCTAATACCATGTAAGAATTTTCCTTAGGAAAAAATTCACCCAAGAACTAAGAACTCAAACACAAGCACAATTGTAGACCAGAAAGGAGTATGATCAGAATATCAATATGAATTTGATTCAATATACATGAAAGTACACTAGGAGTGCTTGTATATAAAGGCCTCTAAGATGCATCTAGAATGCCTAAGAATCAGCTACATGATAAGTCATACAACTAGGTACATGTCCACCAGATATGGGTTATCCTCCATTAAGCACGGAAGTAAGTGCAATGATGAGAAGATAAGCCTACAAGGGTGTAACACACAAATTTATATTGTAGACAACATGTGTTAAAAAGGGAGTGTGAATAATTGTGTTGTCTACATGACAACTTAGTGAATGATGCAAACTCCAGTATTGTAGACACCATGTTTGTTAGAATCTGATAAGATTAATAACCTAGAAAACTAGTGCAAAGAATAAATATCTAAACTATGAATGCAAATGATACAAAATCAAAATAGCATCATAGAGTTAGTCTCCAAGAGAGTAATGCAAATGCTGGAAGAAAAATAGCATTAAGAGAATGCAAAAACAAGAGATGCAAATACAAGCCAGGTAGCATGCTTATATAGGCTCGGAAGAGGGAGGAGGTGGCAACACCAACCAATGAGGAGCAACCATCTATCGAACTAAAGATAGCAAAGTATCTTCCCAAGATAGCTAATGGATGCTCACATGTAGGAAGGTGACACCTCACAACCATTCACCTAATAAGACATGCTTTATTAACCTAAGCGAGATTATTAAAAGTGTAGGAAAAACCTAGCAAAATAGGAAAAATAAAAAATTACACTAACACCCCCCCCATAAGCGAAGCTTAGGTGGATGTAGAAATGGGTCCCGACAAGTCAAGCCTGATGAGGTACCCATGTACATAAAATTCCCCCAAAAGAGAGAGAAAAGAGACTCCCCAAAGAAAATCAGAACTCCAAGTGAGAGGAAGAGGCCCCCCCAAAAGATGAAGCATCCCGCACCTCCAGCAAAGCTTGCAAATTTTGTCCGATAGATCCACTTACATCGAACAAGTTTTCTTCCCTTAGGAAAAGGGACAAGATCCCAAGTGTGGTTCCTCATCAAGGAACTATACTCTTCCTGCATAGCTTTATCCCACTCAGAAATACCAGAAGCCTCATGAAAAGACTGTGGATTTGAGGTAGTAGCAATGAAGATATGTAGAGCATCCTGAAATTGTGAACGAATCTGCTTAGTGTCTGATGGATCCCCAACCCAATCACCTGCAAACTGCAAGGTCTGTCTAGCCCAAAGTGGACCAGAAGATGGAGAATCTAGAGGAGAATCATCAACCTATAAATGATGACTAGGAGAGGAAGGAGGTGAGTCCTCTGAATCACTCTCTGCATCAGAAGTGGAGGTAGAAGACTGTTCAAGTGAATTTGACCCATTAGAAGATCTATCATGTTTTCCAAGTGACTCCAATGTCAAAGTAGAAGGAAACCCTGTGACCATGCTCTGTTGGTTAAGTTGATGCAAGTAGTGGAAGTTAAGATGGCCAAACTGCTCATGCCATAATCTGCTCACATCATTAGAGTGAGTGATTGAAACAGTCAAAGGAGGATCAGGAACAAAGTGAGAAAACATATAGAGTCGTGACTGATGATCTGCTCTCCCAACTACAACTATAGAATCATTGTGCAACTCATGTATCTCCACTGAATCAGGATTGAACTCAACCCGCTTGCCTAAACCTATGTGAGTGATTTGGTGTACCGATAGGAGATTAGTTGACAATGAGGGTACAAAAGGAACATCATGGAATATGCCATCCCCCACATCAACAGACCCTCTCCCACACACCTCAACAACAGTGTTATCACCCATCAAAATAGAAGGCATAGTACATGGCTCCAAGGATGCAAGTTCTTCCTTAGATGAAGCCATGTGGTGTGAAGCACCCGAATCAAGAACCCAAGTGGATGGTGAGGAAGCAACTGCAAAAAGGGCCTTGCCCTTTCCTTTCCCCTTGTTGTTTTCTTTTTCCTTGTTAGACCCTTCATTAGAACTTTGTTTGATATACTCAGGAACACTGATATTATTCTTCTCAAGAATGTATGTCAAGTGATCAAGTTGTTTCTGCAAACATTTATGTTCATCATGACTAGGTCTTTCACAATAGGCACATTTGACCTTTTCTTTCTTAGGCTTATCGCCCTTGGAAGATGGTGTATCAATAGTTTCTTTTGAAGAAATTGATATCTGATCCTTCTTCTCCTCGCTATTCTTTTGTTTCTTATCCTTACTATTGTTGTTACTACTTTTTCCTTGTTGCTCTTTTGTGCCTTGTTTGGCAGCCAAGGCATGTGACTTAGAGGACGTAAGAGTGCCCATCTGGATTAGCTTCCCCTGTTCTCGAGTGAGATTGATAGCAAAATCATCTAAAGATGGCATGGTGAATTGAGTACCAAGTGCACCCTTAGTAGCATAGAAGGTAGAGACAAACACAAAATATTCTGAACTTAGCTTAGAGAGAATACTAAGAATCAGTTGTTCATCTTTCTTTTCAATTCCACATTGTTTTAACTACAGCCTTAGTGATTTCAATTTGGTGAAGAAATCTTGGATTGTGTTGAAATTGCTTGGACTCAAACTAATTAATTCATTTTCCAGCATATGACCCCTCATTGAATCTTGTGTGCCAAATAGTGTTTCTAGCTTTGTCCATACTTCATTTGGTGTATCCAAAGACTCAATGTGAAATAGCAAGTCAGGAGAAACAGACAAACACAATGTTCCAAATGCCTCATCACATTTGTTAAACCACTTAGGCTTATCTTCATCTTTAGCAAGTTCAGTTTCAAGTCCCATAGTTATCCTATTTAATCTAGCTTTCCTTAAGTGAATTATCATGCGTGATTTCCACTCAAAGTAATTGTATGGAGTTAGGATGGGCATTTTTTTTGATCCATGATGAAGGAATGCAAAGAAATGCTAAAAAGAAGAGAACCCAGCCACGACAATGCCCCCCCCTTTTTACTCAATCAAAGAACCCCCCCCCCCCAAAGAAATATGATTTGGCACTTTATTTTAGTGCATTTACAACTACCACTAGAAAGAGATACTTAGTGGTCTTGATTTGAATGCATTACAAACCCTCATGAAGAGCATATGCTAAAAGTGAAACTTGGGCACAATAATTAAGGAAACAAATAGACCATTGTGATCTACTCAAAAAATCATGCACTTTCAAAAAAATAATCGCCTCAATACGAGGTCGTATGAGAAAGTTATGATCCTCCAAAGTTTCCAAAACGAGAACTGTGCACAGTCACGGCTGAGAATCTGCAATTTTTGAAGAATTCATGCATGAAAATCAAAAAACAACTCCACTAGTGGATAGAGCACACAAAAAAGCCAAGTTCATAACAAGAATCATCAAAATTGGAGTCCGTATGAGCAAGAACGAGACATTTGAAAACTGCATTCAAATCTGCGACTGCCAACGGAGAGGGGTATGGCTATAGCTTTGCATGCTCGATTCTGAGAAATATACAGCTTGCATGCAAAATTTAAAAGATACCCAGATGGTTTTTCTTGCTGATGTACAGAAGATGTTGCTGTAGTGTAAATCAGACGCCTTTAACAGTAAAAAATGGCTCCAAAAATCAAAAAATGACCTCAGCAACCAAAATATGACATGAAAATGCTGGATCAGCTTCTTAAGTCCATCAATGGCATGCTGGAACCTGCAAAACTGATTGAAAACTCCAAATATGCAAGTTGGTTGTCAGATTTGAGATTGAAACCCCAGAGAAAAACTGTTTTTGTCAAAACTTTTCTGATTCTTAGGATCATCCAAAGATGCAAGAGAAGAGCATACTTCGTTTTTCAGAAAACTACAATAAATTTTATTTGCCCCCCCCCCCCGAATCTCTCAAATAAGGAAACTAAAATCTACTCTTGCACATAGAAAAGCTCTGATACCATGTTAGAATCTGATAAGATTAATAACCCAAAAAACTAGTGCAAAGAAAAAATATCTAAACTATGAATGCAAATGATACAAAATCAAAATAGCATCATAGAGTTAGTCTCCAAGAGAGTAATGCAAATGCTAAAAGCAAAATAGCATTAAGAGGATGCAAAAACAAGAGATGTAAATACAAGCCAGGTAGCATGCTTACATAGGCTTGGAAGAGGGAGGAGGTGGCAACACCAACCAATGAGGAGCAACCATCTATCGGACTAAAGATAGCAAAGTATCTTCCCAAGATAGCTAATGGATGCTCACATGTAGGAAGGTGACACCTCACAACCATTCACCTAATAAGACATGCTTTATTAACCTAAGCGAGATTATTAAAAGTGTAGGAAAAACCTAGCAAAATAGGAAAAATAAAAAATTACACTAACAATGTTTTGAATTAGAGTTGTGTACTTCTATGTTGTCAACATGACAACTCAAAAAGGTGCACAAACTCCTAAGTGTCTCACAAAATAAATAATATAATAATGTAATATAATAAAACAATGCATTAACCTAAGTAAACTTAAGTAAGTATAAATAATAAATATGTATTTACACCAACATATGTATGTATGAATGAATGAATGTATGTATGTATGTGATGTAATTCAAGGTAGGAGAATTCCCAAAGGAGATGTCCTAGCCCCTTGCAAATAACCACATAGCAAAAACACAATAATAATGCAAGATCTAATACCAAATCACAACTCTTTATTCATAAAATAATTATTTACATGCAATGTGTTAGGTTGTAAAGCCTTCCAAGTTATGGCCAAATACATAAGCAATTACAATACTAATTCTGCAAGATCCCTCAAGATTCAATCCCAACTCTAGCTAGTCCATATCCACACTCTGATAGAAACCTCCAAGGAAGATCTCAACTTGTGCTTGCAAGCCCACCAAGCAATCTTCTTGTTTTCTAAGTTACAGCTACTAGCTCTTCTCAAACTTTATCCAAGATCCAAGCGTAAATTGTCTCACATTTAGCACTATGTCCACACACTTTGGAAATCTTTTCTCAATCAGCTACTCCATCTTCCATGCTCTTTTCCAAGCTGGATGATAATCACAATCCTATTGTAAACTGCCTCAAATTCAACGCTCTATCCATAGACTCAAGAAAACTCAATCCTTTGCTTCCTCCTTCTCTCCAAGCTTCTACTAAGAAGAGATTAGCTTGAAGCTTGATTAGAAATGCTCATATGCCTTGCTTAAATAGACACTTACCACCCCAGATGTTACAAACACAACCAATGCGAGATAAAAGGTAAATGCAACTACCTTACAGAAAATACTTAATTCCCACCCAAATACAACTAAGCACCACCATGTAGCCCAACAAATATTAAATGCATGATTTAAGAAAATACCCACAAACTTCTATAATTCCACCTGCACACATCAATAAATGGAATGACAACCATTTTTATTTTTTTTTTCTATTTACGCCACCTATGCACCTTGAAAATAGAAATTCCTCTTTCTCCTCTTCTTTTTTAATTTTTTATATTTTTTGATTATTTTTCCTCTAATTTTTGCCACTTTCTCTCTCCTTTAGTTTTTTTTCTCTCTTCATTTTCTAATGCAAGATGCTACATCAAACTGCCCAAGTAGATAGAAAAGTGTATCCCACACTTTGATGCTAAAAGAAAGATCTACAATCATCTTCATCTTCACCAAAGTTTTCCACTCCAACTAGGACAAGAAAACCAATCTGCACATCATCCACATCTACATCACTCTATCAAACACTAGAATCTCAACCATCCAATCAACGTGCTCACTCCTAGGAACAAACTAAACATAATGCTTCATTAACAAACCCTCATCCACATCACCAACTAGTGAATTCACACCAGCAACAACAAACTCCATATCAATGGCAATATGGAGATCTCCATCAACACCATTCCAAACTCACAACACCAACGGTCTCATTGCTCACAACAAGATGCTCTACAACATACAAGTCACCAACAACAACAACTTGATCATTCATGACTAAGTGCTCTACAATATCCATGTCAGACTCAACCAATTGATCATGAAAACCAATCTCCATCCCAACATCCAAAAGGTTAGGAATATCCTCAGTAACAACCTCCAATTGTTTTGCAGGTTTTGTAACAAACTTCACAAGTTGATCAACAAAACCAATCTCCTTGACCTCAACCTTTCTATGCCATCTTCTCTCTCAAACAAGTCTTCTAATCAGCCAGACAACTCTCTTCTAGATTGATAGATTCTAACTCCACAAATCTCTATGAAACTCAACCATCCCTTCCTTAACTCGATTAGCCAAAATAGCTTCAAATCGAGTAGACATCTCTAAAAATCTCTTCTCCACCACATCAAGAAGATTCACAATCACCTTAGGGTCCAATCCTCTTAGACCCATCTTCCAAGATCTTTGTAAACCCTTTGTAATTAATCACCAACAGATCAATCTTCCCGAATAACATCAACCTTCCATCTTCGCAACCATAAATCCATATGCATGTCCTCCCAAGGTCTTGGTGCTAACTACCTCAACTTTGGAAATTTGTCTACACACTCAAGGAATAACCTTCTCCCTAATACCACTTGATGTAGTGCAAGATAGGAGAATCCCCAAAGGAGATGTCCTAGCCCCCAGTAAATAACCACGTAGTAGAAACACAATAACAATGAAATATCTAATACCAAATCACAACTCTTTATTTATAAATTAACTGTTTACATGCAATGTTTTGGGCTGTAAGGCCTTCCAGGTTACAACCAATTACATAAGTAATTACAATAGTAATTCTGCAAGATCCTTTAAGATCGAATCCCAACTCTAGCTAGTGCAAATCCACACTCTCATAGAAACCTCCAAGGAAGATCTCAACTTGTGTTCTCAAGCCCACCAATAAATCTCCCTATTTTCCAAGTTGTGGCTACTAGATCTTCTCAAACTTTATCCAAGATCCAAATGTAAGCTGCCTCATATTGGATACTTTGTCCACACACTATGGAAATCTTATCTCACTCAGCTACTCCATCTTCCATGCTCTTCTCCAAGCTGGATGATAATCACAATCCTATTGTAAACTACCTCACATTTGGCACTCTATCCATAGACTTAGGAAAACTCACTCCTCTACTTCCTCCTTCTCTCCATGCTTCTACTAAGAAGAGATCACCTTGAAGCTTGATTAGAAATGCTCATATGCCTTTCTTAAATAGGCACTTACCACCCAAGATGTTACAAACATAACCAATGTGGGATAAAAGGTAAATGCAACTACCTTATAGAAAATACTTAATTCCCACCCAAATACAACTAAGCACTACCATGTGGCCCAACAAATATTAAATGCATGATTTAAGGAAATGTCCAAAAACTTCTAGAATTCCACCTACATCCCTTGATAAAATGGAATGACAACCATTTTTATTTATTTTTCTATTTACGCCACCTATGCACCTTGAAAATAGAAATTTCTCTTTTCTCTTTTTTTCTATTTTTATTATTTTTCCTCTAATATTTTTCACTTTCTGTCTCCTCTAGTTTTTTCTCTCTATTTTATAATGAAAAATGCTCCTGCATCAGTATGTTTATATGTATGTATCTATGTATCTATGTACATGTATGTATGTATGTAGGCATAACTGATTAATGTTGCTAATTGGACAATGGAGCTTATTGAAATAATGTTGATGATGATATGGTACAAATTGGAACATGATTTAATGATAGGATAATCAATTATATTATTGTCATTAATGTCAAATTATTTGACCATGTGTTTTGACTTGTTACCCTATTCATGAAAAGAAAGAGTAAGTTATTGAATGATTTAAGTTTTTTAATCATACAAAAATGTTAAATTGTGACGACTATAGATGCTAACTCTATGATAGCACCTATTTATGTCAACATTTGAGTAAGTTATGGATACATGAATCTAATTTGGTATCAATTAAGATAGTCAACAAGGAACAGTTGAATGATTTGAATGTCTCTTAATGTATGTAAAGGAATCAATTGATTAAAATATGGTTAAGATAGTACTTTATAATGAGTAAAGATGATTTGATCAGTTGGAAGTGATGCAAATAGGAAAAGTTAAACATGTACACTAGACAGTGGATAGGTAAAACTAAGGTCTTATTGGTAAAATAAGGTCTTATTAGTAAACTAAGTGTTAGATCACAAGTAGTCACTGACATGATTGACCAAAAAAATGGTATCAAGAGAACTCAAGCAATGAAGTGTTGTCATTGATTGGTAATTGGTTAACAAGAAGATTGAAGTGTTTCAAATGAAACCACTAGTA
Source organism: Cupressus sempervirens (assembly GCA_028749045.1). Classification (NCBI taxonomy): domain Eukaryota; kingdom Viridiplantae; phylum Streptophyta; class Pinopsida; order Cupressales; family Cupressaceae; genus Cupressus; species Cupressus sempervirens. The sequence goes on from CM053786.1 coordinate 771,265,993, forward strand.
AACTAGCATACTAGTCTCGATAAAAGAAAAGAATATGACAATGCTATGATAGGTAGATAGATGTCAAAGTTTGATGGTTGCAACCTAGTTTTCATTGAGGTGACAAAACCAACACAAGGTCTAAAAGTGATGTGACATGCATGCACAATGAAGCGGCAAATGCGAAAAAATTACATAGGGACTTAGGTCTATAAGTATACTTGCATATGGATAAGCATACCTACATGAATAGGCACATATACTTAAGTAGTTATATGTGTTTTGTGACTATGCTTGTTATATATTTCAAATTTTGAATGTGATAATTTGAGCAGGTTAATTTTAGGGTTTTCTACCAATGGAATGGATAGGGGATATAAGTTCACTCAGGCTTCATTTTGAAGAGTTTTTTCTTGTAGTTATGATTTAGAAGAGATCTATTGAAAGTAGACTAGAATAGAGGAACAATATACTAACCACAAACTAGTGCTCAAGGAGTGAACAGTCATGGTGAACAAAGAATGTTCATTGGATTAAAACAGAACAAAGGAAGAATATTAGAGCATCTTCTTGGAGAATCTTAGAGGAACTACAAGAAAAGTTGTATCATATCTTTAGATCTAATGTCCAATTTTCTTTCTTATCATTGCAACTATTGTAATCCTTTGATAGTGAAGACTTGTAATAAGTCTTTGAAATCCTTTAACCAGGTATCTCTCAAAAAGAGATCAAAATTCTTTATTAAAGTAGCCTTAGCAAGTTATTATAATCCTACTAGATTATGGCAATTTCTAATAAGATGATTTCTCAAAAGGAATAGATTTAACCCTTTAACAGGGCACCCTTTTACTTATAAGGAAAGGCTAATGGATATTTTACTCCCACCATGGTTTTCACCATCACACTAGAGGTTTCCATATAAAAATATTTATGTCATTGATGTATTTACATCCTTGTGTAATAATGTATGGTTTTACTACACTGCTTTTGTCATTTCCTTGATTGTAAAAGATTTAGTAACAACGTGCATATTTAAACTAGCTACATTAACTAGTAGAACTTGTAGAATTAAATGTACTAATTTACAAACTGCCCCACACCACCCACCCACCCCCCCCCCCCCCTTAGTATCAGTTGGGACCAACAATTGTATCAAATCCCATACCCTAATTGGTGTAAGCTTGATAGCTTGAGAAAAGACTAAATGGTAGACATGAAGTACAAGAAACAACTTGACAAAGCTCTAGACACTATTGAAGTATAAAAGGCAAGTTGAGAGAATCTCTAGTAAAAATAAAGAGGTTGGTGAAGAAGTTGGGATAAATTCAAGAGCTTATAGAAACCCTTGAAGAGAAAAGTGGCTCTAAAGGATCAAAGGAAATAATCTCTAAACTCGTGACTAAGAATGAGAAGTTAAACAGAAGGATCAAGGTAATGAAGAAGAAGAAAGAAGATACAATTGTAAGGATTAGAAAGGTATAAGATGAAAAGGGAAACATTATCCTAGCAATAGATCAAGCCTATGAGGAAATTAGAATGGCTTAGGAAGAAAAGAAATGACATGAAGATTTTCATAAAAGAAAGAGAAGATGAGATATCCCTTATGGAAGAAAAAAATTGATACATTGCACAAGAAAATAGTGTCCTACAAGAGCATTGTTATGACAAAATTGAACAGGTAGAAGTTTTAAATGAAGAAACCAAACAACTAGGAGAAAAATTTCATCAATGATGGATGAACTTAAGAACATCAAAGAAGAAAATGAAAAGCTAAGGAAGACCACAGACACAATTGGTCTAGGATTCAAAGGAATCAACACAACTGAGAAAGGAGAGTCTTCAAGAACAAAAAACACAAACACCACAAAGAACAAAGGATAGCAAAGAAAGGTATTTCATTAAACAAACCTACTTGTTTTTTTTAAGATAAAAAGGACACAAGTCAAATTTTAATTAGCACAAGAAAATTGTAACCAGTACTAACAATGCCTATAGATGCTACTACAATATATGTCATGAGTATAGACATAATGCACATGAGTATAGAGATCTTGAAAATGTGCAAGAGTACAAGGTTTTTACTACCATTACAAGATGTATGGTCATAGAGCCAAAGACTATAGATCAAAAGCCTGATCATATCAGTCATCTCCAAAATGTTAGAAACTACAATTAGAACAATTGTTATATTGTCATTGATTACAAATCTACTGATGAGACATATCAAGCTAGCTTATCTAAATGTCATAAATACTTGATTGATGAAGAGGATTTGAGAAGTTGCTCATAACAAAAGTACCTAGAGGAAAGGTTGAGTTATGAAAAGGAAGTTACAATGGACATTTAATTAGTTAGACTTTGATAAGACAAAGTGATTTTTTATATCATGTTGATTTTCAAGTTTTTACAATACAAGTCAAGATATATGACTTATGTAAAGATTTATTGAGCAAGAGAATAAAAGATCAAAGAATTTTGATGTTGTTCATGTTGAGTGATGCTAGTGTTGACCAAGCTTGAGTACAAGAAAAAGTAATTTCAGTGTTGATGAAGCATTAGTATCAATCGAGTGATAGTTGATGTTGATCTCTACAGTAACTAAGCAATTCAATGATGACTGAGTGTTAGAACTTAGTGATGACCAAGTATCATAACTTAGTGATGATTGAGTGTTAGAACTTAGTGATGGTTGAGTAATAGTATTTTGAATATGTATGAGGAATTGTGATTTCTAACCGACTCAGTTGATGTCTTGGGATATGGAAAACATGTTGAAGATAAGATTGATGAGTTAGATCATTTAATACAAGGAGAGGATTAGGTATCATATCTAATGAATGAATTCAATGAGAAGTTTCTACAAAAGAAGGAAGATGGACAGAAATAATGAACCTGATGAATTGAATCAAAAACCCTAAGATCTATAACGATCATGAAAATAGAAAAGGACCATAATTACCTATTTAAGGAGGTGCAAAGCTGAATTTTTAAGTATGCACAGGAAGGGATCAAAAGAGCGCGAGTGAAATATGTGCAGAAGAGAAAAAAGCAAGTAATTTGTGTGTGTTTCCAGTAAGAGGAGACAAAGATGTTGGTCTTGATAAGTGAATCTAAGTAGAAGGATTAAGTTTTTATGAAGAGAAGGATGAATGCTTGAAGGGTTTCCAAGCGAAGCAAAGATAGAAGTGCCAAGGAAATACTTATCAAAGAATCAACGCATGAAGTGAATAATGATCTTAAACTACAAAGTGATTTGTAATCATATACATCAAACCCTACTATTTTCTTTCTAATTATTGTAAATAGTTTGTATTGAAATCATTTTAGCAAAGGTTGACCTAACAATCATTGAAGGACTTAACAGTCTATGTAAATCCTTTAGCAAGGTGACATTTTAATGGAATGATTAAAGTCCTCTGAGAAGGCCACTCCTAATAGGGTGATTAAATCCTCTAACTAGGTCATATTTAATAGTGTGTATTGTAACCTTTAATATTGTTGGCTCCTAACAGGGATCACTTTAAAAGAGTGAAAAAATGATGACGTGTTACTGGTGGATTTTCCCAAATAGGGTTTCCACGTTAAATCCTAGTGTCAAACTTGTGTTGAATTTTTTATGGTGTTTTACATTTACATGTTTACATTCAGCAAGTTTGTTGTATTAGGAAAGTGAACTACTAGTTAATTTTGTTTATCACTATTCAGGACAGACAGAGCTAGAACAAGATAAGCACAATAGAAAATGTTTGATGTTTGATTGTTCAAATGGTACTTATGGAACTTGAGTAACTAATTTACCCCCCACCCTCTCATTTTTTCTAAACATTCTAATAATTGGTATCAGAGCTCTAGTACTTATAAGAGATTTTTGAAGCTACTTAAAGCTAAAGATCATGACTCAGAAAAGAGAGGTACCAAAGCTTAACAAGGAGAACTTTCCTACATGGAAAACATTGATGAGGCTACATATATCTAGTATTAGTGATGATGCTATAAACTTTGTGGACAATGAATATGTGAAGATAATTGTTGTTCCTCTAATTGCCCAATAGCTGAAAGAAAATCAAGAACACAATCAGGCCTTTAGCCCTAATATATGTCAAGTTTGATGATATAAAAGAATGTGATAGTGCAAAGAAGATGTGGGACAAACTGAAGACCATATATGGAGAAGATGACAATGTCCTAAGAGCCTAATCAAAGAGCCTAAGAGGTAAATTTTATGAAATGAGAATGACAGAAGGTGAGAACATAGCACAATGTTGTACAAGAGTCAAGGAAGTAGTCAATGCTATTTGAGGTGCACATGGAGAAATCAAAGATGAAACAATGATAAGAAAGGTATTGAGAACTCAACTTCCTATAAATGCCATTAGGGTTTCTACAATAAAAGAGTTGAGATGCACTTGAGGTAACACTTTGACTTTAGAAGGTGTAATTGGTAGACTTATTTCTTTTGAGATGTATAATTTTGATAACTACAAACCTTCTACTATTGAATCTTATTTTAAGTCACAACTGGTTCTTAGCAAAAGAAAAGGAAAACATGTGAAGAGTGGCAGTTATTCTTTTGATGATGATCTTGATGAACTTGAAGCACTCATTACAAAAATATTTGGAAGAGCCAGAGGCAAATACAAAGATAAATGACTCATTATTCATTTCTCATGTAGCAAGGTTGACCATTTAGCTATAAGATGTCCTGACATAGAAGACAAGGATGAGAAAAAGGAAAGTAAGTACAAAGGAAGAAGAGATAGCCAAGATTGCAAGAAGAACAAGGATGATAAAGGTAAGAAATATTGTTATATTGTTGAAGAAGAAACTGACACTAAATGTGAAAGTAATAATGATGAAGTTGTCTATGTTGCTATGAAAGAAGATTCTGATGAAGATGAGAAAATTGCTTTAATTTCATATGTAAACAAAAGTGATAGATGAATAATTGATAGTGGTTTCTCTAATCATATGACTAGTGATATAAAAAAAATGAGGATATTGGACCATACAAAGGTGGATGTGTTAAATTTTTTAGTGATATTCCATGTGTTGTGAAAGGTAAAGGAACTATTCAATTGACTAACAAGATCAAGTGTGACAATTTTTACTGGGTGGAAGGACTTAGCTATAATCTATTCAGTGTTTTACAGTTTAAAAATTAGGATATGGAGGTGAATTCCATCGTAGAAAGGCCAAGATATATGATGTTGATGGTAAGCTGATTGGAAGTGGTGATCAGACAAGAGGTGACTTGTTCTATCTAGATTTTCTAATGAGACATGTTTGTTTGCACAACAAGAAGATGTTTAGGTATAACACACAAGTTTATGTCATGTGAATGTTGACAATTTGATAAATATTAGTAAGATGAAGAAAGTAGAGGTTTCCTAAAATAAAGAAGCTTGACAATGCTATGTGTAAACTATATCAATTGGGAAAAAATGAAAAAGTCTAGTTTCAAGAGAAAACCATACGCATCTACTGATATTTTGGAATTGGTTCATACTAATATTTTTTGACCTATTAATGTTCAAAGTTATTGTGGAGATAACTATTTCATTCTATTTTTTGATGACTATTCTAGGATGATGACTTTGATGTTTCTTGAAGCTATCATATGCCTTTCAATTATTTAAGTGGTATTTGGTCAGAGTTGAAAAAGAAATATGGAAGAGTTTGAAGTGTTTGAGATCTGATACAGATGGTGAATTCATTTCTAATAAGTTAAACACATTATGTAATGGCAGAGGAATTACAATACAAATGCCAGCACCAAGGACCCCTTTTGAGAATGGAATAGCTAAAAGGAGAAATAGATCAATAATGGACTATGTAGGAACATTGATGATGGAGAAGAATGTATCTCAAAAATATTGGAGAGAAGCTATTAGTATTGTTGTCTATACCTTAAAAAGAGTACAATTGTTGGATACAATTGATTAATTGTGTGTTGTCTTTGATGTTACACAAATTTCATATCAATTGACAAATAATGCTTATTGAGCTCACTTGGTCAATGAAGATAGTTTTCCTTGTCTATCGAGTGTTCACAGGTTTACTCTGAACAGATGATAGTGTCTACTGAGCTCACTCGAGCATCAAAAAATTGAGGCAGAAAAAGAGTGTTAACCGAGCTCACTTGGTTAATGAAGGGAAAGTTGAACAGAGTCAGTGTTAACTAAGTTCACTCAGTTACCAAAGGATTTTTGCAAGTTTGTAGTGATAACCAAGCTTCTATTGGTTAACATAAAGAATCGTTCCAAATTTAGTTTCTACCGAGTAGGGTCGGCTTACAAAGGTTTTTTCTTATTTTGGCATATGAAGTTTAATTGTAATTTGAATTTGGGCTGACTTAACAATCTGGAAGGTATAAATAAAAGGTCAAGTTGAGACTTTTAGTGTGTGTTGATTAAATTGAAAAGAAAAGAGAGGGAGTGAACTTGAAGGATAAGAAGGTATCCTTATGGAGCAAAAAAGTAATATTCCGTCAGGAAGGATCAAATTTAAACACAAAAGAGATCTGGATTCAGCAATTCAGTTGCATCACAATCAAGTCATTTCATTGTTACTCTCTAACCATTGTAGCAGTGATCTAAAATCTCTTAATAGAGTTGGTTTAACAGCCAGTTGTAAATCGTCTAACAAGGTGGAAATTCCATTGAATTGTTTTAAGACCTCTTGTAAGGCCACTCCTAGTAGGGTGATTAAATCCTCTAATAGGGTCACACCTAATAGTATATTTTTTAACCTTTAACAGGGTTGGCTCCTAATAGGGCTCACTTTAGAAGAGTGAAAAATAGTAACTAGTTACATTGGTGGTTTTTCTCAAATTGAGTTTCCATGTTAAATCCTAGTATCTCATGTGTTCATGTTATTTCTCTTATGCTTGCAAGTTAATTCCTAATAATGTTTTTAAGATCTGCTAAAACTAATTCACTCTGCATTTACTGAGTTATAGCTATTTATGTTTGTTTACTGAGTATTAGTAGTAATTAGTTTTCTTAGTCTAAATTTTATTGTTGACATCTAAGGGATCTAGGATTTATTTTACTAGTAATTGATTCACCCTCACCTCAGTTACTTCTTCTGTATTTCCAACAATTGGTATCAGAGCTTTTGGTGCTTGCAAGAAAGGTTTCAAGGACCTAAGCTAAAGATCAGGATGTCTTACAAGAGAGAGAGATTCCAAAGCTAAATAGACACAACTTTTCAACATGGTAGGGACTCATGAGAGTTCATCTAGCCACCATTAGTGATTCAGACTACAAATATCTTGATGAAGAATACAAAACTCCTACTGGTACTTTATTTGTTGGAGATCTTGCTGAGAAAAAGAACCATAACATCATGATGCTTGATATTGTATCTGCTCTCAGCTATGATGAATTTGATGAGATCAAAGACTGTAAAACTAATTTTGATATGTGGAATAAGCTAAAGGATATCTATGGTGGTAATGAAAATGTAAGGAGAGCCAAAGTAGAGAGCCTTAGAGGATAGTTTGATCAAATAAGAATGAGAAATCAGAGCTTTTGGAGGAGAAATCAAGGAAGAGATTGTTGTAAGTAACATTCTTAGAACCTTGCTTCCTATCTATGTAATTAGAGTATCTTCTATTCAAGAAAAGAGGTGTGATCCAAATCACAAGTTAAGTTTGGACGCCCTAGTATGAAGATTGATAGCTTTTGAGCTAGACAACGTTGACAATTATGTTCCAACTTCCAAAAATGTTGAGCCTGCATGTGAAGTTAAATTTTGACTCAAAGAAAAAGGTAAGAAAATAAAGGACAATTAGTCAGAAAGTGAAGAGGAAACAGAGGAAAGTTCTAATAGTGATCTTGAAGTTGTTGAAGCTTTACTTGCAAAGAAATATTCTAGAGGTAGAGGAAAGTACAAAGGTAAATTTCCTTTAATCTACTTTTCATGTGAAGAAATTGGTCATATTGCTACCAGGTGTCCAAATAGAGAAAGAAAGGATGAGAAGAAGAGCCACAAGTACAAAGGCAAGAAGGAATCCAAAAGTCACAAATCCTTCAAAGACAAAGGTAAGAAGACTTGTTTTATGGTTAAAGATTCTAATAATAGTGAAGATGAAATAGTGTACATTGATGTAAAAGATGAATTTGATGAAGAAGAAGATAAGATGGCACTTATCTCTCATGTTAGTAAAAATGACACATGGATCAAAGATAGTGGATGTTCACATCATATGACTAGAGAAAAAAAAAATTGAACACTTTGAACACTATGATGGAGGTAGTATAAGATTTGGAAACAGTGAACCTTGTTGCATAAAAGGGAAAGGTCGCATCTCATTAACTAATGAACTTGTCTGTGACAATGCCTATTGGGTTGAAGGACTAAAACATAACCTACTAAGTGTGGCATAGCTAATCAACATTGGATTCAAGGTAGAATTCATGCATGGCAAGGCAAGACTCCTGGATGAAAAAGGGAATCTAATTGGATCAGGAAAACAAACAAGAGGTAGCCTATTTTATCTTGATCTTGGTGATTTCTCATGTTTTATTGCTCAAATGGAAGAAAGTTGGTTATGGGATAGAAGCCTATGTTATGTAAACTTTGATAATATGGTTAAGATAAGAAAATTCAAAAAAGTAAGAGGTAGCCATAGTTTGAAGAAACCAAATGTTGGTTTATGCAAAAATTGTTAGATTGGCAAAATGGGAAAGACTACTTTTAAGAGCAAAACCTATCAATCTAAAGATGTCTTGAAAATTGTGCATACTAACTTATGTGGACCTATTGGAATAGAAAGTTATAGCGGAGAAAACTTCTTTACTATTTTTTTTGATGACTACTCTAGAATGAAGTTCGTTATGTATCTTAGAGAAAAGTCAGAAGCATTTGAGAAATTCAAATGGTATCTGGCAAGAGTAGAAAAAGAAATAGGAGAAAGATTGAAATGCTTAAGATCAGACAAAGGTGGTGAATTCATCTCCAATAAATTCAATAATTTTTGGATTGAAAGAGGAATCAAAAAGCAAGTATTAGCCCCTGGCACTCTTGAGCGGAATGGAATAGCTAAAAGAAGAAATAGATCCATCATGGATTGTGCAAGGACTCTAATGATTGAAAATAATGTTGCTATCAAATACTAGAAAGAAGCCATCAACACTGCAATTCATACTTTGAACCAAGTACAGTTGAAGAAGAAATCAGATAAAACTTCCTATGAACTATGGTATGGCTACAAACCCAATGTAAGTTACTAAAAGTATTTGGCAGTAAATGTTATATCTTGAAAGAGTCTAGAAAAGGCAAGTTTGATGTGAAAGGTGATGAAGGTATATTCTTAGGATATTCTTGCAAAAGTAAGGCATATAAATGTTTAAATTTTTCTACTCATAAAATCATAGAAAGTGCACATGTGAGACTTGATGAGTTTGTAGAAAAGATTGAGGAAGAAAGCAAAAAGGAACTAGACGATTACAAAACATATGTTCTTCAAACCTAGTACATTACCAGGCATATCTAATAATAAGGAGACTTCACCTCCTGAGTCTTCCATAGCTACCTAGTTGTAAGAAGTACAAACTAAGTCACAAGGACCTAAGTCACATTTTGAAGCTACCAAGTCAATGCCTACTGAGTTTGAATGACCTGAGCCTGAAGTTGAAATTCAAAATGAAGACAGTGCAATTCATTCAAAAGGAAAAGAAACTGCATTGGCCAAGTATGTCAAAACTTCATTGTGCTATGACATGTTGTGTTGGCATCAATGCCAAAGAGGGAGATTGTTAGATACACTTGATAAATTGTGTGTTGTCTTTGATGTTACACAAATGTCATATCAATTGACAGACAGTGCTTACCAAGCTCACTTGATCAGTGAAGATAGTTTTCCTTGTCTACCGAGCATTCACAGGTTTACTCTGAATAGATGATAGTGTCTACCGAGCTCACAGTGGCATCAAAGGAATTGAGGCAGAAAAAGAGTGTTAACCGAGCTCACTTGGTTAACGAAGAGAAAGTTAAATAGAGTCAGTGTTAACCGAGTTCACTCAGTTACCAAAGGATTTCTGCAAGTTCGTAGTGATAATCGAGTTTTCGTTGATTAACACAAAGAATCATTCCAAAGTTAGTTTCTATCGAGTAGGGTCGGCTTATGAAGGATTTTTCTTATTTTATAATATGAAGCTTAATTACTTTATGTATTGATTCTAGCCAACTATGATGATAAATATTGGTTATTGTAATTTGAATTTGGGCCAACTTGACAATCTAGAAGGTATAAATAAAAGGTCAAGTGAAGACTTCTAGTGTGTGTGCAAGTGTGGTGATTGAATTGAAAAGAAAAGAGAGGGAGCAAACTTGAAGGATAAGCAAGTATCCTTGTGGAGAAACAAAGTAATATTCGATCAAGAAGGATCAAGTTTGAACATAAAAGAGATCTGGATTCAACAATTCAGTTGCATCACAATCAGGGCATTTCATTGTTACTCTCTAACCATTGTAGCAGTGATCTAAAATCTCTTAATAGAGTTGGTTTAACAGCTAGTTGTAAATCCTCTAACAAAGTGGCAATTCCATTGAATTATTTTAAGACCTCTTGCAAGGCCACTCCTAGCAGGGTGATTAAATCCTTATGTCTCATGTGTTCATGTTATTTCTCTTATGCTTGCAAGTTAATTCCTAATAATGTTTTTAAGATCTACTAAAAGTAATTCACTCTACATTTACGGAGTTACAATAATTTCTGTTTGTTTACTGAGCATCAACAACAATCAATTTTCTCAGTCTAAATTTTATTGTTGACATCTAATGGATCTAAGATTTCTTTTAGTAGTAACTGATTCACCCCCTCCCCCCCCTCGTAGTTACTCCTTTTGTATTTCCAACATGTCAGCACCAAGGACCCCTCTTGAGAACGGAATAGCTAAAAGGAGAAATAGATCAATAATGGACTATGCAAGAACATTGATGATGGAGAAGATTACATCTCAAAAAATTTGGAGAGAAGCTATTAGTATTGTTGTCTATACCTTAAAAAGAGTACAAGTCAAGAAAGGTACATCAAATGCTACACCTTTTAAACTATGGTATGGATATGCTCCTAATGTGAAATATTTTAAAATATTTCAAAGAAAATTTCATATATTCAAAGATAATAGGAATAGATAACTTCATGCAAAGAGTGATCAAGGTATATTCCTAGGATACTACACCAAGTGTAAAGCTTACAAGTGTTTAAACTCTAACACTAACAAAGTTGTAGAAAGTGAAAATGTGAAATTTGATGAATTTGGAGAAAGAAATGATGTTGAACGTAAGGAAGAAACTAAAGATTATAGTACATTCATCTATGTGGATGATGGTGCTCCCAACACTCATAATAAACAAGAAAACCAAGTTGCAATTTCCCAGAAGACAGGAAATGATCAAGTGCAACAACAAATTATCAAATAGTAGATAGTGGGTGTCAAGCAATAGGAAGAAGATGTTGAGTCATAAATAGGCGATGTTGACCATTAGATAGATAATGTTGAGCATGTAAAATCTAAACTTGTACTTGAACAACAGAGAATTAATGAGCCTGAGATTATTTTTCAAGATGAACCTATTGAAGAAGAAAGAAGGAGACAACATGTGCTAGCCAAATATGTAAGACGACATCAGAAACCTAAAAAAAATCATTGGGGATGTAGAAAATGGTGTTATGACAAGAAAAAGACTTAGAGATGACACATGCTTTCTTTTTGAAGTTGAACCCAAATTAGTGAAGGATGCTCTAGACAATGAAGATTGGATCCAAGCAATGAATGAAGAAATTGGACAAACTAAGAAGAATAAAACCTAGACCCTAGTACCAAGACCAAAAGACAAAAATGTAATTGAAAGAAAATGCATTCTTAGGAATAAGTTGAATGAGAAAGGATTAGTATACAAAGGATATGCTCAAGAGCAAGGAGTTGACTATGGAGAAACTTTGCTCCTATGGCAAGACTAAAAGGAGTTAGAACTCTGCTTGCATATTCAACGTACAACAATTTCAAGGTATATCATATGGATGTCAGATTTGCATTTTTAAATGGTATACTTGAGGAATTAGCATACATTAAACGACTTGAAGGATTTGTGGACCAAAACAAGAATAATATGGTATGTAAACTAAGCAAAGATCTATATGGATTGAAAAAATCCCCAAGAGCATGGTATGAAAGACTTCATAATTGCTTAGTGAAGATTGGTTTTGAAAGGACAAATGATAACAATAATCTATACTTAAAGACTAGTAAGAACAATGAAGTATTGTTATCTAAATTTTTTGTTGATGACATTTTACTTGGAGGAAAAGAAGCATTATTCAAATCATTTTCTGATGAAATGAAGAAGGAATTTTAAATGTCAATGTTTGGTGAAATCAAAAAATTTGTGGGATTGCAAGTATGTCAAATGAAGTTTGGGATTTTCATTACTCAATCTAAATATATCAAGGAGATACTAGAAACTTTTAGAATGGAAGAATCAAGACTAGTGAGGACACCTATGTCTACTAACATAAGTTATCTAAAAGTGATGAATATGATGATGTGAACCAAACACTATACAGATTAATGATTGGAAAACTACAATATGTTGTTCACATTAGATCTGATATTGCATTAGTAGTTGGGATAGTTGCTATATTTTCAGCAAATCCTTTGGAGAATCATATGATGACACTGAAATGGATATTGAGATATATGAAAGGTACAAAATACTATGGATTGTATTACAAGAGAAGTGATAGATTTGAACTGAATATATTCATTGACTCTGACTAGGCAGGAATATTGATGACAGAAAAAACACTAGTGGAGTTGCATTCTTTCTAGGAAAGATATTGGTGTCATGGACAACCAAGAAACATAACTATATTTCCCAATCAACAATCGAGGTGGAGTATGTGGTTGCTACAATGAACTATTCAAACATTATGTGGATCAAACATTTGTTGAAAGGAATGAAAGAAGAAATTATAGATCTAGTGGTTATCTATTGTGATAACACAAGTGCTATCAACATATCAAAGAATCCAATGATGCACACTAAGGCATAGCACATTGCTATCAAGCATCACTACTTGAGAGAACTAGTTCAAGAAAAATAAGTGAAGTTAGAATATGTACATACCAAAGAATAAATTACTACATATTCACTAAATCCTTATCTAAAGATGGTCATGAATATCTTATAGGTAAACTAGGGGTGATTCCCCTAAGAAAATCAACTTAAGGTGAAATGGTGCATTACATCAAATGTGATAATAAAAATACATTATACAGTGATGCAAATAGATCTACATTAGAAAATGCCTAAGGCAGTCAAGTCAGGTAATGGAGATGAAGGAGATTTGTCCTAGATAGATGGCAGATTTCAATCAGACATGCAAATAACTACATAATCAAGATGTATGAAGTGAATGAGGTCAAGAAAGCTTTCTTTGGCATTGCTCTCAAAGATGGAGAGTATTACCAAAGAGGGAGAGAATTATGTAAGAGGGAGAGATACGCCAAAGAGAGATATCAAAACTTAGGAGTTTTTGAAATTGTATGGATGAGAATTAGAATGAAACTAAGGATGTTGTTCACTCATGTTAGTGAAATATTTTTTGGATTGCATGGTAATAGTGAGGAAGATTCTATTCCTTTAAATACAATATATTCTGTTGAAAGAGATATTAAGATATTTCCATAAGTGCCAAAGAGGGAGATTGTTGGAAACTACAATTGGAACAATTGTTGAATTGTCATTGATGTCAAATCTACTGATGAGACATGTTGCTAGTTGATCTAAATGTTATATCTATTTGATTGATGAAGAGGATTTGAGAAGTTGCTCATAACAAAAGAATCTAGAGGAAAGGTTGAGTTATGAAAAGGAAGTTACAATGGAGATTTGATTAGTTAGACTTTTATAAGACAAAGTGATTGTTTATATCATGTTGACGTTCAAGTCTTTACAGTACAGGTCAAGATATATCACTTATGTATAGTTTGACTAAGAAAGAGAATAAAAGATCAAAGAATTTTGATGTTAATGTCGAGTGATGCTAGTGTTGACCAAGTTTCAATACAAGACAAGTAATTTCAGTATTGACTGAGCATCAGAATTGACTGAGTGATGTTTATGTTGAGCTCTATAGTGATCAAGAAATTCAGTGATGGTTGAGTGTCATAAATTAGTGATGATTGAGTGGCAGAACTTAGTGATGGTTGAGTTATAATATTTTGAATACGTATGAGGAATCATGATTTCTAGTTTACTCAGTTGATTCCTTGGTATATGGAAGAATGTGTTGAAGATAACATTGATGATTTGGATCATTTAATTCAAGGAGAGGAATAGGTATCATATCTAATGAATATATTCGATGAGAAGTTTCTTGAAAAGAAGGAATATGAACAGATACAATGAACCTAATAAATTGAATCACAAACCCTAAGATCTACAATGATTATGAAATGGAAAAAGATCAGAATTACATATTTAAGGAGGTGCAGAGCCAAAATTTCAAGTATGCATAGGAAGGTATTAGAAGAGCACGAGTGAGATATGAAAAGAAGATAATAGAGAAATGAATATGTGCATGTTTCTAGTAACAGGAAACAAAGTGTTTGATGTTGATAAGTGAATCTAAACAGAAGGCTTAAGTTTTTTGTGAAGAGAAGGATGAATGCTTGAAGGGTTGACAAGAGAAGCAAAGAAAAAGGTGAGAAGGAAAGGCTTATTAGAGAGCCAACATATGAACTAAATAGTAATCTAAAACTGCAAAGTGAGTTGTAATCATACAGATCAATCCCTATTATTTTATTTCTAATAATTGTAAATAGTTTGTATTGAATTCCTTTTAATCAAATGTTGACCTAACAATCATTGAAGGACTTAATAGTTTATGTAAATCCTTTAGCAAGGTGATATTGTAATGGAATGATCAAAGTCCTCTAACAAGGTCACTCCTAACAAGGTGATTATACTTTAACTAGGTCACATTTAATAGTGTGTATTGTAACCTTTAACCGGGTTGGTTCCTAATAGAGCTTACTTCAAAAGAGTGAAGAAGTGGTGACATGTTGCTGGTGATTTTCCCAAATTGGGTTTCCATGTTAAATCCTAGTATCAAACTTGTGTTGAATATTTTATGGTGTTTTACATTTACATGTTTATATTCAGCAAGTCTGATGTATTAGGATAGTGAACTACTAGTTAACTGTGTTTATCAATATTTAGTAGAGACTTAGCTATAGTAGGATAAGCACAATAGAAAATATTAAATATTTGATTGTTCAAATGGTACTTATGAAACTTGAGTAACTAATTCACCCCCACCCCCCCACCCCACCAAGTTATTATAAACATTTGAACACAAAATCAAGAAGACACACTAGGAGTGAGTGCAAGAGATGGGTTTTCTTTACTTGTAGTAATGATGGTCACTTGGCATTCTGTAGCAAGATGAAGAAATGTCACATGAATAATACAGGAGCTTGGAACAATACAAGAATGACATGCTATAGATATCACAATATAGGTTATATCACCAAGGATTGTTGGGCTAGGTGTAAACCCAAACAACATTTCAAGACAAGGTCATTGTTGAGCAAGTCAGCAAAGACTTTTCCAAAGTATGGACCAAGAAAAGGTCAAAGGATATTGGATTAGAGATTGGGAAAATAGTAATCTCAGAAACAAGTAGTGAGACTTCCCAACAAAATTAAGCTACTAAAGCTTAATTAAGAAGGGTTAGGCAAGAAAAGTAAGTCTTGTACCGATCCCTGCATTCAAACCAGTCAGTCACAACAAGTGACACAATAAAAGTGGTCATGTTGTCACCTATAAGGTGAAGACAACTTGTCTCCAAAATTTGACCATTGGATGAACCGTCAAAAAAAAAATTATTGCATAGAAATAGAGGTAGGTGAGAGATGAGATTATTATTAGGACCTAAACATTACTTTTTAAACTAGATCTATAGATAGATACATTATTCCTCAAATATCACTTTTGTAATATTGATATCCAAAGAGCTTTTATTTGTGAAAACCTAGCTCTCAAAAGACAAACCTTTGCATGAATCTAAGTGAAAAATAACTAGCAACCATGGAACCAATTGAAGAGCAATGAAGTGTGTTAAAAGAACCTCATCAAATCCAATAATGGTAGAAGTAGAGGACTCTAAATTTTTTAATGTTGAGCTAGTAGATGCCAAAAGGAAGGATCCCCTAGCTTATGAGATGATCCTAAAGAGAATTTATGAGAAGGACATGACATGAGCCCTATCCTTGCTACCAAGTAATGTATTGTTGATTGAAGATGTGAGTGACCATTTAAAGGTAAAGATTGTGAAGTTGGAAGATAAGGATATTAGGGCAAAGTATGAGGAGCTTTGTAGCAATGACAAGTGGAAATCAATCTTCAAATATCTAAAAGAAAGAATAGTAGCCCGTGCAATAGACATCTTGAACTCCTTGAAGGTTGCATGACAAGTACATGTGGCTTGATAAACCCCACAAGATCATGAAGAAAGTAATAGAGAGGGTTACAAGGTTCAGAAGAACAAGAGCATAATTGACCACATGTAAGCACAATGTAGTAATAGTGGCAGAGTTAACTGGATGCCATCAAGATGGAAAGATGTGTTTATCGAAGAACATCAAGAATGAAAAAGTAAAATTTGCAACAATGATTATTTCTCTCTGGCTATATCATTCAAGTTGAATGAACAATTTACCTAGTGATGTAGTGTATGGAGTACACCAAATAGCATTCAAGTGCACTACTCTTAACCTAAGTGGGTGGCTACATGGGCAGACAATGGAAAATCTAAAGAAAATCAAAAGGGACAATATCCCACACATATTCAAGTATCTGGTGCAATTCTAGTAAGTATATTCTTTTACTTCAAAGAAGAATACTCTATATATTAAAAGTCTTATTAGAAGTCAAACATTTGCATTACAGTTGAAATAATGAACATGTATACCAAGGAAGGTAGCAATGCCCTTGATAAGCTTGATAGGTCTTTCAAGAAATTTCAATATGAAATGCAAAGAAGGAGAATTCCAATAAAATTGATCAATGATTATAGAAGTATGTTTGTTTCTTAGCCAGCACAAATAGGTGCATAGTGCAAGCAGTCAAACCACAAACTCATTGATTGATTAAATTACCTCATAAGGATGAAGAAACTCATTCGAAAAGTACATTAAAAAACTACTAGCATTTCTCATTGACAAAGATCAACAAAGTTTTGGCACAACCAAAGAGGAGAAAAAAGAGTTGAAGGAATAACTAGAATAAATCTCAAAAGAGAAGAAGCAAAAGAAGTTGAAGAGCACAAGACAAGTTGTGCAGTAGGTTGAAGAAGAGGCAACATAAGACATTGAAGAAAGTCCACAACTAGATACCAAAGGTGACTCTTCACCTGAGCCTAAATAAGAAGAAGAAATATCTAGCAAAAGGAAACCTACTACTAACAAGCCTCTAAAATTAGAGACATACATGAGAAAGATAATAGAAAATATCGGGAATAAACCTCCCACCTAATCAAAGGAAGAAGAATCTAAAGAAGAGACTGGCAAAAAAAGTCCCAAATCCCCTAGAGAAGGTAAAAATCTTACCCTAAAACAATTGTTGATGATATTGAAAATAATTAAAATTATAATACTTTGAAAAGTAGATTTACAAAATTTCCTAAATAAAGTAAGAATAGAATTTTGAAATTTGTACTTTTAAGCTTAAGAGTGTTTAATAGAACACTAACAAAATTGAGACAAAGGTTCCAAGTGAACTATTTGAAATAGTTAAGGAAATACGGTCCAAGGGCATACTAGAATGGAAGAATATGTTAGATGATTCTCTAGCCAAGCTTAGACCTAACCTAATAAAAAAGGAGATAGAAGCACTAGTCGAATCATCCATACAAAATGCTAACACACCACTTAATGTAGCCCTGATAACTATATGTTTAAAGAAGGATGCTTTTGCAAATGAAAAGAAATTTTTGTCACAATTGTATAAACATGATAAATATGGCTTGGAAAATAATCAAGGCCAAGGCCAAAAGAGAAGGAACCACCCAAAACTACAAGACCAAGGAGTGCAAACAAGAAAACAACAAAACTACCTTCTTCACCAGCTGAGAAAAGGACTCAGATAAGTTAAGATATAAATAATAAAACCAAAGGAAAGTGGAGAGAGAAAATAAGGACATGGCTCCATAACACCACCTGAAGCAAAGGGACAACATAAATATGACAAACTAATAGGTCAGGGACACTGAAGTTTCATTGATATGGCAGTGATTGACACTAGTCCACAAGATATAGAAGAAGAAGATCATGGTGCAATTGGTCACACTGAAGGAACAAAATAAGGTGAGACATAATGACCAACCAAGGTAAAAGAGAGAGATGGTAGAATGGGTGATACACAAATGCCCACAATGGAAATTCTTGTAGACAAAAGGGAAACAACAAAAGGGGAAGAACGGGAAAAAGACATCGATTAGACATCGAGGCAAGATGAATTATCATTAACTTAATAGGAGAAGACTACAATAGAGTTTTGGCCATCACTGACACTATCGAAAAGAAAAAGGAGTGTCAAGAAATCAAAAAAAGGGTAAAGAAAAAAGGAAAAGAGTTACAAAGTATTTTGGAAGCAAGAAAAAGAGTAGAGGGGGATAGGAATCCCTAGAAATAGTAGAGTCATCAACATCAAAGGATCAAGGTGAACTCTATGATGCTAATCCAGAGGAAGCTACAAAAATGCAAGAACTATGTGAGAGAGTAGAAGAAATGGGAAATCATGTTCGTTAGATGAACACAAAAGAGATAAAACAAATATGAAAGACTCACATAAAGATATAAAATCATGAACTAAACAACAGGAGGTGTAATTGAGCTAGCACACTTGTATACGCTTGTGATATACTAAAAGGACTTGCAGAAGGAACATCTTACAAGGAGGATGGTATAATCAGTCACATCAAAGATATAGTAGAGAATTTACATGGAAAGTAGGGAAGATTCCAATGATCACATAATAATAATTTTTAGTAAAACACCTTGAAGAGGAGAAGAAGCTCATCACATAGAAGAAAGGGGAGCTAATGATGCTCAAGGTTCAGATGTCTGAAGCATTGAAAGAAATAACCCTAGTATTCTAGAAAACCAATACATCATGAACCTTAACATGTGATTTGGAGGAAAAGAGAACAAAAGCCTAGAAGAGGAAAGATAAAGCCACCTAGGATTTTGATCCACTCTCTGGATCAATCTTAGAGCATGTTGAAAAAATCCAAGATAGATTGTATCTGGTACATCAACTGAGAGTGAAGGAAGCGAAGAGATTTATCTAACTAATGAAACTTCAATATCTACTATCCTCACTAATAGGGGTCATCATCAAAAATCTTAAGGAAGTGGATCTCATATAGCCATGCCACCAGTAGAGACAAAAATCTCACTTTAAAAGAAACTATAAGATCTTAGGAGTGTAGTATTGGCACTCAAAAATGTGAAACAATCATGGGAGGCTCTATTGAATATAGCAAGAACATCATACAAGATCATCTTTAAGTTGTTAGCCCATAAAAAGAAGGAGAAGAATAATATAGTTACATCATCTTTAGGTAACCTTATAATACCCATTTTCATTGATGATAAAAAGAGGGAGGATATTTCTACACAAGGCGGACATGAAAGGAGGTGAAGTGTTATGAAAGGGGGAGAAGAGTAAAAGAGAAGAATAAGATAGAAAATAGGTGTAAGAAACCCAGGGGGAGAAGATAAAAAATGGAGGAGACTAATAAGACACACACAAATAGTTATATGAAAGGAAGTCTCTAGAAAGGGGGAGTAGACTCAAATAATGTCTAAGGCCACAGGCTAGAAGAAAAGAGATAGGTTACAATAAACCTATGAAGCAATACATATCTTATTAACCATTTATCAAGATACATCAAAAAGGGATTTTTTTATCAATGCCAAAGGGGGATATTGTTAGATCACAAGTAATCACTTGCATGATTGACTAGAAAAATGGTGTCAAGAGAGCTCATGAAGTGAAGTCTTTCCATTGATCATCAACCAATTGACAAGAGGATTAAAGTGTTTCAAGTGCAATCACTACCAGACTGGAATATCAATCTCGACAAAGGACAATAAGGTCACAAACCTATGACAGGAAGAAAGACGTTAAATTTTGATGGTTGTATCCTCATCACCATTGATGCGATGAAACTAAAACAAGGTCGAAAAGAAATGTGACATGTACACACAATGAAGCAACATATGCAACAATACACAAGGACTTAGGTCTATAAGTAGACTCATAGATGGATAGGAAGACCTACATGAATAGCCACCTATACTTAGGTAGTCATGTGTATTTTTTGACTATGCTCATTATGTATTTCAAATTTTGATAATGATAATTTGAGCAGGATAATTTTAGGTTGTTCTACCCATAGAATGGATGAGGGATATAAGTTCACCCAAACTTCATTTTGAAGAGGTTGTTGATGTATGTGTGATTGAGAAGAGATCTGTAGAAAGAATACCATAATAGAGTAATAGTAGAACAATGATCAAGGAGTGGAAAGGTGATAGTAAATAGAGAGTGCTCACTAGATTAAGCCAGAATAGAGGAAGAAATTAGAGCATATTCATGGAGCATTTTAGAGGGTCTACAAGGCACTTTGTGCCACATCTTTAGATATAATCTTTAGTTTTATTTCTTAGCATTACAACTATTGTAAGCCTTTTATAGGGAAGACTAGTAATAAGTCTTTGAAATCCTTTAACTAGGTATCTCTCATAAAGAGATCAAAATCCTTTAACAAGGTAGCCTTAACAGTCTATTGTAATCCTAATAGGTTGTGTCTATTTCTAACAAGATGATTTATCAGAAGGAATAGATGTAAGCCTTTAACATGGTAACCTTTTACTTGCGATGAAAGGCTAGTGGGTATATTACTCCCACTATGTTTTTCACCCTCACACTAGGGGTTTCCACGCAAAAATGTGTGTGTCATTAATGTATTCATCCTTGTGTAATCTTGTAAGGTTTTAATGTATTGCTTTTGTCATTTCCTTGACTGTAAAAGAGTTAGTAACAAGGTGTGTGTTTAAACTAGTTGCATTAACCGGTAGAATTTGTAGAATTGAATGTACAAATTCAACCCCCCCCCCCAAGTATTGGTTGGGACCAACAGTAATTCTTATCAGTAAACTAGAATGAGAAATCTTATTGATACAAAGGAATGATAGGTAAACAAGAAAATAGTGAAGTCTTATCAACAAAAAAGTAATAGTTAGTAAACATTTATGGCATGATCATAAAGTTTGAATTATTATTGGAAAGTGTGATTTGTATTGGATAGCTGGAAGGCTAATGACTAATTTAAGAAAGGAGGTGACATTCTCAAACGAGTGTTAAAAATCCTCTAACAAGGTTACTCCTAATAGGGTATAAGACTCTAACGGGTCTACAAGGAAATCCCCTAATTGGGTAGCACCTAATAGAGCTTTTATAAACCTTAATTAGGGAGGCTCTTAACATAATGTATTCCAAAAGAGTACAAATATTCATGAGCATCATTCTTACACTATGATTTTTACCCAAATCAAGTTTCTATGAGATATATATGATGTTATACTTGTGTGAATGATTTTCATGTGTTGCATGTTACTTTAAGTTTACTAATAGTGTTGATTAGAAGTTCTAAAGGTTTATTTAATGATAGATTTTGTTGGGCATGTGGTTTAACTAGGTTGGTGATTACTTATTCAACTCCCCCGCACCACCCCCCACCCCCACCCCCTCTGAGTGATCAATCATATACCTAAAATTCAAATCAGAGAATTTTTTCCCTAATTTAAGAAGGCTTAATTAACTAAGGAAAAATATTTCAAGATATATAAGAAGGATGCACCCAAGTTCAATAAGAAAGCAGGTGACATGGGTGACCAGGATGAAGTTGCACTTGTCAATCCTTTTAGACACAGTTGTTGGATAGCTTACTAAAAAGTATGTATCACCTAGTGAAACTCCTATTATAGATAACTGAAGAGACTTGCATTATTTCATAACTTAGTATTGATAGAGATTGTAATTTCTTTTAACAATTGAGAATATGACACCAAGAGCTTGGGCAATGATAAGGACCTGTGAGAAAAAACTACTGAGAGTACATGGAGGTGATGAACATGCATTCAAGACTAAGGATGATATTTTTAAGGGAAAGTATGATAACATGAGATGCAAGAAGGTGCAACCATTTCTCAGTATGAAACAAGAATAAAAGTTTGTGCTGTTGCTATTTGAGGAGCTAGAGGAAAACTTGAAAAAGATGAAATTGTAAGCAAAGTTCTCAAAACCATCACACTAAGGTATGCAATTAGAGTTTATATTATTCAATAGTTAAGGTCAGTTGATCCTACTAAATTTATACTCAATTCATTAATATGAAAGATTACTACATTTGAGTTGAGTAAATATGATAATAGTCAGTCTATTGTTGATATTGTATTTCAAGCTTTCCTAATTATTGGTTCATTTAGGAAAGGAAAGTCTATTGCTTCTAGTTTAGATTATTATAATTGTTTGATTATTCAAGAGAAAGAGTTAGAATAACTTAAAGCTTTAATATCTAAGAGGTTCCCTAAAGATAAAAGAAGCTACAAAGGAAAGAGACATATTTTCTATTGGAACTATAGCCAAATAGGTCACTTTGCACACTAGTTTCCTAATAAAACCAAAAATGATATTAAAGAAGAGGAGAAGGAAAGATTCAAAAATTTCAAGAATTTGAAAGAGATGAGTGAGAAAATATTCTCCATAAGATGAAGAAGATGATGACTACAATTATGATGGAAATGAAAATGATGAGGAGATAATATTTTTTGCTATAAAAGAAGGTCCTTCTAGCAATAATACTAAAAATGGTGAAGAAAAGGCATTAATGAAAGTATGAATAGTAACAATGGCTAGATCATTAATAGTAGATGCACACATCATATGACTGGAGTTAAGCAAAATTTTATTACAATGGAATATTGTGATGGAGGCTCGGTAAGATTTGGAAATGGTTTTATTACCAATTTTTATATCATTCAAATTGGTGACACTTAGTAGCCTACTTACTAGGTGAATTGCCTCTACATTACCTTAGTTTGTCATTATTATTGTTGAAAATAGATTGATACAAGTATGAGAATGTGCTTCAATCATTATTTTTTCACTGATGTCAAATATGCTACTTACTAATGAACCAATTATTTAGTTGATTTGAGTAATATCATTTGTTTGATTGATGAAGAGGTTTTGATCAAACAAGATAACAAAAACACCTAGAGAAATGGTTGAGTTATGGCATGTAAAAAGGAGTACAAAGATCAATTAAGATAGTGATGATTTAGTGCATTGATTATCTACTTAAGGTTACAAAGGTTGGATACACTAATTAAGTCTAGAAGAACAAGTAAGAAGAATTGAGTCTAGCAAGCTTGACCGAGTGGATAGTAGGTGTTGAGAAAAGTTAGTGCAAGCCAAGCAAAAAATCAGTTAGAGCTGAGAAAAGTCAAAGTTTGGTGTATGTCAAGTTATACAGTGTAAGCTAAGTAGAGTTTAGTTGATGCCAAGAATCAATAAAATTTACTATTTGCTAAGTTATCTAGTGGATGATGAGTGTTGATATTCATGTTAAATCATGGATTTGATGAATCTAAGCTGAATATTTTGTTTTCTTTAATTTTGTGAAGCATGTGGAAGATAACTATGATGAGTTGGTAGAATAGAATTCATGGTAAACTATTTTGAGGTGAATTCAAAGAGGATTGAAGAAGAATTTTCTAGAAGGGACTAAAATGAAAAGATGGGTATATTTATTGAATCCTACCTATCCCTAAAATGGACAATAGAGGATGAACAATAAAAGATCTTAATTTTCTATTTTGGAGATGGCTGGTCAAAAGAAAGGTTGGTCAATGTTCGAGAATCTAAGTTAGACAAGAGGTCTAAGGTATTGCTTCATTCAAAGACAAAACAGAAGAGACTACTATTGGAAAGAAAAGAAAGAAGGCTTAAGAGTATGAAAGCTTGAAGGGTGAACAAGTTATCAAAGCTTAAGTGTGTGAAAGCCAAGAAGAATGGAGGACTGAAATAGAGATCTATGATTTGCAAGTGAGTTGTAAGTTGTTATCAGATCAAGCCTTACTGTTATTTTCTAATCATTGTACCGGTCTAGGGTAAATCCTTTGGATTAAGGTTGACCTAACAGTCATTTCTAAATCCTTTAACTGGGTGACATTCTAAGTGAATTATCTAAAGTCCTCTAACAAGGCTCACTCCTAACAAGGTGATTGAAATCCTCTAACCAGGTCACATTTAATAGTGTGCATTGTAACCTTTAACAGGGTTGGCCTTTCATAGGGCATCACTTTAGAAGAGTGAGAATGAGTAGCATGTTATTGGTGGTTTTCCCAAATTGGGTTTCCACATAAAATCATTGTGTCAGATGTGTTATTGAATCAGTTATGTTTCATGCTTACATTTATGCAAAGTTGATTTGACAGTAACCTAAAAATTTAAGTGATTGTATAATCTAATGGATGCATGCATGAATATGTTTTATGAAAATGGGTTCATTAAGCTATGAATAGTTTTATTTGTACATCTAGATCTTGGATAACTAATTCATCCCCCCTATTAGTTATTCTAAAGAATTCCAACAATTGGTATCAAAGTCATATACTCAAGAGGACTAATTTGAAGGTACTAGAAGCAAAAGATCAAGATGTCAAAAAGAGAGGTACCCAAGCTTAATAGGGACACCTTTTCTATGTGGAAAAGTTTGATGAAGCTACACTTAGGAGGTCTTGGAGACCATGCACAATCTATCATCCCCAATGAGCATGTTGATCCTACTAGAGCCCTAACTATTGTAGATTTGAAAAAGAAGAAAGAACACAATCAGGAAATGTTGGAGATTGCCTCTAGCCTAAGTTATTTTAAGTTCAATGACATCAAGGGTTGTGACAGTGCATAGAAGATGTGGGATGCTCTTCACACCATCTATGAAAGTGATGCAAATATTTTGAGAGCCAAATCTGAAAGTCTTAGAGGTAAGTTCGATGATATGAGAATGCAAGAACGTGGAAATGTTGCTCAATATTGCTTTAGGATAAAAGATGTTGTTTATGCTATAAGAGGATCTATTGGTAAGATAGATGATGAGATTGTATTAAGAAAAAATTTTGAGAACAATGTTGCCCATCTATGTTATTAGATTTTCTTCAATACAAGAACTGAGATGTATACCAAGTTCTAATCTAACTCTTGAAGGTTTGGTAGGCAAGCTCACTCCTTTTGAGAATAAGAATTAAAAGGTAAAATATGTTACCAATGATAGTGATATAGACGAGGAAGATATAGAATAGCTTGAAGCACTACAAGCAAGGATATTTCATAGAGGTAAAAGAAAATTCAAAGGTAAGTTACATATCATGTATTTTAATTGCAATGAGGTTGGTCATATTGTTGCTAGATGTCCAAAGATAGAGGTGGTGAAAAATAAAAAAGTAGAAGAGATGAAGACAAAAAAGATTACAAAGGCAAAGGCAAGAAGTCTTGCTACATTGTAAAAGAGGAAACCAAAGATGAATCTGACAATCATGATGATGAAATGATGTATGTTGCAATGAAGGATGATACTGATGAGGATGAGGCAACTACACTAGTGTCTTGTGTGAACAAGAATGATAGGTAGATCATTGATAGTGGATGTTCACATAACATGATTGGAGATAAAAGTAAGTTCATTACCTTGAATTATTATAATGGAAAGAGTGTAAGGTTTGGTAATGATGTGCCTTGTCTGATAAAAAGGAAAGGTTCTATCAAACTCACATAAAAGATTTTAAGTGAAAATGCTTATTATGTTGAAGGACTTAATTGTAATTTGTTGAGTGAGTCACAACTAAATATATTAGGTTGCAAGGTTGAATTTGAGAAAAAGATAGCTAAGATATATGATATTGATGGAAAACTAATGGGAAAAGATGATCAAACTAGAGGTAATATATTATACCTTGATATGGATGATGCTACTTGTCTAGTTGTAGAATTTGATTACGTGTGGTTGTGGCACAAGAGGTTATGTCATGATAATTTTGATAACTTGGTTAGTATCAATAACATGAGAAGAGTTAGAGGTTTTCCTAAGTTGAAAAAACCTGACAATATAATTTGTAAATAACGTCAGTTAGGAAAAATGACAAAGTCTAGTTTTAAGAGTAAGACTCGCACCTCTAAAGGAATTTCAGAGATTGTTTATACTAACTTGTGTGGAACAATTGATGTGAAAAGCAACAAAGGTGATAAGTGCATTATTCTATTGGTTGATGATTATTCTAAGATGATGATAATTATGTTTTTGAAATAGAAATCTGATGCTTTCTAAATGTTTAAGTGGTACTTAGCAAGAGTTGAGAAGGAAATAGGTAAAAGTCTAAAATGTTTGAGATCTAAAAAAGGAGGAGAATTTACATCAAATGAGTTGAGATGTTTTGTAATGACAAAGGAATCAAAAGATAGACATCTGCCCCTAGGAACCCTTCACAAAATGGAATTGTTGAAAGGAGGAATAGATCTATAATGGACCATGCTAGGACACTCATGATGGAGAAGAATTTTGCTTTGAAAAATTGAAGAGAGGCTATAAGTGCAACTGTCTATACCTTGAACCATCTACAAGTCAAGAAAGGTACTCATTCAACACCTTTTGAACTATGGTATAGGTACTCAACCAATGTAAAATATTTTAAGTTATTTGGAAGAAAGTGTTATATTCTCAAAGATTTTAGGAATGGTAAATTATATGCAAAATGTGAAAAAGGTATATTCCTTGGCTATTCCACAAGAAGTAAAACTTATAATTGTTTAAATACCAACACTAACAAAGTTGTGGAAAGTGCAAATGTGAAATTTGATGAATATACAGAAGTATATGAGGTTGAACCTATGAAAGAACTATAGGAATACTAATCATTTGTATACTTTTATGAAGGTATGCCTTTTGATGAAGATGTTGTAAATTAAGTTGCAAATCAACAGCAAGTTTTAGTGGCTTTCAAGTCACATACAATGAATGTTGCATTTCGAGACCAAGCTACAATCAAGTGTCAAGTTAAAAAATGAAGTTGAGGCACATTTTGATTCTAAGATTAGTGTACCTGAAAGAGATATTGAATTACCTAATAGAGAAGCACATAGTGATTCAAAAGTTGATAGACCAAATGAAGAAAATAGAGTAGAACCAAGATTGTCAAAGTATGTCAAAATACATCACCCTACTACACAAATTATTGAGATAAAGATGCAAGACCAATGACAAGAGATAGGTTGAGAAGTGATACATGTTTTCTTAGCATGCATGAACCTAAAACAATGAAAGATGTCTTAGAAGGTGTGGACTAGAGTAAAACCATGAAAGAAGAGATTGAACATATTGAGAAAAATAAGACATGGACTCTAGTTCCTAAACCAGAAGATAAAATTTTGATTGGCACCAAGTGGGTGTACAGAAACAAGTTAGATGAAAATGGTGAAGTCACAAAGAATAAGGCAAGATTAGTTTGCAAAGGGTATGCACAATAAGAAGGGATAGATTGTGGAGAAAAATTTGCTCCTATTGCAAGATTGGAAGGAGTAAGAACTTTGCTCACTTATTTTGCATACAAAGGTTTCAAAGTTTATCAAATGGATGTTAAATCTACATTTCTGAATGGCATATTAGAAGAAGAGGTCTATATAGAATAGCTAAAAGGATTTTTTGGTGCTAACAAGAAAAACATGGTATGTAGACTAAACAAAGCTTTATATAGTTTGAAGCAAGCACCAAGAGCATCTTATGAAAGGCTTCACAATTATCTTGTGAAGATTGGATTTGAGAGGATTGATGATAATAGTAATTTGTACTTGAAGACAGAAAAAGGAAAAGGTATTTTACTATCTGAGATTTTTGTTGATGATATCATATTTGGAGGTCATGATACTTTATGTAAAGCTTTTGTAAATGAAACGAAGAAATAATTTGAGATGTCTATGTTTGGAGAGATCAAGTTCTTTATGAAGTTTACAAGTACATCAGATGAAATATGGTATGTACATCATTCGGTCAAAATATGTAAAGGAGATACTAAAAAATTTTGGATTGGAAAATTCCAATTGAGTAAGTACACCTATGGTGACAGGACCCAAATTATCAAAGAATGATGATTCAGTTGAAGTGAATCAAACATTGTATAGGTCTGTGATTGACAAACTACAATATGTAGTACATAGTAGACTTGGTATTGCATTATCTATTGGGATGGTTACAAGATTGTCTGCTAATCCTAGGTAGAATCATTTGATAATTATTAAGAGAATAATGAGATATCTGAAAGGAATAGAAGACTATGGTCTATACAAAAAAAAATGAAAAGTTTGAGTTGAGAGCCTACACTAATGTTGATTGGGCTGGAAATATTGATGATAGAAAGAGCACTAGTAGAGGAGCATTTTTCTTAGGAAAAAGGTTGGTTATATGGACTAGCAAGAAATAAAATTGCATATCTCAATCTACTGTTGAAGCTGAATATGTTGTTATTGCAGTAAATTGTACAAACATTGTATGGATCAAACAACTACTCAAAGGTATGAAAAAAAAAATCACTGAACCCATGATACTTTATTATAAATATATAAAAGAACCATGTGATGCATACAAAGACTAAGCACATTGCAATCAAGTATCATTACTTGAGAGAGTTAGTTCAAGACAAAGAGGTGAAGATGGAATATGTGAATACAAAAGATAAAATAGTTGATATCTTCACAAAAGCATTACCTAAGGATGTTCATGAGTATCTAAGAGGTAAACTAGGGGTGATACCCCTGTCCAAAGCTATTTAAGAAGCATGAGAAGTGTCTTGCATCAACTAAGATGATTGACATATGTTACATATTGATGTAGTGGATCTTACTTTAGGAGCTACCCAAAGTAATTAAAGAGCTAGAGTTGCAAATCAGTCACAAGCTAGGTGACAAAGGGAGAAACTAAAAATGTTCATATTTGCATATTAAGATGACAAGTCTTTGGCATTGTTGTCAAAGAGGAAGAAATATAGAAAGGAGAAAGTAAGAAATACAAAAAAATAAAGAAAGGAAGAAACATGGAATATCTACTCTAAGGGAGATAGTACTAAGGGAGATATAAGAATAGAGAGACAGAGATAGATACCTGAATATTAGAAAGAGGAAGTGTTCAAGAGGGAATCATAAGGATGAGTTGATTGTCTATTGATCAAAATAGGATTTTGTAACCTATATGGAAGATGAAAGTTGTTGATAGAGGGAGAGATTTCAATACAAGGAATTGTTTTCTTTTTGTTATTATTGTTGGTATTAGTTTTCCATCAATGCCAAAGAGGGAGATTGTTGAAAATAGATTGATACAAGTATGAGAATGTGTTTCAATCATTGTTTTGTCATTAATGTCAAACGTGCTACTTGCTAGTAAGACAATTATTCAGTTGATTTGAGTACTATCATTTATTTGATTGATGAAGATGTTTTGATCAAACAAGATAACAAAAGCACCTAGAGAAAAGGTTGAGTTATGGCATGTCAAAAGGCATACAAAGATCAACTAAGATAGTGATGATATAGTGCATTGATTATCTACTTAAGGTTGCAAAGGTTGGATATACTAATTAAGTCTAGAAGAACAACTAAGAATTGAGTCTATCAAGCTTGACCAAGTGGATGGTAGGTGCCAATAAAATTTAGTGCAAGTCAAGCGAAAAATTAGTTGGAGCCAAGCAAAGTCAAAGTCTAGTGTATGCTAAGTGATATAGTATAAGCTGAGTAAAGTTTAGTTGATGTCAAGTACCAAAAAACTTTAGTGTTTGCCAAGTTATCTAGTGGATAACAAGTGGAAAAATAGTATGAAAGCTAAGTGGCAACATATTGATGTCGAGTGCCAGTATTCATGTTAAATGATGGATTTGATGTATCTGAGTCGACTATTTTATTTTTTTGAATTTTTTGAAGCATGTGGAAGATAAATATGATGAGTTGGTGGCACATAATTCATGGTAAACCTTTTTTAGGCTAATTCAAATTGGATTGAAGAAGAAGTTTCTAAAAGGGACTACAATGAAAAGATGTGTAGATTCATTGAATCCTACCTAATCCTACCTAACCCTAAAATGGATGATAGAGGATGAATAGAAAAAAATATTAATTTTCTATTTATAGAGATGGCTAGTTAGAAGCAAGGTTGGTCAATGTTTGAGAATCTAAGTTAGACCAGAGGTCCAAGGTATTGCTTCATTCAGAGACTGAACAAAAGATACTTCTATTGATGAGAAAAGAAAGAATTCTCAAGAGTATGAATTCTTCAAGGGTGAACAAGTTGTTAGAGCTGAAGTGTGTGAAAGTCAAGTAGAATAGAGGACTAAAACAAAAATCTATAATTTGCAAGTGAGTTGTAAATTATTATCAGATCAAGCCTTACTGTTACTTTCTAATCATTGTACTAGTCTAGAGTAAATCTTTTGGATTAAGGTTAACCTAATAGTCATTTGAAAATCCTTTAACCTAGTGACATTCAAATTGAATGATCTAAAGTCCTTTAACAAGGAT
Source organism: Cupressus sempervirens (assembly GCA_028749045.1). Classification (NCBI taxonomy): domain Eukaryota; kingdom Viridiplantae; phylum Streptophyta; class Pinopsida; order Cupressales; family Cupressaceae; genus Cupressus; species Cupressus sempervirens. The sequence continues at coordinate 771,296,671 of CM053786.1, forward strand.
CACTCCTAACAGGGTGATTGAAATCTTCTAACCATGTTACATTTAACAATGTGCATTGTAACATTTAACAAGGTTGGCCTTTCACAGGGCATCACTTTAGAAGAGTGAGAATGAGTAGCATGTTACTAGCGGGTTTTCCCAAATTGGGTTTTCATGTAAAATCATTGTGTCAAATGTGTTATTGAATCTATTATGTTTCATGCTTACATTTTTACAAAGTTGATTTGATAGTAACCTACAAAATTTAAGTGATTGTATGATCTAATAGATGCATGCATGAATATGTTTTATGAATATGGGTTCACTAAGCTGTAAAAAGTTTTATTTTTACATCTAGACCTTGGATAATTGATTCACCCACCCCTCCCACCTTAGTTATTCTAAATAATTCTAACAATTATGTGATCTTGATTAGATTTGTGTTCATTTTCATGATAATGGAAAAATCAAGCACATCTGCATGAAAATAAAGGACCTAAATGAAAGTGAAAGGAAAGGTGCATGTGATAATGATTAGTGAAATATATAGGCTCACACAGGCCATGAGCATAGGAAACACAGAGAATACTAAAATAAAAATGCTTGCATAATAAATGAAAGCAAAATACAAGGTATCATAGATTGCCTGAGTTGAATATGTTGATGGTAGATCACCAGCTCCATTTTTCTGCCAGCACTTAAAATTATCTCAAAACTTACAAGGGTTGAAAGGAGAGAATGAGTGGGATTAGATCTAGGAAGATTTAATAAATGTTTGATATCTTGCAAATACCATGCATGTAGAATCATAAAGTACTCAAATAACTATGCTTAATACATGCACAAGAGACCCAAAAGATGATACAAAAGGAGAGAAGCCTAGTTTTTATCTAATTTGTTTTCTCTATGTGTAGATACAAAAATTTAGATAAATTATAAATTACATATGTAGCATGCAGAAAAAACTTGTAGAGGCCACATCAACTAGGCATTGTTCTTGTAGCAAAAAGAAGAATGCAAAATATATGCTTGTTGTATGCAACATGAGGTAGAAAAATTAAAAAATAAACTAGAGATATCCAAATTTTTGGAGATGGAAAATCCACATCCCACATGCATGTTTTAGTTTCAGAGTGTTCATAAATCTGTAAGAAGAGGTGAAGGTAATAAATGCATGATAAACAATTGGGCATTCAATGATGCATTTCAACATAGAGCCATAGTGAAAAAATATGAGGATGCATCTCATGTGCATATATCATAACAACAGTAAAAACCCTTTTCATATTCATCAAATGCCATGAAATTAAAAGGAAAATATGAAATTTCATGCAACCATGGGCTATACAAGAAATATATTACATATTTGTATTACCTACAAGAGTAAGAAAATTCATAAAGCATGATCTCTCTATTATTTTTCTACAATCTAAAGAAAGTAAATAATAAGTAATATAAAAGCATGTAGGCTGCAACATTTTTTAAATGCAAAGAGTAGCAACATCATATTGAAAATGATACCTAACTCATACATGTGCATTTAGATAAATGACATGAGTAACCAAACATCTCAGTCCTGTAGAATGCAGAAAGCAGAGATATTCATGAAATTGCAACCTCCATAGAAATACTTCAAGAACATAAAAATGTCCATGAAAATGAAAGCATGTAGAAGCAAATGTAGGTCGGATCCTTGGTAAAAATCATCAAAAAAACCTCAAATGAAGAAGTGAAATTTCACAAAGATTGCCTTGTGTATTAATTTGTTGTTTCCCAAATGAGTGCCACAGGAAAGTTGATCCAACTCACTACTTAAGGAAACTTTCCCTCTTTCTCCCAGTTCAAGTGTAAGTGTAGGTTGACCTATTTTGTTCACTATATTTTTCCTTTTAATTGAATTTTTCATGTGAATTTAAGAATCTCATACTATATTTGGGTGAAATGTTTTAAAGTATTAAAGGGAAGATATTTTGGATATATGTTTTTTATATCCAAAATGTCTAAGTTAAAGGGGGAAGGCATTTTAATATTATATTACTATAAAGGGAAAATATTTTTATTTCCTAAATACCTAGAGGTGAGATTTTATTATGAAGACATTTATTTTGGAAAATTGAAAGTGTATAAGGGTTTTTTTTGCATTAATATTAAATGGATGGTGTCTTTATAAATCATTCCATTGAAATATAACTTTAAAATGCAAAAGTTATGGAGTTGGTGGAATTTAATTTTGCCAAATTCATGGGTAGGAAGATTCCCAAAAATGGACAAGTTACATACACCTACCAGCTGATTTTGGGGAGATGTCATTTTTTTTCAAATTCAGTTTGTAGCATGATTTGTGAGGGTGACAGTTTTTAGTTTTCAGTTGATTTAATGGAAATCATTTATTGGTTTCCAATTTGGAGGATAGTGTAGATTAAGGATAATGGACCTATTTATACCCCATTCTTGTACATTATTCAAGTTAGCTCTTACATTTTACCTTGTTTGTTCTTGCATTCTACCTCCTTGGAGAGATAGTATTTTGTAGGTTAGTCCTTTTATAATGAAATTTTGAGAATTTTGGCTCCTTCTAAATAATATGCAGCAGTGACCCTCTTTGGTCTTATCTATATTTCCTTGTCTTTTACAATTTTTACTTATAAGTTATTGTGATCTTTAGGGTCCTTTACTAAAAAGTTTTAAATGGTTTTGACGCATGTAAAAGTGGGTTTTTTATGTTAAGTAGTGTAACTTGTGTGCTATTGGGTTTAAAGTTTGTGAATCTAAGTTGTTTTCTTTAAAAATTTATACATTTTTACATTGCATGCATCAAAGGTCAACAAGGTCAATCTGTGAAAGGCTATTGTGTAGTTATTTCAATTGTGGGTTTTCCCTTCAAAGTTGCATTACCTTCATAACATTGGTGAATCACCTTAGTTTAAGTTCAAGTTCATGTTGTGTTTACTCTCTCTCCCCTTTTCCTACAAAGTTAAAGTCAGTTTCAATAGGTGATTCAAGGGAAGCGGACCCTTTATACCAGAGGTTGATCCTTAATGTAGCATACCTATAGGCCAAGGATCATCCCATGTTTCACTAGACTGTTGTAAGTTACTTTCCAGCATAAGGGTGCAATCTAAGTGACTACAGGTTCTGCTTGTCTAATCAATGGTAAAGGCTCTTTTGCTCTAACTAATAACATTACCTGTAAAGATGTCTACTTAGATAATGTCTTAAAGTGCAATCTATTGATTGTATCTTACTTAAACAATAAAGGTTTTAGATTTGGGTTTACCAATGGAAAATGAAAGATATTAGGAAAATCAAGTGAATCAATTGCTATCAATGAATAGACAAATGGTAATCTTTTCAAGTTGAATACTTCTTTTGGACATTTTTTTATTGCAAAATTAGAAGGAAGTTGGTTTTTGCATAGAAGTATTTTTCATGTAAACTTTGATAATCTAGTTAAATTTACCAAGAAAAGTTCAAGAGGTATACTGATTTTGGCCAAACTTGATAATGCAAGGAATGTTAGTTAGGAAAGATGACTAACTCAAGATTTATCTATAAGGACTAATCTACTAAAAACATTCTAGATTTAGTGCATAAATATCTATGTGGTCCAATTAGCACTCAAAGTTATCATAGTGATAAATATTTCATATTATTTTTTGATGACTACTAAAGGATGATGTATGTAATTCTTCTAAAGGTTAAATTAGATGCTTTTCATATGTTTAAGATGTACAAGAAAATAATTGAAAAATATGTAAAACATTAAAATTTCTTAGATTTGCCAAAGGAGATGTATTTACTTCAAAAGAATTCAATGAATATTGTGATAAATGTGGAATCAAAAGATAGTTGACCGCACCAAGAACACCACAAAAAAATGGAATTTTTGAAAGAAGGAACAAATCGATTGTGGTATGTTCAAGAACATTGCTAAAACTTTAAAAAATTGGAGAGAGGTAGTGAGTATTATTGTATACAAAGTGAACTAGGTACAACTCAAGAAAGGTACAAATAAGACACCATATGAACTCTGGTATGGACATATACCTAGTGTTAGTTATTTCAAAGTGTTTGGTACTAAATATTGCATCAAGAAAGATGAAAAGATGAAATAAATGACAATTTTGATACTAGAAGTGATGAACGAATATTTCTTGGTTACTCTACCAAAAGTAATGCTTAAACAAAAGGATGACTAAGATAATGGAAAGTGCAAATGTAAAATTTGATAAATTCTTAGAAAAGTATGAGGAAGATGGCATGAATGAACTAGAAGGATACAATAAACTCATATGTTATGAACCTATGAAACATAAAACAATGCCACAAGTGAATGTACAAGAAAACAATGCTCAACCAGTAAATGAAAATCAAATTGAAGGAAATGAAGGATTTCAAAATGTGAAACAAGATACCCCAAGGTATATAATCATAAATCATAATTTATCTAATATAATTAGTACTAGGAGTGAAGGATTATTAACCAGAAGTTATAAATAGATAGAGATAGAGATAGAGATAAAGAGAGAGAGAGAGAGAGAGAGAGAGAGAGAGAGAGAGAGAGAGAGAGAGAGAGAGAGAGAGAGAGAGAGAGAGAGAGAGAGAGAGGGAGGGAGAGAGAGGGAAAGAGAACATATTCATTATATGAATTTAAACCTAAGATAGTAAATTATTCTTTGAAAGATGACAACCAGATGACAACGATGAAGGAAGAAATTGATCAAATTGAGAAGAACAATGCATGGTTATTGGCACCCTAACCTAGTGACAAGAATGTGATGAGTACTAAGTGGGCTTTTAGGAATAATTTGAATGAGAATGGTAAAGTGCTAAGGAACAAGAGAAGACTAGTTTGTAAAGGTTATGCTCAAGAAGAAGGATTAGATTATGGAGAGACTTTTACACCTATTTCTAGATTGGAAGGAGTTATAATACTACTATCTTATGCTTCTTACAAAGGATTTGAGGTCTATCAAATGGATGTGAAATATACTTTTCTAAATGGGATCCTAGAAGAAGAAGTTGATATAGAACAACTTGAAGATTTTTTTGTTGAAAAAGGTAAGGATTTGGTTTACAAATTACATAAAGCATTGTATGGTTTGAAGAAAGAACCAAGAGAATGGTATAAAGGATGCATTATTATCTAATTAATATTATGTTTACAAGAATAAGTGATAATAGGAATATTTTCTTGAAAGCTAAACATGAGGACAAAATATTAATTGCTATAATATTTGTTAATGATATAATATTGCTAGCATGAATCTATGAGTGGGTCATTTGTTGATGAAATGAGAAAGGAATTTGAGATGTCTATAATAGAAGAGATAAAATTCTTTATTTGATTGCAAGTGCAATAGATGAAAATACATATTTACATAACTCAATCTAAATATATCAAGGAAATATCAAAAAATTTTGGCATGGATGATTCAAAACTTGTAGGTACACCTATGGTCACTGGCTACAAATTATCCAATAAATATGACTCAAATGAGATAAATGAAATGTTGTGCAAATCAATGATAGGTAAGCTACAATCTGTTGTTCATAGAACACCAGATATAGGTCATGTAGTGGGCATAGTTGTGATATATTCCTCAAATCCAAAGGATTCACATATGATAGTGGTTAAAAGGATTTTTGGATATCTAAAAGGAATTGAAGATATTGGTTTATGGTATTAAAAATAAGGGGATTTTGATCTAAAGGTATATAGAAATGTTGATTGGGCTAGAAATGTTGATGATAGAAACAATGCAAGTAGAGGAGGTTTCTATCTCAAAAATATATTAGTTTTATGGACTAACAAGAAACAAAGTTGTATTTCACAATCTACAACTAAGTCAAAGTATGGTGCTACTACTATTAATTTTCAACAAGTAATTTGGATCAAGAAAATACTAGAAGGGATACATGAGAAGGCAACTAAACCTGTTGTAATTTATTATGATAACAGACCAAGCACATGGTCATAAAGTATCATTTTCTAAGAGAAAAAGTACAAGATAAAGAAGTTAGATTAGAATACATTCCTACTAAGGGACAATTTATACATTTATTTACTAAACCCCTACCCAAGGAAATATTTGAATAACTCAAAGGTAGATTAGGGGTCTTATCCCTATCTACCATCAATAAAGAAAGAAGATATAGGTGTTAGAAAATAAAGTCCGCCAAGATAACTAAGAAGGGGGGGTTGAACCAATTATGCATTTAAACCATCTCTCAATATTCTTATTAATTCTACAAGATATAAATAGTAGATGAAACAACCATAGAAAGATAATTGTTGGTCATTTTTTTCCCTTCCCGCTAAGATTGCCATATTTGAATTCAAATGTAGTAATGTTCATATATTTGAAGCATTCAAGTTGGGGCACACAAAAATATATCTTTAAGACTTTAGGTTATATCTCATTTCCTAAAAGTAATTGCACACTTTAACGTTTGTGGGCCCACAACTTTCCCTACCATCAAATCTTCCAAGATCTACGATAATTGCAATCTCACTTCACTGAGAAGCACAATCTAAAGAAAATGCGAGAAAGTGATGAGTGGACACCTGTACATGGAAGGTCTAGTTTGGAAGGTAATGATGTAGTTAGTAGTCACAGTTAAGGGAAAAGGTAGTCAAATGAAGTGTTTTGATCTTACAATGAAGCAATGTCATAAGATCGTAAGTGAAAATGATGAGACTGTTGGAGTCATGACAAAGGGCTAAGTTGACTACGATCATAGGATTGTAAGGGTTAACTATTTACAATTCAATGTTAAGCCAGACCACGATTGTGAGATTGTAAGGTTAGTTAGCTGTATCATAACATCACAAGGAAAGATCGAGGGTCCTATGAATAGATGATAAGGTAGATCATAAGATTGTAAGGATATATTGGTAGGCTTCTGATGCTACAAAATATTGGAGTGTCATAAGATCGTAAGAAGGGTGAAAGGAGGGCCCAATGCTAAGATGAGTTGACAATCATAAGATCATAGAGGTTATAGAGGGTGCCTTCAAGCATGAGGTACATTGGAAATCATAAGATCGTAAGGGCCAAGCTCCAAGCTAAAGATGATACAAGGTTTCTAACCTCATTCGACAATCATAGGATCATAGGACTTTCAGTTGACCATGAAGGTGTTTCACTTGTCCAGGCTATAAAAGAAAAGGGTCTTCAACAAATATAATTGTATGAAAGATATGCATAGAGGTTAAATATGGTTGACTTGTTGATATTTCTGAATTGGCATGCTAATAACAAAAATAACAAATTGTTTAAATGCAAATCCAATCTGCTCAATCAATTACTGGTTGTTTCAACTACCTTCTATGCCTGATTGATGCAAAGGAGCACTCATTTGTTGCCTAGTTATCCATTTACCCAATTATGCATTTAATGGCCATCTTTCCTACCTTCTCAAGGTTGTTCTTTTAGCAAAATATTTGATTTCCTACATCTAGATTTGTTCCATGATCTGATCTTCCATATTTGCAATAATTATTCTCTGAGCACTTAATGACAGTGGTTGTAGAGTAACTCTAGTGAGAAATATCTCAGTTATAAAAGCAAAGTTTTAATTCTTTATTATGGTCGACTCTTCTCTATTTCTCTAATATTGCTATGCAATTTCACTATAAATTCCCTTTGCCTTTGAACTTAATGACATTCTACCTTATCTCCTTTAGCCATTGATGACTGTGCAAGATCTATTTGCCTCTCTTTAATGTTTTGTGGCTATCTACAATTTGCATCAATGTATCTCTTTTGACCCATGAATGATATATAAGTGAATTCTCTTCTTGCTTGCATTGTTCATTTTGGTTGTATGATCTATATGTGATTGTTATATTTAAACAAGTCTAAATCTATATATCCTTGATGTCATGACAATTTAAGTTTGCATGTATGGGAAGAGTTTGGTTTGAACACTCTATTTTGGTGCATTGGCTCCTTAGGATAGATTAGGTTAATGATTCTATGCATTCCTTCTCTCTTTTCCTCTCCAAGAGTAGTTAGGTGCATCCTAATAGTAAAGGAAGCCAATCTTCTCCAAAGACTCAACCTCATAGTTCAAGTCCCACAGCTAGGAGATTGTTTCCATGTTTCAAAAGGTTATCCTTAGGTAAAAACTTTGGACAAGGGTGCAAAATTTTGTGACAACAATAATCATGCACAACAACACCAAATTTATAACTAGGGAAACCCTTAATCAGAGGGAAAACCTCAATGGAAATGATGCCAGCAAGATGATATACTAATATAAATATTCCTTGTAAAAGGATGGACCCTATTAGGAGTCAATGAAAAATAATCAGTACATATGAGTCCCTATTAGGAGACTTTGAATCCCTGTTAGGAGATTCCAATACTATTGGGAATTGTGCCAACCCTATTAGGAGTTGAATAGAAGAAATAAGGACCCACTATCTAAATAGCTTTAGTACTATCCTCACTAAATAATAAAAGTTTACATCAACAACTATCCAATAGAAAATTATCTTGATAAATATAGATCCTTGCAAGCTCAATATTCCTCTAATGCACCAATCTCTACTTTTATTTTATACCAACTCCTTAAACAAGTTATTGAGTTGGCCTTGAGGGTTTCCCCATTTACAACGATAATATAGGACCAACTTAAAATATTACAATACATGTTTCATCACAACATTTATTCATTTTCACAATTACAAGTAATATGTTGGCTCACGGTCTTCATAACTTTCCACTTTTTCATCATATATGTTTATTTAGCCAAAGCATATTCAACATGCCTTAAACCTCTACCTCAGTTCACTCAACTAGATTCCATCTTTGTTAGGAGATCAAATCTAAACATCAATATCCACTTTTCATAAATGATGTCTACAAGCTACCTTCACCAAATTTCATAACTAAGTCTAGTCTTTATATTTTTGTGCATGCTCTTAGTTGTAGCATCTAGACATACTCTAGAACATAATCCCATGTGAACATAAGCTAATCTTTAATCCTCAAAATGCATGAAGCCAAACTTTATTCGTTTCTTTGACAACCTTCACATTATAACTAGTATGTTGACATCAATAAACAACTCTATTATGAATGCAACACACAACCATTGAAACATGGCTCCAACATTGCTAGGATACTCCCTCATAGGAATACCATCAGAAATCATGTTAATAATCTCCCCCTTTGGCATTGATGGTAGCATAGATGAAAAACATCTAAGTTCCATGAATACCAAATGTATCTATGTTGCATCTACTCTTTCATTAATGTTGTCCATAAATGTCATCATTCAACAACTGATATGGTCAAGGAAGGTGTTAATCTTGTTAGATTGATAAAGCATTTTCTTATTAATTAAATCATATTGATTTAATTATTAAGTCACTTATTATCTCTAGTTTAGTTAAGCTAAAATTTGGGCATATAATAATTAATTCTTTTATTAATTATTATCATGCAACCTAGGTTAGTTACTTGTCTGGGTTTTGATCTCCTTTTATAAGGATTGATCTCTTTATAATTAATTCACTTTTGCTAATAGAAATTTCTCATTTTTCTCATCAAGAATGTCTCATCTATGGATCTGGCAATTCTAGCCTCCATGGTTTTTTGCTTCTCTGTTATGTGACAAGTGATGCAGATGATTCTTGGAAGCTATGAGGTTGATCTTTCATCAACTTCAACATGATATTAGAGCTCCATCTTCATGCCACTATTCTATTTATGAGAGGGTTGGCTTGACTTTTAGACATGTGTTTTTTTTTCTTTCAGAGGGTTTCATTTTTTAGAGTTTTTTTGTATTGGATCTAGGGGGTCACCTTTTTTCGATACACTTTGAGCCCAAACAAACCTCACCATTGAGCTCAAAGCACCCAAAACCCCTATTTTCATATGAAATTTACCCAATTTGGACATAATTGAAATTTGAGGCAAAATATATTGCTCCCAGATTGGGCACGTTTCTTGAAAGCAATTTAAAGTTTTTGCACAGAAATTGAGATTTTCCTAATCAACAATTGATAGCTCTGATACCACACAACCATAGCTCTGATACTACTTGTAAGGAAAATTGCAAAAAAGAATATAACCACTTTCACATAACCCATAATAGATCTAAAATAAATATGCAATTGAAATCCACATGCAAGAGAATAGATAACATACCCACAAAAAATGTGACACAAGATATACCTTGGGAAATCCTCATTGAGGGAAAAAACCCAGCCTCCAAAAGCATCCATCATCATGTATTATTTAACAAAAACATTATTGCAATACAACTATGGAAGCCTTCAAATCCATAGCCACAACTGAAAAGTCTATGTGAACAAGCATGAACCCACACATCACATACCATTCTTCCAACCTTCACAAATGCTCCCTTGGCTAACCTGTCAAGCCTTGTCCTATTCAAATCTTGTCTTTTTTGCTTTTTGTCTTGTCTACATACAACAACTACCCTTGTGGTTGCTTATATAGCAGCAAGTCCCACAAAACCACCAAGTGATATTACATAAACCATATGCTACCTAACCCATTGACCCCACATTTAATATTAAAAATTTAATTTTTTTTGCCAATATTAAATAATTACATCAAATATTATCACAATGTTAGTGTAAATAATTTATTATTATTACACTTTACTTAAGTTTACTTAGGATAATGTATTTTTATATTAGTTTTCATGTAGACACTTAGGAATATGCAGTCATATGAGTTGTCGTGTTGACAACACAGGAGTTAGCAACTTATTTGAGCACATGGTGTCTACAACATCTCTTTATGAGATACACCTATGTAAACTTATCCTCTCATCATTGCACAAACTCTTGTGCTCAAAGGAGGATAATCCACTCTTGGTGGACATGTGCTTAGTTGTGATGTTTATCTCTTTGTTGACTCCTAATCAGTCTAGTTGCCTTTATATACAAGCACCCTCTATGATGTATTCACCCAATCATCTAATATCCATTCTCATTTGATCATCATTTGTCTCTCTTGTGCTATCTAATGAGCTTCTTGATCTTGGCATCATTTTTCCCCAAGGCAAATTCTTACATGGTATCAAAACTATACCAAATTTTTACATGGTATCAGAGCCACAGGAGCTTCATTGCATAGCCATTGGAGAGATTTTTTTTTTTACAGGTCAAGATTAGAGCTTGCTAGTGCAAATTAGATATTGGTATTAGATCCAGGTTAGCCTCATTGCATAGTCATTAAAGAGTTTTTTTTTTTTTTTTTTTTTTTTGCAGGTCAAGATTGGAGCTTGTTGGTACAAATTAGATATTGGGATCACATTCAGAAGGTCAAAAAAACCCCAAATTGACTTTTTCTTCATCAAAATCAGACATCTGAGGTGAAATCTAGAGTCATTTGATTTTTGGAAGTGCGACGACAGCAATTCAAGAAAAATAATTATAGAGATGATTTTCAAACAGCGATATCTCCTTCATATGGACTACTTTTTTCGAGCAATTTTTTTGTTTTGTGGTAGAATTTTTTGATCTACACATTGGTATTGTTTTTTTGAGATCTTTGTTCCTAAATTTTTCTACAAATTAAAAATCCCAATTTTTGCAACTTCAGAAGTTTCATTCGGACTCATATGGACACATATTCAGGTGCTATTTTTTTTGAAAGTGCATGATTTTTTGTCTACTTTATAGATCTAGTATCAATTTGGAATAATTCTTAGTAGACATATTACCTTCACAATTTGGTCATTTTTGGCCTATTTTGGCACTTGTAATTAGATCCTTGAGAGATCTTGTGTCTTATATTGTTGAGTCTGATATAGCTTCATATTTTTTGTTGTAACCATCAAAATTAGAAGTCCACTTACACCCTAAATTGGAAAGTGGTCATTATAATTACACTAAATATAAAATGTTGAATGATGCATTAGGGGGGTTTCCTTTGATTTATTTTTTGCATTTTGGGGGTGCATACATTATTTGATCTCATGGAGTCATGTTAAAAGTGTCACTTTGGTTTAAGATTCAAACTGACAAAAAGGAATTATCAAAAATGGAGTGCTTTGATGATTGATCATCTAAGAGAACATAAGGAAGTGCTTCCTTATCTATATTTGAAGATATTTTTACCTAATACTAATTGGGGACATCTTTCTCTTCTTCTTCACTTTATGTATAATAGTATGAGTAAGGAATCTTTTTCTCCTCTTAATAAGGCAAGTAGTTCTCATGACATTTGGATGTGTCTTTGGGAAGCATATGGAGATCCATGAGTCTGTCCATTACCAGAGGACACTCTACCTCCAATCACTCCAGTTGTGGTACCTATAACTCTAGTTGAGATCATACCTCCTAATGCTCCTATTACTTCTATTGATCTAGTTCTAGCCATAGATGCTCTTGATTTAGTGCAGCAGGAAACACCATGTCTTCTGATTTTAGCTTCATGGGATGACTTCCTTCTAGACATTATAGTTTTTTTTTGTGGAGTCTTACATTGAATATGTGAGAGACATTATTGATGACATCCATCTTCTCTTTGTTGAGGAGAATTCTTCTTCACTTGTTGCAAGGAAACACTCTGACCCTCAACCACTTGATCTTTCTTTTGAGACTTACATGATTGTGGACACTTATTTTCATCAATTGGAGGAGGACTCTTTTACTTCAAAGGAGACATATCAGTCTTTGGAGATGTATTCCAATTTCCTCAAACATCATATATTTTGAGGATTATTCCTACTAGTTGGGGAGCATTCTCTATTACACCTATGGAACCACTTCTTCCTACAAGGAGGAACATCATTCAATTTTCATGGTGCAAATTCTTCAGTCATCAAGGAGCTTCTCTCATGGGTGTACATTCATCATTGAGGGGAGGCTACATTGCTTCTCTTACCATATCTTCCTATAAGGATGATTCCTTGTCTTTGGAGTTTGATTCACTTTCATACATGGACATGTTACCTTGTTTGCTGCCTTCTTTTGGGCATCCGCTAGATTGGCTTGTGGCATCTACATTCATCAAGAACTTGTCAACATATGAGCAAACTTCAGAAGCAACATCCATAGCATACTACATATCGATTCCTCATCCATCTTCCTATTCACATGCATACCCTCACTACCTTAGGACAGTTAGAGTTACTGCCACCATTTACCAAGGCTTCCATTCAAAGCTACACTTCTCCTTCCAACCTTCCAGCACCAGGCAGGTGTCAGACTCTGCCGAGTGGATCTTCTTCCTAAAGGGAGAAATATCATTTGTAGGCATTGGATACCTTTTTGTCTTCATGACATCCTTGTAGGAGATTATTTGATATGGGAGGAAACCATCATGTATTTTTTCTTATGGGGGATATATGCCCGTACATACATGATGTATGTCATAGTAGGGGGGTCTTGATTACTCCATGCTTGCATGCACCTTGTATTTCTTCATCTCTCTTTTTGGAGGAGATTTTTCCCATGATTTTTTCCCTTTTTTTCTATTTTTAGAGAGATTGAATTGCATTACATTGCATAGCATTATATATATGGCATTTTATTTGTACATGGGTACCTAACATGGCCTAGTAGCCAGGACCCATCATTGCATCTTGCATTTAGCTTTGTGATCTTAAGTGCATTCTCCCAAGTTGCATTTAAGGGGGGGTGTTAGTGTAAATAATTAATTATTATTACACTTTACTTAAGTTTACTTAGGATAATGCATTTTTATATTAGTTTTCATGTAGATACTTAGGAATATGCATAGTCATATGAGTTGTCATGTTGACAACATAGGAGTTAGCAATTTATTTGAGCACATAGTGTCTACAACATCTCTTTATGAGATACACCTATGTAAACTTATCCTCTCATCATTGCACAAAATCCTATGCTCAATGGAGCATACTCCACTCTTGGTGGACATGTGCTTAGTTGTGATGTTTATCTCTTTACTAACTCCTAGACATTCTAGTTGCCTTTATATACAAGAACCCTCTATGATGTATACATCCAATCATCTAATATCCATTCTCATTTGATCATAATTTGTCTATCTTGTGTTATCTATTGAGCTTCTTGATCTTGGTATCATTTTGCTCCAAGACAAATTCTTACATGGTATTAGAACTATACCAAATTCTTACAGTTACAATGTGACTTGTCAAGTATGTCTCATGGGAATCTTTACATGTTGCACATCCATCTAGGTAAAAAATTACATAATAAAATATAGCAATATTATGCAATGTGTGCAACACCCATAATCTCAACAATCTCTCACTTATTGTATACATTTCATAAGGTCAATCCGTAGCCACATAAATAAATAAGGAAACAATCCCTCCTAGCACATCCACCATCATGGATCAAAGTACACCATGTGCTCCATCCTAGTACCCACAAAAAAATCAAAGTATCCAACATCTCAAACATGAATGATCTCACCTCCTATTATGCCACTACTACCAAACATGCATAAAAGCCATCCAAAGAGAAAGCCACCCAACTTGTTGCATTAAAAGATCATAATATCTTTAACTAATTGTAATGCCAAACACAAAAATTTGATCCAAAAGTAATCACATGTATCCATAGTTGTCAAAATATCCATAGCTAAAATAGCACCCATAGCAAGTGTCAAACCCATCCAACTATCCATACCTCTAAAGTTATACCAAGTAAATCTCACAATCATCAACATATCCAATCTATAACCTACAATCACAAATCTCAAGAGAAATACCTACCACATATAGACCAAGAAGCTCCCACTGCAAAAGATAATGTCAAATCTATAATCAATCCACTCACAATATCTCAAAGAGGTGAATCTATGTAGTCTCAAGGACATCCACAACACATAAACCAATATCCTGCAAGAAAAACTCTAATAAAAAATCTCCAAAAATCTCCCAAGCTCTCCACAACCAACAGAGGAAAGAGATAAAGGAATAACCATGTCATCTCTCATGTGACATACATGAGCACAAACCAGTGATCACAATCTCTAACCAATCTTGAATCCAATGTAAGCAAAACTGAACATCTAAGAAGATAACCAAGACCAAAGAGAAACAATGCAAATCATAACTTGTATTATGTCCTTCTACATACACCTCTAGATGTAAACTATGAAAGTATGATCTCCCCCATAAAACCCCAACAAAGAAGCCACAATAACACCCAAACCATACCATATAACTAATCATGGATGTAAGCCTCTCACAAGAAGATCAAACTCATAAACTATTCCTAACTCAAGGAATATGCCCAATATAAAACTATCTCCCAAACTCAACCAGCATAACAAGAACATATGCACATGGAGATAACCAATGCTAAAACTATCTCTCAAATGAACCCTCCAAAACTAACTCATATACTATAGCTCAAGATCCATATCCATGAAATACAAGCATAAATATAATGCACCTCAGAGAAACAACAGCATATACCTCTCAAGTAACAAATCATCAATTAGACCAAGAGTGCAAAATTAGAATGCTCATCAAGCTATCCAAGTCTCCAACCAAGACTCATCTAAGAAAAATCTCCTCTCAAGTCTATATCAGGTGAATGCCCCTCAGACTCTCCTATTGAAACCATCAACCGTCCCAACAAATACTTCTTTAATCCAAGAGAAATCAGCATCACCACCATCTCTAAGTATCCATGAGAACCTATAACTAATCAATTCATGCCGACTCCAAATGCAACATAGAAATATCATGAAGTATCTGTCTTATGATTGATGTACTCAATACCAAGAAACTAAACCAAGATCATTGTCAAAGTTCTAAACATGGCCTCAAGAACATAAACATGACAACATGATCTAAACCATCTCAACCAAAGAGATAACATGCTCAATATGAACATACTATAACATGTCAAAACTTTAAACGCGTATCAAGAGTATGCCATGACATAATAATGAAACCATCCTCACACAAAGGATAAATGCCAAATGAAAGCATAAACCACAGCTTTACCAAGAACCTTGTGAGTCCTCAAGATGCAACCACCTCCACACACCATGAAGAAAACCATCTCCACATACCATGAAGAACCATCTCCACACACCATGAAGATAAAAAGTGTACAATGCAAATGTCAAAGATGCTTTTGCAATAACAGGATCTATGACAAACCTCCAACATTTGTAAATGCTCAATAAATATATCAATGCCAAAAACTCCCACTCAACCATGGTACCAAGTCACCTATGGCATCATAAAATCCATCTCCTACATGAAGATCCTCCAAGTCTACACTCACACAATCAAAGTGTTAGTACCAAGTGAAACCAAGATCTTCAAACCTAAGAAGATTCAAACCAAACTAGGAACTAACCTTGCACTGTCACCTCATCACTATCACAAGCTCCCACTAAAATGTGTATCCAAGCTATCCATGACATCATGATGAAAAAGTTATCCTCTAACCATGAGAATCAACCAAGGTATCAAACCATCAAAGAACTCAAAGTGCACATCATGAGCTCCTCAAAAGAAACCAAATAACCATGATCCTCAACAAAGAAGATGTAGCACCATAGCCAAATTAGGAATCCAAACCAATGAACACCAATGCTATACCTATATATCCAATCATGTCATGCCAAAATCTATGGTACTATGATCACATCCATGAACCGAGCATCTAACCCTCAATATGCCCAACCTGTATGCATAAAATAGTCAACCACAATCCTCCACTATGACTATACCTAGTAACAAAATCTCATCCCTTCTACATGAAGAAAAAAATATTAAATCATATGACTTAGATCATAGGCAACCCAAATTCAAGCCACCAATCTAAATATGCATCAATAATGAAAGATCAATAGACAAGGGCAACCCATAACCAAGCTATAAATGCAAGATGTAAGTATAGACTGCTTACAACACTGCACAATTTGTAGACCCAACAAGTCATCATACATATCTAAACCAAATACTAATAACCATATAATCATGAGACCAATATGAAATATGAACAAAGTATAGAATGACATCAAATCTTAAATCTCCAAACATACAATGTCATAAACTCACAATGCTACCATAGTCCATATATACCATAAACTATTTAGATTAATATATCACCAAATAAACCATGCCAAACCTATACCAAATCTATAGAGCTCTCTAAGAGCTTTCCGTTGACTACTCGAAGTCCAAAATCTGACTCCATATGCCCAAGTTATGTCTTAATTTGTGCTCAAAATAAACAACATCTAACTTTCAAGCTCTTAAAACCAAAAAAAATGTCAAAACCACAAAAACCAAAACTACACCAAGTTTTAGTACTCTGAATTAGCTTTCCAATGCCTATAAGAAATCTAAAATTCAATATCTTGAGAGAAATTTATGGCCATTTTACTAAGAAAGTATTTTTACCATTTTTACTACAATTTTTTTTTGTGACAAAAATTCTGACGGGATTAATTTGATAGCCATCACGGGCTGAAACTAAAAAAATCTTTCATTTCCTCTGAACATGGCCTAACTAGAGTATATTATACATCAAAATTTATGGAAACATTGATCTAGATCCAATGGTGACGTCTAATTTTACCCAAAGGTCATTTCTACAAGCTTTGCCTAAAACCCTCATTTAAATGAAACATCAAAAAAATCCATTTGTCCAACAATTTCACATGCACAAAATCTACTAACATCCCATCATAATAGAAAATCTAAAAACCTCAGATCTGCAATAAACATCTCATATATCATGCCCTTTCTTTTTTATCCTCTCATGCATTCCCATGGATTCAATTTAGGGTTACAACAACACAATCATAGCTCTGATACCACTTGTAAGAAAAATTGCAACAAAGAATATAACTATTTCCACATAACCCATAATAGATCTAAAACAAATATGCAATTGAAATCCACTTTCAAGAGAATAGACAACATACCTACAAAAAATGTGACACAAGATATACCATGGGAAACCCTCATTGAGGGAAAAAACTCAGCCTCCAAAATCATCCATCACCATGTATTATTTAGTAAAAACACTATTACAATACAACCATGGAAGTCTTCAAAGTCATAGCCACAACTAAGCAATCCATGTGAATAGCATGAATCCACACATCCCATGCTACGCTTCCAACCTTCAAAAATACTCCCTTGGCTAACTTGTCAGGCCTTGTCCCACTCAATTCTTACCTTTTTTGCCTTATGTCTTGTCTACATATAACAACTACCCTTGTGGCTTCTTAAAAGTAGCAAGTCTCACAAAATCACCAAGTGGTATTACATAAACTATGTCCTAAAACCATGTGCTACCTAACCCATTGGCCCCACATTTAATATTAGAAATTTAATTTCTTTTTCCCCAATATTAAATAATTACATCAAATATTATCACAATGTTACAATACAACTCATCAAGAATATTTCAAGGGAATCTTTACATGTTGCATATCCATCTAGGTACAACATTACATAATAAAATAAAATAATACAATATAACAATATTATGCAATGTGTGCAACACCCATAATCTCAACATTTCTTCTCGAAAGGATAATTTCTCATACAATATTTTTCATGTGATACTCTCTCCCCAAAAGATGTTTTTCATGATACTACTCTCTCCCCCATTGACATCAATGACAAAGGTATCATTATGTCAATTCTCTAAGTATGATTTGCAATAAGCTCAAGTTTCCAAAGATAATGTTAAATACCAGTACCAAGAGTCCTTTATGACTCAACTCAAACATGGATACTCCCTCAAAGGAGAAGCATCAAGAATTTAGTTTAGATAAATAAATAGTGCCCTAATACCAATTGTTAGAAAGTAAAGTCCACTGAGATAAGTGAGAGGAGGGGGGGTGAATAATTTATGCATTTAAACCAACTCTCAATATTCTTACTAATTCTAAAACTTGTAAATAGAAGATGCAACAACCATAGAAAGATAACAATACACAAAAAAACCATATTTGTTAACTAGTGAAACCCTTGATCAAAGGGAAAACCTTGGTGGTAATGATGCCCACAAGATGATGTACTAATAAAAAATTTCCTTATGAAAGGATGGACCCTATTACAAGTCAATGAAATACAATCAATACATGTGAGTCCCTATTAGGGGACTTTGATTCCCTATTAGGAGATTCCAACCTTATTAGGAGTTGTGCCAACCATGTCAGGAGTTTAATGGAAGACAAAAGAACCCACTATCTAAATAGCTTTAGTACTATCCTAACTAAATGATATAAGTGTACATCAAAAACTATCCAAAAAAAACTTCTCTTGCCAAATACAGTTCCTTGTAAGCTCACTATGCCTCAACTACACCAATCTCTACTCTAACTAAAATATTGTTGCATGTAAGCTCACATAATCAAATAGATATAACCACATATCACACTATCTACATTGGATAACTATCCACAAGGAAATGAGTCTTCCTTTATAATAGGTCCTAAAACAAGTTATTGAATTAGCCTTGAGGCTTTCCCAATTTACAATAATAATATAAGACCAACTTAAGATATTACAGTACATTTTTCATTACAACATTATGTATTTTTCACATTTATAAATAATTTGTTAGCTCATAGTCTTCATAAATTTATAGTCATTTATCATCTAATGATGTGTATTTAACCAAAGGATCTTTATTGTGTCTTCAACCTTTGGCTCATCCTGCTCAACCAGATTCCATCTCTATTACAAGATAAATTCCAAACATCAGTACCCACTTTCTAGAAATTATGTTTGTAAGTTTCATTCACCAAATCTTTCATGACTCTTTCTAGCCTTCATATTTCCATACACACTCTTAGTTGTAGCATCTAGACATACTCTAGAACATAATCCCACATGCACATAAGATAATCTTCAATCCTCAAACTATAGAAAGCCAAACTCTATACATTTCTCTACTAGTCTTCACAAAATAACCAATATGTTGACATCAATGGAAAACTCTATAGTGAATGCAACACAACCACTAAAACATGTCTCCAACACTACTAGGATGCTCCCCCATAGGAACACCATCAACATTCATGCTAATAGTAGGTTGTGCTAGTTCATTGTGCAAGATAAGAGATCATGAGCATGAATTGATCATGTATAGGTGGACTACTCCACAAGGTGGGAAATCTAAGTTAGTTAAGAGAAGGAAAAGTAGAATAGGTAAAATATCAGAGGAAAATGAATACATAAAGGTTGATTGCCTTTGGATATTTTTCAAAGAGGGAGAAGATGTAAAGGGAAATTATGATGTAGTTTGAAGTAGTCAAGAAGGAGAAGATGTGATATCATATAGATAGAAATGGATATATCTAAGGGGGAGAAGAAAATAACAGGGAAGAATAAAAACAAATGTTTTGTAGGATTATGTCAAGAAGAATACTCAAAGGGGGGTTTTTAGCACATAAATTTTGGCATAGGTGGACTATGATTAATCAATGGATGGAAATAAATGTATGCAGATGATTCTTAGGTAGAACATAGAGGAAATATTTTCACTTTTGTCTATAGTATCAAATAGTTTCATCAATAATACCAAAGGGGGGTATTATTAGCATAGCTAATTAATGTCATGTATTGGATGATGGAGCTTATTGAAATAATGTTGATAATAATATGGTACAATCTAGAACATAATTTGATGATGAGATAATCAATTATATTGTTATCATTGATGTCAAACTATTTGACCAAGTGTTTTGACTTGTTACCACCTATTCATGAGAAGAAAGAGTGGGTTACAAAATTATTTAAGTGTTTCTATCATACAAAAATGTTAAGTGATGAGTATAGATGTTAATTCTATGAGTGTGGATGTTAATTCTATGGTAACACCTATTTATGTCAAGATTTAAGTAATTTATAGAGACATTAATATAATCGAATAATAGTTAAAAAAGTCAATGAAGATTAGTTGAATGATTTGAGCGTTTCTTAATATCTATACAGGAATCAATTGATTTTATTTTAGTCATTATTCATGAAGATGTTGAGGAATATGGTTAAGATAGCACCCTATAATAAATATAGGTATTTGATCAGATGGAAGTGATGTAAATAGGAAAAGTTAAATAGGTATACTAGATAGTGGATGGATAAAACTAAGGTCTTATTAGTAAATTGGTAAGAGAAATATTATTGGTACCAAGGAATGATAGGTAAATAGGAAAATAGTGAAGGCTTATTGGAAAAAAAAACTATGTTTAGTAAGATTTGTGATATGAGTGTAAAGTTTGAATTATTATTAGAAGTGTGATTTGTATTAGATAGTTGCAAGGCTAATTTGTGAATTAAGGAGTGTAAAGTTTGAATTATTATTAGAAGTGTGATTTGTATTAGATAGTTGCAAGGCTAATTTGTGAATTAAGGAAAGAGGTAATGATGCAAGGATCAAGGTAATATGTTTGAGGAAGATTCTTCAAAAAAAAATTCCACAAGGTAAACACAACTTATGGAGCTAGAAATAATTTCAAGGTAAAGATCAAATGCAAGGATGAAATAGTTAGAGGAAAATAAATATGGATGGTTAGATTTTTTATGGTTAATCTAGATCATTATATTTTGGTTTAGATTTAGTGCATGGAGTAATTCTACTTAAGGAAAGAAAATGAAGAGTTTTTTAATCGTGGCTAAATATCATGGAAAAACATAATATTGTTAGAGAAGGTTATGATTACAAAGGAAGAGACAGAGTTGAATCTAATCAGTGCAGAGGATCAAGTATAGTATGTTTTTGTGTTAGGGAGCTTTATTGGATCTAATTTAGTAGAGATAGTGCAAACTACAACTCATTTCTTATCCATTACTCTATAAACATTGTAGTAGAAAAATTCCTTAATTGGGTGACCCTAACAGGTCTTTGTAAATTCCTCTAACTAGGTGACATTTGTTGAAAATAGATTGAAAACAACACAAAGAGGGGGATTGTTAAGAAAAAAGTATGTTGAAGAAGTATGATCAATATGTTTCAATCATTGTTTTGTTACTGATGTCAAACCTATTATTTGTTGGTAAGACAACTACTTATATGGTTTAAGTACTATCACTTATTTTATTGATGAAGAGGATTTGATCAAAAGATGTAACAATAGCACCTAGATTAAAGGTTGAGTTATGCTTATGTAAAGAAGAACAAGAATCGGTTAAGATAATGATGACAAGATGTATTGATAATCTACTTAAGGTTAGAGAGACTGGTTACACTAAGAAATTTTAGAAGAACAAATTACACAGAGTTTATATGCAAGCTTGACTGAGTGAATAGTAGGTGTCGAGAAAATTCAATGCAAGCTGAGCAAAAAATTAGTTGAAGCCAAGTAAATGCTTATTCTAGTGTATGTTGAGAAAAATAGTGGATGCCAAGTAAAGTTTAGTTGATGCCAAGCACCTGTAAACTTTAGTTCATGCTGAGTGATTTTACAGATGATGTTGAGCAACGCAGTATGTGTTGAGCATCAGAAGTAAGATAATGTCGAGTGCCTACATTATTTAAAAGATCATGAATTCAGTAGATCTGAGCTAACAAGTTTTTTTTCTCGGATTATGTGAACTAGGTGACAGATAAGATTGATGAGTTGGAGGTACAGAATTCAAGGTAAACCATTTTTAGGAAAATTCAAAGAGGATTCACTGAAAATTTTCTAGAAGAGATATAGAATATGGGGTAGATTCATTGTATTCTACCTAATCTGTCCTAACCTTAAATTGGACGATGGAGAATGAGTAACAAAAAGATCTTAATTTCCTATTTATAGGAATGGCTAGTCAGAAGTAAAGGTTGTCATGTGTGAGAACCTAAGGAATACAAGGAGTCAAGGGTTTTGCTTCATCAAGTGACCTAAGAGAAGAACTTGCAATAGCATGTTAAGCAAGAAGGCTTAAGGATATGAATTCTTGAAGGGTGAACAAGCTATCAGAGTTGTAATGAGTGAAGACCAATTAGAATGGAGGACTAAAATAGAGACCTATAATCTGCAAATAGAGTTGTAAGTTTTTATCAAATCAAGCCTTGTTGTTACTCTCTAATAATTGTACCAGTCTGGGGTAAATCCTTTGGATTAAGGTTGACCTAATAGTCATTTGTAAATCTTTTAACTAGGTGACATTCCAAGTGAATGGTCTAAAGTCCTCTAACAAAGCTCACTCCTAATAGGGTGACTGAAATCCTTTAAAAGGGTCACATTTAATAGTGTATATTGTAACCTTTAATAGGGTTGGCCTTTCTCAAGGCATCACTTCAGAAGAGTGAAATAGAGTAGCATGTTACTAGTGGTTTTTCATAAATTGAGTTTCCACATAAATCATTATGTCAAGTGTGTTGATGAATCTATCATGTTTCATGTTTACATTTTTACAAGTTTATTTGATAGTAACCTACAAGTTTTAAGTGATTGCATAATCTTATGGATGCATGCATGAAGATAAATGTTCTATGGGTTCATTAAGTTATGAAAAGTTTTATTTATACATCTGGACCTTGGATAACTGATTCACACCCCCCCCCCCAACGTTATTCTAAAGTATTCCAACAATGTCAAAGTCATCTGCTTAATAGGACTAGTTTGAAGGTACTAGAAGCACACTGATCAAGGTGTCAAAAAGAGAAGTACCCAAGCTTAATAGAGATAAATTTATTGCATAGAAAAGTTTGATGAAGCTACACCTTGGAGGACTTGGAGATCATGCACAATCTACCATATCCACTAAGCATGTTGACCTTGTTGGTGCCCCAACTGTTGAGGATATGAAAAAGAGGAAAGAACATAACCAGACAATGTTGGAGATTTCCTTTGCCCTAAGCTATGCCAAATTTGATGATATCAAAGGTCTTGATAGTGCAAAAAAAATGTGGGCTACCCTAACCACTATCTATGGAGGAGATGCAAATGTTCTAAGAGCCAAAGATAAAAGTTGTAGAGGTAAGATTGATGATATGACACTGTTTCCTATATATGCTATTAGATTTTCTACAGTTCAAGAATTGAGATGCATAACAAGGAATAAACTATCACTTGAAGGTCTAGTAGGTAGACTCACTACTTTTGAGCTATCCAACTTTGAAAATTACAAACCTGAAAATATTGAATATGCTTTCAAAGTTAAGGTGTCACTGAAGGAACCTGATGAAAAGAAAAAGAAGTATGTGTCCAATGACAATGATATGGATGAGGAGGATGTAGAACAGCTTGAAGCATTACTAAAAAGAAGATTCTAAAAATGTAAAGGAAAGTTCAAAGGTAAATTACCTATCATTTGCTTCAATTGCAATGAGGTTTGTCATATTGCTACTAGATGTCTAGAGAAGAACTACAAAGGTGGTGACAAGTACAAAAGTAGAAGAGATGAAGACAACAAGGACTACAAAGACAAACACAAGAAGTCATGCTACATTGTTGAAGAGGAAATAAAAGATGAATCCAATGAACATGATGATGAAGTGGTGTATGTTGCAATGAAAGATGAATCTAATGAAGATGAGGCAACTGCACTTGTGACTTGTATGAACAAGAATGAGAGATGGATCATTAACAGTGGGTGTTCACATCGCATGACTGGAGACAAAAGTAAGTTCATTACCTTGAATTGTTATGATGGAAATAGTGTAAGATTTGGTAATGATGCACCATGTTTGATAAAAGGAAAAGGTTCTATCAAGCTCACAGATAAGATTTTATGTGATAATGCTTACTATTTTGAAGGACTTAACTATAATTTGTTGAGTGTGTCATAACTGAATAATTTGGGATGTAAGGTTGAGTTTGAAAAAAATGTTGCTAAGATATATGACACAAATAGAAAATTGATTGGAAAAGGTGATCAAACTAGGAGTAATCTATTCTATCTTGACATAGAGGATGTTACTTGTCTAGTTGTAAAATTTGATGATGTGTAGATGTAGCACAAAAGGTTATGTCATGTCAATTTTGATAACCTAGTTAGTATCAGCAATATGAGAAAAGTTAGAGGTTTGCCTAAGTTGAAGAAGCCTAAAAATGTAATGTGCAAACAATGTCAATTAGGAAAAATGACAAAGTCAAGTTTTAAGAATAAAATTCATACCTCTAAAGGAATACTAGAGATTGTTCATACTAACTTGTGTGGACCAATTGAGGTGCAAAGCTACAAAGGAGATAAGTACATTATGTTGTTTGTTGATGATTGTTCTAGAATAATGACAATTATGTTTTTGAAATAGAAATCTGATGCTTTCCCAATGTTTAAGTGGTACTTAGCAAGAGTTGATAAGGAAATAGTTAAAAGTCTAAAGTGTTTGAGATCATACAAAGGAGGAGAATTCACATCAAATGAGTTTGAGATGTTATGTAATGACAGAGGAATCAAAAGATAGACATCTACACCTAGAACCCCTCCGCAAAATGGAATAGCTGAAAGGTGGAACAAATATATAATGGACTGTGTTAGAACACTCGTGATGGAGAAAAATATTGCTTTGAAATACTACAGTGAAGTTGTAAGTACAATTATCTATACCTTGAACTATGTATAAGTCAAGAAAGGTACTCATTCAGCACCTTTTGAACTATGGTATGGATACTCACATGATGTAAAACATTTTAAGGTATTTGGAAGCAAATGTTACATTCTTAAAAGACTTCAAGAATGGTAAACTAGATGCAAAAAGTGAAGTAGGTATATTCCTAGGATACTCCACAAGAAGTAAAGCTTATAAGTGTTTAAATAATAACACTAACAAAGTTATGGAAAGTGCAAATGTAAATTTTGATGAATATACAAAAGTACATGAGGTTGAACCCATAAAAGAACCAAAAGAATACAAATCATTTGTATACTTTTATGAAGGTATGCATGTTGAAGAAGATGTTATAAATCAAGCTACAAACCAATAGCAAGTTACAATGACTGTTGATTCGCATACTATGAATGTTGAGTTGCATTTAGGAACTGAGCTACATTTAGATGTTGATTTATAGAATGAAGATGATGCAAATTTTAATTCTAAGATTAGTGTACATGAAAGAGATGTTGAACTACTTGAAAAAGGTTTACACAATGACTTTGAAGTTGAAAGACAAATTGAAGAAACAAGAGCTTAACCAAGATTGTCCAAATATGTCAAAAGACATCATCCTGCTACACAAATTATTGGAGATAAAGATGCTAGACTAATGACAAGAGAAAAATTGAGAAATGATATTTATTTCACCTATATCCAAGAAAAAATTCCAAGGGTGAGATGGCTAAGGCCATTTGGTTATGAACTAGATGTGGATGAAGCATTTGCAGCTATCACTAGTTTTCTTGCAGAGGAAATAGATAAGTCTGCCAAATCTTTTGGCACATATGATATGGTTAAATCCAAGATTGAAATAGAATTAAAGACTACCTCTGTAATTAAGAAGAAAGATAAAATGGTGAAGAAAATAAAGAAGAACTTTGGTAAAGGAATTGAGGAAGCAGAAGAAGAAGATGAAGAAGATGATGATAATGAGGATGAACAAGAACAAGGCCCAATGGAATTAACTCAAGGTTTGGGTGAAGATAAGGAGGAAGGTGATAAGGAAGAAGAAGCCAAGGAAGCACCAACTCAAGCCAAGCCAAAGAAAAGAAAGGAAACAATACAGCCTCCAGACTAGCCTAAACCAAAGAAAACTGCCATGCCAACACCCCAAAAGCCAATAACCAGAGCTACAACAAGGGCCTCCACACAAAAAGCTAAAGAGGAAGCTAAAAAGAAGAAAAAAATCAAGATGGCACAAGAAGAGCCAAGGAAAAGAAGAAAATATGTGGCTCAACCTAATACTGATGAGGAAGATCAATCTCAAAAGGTAAGCCATTCTCCTAAGTCTTCAGTAGATACACTATGTGAAAAGATTGGAAATGGAGACTTAAGTAACATGAATAAAGTTGATTTCAATAAATTCACTAAAGAAGAACAAAATGGAATAGAAGAATCAGTTTATGGAATGATGGCACAGTTCAAGTATATGCCTCTTGAACTAGATGGACAATTGCCAAAGGGACTATCTAATATTGTAGAAGACAGATGGCACTTTTGTTTGAAAATGGAGAAGGAGATGAGAGAATCAACCCTAGCAAGCATACTGCCTATTTTGACTAACGAGAAAATAGCTAAAGCAATAAAAAGGCATAACCCTAGGTTTACACCTAAGTATAGGGCATTCTTCATTCTCCAAAACAAAATTGAAGAAATTCTACAAAGAACAACAAAGTCATGGAAGAATTTGTACAAAAAGGTTGAAGATGTTCTTGAAGAAGAATACAAGGATGAAGCTACTACTAAATTAGAAGAGAGAAGAAAAAGGAGAGAAGAGAAGATAGAAGTAGAGAAAAATATTGAAGAGGAGGAAGGAAAAGATGAAGACAGGGGTACTGGTGAGCAGAAAGAGGATCAAAGTGTGCAAGACATACAAATTCCACCTCCTAGTCCTCCTCACTCTACTGCCACACCTACAGAATTCATAAAAATTAAGGATGTTGTTGACACCTCATGTCAGAACATCAACCCATTAACTGCAAAAGATCTCACTAAGATCCTTGACCAAACAACTCTACAAGCAAAATTATGTACAAGTCCAATTTTGGTCAGTGTGAATGACTCAAAAAAGTTAGTAGAAGACACAGTTAGAGATAAGGTGAAACCACAAGAACTACCTTCCATCATCTCTACAACTACTAGTGGTCAACTTCAAATGCCAATAGAAGTTACATCAAGAATAGTTGACACTATAGTGCAAAAGTCAAGTGCAAAAGGAAACAAAAATATAGCACAAACAGGACAGACTATTGCTTTTGATCCTACAGCACAGACACAAGGTGCACCTCCTCATGTTCTTACTATTGATCAAAGTAGCAGATAGGAGGAGAAGGAATCAAAGAAAACCCCCAAAGAGCATGAGGCTATACAAGCTTTGATAAATTTGCCTACCTCAGGAACTCCTCCTAAATAGCCTAGAAATGTTGCAATGTCATTACAGATGTCAACACCAGGATCAAGTGCTACAAAAGTTGCAAGGGTGCTTCACTATGGAGACCCTGAATTAGATGAGGAGATAGTCATACCAAGTTATGACTCAAAAACAATAACCATTGATCAAATCACTAAGGTGTAGGAAGCATTGAATAAAAGAAAGAGGTAGGAGATACTTAGGAAGGAGTATAAACAAAAGCAAATGTTACATGAGATTAAAGACATCTTTATGGATGCCTTCAGTTTGCAGTCATTAGATGAGTCAATGCATATAATGGAACAATTGACAGATATTGTTGACCAGGTGACAAATGTAGACCAAGAGACAAATGTAAAACTTATGGAATGGTCTGAAAGGAAATTCCAGGGGAAAGTTAATGAGAAAATATCTAGTCAAATTGCACTTTCCCGGGTTGAATTGGCAAAGGTAATAGACAAAGTGAAAAAGGTTCTTGAGAATATATTCTTATTGTACAAAAAGTTGTGTGACTTTTCATACTTCACACAGGAGACAAGCCAAAAAATAATGAGCATGGAGAGGAATCTAAATATTTCAAGCATGCAGCTACAAAAGATCCAGCTCAAAGTGAGAAGCATTTTGCTCAATCGCTTCACACCCAAAGGGAAATAGCTATATTAATAGCAGAAGAGGCCACCATCAAGGCCAAACTAATGCAACTCCAGTCTTCTATTACTCCACATTTGGAAATACTCCATAAAGAATAGGTCTATGCTGAAACTATTCTCAAGAAAGATCCTAATCTTTCTACCTTAGATGGACTTGTTCACCTTGCTGCAGAGACTGCTATCCAACATAAATCATTAAAAATTTCTTTGAATAATTGGGATGCAGCTCTCAAGATGATTATGGATGTAAATAGTCCATTTTTGGCAAAATATGGTCTTAACCCTTAGTGTCTTTTGACATTTGTGTCAAAAAGGGGGAGATATATAAATACATAACGGGAGATATAAAGTTGTAAAGGGGGAGACAATGATCAAAAAGGGAGACTATAATGTTTTGGGGAGCTATAAATAGAGAAGAACGGACAAAGAGTATCAGTTATATCAGTATAAGAGACATATTCAGCACAGAATTTTGGTCAAAAAGACAGAACAGATAATGGCTCAATTAACTCAGGGGGAGTTATAATAATTTTGAGATATATATTGTAAGTTACAAAACTTTTGATCAAGTTCTTTTTAAAACCTCTGTATATATACCAAGTAGATTAGTGAATGTACTCATAAGGTTAGATAAATAATGCTTAGTTAAGTGTTTTTGCCACTCATGTCAAAGGGGGAGATTTTTAGTCTCATAATGGTTTTGACATTTGAGTGCCAACACAACTTAACCACTTTCTACATTGAAGCTGAGTACACTATGTATGCCGAGCCATAGCTTGTGCCGAGTCAGGAAATCCATCAAGTGTCGAGTGATCTTCAGGTGTCAAGTGAAGATCAAGTGCTGAGTAATAGTCAGGTGCCAAGCATGATACAAGTGTTGAGTAATATTCAGGTGTCGAGCATGATACAAGTGTTGAGTAATATTTAGGTGCCAAATCATAGATGATGCCGAGCATCAGGAATCAATAAGTCCCGAGTAACACAAAATGCACATATGAGTTTGTAACTTCACTGATTTAGATGTAAATTGTCTTCATGGCCAACATATGACGAATCTGGAAGGATTTAAGTGATAAGATTGAATCTTTTCTATTTCCTATGCAATCTACATGTAGCCAATAAGAAAAATGGAGAAGGCATGCAACCAATAAAAAAAAGTGCAAGGAATGAGTGAAAAATAGAGATTCAATATGGATTGTAGATCCATGTCTAACCCTAAGTCTTCGAATGTCTTTATAAGGAAGACTAAATCTCATTTAATCAAGTAGATGGATGAAGGAGTGAATGGAAAACTCTAGTGGAGTTCAGAGTGAAGAGTAAAAGACTTAGAGGAAGAAAGCAGTAGCATAATATTCAGTTGATGAGAACTAAGCAAGGAATATGAACAAACATCAGATCAGAGAAAGTAGATAAAGTGCCTAAATTCAGCAATCAAGGATTGTACGCTATTAGGTTTATTGTACCTAATACTCTCTAGCAATTGTATTAGAAAGGAAACCTATGGTGATAGGTTAGTTTAATAGCTATTTTGAAGATCATTTAAATAGGTGATTAAATCCTTTAATAGGGTAACACTTCATGTAAAGTGTTTGTAAATCCTTTAACCAGGTCACTATTGATATAGTGTAAAGCCTTTAACAGGGCAGACCATCAGAAGTGGTCAAACATTATTGTTGCAATGATTTTGTGGGTATCATCCCCACCCCAATTTTACCTTCTTATTCCTGGAGAGTTTCTGGGTTACCAAAATCTCAAGTGTTATGTGCTGATGCATATGTGTTTCTCATGATTACTTAATGTTGATATGCATGCATGTTCATTTCAATAATATGTTATTAAGGGTTTAAAAATAGGTCAAAAGCTAGTACTTCTGACTCACCCCCCCCTCTCAAAAGCATACTTTCCATTAAGACATTCCAACAAACTGTACATGAAGATAGAAGAAGGAAAAGGTATTTTGTTATCTGAAATTTTTGTTGATGATATCATATTTGGAGAACAAGATGCTTTGTGTAAGGCTCTTGCAAATGAAATGAAGCAAGAATTTGAGATGTCTATGTTTGGAGAGATCAAATTGTTTGTGGGTTTGCAAGTATATCAATTGAAATATGGTATATACATCACTCAATCAAAGTATGTCAAGGAAATACTAAAAAAAATTGGATTTGAGGATTCCAAACTAGTAAGTACACCTATGGTGATAGGACACAATTTGTCAAATAATGATGATTTAGCTAAGGTAAATCAAACATTGTATAGGTCTATGATTGAAAAAAATTACAATATGTAGTACATAGCAAACCTGACATTGCATTATTTGTAGGGATAGTTGCAAGATTCTTTGCTAATCTTAGGGAGAATAATTTGATGGTTGTAAAGAGAATAATGAGATATTTGAAAAGAACAAAGGCGTGTGGTCTATACTATAAGAAAAATAAGAAATTTGAATTAAGAGCCTACATTAATGCTGATTGGGCGGGAAACATTGATGACAAAAAAAGCACCAGTAGAGGAGCATTTTTCTTAGGCAAGAGGTTGGCTACATGGACTAGCAAGAAACAAAACTACACTTCACAATCTACTACTAAAGCTAAATATGTTGTTGCTATTGTAAATTGTACAAACATTGTATGGATCAAATAGTTACTCAAAGGTATGAAGGAAGAGATCACAAAACCCATGACACTTTATTGTGATAATACAAGTGCTATCAATATATCAAAGAATCCTATGATGCACACAAAGACTAAGCACATTGCAATCAAGTATCATTACTTGAGAGAATTAGTTCAAGATAAAGAGGTGAAGATGGAATATGTTAACACTAAAGAGAAAATTGTTGATACCTTCACAAAAGCATTACCTAAGGATTCCCATGAGTATATAAGAGATAAAATAGGGGTGATACCCCTATCAAAGCATATCTAAGTAACAAGAGGAGTTCCCTAAATGAAAAATACTAATGTTCATATGTTACACATTGATGTAGAGGATCTTGCTTTAGGAGCTACCTAAAGTAATCAAAGAGCTGAAGCTACAAATCAGTCACAAGTATGGTGACAAAGGGAGAAATTGAAAAGGCCTATATTTGCATGTTAAGATGAAAAATATTTGGCATTGTTGTCAAAGAGGGAGAGATTTATTAATCAAAGGGAGAAATGCAAGAATGAATTAAAACTGATCTTAGAAGGAGATAGTTGCTAATCAAGAGAATAATGACAAAGAAATCCTAACATCTACCTAGTAAGAGGGAGATACAAGAAGAAATTATGAGGGACTTATAAGGAGGAATTTTGTAACATATTCAGAAGATGGAAGTTTTTGATAGAGGGAGAGATTTCAATACAAGGAATCATTTTCTTTTTGGTGTTGTCTTACTATTTTAACCTAGTCGATTTGGTTGAGCAGTCTGGTTTGTCATCAATGCCAAGGAGGGAGATTATTGAAAATAGATTGAAAATAGTACAAAGAGGGAGATTGTTGAGAACAAAGTATGTTGAAGAAGTATGATTAATATGCTTCAAACATTATTTTTTCACTAATGTCAAACCTGCTATTTGTTGGTAAGACAACTACTTATATAATTTAAGTATTATCACTTATTTGATTGATGAAGAGGATTTGATCAAAAGATGTAACAATAACACCTAGAGGAAAGGTTGAGTTATGCTTATGTAAAGAAGTACAAGACTCAGTTAAGATAGTGATGACATGATATTTGATAATCTACTTAAGTTATAGAGGTTGGTTACGCTAAGAAATTTTAGAAAAATAAGTTACACAAATTTTGTCTACCAAGCTTGACCGAGTGGGTAGTAGCAGAATAATGAATGCCGAGTAAAGTTTAGTTGATGTCGAGCATCAATAAACTTTAGTTTGTGCTAAGTGATTTTATAGAGGATGTTAAGCAACGTAGCATGTGTCGAGCATCAGAAGCAAGATAATGTCAAGTGGCTACATTATTTGAAAGATCATGAATTCGATGGATCTAAGCCAACAAGTTTATTTTCTTAGATTATGTGAACCAGGTGGAAGATAAGATTGATGAGTTGGAGGCACAAAATTCAAGGTAAACTATTTTTAGGTAAATTCAAAGAGAATTCAAGGAGAATTTTCTAAAAGAGATATGGAATATGGGGTAGATTCATTGTATCCTACCTAATCTATCCTAACCCTAAATTGGACGATGGAGAATGAGCGGCAAAAAGATCTTAATTTCTTATTTATAGGAATGATTGGTCAGAAGCAAAGGTTGTCATGTGTAAGAACCTAAGGAAGGCAATGAGTCAAGGGTTTTGCTTCATGAAGTTTAACCTAAGAGAAGAATCTACAATGGCATGTTAAGCAAGAAGGCTTAATGATATGAATGCTTAAAGAGTGAACAATCTATCAGAGCTGCAATGACTGAAGGCCAAGCAGAATGGAGGACTGAAATAGATATCTATAATCTGCAAATAGAGTTGTAAGTTGTTATTAGATCAAACCTTATTGTTACTATCTAATAAGTGTATCAATCTAGGGTAAATCCTTTGGATTAAGGTTGACCTAATAGTCATTTGTAAATCCTTTAACTAGGTGACATTCCAAGTGAATGGTCTAAAGTCCTCTAACAAGGCTCACTCCTAACAGGGTGATTGAAATCCTTTAACAAGGTCACATTTAACAATGTGTATTGTAACCTTTAATAGGGTTGGCCTTTCGTAGGGCATCACTTCAAAAGAGTGAAAAAGAGTAGCATGTTACTGGTGGTTTTTCACAAATTGGGTTTCCACATAAATCATTGTCTCAAGTGTGTTGATGAATTTGTTATGTTTCATGTTTACATTTCTTCAAGTTGATTTGATAGTAACCTAAAAGTTTTAAGTGATTGCATAATCTTATAGATGCATGCATGAAGATAAGTGTTCTATGGGTTCACTAAGCTATGAAAAGTTTTATTTATACATTTGGACCTTGGATAATTGATTCACACCCCCCCTCTTAGTTATTCTAAATTATTCCAACAACATTCTCAAAAGAGTGGTCAAAATCCTCTAACAAGGTTACTCCTAACTGGTTATTAGACTCTAATAGGTCTCCAAGGAAATCTCTTAACTAGGTAGCATCTAATGGTTCTTTGGTAACCCTTAATTGAGAAAGCTCCTAATTCCAAAAGAGTACAAATGTTTGTAAGCATCATTCACATTGTGATTTGCACCCTAATTGTGTTTTCATGATATAAATCTAGTGTTATAGACTTGTGTGGATGTTTTTTGTGTGTTGCATGTTACTTTAAATTTTATTTTACTGATAGTGTTGATGAGAAGTTAAATAAAGTTTTAAGGATTAATCTATTTGATAAATTTTTATTGGTCTTATAGTTTGATAGGGTTGCTGATTATTGATTCACCCCCTCCCCCCAACCCACCCACCAGTAATTAATCCTATACCTATAATATAGATGTATACATAGATATGTATAGACACACATACACACAGACACATGTATGTGTGTGCGTGTGTGCGCATACATGCATGTGTGAATTTCTTATATCATAATTTTAATGATTATGTTTTTTGTTGCATTATCATTGGGAGTGTAATTTTTGTTCCTTTTTTTTAACAACATGGTTTCCAAGTACAAGCTCTCATAAAAAAAAATATTGATATAAAATTGTCATATAGAATTTTAGCTGACCTAAAATTAGAAAATTCAACTATTGAATTTTATCCTCTCTTTTAATTTGAAAATAAAAATAAAAATATATATGAATCTAAAAGATATATATTTATATTTTAAAATAACTATCATTGATACAACCAAACACTCACCAGATTTAGGCCTTTTAGGAAACATTGATTCCATCTTTTCATGTCCTCGGTAGGGTAGCAATCATGGAGACCATTGCAAGGTGTCATGTCAACCAAGCACAATCTAGGGAAGGAGGGGAATTTAGAGTTTGATTTAATGTAAAATATGTCAAAAGGATGGTCCCCCTATTGGCATGTCACCAGGGCTTTTCTATCTTTTTCTTAAAAACTAAAAGTATGAGTCATTTTTCTTTTCTTTTGTTTCTCAAAGCATTGATGAGCTTTTATGGGGAGACTGCAAAATATTTCTTGTTGAAATGTCATTTTTTTATTTTTATGATTGTACACATGTTAGGAACCTGTGTGTTCCTTCTGTTTATTTTGTTAGAGTAGTGTTGTTGGACGCATATGCTTTGTAAGTCGTCCCGTGAGTATATTTTATTATCCCACATGCATAGGTAGTATTACTTTTCTAGATCGTACTCAGTATATAAGAATAGGTTGAGGCCCTTGATGGGCACGGACGAATTTATTGTATTGAGCTTGCTCAAAGGAGGTTACCCCCTCAAAGTGGCCTGCGATCAGTAGATTCATTCTGAGTTCTGCTATCACTTTGTATTCTGTTATTTCGAGCATTCTCACGATATTGCTATAAGGAGGTTCTTCACATCTGGTATCAGAGCACTCTCTTGGGCTCCCTGGGTGGAAATTACATCAAATTTTTTTTCTGTCGTGGCCTTCAGGTTCCTCTCACTTCTAATATCTCTTGTTATTGCAATAACTCTTTTCAGTTGTTCTGTCTGTGAGTGAATTTTTCTAAGTCGACTGTTCAAAAAAAAAAAAAAAAAAAAAAACCTTGCTTTATGGTTGTTACGCGTACAGGAGCAAAAATCATGGAAGAGGAAATTGCATCCCTCAAAACCAAACTTCAAGATCTGGATGACAAAATTCTGGGTCTTAACTTTCAGCAGTCAGCCATGAGCCGAAACCATTCAGGAGATACTGGGTCCTCTTCTGGCAATTTCCGTGGACCAACGCTTGATTTTCCACGCTTCGATGGTTCTGATCCGACTGGATGGATCTATAGGGCAGAGCAGTATTTCAGCTTGCATAATACTTTGGATAACCACAAAGTCCCCCTTGCATCTTTTCATTTGGAACATGAAGCTCTTCAATGGTTCCGTTGGTACATCAAGGCTAATGTAGACCCAACGTGGAGAGAATTGTGCACCCTCATTTTGGAGCGCTTTGGCCCTAGTTCCTTTGATGATTTCATAGGAGCACTCACTAAACTGCGTCAAACAGGCACTGTAAGAGAATACCAGACAGAGTTTGAAAAATTAGCTAATCACACAGAGGGCTTGTCTGATGAATTCTTCCGTAGTTGTTTTGTCAGTGGTCTGAAGGATGCACTTCGCTCAGAAGTCAAAATGTTTCGACCTACTACAATGATGGAAGCCCTTGGGTTGGCTAAGTTAGCAGAAGACAAGATTAGTGCTCTACAACGCTCCAGATCTAATTTTGTTCCATTCAGAAATACAGGTTCTCACAACCCTCCAGTCATACCAGCTCCCAGAACTACTCTGATCAAGCACTTGTCTGAAACAGAGATGCGAGTCAGGCGAGACAAAGGGCTTTGTTATAATTGTGATGAGAAATGGTCTCGGGGCCATAGATGTGTTCAGCAAAAGCTCTATCTCTTGGATGTGGATTCTCCACCGGAACTGGAAGAATATGTAGATGCTCAGGAAACAGTGGATGATGAGGTTGAGCCTCACCAGCCTGAACCTCCTTCACCAGAAGCTCCACCAGAGATATCTGTCCATGCTTTGGCAGGAGTCACTACTCCACAAACCATGCGGGTCCAAGGTTTCTTCAAGAAGATCCCTCTTACTATACTCATTGATTCTGGTAGCACTCATAACTTCATTGATCCACGAATAGCCAAACAGGCTGATTGCTTTATCCATCCCTGCTCTAGCTTTGAAGTCATGATTGCCAATGGGGGCACTTTACCTTGTAAAGGGAAATGTCGCAATGTGCGTCTCTCTATTGGAGATTATAACATGCGCTCTGACATGTTTGCCTTACCCTTAGGTGGCTGTGATGTGGTTTTGGGTGCCTAATGGTTACGCACTCTTGGCCCCATTCTCTGGGATTTTGCTGAACTTTGGATGCAGTTTTCAGCCGAGGGGCACCAACACACTTTGAAAGGCTTACAACCAGGGTCTCTCAGCATCATCAGTTCACACCGTATGGAAAAAATTCTTAAGAAGAATTCACATGGTGTCATCGCTCAGCTCCATTCCATTCAGATGCAGCCATCAGCAGTCTCTAGCACTCCTGCCGATCTCCAACACATTTTGGACAAGTATTCTGGTGTATTTGCTGAACCTGTGGGATTACCTCCTTCTCGTCCAGAGGACCACCGTATTCAGCTCCTTCCTGGCAGTGTTCCGCCCAACATCAGGCCCTACCGCTACCCATTTCATCAGAAGACCGAAATCGAGATACTTGTCCGTGACTTACTGAAGCAAGGTATTATTCGCCCTAGTACCAGTTCCTTTTCTTCTCCAGTTCTGCTTGTTCGCAAAAAAGATGGGTCATGGCGACTCTGCATTGATTTCCGAGCACTTAATCATCTCACTATAAAGGACAAGTTTCCCATTCCAGTTGTTGATGAACTTCTTGATGAACTTCATGGGGCTCATTTTTTCTCCAAGTTAGATCTTCGTTCTGGGTATCATCAAATTCGGATTAATGAGGAGGATATACCTAAAACTGCCTTCCGCACACATGATGGTCACTATGAATTTTTAGTCATGCCCTTTGGCCTCACGAATGCTCCTTCAACATTTCAGGCAGTGATGAATAACATATTTCGACCATACCTCCGGAAATTCATTCTGGTCTTCTTTGATGATATCCTCATATATAGCAAAACTTGGGCTGAGCATCTCCATCATCTGGAGCTTGTCTTGCAACTTCTCTCTGATCATCAACTCTGTGCAAAACTATCTAAATGTGTGTTTGGCCAGGAGGAAGTGGAGTATCTCGGGCATATTGTTGCACACCATGGAGTGCGGGTGGATCCTACAAAAATAGATGCCATGAAAACTTGGCCGCATCCTAAAACTCTCAAGAGCCTTCAGGGTTTTTTGGGGTTGACTGGCTACTACCGCAAGTTTGTCAAAGATTACGGGAAAATTGCAGCACCATTGACAGCTCTGTTAAAAAAGGATGCCTTCTCCTGGACCCCTGTTGCTGAGACTGCATTTGAACAACTGAAACAGGCTATGTGCAGTACACCTGTTCTCGCGATGCCAGATTTTTCCAAACCCTTCACTATTGAGAGTGATGCTTGCGGCAATGGATTGGGTGCTGTTCTCCTGCAAGATGACCATCCTATTGCGTTCACTAGCAAAGCCCTCTCTGGTAAGAATCTAGCCCTCTCTACTTATGAAAAAGAAATGATGGCTATTTTGCATGTTGTACAGAAGTGGCGGCCATACCTCTTAGGGAGTCATTTTTGCATCAGAACCGATCACCAAAGTCTGAAATACTTCCTAGAACAACGGGTATCCTCTCCTACACAACAGAAATGGGTCAGCAAACTCATGGGGTATGATTATGAGATCACCTACAAGAAGGGTAAGGAGAATATTGTGGCAGATGCTCTTTCTCGCACATTTGATAATCAAGCTTCCCTTTCCGCTATTTCTATGCACATTCCCAATTGGTTAGCGTCTGTTCAGCAGGGCTATGACAGTGACTCTTCTTTATCTCAAATCATTCACCAGCTAGCCAATAATCCTTCTGCTATACCACATTACTCTTGGGATGGTGCTTCTCTTCGATACAAGGGTCGGCTAGTGCTTCCTCAAAACCCAGCTCTACATCAGTCTATTTTTTATGAACTCCATGCTTCTCCTTCAGCAGGGCACTCAGGCTTCCTCAAAACTTATGAGCGAGCAAGGATAAACTTCTTTTGGAAAGGGATGAAACAGACGATTCAACAGATGGTGGCTGAATGTGATACTTGCCAACGCCACAAGGGTGACACGACCCTCCTTCCTGGCTTGCTCGAACCATTGCCCATCCCTACACGGATTTGGACTGATATTTCTATGGATTTCATTGAAGGGCTTCCTAAATCCGGTGGCAAGACAGTGATCTTGGTTGTGGTTGATCGTCTCTCGAAATATAGTCATTTTTGTGCCCTCAGCCACCCCTATACTGCCTCCTCTGTTGCACAAATCTTCATGGACCAGATATTTCGTCTTCATGGACTCCCTTCTTCCATTGTCTCTGATCGTGATGCAACTTTTACCAGTCATTTTTGGACTGAACTGTTTCAGAAAACTGGCACCAAACTGAAGATGAGTTCGGGCTATCACCCACAAACTGATGGTCAAACTGAAATTGTCAATAAATGCTTGGAAACTTATCTTCGTTGCTTCACTTCCGAACAGCAACATCAGTGGGCCAAGTGGCTCCCTTTAGCTGAATGGTGGTACAATAGCTCTTACCACACTGCCTCTAAAATGACTCCATATGAAGCAGTCTATGGTCAGGCACCTCCAGTGCTCCTTCCCTACACTCCCAACAGCTCACCAGTCCAGGCAGTTGACATAGTTCTCCGCAGCAGGGATCAGATTCTTCGTACCTTACAGGATAATCTTCACATGGCCCGTAATCGGATGAAACAGCAAGCAGATCAACACCGTTCTGAGCGCTCATTTCAAGTTGGGGATATGGTTTTTCTTCGTCTACAGCCATACAAACAATCCTCCCTAAAGCTGAAAGGGCGTCATAAGCTGGCCCCAAAATTTTATGGGCCTTATAAGGTTCTGCAGAAGATTGGTTCAGTTGCTTATAAACTGGAACTTCCTCCTTCTTCCCGCATTCATCCAGTCTTTCATGTTTCTTGTCTAAAGAAAGTTCTGGGTACCACTGTCAGAGCACAAACTACTCTCCCTAAAATGGATACGGAAGGATCCATTATCCTGGAGCCGGTGGCAATCATTGACCAGCGCACTCGCCAGCTTCGCTCTCGCTCCATCTCTGAGGTCTTGATTCAGTGGCATGGCATGCAACCAGAGGATGCTACCTGGGAACCCCTTCTTCAGATTCAACAACAATTTCCACACCTTAAGCTTTGAGGACAAAGCTTTTTTCTAAGGGAGAGGGGATGTTAGGAACCTGTGTGTTCCTTCTGTTTATTTTGTTAGAGTAGTGTTGTTGGACGCATATGCTTTGTAAGTCATCCCGTGAGTATATTTTATTATCCCACATGCATAGGTAGTATTACTTTTCTAGATCGTACTCAGTATATAAGAATAGGTTGAGGCCCTTGATGGGCACGGACGAATTTATTGTATTGAGCTTGCTCAAAGGAGGTTACCCCCTCGAAGTGGCCTGCGATCAGTAGATTCATTCTGAGTTCTGCTATCACTTTGTATTCTGTTATTTCGAGCATTCTCACGATATTGCTATAAGGAGGTTCTTCACAACACATAAATGATTTTCTTTCCAAGGGGGTGTGTGTGTTTGTGTGTGCATACATCTATATATATACATACACACACACACACACACACACACACACACACTGTGTGTGTGTGTGTGTGTGTGTGTGCTTAGAAGAGAATGGACAACTTTTTTTTCCTTTAATGAAGTTAGGAGAATAATATTAGTAGATGTTATATTTAACTTCATGCATTTTAATTTTTTTGAATGGTATGTCAAAATAATTTCCTTTTCTTGTCTTTGTAGGCAATTTAATTACTTATAGCTATTGTCCCAACTTCAAGGTACTAAAAATGGCCATGTGGAACTTTTATGAGTACAAGGGTCATGTAACACTTTGTTAGGGGAACCAAGAGAAATAACCTAAACATGTTACCAAATTTATTGATCACAAATTTTCTTAAAGTTCATACAACATGAATGATAACAATAGAGAAGCAATAATGAGTACAAATCATATTTACATAAAATGAAAAACATTCATTTAATATTTTTTTCAAGGGTTCCTTGCATACATATTAATTAGATCAATTAGATAGATCTTAAATGAACATCAAATACATTATCTCATCAATGAAACATCCACTTTACAATTTTCCTAGCATGTAATAATAATCATATACAAATATAATATAATATCCTATAAGGAACTTAAATGATTCAAGGTATGTGATAAAAAGAACAACCTCCAAAGATTAGAACAAGTCTCAAAGCACGATGAACACAAAAATATAACTGTTATGGGAGCATCTAACACCAATACCAATCCTTCAAAATCTTAGTGGTAATAGAATCACTATCACCCAACCACGTGAAGCCTAAATGGTCCACTCACATCATGTTGAGGAGATAATTGTAAAAGTAAATTCCACACATCATAACCAGGAAGTGGGGGAGGTGAATCAATTGTGAGAAAACATAGTAATTCCAAACTTATAAAATTGATCACCAATGATTAAAATAATTATGCACAACAATAAGAAACCATACACCATAACACACTTTTTTTGTTCTCAGGGAAAACCCTTGATCAAAGGGAAAAACCTTGGCAAGGATGACACCCACAAAATAGTGTGCTAATGTATAAATTCCTTATGAAAGGATGTGAGCTTCTTAGGAGTCAAATACAATGCATTTAGTACAACAATCCTTGTTAAAGCAAAAATCTATGTTTAGAGACCTTGATCCCTTGTTAGAAGGTTCTAACTCTATT
Organism: Cupressus sempervirens; assembly: GCA_028749045.1. Classification (NCBI taxonomy): domain Eukaryota; kingdom Viridiplantae; phylum Streptophyta; class Pinopsida; order Cupressales; family Cupressaceae; genus Cupressus; species Cupressus sempervirens. The sequence goes on from CM053786.1 coordinate 771,337,761, forward strand.
AGGAGTTGATGAGAACAAAAAGCACACTTCCCAAGCTCACTTTTTAAAGGATGAAAGGTTAAACCACCTTTACACAAGGATAATAAATCTGAAAATATGAACTGGCTAATTTAACTTTCTTCCAAAATAGTTCCTTTGAAGTCCACTAGGAATGTTAAATTCCACTCACACCTCTTCATAAAGCATCCAAAAACTTATTAACTCTACTTTGATAATCAATCATGAAGGCTCACATCTATACATGTCATTCCATATATTCCCATTAGGAAATTATCTTTCATTTATCCCAATCACAAATAATGAATTAGGTTAGCCTATTAGGGCTTCCCATTGTATAATTAATTACATAGGATCATGCTAAGGAATACACACCTTCTCAAGCATCTATAGAAACATTGCATGAAGTGTTCCACATGCTACAATATGAAATTAATAATTTTAAATAATAGCTCACACACTATAATGACCTAATTAGATGCTTTACACACTAGTGACCTTCCCAGAGTAAGCCAAACTACTCAAAAATATGAGCATACACACACAACCAAGTATTCAATCATATTCCATGCTTGCCAACATTAATTCCTACTTGTCATTAAGATATAGAAAAAAATAACTAGTAGTTTCGACCTTATTCCATTTTCCATTTGATTTTAACTTTTTTTTGTTAAGATCCCAATTTGGTTGAAAATTCGACCAACATGAGTTTGTTTGGTCAAAATTTCGACCAACATGGATTATAAACAAAAAAAAAAAAAGGAGAAAAGTGTCCGGGAGGAGGGATTTTCACTACAAGCTCATGGGCATGAGAGGAGGGATAACGCAAAAGATAATGAAGAATTCAAACTGGGTGTCAATGGACGACATTCATTCAATCCCTCTCCATTCCATACTTAAGCATCTCAAGATCATAGTCATTAGTGTGAATTTTTCTAACCTAGAAGACAGTGGAAGAAGACTTATAGAGTTTTCTAAATCTCTAGAAGTCCCATTTTGGTACAACCCAATAAAGATCTCAAAGTTGGAGGATATTAATGAAGGTTTATTCAATGTGAAATCATGTGATTTCATGATCATGAATGTTCCAAATATTTTTAGAACTTTTTTATATGAACCTAATAAATAAAGCTCATTTCTCTGGTAAGTCATTTTTTTGGGAGGAGCATCCCCAAACAAATCTTGGAGACATTATTTGAAAGGAGTGAAAAATCATCAAATTTCAAGTCATTTAATTGGCTCTTTGGATGATAGAAATTCATTCACCATCTACTCATTGGAGGAAAATGTAAGAAGAAATATTTTTCTAAAGCCCTATTGTTAACATTTTGAGTAATGATGTGTTTTTACAGGGGAAGTTTATTGTTTTGCAATTTAGAAACAAAGTGCTCAAGTTAATCTAGATTTTTGGAATTTCATTATTTTTTTGTAGATCATAAAAATTTAGATACCTAAGAACTTTTCACTAAATTTTTCTTTACAATAATGAAAAATAAGGATTGCCATATAGTTGTAAAAAATCACTCATTTAAAATAGGGGCAGGAGCAGGGGCATTTTTTGTCCCAAACAATAAAACTAAAATTTTCATTAAGCTATTTTTCCTCAATTTTGTATATAGTTATCGATGTCTTATTATGGAGAAACAAGCGAATTTCTTTGAGTATTCTTGCTAATGCCACATTCATATGGCTAATTTTAGAGTGGCTAGAGTACCAATTGTTGATATTGATTTACATCAACGTTGTATTCTGTATGGCGGTCTTATTTATCTAGTTGTGTTTCTCTTTAATAGGTTAGACTTGTTTTCATATTGTATTATAGGTTAGGCTATTTTTTCTATGCAGTGGCTCATGATGTAGTCTATCTTTAATGGGTTTTGTGCTTTAAAAAATATTTAAGCTTCATATTTATTTCTTTGCAGGTCTACTCTAAGTGTTCCTCGAATTTCTATTCTAGAGAATATCTTTATTGATGTTGTTGTTGCTATCAAAAATAAAATTAATTGGTTCTTAAGCTTTCTAGAAGATGTTGTAGTAGGGAAAGACGTCAAGACATTCCTTGTGGTATTTTTATTTTCTTATATAATGTTCTTTCCTACAATCTTATATCATATTCATCCATTAAATTTTGATTCATGTGGATTCCAAAATACAAATTTTGAACTCTGCAAGTTGCAGGAGGTTTGTTTATTATTGCTATAATTAGCAGTTATTGCAACATTTTAACAATATTTTACATAGGTAAGTTATTAAGAGTTTTCCCTGAGTTTCTTTTTACATCATTATGAATAGTTTATTTCATTTGTTTTGAGTTGGATTGGTAGTTGGTCTATCTAGAAAAGAGAAACAATATGATTTTGAAATATGGAAAGATGCCAATGGTGTTTTTCAAGCCCGTATCCATAAAATCAAGGAAAATATGATGATTTTGCATCCTTTTAGTCATGGTTGTCCTCTCAAGTCCTTAGATTGGGATATCAATAAAAAAATGGAACCTTGTGGAGTGTCATAATAATTACAAAAATTTCATGGTTAAAATAAGAAGAAATATAAAATGCCCCCTAACCCCTTGTTATTGGTTGTTGATCATATGATTGACAATGATGTGGTGGTATCTCATATTTGTGGAGTGTAGTCTAGTGATTTGGTTTTAGATATTGAGAAATAGTTGTTACAATATGATATTTATTATCAGTGTGTTGAGAAGGAAATGGATAAGAAGTATAACATTGTATTATAGGTATGGTCCCTTGCTATCGATCTGATCGAAACATGTATGGAGGAAAATTAATGTCTTCTACAAATATTGTCTATAGTGGCATTCCATGTAGTAGCCAATTTTCAAATACAATATGAGTAGATTAAGAATGATCTTAGTGATATCAATAAAACCTACATAATTATCAAGGATTTGAATGGTGTGTACAAGAAAAGAATCAGTGAGCTATAGATTGAGTTTCTACCTCAACAATAACAGAGGGAAAACTTGATCAAGATATTTTGGCTTAGAATGGATATGACAAATTTAGGATGGAGAAAGTTTCCAATCTATTGGCTCAAGAAAAATCACCTGCTCAACACTATGGTATCAATACAAAACAACAATAAAAACTTCTTGAACTAATCCAAGTGATTTGTTTTGCAAGCTCTCATGTACTTGCTCATACACAAAGCAGAGTCAAATATCAAAAAAGAATCAACCAACCATAACAAAAGAAAAGAGTTTTCCTACCACACCACAATGGTGCATATAGATATATGAGAATTAAAATACTTTTTTCTTGCAAATAATGGACACTTTATACTATAAGAAAATTAACCCTTCCCTAATGATGACAAGGCAATGCCTACTTATCTCCTCTCTATGGATTCATCGAAAGTCTTCCCCTTAACATAGGGTAATGGATGCATAAATATTTTTATACTAAACAAAATTATTCAAACACATTCCCATACCATATATATATAACACAAAAAGTGCACACAGATATTATATATATAGTGTCCTTGAGATTGATCAAGGACAGAAGAGTGGAAGAGTTTCCATGGGCAAGGAGTAAAATTAGATTTAAAAAAATATGAGATTACCATCCCATACACCTCCAAATGTTATTGATTCTACCAACTCATGGAATATTTTAGCTACCCAACATGTCTAGCACAAGAGAACATTAGCGAATGGCCAATCAGCATCACCAAATAAGAAAATCATGTGCTATCACAAATCTAACTTAAGTTTCTAAACCTTTTCAAAGGAACCTACATTGATACCAACTATAAGGGAGATAGGGGGTAAAATAATACGTGCAATTTTAAACTTAATTTAACTTTAATATAGTTCTTATTCATAAACTATTACAAATACACAATATGAAATCTTTCACATGTACACAAGAGCGGTAAACTTATGTTAAAATCCAAGATAGGAAAAATCACGAGACAATCAGCCTCACAATAATAATAAATCACTTATGATAAGTAGACAACAACCAATGGGAGACACCAATCTTAGATTGAATATATGACCACCAACCAATGGTTTACATTTACCTCTTTTCCTTGAGGATTGAGTGACAACCTAGTGACAAGGACATCAATCTTGTAATATCCCTTTATATTTATTCTTAGGAATTAGGGACAATTAACTCACAAAAATCGGCAAGAAACTTCCTTCTAAGAAGACTCTAAAAATCCTTTATAAGACTTGTAATGACAGTAATTGACACCAATTAATATAAGAATGAAATATTATGATTTATAATCGATACTACTTATAGTATGATGCTATAAGATATATTACTTATCAATAACATAGAGTATCACAGCTATCTCAAATATATTGATGAGATTTATACCAAGATGATCTCTACTATATATCAGATATGCACTTCTTTTATAACAATATGAATTGTGTGAAGTCTCCTTCCAATTGCTACTATTTGTTTCTAATATATCAATATAAGATATATACTACAAGTCTTCTCGATGTGCTTATAGTCGACTTTGATATGGCACTAATATGTTGAAGTCTACTTCTATCACTTATAGCAATGATGTATCTTGTTGTTCTTGATCTATCTTATAAGTGCACAAATGTCTCAATGTCACTTATAGCATTGATATAATTTATTTTTATCTGTACTTTTCTCCAACATCACTTATAGCGATGATATTGCTAATTCTAATATTTACCTTATATGTATGCAATTTTCATCAATATTGCTTATAGTAATGATATTGCTACGTCTACCTTATCTTTGGAAATTTACAAGATAGTGGGCTTTCCATGATTACTTTCCTTTAGTATTTGCAAACTAATTTTTGAAAGGCAAGTGCTCCCTTGAGCAATCCAATAAGGATAAATAGCTGATAAGAAATACTCAATGATGTCTTTGAAATTGGGATTGGTTCTTATAATAGATCTCATTGTTATTGGATTCATAGGTTGGGATAGCACCTTTCTTTTTTAGAAATCGCCATTTAATGGTTAATCATTGTCTTTGCATAGTTATGAATAATTGCTACTAATTAATTTGTTCACTTCACTTGTCATTATTTGATTAATCTTCGATACATGGTGGTAAAGACAATATCATATTGATTTTCGATAATGTGATTGTCTATTTGTTGATAGAAAAATACATACATATGTACACACACACACACACTCAACTATGGCTTCATTTATGTTGTTTGATGTGAACATGGATACACTTGAATGGTGTGACAAAATTTGTCCTTTAATGTTCAATCTTCCTAATCAATACCTCTTGTAATGGTTATAATTGATGGGTGATTATGATGATCATTTGAGAAATACATAAGGTGATAATCTTGAAATACTTTCTAACTGATATATAATGGTTAACACTACCATTTATTGCAAATTAGTTTCGTAAGTGTTACTTTATTTGGTTATCTCCTCAGTGATAACAATTGTTGGATGCTCATGCTACTTGTCTTATCATGTTGCTTGCTAACTTTATTATCTCATCTTTGTATGATTAATTATAAGGATTTGTATTCATATCTGATCAATGGATGGATGTTATGATGTGACAACCATATCTTCATTAGGAATCATACTTCGTGTTTTCTTGATGATGATCGATAAAGGATGTCATCTTAAGGACATGATGGCCTATGGAATTATCATTTATTACTAAGTCATGATTCATGTACCAATAATATGGGTGCTGAGTGTCCAAATGATTGTTATACTTGATAACATGTGAGCTCAATGTTTGGATCATACTTCAGTTCTATGTTGATGAAGGTACTTGATATCTTCAACCCTAGCTCACATCACTTGATCTCAATTCTCTTGTGCACTTACTTGAAGCTAGATAGCAGAACCATCATATATATAAGACTTCATGGTTTTTCTTGATAAGATCTTGATGTTATTGAATTTATTGAAAGAGCATACAAATTACCTTCTTGAACTTCTAACTACTATGTACAATTTTCCAATTTCTATTTAGTATCTTGAGGTGCTCAAGGTCTGCCACCCCTTGACCACAAATGTGTTTCATTGATATCTTGTTCTTAGGTTATAAATGAGTGTAGTGCCTGCCCCTGGTTCACATTTTGTTATCGTTGCTGAACTCTTTTAGAACTAGTTTTATGTTGTTGGTTAGCAGCATTCTTTTGAGATTATCAAATATTGTGCTATGGATTCAGTTTATTATGTGATGTGATTATTTAGACTCTACATTTCATGTATGTATGATGATTATTTTTAGTGTTCACAATTATTGATAATGATTATTACATTGCTTTCAATTATTAATGATGATTAGTATGATGATTTATTATCATATGTACTTTCTTATGGATACTTACCCCATACTTGCATGTGTATGGTGTGTGTGATTGCCTTGCATGTTTGCTTTTGTATAGCGTGTCTGATGTGGTTAAGGAAGGGAGTCGTAGTCACCTGCTAGTCGGGATCTACACGATGCACCACTTCCTACCATTGTTTGTTTAGTTTAGTATATATTGTGTTTGTACATGCATATTTTTTATGCAAGTTGCAGGTATTGGGTATCGACTTCCCTGAATTGCCAGGATGAGCATACCCTATCACATTATCTCAATGATAAGAGAGGGGAGATAAATTCTCAAGTCCAAATCTCAACCCTTTGAGCCATTTGTCCTAATTGAAAAATTAGGACAAGTATCTGAGTTGAATACCCACCGAATGTGTCGGATGACATATTTCGTGATTTTTAACCCTTTAGATTTATTTTGTATGATTTGTTCTATGATGAGTTTTCATATTTTATCTTGGAGGTCTATGGTGAATTTTCCATTAATTAAGTCTTAATAAATAGATTTAATTAATAAATTATTTATTTGAGAAAATTAATAAAATATCATGATCTTTGATATTTTGATTGTAATTAATTAAATGTGAATTATTAGGGAAAAGGAATTAAATAAAAGTAAACTAAAAATTAAAATTAATAATAATTATAAAATAATAATAAAGTAATAAATAAAATAATAATAATAAAAGTTATAAAATAATGAAAGTTATAAAATTTAAATAGAGATTATTTAAAAAGTAAATTGGAGTTATAAGCTTGCATGGGAATTAACATGTGTCAACAACACAGGGGTTAGCGCATCAATTAAGCACAAGGTGTCTACAATTCTATGACTCATCAAAAAAAAAATTGGAAAAGACCCATGCTTAGTTGGTGACACCTTTCAGCGGTTTCAAGAAGCAATCCAAAAGTTTCTTGAGAGCTCTTGATATTCAGGCATTCATAGAAGCTTAGGGAGAGAGCGTGGAGAGTGTGGAGAGCAATTGGAGCATTGGAGGACTCAAGAACTCTGAAGAAGGGAGCTTGCTCTACGGGTTTTCTGAGGAAGAGCGAATTAGCATCAGAATTCGGGTAGATTCTTGTGATTTTTTTTATGTTATTTTCGCATCATGCATTCCTGTCTTCTTCGTGTCTTCCATATGTCTTCTGAGAAATTTCATATTTTTATTGTATGCATTTTCAATTTGGGCAATTAAATTTATTTGAGAATTTTATATGCATGGATTTAAAAAAAAGAGAAACAGGTTTGGGTTCGAATTAGAATCAAATTGAAATAGATTTGAAAAGGGTTTCAAGATTTATGGCCAAAACCATTAGTGAAATTATTGGATAAATTTAGAGAACAATTACCTTTTTAAGAAGAAATTTTTAATTGTTTTGTCGCTGCCCCTTGGATAGACCCGAACTCACTCATTCATAACTTTTTATCGAAATCGAATTTATTCGATCGCTCCGGTTAGAATTGGTGCAACTTGGCCCTCTCCAACATATTTAAATTTCAGCCCGATCCAACGGTTCATTAGGGAGATATGGCCATCGTATCGGGACTGTTTTATTCAATGACAGATATTTCTCCATTTCTCATAACCAAGAGTTCTTTATGCTTAAACTTCACAAAAATAATATATCAAAGCATGGAATGAATTAAAGATATTATTGCAATCTTTCCTTATTAGAATCTTATTAATATGCATTAGTTTTATATGGTTTATTATCTAATCTAATTAAATCAAATTTAATTAAGATTAGTTAATAGTAGAAGAAGTGTAATTAATTATTAGTCAATCTAAGTAAATAGATTTTTAAATGAGAAAAGAGATTTTTAATATAGTTTATATAGTGGACTTTTTGTAATGTATATTAAATACTATTTAATATATATTAAATAATTTAGAGATGGTAATTTTATATTACGTTTTTAAATGAAGAGACTTTAATGATATTGGATTAAGACTGAATTATTATGTTATTGTTTAATATGTTTGAATACCTTAATAGAGTTAAGAGTTAGCCAAATATTAACTAATGAGTTTATGGAAGGATTCTATAGATCGAGTATGTATAGTTTGAGGAGTTTATTATTTATTAATGTTTGTAAGGACTAGCAAACTATTAATAAATAATGGTTTAAATAGATATCAACAAATTTGGTTAGAGTTAATTTAGAGGAGATTAGTTAATGATTGAAGTACTGTAAAAGATATTAATCAAATTGAATTGGTTAATAATTTGGAGGAGTATTAATTAATTGAATCAACGTACATAGGAAAAACTTATTTGAGATAATAATACTTGGTATTGGAGATTTATTATAACTTGTTATTATTAAAATAAAATTGGGAACATGACGAATGTGGTCATTATAGATTTATTAATAAGATTTTCAATATAGTTGTCATTAAATATTAGCAAGTTATTATTATTGAACTATGAATATGAACATTTGTGTATGGTTGACTTTTAGTTATTAGTCAACTAAATATTCATTGGGTTGATGGCTTGGTTGTGAAATTATTAATTAAATCAATTAACTAAAGTTAATTGGATTTAATCAATAATTATGTTATGTAATAAAGATTTAATTGATATGATTCTTTTAACGAGGTTGTAAAATATTGATATCAAAGTTGATAGGCCTTATTCTCATGACTTGAATAATAACCTTAGATGTTTTAATGGTGAGACGTAGTAATATTGAATTGAAAATTATTAAATGACAAAAGTCATGGAATCATGTACCTATGTTAATTGGTAAATTAAATTGATCATTTTAATTAAGTTATAATCTTCTTAATCGAAGATTGATAATTGGTTCTTTTATGAATGAATAATGATCCTTTGATTATGTTGAAATATAGAAGTAACATTAAGGAAGAGTTGATCAATTAGAATATGGATCATGGTTAAATATAAAGGACAATTTAATTAAGGTCAATGATGATCAGTTTAGTGAATAATTATCCTTAAGTTATTCTTAGGGTAATGCTATCGGGGAACAATTGGGTTGACTTGTAGGTCAAATGATGAAACTTAAAAACACTTGAAGTATACTTGCAAACAGAAAACTGAAAACCCCTACACATTATTCAACTATGTGAATTTAGTAAACCAAAATATGTGTTTGCATCGTGTATTCTATATGCTTCTTGTTTTGAGTTTTGGGTTGACTAGTGTTGACCAATCCTAGGATGTTACCAGAGGCTCGGGGGTTATGAGATATGATGGCATGTAGATCTTATTTGGTCTCGATCTTTATAAGCCCAACCATGGTTATGTAATCGTATGCTCTATGAAATGTTTGTATTTATTCTTCAGCCTTCATGTGTGAAGCTGAGATGTATATATATCTGAGATGCTTGAGCTAATCATTTTTGAGTCATTGATCAGTTATCCTTGGATTACTTTCTAGTCACCATGATGGGACTGAAATGTGAATTTATTTCTTGATGATGTCATGTTGTGACATGTTTGACTCAACCATTTTGGAGTCTTCGATCAGTATGATTTTGAGATATTCTTGATTGCTTGTTGAAAACCATTTATCTTGAGATATATTTTGGTTATTGAGAACTATTGTGGTCAATGATTTTCTATGGATTCTTTTTCAAATGCTCATGGAGATTTGATGATTCTTATCTTGGAGATTTGATGATTCTTATTATGGATATTTGATGCTTTTATGCATATTTGATGATTTTATTATAGATTATCTTTTATGATTTTGAGATTTATGATTTCATGAGCTTAGGGTAGGTAATCTACTTGTAGTGTCGAGAAGTGGCTTGCAATGAGGGTCGGGGCCCTAAGTGGCTGCTAGGGTAACTCATTGTAAGTTTGGTTAATAAGTGATAACATTTACACACTAAATGGGGATTGAATGAACCTAAAAAGATAATTGTTGATGTTCTCACCCATGCCTTGAGTGCTTGTACAGGCTAGGATGGGAGTAGTGAGAACGCATGGTTGCGACCGTGCATTTTGTAGTATGCCTTGTCAGTATGAGAGGATACTAGTGGCCACATGAGATCAGTATGGACCCGTGGAGTTTAGCTAACTACCAAGGTAACTTGTACGTGATAAATGCGATGACACTTTTCTACTTGCAGAGTAGGTTTCCTACATGTCTTTGTGTGCCTTTGGGAATTAGATGTCAATTTTGTGTGATGAAACCTTTGAGTTAGTATACTTTTAAGATTCTTGAATTTTTTATGCTATGTGTATTGATATCCTATTTTGGACTTGAGATTATCTCCTCAGCACGGTGGGAGTGGACCACTTAGGTTTCACGCGATCGGGTGGTAGTGTATTTTCACTCTTATCATTTGAGATCTGTCCGAGACACCGTGGCTGGAGTATCCTTGGTTGGTATTTATTCTTCATTATGTTCTTGGAGCATTATGATAGATAATATACCTTATGATGGATGTATTTAATGGTATGTTTCTTATATTGATGATTTGCTTTACTTTGCATATGTTAGTTGATGATTTATTATGCTTTACTTTGCATATGTTAGTTGATGATTTATTATGCTTTACTTTGCATGTTAGTAGGATGTTTTAGGAGTGGCATTCCTACTATGTTAATACCGATGATCTCTTCGGTGCTTTAGAATGTTACGCACGGAGGGATGGCTAGGATCCATGATGGTCTAATGATGCTATTTACGGTTGGGAGGAACTATGCACTTAGTTATTTATGTTTGTGATATATGGTTATCTTTTGTGATGGATGTTTATATCTTTTATGATGATGTATCATGTATGATATGTGGTTTCATTTATGTTATTGCATCATGGATTAATATTAGATGATGATGATGTACTTTATTTACTTGGATGTTTATTCTTTTAAGCTTTTCATACCCTGTGATATGTACAGTGGATGATTGAGCTAAACTAAAATATAATTACAAAAGGACACTTGTATATTGTTTAAGTACATTGGATGTATCATTGTTATTTCATAAGGATGGGATGTTAGATGAATAGTTAATTTAGATGTGGTACAACGTTAAGGGATCTTTAAAGAATGTAGCCTGTTATGTATATATGTTATGTTTATTTTCATTTGAATTGTTGTTATTGCTTCCGCAAATGTTATGAATGGTTTTATCTTTCATGTTTAAAAAAAAATTTGTTTGGCAAACTTAGTAAAATTCTTTGGATCCCTTGGCGGGGCATTACAATGAGCGCATCACAAATCCAAATGGAAAATTACTCTATGAAGTAGATTGGTGTGACCAGTAATGTATGTTTAGAGTATAGCCCACGCACTACAAACCATATAGATTTGTTACAGTTTCATCATTTTAATTATAAGGATTCCATTTGGCACGAAATACATCATCTTTCAATATTACCTCACTTTTAATGTGCCTATATATATTCTCATTTTTACAACTTTTTCTCATGACACAAAATTCTTTTTCTTTTGTTTCTTGAATCTTAGTCTTTTGGTGATTGTAGTATCCTAGATATATTTTACTTGATGGGAATCAAGTTTGATTTTGTTATCTTACTCTCTTTCTGTTTGGTACAAATATCTAGAATGGGGTTGGAAAAATTTTCAAGCTTTTGAGTCTCACACTAAAGTTGATTTTGGTGGATATAGTTCTTTGAATGATGTGACTATTTTTCCACCTCCAATTGAGTGAGACTCTAAAGTATCTTTACTTGCTATTTGGAGGCAGTAATGTCCTTCCTTTAGATAAGTTTGTCTTTAATCACTATAGAGAACTGAACCTTGAGGTTAGTAATTGCCTCCAATTCATCCATCATTAGCATCGCCATCTTGATAAAGGAGTGGTATCCTCTGTATGCATATTTCATAAAAAATTTGGTTGAACTCTATAGGCAAAAATCTAATAAAACTAAATCTAAAGTTGTACGTTGAGTTGGATTTTGATTTGGAAGATTGTTTCGTTATTGTGGTAGTTGATTGGGTCCTCAATGCATCCATTTAATACTCAAGCAAATTGCTATTTATGTTTATTTTCATGTTACTACTCTTTTATTTGTCAATTTTAGCCCATTGATGCCAAGGATGGTTGTACGCAGAGCACTTCCATACTCTTGCACTTGAAGGTGTACCTACATTTGGGGCACACAACAAGGAAGAAGTTTATTGATTTGTCACATTAGTTGATGTATTTTATCTCTCTTTTATCTTTGAATGTTGTTATAGGATACGCCAATTTTCATCTATGAAGTTCAAATTTCAGCAAATTTTTACTCTTTCTGAACTTCATTTGAATTCTATATGTCTGATCATTGTTGCCTCTTGTAATCTCTATTCTCACAAAAAAATGTTTCCAACAAGCTTGATACTGATTCATCCTTCTGAATTAAAATATGAGGCCTCTATGTAAGTTTGTATTACTCATATGTACACATCAACTTAGAAAATTAGTTTGATTGTAGATCACTTGTAAGAGAGATATTGAGTTTCTTGTTTGACATAAGTGAGGTTCATAATCTTACTAGTAGGAACAAACCTTGTTTTATGAATCATTTTCTCTTAGATTTATCTGATGATTCAGTTGATGACTATAGCAATTGAATGCTAAATTGTTGACATACTAATACACTAGAATGTCTATATTGTGCCTTTTTGTATTGTGATATATATTGTTCTCCACAATAATAATAGAAATTTGTTGTCTTGTCTGGTTATTGTATCACTAGACTAATTTGTAACAAATGGATATTTTATCAAATGACTAGTATTTTCAAGACATATTTCCTATCTTTTTTGGTTCAAAGGAAATAAGTTCTATTCAAATTCTTATCTTATAGGGTCAGCATACTATTTTGTATTTGTGAATTAATTACATTCAAGTAATTTTTTCATAGGAAAATATTTATGTGACTCATAGTTACACTTGCTATGATTTTTTAATGAAATATTTGAAACAAGTGGGAGTTGCCAAAGAACAATGACCAAGGCATTTATTCTTAAGGTTCTAGTTAGTTATTAAGTTGTATTTCTCTTGTGGCAAATTGGCAGAGATGAAAAACAAGGAATATTTGGAAGAACATGATTTATGCCTTAGCAAGAAAGAGGCACAAGAAGGTTTCCAGGCTGGGATGACAGAAGCTCCAAAAGAGAATATTGAATATTGTTATTGACCTTTCAGATGTTTGAATATTTCTTTGAATATCATCACAATATTAGTTTAAATATTTCTTGATTAGATCATATGAATCTTTCTATCAATATTTTCATATTCACATTCTACTATCCACCATCAAAATGAACAAAAGAGAGAAAAAAATGATTAATCTAACTGAAATCTTTTCAAGCTATATGGAAAAGTGTGAATGAATGTTTCATGAAAAATAGAGATATGATACATGGTTTAGTTGTATATAAATAGATGGTACATAGCCATGAAAAGCAGTACAATTTATAAAAAAATAGATGAAATGGTTGCTTACAGAAAAGCCCTAAATACTTGGGCAAATTGGGAAAATTCACAAGTAGATTTCAAGAAATCAATGGTATTTTTCAGCACCATGGCACCTTGCCATTAAAGGTTGGTCATCTTATATGATATTGATTTCTAATTTTACTCAACAAGTTTTATATTTTCATTATCATGCACTGTAGTAAATCACATTGCATTGTTCAGAGTTATTATTTATTCATGACAAAGTTTCTATCATAATTTGATTGCATCAAACTTATTTCCATGAATTTTATCTATCATACACCATGATCTATCATTAGAATGAATAAAGTATAATAGTAGACAAAGAGAACATCATAAAGTATGATTCATAACATTGGTAGAAATAATTCACACAATCAAGCCCTAAAATGTTTTTCATGATTAATTTAAATCTGAACATGTCCACTTGAACTCTAGTTAACATAATTGGCATGATTTTAATACAAGTGTGAGAAAGATATAGAGCCTTTGTAGAGCACATCTATACACAATCCTCCATTACCATTTCAGGTGTCAATACTAAAACAAGTTGTGAATAATATAATGTTTCCTCTTGTTTTTTTGGATATAATAGGAATGTCCTAGCTATGCAAGGATGCACATCCCTCTAAATATGGTGGTGGTAATGGCTCCTCAATATGTTTCAATGGACTCTTGCTTGATAATATTTCATTTTGTTAATTATAGGATCTCTCATAGAGATATAAACTATAATTGCAAAATGTGCAATTCAGATTTACTTACAAATGTAAAAGTTTAACTATCTTGTTCCAATATTGCAAACCTTTGAACTTGAGTAATAGCCTTGGAGATACGATCCCCAATCTTAAATAATAAAGAAGGACTAATGAGCTTTGTCTTTTTTTCCTACTAAGAGATCATGATCATTGGGACTGTATATGACTTGTAATTGATATCAGTCCACGTTGATTGCCATGTATTATATATAATTGTGGAGAGTCATGTCCTTGTAGAGACATGACTCTATGTGGCCACAGGTCACGTAGGGTCATACCGCTACGTGGGCATAACTACCAATTAGTTACCATAACAAATGTAATCTATTTCATTAGTTATCATAACAAATGTAATATATTTCCATGTAATCAGCGGTAGAACAGATAAATACAAGCCCCCAATAACAACAGTCTTTTCAAGACATGAGTCAAATGTTGATAAAATCATTTTGTGAATGTGTGTGTGTGTGTGTGTGTGTGTGTGTGTGTGTGTTTTCACCAGTAAAACAAAGATCATATAAATCGTCATTTCAAGCACTTAATATTACTTCAATTGATGTTACACATCAACACTCCCTCTTAGCAAGGGGGAAGTAATAAACTCTTTAAGAGATACTAGAATATAGAATATAACACATTATCTAACTTGAACACTCTAAAATAATGACTTGTCAAATAATTTTAATCACCATGTTATGAACAATATCATAACATATATTATGATCTCTAATTGTCCAAAACAATATCTAGAGTAATCATAATGCATTTGTTATCAATGACTTCCAGAATATCCGAAACAAACTAGTCATAATAATAGGCCTATCATTTGCAAGATCGTCACCTTACAAAGAATACTTTTTGAAAATATATGTCTCTAAAAGATCATCATCTTTCATTACATATATGATGCAACTATTCAACTTAGAAGCGTAAACACACATATAAATTGAAACTTAAGTTCAATGTTAAAAATTATAATTTGATCATATCAAGTTTACCTCTGAAATATTCAAATTTAACATTGGCAAGAGGTTCAATAAGAATTTTTTTTTTTCTCATCAACCTTGATACCATATCTCTGATTCAAAAACTAAATTTATAGATAATGGATTTATCTTAGTACAACATTACATATGTCACTTAAAGTATTCAAACTTTGGAAATGTATCACTCTACCTCTGATTCCTCACTATGGGATTCTCGTTCCATTTTTATCTCTTTGTTCAACAATGTAAAATGCAAGATTTTCATCTTTTTCATACTTAACTTCTACTAGGGTTGCTTCAATTTTCTCCTATTCTAGACAGAAGTTATGAGTGTGACCAAATTTGTCACATTTGAAGCATTGTACTTTGGACCAATCTCTTTTCCTATATGATTTGTTGAATACCTTGTTGTCTTGATGAATTCTCTTTCTTTTTCCCTTATTATTGGTACTGGCTTGAAGAGCTTGAAATTCTCCCTCTTGATTTGAAATTATTTGTCTCGTAATTAATCTTGACTCTACTTGAGTGCATATGTTTTTTAGTAGTTCAAACATAGGAAGATCTGGTCAAGAACTTAGTCCACAAATAAATCTCTCCCAAGATAGTGGTAGTCCTTTTAGGGCTATAATGCTAATTTATTTGTCATATACTTCATTTCCAATGGTTGCAAGTTGATCTTTTAATTCTGAGATTCTTAGGAAATAGGATGCAATAGTTTCTCCATTATTCATCTTGACATATAGTAGATCTTGCTCCCTCAAGTTTTTCCTCTAATCTTACATGATTAACCATTTTGAATTTGAGGATAAAATTTGTATATTGGTAAATTTGAGATTTTCATTTTAATTATAAATAATAGATTTTCCTATCAAGATGGCTCTGATACCATGTTAATTGTAGGATCTCTAATAGAGATATAAACTATAATTGCAGAATGTACAATTTAGATTTACTTAAAGATGTAATAGTTTGACTATCATGTTCCAATATTGCATACCTTTGAACTTAAGTAGTAGCCTAAGAGATATGATCCTCAATATTGAATAATAATGAAGGACTGATGAACTTTGTCTTGTTTCCTACAAAGAGATCACGATCGCTAGGATTGTATATGACTTGTAATTGATATTAGTCCACATTGATTGTCATGTATTATATATAATTGTGGAGAGTCATGTCCTCATAGAGACATAACTCTACATGGCCAAAGGTCACATAGGGTCATACCTCTACGTAGGCATAACTACCCATTAGTTACCATAACAAATGTAATATGTTTCATTAGTTATCATAATAAATGTAATTTGTTCCCAATAACAATAGTCTTTTCAAGGCATGAGCCCTATATTGATAAAGTCAATTTGTGAACAATCAAATGTGTGTGTGTGTGTGTGTGTGTGTGTGTGTGTGTGTGTGTGTGTGTGTGTGTGTGTGTGTGTGTGTGTGTGTGTGTGTGTGTGTGTGTGTGTGTGCGTGCGTGTGCGCGTGCGCGTGTGCGTGTGTGTGTGTGTGTGTGTGTGTGTGTGTGTGTATTTTCACCAATAAAATAGAGATCATATAAATCATGATTTCAATCACTTATATTTACTTCAATTGATGTTATACATCAAGACCTTCTACTACTTGGAATGAGTGATCGAATGGAAGTGTTGACTAGGTGCTCAAAGCCAGTATTATTCAATGGTATAAAGTGTAGAAGAAAACTTAGATTGCAGGTGTGCGTCTTATTTCTTTCTTTTTATGAGATGGTTTTGTTTTAATCTTGAGAAAAGTTGACTGGATATAATTACTATTGTTGACAGGGCTATCTAATTGTTCCTAATGTTGATTCCACAATTTCTTCTTCATTTATATGTTCAGTTGTATATTTTATCACTGAAGTTTTTTTTTTTTATTATGTTCCCTTTTCTAATTGTTGGCATTTAACTCCATATATATAATATATCATTTCTATTGAAGTTTTGCAACTCTTATATATCCAACAGAAATTTCTCTTTATTCTTAAGAGATCATACCCCCTCTTATTATCATTTACAAAACTAATTCTAATATATGGTTGATCATTACCTATGATCAGCATTATACAATAATGAATTACAATCTCTGCACTTCACTGATTTTTCAATGATTAGTCAATATTCGTTTAGACATCATAATATTGATCAAAGATGTTTGAATAAATAATTCAATTGTCAAAATTGAAATTGATTTTTTGAAGTGTCTTTAATTGTTGTCAATATGATTAAAGTGACTTCTATTAAATTTTTCATCTCAAAATTTTTTCTTTGATATTAAATATATCCCTTGTATCTCCTTCCAATATGTGCTTCTCAACAAGTATGAGGTATGACATTGTCCATGTGGGTGTATGATTTCTTTTATCAAATTGTTATTCTCAATACTAATATGATGTTTGCATATTAAAATAGGCACAATTGGATTTATTTGGCAATGGTATCTATTGTTGTCAATTAGTCTGAGCAAAGACCATGTCCTCGAAGAATTGTCAGTCCTAGCTTTCCTCTTGTCCATGGTGATTATAATTTATTATAAATTTGTTTGGGTAATTTGATTGTATTTTTATTAACTGTTATTCCATATTAATATTTATTATATTATATTATTTAAATAGTATTGATATATTATGTTATTATACTATATGTTTTCTTATAATACATAAATTTATGATATGAGAATTTTAATTATATTTTATCCTTGATACATGCTAATATTCTAGAAGCATAATTATGACAATAATTAAATTTATATAATGACTTTGGAAGTGGATTTGGCTATCTTATCTATTATTTTTTTCCTTTAACAATGTAATTTTTTGATGCATATTGGTGTAACATTTTTATTTGACCATAGAGTTCACTTGGTATCTACATTCTCCTTTCTTTGCATGCTATTATTTATTCCATTGACAACCTATGTAGTAAGCTGATATTGTGATTTGTAGAGGGTTTTTTTTGTTATTGTTATTGTTTGCCTCACTGGTGAGCTATTATGCGATGAATTATCCCATCACTTTTTTGGTTTGAAGCTTAGGTTGGAACGATGTCAGATGCAAATATGAAGAGTAATTCATTTTATAACCATGCTCTGATTTAATTATGTAGTCTCGATATCAAGTAACTTCAATTAAAATTAATGTTGTCAATCTGTGGCCTGGAAAAGGGCTCATGGAATATAGGTTTTTGAAATCTCATCTCAAGGTGGTGCTAAACCCAAAAAAGACTTGAATATAAATATCCAAACTAATCACTGACCAGGTTGTCGTCAGTGATTTCTTTGGATATTTATCTTCCAATAATTTTTTTTAAACAAAACATGTTGGTCAAATCCGTATTATAGTTTCATCCATATTTTGATATTGTTGATGAATCATAATCTCGAAAACACATAATAGTTTCATCCATATTTTCATTATGTAATCTGAAACATTTATACACATAATAGTTTCATCCAAACCCTGCCTTGACTTCTCTGTATATTTCTTCGACACCCTGCCTCACTTGAACCATCAAATAAGCATTGGAATTTGTCATTTGATATTGAATTTAACCATTATTGAGATTTATTTCATGCAGGCACATTGGAAACCTCAATCAATAGAAATGTTATTTCTTTATTTGATGTTTCATATACTGCTATAGTTACAACTATTAGGCTTCATGAGTCAAGATACACTATAGCGATCGCAGCATGGTCAAAAGAGATTTTGTGTACTATATCGCTATAGAATATAGAAAAATATTCTATCTCTATATAGAGAAGGCCTAATCTTGACATAGCAATGAGTGATGAGGAAATTATATCACTATGAAATATAGCAATCCCTTTTATCACTATGCAAAGAAACTACAAAAATAATATAGTGATGAGTGATAAAGGAGGCTTATCGCTATGACATATAGTGATCATTGGCAAAAAAAAAACAAATATAATCATTACAGCAATGAGCGATAGAGATGTTGTATCGCTATAAGTCATGGTGATGATTATTTTTGGTGATCAAAAAGGAGGAGATATCGCTAGAGAATATAGCAAACTCTTCTATCTCTTTAAAGAGAAGGCCTAATCTTAACATAGCAATGAGCGATGAGGAAATTATATTGCTATGACATATAGCAATCCCTTTTATCACTTGTAAAGAAACTACAAAAACAATATAGGGATGAGTGATAAAGGAGGCTTATTGCTATAACATATATGTTGGGTGATGTGACGCGCTCCCCTGCCCACAGGTGGTTAATTATGTGGTGTTCCATGTTCACTAACAGTCATGGCTTTTGGTGCAATGGCAAATGGGCCCTACAATTGGTATCAGAGCCTGGTTTTGACCTGGTCATGGGTTCAAATCTCCCCGGTGCCTTCCCGACCCGCGTAAGCACCTGGTATGTGCGTCGAGGGGGAGATTGTTGGGTGATGCGACGCACTCCCCTACCCATAGGTGGTTAATTATGTGGTGTTCCATGTTCACTAACAGTCATGGCTTTTGGTGCAACGGTAAATGGGCCCAACAATATAGCGATCATCGGCAAACAAAAAACAAATATAATCATTATAGCGATGAGCGATAGAGATGTTGTATCATTATAAGTCATGGTGATGAGTATTTTTGGTGATCAAAGAGGAGATATCGCTATAGAATATAGAGAACACTTCTATCGCTATATGGAGAAAGCCTAATCTTGACATAGCAATGAGAGATGAGGAAAGTATATCACTATGACATATAGCAATCCCTTTTATCACTATGCAAAGAAACTGCAAAAATAATATAGCGATGAGCAATAAACGAGGCTTATTGCTATAACATATAGCGATCATCAGCAAATAGAAAACAAATATAATCATTATGGCGATGAGCAAGAGAGATGTTGTATTGCTATAAGTCATGGCAGTGAGTGTTTCTGGTGATTGAAAAGGAGGAGATATCACTATAGAATATAGCGAACTCTTCTATCACTAAATGGAGAAGGCCTAATCTTGAAATAGCAATGAGAGATGAGGAAAGTATATCGCTATGACATATAGTGATCCCTTTTATCACTATGCGAAGAAACCGTAAAACAATATAGCGATGAGCGATAAAGGAGGCTTATCGCTATAACATATAGCAATCACCGGCAAATGGAAAACAAATATAATCATTACAGGGATGAGAAATAGAGATTTTATATCACTATAAGTCATGCCAATGAGTGTTTTCAGTGATTGAAAAGGAGGAGACATCACTATAGAATATAGTGAAGTCTTCTATTGCTTTACTGAGAAGGCCCAATCTTGGCATAGCAATGAGAAATGAGGAAAGTATATCGCTATGACATATAGCGATCCCTTTTATCGCTATGCAAAGAAAGTGAAAAACAATATAGTGATGAGCAATAAAGGAGGCTTATCGCTATAATATATAGGGATCATCGACAAACAAAAAACAAATATAATCATTACAGCAACAAGAAATAGAGATGTTGTATCACTATAAGTCATGGCGATGAGTGTTTTTGGTGATTGGAAAGAAGGAGATATTTCTATAGAATATAGCGAACTCTTCTATTAAAGAGGAGGAGATATCGCTATAATTCATGGCGATGAGTGTTTTCGGTGATCAAAAAGGAGGAGATATCGCTATAGAATATAGTGAACTCTTCTATCAAAAAGGAGGAGATATTGCTATAGAATATAGTGAACTCTTCTATTGAAAAGGAGGAGATATCACTGTAAGTCATGGCAATGTGTGTTTTTGGTGAGCGATAAAGGAGGCTTATCACTATAACATATAGCAATCATCAAAAATTTGGTCAAATTTTTTACCAAAGAAAAAATTGGTCAATTTTTTTATGAAAAAAATAGCGAAAAAATAATTTGTCAAAAATATGACCAAATGTCATCGAAAAATGAGTCAAAATGTACTAGTAAATACAAAAACTACCTACGGTATATTTTCCTTCTCACTGGTCTTCTACTAGTCTTCACAAACTAAATTATAACTCATCCAGAATATCATATTAAGTACAATGAATAGAGACATGTTATCTACATTCATTCTTCTACACAAATGTAAGCTTGTATATCTAAAGCTTTCAACCACTACCTACTCTAAACTAATCAATGACCAATAATATATAAAATATGGGTATGTCTTAAACTATAAAGCATATATTGGCATTAGTGACAAAACCTATCATTAATACAACTTCTATGAAAAACTCCAAGTGCCAACAATATCTATGATTTCCAATAATAGCGTCATCTCTCACTCGGATAATAAACCATAAAATTAATAACACAAATGTTAGGCAAGGGATCCTGAAATCTCTTCATCTCAAGTGGTGCTATACATACAACAAGGATGATCTCAAAAGAAACCAACACATAAATAGGAAATCTAAGATGCATATAGGAAAGTGTCATCACATTAGTCAACTCCAAGGTCGCCTTGGTAGCCTGTCTAGACCCTGCCCCCTAGTGACTCTATGCAACATCAGTAACCTCTAATATAGAAAAGACTTATTAACTATGCAAGACCTCAATAAAGAATCTTCTCCCACTTCCATCCTATGTTATAAGAGCACTCAAGGAATGGGTGAGGAACACAAGTATATTGTTAAATCATTTCAAACCCCCTTATTTAATGTGTAATTTTATCACTTAATTGATTTACTTAAAATTAGTTACCTTGGCAGCCACTTAGGACCATGACCCCCATTGCTAGCCCCTTCCCCCCTTACACATATATAACCTACCCTAATGATCCATTCAAAAGAAACCAAAGAGAAGGATAAAGCAATCCCACAAAAAAAAAAATCATAAACTATAATCATTAAAGTCACCAATGTACAAAAATAGATCATAGGAAAGAATATATATATATATATTGATCTGTAAAAGGCTATTGCCAATTTTATTAATCATTTTGAAATATTACAAATTGAGATTGCTATATTCAAAGTGTGGGAACTAGGGGGAAAAGAATGTCGAGTAAAACCTATGGTCTAGCTTGGGACCTTACACCTTGTCTACATATAATTATAATTTCTACAAATGCATGAAATGGGGCATATTTTGTGAAACCACAACATTAAGCATGTAGGTGCATGCAATGAAAAATATTGTGTATTTTTATATTAGGGTAAAAAAAAATTGTTTCTCTAATATATATATTTTGGTAAAAATGTTGTGTGTGTTTTTGCCTATGTTATTTTTTACTAGTGACTAAGACACAACTTGAGAAAAAACTATTTAATGTTGAATTGCATTTTTGGGGTTCTAAATGTGGTGCAAACAAGTTGTTTTTCCTTTGTTTCCACTTGTAGAGGGTAAGGGCTTGATTTCCTTTACTATAAGGCCATTTATTATCTCATTTCCTATCATTTCATGGATTAGATACTCACAAAATTCAGTTTTTTAAATTTTTTCTACTTGTACGATCCCTTTTTTATGTACTTTCTTTTATTTTTTATTGTTCTTTGACACTTCATACTCGTATGTATAAAAATAATCATATTTTACCTAATCTTTATTGGTTTACAATTATTTAATCTTAACTCTTGTATGGTTGGAGTTTGAACTTAACTATTATATTTAGAGTTTTGTTAGCTCTGTAAAACATGATGTCTTGTATAATTTTTGGGTTCTTCTCTAGTTCTCTTATAGTGGCTATGTGATGTACTTGTAATATCCTTTTGCCTTCCATTGATGAATTTTCCTATTTTTTACCTCTTCTTTCATTCTAATATCTTGTGTATGGTATCTTGCCTTGTATCTAATGTCTCTTACTTTGTTCTTATCTTGAATGTTATGTTAAGTTCCTTATAGTTACTATTTTCTAATGTACCTTTCCTTGTAGTAGTTGACGAGTCCTAACCTATATTTTTTTCTTTGGAGAGGAATTGGATCAAGAACTATATATTTTTGGGATCTTTTATTAATATTACAATCCTAGGCAAACACCAACCACAACTTCAATCTGGTGCATTAACCCCCTTTACTTTTGTGAAATTTTCCCTTCTTCCTTCTCCAAAAGCATTAATTCAAGTGCATCATGATTGTAAGGAAGTCGACCTTCTCTAGAGATTTATTCTCAAAGTGCAAGGCCTAGACTTGGAGTTTGTTCCCATGTTTGATGAGCTTTTGTAGGGTTCAAGTCCCAAGAATGAGTGTAATATTTCATGTTAACAACTCCTTCTTGATTCTCTAATCCCCAAGCTTTCTGTTAATGCATCATCAAACTGATCATGATATTGAAAAATTATTTTCTTTGAAATATATAATAAAAGACCTTATTAATTATAATGTTATAAATGTTGATGTCATTATTAATCAAGGAAAATAATTGGTTGCACCTCCTAATTATAACTTACGAATTTACATTAATCGATTTCCATCTCATTCCACCAACACATTTGAGAGATCAACTTTTTCTACAAACATTAATTATGATGAAAATTTTGAAGATCATATTATTAATCAATTTGAGCATGTTCAACCTAAATCTAAACCTAGACCTTAATGTCCACTTTAACCTACTTCTAAAATAATTAAAGCACCTTATGGTCCTCTTTGCATTATCACTAGAGCTTATAGTATTCCTTCCCATGGTACCCTTATTGATCCCACTAGCATAGTGAATGTGATAACTAAAGAGAACCTTATTTTAGGACCTACAAAAATATTATATGATAAATCTAATGTCTTGATTCAAACTTGCAATAGTTTCTTGTATCCTTTCCTTAGTTCTCTCTCTTTACCTTTAGAAGTTTGTGGTGAAACTTTGGATACATCTTTCTTTTCTATTCCCACTTTCAATTAATTTCAAACAAAACTTGGTCTTCCTTGGCTTACCTCCATGCAAAGTGTGACTTCTCATATTTATAAATATCTAAAATTTCCTCATGATAACGAGATCAAGATTGTTAATCATAGTCTTTATCATTCTTCAATGCCTCAAGACTTTTTTGACCTTGATTTATTATGGCCTTCTATACCTTAGTGATGTCAAATTCGTCTTGATTGTGTCTTTTGATCTTACCAAGCCTTCAATATTTTTGAGATTATCAAACTTAATGATAATTCCAATCATGGTCTTCTTCCTACTCCTCATATTCCTCCCTTATATTCTTCTATTTCACCTTCTATTGCTTACATGAACCATCTTTCATTTATCTCCCAACCTAGTGTGTTTCCTTCAATTCTTCTTTCAAAGGAAAAAAGGACTCGATGTTGATTGATCCTATCCCACTTCAAATATCTAGTAAGATCAAATGCAATCAATATGCTCGTGACTATCACTGCAAGTGTCATGCTAGATCCTCGTAAATTAACTTCTCAAAACCTTTTTCCATGTCATAAACCTCCTCATCTTTCTCTTCCCTTTGACCAACCCATGCTTGACCTATACCAAAAGTTAATATCAACAAAGTTAAAATTAATAAACATGATAACTATGTTTATATCTTGGATTATGTTGCGATTAATATTAATGAAGAAGATAATCTAGATGATGTTGTTCATGGTACTAACAATTCTATACATGCCAATGATTTTGATGATATGTATTAGACTATTAATATTGGTCATGATTTACCAATTTTTTTTTTACAATAGTTATCTATCACTCCTAGTAACAAACACAATGATTTATCTTTACAACGTGGTCTTTTTTTGGAACTAGCTATTTTTCCTCCCACCTTGCTTGATGTTACTTCTCTTGTGAGTTTCCCACCTTCCCTAAATACTATGGACCAAGATGGGTGGGATGGGGGGATTGGGGGTGGGGAGGTAAGTGATATGCTTGATAAGCTCCTCATATGTAGGGGATTTTATGTGTTTTCCTATTGTAATGTGCTTCCCCCAAATTGTGCTTCTTTTTATATGTTTTGTTTAGATTTCTTTAAATGACCCATGTTACTCCATTGGAGTGAGGTGATAAAGGAATAACAAATATTGTACTCATTCTTTTATATGTATCTCACTTCTTCTATATGGTATTACATGTTATGTTGTATTAAAATGTGCTTTTGTGTTGTCTTCTTGGGATGTTACAAAATGGTAGTACAAGTTAGTCCTTATGATGTTGCCTCAAAAATACTCTTCTTCATAACTCTTATGTGTCTTTCTTCCATTGTATTGCAGTTATAATTCCTTTAGGTAATGATGGCATTTCATTTGCACATAATATTTCATATATCATCATATGATCATACTAACCCCTAAATTGGTAGAATTCTCTTGTTTTATCTTTTTTTCATATTCTCATTTCCCTTGATTTATTTTTTCTTAGGGGAATTTCAATATGGAGATGTCTATATTAGTTTTATGTACTTTATGTTAAAGATATTTATCCCATTAAGGTACTTGCAATAGGTTTAACGTAGACTCCACTCCTACTTTACACATGTTACTTTTTATGATGTTTTGCATTTGGATCCCTTTTAGACATAAAATACTTAAGGATATATCCCTCTTTTATTTCAATTCCTTATGAGCATACAATCCTTAAGGAAATATCATGCTTTTCAGATTCCTTATTGATAAATAGTATTCAAGGATAGATCCTAGATGAATTGACTAGAATAACAAAAACCCTACAAGACTTTCAATGTCATATTTTGTGGAACTTTTTCTCTGTGTGTGATTCATAGTAAAATAAAAATCTTACAGAAGTAAGAAATCACACCTACACAACCCCCCTCCCCCCATCTCTCTCTTATTAGTGATGTCCCTTTTGCCTTAGTCCCAGAATTGGAAATGACTTAAGTCGCGTCAAGGCTTGATATTTTTACATCTCGTTTACTTTGATAAGATCATCTTATGCATTTGACCTACTTTACTATGAGCATGAATTCTCTTCATTCTCTTGCTAAAGTGGGGGCCAATTAGTTTTTGATCTTTTTGAGACCCTTTTATCCCTCCTTAGTTTGTTTTTTATATTTGGATCTCACATTGAACTTAATTGTATACATTTATTTAAATCAAGATCATTTTTTATTCATTCAATCTTTCTCAAAACTCTAAGTTGGCTCTAATCTCTATGCACATTTTTCCATTTAGTCATCTATTTATCTCATTCACTTTTCCCTTTTGCCCCATTTTATCCTTTACACTTTATTTTACCACTTCTCCTTTCATTTTTATTTAAAATTTCAAATGCTTCTTGGATCCCTCATCATTTACCCCAAAATTAACTCTTCCAAGAATAGGTTATACATGGGAAATCCTATACTAGTATAGGTCACACATGAGGAGACTATACCTCGAGGAGTTAATTTCGATGACTTTTGGGGCCTGATGCAAAGCATTTTACTTGTCTGGCCTAGTCAAATTGCCCCTTGCATAAATTGACCCTAAAATCACTATAAAAGGAGGTCTTCTCCTAACTTTTCCATACCCACAATTAACCACACACACATGTCATGTCAAGAAATAATTCCAACATCTCAAGTAATAAATTATTATATGTTCAAGGATTCTTAGAAGGCATTCATACAACATCCATCAAGAAAGTAATTCCTTCCATATATCTAGTTTATTTCTTCATAGGAGACAAAGGAGTTGCCCATCACGGGACGACATCAACATCCATATTCATTATACTTCCTCTTTATAAAGTATTCATCCATGATTTGGGAAAATTTTGATCTATTGCATAAGTGAATACATCCTACACTCTATGGCCCTGCATTCAACATACAAGCAAGTATATGTCTTTATGGTTGTAAGTGATACAATTCTATCCACGAGGATTTGACAAGAAAGGTAACACTTTTATTTTATTTTATTTTACATACTTTACATATCTCATTTGAAGGTTAATTCATCAATGGGGGTATAACCAAGGCAAGCCCCTTCCCCCAACAACTCATCAATTTTCTAATTTGTGAGTGTAGATTCAAAAGATTCAAATTTAGAAAAATAGATATGAAGGTGTAGTATTAGTTTTTTATTCCAAAACCCCTAGATTTATCCCTCCAAGTACATATACAAGTATAGATTCCCCCAACCTTTTCCTATAGATCCCATATTTTCATGGTAGAAAGGCTCAACTCTCAATTTTCTAGATCTCAATTTATTTCTAGTTTCCGTACAATTTTAATAGGTTTTTATAGATATGAAGTGGCTTCCTCTAGTAACCCTCAAGGTGAGTAAATCTTCATCCATTTCCTTTTGAATATCACTTATTTTGATACACTATACCTACAATATTGTTTTTGTATCATTACATAAGTGTTTAGCTTTTCTTCCTGTGCATAATCATCATACATTTTCTTTTTATACATCTTTACATTAAAAAAACAACAAGCATATTGTAGAATCAACATCTCTAAGGGGTTGGATATGCATTAGCACCCCTTTGTCTCCTTGGGTCATGATAATATGATTTAATTCTCTTTGGGGTCACATTTTAGGATCCTCCTTCCAACGTATGGTGGCAAAGTGGGAGTTTATCATTGATAACCATTTCAACCCCCTATACAAGTACAAGGCTAAGGTAGATTTAAAAAAAGATACAATGAATTTATATTGGAGATGAAGTTGCATTTTATTTAAGAAAGGGGATATTTACAATGGGAATTTCGATAATTAGAAGATGAAGAAGTTGGGACCATGAAAAATCCTAAAGAAGCATGGTTTAGGATTTGAAGCATAGTTGCCTAGTGAACTCAATATTTTAACCGTGTTAAAAATTTCAGATTTGGTAGTGTCATGAAGAAAGTATTAAAGATTAGATAGACAAATCGCAATGGAATACTCAAGAACCTACTTTAGTTATAGAAGAGATAGAAGAGATCTTATATAGGCATGTTGGTGGAATCGCTAGAAATAAGAAATATGAAGAGTACTTGGTCAAATGGAAAGGAAGACCTACTAAAGATTCATCATGGATACATAGGAAGAGGTTGACCACCTTGATTTTCCTTTGCACACCTAATATTTGATAAGGTCGCTACTTGAATTACCTCAGTTGACTTACATAGAAGAATTTGGTGTACAAGAGCAATCTTGCATCACTCACAAATATTGTTTGATTTTCCAATAAGGGCTATCTTTGGGTAGTATTGCAGTATTTTTGAAAATTTTAATAATTTTAGTGATTTTTTCATTTAAGAACATATTTTCCAATTTATTCCCTAGAGGTTGATTATTGATTTATAAGTCTGCCAATTATGTTTTGTGGCAAGATCAAGTCTAATTTTGAAGATATTGAATTTTATGTTTTTGCAAGGTGATAGAAAAAGTTTTTAACTCAATTTTTAAAGCATTAGAGGCTCCAAAAGGGGGTCAAATTTTTATTTGGTAATACTTTTTAATCCTAGGTTGTAGAATTTTTTAAATAGTCATGTTATGGTTCACAAGATATGGCCTATAAAAGTTGAACTACTTTAGGATGGAAAATTCAAAAATTAGAGATACTAGAACATAGTCTCTTGACTACATTTTTATCACTTTTCATAGTTATGTACAAGATCAAATGGTCCAATATTTAAAAATGATCTCCAACCTTGCATTCATGTCACTATTTATAATAAGTTTACATTTAAACATGAATTTCTCAATACTATTGTCAAAAATTCTTATGGGCTAGATAAGTATGTCAATAAATTTCATTGTAGCATCATGTCTAGATTTAAAGATATTAGAGTTCTCATTTTTTAAGTTTCCAAAGAGATTTAATCAAGTGATTTGAATTTCTTAGAGGCTCTTGAATGATCCCAAAGTATACATAATTAGTTCAGTAGTTTATAACTTGGTAGAGCATGTCAAAATCTTTTTGGAGCTTCAAACAATTCATCAATCATATGCATGGTTCAAAAGTTATGGCCTCTATAACTTGGGTTTCTTGTTATAGCGAATGCAAAAAATGTATTGATCACATAAATGAGTTGTAAAAGTGAGTTACATGAAATGGTGTGTATTTTGATCATCATAAGACATCTTTGAGTGGAGAAAAGATAGACACCACTTTGTAAGTGGTTTTTAATCCATGATTTTGTAATACCAATTGATAGTTTAATGCTCTCTCTCTCTCTCTCTCTCTCTCTCTCTCTCACACACACACACACACACACACATTTATATGCATGCATACAATTGTATAAATATGTATGTATGTATGTATAAATCTGCATCTACATCTACATACATACATACATCTACATACATACATACATGCATACATACATATGTATGTATGCATGTATGTATGTATGTATACACACATATATGTATATGTATGCATGTATATATGTGTGTGTATATATCTATATATGTATGTATGTATATATGTATCTATCTATCTATCTATCTATCTATCTATCCATGTATATGTGTGTGTGTATGTGTATATAGATATGTATATACACACACATCTATACCAACTTTTATTAATATTATAATAAATATATCACTCAAAGTTTTAAAAAATAAAATACTTTTAAAAGTATTTGAATTCTAAGTCTTTATTTATAAAATGATATAAATAATCTATAATATATTATTCTAGTGTTATATGTTTAATTTTATGTAAATATAATCAAATAATCTTTTCCTTTTTAAGGGAAATAAAGTTAGAATAATAAAGGTTGAATATCATTTTGACATTTATTGGTAGTGCATGTATGATAATGCAACTAACAATACACGGTTGTATTAGTAACAACTATTTTAAAACATATTTATAGTATTTTTGGATTCATAGAAAGGAGTTTTATTCAAATCATCAAAAAAATAAGGAGAAAATCTAATAGTTGAATATTTTAATTTTGGGTCTGTATGGAACGAGAAACATGATTAATAAAGCTTTAATATAAGAAATCCATATATACACACACAGGTATGTGTATTTGTGCACACATGTATGTATGTATGTATGCATATTCATGCATGTATATGTATGTGTATGTGTGCATATATGTGTGTGTGGATATGTATATGCATGCACATGTCTAAAGTTTTATTCATATAATATTAATAATAAATATAATTTTAATTTTAAAAATAAAATAATTTAGAATTTCAAAATACTTTAAAAATATAAAAATTCAAGAGTTTATTTATAAATAGATATATTAGAAATTATCTAAAGTATATTGTTCTATTGTTATATGTCTAATTATATCTAAATTTAATTAAATAACTTTGTCATTTTAAGGGAAATGATGTTATAATAATAATGGTTGATCATCATTCCCATATACATTGGCAGCACATGTATGGCAATGCAATATAGCTAACAAGCTAACAAGCATCTCCAATAAATTTTTAAAATAAAATACCTTTAACTCCTCAACATCATTGTCCAAGTGAATCAAATGATCAAAGATTTATTTTCATTCACAATGATATAGGAATAACCTAGAATAACTTAGAAATGATTGTTTAGAACAAGAAATCAATTTAGCCATTAAAAAAATGTAAAGGTCATTGGTCGCATTTCTAGTAACACAACTTGACAAGTTCCTTGCTTATATCCAAGGTTTTAGAGTCACATCATCAAAACTAATGTCAATCAACATACTAATGATGGGTCATAGAGTGTGTTTTTAAATGTTGATGCAAAAATCTTGTACATGATCGAATTCATAAATAACTTTCTCTTTATTTGATGGAATGTGAAATCTATTGGCATTGATGAGCATACTTGTTAAGGTGTCCAATAATGTCCCCTAAAATAATTTAGGTCAATGCATTATGCATGTCTTAATCGTGTATTAATGTAATGTCATACGATTTGTTGTTTTCTACTTCTAAGGAATATATTTCATTCAATTATGAGTGCTCATGATCAACACAGACAAAAAAATATCGCAACTAGTTTTGTTGTATTATTTAAAACATTGGACATTAAATTAACAAATGTTGACACAATTGTTGGGACATGTCCCACTAGTGGATCATTTCTCTAAAGATTATATATATGATGTTATGGATAGGTTATTGGTGTGTTCATTGAGTTGAATGGGTCCCCACGAGCATATATATCAACAGTAAAAAGTTGAAAGACATTACTATTAGAACCATATTATATAAAAAAATGTTAGGTATTAAATACATAAATGCTATCACAACTATTAGAACATGATCCACTAGAGGACCTTTTCTCTAAGATTATATATACAATGTTATCAATAGGTTCATGGTATGTTGGTGGACCCAATAGCTAGTTTTGTGCTTCTCAAAAATCTATGTGGAAAATTCAAATCACTCCCAATTTGTTTACGTTGTCTTACTTGGAAAGTTCCCCTTTATAACTAGGATTTTAAGGCCACATCAACATGTTTTTTGCCCAAAGTGTCCAAAAGGGCCCCAGAAAAAGTGAGACCCGTACTTGTATAGTATCATGTTTTGTTGGTGTGTTGATGTGGCATCACATTATTGGTTGCTTTGTATATCTAAGGAAACATTTCATTCAATCATGGGTAGTTATAATAACCATTAATAACTTGGAATTCACAAGTATGCATGTGATGTTGTAAAAAAATATTGGACGTTAAACCAACAAGCACTATAACAATAATTGTAGCACACATGTTGGCCAATTTGAAAGGTTCTCCATGAACCCACCCATGAGAAATAAAATCTTGTTGAGTGCAAATTTCAAATACCTCTGATAGATTCCAATACCTTCAAAGGTAAGGATGCAATTATATCCTATTCATAATTATCATCGGAAAAAATCAATCTAAGACTCGTGAGTGATGATCAAATGTTGTTGAATGCAAGATTCAAATACCTTCAAAGATATGGGCGCAATTGTACCTTATTCTTGACTATCCTTTTTTTTAAAAATTTTAAAAAAATCTAAGACTAGTGAGTGGTGATCAAATATTATTAAGTGCAAGATTTCAATGCCTTCAAAGATAAGGATGCAATTGTACCTTGTTCTCGACTATCATCGAAAAAGTTTCAGTCTAAAACTCGTAAGTAATCAAATCTTGTTGAGTACAAGATTCCTATACCTTCAAAGCTAAAGCGAGATGGTACCCTACTCTTAACTAGTTGAAATAAGTTTCATCCTAAGACTATGAGATAGATCCCTCCAATACATTGTGATAAATTTAATTTTTAAAATTTGAAAGGTTGATTGAGGTGAACAAACTTTAGAGTTGCACGTTTAACACGTGTTGGGATATGGTAGAGACGATGCATAGTCATTTTCAGCACCATGCAAGGGCACATGCATCCTCTGCCCTGCTTTTGTCGTTTCATTTTATTTTGGCTTTTTTAACAGGGATTTCTTGTCTCAATGTTTGTAGTTTATTTATGGGCTTTTGTCCCAAGAAAACGACTTTGAAAACAACGGTTTCTTAGAATGGATGTGAATGAATCCATTCCAATTTTGTAGGTATACGCCTTTTGCGTAGCAGTCGGTATGGAATTTGGCTTTTTCATTTTATGTTTAAATATATTAAAATCAGTACTTTATAAGTCATTTAGGTGCCCTCTCTAATACAAGAGTACCATATTTTTAAAGAAAATATATTGGGAGATCAAAAAATTGATATAAATGTTAAGCACTACTCAATAAAATCTTGTTTTTTTAAAGAACACCGTATATTCTTTTAAGTATATTTTTATTTGATTAAGTAGCTAAAAATATTGATATTTTATTTTAAAATGTTATATAAATTATTATTTTTGACATTTTATATATATATATAATATTTTATGTTATATAATCTTGGATTTTTGTACATTTCATATGAGATCTCTTCTATCATGTTAAATATTATATTTCATTTAACATCAAAATGATTAATCATATAAATATCAAATTCAAGTTATTATCATCATCTTTTTTTAATTCGAATTCAACTAGTTAACTTTATAATATATATATATATATATATTTTTTTTTTTTTTTTTTTTAAAATTTAAATTATATATATAATAATTTAAACTACTTAACAATTATTTTAATTTATTACTTTTGTTTATTTTATTAACACCAACTTATACTTTCAAAATTATAAAATAATTCTTAAGTAAAAAGCATTATAGAAATGTGTTCACTACTTCGCATGTTGAGTAAGTAGTGTTGGTGATGTCCCCATCCAAATTTAAATCCTTGTTAAGTCATTATGATCATGACTTTGTACTTCCATTGATCTACTCGCAAGTTTGAGATTCAACTTTGTAATAAAAGGGATGAGGTCCCCCATTATGGTCTTACTAGTTCATAAATCTAGGCAAAAAGGGCTTCTCACAAAGCCATTAGGCATGTTGTGCTAGCATCATTGGTCGCATAAAAATTTCACTAACACTTTTTTAAAAATGAATTCTACAATATTTTTAAGTGAATTAAATAAGTCCTATTTAGTAAATTATAAAGTAACATAATGCCAAAAGGTTTTGTAGTTCAAGTCTTGCTGAGTGCAAGGCCCGAAGACATCACAAGGGATGAGGTCAGGATGCCCCGAGCAAATTTGGTAGTGTGGATGCTCCTTAGTCTTTGGCTCTTAGCCGAAGAGGTTTTAGGCACATATGGGCTCGTATCGAGTACCTAAAACTTGTTTGTGGATGACCTCCATCAAAAAAAGGTTTTCTAGTTCATTAGTTGGGCAAATGTAAAGCACAAGTTGGCACAAGGCCTTGGATGACTTTTGTAGAATGGATTCCTCTTAGTCCTTGGCTTGAAAATATCTTCTAGTCTTTGGTATTTAGCCAAAGACTATCACCCAACTCAAAATAACATATGATCCTCCATCAATTGTAAAAAAAGTCAAGTTAAAATATCTTTAAATAAAAACAAGTAAGCAATATAAAGAAAATAATCTTAAACAACTCTTCATTAAATTTAATCCTTAAATATTCAAGGTCCGCTCAACACTACAACTATTAAATTGTGTGCCCCTATTGATATAGTTCGTGAGTCCAAGTCTGGTTGATACACTATGAAAGTGCTAGAGGAAAGGTTCACACATGATTATCAACAAGACAACTATTCACAATGTTCTCTTTAGTGTTGACCATTAACAATTGATTGTTCTAGCTTGCACACGGTTTCCATCTTGCACAAGTTTGTGGTGGCCTTGGAGGGGATATTTGACTGTGCATGTATAGTGATAAGAAGTGATGAATATGGCAGTAGGGGAGATAAGGGGTTTGACTAGGAGTTAAAAGGATGAACTACTCGAAGAGTTAAGGAGGTGCATGGTGAGTGGATATATAACAGTGGTCTCGTATGGCAAGGAAGGAGAAGGAAGGTATAAGGGGATTCAAAGTGATAGTGAGGGGAGTCATAAGGTGTATATGGAGAGATAATGTGTTAGTGATGAGGAGAGAAAAATGGACAGATACGTACGAGAAGTTAAAGGGGATCAATAGGTTGAGACTAATCTAGGAAGTGTTAAGAAAGGGTTGATGTGCCATTAAAAATATGACCTCACTAGTTTAGACTTTAAGTTAAAAATAATTACCCATTACATAAATTAAAAATAAAAATAATTTCAAATCAAATAAATAATAATAATTTCAAATACGTTATGTTTAGAAAACATAAAAATTGACATGCATTAAAGAAAAAATCAAAATAACAAATAAATTTGTAATTTATTATTTTGTCTTTATTGATGTCCATTTTTTATATTCTTTTACATTATTTCAATTAAAAACTTTAAAAAACTTTAAAAATCTTTAATTAAAATAAAATATTTTTATACTAAATTAAATTAAATAATTTTAAAAAGTCGTATAACAAGATGTTATTAAAATTTTAACTATTTTAAAGTCATTTTATTTTTATTTAATTATTATAAATATTAAAAAACTATATATATATATCATAAATGCTTAGTTAATGAGAGATTGAATAATAAGATTTAGACTATAACTATTCTACCATCTCAAAAAAAAAAAATCATCGCAAACTAATATAAAAACATAAATTGAAATAATATGAAAATTTTACATATATAAAACCTAATAATTAGAAGAAAAAAACCAAAAAAAAAAAAAAAAAAAAACCTTTGTAAGACAAATTTAAGAAGAATTGCATTGTCAAACCATCACAACTTTTTGTGTGTGAAATTCTCATACTTAAATTATTTCGAAGCACGACTAATAAGAGTAGACATGGAATCTTTTCTCCTGTTTAAAAAAGTATTTCAACTTTCTAGGCATATGTACCTATATGTTTTGGGAATCCAAATAGATGAATTTCGTTGCTTCTTGACAGATAAACCTAACTAACCAAAGGGAGATAATAAAAAATTTGGCTAACTGCTATCAAAATTAGTTGTTTATCTAATACCACAGAAGTGATATGATTGGAAAAATTATTTATAATTACGAATTTAGTTTCAAATTACATTTTTAAAGAGTAAATAAGAATTGTTTTAACATATAATATTTTTAAAATATTTTTATAAAATATTATAATTTTGTTTTGTTTTTGAATTTGATTGTGTGATTTTTTTGGTATCAATATTTTGGATCACACTGTATAATTCATTATTAGAATGAGAGAAGGATGCTAAAAAACACGCAATCAATTCAAAAACAAAATTATATTAATAATGGATGTGGAAATTTGATATTATTAATATTATAATTTATTTTTATCAAAGTATTACTTATAAATATTTTGAGAGGATAGTATTAAAGACATCCTCTTTCTTTTTAGTACTTGTGTTTCCTTTGTTTACATATTTGTATCACTTTCATCTAATAGTATACTATTACAAATATCTTTATAAATAATATTTACGAAATACTTTGTCAAATCATTTTTTATAGATATTTCACAAGGATATTATTAGAGACATTATCTTCCCTTATAGCATAAAAGTTCACCTTATTTTACATATTTGTATTTCTTTCACACTCATATACATTACTAACATGACCTTCTCTTAAGGCAATTATGAATTTTTTTATCACTAAGTTCGTACCTTATGATTATAATATGTCTATGCTAACCATAACAATATATTTATTGGTCAATAAATCTAAGCCTAGAGGACTACACATAGGATTATGTTAAAAAAATAAAATAAAAAATTACTTTGCTTGTGTTTTGTTCAATACTACTTTTTTAACTAAATCAAAATATATTATCAATTTCTTTACTAGACCTATTAGCAAACTTCCAATGAGAAAAATGGAGAGCTACATACATGGCTTTTTCTTAACTATCAACTTGATCTCCCTTATAGATTAAAAAAATAGGGTTACATTAAACTTTTTATATATTAACATCCTAAACCGCTATACCTCCTTGCCCAAGACTCCTACAAAAATAGACCTTTTTTTTCTTTCTATGGCATTCTAGTTTACATTGGTTGTGGTCTTCTCTTATTTGCTCCTTGTCCTCTTCCTATTCAATGTAGCTTTGCACCACCTCTAGCACCACTTCACCACCAAACTACACCATTTTTTTTCTCTTAAGTATTTCCACAAATACCCTAGTTCATTCTCTGACACTAGTTTCAACATTCACTTCAAGAATAATGTACTCTTCCATACCACTCCATGATACTTAAGGAGGCAAGAGAGAAAGCAATCAAAATCAATGGTAATTTGTCTACCTCTTGGCCTTAGACCTTGATTATGTACTAGTGAACCATAATGATATCTTATATTAACATGTTTTATGCAAATCAAAATTTTAACTTCTCACTCCTTTGAATATAGGGAAAATTGTTAGATACATTTGTCTTAAATCTCATTAAATTGATTTTACTAATGTCTATCAGTTCCCAAAAAATATCCTTAGTAGTCTCTAGTGTTTGAGTAAGAGACTAGTATTTGAGAGGAATCAATAAGTTGTTTACTCCTTCCTTGAAAAGAGTCCTCATTTCTTACTTGTCATATATATATATATATATATATATATATATATATATAGAAGTGGTTAATAAACCCAAAAAATAAATTAAAATTTACTTTATCCCCTCTAACATATCCATATGATTTTACAACTATGAAATTTTCCTATCTATCCCACCCTCCAAAGTCAACAAATATATAAGATAAATTTCTTTAGGAAAAAATATATATAAAGAGTAAATGATTAATAGTATCAAGATTTATTCATATATAACATTGAAAATTAGCAAATTGATTTTTATTTTATATTAGTTAGCAAAAAAACAAGGGTGTTGACCATTACAAAACCATAGCCTAAGGGCATAAAACTAACAACACAATAACATCAAAAGCAACCTTGAGAAGAATGACTAAAAAGTAACTTCACATAGTGGTTAGAGAACCTAGACACATTGAGAGTACCATCATAGTAAAGCTAAGTATGAATAATACAAAATTCAACAAGATCCCACTCCTAATATAGAAAGCACAAAATAATTGATAGCAAAGAAAATGTTCTTCCTAGAACTAAAGGCGGGATATAAAGCCAAAACAACTTTTTTTAAAGATCCATATGGGTAAGGGGTAGTAACCACAACCATACATGTATCAAGCATTGTGAGGAGATTTGATGTAACATCTTGACTAGTAAAGCAAATGGCTTCAATTATCCATAAGGGAAATCCTAGTGATTTCATTCGTTCTCTCCATCCTCAATGAGACTGTTGCAGAGTTGTGAATGACCCAAAGATTAAACCTAGAAACACTCCACAACTTTTGTTCCATATAGGTTTATTTTTAAAGTTCACCAACTCACTCTTCAAATTAGCCAACTCCAGTGCGAGAATTGAATAAGAGATGATAGGGATAACATTGTCTTCTTCAAGCATCATGTCAACAATATAGTTAATGGGCTTCTCTTTCGTGCTATCCAAGATATGGATAGAGATGTTAGTTGTAGACTTATCATTACTATCAATGACATCAACATTATTTTCATCACACTAGAAATAGTTTTATTCTTCTCATCATCTTTCATAGTGTTCTCACTCCCCTCTTTAGTAGTCTCCGTTGAATCATAATCAACCAATAGTTTTTCCCTTTATTTGTGAACCAAGTGACCAATCTATTAGATCTATGGGAAGTATTGTGTTCCTCTTCCATGTCATCCTTCTTTTCACTATTCACCTCTTGTGCACAAAGTTTGGTTTTCCTAGTGGGAGGAGAGGATTTTCCCCTTCAATTTAGTGGTGGCCATCTTGGTTCCTTTACTTTTCAAACTTTAGTATTAGGAGTAGGGATATCAAAGTTTGGCACATATTGAGCAACAAGTCAAGAAGCAATATTGAGGGCTCTTGGGTTGTCAATTCCTTTCTTTTTACTATTCCATATCAATGATGTGAAAAGTCGGGCAAGAATGAGAGATAAGGATCTCATAAACAACAATAGGTTTAGGGAGGAAAAGTGCCAAATTGAAATGGAAAATTCTTTAAATGAAGCCATATTGTAACAAAATAGGTGGTTTTTTACCCTAGGTACATGCACTCTTGTTTTCATTATTAAAAAAAAAAAAAAAACTTTCAAGGTAATTATATAAGAAGAAAGGAAACGAAATAACTTCATGATCTTTGAAATGGTTGAGGAGAGAGGTTGTTGGTGGTGTGCCAACATACCTTATGAGGATCCACAACATGGTTCAATAGCCTCATGTGTTTTCTATAAGTCTAGTGATTGTATCAAAGATTTGTCATAGGTTTGAATCTATAATGATCCCTTCTAGGACTGACCTTGATTTGTTCTAGAATTTTCCTTCATGGGTTTGAATTGTACTTATGGTCCGTTGTTTGTAATGCTTCAAGAGACCTTTGTTATATAGATTTCATGAAATTCTATCGCTTTCCCCATTACTAAGGTTATTCCTAAAATGGTAGAATTATTGTGCAAAGGTTGTGTGAAATAGACTACAAGTGGCATCTCTCAAGGGGGCTTGCAAGAAAGTTATCATTGTGAAAGATGAATAAACATAAAACTAATATTATTTTAAATAGAATTCTAATCATCATAATAATTTGATAAGCATCATATGTCTACACATGTATAAATACATAGAGAGAACTAGAAAGATTAACAATTAAAAAAGAATTGCACAATCATTAGTCAAGAAGCTCAACTATTTCCTCTTGAGAAAAATTTAAATATGATGGAAACAAATGTGTAATAATTGACTAAGCTTATATGTAATTCTGCAAAAAGTACCAAACACTTCAAAAGCTCCTAAAAGTCTTGAATGATTTGTTATGTAGATCATATCTACAATTGAATCTTTCTATTGTTCGATCAAAGGTAGCTATGGCATTTGTTAACTTTCATTTCACATTAGAGGAAATCACACTTATTAACTAGAAGATTATGATCATGCATTCATAACAAAAACATCATTTTCCATAATCACATACAGAGAGCCATACTTCAGGTGAGGTAGATGCAATCACTTCTTCAATTTGATTAATGGCATGATTTGACAAATAATATTTTGCCCTGTTGGCTTCAAAAAATATGTGTTTGATAGAGTGATTTCCCTCTCGTGTTGTAAATCAATTATTCTATTGATCCACATTCTTGCATTCTGACTTGGAGTTTGTTTAGCCGTGATAACATTGGTAACAACATGAAAATCACTAAGGATAACAATGGTTAAGGGTAGGGTTTTTGTTGAAATGATGTCTACAAGACATCCCTTTCAGAGACCAAGCATTGGGTTTACTGTTGGTGGTGGATGAAGTTTTCCTCATGCTACCAAATGTGCTCCATCAAAGAAGAAATTTCAACCTCTTGTGGAATGTCCCTACTATTTTGGGACAATGATTATGTGCAAAATAAATGTTAGAATTAAAATAATAACAATTCTAGATATATTACTCTACCCTCTAACTTAAAGCCCCAACCTTAAAGACATCTCTAAATCGGTTTTCCTAATCCCTTAGTTATTCAACCATCTTCTCTAGAGTGCACCCCTTAAGGTTCACATATGCATATGTTGATATCATTGAAATATTTGAGCCATTTCTCATCTAGCCATTCATACAAGGTTACTCATCTCTCACACTGGCATGCTAGCCATTCATACAAGGATCTCACTTCCTGTACTGGCACAATAGCCATTCATACGAAGATTGTATTAACCTCTTGGACTCCATCTAGCCACTCATGTAGAAATGATCTCGAATTCCACACAAGCACATAGCCATTCATATAGAAATGGTCACAATCTCTACATTAGCACTATTAAGTGATAATTTATTAAATGTACAAAAATTTATATTGCTATCTTAATATCCATATATTATCTCTTATGATTTAGATCATAAAATGTCATTATTAGAAATTATCATTGTTCTATATTTCTATCCCTATATGTATGTTATGTATCTATTGATCACAGTATAAAAGACACAAATAACACATTGCATAATGATGTGAGAATAATACTAAATTTTCAATTACCCTCTATTTTGGTGTCTTAAATATTTAATTAAACCTTGTGCAATCTTCTTTTTGTTGGGTGACATACGCTAATGGGATCCTTTGACCATGGGTTTATTTGTTGACCTTGGGATCCATGATGTGTGCATACCTTCTTGTCAATGTGACACTCAATGTCTTGATCACGTCGGAGAGTGTATGCTCTAGCGCTTGATGGAATCAAGTACCCACATCCTATGAGAGACCCCACCTGCCTTTGATCATTTGTATTAAGATTTTGACGTGAACAAATGGTCACCTATATCATTCTGCGAGCTTATCCTATCTAAGTTGATTCTTCCACTAATGATAAGAGATGAAAACCGACCTGTGTCCCCTTCTTTCAAAATGTCCCCCACTTTATACGTGGGTTGTGGTAATTAATTAAGAGGTGCAACCTTTCCACCTTTTATTAAGGGTTATAATGTTTGTTATTAGTCAATATCTTTCACACTATTAATTAAATATTATTGGTGTTTAGGTTATTATGATTCATTCTATAGAAAATAGATATTCATTCTATTTATATTATAATTCGCTAAAATATAAATGTATTCTATTTATATTAAGATATTTATTAAGGATATTATTATTGAGATAAAATTGTTGAAAATATATTTAATATTTCTATTGAATAATACTTACAAGGCATATATTTATATTTAAAATTATATATGTTTTGAGGATTATATGTCAAAACAGGGTCATGGCACTTGCCTATGCCAAAACATTGCATATGGTGATGTGTGGTCCAAAGGTGGTGGAAAATGTGTATTAGTACCAATGTTGTGGGTTGGTTTGTAGATTCATTAGATTTTGGCTCTTCCAGATCTTCATTACAAGGTGATGGAATCATTGAGACTCTTGGTCCCTAGTAATATTGAAATTGTCCCTTGTGCAAAGGGGTTTTTTATTACTCAGAGCAAGATTCAGTGTTAAGAAAGTTGTGGGTTTGGGGGACTCTCTCTCGACCAAACCCTAGATAGTTTTCTTTAATGCCCTCACTAAACTACTTAGTGTGTGTCTACTGTGGGTTTGGTTGCCATATCTTTCCTTGCGGAAAAACTCTTGCTTTGAGGCCATTAGAAACTCTATTGGTCATTTCATAAGGGTGGATGATAGTATGACTATTATCTTCGCATGTATTTCGGCGAACATTGTCATCTCCACTCCTCTCCCCATGGACTCAAGTAGTTGATTATGAGAGCATCTCCTTTTGATATTGTCGTTGCTTCACTAGTAGTCACTTGGCAGCCAAATGTTCTCTCCAGTGGCATAATAGTTACTGTCACTTGGTGGAACAATGGAAGTGATGAATCATCATTTGACTATCCCAATTTTTTTATTCTTCCTCTAATGGAGGATCACATAAGAACATTGGGGATGAAGCTCCTACTAGAAATTTGGATTATGCTTTTGTTGTAAATCAAATTGCACATTAGAATATTACTCATGCTCTTAGTAATGCACCCCCCTCTAGTCATTACAATCCTCATTTGATTGTTGCTCCTCCTTTTCTCCAATCTTTAATTGACAATACATAGCTTTCTCAACACTCTAGCCCTTATGTTGATAGTTGACCAAATAGAGTCTCTTGAGCTGCTACTCCTTGCAATGGGGATCTTATGATGTGTTGCCTAGATAGAAGTTTAACATTATAAAACTAAACTTCCTCAAATTCACATTTTTCAGCACCTTTATTATTAGTGTGTTCTTTGTGTATCACAAGTGGCGTCTACTTGTAAAGCCAGCACCCCTCCTAATGTGTTGTTTTCTTTGGCACCTTCAAGTTGTGATTGTGTAAGGTCATCCCTCTTGTTAGGTGGTTGATTTTTAAAAAAACATGCAAGTCACCCTCAATATCAATTTACTTGAAATTACCTTTAATAAGGGGGCACCAACAATTGAACATTTAATCATCCCATAATGAGAACATCCTACATTTCTTGTTG
This sequence comes from Cupressus sempervirens, assembly GCA_028749045.1. Lineage (NCBI taxonomy): Eukaryota > Viridiplantae > Streptophyta > Pinopsida > Cupressales > Cupressaceae > Cupressus > Cupressus sempervirens. Next base: position 771,380,556 of record CM053786.1, read on the forward strand.
AGTACTTTTGTGCTTCGGAGCTTACATATTCGTACTCTTATTTGTATCTTACCATGTAGTCATTCGATAGTGGTTCTACCCACTTTGAATTCTTTTGATTATCTTCCCATATTTGCCAACTTGTCATTGCAAGAGTAGCCTTCTTGAAACCAACCCATTGGGAATCTTTATCCATTTTTTTCCAATTGCAAAATGTATCCTTGACATTGTTCGCTAAAAGGTCATTCCATCCTTGCATTCCTTTCAACATGTGGGTACCACGTGTGCGTGTGCGTGTGCGTGTGCGTGTGCATGTGCGTGTGCGTGTGCGTGTGCGTGTGCGTGGTGCGTGTTGTGTTTGTTGTATTTGGGTATGGGTGTGTGTGTGGGTGTGGGTGTGGTTGTGGGTGTGGGTGTGGGTTGTGTCAATGTGTGGTTGGGTATGTTGTGTGTGTGCATGTGCATGTGTGATGCTTTGAGCAATGTATAAATCTTTTGGCTTTGTTCTATTAAATGTGAGATTGTAAATCTCCTCTTTGATCAAATGTGTTTCTTCTCTACTTCAATAAATTCTAATTGCACATGGGAATATTTCCCATTCTCATTTATTAAACTTAAATTTAATCAAACTATATTTAATTTTATTCTTTCATATTTATAATTTAATTTTTTAATTCTCTTATATTTTAATTTTATTATTGTTTATTACCAACTCTATTTTAAAAAGGAGACATTACAACATTTTCTTGGGAAAATATATAAGAATCATCGTTAGCGTCACCTTTTTTCTTATTTTTGTCCTTAAAGACTTTAAAATAGTCTATCTTACCATCATAGTTCTCACTTCTCGAAACTTTTTCTTATTTTTGTCCTTGAAGTCTCTATTGAAATAATCTATCTTAACATAGTCCTTCACCTAACAAGATCTCCCATGATATTTAGACATGTTTTTATCTTTCTTATTGTCCTCCTTGTCTTCTTCAATCTTGCACAAACAGCCAAGCCATTCTTGATCGATTTAACGTCTTCCTACCTCATCTCTTATGAGGGTATAACAAAATAACCTTATCGAACAATTAATTTCTTTACAATGCTTCAATGGTCATTATCAAATTGTCTCAAAAATATGACAGACACATGGCTTATGCATCAATCTTCTTCCATCTTCCCTCCTAAATACTGCAATTAGATCATAACAATATTAAATTATTCAAATACCCAACCAAATCATCACCATCGCTCATCCTCAGGGTACACAACTTCATAGGAAAAGTTCCGTGTCCGAGTGCTTAGCATGGTCCAAATCACCCATCTCCGATTAGAGCCCTTGAGCAATGGCTATACCATTACCTTCTAATAACACTAAATATACAAGTAGAGCCTAATGAGGCTCCTCGTCTTTGTTTGTTACATCCCAACCATCCTAATACAAGTAATTTGAATATGAATGCTAAAACCCATAAATCTTGATCTCTGAGGAAAACATTCATCTTAAATCCTTTTTATCTCAAATCCTAGTATTCTTGCTATCTTCCCTGAAATTAAAAAAATCCTATATGCAAATAAAATCATACATGCTTCACTGAAGCGTACGGCATTACATCTGAAATTTGATTATACCTTCTTTATTGCTACATCTTAATAAATGACAATACCGTAAAATATTCCTATACTGCAGAATGCAATAATTTGGGACCCGTTCAAAGTGCGCCCACTCAAGCTCCTCTGATGCATATTTCAGCTTGTTGATTAGAAAGCTAGGAGAAAAACAACTGCCGTGAGCATTCTTTATTGTGTGAATGTTTGAGGTAACAAGAATAAGTTTGCACGGCAAATAATGCATCATACAAAGCAATCTCAGTTAATTAAAATGGTGTGAGACTTCTATATGCTGGTGCACTCATAACCGTTAGAACATCACTCACGGAGGCCATAGCACTCAATGCAGCTTTTAGAACCTCCTCTGGACATCCAGGTTTCACCATCTCCTTCACCTGAGTGGGTATTAGTCCATTAGAAAGCATTCATAGAAAGGGAAAAAAATACAAGTGAAATGTATTTGGAGAAAGTTTGAATTACTGATCAAACTTTAAGCTGACCTTGTCTAGGTAACTTTGCAGCAGTTGAATTCTACCAATATAATCTTGGTCTTCAACAGATAGTGTTATAGTCTTTATGTTTGCACCAGGACCTTCAAATTGAAGAGGACCAGGATTCCTATAGATATCATCCATCAAAAATCTTGTTGAATTGCGCATTAGCAACCTGTCAAAGACAGCAAAAAGACAAGTATATCAATTTGCGGTTTCTATGAAAGTGCAAAAAGACAAGTATATCCATGAACAAGTTTGACACCTAACGACCCTCACTGAATAATTAGCATGTGAGTATAGCATTTGTTATTCAGATGTCGATACCAGAAACCCATTTGTATACAAAAATACTCCAAATTGCAAAATACATGGCCCGCCATCCCACAACATAAAGATTTCATTAAAATGTAAAAAATTCTTATAGTTTACATACAAATTTTGAATTAGTTCATCATTATCAAATCATAACAAATAGAACATTAGAACAAATCTATGCAAATCAAAAAATGCAGTAGTCTCGTTTACATAACAATTTGCAGTTTGCAAACTAATAAAAGGCATCTTAAATGACATGACTGAACAAAACCAATCCATATGCAGGATTTTATGTCTTACTCGTATGGCCTGCCCTTCAAATCCACCTTAGTAGGATGAATAGCAGGTTTCCCTATTGGAGACACACCTGGGCCCCGTAGCCATCTCTTCACAGTCATCATTGCCTGAATATATGACAACCACATCATATTATCACATAAAGACAAGAATAAAAAAGTCAAAACATATTACCACATTTCCAATTCCAACATATATTTGTCCATAGTAATAAATTAGTTGAGCTAAGTTTTATGAACAGATTAGAACCAGAAAAAATAGGATACTTATCTCCCATAAAGCATCACAGAATAAATCAAAGCCACTAACTAAATATATAAATAGAAAAGTGGTCATACAGATTCACATGTGCATCATTACATTTAGAGCTAGTCTGAAGTGTGCGGGCAAATTTATTCAGAGCTTCCTATACAATGTTTATAAACTGCAGTGCTCAATTTCTAGCCAAATACTAATAGGGGGGGGTGGGGAGTGAGTCTAAATCATACAGTCATCGGAGCACCACCACATTGCCACTCGGATACAGACCGCTTGAGGTTTGTTACAGTTGCCATGTAACCATTCAAACCAGCCCCTATGAGATGATAAGAAATATGACCAAGAGCCTGCAACATATTATAACAATGATGAAAGGTTACAAACTTACATGTCTATATGTGTAAGGAGAAATATAAACCAAATAAAAGATGCAAACAATAACTCCCATACATATGCATAGTCACAGTCAAAATTCGATGGTAAAGCTCCTCGAGCTTGATAGCCAAAGAAGTGACAAATAGCATTGAATTTCTTTCCAGTGTATTCACCAGATTTCTGCAAAATTCAATGAAAAGAATGTTAAAGCCAAGATACCACAACACCATTTCCAAAAATCAGTGAACCACACCAAATGTTTGTGTACCAGTCGTCTGTTCATTTCTGTCTCCACCAACTGAGCCATAAGCTTCTCAGTCTCAATCTGCATATCCAATAACAAAAATGCAAAAAAATATAAGTTCTATATTTGCTAAATTTTTGGTGCCAGAATATAACTTGACTACAAATTATTACCTGTGATAACTGTGCTGTGTCATCAGATTCAGGATGGAGGAGAAGCTGTTGTAATTTTAGAACATTGAGGCAAGCATTAGTTTAAAAAATTGACCTGTTAAAAATTGGTGTTCCTCGATATATAGACTAATGGCATTGAAATGTAGAAAAGACTAAAACCTGTTTTGTGATGAAAACTGGTAGAAACTCAAACAACGCAGATGCCCATGGAGAAAGACGCAATGGAATTTTCTCAATAGGAACGCCATGGCCATGCAAACTATGGATTTCCTAATAATTTACATAAAACCAGGTAAAAATAAGGGTATTGCCAATAATTGTTCTTATGATTCATTTAATTCCATACAAGAAACCTACATCTGCACATGCTTCATTTCTAAAATATTCCTGCTAAAAATGATGTATTCAAAGGGGTGATTCACATAAGAAGGCTTAAAACAGGAATGCTCTTATATGAGTCACTCTCAATATGAGCTAAAATGGAATTGGGATTACATTATTTGTACGTTTTGCATAACCAATGCTTTTACATCGAAAATAAGATGCGATACAATTACCTGTAATAGGGCATAGATTTCAGGAATATTCTCTATAAGACCCTCAGGTAAAAGGATCACTCCATGATACTTATCTGACAATAAAAAATGTTCCTGTAATTATATGGCAAAACAATGCGTGGCAGAAATAATGCCATATTCAGAAATCAACATAAAGACCCTACAACAGTATAGAAAAATAGGAACCACCTTTCTCTGCCCTGGCCTGGACAGCATCACAAACTTGTGCAGTCAAATCAAAAAGTGTCGTCTTTGATGTGGCCACTTCCTCCCCAAGGATGACCTACACAAAATCAAAATTTTACGATGTTACATTTTGTAAAAGAAAAATATCAGATCATATTCGTGAAAACTATATCACATGTTTTGGAGAAATGCCCACACTACTTAAAGTACCATGTTAGGATGTGACTGCAGAGCACACTCCAAAGCAACATGAGAAGCTTTCCTGCCCATTAGCCGAATGAAATAGTAATACTGCACAAAAATAAAATGATAAAAAATTTAGCTCTATGCTCAAAGCATCTAATGACATGTTCTGCATATTAGAATGAACAAACCTAAGATAGTAACAGACAAATGATGATCATACATAGGAAAATGCATACGTCTATCATCTACACACACACAGACGCGCACAGAGAGAGATGTGTTTGGATATAAATGTTGGCAATAAAACACTTGTGTTGATCAATTTTTCACAATTGCAACAGAAAAAGGACCATATATTGCACAAAAAGGAATATTCTCTCAAAATTTGTGCACATAAATACTATATATAGATGTAGATCCACATGGCATTCCTCTCCACAGCCTGCTTCATTTCAAAAAGGTAATCTTTCAAGCTCAGTTGCAGTGAACGCAGGAAGTACCCCCACATCCAATTGGGTTCGCATGGGTACGGATACACTCCCCGATATGCTGTGGGTGCACATAGGGTGCATCCCAGGCGGGCCAGGTGTGCTGTGGGTACAGGCCCACATACCCAGAGTGCACCCACAGCATCCCGAGGTGCATCCATCAGGCATGAACTCTATCAATGAGGAAGAAAATAACTATTTTAAGGACCAGTTGTTAATTAAAAAACTGAATATTCCAGGAATCCTGTCCAATTCATTGCATATTTGAAAAAAAACTATTGCAGCGCCATGTCTCTAACAGTTTGAGGGTCCCAATAAGAGTAAATTACAAGAATAAAAACAGTATAAAATAAAGAAAGAAACCTGGTTCCAGACAACAGCTTCCATGCATACACTTACATTATACAAAAAGAAAAGATTTGTTGTCCTAAAATCAGTATTCTACAATAGCAATAACAGTGAAGCTAGCTATCCATGTGTGAAGACTTGAGAAGTAGAATTTTAAATAAACAACCATATGCCATTTCTCAAAAAGCCACACACCCAGTATATTTCTTTAAAATATGCTCATTTTTGGAATAGGACCTTAACTAGATCACCTTTCTAATTAAGGTCATATTCCAAGAAAGCAGCTTTAACAAGGATATGAATAAATAATAACATGGAGATGTATATTTCTTTTTAAAACAAATTATTCTTTTGGTGTGTATATCATATATATACATATATGTATATGTATATATTCATATCTATAAATTTATAGATATATACATTTACATACACAAACACACAAAGCCAAACCCAAAAAAGCATTTTGCCTGACCCATGCCCATACCCTTTCCAGCAACTTAACTTTCAAAGAAATCGATATGTTATAAAAAACCTCAAAGCTTGAAGGTGGGTTGCAGGTGGGAGGGAGGGGGATGGAGACTGTCACTGCAAATTCATCAATTCAGCACATCGTATTTACTTTTTGGAACTTCGGTAACCTTTAGTTTGTTTAATTTATTTGAATCCCCCTCTTGTCCCCAAGTTTCAGAAATTTTTTCCCATTCCCAACAGATATACAGAGTAAGAAAGAGACCCAAAAAAATTTAGAAGGCAACATTTGGAGGACAAGAATACTAGAAAACTCCAAAACTTAAACAGGGAGAATTCTCACTGGAAATTCAGCACATTGCATCTTGGATGGTCACTAGTGAAATATTTGCAAATTTACACTACAAAACATTATTGATTTCTCTCACAACTGAAGGTGCTCGCCCTACTTACTAGATAGATAGATAGAGTACTTGTAAAATATGTGTAAACTTGAAAGCTACATAACATCAGTGATTTCTCCTCCTACTAGAGGAGTTGGTCCTTCTAGGCCTGGGCTGGTCGGAACACCTCCAAAGAAAGACAAAATCATATTTGGATTTCCATAGTGCAACCAATGTAATTTATGAAATGGATTGACAGCCTCTTCTCTAATAAAAGAGGAAATTGTTTTGAGCCAACTTCATCAAAATTGCAAAGGGTGGATCATGCCTAAGGCTGCTAATTTTAGGCTCCCTGAGCTCTTATCATAATTCCATGGAGAAGCACTCACTTAAGTAGAATTAATGGCAGAAAGGATCCTCAATAAAAGAATTCATTATGTATTATCCCTATCAAAATGAGTTTCCTTCACCATGGGTTTTTTTTTTCTCTCTCAAGCCAATTCAATTTGCAACTTATTATTATGCCTTAAGTAGTCCTAACAGAACTTTAAGCTATGTCCATCTCAGAACAATGATACACAGTAATGATAAGATTTCCATATTACAGTAATCAAGAAGGTGGCTGGGATCTGTCGTTCTTCTAGTTCTAAGGAATTAAGACTGTCAGACAGTCAAGCATTCTCATGTTGAAAATGCAACAATCTTATGTTTCTGGGCTGAACAAAAGTTCTCAAGATAATATAACAGTTAACTTCTGTTATCTTGGTATCAGAGAAAATGGTTAAACAAGCTCAAGGTCTAAGCATGATTTCTGTTCTCTAGAAAGTTCACTACTCCATTTTATAGAGTTTTAGCAAGTTAATAATATCACATAAGACTTGATACAAATACCAATTTCTGGAATTTTCACAGGCACTCTGAACATCCTCCACATGAAATTAATGCTTTAGGCACTTCCTCCAAATGTGGATTCACAACCATTTTTAGATTAAGGTATCTAACTTCGAAAGAATGCTAGTAGGAAATCAACTATGCCAGGAGAGATTGAAATTCGTCGTCTCTAGATAGGATGACATTACCTCAAGACATGGTAATGCTATAAGATAGCCAGTGGGGAGACTGCAACCACCCATGAGATTGCAGAAGTTGCAACAGTCTACAGATGACTTGTGAAATTCTAATTCAAGTTGTTTGGCCAAACAGCATGCCATTCTGTTACTAACAGTGATATTGATCCTGCTGTGTTGAGAAAGAAAAAGAACAAAAGGGAAATCATATTTATTAGAATATTTTTAGTATCCAAGGTTCTTGTTATATTTCGCTCGTTACTTTAGAACCTTAGTTAATGGTCATTTAGGCTTTATTTTGAGTTTTCTTAGCTTAGTCTATTTTTAGACTTTATTTAGACAACTTTATTTTTAATTAACACTGTAAACTCTACTTAAGAGTGTATTGTTAATACAATCAATTCCTTTATTAAAATTTTCGTGGTATCAGAGTGGAAGCTTGTCGGGGTATGACTCCCTTATAGGACAATTTTAATAATTTTTCCTCAAAAATTATCTGTTTGCATTCTCCAATACATATATCAAATTCTGTGTTTGGTTTCGATCAATTTGCACCTCAAATATTGTGTCTGGTTTTGGTCTATTATTTCCTCAAAAATCATTTTTGGTTTCTGTGATACGCGAACTTCACGTGGGAATTTCTGTCAAGGATTTCTGATTTAGGATTTTTACCATTTTTCAATAAAAACGATGCTTTGTAATTTACAAATCATGGTATCTTGCAGTCTATATTGGGACATCCTGCTCATCCACAATAGTTTGGAGGGTTTGTCAAATTTTCCACAAAATCATGGCAGTGTTCTCAACTTCTCACTATGTGTCTCTGTCTACAGGGAAGGACAACTTCATTATCCAACATCAGGTTGGATGTTTTGTGATGTTCTTTTGTACAAGAATTTGGAAATTCTAGGAGGGTTAGTGGTAGACTCATCTTAGCAACAGAGTCTGTGGCACGCTCTTGTCTTTTGTTGCAAATCATTCTAAAGAAAGGAACAACCTTATCTGTTTTTTTACTACTCTTGGTCATTGACGTTCTACAGATTCAGGGAGGGTCTCAGCAACAGCAAAATGTTCTGAAGGGTTTATGACCACAAGACATGTAGAATCTTCAGCAAAGTAGTTGACAAAATGACCATTAGGGGAGGGTGTTAGAATATTTTTAGTATCCTAGGTTCTTTCTATTTAACTCGTTATTCTAGAACCTTAGTCAATGGTCATTTTGGCTTTCTTACTTTTGTCTATTTTTAGATGTCTTTATTTAGACAATTTTGTTTTTTAATTAATGTTGTAAACTCTATTTAAGAATGTGTATTGTTAATACAATCAATTCCAGATTTTTTAAGTTTCAATAACAACCATGGCTAGACAAAATAAGTCGATCAAACTCAGAAAGCATGATCAGTGACATACAAAAAGTACTAGTGTAAATAAAACAATTACAGAAACCAACCAAGTAGTTCACATTAAAGAGAAAAATAGAAATCATATACACTTTCAATTGAAAATTGAAGCCCAGGAACAATTTTGTAGGATTTCCTATAGTATTCTGATAACCTACTTAGCTTTCACATCTATGAGTGCCCATTTCCAGTTTTCTTGCATATGGAGAACATGCCATACTCATCATTTCAAAAGCCCAATAAAAGAAGCAAGTTGAAATGCAATAAGATATCAGGTAGTTCTGAAGGTTCCCAGATAGAACTATTAATTAACCAACATTAACCATGATTCCTATTGTTGGCTATACCATACAAGACAAAGCAAAACTCCAGATTTGTGATCTTGAAAATCTAAGTTTTGGCATGCAACCTGACCCATTTCTCACAATCTGCTATTCCAATCCAATGGGAAAACAGATTACATTCTTTTGGTGAATGCTGGCATATAATATGTGACAACTAATCATTCATGCTGCACACTTAGTGAAAGACTGAAACAATAGAATCATGTCACATAAACCCATTTGACTTCATCAAGAACAGGCATTTAACATCTTGAGTGCAATATGGTATCCACAGTTTAATAGAAAGAACATAGAAATTGAAAGAATCTAACTGCTCTTTAAAAGTGAAATTATTCATCTTGTAGATTAGAAAATGCAAATGAGTAGAGTAAATAATTACAAAATGAACATATGTAGGAAAAGGTACTGAAAGCAATGAAGCTTCTGAGATTGTCAGAAAGTCTTTTGTCTTCTCTTGTTTTGAAAATTTTGTATTCCTAAAAGTAATAACTTGCTTTTCCAACACATCTTAAGCATTTCAATCAAAACCATTGGCCTTTATTGGATCTAATCAGCTTTAAGGCATTTGTATCATGCATACTGGAGCAAGGCCATAACTCATAAGAAAATGCACCTAAATAACATTGCCATTGAGATAATCTTGAAGGGTTCTATGCCATTCAAATACAGCATAAGGTCATAATTCATGACAAAATGGAGACAAAACATTCACACTGAGAAACAAACACTTTGTGAAACTGTAAGCTATATCAAGGACACAAGAGGATACCCTCACACTTTCAAATTAGAAAGTTTTTCAATTGAATTTTCTTAGAAAAAACAAGCAGTCAACAAAGAATAAATAATAAATCTCACCTTCTCCGCAGACAATGCATCAGTACAGACATTGCTGATTAGCTGTGCATTCACCTGCCCATTTCAATCAACAGAATCAATCACTAATCAGACTCTGGGCTGACATCAAATAATGATCTTAATGTATTGTATAATTCAGAGAAAAGGAAAAAAATCTCTTCAATACTTTTATTCCTCACATTCACTCGGTATAGGTCAAAAACTTGCAGTTATCACATCTCGCATGAAACATGGAGAAAATATAAGCAATTTACAAATATGATACCTCCACAAGGAATGATTCATTAGGCACACTAATTGAGGAAGGTTTGAAAATCAGTTAGCAAGATATGTAGGAATGACTGAGTGAAACTCCATGTAAAGTGGTGCATTTAGGCCACAATACCATAGAAGAAAAAAATCATTTTTGAATTGCAAGAAATTGCTGCTCACCCTACTGAGTTACTTTTAAAAAATTGAGATATTTACCAAACAGGTCAGTGCAATTTTTTTAACTAAAAAATCCCAATTTAATCATGAAACCCCCGTAATTTTTTCAAGACTAGATTGCAATTTTTAAGTCAAAAATTAAGTTTCTGGTTCAGTGTTGGGAATTTTATCTATTTTCAAATATTTATTTTTTGCTAACCCTAACCCAATTCTTTCCTGGTTAACTGAAAAGCCTCTATCTTTTGGTCCGTCAATTTATTCTTGAGAAAAAAATTTGATGTTCACAATAGGATTGGACGGATGACCTCTAGGTAGGTCCCAATGCTTCACGCCTATTGACATCACCTCAATTCAATCAATTCAAGGTGGTCATTCAAATTCATGAGATGTGTTTTTGTCAGTATTTCCTGAGATCAAGATGTATCCCCAAAGATTTTGTTCTTTTCAGGGGTCCAGGGGCACTCTAGGGACCCCAAATGCTTTTGTGTAGTTTATCGGACATCTGCTCAGGATGGTTGCCAGGGCATCACAACATCGCAGAGACATCTTCGCATCCACCACACAAGCACATCCCAATATTTAATAAAAAATCATTCTGAATCTATGAAAAATTAATAACCCTAATAAAGTCTTGTAAAGGATACACAAGGTTCTGCAAGTTGCAACATATGTTCTAATTGCCCTGTTATCCACTATTATTATAGTGTTTTCGTTTATATTTTCAGATTTTTTATTTTGCAAGCAAAAACGGCTCAGCAAAATGAAAGCTAGACAAAGGTGAAGGAAAATGAAGTAGGAAGAAGAAAGAAGAGGACGAGGAACAAGTTATATAACATGTCCTTGATTTTTTTGTTTGATTTTGTCTTTCTTTGTTTTGTTTTTGTAATATCGCCTCTCCTAGTGCAGTTGATAATAAATAATGAAATTGCTATGTATTTGTGTTAATTAAGTTCCCCCAAGGCTAAAGTAACAAATTAATAAAAGGGAACAATCAGTTCTGAATCACTTAAGTCCTATTTTTCAGTCATTCAAGTGGCCAATTTGAGTTGCAAATGATTATTACTTGATAACTATTCATGAAGGGAATTTTTAATTATTAATGGAAAACTTAATGCTCAAGGCAAGTCACCTTAAATCTAGGATATTTGAGAAGTTCACAGCTTTTTGATGGAGAGTTTTATTTAAGTGGGCCAATGGGAATCAGGGGATGATTATTATGCAACTTGGTATTTTATACTTTCTTCTCTGTGAAAAATCCCTCATGTTCTCAGGACGAAACCCCTGGAACAATCCAGAGCATAGATGCAACCATGGGCTCTCGTGTAGTTTAAACTCAACCTTCTATGAAAGAAGGCAATTTGGTCTGCAACCTGGTGCTAGTTATTTTATTCTTCCTATTCCCCTTCCTCTTGCAACTTATTATTAGTGATTTCGAATGAGTGGGAAAGCATTTTTCTGCTTTTTGTAGACTTGGAGAGCCTTGGTGGGTCCTTCTTTTACATAGGTTAAGGGTTTCTATTTTTTATCTTTTAGTACTTGGGTATGTGATGCACCATCATCCCAAACAAAGTATGTTGTTGTAGTTCTATTAAACAAAGGAGATGAAAGATCCTTTTATAAATTTACAAAGACGATGTTTCTACAAGAAACAATCATGAACTAAAGAGAGAAAGAGAAACTACCTATTAAACTAAAGACTAACTAAGATGACCATTAAAGAAACATTATGATATTCTAATAGGGCCATCCCAGGGACAGCCCCTTTTGGAGCTGTACCTGCATAGCTGGAAGCAAGAGGTTTTGTCCTCAAAATGTCCCATCACTTAAAATCTCACATCTAACCAAGGAATATGTGCCTCAAGAATGCTAGATGAAAGAGTTCAGAAATTTTGATTTTGATTCTCAATATCCATATATCACTTTTCACATCATCATTCAGCAGCCAAATCTCATAAGATCGGTGAATTTCTACTTTTGGATTCAGAAGTTTAAACATTTTGGTACAAAGGGAAAAGGAAATAAGCATCATTTTTGCTAATCTGTCTTGCTACTATTTATGTAGGAAGCAACTTTACAAAGTTACAAAACATTTGTGCTTTACAAAATTTATTGGCTTAAAAGAATCAAAAGAAATTTGATGATGGGATTTTCAGTATACAGAGGAGAAGATATACTTTCAAACAGAGTGATATTTTAGAGGATTGGTAAAATGAATTGGTTTTAACTTTTCGGCTATGTTGTATGGAAATGGATAGGGAATCATAAATTCGCTGCCTAATACAGCTATAGCTTATACCACATGTAATTAAATTATTTTTAAAAATATTAAAATGGTATTAATGAAAAAAATGATATTATAGCAACAATTAAACTATTAAAATGTTATTACTTCTAGATTCTCAAGATTAAAATGTAAATTAAAAATATAAAAAGCAGATAATATTGAAAATTAACACATTGATAAAAAATATAAATAGCAGAATCCACTGAAACAAGTTTATAATAGCAAAATCCTCCCCCAAAGTTATCTTCATCTGCATAACATAGCCTAAGGATATATCATAGCCTTGAGTGTATGCAACCTGTAAATTGTAGTTTCATTTTCTTTTAATTCTAAATTTCTATTATATTAAGTCCAGATATGGTTCTGGGCAGCTGGGTGGTTGTATCCTTATATGTATTCAATACTGCCTAGGTACAGCCTCACATATGGCTACAGCTCACAGTGGATGCTGCTTGTACATAGATACAGATGAAGGCAGCTGGGTGGTTGTATCCTTATATGTATTCAATACTGCCTAGGTACAGCCTCACATATGGCTACAGCTCACAGTGGATGCTGCTCGTACATAGATACAGATGACGTGCCCCTTTTGGTTATTTGATTACAGTATCTTGGCCCCATTTGATTATTTGACACTGTCATGCATCCCAAAAAAATCTTGCTATATATAAACTCTATTTTAATTACAACCATATCAAGATGAGACCTCATCAAAGAACACCATTCAGAGAACAATAGACCACTATAGCCTCATCCTTAAGAATTCAAGAAATGCAAGATGTATATAACATCAAAAAAAGAAGCCAGAGGAATATATTGCAATACCTTACATATTGTGTCAAAACCAACATCAGTTTCTACAAACTGGTTCTTCAGGTCCCCATTTAATGTTACAGGAATTCCAATTACCTGCCCCAATTCAAAAAAAGTTAACTATGAGAGGATAAAATCTGATGATAAGTGCCGCAGCTAAAGATCCAAAGCATGCAAAAGGCCATTTTATGTGTCTTGCAAGGAAATTTGGTTGAGTCGATTTACATCATTCAACATACACATGAACTATAAACTTACAATATCTCATTACTACTCTTAACAGTATCAACATAGGTTTTTAATAGACTCCAGCTTGACCTAGGGAAGTACGAAGTGATTATCGTACACACTATACTTTTATTTAAAACATATAAAATCACTTTGCAGATTTGATGAAACCTTCTATATGTAGTACCACATAAATCTAGATTAACTTAAATACATCATGATTAATATCTACATTTATCATCTATTTTTCAAAACTCGTAATCAAAGATTAAGAGAGAAAATATTTCAGACAACTCTTAGTGAACCAGACATGACATAGTAATGGCGTTAGTGAGTTTCAAGACACCCACTTAAATTCAGTTCCTGTAACATAAAGGATGCAATCATGTGCAAGTCTCTGGAGGAGTTTAGCAGAATCTCATGTCAGATTTTAACCACATCGGGGGTATTTCAAGCAGCATTTCTATTACAATAACCAACTACAACTAAAAAACTATTACCTTTGTTTGACATCCAGATTCTACGAATGTTTCAGCTAACTGAGCAGCATCAGTGTTTGATGTAATACCTGAACAAAATACATGTAACTAAGAATACTCAAAATATCCAACAAACCTTGAAAACCTTGACTTCACTTGCAAATAGAACCCCTATTACCTCCAATAATAACAAGTCCATCCAACTTTAAATCTTGACATGCAGCTAATGCAGCATTAACTTGTGGAGTTGTCCTTATCTGATCTTTTGTTCTTCCCAGTAGGTCATATCCACCTGGTCATACATCCAATAACTTTTGAGTGATATTTAAAGGATTCTCCAGTCAGAAAACAAATTAAAGTAGTAACTTAAGAAGCGAAATGTAGCTGTGAATCTAAATTTTTTCAATTTGAATTTGAATTATAATTCAGAAACTTCAGTATCCTAATCCTATAACCACTTCACTTCTGCCACCAATCATGATGGTACTAGTAACTATAGACTGAACATGGACAAGGCTTACAACAGAAACTCCAACTAGATGTTGGTTATATTGACATCAAATGATTTTTTTAACCGTGCTTAAGTAAACCTGCACCACTCAAAAAGAATTTATTGTTCTTACTTTTTGTTTGTTGTGGCTTTGCATTTGGCTTTGCAGGCAAGGCTTCTGGGTACTCTTTGCACACATCCAGAACCATTACTATTTAATTGGTAGACTTTGGAAAATCAATGACTCCCAAGCTTCAAATGAGATGAATTTGATGCCTCTCCAACTTGAGGTTTAAATATTAACTGGCGAGGATTTAAAACAACACCCAAGCATGTTAGCAGGCTTTTTATTGCTGCATTCTGCTTCAAATGCAAATTCCCAATGCCTTATTTTTGTTTTGCATCATCTCTAACGCCTGGAGATTGCAGGAGAAAAAGGGAGGTTACAAAAGGGATTGTCAGCACAGGAGTTACATGTCAAAAGTGCCAAATTGCAAAGAATGGCTGCCTGGAAAATGAAAATTTTGAAGGCATATCGAACACTCAGGAAACAGGAACAAGAGAAAGCTAAAAGTGGTGAGATTGAAGATCTCCAAAAACAAGGATGCAAAGAAGAGAATTCTAGCACCCAAATGGAGAAATTCCAGAGAAAGAGAGGCTTGAAGTTTATTGCAAGAAATTGTTTAAGCATGTTTGTTTCAGATTTGCAATGGATTATCTGTAGTTGTGAATTTTTTGCTGTTAAAGTTAGTTTGTGAGAGTAGTGTAAATTTTCATGTTTCCTGTAGTTTGTTGTAGGTTTGAAAGACTGTCCTTGTTTCCATAATAAGAAACAATTTTTGCCTGCAATATGGTTGCCTCTGTTTTATTTAAGTTTCTTTATATGCTGAAAGTTGCCTGCAAGAGTTTTGATTTGGTGGAAGGTTGTTATATAGCTGCTACAATTAACCCCCATTGAGGTTCTCAATAGTTGCAATGCATCAATTTGCAAAACCTGAATACCAAATAGAACCTAATTATCGTTAGTAGATGTAGTGTAAGACATTCCTATTTCTAACACTCACCCGTGTCAGAAAATCCGAAAACCACAACAGATGATAGTACAGAAGACATTTTACCAAAAGAATATCATTGACAACACTGCAGATGGCATATACATGAATTATATACCTAGCAAATAATTCCTCTTAGAATAATTTGATGCATAAATGTACAGCTCCCAGGTTGGATAATTTGTTTGCACAGCTATTCTCACTACAGTTTTTTTGCATTTTAATTTGTCTTTTGCAATAGAACATAAAGGGAACAGTGTGAGGATAAATCTGTCTCCAAATAATGAAGCAACGCTCACTAAGATTTAAACACTAAACTCAACTGACTCTAGACACCAAACCATAGAAAAAATATATTCACCTTTTCTTTTTTACCTTGGATTACAAACACCAGACTAGTAACAGCCATGTCTTGCTAAGAAGATTTTCAGGTATTGCAAATGAAAGCGACTTAATCTACGCACATCAACACCTTCTTACTGGTTGAAAACTTAGTTACCGATTCTCTGCTGAAATGGCCGGATGCTGGTTCTGATGCATCCAGATGCTTGGGTGCATTAGGATGCTGCACAGATTCTCCCTAAAAGTGCATCCTGGGACTGTGGGTTCTTGGTGGATGCACTGCAGCACATCCAGCAAGAATCCACAGGTCCAGGATGTGCTTCCTAGGAGAATCCGGGAAGCATCCAAGCCCATCTAGAAAGCACCTGCAGCCAAAATGCCTTTTAGATGTCAATTTTAGCATGTATTTAATTAATGATGATGAGAATGTGGATTTTTTTGAGAATCCTTATGATTCTGAATGACTGAATTTGATTAGTGAATTCGAAGTTGAACTATCAATGGTGAAGCATCATGCTATGGAATGGTTTATTTTTGTATATTTCTTGCATTTCTTTGCATACATAAATTTTAGTACATATATATAATTTTATATATATATATATATGGACGCACCCAAACGCATCCAAAATCCCCCAAACAAAATTCCGAGCACCCCGCACCCACATCAGCATCAGAATCAGCATCGGTAACTTAGGTTGAAAACAGGGACTAGCATTTCAGAGCATACAATAAGATTGAAAGGAAAGAACAAAAAATAGAAGACACTTAGGTCAAAGAATTAAACAGTTAAATTGTATGCAAAGCCACAACTTAGGTAGGGAGATAATATTAGTATAAAACTAGATGGTAAAATCTACTTTCAATTCAACTAATGGATTCACCGACACAAGTTCAACAATAACTTCAACAGCATAAGATGGTCGATATGAAAATTGGAAACTAGTAATACCTTTGAATGGTATCACATTGAACCTTGACAGGGCATTGAAAGGCAATGAAATTATTGTAGAAGTAAGCTTTGTGGTTAGGAATGTTGAAGGTCATATGATGCTAGGAGAATCCAAACCTTGGCCAAAAAATGAACAATGAGGCAGAATGAAATGCTCTCCTAGCAGGGCTGCAAGCATCATATGTAGCTGGCTATACAAAGATTGAGATTGAAGGTAAGTCTAAAATAGTAGTGCTAATTGGAAGTTAAGAACTATTTGGGAAAAGTGTCACACTGCATAACTAAACTTTCTTGTGTAGACCTATATCCCATTGTTATTGAGAACAAAATAATGGAAAAATTCTTAGTGAATAAACGCATTATTCAAGTTGAATTTTCTACTATTGAACGTAATGATGTGAATCAGTGGGAGAATCCTGATAATATTCTCCTTTCTTGATCAAACCTGTTGAGGGCTTGCTCGTTAACATAAGCAAGGTAACAGTGAATTATACTGGAAGCAATAGTTATGTATCTAGGGGAAGGGGGGTGTGATATCCTACTCATCATAGGAATTCATTCATTATGTTCTATTAACACCTGTGGAATGAATATTGCCCATCGGAGGTGTAATGTTTGTTATAAGTCTAGAAATGGCAATATGCTATGATGCCAAATCATTATGGATGTGCATTCCTCTTATGTTGTATTTTTTATAGGTCTGCTGGGTGAGATTCAGAAGATGGTTCAAAAGGGTGGGCCAAAGATCAATTCCAATATAGGTGGTCTTTGGCCTTCAACTATAGATCTTTAATTGCTCGTCTTTGGGCACCCTTAAGTTGTCAACGCAATTTTGGTCCCAGATGGGCTATGTGCCAATGGCAATGAGTGGTTGTGCAGATCTATTTTTAAGGTTTCTCAGAAAATGGCAGAAAAGCTCAAAGAGCTAGTAAAGAATGTAGAAATTAGGGCCAGCCTCAAAAAGTTGCATCTCAATTGAAGCAAAGAGAAGAAATGTTTGAGGAGATGAAGTTGGTTTCATCTTTGCAAGTCAAAAGAAGGAACTGAAGTGCAGCTTCTCAACGTTCGAAGTATAAATTCTCATGGAGCATGTCCACTCTTTAGATGTGTGCAGAAAGCATTTAAATCTTGTTATAAAGAATTCAATAATATTCAAATGTAATGGGGTTTTTGAGATTGATCCATACTAACAACTATTAGAGTTGTCCAGTGATTAGAACATTTCAATAGGATAATATCCATGATTTGGACAAATTTCCTAGTCTGAGGGTGCTACTTGTGGAATCTATTACCATATCTTGCAATAGGGTGTAGATCCATACAATTTACAACTCGAAAAATTCCTCTGCATGTTCCAGCTTAGTATGTTGGTTGGTGCTGAAAACTTTCTAATCCTTTTGTGCTCATTATGGCTTCAAGTTTTGGTAGTTGTTTTTGTGTGCTATTGTTATAAAGCTTCTTTGGCTGTTGTCTTTTTTGTTAGTATTCCTCTAGCAGATACGTGTGTCCATGCAATGTCTCTATGAAGTTGTGTATCATTGTTTAGATAGGAAAAGCCTTAAATAGAAACCCGAAATTATATCTATAAAAAGCACAGTTACACCAGCCTAGGGGACGAGAGAACAAGTTTTCGGGACGAGGGGACAAAGTGGCCTCAGTTTGGGGACGGCAGGGGGACGGTGACGGGGGGTAGGGTGTAGATAGTATATACTATACATATGATACTTAAAATGCTAATTATAAGTTATATTGTAGTTTTTGCTCGATCTTTAATATTAAAAAATGCAAGTTATGGAAATATGTATGACAATAAAAGACATAAATATTAAGTATAAGTTCATCGAGACCACTATTTCTAATCTAGTTTTACATTGCATTGAACATTGAACATTGACCAATGAACAATAAAAGAGATCTAACTTCTAACTTCTATCAAATAAATTAAATAATTGAAGATTGAAGATTCAAATTCAAAAGTCATAGATATCTATTATCAATTTAGCAAAAGTATGAGAATAATGATCTCATCAATCATTCAATGTCACCATAAACTTAATTGAATCAATTAGCATCAACCATGATATGGTAACAATGTTCAACGTTAAAGGTTTCAAACTTCACATATGCTAGTCTCAATATAAAAATCAAGTGCAAACTACAAAATCAAAAGACAAAATGTCAACTACCTAAGGCCCAAGGGCTGCCAAAATGTAGCAGAGGCTGCCTAGAGGCCTCTAATCATCCATGCTAAGCTGAGGCTCAAGCTCAATAAGATCATCATCCAAACTCTTGGCCTCTTTAAGGGTAAGAGCCGCAAGAGGAACACCAACCAACCCTGCATCACAAGTATATGCATCCTCATCAACCTATGATGGCTCCTCTGGCTCTACATCTCATCATGTTGCAAGGCTCTCCTTGTGCCCACATGTCTTGTGATCTTTGATACGCAAAGCACAATGTACAACCACTAGCTTCTCTACTCTCTCAAAGGTAAGTTTGCTCCTTTTAAGGGAGTGGATGAAGCTATAAGTAGACCAATTCCTCTTAGAAGCTGAAGAACTAGATACTTAAGATAGCAATCAAATGACTAGTATGAGAATCAAAAAATTGAAATTCATAACTAAAAGTAAAAGTGAAATTGAAAGAGAAAAGTACAGGTTCTAAAGTTGACGAACAAGAAACCTAAGACAGGAGACAAATAGCTAGTGTGGTAGTTGTTGATTTGGGTCCATGACAATTCCACCACAAAATAGGATCCTCTTGGCCATTTTTTATGTTGGCCTTTGCTCTAGCTGGATAGCCGCTAAGAGTAGCAAATTTGGTCCACTCAATTTGAACCTTCCCTATTGTCTCAATGTCACCACAAAATAGGATCCTCTTGTGCCATTGTTTTAATGTCAACCTTTTCTCTAGCTGGATAGCCCCTAAGAGTAGCAAATTTGATCCACTCAGTGTGAACCTTCCCTACTGTCTCAATGTCATACATCTTATCAATACAATTGAAGAATACTTCTTTCACCTAAAATTTAAATTTTAAAATTGGTAAATTAGAAAATTAAATATTCATAAGTGCAAGTGTACTAAATTGATAATAGATTACCTCATCATCACTCAATGGTGTAACTCTCCTAGGCTGAGGCATGTACCACTTCGAATTCAATGCATAAGCAGCCATGTGTAAGGGAGCATTGAGGCTGTCCCATCTACGCTAAATAATAGGCTGAATGTGCTAAGTGTAAAATGCTAAACTGGGGTCTCTATCTCGCACAACTACCATCATCTGGCCAAGCATAGCATCAATGCATTCGTACACCTCTCAAAAGGTAGTTGCACCCCCATTCCCATATTTGATGACTCAGAAAACAAGAGTGATGATAAAGACAACGTATTTTGCATCACTCCAAAATACATCACTCTTCACTATCTCCTTCGCCCTCATCCCTTGCTCTATCCTAGACCCATCCCACCTATTCCACTCATTCATCATAACCATGAGTTACAATGGCTTCTCCAACTCAATCATTCTCTCCAAAAGAATGAAGTAGGATGCATATCAGGGCTCAACTAGTTTCTAGAACTCCTTCCTTGCGAAGCTCCTGAAAATAGCATGCGATCTATGGTGATTGCAGATAATCATCTACACAACTCTAGCATCACTCACTACTCCCTTAATCTAGGCAATCTTCCCCATGTCTTTTAGCGCATTGTTCATGGCATGCACACAACATGGAGTCCACCAAATATGTTTGTAAGTTGTCTCAACAAGTCTCCCTATAACTCTACACACAGGTGTTGCATCTATCACTACTTGGACCACATTTTGTGGCCCGACTATCATGTCCCCTCTTTAGCTCCTTCTGGCAGTGATATGTGAGTTAGCTTATCAGGGAGTCTTGTAGGCTGGCAAGAGTGTTTAGAGGCTCAATAAGGGTTATAGTGTTCGTATTTGAAGTTTCTGACATTGAGGGCACGATTTAGAGTTCCTTAATTATAGGAGGAGACTCGTACTTTCTAGGAGGTGGAGGTATCATCTAGCATTGAGGTTATAGGAGATTGTCCCCTGGTTTCAATTTCGGGAGATTCGGAGGTCTTCCTACTTTTTAGGGTTATTCCTAGATTTGAGGGATGAGACTATTGATTATTTCATGATATCCAGCATTAGTCACAGGTGGTGGCAAGTTCAGTTTCACCTTCTGAAGGTGATCTGGCTATGATCTGGCTATTAGTTAGCCCTTGGGGAAATATTTAAATATATTTAAATATTTCCCTAAGTTAGTAATTAAATATTCAAATAAGGCTAATTTATTAGCCACTAGGATGAAATAAGGAAATTTTTGTCTCCAGTTGGTCAATTGTGCTCGGGTGTGATAGTCCTTTGGAAAGTGCTAGACCTCTATTATTTGATTTTCAGCTACAAGAGCCTCGGTGACGCTTGATACTTTTAGCATGATTGAAATAATGTTTTTTCCTCTATGTTGGATGCCAATAATGGAAATAAACATTATAACCCAAAGTTTCCACTTAAGTCATATTAGGTCATTCTTAGGGTTCAAATGCCTAGTAGGGAGTTATAAGGAGAAGCAAAGGAAGGAAAGATTATCTTTTACATTATTCATCCATCATTTTGGGCGCTTGGCTCTAGTAGAGCATTCCTCCAACTAGGACGCCAACCCTAGGTTGAGAGAGTAAATTGTTTGGGACGTAACCCTCAAGCAATTGTGATTCAGCAGGTCTTCAATACTATATTCAGGCAGAAAGCAAGCAGCTTCAACAATGGCAGCCTTTCTTATCTAATCTTCAACAGCAACCGCCATCTCAAATCTGACTTTCAGCATTGGGCTGCCTTTTTGCACACCTAGGCATTGGAATAAGAATAGATCTGTTGCAGACCTGTAGCTGGCTGCCTATCCATATCTAGCATTGACTATAGCTAAGGTACAGAGTTGCTTTTATTTTTGTAACAGACATTATTAGGTTCGTTTGGGTATTCCCAACTTTCAAGTGCTGTGGTTTTGGATTATTACTATGTTGTTTAAATACTGTCATTACTAGTAGATATTGTAACACATCTATTATGAAGAGAAATTATCAAAAATCAAATACCAAACTTCTACACTTCTATCTACTCTGTAAGAACACTTAATAATTGCAAGAGAATTCAATTTTATTTAAATAAAATTACAGCAGATCAGTGAATCAGTCTGCTAGGGATATTTCAGTGGTATCAGAGCCTAATCTTGCCAGCCTGTGAGTTGATTGCAATCTATACAATTCAGGATTGAAACACTATGGCAAATGAATAGAGAAATTCCAAGCAGAATCAAGTAGAAGAACAGGAAAGACCAATGATGCAAACACTCATCACAACACAACCCTTAATAATCCAAGCCCTTAAGAGACTACAGGATAACTTGGAAAGAATGGAGTTGGATAGGCACAGAGGTAGACAGGGACGCAGTAGATCTATGTCAGTAACAAGGAGTCAGCACAACCACAGATCTCATGCTTCTATAAGGAGCTCCCTTCATTCCCATAGGTGTGAACGCCCCCATACACCTACTGGAGACAAACACTTACTTCCACAATTCTTACCAAGAGAGCATAGAGCACAGGCAGATCCACCAAAGGTGGAATTTCAGGAATCTGTCATGGAAGCTGCAATTGAATGGAGGGCCTTACGTCTTGAGTTCCATGATGTTTTTCCTCTTCCCCAGTACTGTTCTCAGTGTAGGGATACTACTAGGTTCAAAGGTGACAGGGGTTTTAGACCACAGCAAAATAATGATCTCAACAGAGCTATTGGGAAAGTCTCACTGGTCACTTATGATGGTACGGGTAGTACTAGTGCACGAGCTTGGGTGCACAAATTGGATATTTACTTATCTTTATGCCCCATGCTTGAGAGGGAGGCTATACAATTCGTTGTATTACACTTGAATAGGATTGCATATGACTGGTGACCTCATGGGTTAATCACCCAAGATCATGGATTCATTCACTCGTACAGATTTCACTGTGCGGCTTATTACCCGGTTTGACCGGAAAGACATAGAGCTCTACTACAGAGGATTGGCTCATCTTAGACAGACAGGACAAGCTAAAACTTACATTAATGAATTCCAGCGCATTGTTGTGATGGTACCTGATATGCCCCAGAAGCAAAGTGTGATGTTATTCATTGAGGGGTTGCAGGACAGACTTAAGGGATTGGTCTGAGCATTCCAGCCAGCCACCCTTAAGGATGCTAAAACTTACATTAATGAATTCCAGCGCATTGTTGTGATGGTACCTGATATGCCCCAGAAGCAAAGTGTGATGTTATTCATTGAGGGGTTGCAGGACAGACTTAAGGGATTGGTCTGAGCATTCCAGCCAGCCACCCTTAAGGATGCTAAAACTTACATTAATGAATTCCAGCGCATTGTTGTGATGGTACCTGATATGCCCCAGAAGCAAAGTGTGATCTTAGACAGACAGGACAGGCTAAAACTTACATTAATGAATTCCAGCGCATTGTTGTGATGGTACCTGATATGCCCCAGAAGCAAAGTGTGATGTTATTCATTGAGGGGTTGCAGGACAGACTTAAGGGATTGGTCTGAGCATTCCAGCCAGCCACCCTTAAGGATGCCATTGATGTAACACTAAGACTGGACATTATTCCTACTTATCAGTCTGATAAGAGACCATTCAGGGATGCAAGACCTCCACAGAAGGCCAACACCTCACAGAATAGGGACGAACAATCAACTAGACCCCCTAGGATGGACCCAAAGACACAGAATGATTTGAGGAGGAAAAAGCTTTGCTTTTCATGCGAAGAACTTTGGGAGCCCGAGCAACATTGTATGGGTAAGGGCAAGGTTCATTTGATTGAGGTGACATCTGAGTTTGGTGATGAGGAGATACCTAACACTGACATTGAGGACAGTCTCGAGGAGACTCATCAGAAGCAATCTCAGTTGGAATTGGACATGCTAGAGTCATTAGCGGCGGCCAAAGTGACTATGGCTACCTTATCTGGTTATCCCAGATTCCACACCTTTCGGCTGAAAGGTACATTACAGGGCTAGTGACTCATGAGCTTGGTCAATACAGGAGCTACACATAACTTTATTGATCAGAAATTGGTTGAGAAACGTGGGCTACAATCTAAGAAATGTGAGGGTTTTGGAATAAAGGTTGCAGATAGTGCAATTTGGGCTGAACTAGGAGGATCTCACAGCTTAGTATTCAGATGGGGGATTTTACTTTGACAGATGACTTCTATATTCTACCCTTGGAGGATTATGATATTATTTTGGGTATGCAATGGCTACATGGTATCGGAAGGTATATTATTGATCACCACTGCATGTAGTTAGAGTTTATGTTTGGGGGCAAGAAGGTGATCCTGAGAGGAGCTTCAGATGGTGGACCTAAGAAGATGACTTCTTGCAAGATGGAATCTATTATTAGACATGATGATATGATTTTGGCTACACATTTTGTGAAGTCCAAAATACCTACTCCTCGGGATGGCAAAACATTTCATGTTGATATTCAGTTAGTAATGGACTGACATGGCAGAGTTTTTGGTGACATACCTCCTAGTGTACCTCCAGATAGAGGGTTTGAGCATGGGATAGAAATGGAGGATGGAGGTAAACCAGTGATCACCACTCCATATCGTCATCCTAGGGCATACAAGGATGAGATTGAGAAGACCATTCATGAGTTGTTGGACATGGGCTTCATATGCCCCAACTCTAGCCCCTTTGCTTCTTCTGTGGTACTTGTCAAGAAAAAGGATGGGACCTTGCGGATGTGTATAGATTACAGGGCATTAAACAAAAAGACAATAAAAAACAAATACCCTATTCCACGCATTGATGAGTTGCTACATGAACTTCATGGAGCTATCTACTTCTCTAAGATTGATCTTCGTTCAGGTTATCATCAAATCCGTGTACGATCAGAGGATGTACACAAGACGGCTTTTCGCTACCATTATGGACATTATGAGTTCTTGGTGATGCCTTTTGGCTTACCAATGCACCAACTACTTTCCAGTCATGCATGAACCACATCTTCAACAAGCAGTTGAGGAAATCGGTTCTAATGTTCTTTGACGATATCTTGATTTACAGCGAGACTTGGGATGACCACATTAGGCATGTTGAGGAGGTACTTAGCATCATGGAGAACCAATCTCTATTTGCTAAGTTGTCCAAATGTGAATTTGGACTTAGAGAGGTTTTGTACTTGGACCACGTGATCAGTGTTGACGGAGTTAGAGTACATGAGGAAAAGATTCAGGCTATTCGTGATTGACCCTGCCCCCAGAGCATTACTGAGTGACGTGGGTTTCTTGGTCTGTGTGCTTATTACAAGCGATTTGTGAGGGGTTTTTCTCAGTTAGCAGCACCATTGACTGATCTCACAAAGAAAGGGGCTTTCAAATGGATAGAGCAGGCACAAGGAGTCTTTGATAGACTCAAGGAGGTTATGAGTACTTGTCTAGTATTAGCACTTCCCAATTTCTCACAACCTTCTGTGCTGGAGTGTGATGCCTCAGGTGTGGGCATAGGAGCAGTATTGATGCAGAATAAACATCCCATTGCCTATGAGAGTAGGAAACTAAGGGATAATGAGAGACTATACTCTACACATGACAAGGAAATGTTGGCTATCATGCATGCATTAGCCAAGTTCAGACAGTACATTGTTGGCAGCAAATTTGTGGTGAGGATGGATCACAACAGTCTGAAATACTTCCTTGATCAGACAAAACTCGATGACAGAAAGCAGAAATGGGTAAGCAACGTCCACGCCTATGACTTTGACATAGAGTTCATTAGGGGGAAGAATAATGCGGTTGCTGATGCACTTTCCAAAAAACCATCTATCGCTGCCATATGTTCATTGAGCGAGATTTTAGTAGATTGGAAGGCTCAACTTTTAGTTGAGTACTCCAAAGATCAGCAGGCTTGTGAAATCATGGATGGGCTGATTTCAAATGATAGGTATAGTGTAGTAGATGAGATCATCTATTACAAGGGTAGCGTGTTCCTTATTCCGAGTTCTCAGTTGAAGGAGCGAATTCTGCAAGCTTACCATGACACCCCTATGGCAAGGCACCCAGGGTACAATAAGACTTACAGGGCATTATGAGAGAGATTCTCTTAGAAAGGACTCGAGGATGATGTTTTACGTCATGTTCGAGAATGTTTGACATGTCAGCAGAATAAGTCCGAACATAGCTTCCCTACTGGATTATTGCAGCCATTACCCATACTAGAACAAAAGTGGACAGGGATCTCCATGGACTTCATTACAGGTCTTCCTTGAGTATAGGGGAAAGATTGTATATATGTGGTAGTTGACAGATTGACCAAATACGCCCATTTCTTTCCTATCACAATTGACTTCACCACATCTCAGATAGCAGAGTTGTTCTTCAGAGAGGTGTTTAGACTCCATGGCCTTCCCAAGACCATAGTGAGCGACAGAGACAACAGTTTCATGAGTTCATTCTGGCAAGAAATTTTCAGGCTCACTAGTACAGAGTTGACACCTAATACCAGCTACCATCCACAAACAGACGGACAGACTAAGATTGTAAACAAATGGGTGGAGGGATATTTACGCAACTATGTCTCTAGACAACAGAGAGCATGGTTGCGTTGGTTACACCTGGGCAAGTATTGTTACAATACTACCCATCATATGTCTATTTCTATGACACCATTCAGAGCCCTCTATGGTTATGATGCCTTATCATTCGTAGACTTGGCCATTGAGGACAGTAGAGTTCCTCTAGCACAAGATTGGGTTCAAGAGAACCAAAACATTATGAAATCCCTCAAGGAAAACTTGCAAGAGTCACAAAATCAGCAGAAGATCTATGTTGATCGGCACCGAGTGGAGAGGGTGTTCAAGGTGGATGATTTGGTCTTTCTACGACTGCAACCCTACCGACAGAGTACCCTTAAAAGGGGTGGAGCTGAAAAGCTCAAGCCACGTTTCTATGGACCCTACAAGATCCTCAGGTGTGTCGGGGAGGTCGCATATGAGCTTGAATTACCTTCAAACAGCAGAGTTCATAATGTATTCCATGTATCTCGCCTGAAAAAGGCACTAGGGCAGCAGGTTGTAGCATCCCTTGATCTACCCCCTTTGGATGAGGAGGGAAAACTGATTCTGATTCCTGAGCAGATCTTCCAGGAAAGGGAACGCCAGCTGAAGAGAAGGGTGATCTGGGAGTATTCGATCCATTGGAAAGGCTTCCCTATTAAGGATGCCACATGGGAAAGTGAGTCCATTTTACAGCATCCAGGTTTGCAGTTGCTTGTGGGCAAGCATCTCCGAGAGGGGAGGACTGTCATGTCCCCTCTTTAGCTCCTTCTGGCACTGATATGTGAATTAGCCTATCAAGGAGTCTCGTAGGCTGGCAAGAGTGTTTAGAGGCTCATTACGGGTTACAGTGTTCGGATTTGGAGTTTCTAACAGTGAGGGCATGATTCAGAGGAGTTCCTTAATTATAGAAGACCCCTACTTTCTAGGAGGTGGAGGTATCATCCAGCATTGAGGTAATAGGAGACTGTCCCCTGGTTTCAATTTTGGAAGATTCGGAGGTCTTCCTACTTTTTAGGGTTATCCCTAGATTTGAGGGATGAGACTGTTGATTATTTCATGATATTCGGCATCAGTCACAAGTGGTGGCAAGTTCAGTTTCACCTTCTGAAGGTGATCTGGCTATCAGTTGGCCCTTGGGGAAATATTTAAATATATTTAAATATTTCCCTAAGTTAGTAATTAACTATTTAAATAAGGCTAATTTATTAGCCACTAGGATGAAATAAGGAGATTTTTGGCTCCAGTTGGTTAATTGTGTTGGGGTGTGATAGTCCGTTGGAAAGTGTCAGACCTCTACTATTTGATTTTCAGCTACAGGAGCCTCGGTGACGCTTGATACTTTTAGCATGATTGAAATAATGTTTTTTCCTCTATGCTGGACACCAATAATGGAAATAAACATTATAACCCAAAGTTTCCACTTAAGTCATATTAGGTCATTCTTAGGGTTCGAATGCCTAATACAGAGTTATAAGGAGAAGCAAAGGAAGGAAAGATTATCTTTTACATTATTCATCCATCATTTTGCACGCTTGGCTCTGGTAGAGCATTCCTCCAACTAGGACGCCAACCCTAGGTTGAGAGAATAAACTGTTTGGGACGTAACCCTCAAGCGGTTGTGATTCAACAAGTCTTCAGTACTATATTCAGGCAGAAAGCAAGCAGCTTCAGCAATGGCAGCCTTTCTTATCTAATCTTTAGCAACAGCCGCCATCTCAAATCTGACTTTCAGCATTGGGCTGCCTTTTTGCACACCTAGGCGTTGGAAAAAGAACAAATCTGTTGCAGACCTGTAGCTGGCTGCCTATCCATATCTGGCATTGACTGTAGCTAAGGTACTGGGTTGCTTTTATTTTTGTAATAGACATTATTGGGTTCGTTTGGGTATTCCCAGCCTTCAAGTGTTGTAGTTTTCAATTATTAATATGCTGTTTAAATACTGTTGTTACTAGTAGATATTGTAACACATCTATTTTGACGAGAAAATATCAAAAATCAAATACCAAACTTCTACACTTCTGTCTACTCTGTAAGAACACTTAACAATTGTAGGAGAATTCAATTTTATTTAAATAAAATTAAAACAAATCAGTGAATCAGTCTGCTAGGGATATTTCACCGACCTTCTCAATAGCATCCTGAAATATATTAGACTGAAAATCAGCATCCTCTAGATGCCCTAAACAATTAATAGCCCTGAAAAAATAGCCCCTTTGTGCATGTAATGATGATATTGATTAGTGGACGGTTCCTAATGTCCATCCACACATCCATAGTGACGTTGCAACCATACTCCTCCCAAACTGGCGTCAAGTTCTCCTTCTTTATAACAATCTTGGCATACTCTTTACCAAAGACTGTAGTCCGCAATTTGTGATCACCTAATCGGACAAATGACAGCCCTCCTCCCCTTGCCACCAATTGTATCATCTCCTTATAATAATGAGACCATGTCACATGAAGAGGTATGTCATTGGAAAAAATAAATCCACCAATGGCATCCTCTATCTCCTCTCTCAGGTAGGCATTAAATAAATCAGCAATGAGGTTACTTTCAGATGAAACCTTTCTTTTCCCTTTGTTGGATTGTTGAATTGTACTTCAGACATAAAACTAGATGTAGAAGAAGGATCTGAGGTTGCCCCTTCAAATGTGTAGCTCTTTGATGTGGTCTAGGAGTAGAAAAACGTGATTGCCCCACTCATAAGCCTGTTGAAGACTCTGAACCTATTGCCTACTAGTCAAGGTGGTAGGCACCTCAACTCCCAAGTCATCTAGAACACCCCAAAGCTTGGTGTACTCAATTTTGTAATGCAAATTTTTCGCTTTCATCAAGAACTTGCATGCACCCACCTTTTCTTGTCCAAAAGAGGAAATGTGCATTCACTCTAGTGATGCTCCCAAACCACTATGTCCTAGAAATGTTGCATTTCCACTTCCTTGTACCACCACCTGTAGTTGTTTGTGTTGTTATCCTTGTTGCAAACTATGCAAGAGGAGATTTAGGGTCATAATTACCCCTAGCCCACTTTGCCAAAAGAGTGGAGGAAGGGGCAATCTGTAGCTGGTGGACCGGGTGGCTAATTATCTGTCGATTGTGAATTTGTTTCCTCATTCTCTTCATCATGCTCAGCCTTAGGGTTATAATCTTCTTGGCTGCTATGAGAATGGGCCTCTAGATCCATCTCATCATCACTGTGATTTGACCCACTTAATTCATGACCTTGGGAGCTCATTTTCACACTACATTTCACAAAATGAAAAAAATATTAAATAAATGCATGCTTTCTGCCTATGCCCTTCTTCAAAATCACAATTTTTTTTAATTAAAATTTAAGCAACAAAAATTTGGAAATGAATCAAGAAACATCTAAAATCTAGAAATGAAATTCAACTAAAAACTTAAAACTACAAACTAGGAACAAAAGACAATGATCTTGACATGAAAAATCAGAAAATGAAATTAAAAACCCATGAAAAACCTTACCTTTTGCTTCACAAATCTCTTGAACAAGCTGAAAAATCTCCCTTCTCTTCTTGCTCCTTCTAACTCTTTGCCTTTCACACACTCTCTTCAATCAAATAATGACCCTTCTATGAGCTCTTTACTCTTCTTCTTGCTGCTATTGCAAAAATTGGAAAACCATGAAATGAATAGAAATGAGAAAACGTAGAGATTTATTAGGATGTCAACCTCTAAATCGGCCCCATGTATCCTAGGGTTAACAAACAATATATAAAACCTTTTAAAATTAAAATTAAATGCACTTTTTGATGTCCCAAAACGGGGGATGGTCAATCGTCCCCAATTGGGTTAAGGGACACAGTGAATTGGTGGCGTTCTTGTGGATGTGGGAACAATGTCCCCTTGTCCTAGGTGAGTCCTGGTCTCAAGTGTGGTGAGCAAAAATGTCAAGAACACATTGAATGCATCCCCGTGTTACTAAGATAAAAAGCTTCATCAACATAAGTATATTGTCCATTAACATTCTAAGATTATGTGCTCAATGCAATTATTTATAGATTACTAGAGGACCTATTTTAAGGATTTAGAATAATAACTATTTATCCCAAATATTATGTTCTAAAGGAAAAATGCGATAAGTTTCAACAATGAAGGGGAGAGAGAAACATTAAAGCAAAACTATTTTGAACAACTAATAAAATAAAGCTGCCTAAAAATAGGCCCTCAACTCTTTGCCTAGAAATAATGCTAAGAATGTGCACCGCTAAAAATAAATGTTACATGAATTAAAAATTCATGATTCTTATGCATTTTGTATCTTCCAAATGAATCCATCTAATAAACCCTACAACCTAGTTCATCTTTTGATAAACTCTACAAGTCAACCTGATGACTTGAATTTGTCATGGTTCACATTCCATTGTAAGTTTTATTCCATATTAACAACTAATTTGAAAAACCCTAATCACACAATTCATGTTGATGCCACCATTTCCCCTATGATAATGCAATCTCTTTTCAACTCTTCGACTTCAATCTAATCTAGTGTGCTTTCCCCATTTTTTGGTCATTCCAACATCTTTGAAAGCTCCAAATTTCTTGGAGAATGTGAAATTTTTTGAAAAGGAGTTTCGATAGTGGCATTGCGTTTGGATCAAGATGAGTCCATTTATTCATTCTGGGGGTAGTTTCAACATTTTGGGTGCATTCCAAACTTTTTGAAAGAATATCATATCAATTGGAAAGCATCAATTTTAATTAAGTTATATCTCCAATGAGGTATAGAATATGATGTAATTAAATTTCACTTTTGGTCTATTTTATTATTATCCACAACTTTGCATGGATGTTCAAGAAAATAATTAATACTTAAGTTGTCAAAAGGTGAATTTAAGGACAAATTATTTTTAAAATTTATTAAAGTAATTTTTTAAAGTGATTTTACGGCTCAAAAGAAATAATAAAATAAAGTCAGTTTTATAGAGCTAAGGAATAATTATTAGAAAGCAATTTAAAATTATAATTTCTAGAAAGTTCCAAAAATTCTTATGATAGGGACATTGGAGATGGGGATTCTAAACATTTTATTAAACTCTAATTTCTCTATGAGGTTGAATGTTGCTCATCTCCTTTTCCTTAGATGAAGGATTCAACTTAAGATTGGTTTTGGTGGTATTAAATTCCTCCCTAACCAGTATCGTGTGATTACATCTTGGAGGCCAAACATTGCTTATTGAGAAAAGGATGTGGATGTTAAAAAGTAAAGTCCACCAAGATAACTGAGAGGGGGGATGATGTACTAATATATAAGTTCTTTGCAAGAGGATGACACTGTTAGGAGTCAATGAAATACATTCAGTACATATGAGTCCCTATAAGGAGACTTTGAATCCCCGTAAAGAGATTCCAACCCTTTTAGGAGTTGTGCCATTCTTGTTAGGAATTGTGGAAGGTAGAAGGACCCACTATCCAAACAGCTTCAGGGCAAGACCACCGAACTCACTATCCAACTAGCCTTAGTACTATCCTTCTCAAAATAATACAAGTAAACAACTGTCCACAGCAACTTCTTTGCCAGTGAGTCTCTTTGTAAGCTCATCATGCCTTAGCTGCACCAAATACATCTCTGATCAAAAGATATTTAATATTAGGTTCACCGGATCTCACATACAAGTTCGCATACTCACATTACACAAAAGCCACTCTACCAAAAGGAAAGTCTTTCCTTTATGCCAAGTCCTAGAATAAGTTATTCAGTCGGCCTTGGGGATTTCTCAATTTACAATAATAAATAGAGCCATCTTATGATATTACATTTACACATTACATTACAATATTACATATTTTCACAATTACAACCAAAGTGTCGGCTCATAGTCTTCATAACTCTTCATACGTGTAATATCTGACTTTGCTCACTTAACCACATCATCTTCACCATGTCTTCTAGCTGTGTACAACATCTCTTAACCGGATTCTATCTTTTTTAGGAGATATAATCAAAACATCAGCAGCTGCTCAACCAGTAACTCTGTCTAAACACAGTCTTCAATAAATCTCGAATAACTCTGCATTATCTTCATATTTCCACACGCGCTCTTAACCACAGCATCAGGACACTCTATAGAACATGTCCTCAACTGTGCATAAGCTCATCTTCAATCCTCAAACAGCGCGACCTCAATCTCTGTCTGCTGCTTTGCCAATCTCACAGAATAACCAGCATGTTGACATCAATGACAAACTCTGTCATGAATGCAACATATGATCGCTGTATCATTTCTCCAACAATGCTAGGATACTCCCCCATAGGAATATCATCAGCGTTCATGCTAACAGTGGGCACACTGTGCCCCCATGCTAGGCACCATCGTTAGAAGAAGAGGGTGTGAACATATTAAGGGGCTCACAATAGTCTTAAACGGGACATGAGGCCTTGCGGGGCCTGCAGGGACAGGCACAACCTCTTGTATGAAACAAACTGATTTAGAAGGACATGGGTTGTACATGTACCCATTGGAGCTGTGCTTATTTGTTGGTCACATCATTCAAGGCTATACATGAAATAAACATCTAAGCATGTGTAACATTTATATATAAACACTTTCTTCCTTATGCTTTAAAGTTGAAGTTATACCGCATGTACATAGTTTTGAGATGTTTGAGAATGGTTTTGGATCTGCACATGTTAGAATGCAGATTCTAGATCTGAAGATTCTTACGATTCTTTAGACACAGAAAAATTTCAGCAATTAGCAGGCTCTTATTTGCTATTAGTGGTGCTGTTCACATTACTACATCTTGGCACCTACTTCAAGTGTACTTGGCATTTTTGGGAGTTAGAAGAATAAGCATTCTACATCTTTGTAATTCTGATTTTTTTGGGACAAAAGTTGTATGTACTATTACTCTTGTAGTCATTTCCAGCTATATAGAAAGCTTGCAAACTGTTTGACAAAATGTCTCTGTAAACCCTTAGAACATGGGCATGATTTAATGATAAACATATGATTCAGAATTTTAATTGCAACTATGACTGCCAGTATTCACAGATTCTTCATATTTGGTTGTTCACAAAATGTTTAATGAAATGCCAATAAGCTAAAAATCAGAAAAAGAATTGCAAGTTTGGAACAATATGTCCTAGTAGAATCAATATCTCTAGAGTGTAATTTCATGTCTTTGGCCAACATTTGAATCTAAATCACATCATTCACTATCTTGGGTGTCCTACAATTGCCAACCAAGCAATTTGCTGGCACAAAACCCTGCGTCACATGATTTTGTTTCTGCTTCTGTGATGAATAACCAAAGCGCAATTTGCAAGGTTTCACTATCATTTTAGTCTATATCCTGTGATTTTGACAATGTTTGTCAACATCAATCTGCCAATCACGTGATTGGAAACACTTTGCAATTATGAAATCCTGCTCTCAAACAATTTTAATAATTTTGCCAAACGTTAGAACTATTTAACACAACTACAAGGTTAAATTTTTTGGGCACTCAAGTCTCTATCACATGATTTCAAATGCTTTGCCACTGTGAAACTGCTAACTGTGCAATTAATAACTCTCCACTGCTGATCAATCCTCAATTGCATGATATTTAGTGAAATGTCCGTCTTTCCCAAAATATGCACCTATCAGGAAACTGCTACCATCCCAGTTAAGGATCTCACAGGAGGCTGATAAACCATGTCACCAGTCCCAAGGGGACATACTGAACACATTCCAACAATCTCCCACTCAGTTATCCATGGGATTCAAACTTGTGACCCTTCTTGGGTACCACTTGTAGGGATTTAAGATATCCGTCTTTCCCAAAATATGCAACTGGACATGCTTAACACATTCCAACAATCTCCCACTGAGTGTTATCCATGGGGATTCAAACTTGTGACCCTGCTTTGATACCACTAGTAGGGAGTTGAGATATCCGTCATTCGCAAAACATGCAATTATTCATGAAACCACTACCATCCTAGTTAAGGATCTCATAGAAAGCTGTTATTCCATGCAATAGATCATGAGGGGATATGTTGGACATATTCCAAATTGATGTTGTTGCATTTGGACACTTTGGTCAATACATATGATACCTTCAAGATGAATCTTCTTTCTAACGTCTTCCCTGTCACTCAAAAATAGATAAAACATTCATTTTTGCTTCCTGTTTCTGCATACATTGTTACCAATGGACAAAACCAGCTACGACAACAATTAATTTTGCTTGTGGATAGGTCAGAGAACAGAGGATACAAGAATCTAATCATATTCCCAGCTCATCCACAGAAAAATCTAACAAAAAAGTTAAAAGAAATGCATGCAAATGAGGTCTAAAAATGATTTTTTTCAGGGATGCGACAGTGTTATTAAAAATTTATCTGGTAAGTTAAAAACTCCTTTTCTAGCAGCTGTTATGTATCAAGAAAAAAGGAATCCAATAAGAGCTTTAGAAGAAGAAAATTTGCATAGAATCTGTATTTCAGCTCATACAGAAATCAATTTCCATTGTTGTCAAAAGTCAACACTGCCATATGAATAAGGACGGAGATCAGTTATATCTTGCATTCTGAATATATCATGTTTAGTGTTTAGTTATACAAACAAAAAAATATAAAAAGGAACCCTTAAGGTGCAATCCTAGAACTATTACAACACAAAAAATGGTTGTAGTCTATGAACCAGACATGGTTGACTCCTGACTATGACTCTGCTGGTTCCTACATCCCTTAGATTTTTCATACATTTTTCCTGTCATAGACTAATGGGCAGCACGGCTTCAGGGGCACATTTTTGGAGTTAACTAGTGCCTGTTTAGATGCAGAGGCGTCAACTTTATCGAGCTTCATTATTTTACTCAATTTTTTTAAAGTCTTTGCCAACTCATATGCAGTGACTAGACATTTGCTAAGTATTAAACTTTATTGGTTTTCCAACTTTTTAGTTAAATCTTAATTTTCACAGATGACTCATACAGATGTGCAATAAACAACTATGTATGCACAAAATGTACAAATTTGAATACAACATAAGAAAACAGCTGATATTCAATAATGTAGTGTCAATTAAAACTTTTGACCAAGCTCCAAAATCCTCAGAAAATGTACTTTTAAGGTTTGTGAGGTTTTCGTTTAATTTTTTTGTTTCTTTTTAAATTTGCTATGTTTTAAAATTCCCACTTCTTGACTGGATCCTCCCCAGATTCACTCAAGGAGCAACCCAAGTACATCATTAAAATACCCATAATGACTAGTGGGGCCCATGGCTGAACCCTGTCTTGACCAAAGACAGACCTGGACCAGAATCAGATATCAACCTGGGCTAGTCCTGGTTCGTAAGTGGTTCCCGAAAACCTGATAATACAAAATAGAGAGGAATAAGGGGCACACCTTGATTACGGTATGTCATAAGAATATCATCTGTGATTTCTAGTGTCTTCTGAGCAAATAAACCTTCCGTGCCACCTGCCATCAAAACCATTTGTTAAGACCAAGGAACAAATATATCATTGCAAATATTTTGATATGCAGAACAGTATAATAACATTATTCATTCAGTCAATTATAACGCATGATTCACTGGAAATCAGACCAATACATAAATGTACTAAACCCATTACCGTGAACCAGATAGGATACAATTTCATATTTAACTTGCACATCAGTTATTGATAACACTATATCTACAAATTAGGCTGTATGAATAATTTCTACTGGAAACCTAATGCTTATCAAATCTAATCATTCACAGGAACAAAGAGCAGGAAAAACATCATTAATAGGTATCATTTCATGTGTAATTTTATCTCACCTGGCTTCACAACTAACACAACGCCATATTCACATCACATACCAAGCCTCTTACAAATTACTTTAGAAACATATTATATTTCAAATCTCATCTACTAATCTCCACAGGACTATAAACATTATAAATTTTCTTGGGCACTGTTATCTGAACATCGTTCAATATGCAACTCAACTGTCTTTTTTTCTATTTATGCCCATAATGATTAAATGATAGCACCAGTTTTGCTAGTCTAGGTTTTCTATGGGTTTTTCTTTTTCCTTACACATTATTTAAGTTTGCTTAGATTACATGGTTTATATGACAACATGGGGTTGTTTACCGCATAGATTAATTGATTAATGCACACAGACAATGAACAAGAACAGCTACAACAGAACTCCTTTTATTTGCACATGCCAAAAGATTACATAATGCTTATGATAAGATGATTTACAATGACCCAAGAGGGTGTATAAATACTTTCCGAAGAACCTTCCCGAAGGGGTCCGTCGGCTACATAACAATTACCAAAGGGACCCGTTGGCTACATAACAAGAACCTTCCCGAAGGGACCTGTCGGCTACAAAATCTTTACCGACAACAACACCCTATCGGCTACAGTTTCTACTGACGACATCATCCCCCCCAAAAAGAAAAAGTCATCTTTGGATGACAATTACAAAATACTCGAGACAAATTAACACACAAAATACATTAACTGACTAACAACACAAGATAGATCACTTCCACATTCATCCCGTGCCTGCAACAAACTGGTCTCCAACCCATGATGCATCTGTAGCCTCTGCTAACACAATACTATCTCTTTTAGTCGAGCTGACCTTGATAGCCTCCTATGCTGCTATCTCTGGGTACACTGAGCCAAGTGTCGCTATACTGCCTTCAACTAAATTATCAACTCCTCTCGAGTTCTCTATACATCCACCAAGACAGTCTCACGTCCAACACCTACTCAAAGTGCCTCTAGTACACAAACACTCCATGCCCGCAACAACTCCAGGTCTCATCAACTGGTCACAATTCCCACGACTGATAACTGTAATTGTTTCTTCTGGTCCAACACTTTTTTTGACAACCGCTTATGTTTTCTACCTGATTATCTATTTCTCTTCCCTTTGGCATTATGCATTACTCATTCTGAACATTTTCGATTTGTCGTCGTTTTTCTTTTTCTTTTTTTTGGTGCTCATGCGCTGTTGTGCCTCTTACATCTATTCTACCTCTCTCTAATGTAGGGTTCCTATCTGCGGAGAATATGCCTATAATTTTCTCCTTTCTGTTGCCTCTTCCCTTTCCCGACGGTTCTCTA
The DNA here is from genome assembly GCA_028749045.1 of Cupressus sempervirens. NCBI lineage: Eukaryota > Viridiplantae > Streptophyta > Pinopsida > Cupressales > Cupressaceae > Cupressus > Cupressus sempervirens. The sequence goes on from CM053786.1 coordinate 771,418,351, forward strand.
CAACACTGAAAATGATATTCACTCCTCCGTGTTCGCCTGATGTTGAATTTGGTGCACGATGAGAACTCCAATTGTTGAAAAAAATACTCTGCCTACAAACTCACGACCACCTCCACGGAAGAACTAATGGATTTCCCAGACCACCTGCAATATCACAGCAACCAGCAGGGCTATCATTCTCAAAGTTGAAGATGTAAGGGTTTCCACCATAACTTTGATAAACTTCACTGAGGGCGAGTGCCATCTCCTTCACACTGCAGGTCCTTATCTTTCTTCGCTGCTAATGTTGTCACATAAACAAGGTTACATGTGGAACTATGACCGGTAGCCCACGAGTTTTTACCATGAATTTGTTAACGAAGAAAGGACTAAGTCATGGGCGAAAACAAAGCTCAAGTCGTGGCACAAAGACAATCCACGGAGAAGAGGATGGAGCCGAGGCTAAGGAGAACCAAATGTAACCCCAAGTGAGCCCGACATAAAAGATGACCACGAAACCAAGGCTATCCACGGAAGAACATACTGTCAGCAATTGGAAATCATCCGCATGGGAAGATGCAAATATCCGTCAAGACAAGTGATATCCGTGGAGGAAAAGATGACCGCGGGGGAGTGAACATACACGCAGAAAAATGGAAATTGGCCGCAGAAAACATCACATGCCGCGGGTTATAAGATACCTACGAGGCTAGAGACACCCGCGGAAAGAGGGGTCCGCAGGACGGCCTGCAGGAAGTTGCCGGGACAACTTGTCCGTAGAGCAGTAGTCCACGGGTGTGCCCACGGGACAATTTGTCCACGAAGCAACAATCTGCAAGTGTACCCACGGGCACACTTCCGCTCCTTCCTGCTTCTTCTCTTCTTCTTTTTTTTCATTTCAACTTTTTTCTTCTTTTTTTTCCTATTTTCTTTTTTCTTTTTTTTTCCTTCTTTTTTTTCAGACCTCACCATTCTACAACGACGAGGGAGTCGTTTGGACTTGGCCATTCTGGGACAACGACGGAGTCTTCCTGGCATGTACATCTTCAACTTCGACCCGTTGACTGCCTGAGGCACTTCTTGCCCGTCCAAGGTCCACAATTGTATTGCTCCATTGTCGCCAACCTCCTGGATCTGGTATGGTCCTACCCATCTAACCTTAAACTTTTCTGGTTTGATTTCATGTCATCCGTCGTACTTCAACACTAACTGCCCCAGCTGAAACCTGTTCAGTTCTAGGTGCTTATCACGCCACGCTTTGCGTTTGTTCTGTGTCACCTCCGTGGCCCATTGTGCCTACAGTCATCGCTCATCTAGATTATTTCCTTGCTGTCGACACCCTTCAACTAATTTTATGGTGCAGTGCATTCTTTTCTTTCTGTGCGGTCCGTTCATCGTGTACCGAACGATGGGATCTTTCTTTTTTCTAGGTTCAGACTGTATGTTATTCCCCTCAGCTTCAGCCGTAACCGCCTTTCCTTCTTTTGCTTCTCTGTATTCCTTCGAACATTCATTTTTTTCTGTTTTCTCACCTTCGTCGACCCTTAACATATTACAACTCAAAAACAGTTGGTAGTCTTCTATCTGCCAGTGGAAAAGGCCATTCACCGAGTCTAGGTCGTCATCATTCGATCCTCCTAGTCTCAATACTCCTTCGTCCGGTTCCATTCTCCTCTTTCCTTCGTCATCACTTTCGTCTTCACCTTTGGAATCTAACGATGCTACCTCCTCACCTACCATTTGTGTGTGCAGGTCAATTATGAATCTTTTGCCTCCGCGCTCCATTGATAGGGTATTTCGTTTCCAATCATGTTTTACTTTTGCTTGCACCAACCAATTCCATCCCAAAATAGCATCATATCCTTTTCTTTTCAATGGAATGACAATGAAGTCCAATAAAAATGGTTGTGTTCCAATAGTTAGCAATTGCACCCTCAAGGTTCCCAACGGTTTGATCCCATGCTGGTTTGCCGTGAGCAACTGGAATGTAGGTGACCACAATGTCGGCTTTTCCAACTTCTTCCAAGTATCCTTCGGTAACACAATTACACCGGACCCTTCGTCGACAATTGTGTCTGTCAAAACATTTCCCAAAATCCCCATCTCGACAACCGCCGGATGCCTTCCTGTTGTGAGTGCCAGAAGCATTGGGTCTGTTGCCATCGTTCCACTACTGTCCCTTCCAGTTTCCTCCGTTGCTTTCAAAAGCAGTGTAGAATTCAGAATGGTCGTCCATAACTAGAGCATTGTGAGAAGGTCACTTAACTTGATCGGGACTTCCATTTGCATCACCTACTTTATTATGTTTTGCTCGGCGCAATTCCTTGTTGAGGTGCCGGTGGTGTCCTTCAACTGAGATGTCTCCGCCTATGATGCCTTTTCAATTTCCGCCCACGCTTCCCCCAATTTCCTCTTTTCTTCCGTCGGGTCCGAGTACACCTTTGCTTGCCTCCGTATAATTGCCAGAACCTCCTCTTCGTCTATTCCGACAGTGATCAAATTTACTCTGGATTTTGGGCACTTGGCATCTTCATGGTTGTCGGTCCGCACCATCTGCATAATAATTTCAGTGTGTTTGTCGTTGTACAATCCCGCCAAAATGACCCCACAAATTATATGCTTGGCATTGAACGATCAATCGTCCATTTACATCATACTGGATTCGACTTCAGGTGCTATTGTTATTATTGTTGTTGGCACAATCCGTGCTTGTGTTCCCGCTCCCTCCAGACACGGAAGCCTCCTATGCCAGGAACACCTGTTGAAGTCCTCTGGTTTTCATGTTGAAGGGGCATTCTTTTGTGGAATGTCCCATGATCTGACAAATGTCACAAAACTGGTTTTTTGGACAGGAACCCTTTGTGTGACCTTCTGCCTTACATTTCGTGCACCATAATTCGCTTCCCTTTGTTTCTTTCTGCATGTTCTTGAATTCCTTCATCATTTGGATCATATACTTCTAGAGGGCTCGGACCTTTTTGCTATTGTTTTCTTCATCGCTACTTTCTTCTTTTGAGGATGCATCATCGTCTAACTCAGAGGAGCTACTCTTCTTCTTCTTTTTCATCTTTTGCTCACTTTCCAGGTTCAGTGCCCGGTTGTATGCTTCAGTGTATGACGACGAGGGCACGATCTTCATTTTCTTTCCCAATTTCGAGTGTAGGCCTTTAATGAACCACCTTTTCTGTAATCCATCAGCTGGCTTATTCTCCATTTTGTTGATCAAGTCCTTCAACTTCCTAGCATAGACTCAAACTGTTTCATTTTTCCCTTGTCTTGTATTGTATATTTCTACTACAATTTCGTTGTCGTCGCGGAGTAGTTGAAATTCTGCCGTAAACTCCTCCTTGAGGTCGTCCCAAGTGGTTAATTTCTGAGGATCTGCATCAGCGAACCAATCAATTGCGACACCCTGTAAGGTTGCCGAAAACTGCTGAACCCATTCGTTTGTATCAGTTATGGCATTTGCCCTCTAGATCGTTTCACATGTTTTACAATGTCGGATGGGGTCGGCCGTACCATCGCCATCAAACTTCAGCAACTTTTCTTTTGGTCCCGCAATCACTACTAGATTTTGTGCACGGGCATTGTTCGGTCCTGCAACACTAGTTCTGTTCACTCCCACACCGACGATCTACACTCCCATAGTGGCGGTCTGCTCTCCCACACCAGCAGTCTATTCTCCCACTCCGGCGGTCTCAACAGCTGTGCCCACTCCGGCGGTCTCAACAGCTGTGAACTTTTGTGAAGAAGGATCTTCTGAAGTTGTCCTTCCGGAAGTGTATCTCGAACAAAGAGTTCACTCCACGGTCGTGCTCCCTCGGCACTCCAAGCCGTGCGAGTCGATTCCCTTCCGTCTGGATTCTCTTCCCTCTACGAATACAAATTCAGAAACTCCTCCCTGGCTTTTTCCACCAACTCCACCCGCTGTCGAGTCTCCTCCAACAATTCTTCCACGCTTTTGTGTCTGTCGACAATCTTCTGGAACCTCTTACGTTCGGCTTGCTGTGCCAAAATTAAATTTTCTTGTGCAGTATGTATTCCATCTTTCCTTTTACCTTATTTTGATCCTTGTTAAGCTGATTTGGCATTAATCTTCATTCCTCCCACCTTCTAAGTTCATGGGGCAACGGCGCCAAATGTTTACCACATAGATTAATTGATTAATGCACACAGACAATGAACAAGAACAGCTACAGCAAAACTCCTTTTATTCACACATGCCAAAAGATTACATAATGCTTATGATAAGATGATTTACAATGACCCAAGAGGGTGTATAAATACTTTTCGAAGAACCTTCCCAAAGGGGTCCGTCGACTACATAACAGTTACCGAAGGGACTCATTGGCTACATAACAAGAACTTTCCCGGAGGGACCCGTCGGCTACAAAATCTTTACCGACAACAACATCCTATCGACTACAGTTTCTATCGACAACAGGGGTGAAATACATCAGATACATGTGTCACTCTCTTCCACACATGGGTAGATGAGTTACACACCCTCTTTTGGCTTGTTGTGCCACCTCTCATAAACATCTCCCTGTTTTGAGTTTATGTAACAATTTTCATAACTTTTTTTATCTTCATCTAAGGAGGTTATCCCACATGTTTTTCCATTTAGCAAGCAGGTAAAACTTTCCACCTTTTATGGGAAGTAGGTGTAATGTCCCCATTTTTAGCAGGTTCCTACAGTTGGCTTGGTTAGTTCACCATAGCGACCCTCGTGAGCTGACAATGAGATTTGAGGGTCTCAGATGTGGGGTTATAGGCTTTTCAATGCCTATGGTGTAATTTGGCTCCATTTGAGGGACTTACTATTTATAGTAAGTCAAACTATTGGTTCCATTGAGCTCAATTGAGTTAGAGGAGTTGTGTGATGCTCTCAGTTATTATTTTGGGCTTCCAGTTTGGGCTCCAAGAATCTTGGAGAAAGCATCTATTTATTGTAAGTCACCCTATCAAGTTCATTCAACGTCTTTCATCATCAGGATCACTTTGGTGTTGTCAAATTTCGATTTTGATGCTTCTTTCAGTTGTTTTCGCAAGATGGGTGAATTATTATTATTATTCATCTAAATACACTGAGGTTGCTATTTTTGTTGGTGTTGTTGGTTGGTCACCTCAGTATCATAGCTCATTGGAACTAGGACGAAAAGTTTTAAATCATGAGAACAAGAAACAATGGCCTTGCATATCAAAATATTAAGTTATGGTGGAAAAGGTCATTTTTGGAGCCAAAAGCAATTAATTAATTATATTAATGGCACTTTATTATATTTTAATATTGTGTGTGGGAAGCTTCTTAAGTGAAGTTCATTCGGGAAACTTTGCGCCATTTGGAGATTATAAATATGAGCCCATTTGATGAGTGAAGCATCTGATGATTATTTGATTATCTTATTTTGCTTTGCCGTCTTTGTGACGTTCCTGAAGTCTGATTTTTCTGTGCCCTTGCTAAGGTATAAGGATTCGTTCTTGAGAAGTTCATTGTAATTCACAACTGAGGTATTGTGAATTAGTTTTCTAAGAATTGGTTTTTATCTCCATTGTTGTATACACTGTGGTTGGGAGATACTGTGGTGTTGGGAATTTGGAATTTGGTGTCTTCTTATATATTATTACTATTGTTGAGAAGTGGTTGGGTGCTGGTTAATTTGGAGATGATTACCCACTAATATTTGTTGTTAGGTGTTATTTTCTATCTGCACTTTGGGAGCAGCGTTTTACATATCTGCAATTGCATTTGTTTGTTGGAGAATTCTTTTGCTGCTGCTACACTTCATTTCAAAGGGTTTAAAGGCATGTCTTACCTGTAAGTTCATTGATTGTAACTTCTAATTTTTTTTGGGTACTATTTATTTAGATAATAAAGGATATTTTATCAATTGGGTTGTTGGTATTTTGTGAAAATACTCAGTATCTAAGTTGATATTAAAATCTGGAATTTTCAGCTATATATTCCCTATGTAATATCCAAATATTTGAGCTGAAATAATTATTGTAATATCTTCTATTTTTCTGCTATATTGTTATATCATAAATTGCAAAACCTCAAAAACAAAAAACAAAAAATCATTTCTTTTCCATAGATTGTTTGAGTGCCAACATGGCTCATTATAGTGGTATCAAAGCTTGCTTGCAATGTGTTTGACGAAATGTCAAACAACTGAATTATAAAAGAATTTGGTGTATGATAAAGTTATAACTGGTTGGAGTTATTACAGTAGGAGTTAATGCACTTCTCATATATTATTCTATTGAAAGAGTTGGATCACCATCACATCCGTGCCATGGTGCAAGCAAGTTTTGGATCCGATTATCAGACAATGGATCACATCCTAATTGTTTGGGGCATTATTGAGAAGGTGCATCATCGCTCCTCGAAGGTGTACTATTGCTTTGTGGACTTTTGCAGAGCCTTTAATTTTGTCCCCAAGATGACCCTTTTTTAAAGGCTTCGAAATATTAGTATTTTAGAGACTCTTTTGGTGGCTATCATGAGACATTACGAAATGGTTTTGGGCCATCTCAAGACCTCTTATGGATTTTTAGACTCCATCAGGAGCACCGTTAGGGTTAAGCAAGGTTTCAACTTATCGCCTACTCTTTTTGGTATCTAGATTGACAAGCTAGAGAGGTATCTTCAAGCTTCTTGGGGATGGTTGGCTTCTTCACCATGCTCTAATCTCTATTCTGCTATTTGCAAATGATATTGTTCTTTTAGCCTCCTCTACAAAGGGTTTATAGAGAGTTGGACAGTCTTGCGTCCTTTTGCAAGTTGTGGCATTTGACAGTTAATTTGAGGAACACCATGGGGGATGGTCTTCCATGCTTGCAAGACCTCTCACCTCCATTTCTTCTTCATGGGTTTGGAGGTGGAGATCTCGTCCTCATACATATATATGAGGGTCAAGTTCTTCAAGCCATGTTTGACCATGAAACCTGCCCTTAGCCACAAATAAATAAGGGGTATGGTTCGTTGACCCTCTTCAAGCAACAGTGTTTTCGACACCAGTTCCAAGACACTTTGTCAAAGGTGACTCTTATGGATACACTTATCAAACCTTTTGTTCTCTATGGTTTATTGGTGTGGGGTCTTTTGTGGGATTTTGATTGGGCTTCTATCAAGCAGGTTCAAATTCTCCTCCTCTAGCACATTATCCTTTGCAAGCAATCTAATTCATACAACATTATTCTTGTGGAGGTGCATCCCTTCAGGCTTGAGGCCATATTTGATCTAGTTTGGTACCTTCATCGCACTCGAGGCTCGAGGCTTTGTTGATTCAAGGGAGGAGCATCACAAATACCTCTTCCTTACCTACTATTCCTTAGAGTCTATCAATGCTTTTATTATCTCCTCTGGTCGGGCTCGTAGATGGTTTGTTGAGACTTTGAGCCTTCTTGGGTATATCGAGATTTCTATGGATTGCAACCCTCCCTTATAGTACCCTCTTGATGCCCCCCCCCCCCCCTTCAGGAGCTCAGTAGACGCATTAGAGATGACATTTACAAACAATTCATTCATACTATTTAGGTTAACCCCCACAGGGGCCATTGTCGTAAGATGGTCTTTTATGCAAAGGACTTTCTAGATCTAGAGGACAAACTCATTATTCACCCTTCCTACTTATCCCACCACTAGCCACAATCCCTCAAGATCCTCCTTGGCTCCTTCAAAGTGGGTTCACATCAGCTCCATTGTGAGACTAAACATCATATTGCCAAAGTACACAAGATTTTTCAGCTTTGTAGTAGTGGAGAGGTGGAGTCTACGAATCACTTATCTTGTGTTGTCCTCTATACTATGAAATCAAGGGGATGTTATATCGTCTCTTTAGGGAGATGTGGTTGTTCTCCACCTTCAAATATACGAACCAGAGACGCCTTGGCCTTTACTTCAAGAAGCCCTTAGGCTTTGAGGCCACACACTTCAGCACCAACATCTTGTGAGGCCTCCACCTTGTCAGCTCATTACCTTTTTCTTCATAGGGATCCATTCAGTGTGCGGTACCAAGGATCAGCTTGGGCCCACCACTTATTCCAGATCTATGAAGCCCAAGACAAACCCTTGTCGGCAGGAACTATCCTCATCCAGGGTCACTCTGAGGCGGCCCATAATTCTGATTAGTCCTATCCTTCAATTCGTAAGTTTTTCATAGTGGTTTGGAATCCTTAAATGGGTTAGAGAGAATTTTCTTTTCCATTGGAGACTTCTTATCATTTTAATTTCAGTTGTTGCTTTCTTCTTTGGGCACTGTTTGGTGTCCCCATTTTTATGTACTTGGCAATCCCTTTGATCCTTTATGGTCCTTTGTTGGACATTAATAGATTTAACTTTATTTGTCTCTTGTATGCATATGCCCTTATTTTTCAATGCATACAACACTCTCATCTCACCTTCACTAGTTTCATTAGAGCTCGATGAAAATATTGAAATATTTTCATATTTCTCTTGCATCCTCTCTATTTTCTCTCATTTCGAAATTTACTCTTCATTCCATTTTTTTTATTGTTGATCATCTCTCACATTGAATAGTGCATGGTCTACAACCAAGATCGGACCATTTTAATTTCAGTTGTTGCTTTATTCTTTGAGCACCATTTGGTGTCCCCTTTTGTATGTACTTGGCAGTCCTTTATGGTCCTTTATTGGACATTGATAGATTTAACTTTATCTGCCTCTTGTATGCATATGCCCTTATTTTTCAATGCATACAACACTCTCATCTCACCTTCACTAGTTTCATTATAGCTCAATGAAAATATTTCTCTTGCATCATCTCTATTTTCTCTTATTTCAAAATTTTCTCTTCATTCCATTTTTTATCGTTGATCATCTGTCGCATTGAATAGTGTGTGCTCTACAACCAAGATCAGATCTTGGGTCGGTACTTGCTTCTTGCAAAATCTAACAAGTTTATGGAATTAAATAGCCTCTAATAAGATAGGTGTCTTGGCTGAATGAAGTGAGATCTGTCATGGTTGACAATCAAGAGAACACAATGGGGAGTTCTTTTGACATTAAGGAGAATGCAGAGTTCCATTGTTGCAAGATGAAAAGGATACTAAAAACCACTAATATTCTTTAGAAAGGCAGGGTAACAAAGCAATATGTAATGATAGGAAGGGTAACGGCAAGCTTTATTCCAAACTAGATAGGTCCTTTGTGATTGAGAACCATATGCTCACTTCCTCTAGTGGATCAAAGAAATGTAATGAGTATGTAGCTTATTCTATATGTATGTCATGTCCCTACCAAAAATCAGGCCGCTAAATAGTTAAATGGAATGACACCTCTTGATTAACAAAGGGAGCATAGGTAACAACTTGTTCCAAGCCAGCTATTGTCTAAGAATAATTTAATCAATCAATGATTTAATATTATGTTTATGAATAGAGGAAATAAATGAATTAGTCATATTCAGGACCTAAAGGCACAAAGAGTCGATAAAAGATTTAATAAGTTTTTAATTAAAGATTGAAACATATTCTTATGAGCCGCCAAAAATCATCAAACATATACAAAGACCAAACATAACTAAAATTGATCACAAGTAAAGAAAGTTATATGAACATTCGCATATGGTTAAAGAAGTATTTATTTTCCACCATCTGTATGTTCAGGACAGATAATCACCACTGATCAAACTGAGGACATAGGACATCTATCTGCAAACTTTATTGAGCATATTGTAGTTGCTGGATCCCAATATACTACACAAACGCCGTTTCCATGGTCTTCAAGAAATAACAATCCAGTGAACAAAGATATGGTAAACGTACACATCAATAATATTATGAGAAGGATACCATTGAGCCATCAGTATAACTTCAAATACTCTACTAAATCAAATGTAGAAGATTAATGTAAGAGGCTGAACTGAAGACATGATCAATGGATATGGAACAATACTGAGAAACAATCGATGAATGAGTAAGAGATAATGATTACAGTATATTCCTAAGTGTGCAACAATAGTTCATATGGAGATCAATAGCCAAGCAGTGAATAATTAATAATAATAAATATCCATCATACAAACCAATATGATTATCCCACAAACCATAACGGTCAACAGATATGAAATTGATATAATTGACACCAAGTCTGAAATGATGACAGTGACCATCCACAATAATGAAAGTGTACATCAACAAAGCTATTAGAAATTGACTGCAGATACAAAAGATGCTCATGCAATAAGTGGCTATGGGGTCAGTAAAAAGAACCAAGGTTTAGCAATGGAGCTAGCAAATCAATCAATGTCATTAAGTCAATTGGCAACATTGGTTAAAGATAAACAAACAATTAGACACTAATTGGTATTGGTATTGGTAATACAGAGGTGCGATTACCATAAGTGATTATAGTCCATTTATTAATTACACGGCTAAGAGGTGCAAGGAATCGATATTTTTATAAGCAATTAACAATAGACTAAACAGTATCCTTTGAAACATTAAACCAATTGTTATGAAAGGAAATGTTTGAAGGAAAGAGGTCATTTATTGACTTCAAAGGCTGCTGCCTCTTTAAATTGGAAGATACAAAAGAAAGTTCAAACTTATTCAAGCATCAATGGATCTAGACATCATCAGAAGCAAAGGAAAAATAAAAAGGATTAAGAACAGATTTCAGTTTAGGCCTGCAATATGGATGACAAGCATCGTGTGGCAATATCTTACATATGAATGCTGCTAATGACTGTTTTTATAATGAACTAAATATGTGGCCAGAATTATGATGTTGCATGATTGTTTATAGTAAAATGCTTACAGAGAAATGTATTTAGATAGTCTTTGCATCACTGATTATATATGTGCATATCTTTTTTAACAGTTTCAAAAGCATAACCATAGTGATGGGACTAAAAAATGCATTCCTATTTTGAGTACCATTCCAAGCTGTTGAGTCCCTACAAGCACATTTTAATGCGTGATTACCCGGCTGTCCGTTTGAGGCCTAAGAGGTGTTTAATGTTTCTAACACCTTGCATTCAATATCTCTACTCGTCCCGTGAATATAAATTGTCATTCTGTGAAGTTTTGTTTTGAGCAATGTCCGAATCTGCATTTTCGCCCAAGTGTCAAACAGCAACAAGTAGCCTATTTTGCAATTGAATATCGTGCGCCCAGTAAAGTTTCATGACTCGCCACTTTGGGAATGTTTAATATGCATATCAAAGAACCTATGTTTCAGATTTCAAATCGTTTCGACGTGTTTGACTAGGTTTTGAATCCCTCAAAGTCAGTTGTTCATTATTGTCATGCTGATATAAATTGTTCAGAATTCTGGGAGGCCCTACTTGACCAGTTATAACTTTGACCCAGTTGACCGAAATGAAAAAGTTCCTTTTGCATTACATTTTAGAGGTGAGAGAATTGTTACGTCTCAAATGTGAGCTTATGATGAATCCGTTTGATTAGTTTTTGAACGTGATTCAAAATGCAATTTGTAAAGTTTTTAAAGTGCAGATTGATCGATGCCCCTGTTCAAGATGTCATAACTCTGAATCTATGATAGGTGAGATCAAATGGATTGTACCACTGTGTTCTACTCTGAATATTCGCCAATTTGTACGTCTTGACAAATCCATCTGCACACTTTCCTAGGTTCTTTCCATTTGTAAAAATCACTTTTCTGCCAGTGTTCCCAGTCCTACAAATCCAAGCAAACCTCTTTGACCGTTCACCAAATGCGCCTAGTTATTTGTCATGGGCCCAAATCCCATATTTATACTCTCCTCATGATAGTGAACTAATGCCCCAATTTGCTTGCCTCCAAGTGTCAATTTGACCTGTTTTCAAAGCCAAAACCGAATGCAATTTATTGTTTTCTAACATGTTTGCTTGTAGGCAATTCTGAGAAGGCAACTGTGATAGTCAATATCTTTTGACTAAGTAATCGTCATGACACAAGATTTGGTAACGTGCAAGACTATGGAACAAAGAAGCAGTATGTCATCTTTGAGGGCCCAATTATTTGTTTTAGTCAGTTTATAAGGCTAGTCAAAGGACCCCAAGGCACGAAATTGGCAATTTGCAGGAGAGGTTAAAAACGAGTTTTAAAGGTTGAATCAATGATGCAAATTGATTGCAGTCAGTATCAAGAGTTCGTTGGATCAGTTCAAGGGGTCAAGTGTTTCAGACTGATGAGAAATTGTGGAGATTGGGGTGTTCAGTGATGTTGTAATAACTATAATCATTGTGATCACTTGACATTGTACATGTCACTTCAAGACCATGGATGTACAAATCTCACACATGTCGAGAATGTTCCGTGTCTTCAACTTTTTGATCAAATCAAAGATTAAAATATGTGTCACGAATAATATGAGAGGAACTCTAAGTAAATGTGTTGAAGCCTAAGGGAGTTTTTTTGTGTCTCAATTATGTCTTGGTTTTAATCAAGGTTTGGCACTAATTAGCTTAGAATGTCGTTCATTTAAACAATGACAAGCAAACAAAGATGAAGAAATATGGTGAAGGCGGTGAAGCATTGTCCAAATGTGGATGGATACGACACCTCGCCAGCAATAGAGATTTGTCATGTGCCTAAAGAAGGTGATTTTAAAATCAAATCTATATCATATAAAAGGTGAGATTACCTTTTGAATACATTCCTCCCCATTTCACACCTACCACTACTGTAACATTCAATTGCTTGTAGGCATCATCATAATCGATCCAAGCTTGAATGTCTTTTTCATTTTTTGACTTATCTAATGCAACTTTTTGCCATTCCAATGCCCCACCCCATAGTTTGGATAGATAGGAGTCAAAGCTATAACTATGTACATCAATCCCTCTATATCATTGAAGGGGTCAGCTTAAATGGCAGATTGTCCCCTTGGCATTGATACCGACCTCGCAAGCCATGGCTCATTTTGGTGAAGACCAGGAGGCTCCTCCTCTATCTATTTGAAGCTAAGGCCATGTCGTTACCAATTGGCAATATGGATGGAGCTCTTACTCTCATTTAGGTCTGTGATTTGCCATGGAAGAGAAGGTATGCACAGTAAATGTCTTATATAAGGGTGATCAGTTATAAGAAACACTTGCTACAAAACGTAGCTGCACAAACAAGTGAAGGGTCCAAGGACTCCTCTAACAATCCTACCCTTTTTTATAGAAACACCGCTTCCTGCTATCTCCATGCTCTGCAACCATTAGTCCCATAACTACTTGATGCAGGAGACTACGTTTTTTTTTTTTTTGAAGATTCACGAGTGGAGGGAGCAAAACCTTTAAAGAAAAAGGGAGGAGGTAAAGGAAATGATACTGAAGGCACAGCACGAAAAGTTTTTTAAATGCATTTGTTGTAAGTTATAGGGATCTCGTGTCACGAACATAGTACATATAGGACAAATTTGCATTTAGTGTGAGATTTTGAGGTGGATGTCAAATGGTGACAGTCTTTCAGTGCTTCCTCCAATCTCCAATGCTGATGCTTGTTGGTAATTGCAGCTTAAAACCGACGTATGAAGAAGCCACGGCAGAACAAAGGAGTCACATTACAATTTTGTCTTAGCCGTTGACAACATCACGACTTAAAGTTATGTAAGATAGAAACTATTCTATGCTTTGGACGTGGGCATTGTACCTAGTTTTCTAAAACGTCGAGCAAGTGATAGCGGAGGTCTTAGTAGGTTTGGTCATCTTCACTGTGTTTTAAAAAAGGGAGGCTCATGTCTTGGGGTGATCCAAAACACTTGCTATGTCTCACGAAAATGTATGATGAAGAAGAGGGACGACAAAAGGAGAGGCGAGATGGAAAGATCACACCGAGAACACAATAGAGGGCATGGTAAGGGAGGCATCACCAAGCGTTTTGGATGGAAATCTTTGAGAGAAACCACGGATTGCAGAAGGTTCGGGAAGTTTTATTTGCAATATGTTTATCCCACATCTGTCGTGTAGAGGGCCTCACAGCTGTTTATATACCTTTACACAATATGTTATAATGTCTTAAAGACATCAAGGTTTTTGGTAAGCCAATGCTCGCAGGTGGGGCCCAGGCCGATTGAGGGGAACCTAAAGTTAATTTTGAGCAACGAATATGTTGATGTGGCCCAATGACCGGATGATGATGTGGCATGGCAGCCAACCCCTGAATGACACATGGCAGGGCACTCCGAACATGGAATGGATTTTGAGGTTGCCACGTGGCGAGGAGCAACAATGTCACGACATTGCTATGTCACTAGCAACATGGCAAACCCAAGATTTCATGGCGACAAAGTTACAAGCCGCCATGTGGCTGATGTGGTGCGGATTACTAGGCAAATGACAAAGCAATGATGTTGACAGAGGTGCCACATGTCACGACGTCGCTATGTTGCAACAACAATGTGGCGACCAAATCACAGTGCAACACGTGGCATCTAGATGGTGATGTGGCAGTGAGCAGATCAAGTGCACTAGATCGTGCCCCCTGGCAAATCAGACGACTATCGCTATGTCACCAAGGAAAGATGCACGCCAGATAAGTATGGCGACATGGCGACCCAATCAGAGGCTGTCACGTGGTAGCGGGCCCAGTCAAACGTGTCGAAATGAGGACCAATCTGGTGGCGCCACGTGTCAGCCTAGTCAAACCTAAGTTGACCCAAATAGAAAATGAGAAGGAAAATTGAAAAGTGCAAAATCAAATATTTTATTATTTTTCTCAAAAAAGGGCATGTATGGGAAATTTTTAATAAACAAAGGTTATAACATATAGTTTTGACCTTAGGAGATTTTAAATTTTTGGAAAATGAAATGCAAACCAAAAAGCCATACCAGGAGCCTGTTTTTCAAGTTGATCATTTGAGCATTTCTGATACATCGACATAGCACTATCATATACCGTCGGAACCGGAAGAAAGTGAACTTTTCATATTTGAGTTTTATTTCCGCACAGGAAGCAGTGTGTTCGAGCTATTCAAGGTTTTGTACCAGATGCCCATTTTTCAGCCTCATTCAGGCATAACAGTTCAGATTTGATTTTTAGCAAGACGATGAACTGGATGTGTGCCAACGACATCAGGGATGCATTTTGGGACGGATGTTTTCACCTTCAAGTCAGTTTAATGAATGAATAATCAGCATTTTTTATGCATATCTGATGTTTTTGTAGAATAGGGTTTTTCATCATTAAGGAAGAGATATTTCAAATTTGTTACAAATATTGATGAGATTCATGTCAGATTTCACTTGTAGAAAGATGAGAGATGCTTTGCAACAACAGGGAATGAAGATTCAAGCGGACACCTGTCACTTCTAGATCAGATCCGGCTTCTTCTTCCTTTCCTATATTTTTCTCATTCTCTCTCATTGTACGGGTTCCAGTTTTTGATATTTTTCATTGCTATGATACCATGTTGGCTGCAGTTAATCTGTGATGCCACAAAGTTGGATCTAGGACTGTATTTCCACCATCTTTTTCAGCATATTTCTCTCTTGTATGAACAGCAGTAAATAAAGCTAGTATAGATAGTTCTAATCTATTTAGTGGTTTCAAGAGTTATTTACATGCATCTTGAATGTATAGTTTCAAATAAATGAATACAATGAGCAAGAATCTTCTTAGTTTCATTCTGATTCTTGTCCCCTATCTCTGTAATTTGCAATGTTGTGTGGTTTAGGGACAAAGAACTTAGACCCGTTTGCATCCCCTTAAGGTTGTATGTCTAGTATGTTTTGTTGTTGGAACAAAGAGCCAAGTAAATGCTTAATGTATTTGACAGGGTTGCTGGTTATTTGAAAAGGATTTTTCATGAGAATGAGGTTTTTATAAACACCAATGTCTGATTCACAAAGTGATAGGATAGATCTGATATCTTGATGTATGGAATATGTTACCGGTATCATAGATGTATGTGTGTGATTTGTGGAACTGCCCAATAGATAAGGCATTGATCAGCTATAGGATCAACTTGTTCTTACTATTGCATATTTGTGGATTTGCTGAAATCAAAATTATAGTCATCCATTTCCCTTTCCGTTTAAAAGCTACTACACAATTAGGATGCCCTCAATCAACTTGTGGATTTCATAGGATTTGCAATTTGCTACTACACATCTTTGTTATTGCATGTGTATAGGAGAAATAAGGGTTTTATCTACTTTGTTAGATTCAAGTGTATGCTTTTGAACAACCGGTACCATATAAATGAATCTGAGGTACACCCGCCTAGGTTTTGCAGAGCCTGAAGTAGAAGAAGGGTCTAGCCTTATAGTTGGCCCAATGTCTGAAAGGATATGTTGCAGATGGGAAGTAGCTGCCCCTAGATGTATATGTTCTCATCGGGATAATTTGAAGCGTCATGTTTTAAAACACCAACACACGGTATGGGACAACTTACTGATAGATAATATAGAATAATATACATTGGCATTTTTGTGACCTAGTGTGCATTTCCTCTACTGACTTTGAATGTTGTCATATAGAGTTATGTGTGAAATATCATGTATGCCTTCTGATTGGTACAATAGACCATGGTAGGGGAAGTGAGGGAGTCACCATTTAGAGAATTGCGATGAGGTCACCTTCTAAACACCTCATCTCATGGGCGTGACGAAGGAGTTTCCATGGGACCAAAGGGGGCCAAAGTGGACTGCCTTTGGGCTTAGGAAGGATAGACTTTTAGGGCACCCTATTGTGAATTACACCCATAGTCCTTACCATGGAGAATTGGTGTTCAACCATTTGACACCAAGCTAGGAGTGGCAAGATGAAGGAGAGCGGTATAGGACCACATAATGGGTATCCCACCTCATATCTATGACACAAATCACATGAGGCCAAAGGGGATGGTATATCCGCTCTTGAGCCTAGGGTAGAAGGCTTTTTGGTTACCACATCAAATTGCCCTACCCCGACACTTCTATGGGGTTGGGTGACATAGTAATCTAGTGAATTGATTTACATTCTTCATATATGTTCATTTCTAATTAAGAAGTCTAACTATGTATTATAATTATTAATAACCCCTAACTGTGATGCAGGTCTTCAATTAGATTGAAGGGTATCTCTAAACCTTGCGTGCTTTGAAAGGAAAATTGTAATCTAAGGCAAATTTCAATACTGATAATTTGGGACATTGCATAATCATGCATAATCACCAACCTCCTAGGGTAACTTCTACGTTGGCCTCTTATCCTCCTCAATCTTTGAATCTTTCAAGGTAAGTCTCTTGTCTTCCTCGGCCTTTAGTTAATTTCTCAAGGTTGGGTTTCTATGATTAAGGAGAAAGCTGTTTGGAAGCTTACAAAAGACACTATTGAGTTGAAATCTAGTATAATGGTCTCGCCAATGTTGTATCAAAGCTTCTCAATTCATGAGAACTTATGGAAGGACCAAAGCAAGAGGTAGAAACAAAATGGCTAAACAAGTCGAGATGAAATTCATTAGGAATGAAGAATGTCTTCTAAAGTTCCCAAAAGGATGTATGTTGCAAGTACAAGTTGTTAGATTTAAACATATTGTTAAAATCTAGCATAATTATGTTGCCAAAGAAGCTAGCAATGGATCTAGGCTTACTTGCACTAGGAAGGAGGATGAGACAAGAAGATAATTCTTTAAAATTTCAAAGGAAAAATATACAAGGGAGAAATCCAAGCAATTGACATTTGAAGTATTGTCTTTTCTGGTTATAAATAAATAAGGATGCTAATTTTCCTTTTACAAGTGACACGGTTCCATCTGATGGCTCTAGTGAGAACATAGAGAGGAGAAAGAGAGTTTATGTTCTCATTGTTTTCAAGAAACAGATATCGGTGCAAGAAGACTCCTCATCAAACAGGAATGTAAACTTGGATAAGAATAACTATTTAATTGACAGTCTCAGGGATGAAAGTCTCCTTGGGGGTGGGGGGTTATCATGGGTTATCCCCCAAATATTACACGGGAAATAAAGATAGGATATACATAGAGATCTTGGGATGTGTTTTGAGGCCTCCCTTGCCAGTAGGTTGGTCCCAAATATTAATAAAGAGATTATTGAGTTGATCCCCATTAAAAGAGATAGAAGTCAGGTGACTACTATGCTGAATGAGCCCTATAGTACCTTTGCTAAAAACTAACAATCTTGCAGACTGAATAAGCCTTCCTAAGACTGTCTCATCTACTCATATAAGGTTTGTGAAGATGCATCCTTGACAACTGATTGCTGGCTAGAAGGGTATGCATTAGGGTAAGACTTAAGTGAACAGCATAATAACTTTGCGTACCTTTGATTGACTTTGAAAAAGCTTGTGATAGAAGGGAAAAAAGGTTTCATTAAGGTAGTCCCAAGGGTTATTGGCTTGTGGCACAATGTAATTATGATGGTCTCCACTTTATTTAGAAATTAATGCAAGACTTACTAAGACCTCCCCAAAACAAAGATCTATCATGCAAGGCTGCCCATTTGCTCCTGTATTTGTCAATTTTGTTAAAGTAATCCTTTTTTTATTGAAAAGATCTGTCTTTGATCATACTGTTAATGGCACTGTACTCCTCAATTATCATAGTTTGATTGAAGCTCAGTTTGCAGATGATACTTTTCCTTAATTGGAGAATTGTTGTATTTCAAGAAATCAAAAGAATCACAATTTATTGTCATACTCCTAGGTCTGATATTTTTAGATGTCTTTCATGTTTTGTTGAAAAGAGGATCCTCCTGAGAGAGTAGCTGAGATAGAATAGGAATGGCTAGGCCCCAATAAGATCATAAGATATCTAAGATTCATTTTGCCCTGAAGCCCTTCTTCAAGGATATAAGGCACTAAGTATTTAAGAAGTTCACCCAAAAGATAACTAGGATATTTCAGACACACAATCTCCTAGATCAAGCATATCTTGTTTCATTAAAGAGCCAAGAAATCTGTTAAACATCTTGTGGTTAGACAATTTCTCTTCCATTAACTAAATGTCAAATGTTGGTATTGTCATCCATTTGATAAATCTGTTGCATAAAATTAAGCATTTGTCTTGTGTTAAGGATAATTCTACTCAGTTTCAATTCAGTAAAGGTTGTAAAACAATTAAAAAAGAAAATGCCAACGGGAATGAACTTCATGAGTAGAAGTCATGGCCAACTTCACCATTCCTCATACTCATAAAAGATTATTCATAACATATTGCTAGCCACCTAGATCTAAATTTGGACTCCTAAAAAAGAGACAACATTATATGGATAAAATGGCTTTTTTAGCTTGAAATCACCTCTAATCCAACTATATCAAAAGCACTATTTCAAACCTGCAATCAAGGTATGACCAACTTGTAGGTATGTCAGTTGTAATGGATTGACATCGCCCCAAAGAATGGCTTGAACTCCTGAACATTGAAAACTGATAGCTGCACAACTTTGTGCAACAGAGTGTAAGTGCCACCTCCATAGGATCGCACTCATCTATGTCTTTCCACCATGTCCAGCACTCCGTGGCACTCAAGCTCTCCCAAGTGACAGTATTAGTGGTAACCATGTGATCACCAGATGGCTTCCCTCCTAAATTAATGTGGGGGCATGTATCGTTTCCTCTTGCTACTCATGGCCATGGCTATAACTTGCAAAGATATGCAATCCTTCTGCAATATACCTGCTTGAACCATTAGAATAACTACCTTGTGGTTGTATCAGTTTATTCAAAATGCTGTACAAAACGCTATGCCAATTTCATCAGCTTCCGCTGAAGTGACAAGGACGTACAAGTTGTACCAAAGTAAAACCTTAAGGTCATACCAATTGGAGTTGTACCAACACCAAGGAGGGATGTTGTACTAGTTGATCAGGAAGCTATTGTACCAATGTGTTGCAAAATATCCGTACCAATCTTCCAACAAAGTGTCATAATAAGTTTTCAGAAAGCTTCGGTACCAACTTGGGTCATACGCACTTGGGTTGTAATACCAACTCATGTCGTACTTGTACCAAAAAGGATTGGTAAAAAACTGTCTACACCATTCTTTTCAATGGGTGGACATTTAAGAACGACCACACCATTATTGATTTTATGGCAGCTTAAAAAGGTGAAATGTTTTTTGAAACTGATAGATGCCTCGAAGAAAGTCAAAAATGCAAAACTATTCTCTCAAATGTGGAGGAAGCCAGAGGTGGGCATAGAAAATGTGGTGACAATCATAACTAATAATGCAACAACATATGTGGGGGTTGGGAGAATCCTCCAAGACAAACACAAGTTCCTTAGTAGCACATTGTCTTGACCTGCTTTTGGAGACCATGGGCAAACTTGATAGGGTGACGTTGATTGTAGATTATGCATGGAGCGTCACATTATTTACTTGTAGATTATGCAAGAAGTATCAAAACATTTATCTAGAATCACCCTCAAGTTCATTATTTAATAAGAGATCACATCCAAGGGAAAGAGTTGGTAAGATTGGGTAGGGTTTGCATTGGTTTTCTTAACATTGCAAAGCATTATTGGTTCATTAGAGGCTTTGGAACAAATGTTTGTGAGTGAAGCATGGCTAGATTCATCTTATTCAAAGAAGCCTAAAGGAGAGAGGGTTGCAAGCATAGTCTTTGACAACCTTCATGCACAAAGAGCTACAAAGATTGTGAAGGTAACTTCAAATTTTGATTTAAATTCAAATTAAATATTTAGTTTTTTACACTTCTTAAGTCTTCTATTAAAAATTTGTAGCTTGAATCATTTTGTATTTTTAAATTGGAGATGTTGGGGCCCTTTGGTTAGAGTTATTCCAATTGGTAGATGGGGATCAAAACCCAATGAGGTATGCTTTTGAGGCCATGGATAGTGCCAAAAAGTCTAGCAAAAGTTGTTCTAAAGGGGACCACTTCAAATTTGATCCTATATGGCAGATTATATGTAGGATGTAGATCAATCAACTCCACCAACCCATCCATGCAGCAAGATACTTCATCAATTCCCATTTTTCTACTCAAATCCTAATAAATTGGTTTGGAGGTCCTCACTACATGTACTTAAAGGATGGTGACCCAGGTTGTATTGAGAGACCTTGTCGTCAATGAATTGCAAAGTTCTAGGGAAGCAAGGGGTAGGCTTTTCTTTGGAGCTAGCTAAGAGACGAAGAGCCACTCAAACACCAAGTATAAAATTTGAAGTCTTTCACATGCATCTTACAAATCACAAGTTTCAAATTTTAAAGTTTACAACTTTATAACTCTTCCATATTTTATTTTTGTAGAATCCTGGTGGACAAAATGAAGCATAAAGACCCCAAATCTCCAAAGATTTTCCCTCCACATCTTACGCCAACCTTGTAATGCATCAAGTAGTGAGCGCAATTAGAGCCTATTTGAAGCCATCCACACAAAAAAGGGGAAGAAACTATCCCAAAAACCAAAACCGCATCAATGACCTTGTTTTTGTGCAACACAATATTTCATTGCACACAAGAAAGGTAGAGGGCAAATACAATGATCCAATTGATATAGATGAGGGATTCTTATAATGATTGGATAGGGGGAGATGAGAAACCTCCATTGTTTATTAAGGATAAGATCCTTGATTTGGAGAGGTAGGGCACTCAAGAAGGTGTGTGCAACAAGAGATTTGGAACTAGATGACATTGACGAGGCTGAGGTATAGACATTGTCATTAGCATCTACATCCAAGATATAGGTCAAGGGACGACGATCAATCATGCTAAGTGAGGCAAAGGAGCTACATCAAACTTCACGGACTAGACCCTCTATTTTTACCTCTCCCTTGGTTTTTACTAGATCAGGGAATAGGCAGATGTAAAATGTTGTATTCACTTTTAGTTTTATAAATAGAGTTTACTATTTTTTATATTGTTGCAGTCTATCGGTCATCAATATTTTGCATGAGGCTAACACTAAGTACTCAATTTGCATTCTGGTCAGTCAAATTTAATAGAGAACAGTTTCGTACTCATTTACGAAATCATTGGATGCATCTTCTCATTGAATTTTGCAACAAAAAAATGTATTTCTTATGAAATTTAAGCAATGTGTTAAGTTATTGAAGTTTTGTAATGTCAAGTTCTTTACATATAGCAAGTTTTTGCCATTTCCAAGCTTTCCAGCTATGCTCATAAATGGAAGACCCAATGAAAACTCACCAAGTCAAGAAAATTTAACTGTACCACTATTCAAGTATCATTGATCAATTGATGAAATATCATAGTGTGAGTGTCATAGATTCAAAAGTGATTATTAGAAGTTTAGAACCTCTCCCAGTTTTCCTTAAACCAAGCAAGACGAAGATGTAAAATGTTGTAATATGCAATTTATTAATTGTACTGAATCATGATGATGTCCAAAGGCAATGATCATAAATTCATAATAGTTGTCAGCTAACTATTATATTACAATTTCACATGAGGGTCTGATTTTCTACTCAATTGCATTCAATCAACAAAATTAGTAGAAAACATTTTTGCACTCGTTTATATACTCACTACATGCATCTTGTCATTGAATTTTGCAAAATAATGTGTTGCTAATGTAATTTAAGGAATTTTTTAATTTGTTGAGAATGCATCTTATAACATATATTGTGTTTCCACTGAATTGAACATAATGTTTATTGTGAAAGAAAAAGAAAAAGGAAGGGTATAAGCATAACCACCTCAATTGCACAACATACAAGCGGTAGATTTCTTGGTTTGTATATCTTAATATATTATTCTTCAAGCAATTCCCAAGGTATATGATTTTTTTGTAAATCAATTCCATCTTTATCAACAGTTCTTTGTAAGAAAGAACTTACCAACAAAGCCAAGTAGAATGCTCTTAGAGTTGTGTGACTTAATTGCATCATGCAAACCCCAGATCACATTATGACCACCTGGAGATTGTCGTCCAGAAAATACCAGTCCCACCCTGCAACATATCCATGCATAACTTATTTCCCAGGTAAATTGTTGATACTTAAAAGATCAAAAATTAAAATTTTAATCCTCAAAACCAAACATTCTTCACAGCTAAAACAATATCCATGGACAGGAGAAAAACAGTACAAAGGATAACTGTTTGCAGGAAGGGAATAATCAGTCAAGTGTGTGACTTTATGAAATCAGATCAGAATCGTCATTGATATGGAAACTGGATTATTATTTGACTTCAGAACATGAATGCTGGTAATATGTCTATCAGTTGAGAAATCACAATTTAGAATTTTCTCTTGAATATGTTTTCCGATCCTCTATTATAATGGCATTTCAAATAATTAAATTCTTAGGTTTGTCTAGTTTACCAACAGTCACAATTATGTCTGCAAAGACAGGCCGAGGATTAACTATCAAAATTCTTTCCATCAAAAAAGCCTTACAGACAATGCTCACTAGCTCCTACAGTATACATCCTCAGAGCATGTATACTATAAAGTAGACATTTCAGAGAACACCTATCTTTACAAGACACATTTCCATTTCAAAATTTCTACTTGCAGCAAAAAAAGTACAGCAAACTCTAACCATATTACAGCTCAAACAGGAGTGTCATAGAGTAACCCTTTGAATCCAGAAAGACTATAAAAAGCAGAGATAATTATGTACCTGATGGCAGGATATTCCTCAATATCCTTCTTGCCATTGATGGGTGAAAGATGTATCAATGGTTTTCCATATGTTAAAGGAAACGAATGGGCTATTGCATGACAATCAGATGGGTCTGCAGCAACAGTCGGATCACCGATTTCTACCTTCACACGTCCCCCCTGTTAAAGCCAAATATGTCAAAGTATCAACTACAATGTGTATACATTAATATTCTATACATACATATATATATATATATATATATATATATATAGTTGTAAACAAAACAACCCTGGAAATGTACTATAAAATAATAAGGGGAAAGAACTGCAACAAATGAATAAATGCCACTTTTTCAATCATATTTGCAAGCTGCATTCATCTAAAGATATCCCAAAAGCAGGATAGCATTCATTTTCTGATGTGAAATTGAACAACAATGAATCACTACTACCTGCCTCTAGCTTAGATCTCACAAGCAGGAATAGATCCCTAAGATGCTGTCCAACCAATTAACACCAATGACCATACTTGCAGGAGTTGGGGGAAGAGAGTGATGAAATTAAATATCCAGCAAAAGATTGAATGCAAAATGGAAATGGGCTTGTAATTACTTAATCAAAGATTTGAAATCTGTAAAAAGACCTCAATGAGGTCTGTTGTAAATGGAGCTTATTATAAAAAATTGTTCTACACGTAATATGCCCAATTAACACCTATTACCATACTTGCAGGAGGTGAAGGAAGAGAGTGATGAAATTAATATCCAGCAAAAGATTGAATGCAAAATGGAAATGGGCTATTATTTCCTTAATTAAAGATTTGAAATTTGTAACAAGACCTCAATGAAGTATGTTGTAAATGGAGCTTAAAAAAACATTTTTAAAAAATAAGTTCTACATGTAATATGCATAACAAACTTGAAAGGCTATCACCCAAGTAATTTATGCATCATTAACATGGAGGGGAAAAACAAAAGATATCACAAATAGAAATCTATTGTCACTGATCATATGGGAAGCATTCTACAATTATGGGGATGATAAAGTATTTTCATAATTAATCTTATAACTTACAAAATGCTTAGTCAAAGTCTTTAAGAGGAAAACTCCGAGGCTTAGGATGACTGCAGAATTCATCATGTAAAGACCTCAACGAAGTACGTTCTAAATGGAGCTTATTAAATTTTATAGAAAATTATATTCTATACATAATATGAATAACAAGATTCAAAAGCTATGACCTGAGTAATTTACGTATCATTAACTCCAAGGCTAGGATGACTGCAAAGTTCATAATGTGAAGACCTTAAATAGATGCCATTTTCAAAGGGAAAACTGCAGCAGCTAGAAATAAGTTATTTGTTCATTTAGCTAAAAAAGAAACCAAATAAAGAAGACAAAAAATGGTGGAATGCGAGAGGCGCCCTAGTAGGGGTTTCATTCAACATTGATGTTGGAATTATAGGGGTTCTTCGGAAATTCATTGGCATTTCAACAAACATTATGCCAGGAGAAGGGGTGGGGATCCTTAACACACTCACAAAATGTTGGCCCTCAAAAATGGTCGGCCTTATCGAGGAAGAGACAAACACTCTTCACCCACTAAGGAAACTACTTGGAACAAGGGTAATCTCCAAGATGACCAGCAATATAACCGTTCGGGGTATGCAAACACTTGTCTACAAAAACCCTTCAAGCAGCAGGAGCAAAACTTTTGGCATCCAAAAACCCCTTGTCTGGCTGGACAACCTTGAACAACCCCCCAATCATTCGCTCAACGGTTGTCAATGTTTTGATGCAAAACAATGAATGGAATGTCTTTGTGAGCGATCTACAAGAGAAAGGTTTATTTATGAAATAATGGTGTGACATTCAATGGGGATGGGGAAGGGTGATCAAAACTCTACCCAATAGTTTTTATTTGGTGTAATGATAACAAAGATAAGGAATGTATTCTAGGTAATGATCCCTACATGAAGGATGGCAAAGGATACTACATCAAGGATTGGACACCAAACTTCAACCCAAAAATGGAAACTATTGATGAGGTTCCCATCCGGGTAAGACTATATATGTTACATCCCAATTTTTGATCTAAATTGAAATATGTTAAGGTTCACATGAAGTCAGTTGGCAATTTAATTTGTTATAATCCGGCGAAATGGTAAGATAGTTAATTGTTATGATTCAAGTGAGGATAACATGCTAGTTGATCGTTAATCATGAATTCATGGAATTGAGATGAAGGTTAAGTGTTATGATTATTTATGATTAAATAATTTATAATTTAATTACGGAGAATTTCCTTGTAGGAAACACGTCAAAGGGGTGGAAGCATTGTCAGAAAAGAATTAGGCAAGAGCATCACCATCACTGAGCAAATGGGTTGAAGACCTGCCGACTTGAAACAAGATACATTTGTGGGACCCACATGAGCTATTTAAATAAATAAATTGAGAAAATAATTGGGTTAAAATATAAAGTATCTCAACAGCATATTATTTTAATAAATATTTATATACATGCATATAATATAAAAAAATGATTTGGCACCATTATAGTTTAATAATTTAATAAAGTGATGTTTACATGTATATATAAATATAAAACTATAATAATATTCAGAGATAATAACATTCGAATTTTAATAATAATCAAAATATAACCTTCCAACTCTTTTTCCATCTTTTATTTGTTTCTCGTTTGAAAACTGATTCAACACTTGGCATTCTTATTTGCCAATATAATTTTTTCTATGTTACAGAAGCTGAGTCACTCCATGCGTGTGAGTAGATTGGTTTCATAAGAAGTTGATGGTTCATTTGGCATTCATTATTCTTCCTTTTCCGAATTCCTTATCGTCAATCATGCATTGAATTACACGCCTTTTGTGTTTTTGGCATCATCAATGTTGGCTTCGATTATTTAGTGTGTAAGTCTATTTATGTTGGCGTCAACTTTGTGTCATCGGTTTCACTCTGACGTTTCATATTCCTTCATCTACTCTCTTGTATGGGTTGGTTCATATTGATGAGTCAATTTTATCACATGGGCATACGATTTGTTACAACTTGTTTTTATTGTTACTCAATGTATTTGCAAGAATCAGTCTCAAAGAGAGTGTATATCTTCAAGCATGAGATTTACGAAACAGTGTATCAAGCTACGACTTTCTTCAAAGAACTGTGTCAGGAGATTTGTGAGCTTGTTTATTGTCATGAAAAACAATTGGTTATTAGTATTTTGATTTTTGTAGATACCCGGCTTATGTTTTCATGACCCCAACTTATATTTTCGTGGCACCAATTTTCCATTCTTAAGCACTCAACTGCCTTGTTGTGAAGGATACATTCAAAAATAACATCCATACACCCAACTTCCTGTCTGCAGTGATCTACATCTTTACCACTAATTACTTCCGCTTTTAGCACACCGAATTCATAATTTTATTTGTGCCAAACCCCTGCAATATTGTTTGTAAAGCTTTGTTCAAGCAACCTGCCATACAAGCATTTTGGCTAGTGATAAAAGTTCCTATTCACTGGGGTGACGTCCTAATTAATTGGAGGAAAGATTGATCCCTCTACAAGTTCTTCATCAATATTGACTTCCTATTAGGTCATGACTTACCTGTCTAATGAATTTAAATTCAATTTCTATAGCAGCCAGCTAGGCATAGGAATCTCTTACTCTATGAATGTGTTCACATTATTTAACTTACTAAATAATTCTAGTGAACTATAATGAATGTTCTTTCTTATTTCATACTACTCAGATTTATCATGTAAGAAGTTGAATAGTATCTATTGAAAAGAGTTTCCAAACGTAGTACATGCCAAAGACACTTGTTGGGTAACGTTTGAATATTATTGAGCTCATACATGACATGGTATAAGTTGACCCAGCCTTCCCAATGTTCACGACATGTTCATATGTATAACGCTTACGTTTGATATCTTCTCTGATATTACAGAGTTAATCCTCTTTTAATTTTATTTGTCATGGCAAGTGAAATCCAAGAAAAACTTAGTATGGATCCATAATCATTATGCCAATGAATGTTAGATTTAAACAATCAATTATGGAACCTTTAAAGAACATAATTATATAATCACAAGGTGTGAAATGCTAGATGCATGTAATCTTCTTGAATAATTGACAGAGTCGTCAGCTTTGAGAATTCCGAACACCAGGATTCACCCGGCTATGTAGCCAAAGGAATGGGTGATGAGGTGAGAGAAAGGAATCTGCAATAATATGAATTAGTATTAATTATGGCATAACAAGATTTAACCCTCTTTTTTTTTAAAAAGAAACATTTAATAACTCATGCAAGATCATGTTTAATGTTTCTCCTGCTGTCAAGTCGAGAGGTGTGTCTAGATGCCAGGACACTCAGCTAATGACAAAATGACCCCTATCAGTTCCAGGTAGGGAGGGCCTTTCTTGTTAGAGATCGTGTGGGGATAAGATTTGGTCCGAGGTTGGGTGGTTAAGCCCCTGACAATGTTCCACCTCTCTTTAAGTTGTCGGACGTGCAACAGACACAGATAAGCAATACATTTAATTGTTTATCGGAAACAGGTATTATCACTTTTATGATGTATATGCGAGAAGGTAAGATTAACTGAGTTATTACATCGTTACAGATACTTTACACCTAGATGCAAGAGATAGATTTATGGATTGTTTTTCATTTATATGAATATCGAATATGAGCATATTTTCTAATCTTGAGCTACTGCCACAGTTAAGTAATCGGAAGGAAAGAAATCTGAAGCCCTAATTGATTCAGCCCTAACTGGAACCCTAAATGAATTTGTGGTATCAGAAGCCCTATTTGAATCAGTCGTATCGGAAGCCCTAAGTGATACTGTGATAACTGAAAGCCCTAAATGATCCAATGGTAATCGATACCCTAATTGATACAATGAAGCATCCCTAGTTTTGATTTCGATCTCAAATTTCATGGCATGTGGTTTTTAACTTCTATAGTAATTTTCATTGATGGTGTTTTTAGCTCTTCATTAAGAAATTTTGTTTAACTGATTTTAACCGCCAATCCCTTTCGTATGAACGAAACTGATTTCACTGACTTCCTATGAAGATGAAGTAATAATTGTATTTCTTTGAGTATGTTATTTGTTAATTAAGACCCGGGAAAACAGGATGTTACAGCATAACCTAACCCATGAATACTAGAATGAAAACACATCATAGGTCATTGGCAATAAACTATGAACTTTTGTGAAGATGGATCACGCAGTAGAGACAAAAGACTTCAGCACGTATGCTACAATTTGTATCTTGTGGCAAGCCCCATACCTCTTACAAGAGTAATAGAACTTGTGACAGGGATGGAATTTGGAGACAACCAGTAGAGGTGGAAGAATCTTTGCATTCATGTCAATATTGCAATGGGGGTATACACCATTTAGGAGAATGCCCAACAAGGACAAAATAAAGCTTCTTCAACAATTCATTGCTAAAAAAGGACAGAGCTGGCATGAGGATCCTAAGTTCCTACAGATTATGGCTGGACCGATTCACTTCTTACAGGAGAACTTGGTGGAGGCCCGCATTAAATGTCTAGACAATTTGTAACTAGCTGGAAACTGGTAATCTCCTCAAATTGTGACTGATTCAATTAAGGTTTTTTTTCAAAATCCATGGGAACCTCCTCTATCCCATGGACCTCTCCCTCCTCGCAATTGGACTCACGAGCCAAGTTTGCTTTGGTTTTCTCCTCTCCCTCTAGGCCTCTTATCCATGACCCTTTGGCCTATGACTCCTTTTTGAGATGTTCAAAATCTCTTGATTCTCCTCTGAAGGATCCTTTGTCCTTCTCAAGGAATGCTCTCCCTCACACACTCCCCTAGGAACCTTCTCTATTCCATGGACCTCTCCCTCCTCATGGTTGAACCCACCAACCAATTCTGCTTTGGTTTTCTCCTCTCCCTCTAGACCTTTTAATCATAACCCTTTAGCCTTTGACTCCTTTCTAAGATGTTCAAAAATCTCTTGATTCTCCTCTGAAGGATCCTTTGTCCCTCTCCGGGAATGGTTTTCTCCTCTCCCTCTAGGCCTCTTATCCATGACCCTTTGGCCTCTGACCAATACCTGTCGAGCTAGCAAACTCTCTCCTTCCTCAGGCTGACTGTCCTGGACTGCAACCTCGTTCACAACAGCAGTTGTCCTTCAAAAGATCTATGCCCTTCTTGACCACACTTGAAATAATTACCCCTAAACCCACCTCCACCTATCCTTTTATGTTCAACAGGTTTTGGTTCACCTTTTGCATTTAGTTTAGCTTGTGTTGAACTATCTTGCTTCTCCTTCCCTCAGGAACTACCTTGATTCTTCCTCTTTAGCTTCTCCTCTGCTCTCAAAGCATACTGATAAGCATCCTCAACCGCAGAAATATTCAGCATACCAACCTCATCCTGAATATTGAATCTCAAACCATTAATGTACTGTGCTACCTTCTCCTTTGACAATTCTCTATGCCCAGACCGAATAGTCAACTTGTAGAACTCCTCGATATAATCTTTCACAGTCATATCCTTCTGCTTCAGATTCTGCAACCTCTTAAACAACTCAAGTTCATAATCAACAGGAATGAACTTAGCCTTCAATTTAGCCACCATCAATCTCTATCTAGTGATCTTCATTTCACCTTCTTCTTCTCTGTCTCTTTGCAATTCTTTCCACCAAAGAGCAGCATGTCCCTTCAGCTTAGTTTGTGCCAACCTTACTCTAAGTGGATCCTTAATATCCTCAAGCTCAAAGTAGTCTTCCAATTCACCAATCCAATCAATCAAGTCTTCAGGATTCAAAGTACCCGAGAAATTAGAAACCTCCATCTTATGCTTCAACTTCAACTGAGATCTAGGTCTAGCAAACTAACCAACCCTATTTCCCATAGGTCTCTCCACACGATCAGTTTTGGCCTCGCCACTTGATCCAGCAAATTCAAAGTCTTTAGTAGCTTCCTCATAACCATCTTCAGTACCCGTATGCCAAGGTACACCACCTCTAGCACTTATGATCTCAGCGATCATATCACTCTTCATCAATGCCATCTCAGATCTGAAAGTGGCTTTAACCTCCTCTATTTCAGATCTAAAATTTGCTTTAACCCTCTCGAAGATCCTTTCTTCCACAGCATCACTAAGATCATCAATCGCCCTAGGGTGCAATCTTCTCGAAGTCATCTTCCAAGATTTTCACAAACCCTAATAAATCCACTTCACAAAACCCTAGTGCAAACTGCCTCAACTTCGGTGCTCAGTCTACACACTCAAGAACAACCTTCGCTCTAATACCACTTCATGCAGTACAAGGTAGGAGAATCCCCAAAGGAGATGTCCTAGCCCCCAGCAAATAATCACACAGCGGAAACACAACAATGTAAGATTTGAAGCCAAGTCACAACTCTTTATTCATAAAATAACAGTTACATGCAATGTGCCGAGCTGTAAGGCCTTCCCAATTATGGCCAAATACAATAGCAATTACAATAAGAATTCTGCAAGATCCCTCAAGATCCAACCCAAACACTAGCTAGTCCAGATCCACACTCTAGTAGAAACCTCCAAGGAAGATCCAACTGGTACTCGCAAGCCCACCAAGCAATCTCCTCGTTTCCCAAACCTCAGCTACTAGCTCTCTTCAAAATTCTCTCCTCTACCACCTCCTCTTCTCCAAGATGGATGAATAATGACTAAAGACTTCACCACAACCCCTACTTATACCAATCTAAGACACAAGTCGGCCCAGTAAGCTACAAATTAAATATCCCTTACATTAACTACTTGAAGAGCCACAAATCGGCCTCCAATAGGAATTAAATACCAAATGCCTTTAAAGGCTTATAGTAATTATTTAATACATCAAAATTAACTACCCAAGACCCAAATAGGTCCACTCAACCCCACCAAAATCCCTTAATCATGCAAGATAGCCAACCACCCCAGGATGCTCCTACATCAGTTGCTATATCCTCTGTGATCATCTCTACTAACCTATTGCCTCAAGCTCTCAATGGATCACAAAATGAGGTGTCTAAGACCGTTATTTTTCAAAGACATTCCCATGTCTCCAAAACACAACTTGGAGAAGGAATTTACAAAGGATGTGGAAAAGGATGAAGCCAACAGTTGTAAATTTGAGTACACCACAAATGAAGAATGGAGTGGTGAGAACCTTTTGGGCCTAAATGCATCGACGAGATTCTCTAGTAAAGGAATCATTGCTCAATCCTCTTCAACGAAAGGGAAATGCAAAGGGGGGGAGAAGAAGAAGCATGGAAGAATGTTAGTTACATCCAAGTTGTGAACTAGCTAGTTGTGCATCGGGTCAAACCAAATTGAGATCAAGAAAAGGGTATCCCGACTTTTCCTGAGGGCAATGAAGGACCTTTTGTGAAATGTCAGGGGCTGCAATGCCCCTAACAAAGTTTGTTTGATCAAGAAGTGTATTGATCAAACACATCTAGAGATTGTTTTGTTACAAGAGTTAAGAGTTGAATAGTCAAAAGTTTTTGGGCTTCTCTAGGCACTTTTGAAATTGGCCGTATTCTTTTGTTGAAGCTTAGGGTGTTTCTTGGGGGAATTGGTAAGCTATGGAACTTTAAAGTTATAGACATAAATGTAATGGCCTCAAATAAATCATGGCAACAAGTTTAGGTTTCTTCTAAGCAACTTAATGGTGGTTTTAACCTGATTAATGTTTATGGTCCAACATCTATGGTAGTCCTAGATCTTTGGCTCAATTTGTCTAACATTTTCTAGAGAAAGACAAATTTTGTGTTTTAGGTGGAGGCTTTAATTCTATCTTAAGACCGATTAGTAAAAAAAGGTGGATTGGGTTGGGAAAGTGCCAAATAGAGAAACTTCAATAACTATGTGATAAGTAATAACTTGTTTGAGTTGGCTTTCCATTCGAGGGAATTCACTTGGACAAATAGAAGACAGGGCTTCTCCAACATTGCAAAAAAACTAGATAGATTCCTAACAGCAGCTAGGCCACATTGCATTAGAATTTAAGTGTTGACATTTCCCAATTTGCTTGGATATCATGGAAGGTCATACTCCAAAGCGATGTCCTTTCAAATTTGAGAAGATGTGGTTATGCACTGAAGGCTTTGGTGATCTGATCAAAGTTGATGGACAACAAAACCACAATGGGAAGGTAACAAAGCTTGTATCTTCTTTAAAAAAATTTAAAAAATTGAAAGAGCAATTAAAAAGGTGGAATAGAGTAGTTTTCAAAAACATCTTTGTAGAAAAAATGAGAATTGAACATGAGCTGAAAATCTTGAATAAAAAGGTGATTCTAGAAGGGATGAATAATTTGGATTTTGAATAAGAAAAGAGATTGAATGCAAAGTACTCAGAGACTTTACAAAAGGAGGAAATCTTTTGGAAACAAAAATCCAGAGAAATTAGGTTGCAAGAGGAAGATAGAAACACCAAATTCTTCCATAACTCAGTTAGAGCCAAAAGGATTGTGAATTGTATTTATTTTATCAATGACTCCACAGGCTCCATTTTCATAGAGAAAGAGGTTATTCAACATGAAGGAGAGATTTTTACTAAAGGTTTTTGGCAAGAGTTGACCCAGGCTAATGACTTTGATGCTATTCTGGATAACATTCCCTCCTGTGTTAGTAAAGCACAAAACAAGATGCTTCTAAGTCCTATGTCAATGACAAAAGTTAAAAAGATCTTTTTGGTATGGATGGGGATAAGGCTCCAAGCCCTGATGGTTTTATGACTAACTTTTTCCAGAAATTATGAGACATCCAGCTCTTGTGAGGGGCAAAAAGAACAAATCCAAGGCTCAAGGAACCCAACAATTGAAGGGTTATTGATATAACCTATACCAAATATTGCTGAAGTTTTAAATTACTCAAATTGTTAAGGAAATATTTGATGAAGAAACAAAGAATATCACACTAGAAATTGATGTCTCTCTATAACATCTAACTATGTTGTTGCAAGACCCAAATATTGCTGCTTCAAGTTTGGTGAATTTTGAGACCAATTTTGATAAGAAAATCCAGTTCTAGAATAGCTTGATATTTTTCATAATGAGAATGAAACATCACGGATAGACAAAAATCAATTTCCTAAAAATAGTTTAGCTCTAGAGCAACTAATCAGTTCATGAATAGATAGGAAGGAGTATTTTTGTTTCCCTTCAGTCCTCCTCATGAAAGAATATTTTTGTTTCCCAATTGTTTCGGATTGTTCTTTCCATGATCAATGATGCAGAAGGCCCGTTGTTTATTTCAATGGAGTTTTGGCACCTGATTCTCCACAAGAGTTGGAAAAAGGATGCTCTGTCATCAAGAAGGTAAGGAAAATAAGGAGAGGAGAGCCAGATGATTGGAAAATTGGATAGACAAGACAAATAATATGCAAATCCAAGTAGTATTTGAAAGATAGAGTAACAGAATTGTTCCATCCTCTCATGAGCCCTCAAGTTTTTGGGAACCAGAAGCCTCCATTTTGGGGGATGGGAGCAATATCAATTCATTCATGCAACTGCATTTTAATGTTGTTTTACTTGATTATACTTACTTGGAGTGTGTATATCCAATGATGAACTCTACATACATTTCCACCTTCACTCTAAAGATGATCAACATGCCAGGGTACTATTTAGAGCAAATGTAAGTCAAGGAAAACAGTAGGCCTCCACAGAGGTCCAAAACCTCAGAAAACATCCAGCACTTGGTGGGGTGGGAATAAGTGACACATTTGGTCCCAACTGAGTGTATTACCCTTCACACCCCTAGAATAGGCACATCCAGCTGAGGCTGATTGTGTACATTGTGCAAACAGCCAAAAAGAGCAAAGCATGCAGATTCAGATTCATCTAGAGCACAGTTGAATAAATGTTCAGATAAGACAAAACAAGAAGTAAACTCTTCCTAGATTGGAAGTTGCCGCAACATCTTTTGAATATTACAGGGAGAAAACGTTTTGCATATTATATCACTGTGCTGCTCATATAGAAGCATAATTGTACCCAAAGAAGCAAACCTGTAATACAGTCACTGTTAATTGCAAGTAATCACAAGCAGCCAATTTTGGACATTGAGTTTTCATGACTTAAATTTTCTGGTAACTCTTTCACCATAAAAACTGTTTTACGCGTCCATTTTCACATTTACAAAACTTAGAAAAAAAGGGACAAAAAGCCCTAGTACTGGAGAAAAGTCAGAAAATAGGTCAAATGACCCAATGGCACACATCATCAGGGTTTCTGGACAAAAGGGCTAGAATTTCAGAATCTGAAAAGGTTGCACCAAACAGATCCAAATTCATATCAAGTCATCCAACTACTCAAGATGTAGTTACAGCTCAAGGAGTACACTGTAAAACTGTCCCTTCTGTGTAGCAATGCTATTAGAGCAGAGCAGAATATGGGCAAATGAAACTGAGCAAGCCTGCCAATCCCAGATGCCACTTCGGTACTCTTATCTCATACTTATCAATTCATCAAACAGATCCAAATTCACATCAAGTCATGTAACAACTCTCCAAATCAATTGAAACTTTGACAGCTTTGATTTTTGTTCAAGCTTTGTTACTCTTTTAACTCTCATTAAAAAAGAAGCATTATTGCACCTATCGAGTGTTAAGCCCTACAATTAACAATGCTCACCCTCCTGCATTAAATAACTATTATTGGCTCCAATTGATAAATGGAGAAACACTGAATATTAGAGAACAGTAAGGATGTTATGCATCTGTCTGACCAAGGTTATACTTGATGTGAGTTTTATTCCACTACAACATGCAGAATCGAATAGTTATTATTTCAAGTTAAAACACTAGTTACTCAATCCTTTCTGGAATAAGGTCACTTCTCATGCTAAGCTTGCAAAGTAAGATCATGAATTCTAGAGCACGTCAAAACCTTTCCTTCCAACTTCAAAACTTTTTGAACTTGCCCCCTTCATTACCTTGATTCTTGATTCACACTTCGGTACTCTAATTGCCATCAAAATTAAGGCTTTTTTGCTTGGCAGAAATTCCCAAGCTAGAGGAATTTCCTTGGCGAAAATTCCTGAATTAGAGGAAGTTCCTACCACAATTCCTGGCGCTAAAAACTTTTCCAAACCTTTCAAGTCATCCAAACTTTACTCATGTCTATCAATTTGATCCTTTCCCAAACCCAAGGACTTAAGTCTTAAACTATACCAAATACCAGTCCAATTGTGAGGGCAGAGATTCCAGAATTAGAGGAATTTCCTTGGCGGAGATTCCTCAGTTAGACAAATTTCCTACCAGAATTCTGCCTTCACACTTAATACTCCCCTTCACTTAGACTTGGCCACTTTTGCTTTCATGTTTTGCCTAATGCTTTGGCTGGAAAAAAGACCAAGGATTGGGCCCGAGTGAAACCTCTTTTCATGCTCAAAATGAAGTCTGACCTGGCCCTTTGGCTAAACTTCTCTTAATTTGATCAACTAGCTCCTTCCTGATGACCTGGAAACTTCCTCACTTAAAGACTCTAAAACTGGACTGAATTCAAGCCCTCTTCCTCCATGACTCCATTTTATCTCCTACTAAAGCCTAGAGACTCAAAATTGCTGTCATTTAAGACCCTAAAGACTACCTACTCCTACAGCTGAAGCGAAAAGAGGGGGCCCCATTTGCAATGGGGTGACAGTGTGAAAATCTCACACCAGTACTTATTATGCATGGCACGCATTTGACAATTATAGTTGAAATTGCTGAATTTATGATTGGATAGAAGAACAAATTTAATATATTAGTAAACAGTGTGTAAATGTTAAAGGCCTGTGTGACCAAGGCTGTAGTTGTATTATTGCATACCAGTATAACACACATGTGACCACTCTAACCAGAATAGGTGTATTTTTTATTGAACCCAAGGGGATTAGATAAGAAAGCTATTCATCCATGAACCTTCCAAAGCATACTATCCTTTCTATTTAATTATCTCACTCATGTAGTACTGATAATCAGTTAATCACATTATAAAAGTTGAAAATACTACTAAGCATAATTGCACTATTCGAGCACTACAAAAATGCATTTCTACCATTTCACGGGTGCAGACGATATATTTGACAAATCATGAACTGATAATTTGCACTTGTCCATTTACACTGATTATGTAATCTTATAGCTTTTGCCTTAACACTGAGAAAGCTGAAGAATATTATTATTATAGAAATACAATATTAAATAGATTAACTGCTAAGTACTTTTAGAACACTATTTTTGGCCTCTAAAGCTAGCACAAATATATAACCACTTCTGTCTTCTTCACTAATGTGATGGACAAGGAATACAATATAGAAGAATCACCAATTATGATTTCCAATAATTTCATGATACAGTTTTAAATGAGGAAATCCTATCATTGGTATAAAATTATAAATTAGAACAAATTGAAGATGACATTCTTATCAATGAGTAATCAATGTTTGACTGTACAGTTATAATTCGCCAGCCGTGAATCACGAGCTATAAATAAATGAATCCTCCAAACGCCTATGAAATTGCACTGATTTTACATTTGCAAATGATGATGATGACTTTTTATGCCAATATGGTAACTAGGAACTGTCAGAGCATGCTTATCAGTTTAGACTATTGTTTCACAATAGTTTAGGTTGATAATAAATGCACCAAGCTTTGTCTAGTTCGTTTGTTAAAAAATTTAATATAAGATTGTTTATAAGAGTTTAGTTTAAGAATAAATACCCAAGCTTTATCTTATTCTTCTCTATATATGATGGCAAAATGTATCTAATATTGAGGGCAACTTCAAAGGAAACGTGCAAAGAACCCAATTACACACACATTCACATTTCTAGAAAATATAATAAATATTTTTCTCTAATCCTACACAGATTTCATCTTGAATGAATGAAGGAATATTTAATGACGTTCGTACCAGTAGTCTAAGGGGCCAAGAGAAAACCTATTAATCAGTCTACTGCAATTTCTCCAAGTTGACCTTTCTTGACAATGGATCAGATAAATGTCCACTACCAATAAATGTATCAGAGGCTTTTTCCATCAATAACATTCAAAATCACGAAGCGTAGAAGCCTAAAACACTTATTGCCGTCGCATACTGAGTCATTCAAAATATTTATCTTGGTAACGAAATAGGGATGACGAATTACAATATTCAGCAATACTGAAATAAAATTAAAAAAGTAAAATCCCCTCACAACCGCTGATCGCAGCTGTAATTCTTATTATTGATGTTCCCCGAGCTACCTTTGGCATCTGAACGTTAAAACTCTTCTACTCAATTCTTGCATTTCAAAAACATACTTCCACACGTTCATGTCAAGTACAAACAGCAACTTTCTTTAAAATGCAATTCACCAATTTTAACACCACATCAAAAAATTCCAAACTCTCTTCTCTAACTGGACCATTGCTTCGAAATAACCAACACGAAGCCAATCTTCCAAAAAATGCACATATAATCCATCTCTCCTCATCTAATTCTACTAACACAAAGCCAGCCTCATATCAAAACCACAGAATATTTATCAATCAGACAACATTTTCCAATCAGACCAAAGACCAAACAAAGAAAGCAAATACACGTCAGCTAAATGTGCTAAACTTCACAGATCGAAACTCCCGGCCATCATTTACTCAAATTTTCAGCTCCAAACAACTTCACAACAACACTACAGTTTAACATCTTATAAAGGAAAAAAGTTACGCTATAATAAAACCTGAAGTGCGGGTGGTAACTGAGGCTGGTACTTGCTTCTAAGCTTCGGTAAACCAGTGAGCTCTCTGGTTTCTCCAAACCCCATTATTTTTCTCCTATTTTCTTGGTGCTGCTCTGCTTTTTCTGCAAGAAAAATGTGTGAGATGTTCAAACAGAGGTCCTTCCTATTTCTCCGGTCGGATATACGAGAAGATTAGGGACAGTTGAACCAATTGTTATTAATTGTTATCTTGGTGGCGACATCAATATGACTTGGGACCCGCTGCTCACGTGACGGGACACTCAATAATCCCTTATCTTTTCCCTTTGTTTTTTCCGCTCTTAATTAAAAAACAAAATAAAACGTTCATCTGGCCTTGAAAATATATACGTTGAGATTTTTTTAGCTTTTTTGTATTTTAGCAGTTTAAACGAATACAAAGGAATATCCGTTAGCACTTGTGGTGGACCTAACCACCATGGATTTAAAGAGACCCGTGGTTGGGGTGATAGTTAGGTGGGCGGGTCATTTTCACTCATAGTGGTTGGAGGTGGCATCTTGTGGTGCTTGAATATTAGGATGGTCGTTTGGTCATGTGGTGCCTACCTCATTTACCTAATACTTACTACTACCGAAGAAATCATTTCGAAAAGACTCTCTAATAACCTTACTATTCTTATTGAAGGAGAGGTTTGGTCTCCACATTGGTTGAGTAGTACGAGGATGAGAAATGGCATTAAAATTTTCGAAGTTGTGATCGCATTTCTAAATATTTAAGTAGTAGATAAGGGATTCAAATTTGCGGTTTTTAAGTCAAATTCATTGATCTCTTACATGAGTAGTGGTTCACAAGTCTTATGAGAATGAATGAATGTATTCTAAGTTGGGAGAGCTCTCAGTAAGGTTCAACGAATTGTCTTGGTGAGAATTCTCTAGATGCAATGAGTACTTAGGGTTCACTTGGTTGCTAGAATTGGACAGGAATTGGCATTTGTAATTCTAAAAAAAATCTAATCTATTGTTTGGGTGCACAAAATCATAATTATAATTAGAAAAATTAGAATTTGGTATCCCCATTTACCCTCTAAAACTAGAATTTGGTCTTCCATCTAAATAGGTGGAATTGCTCCAATTCTCATTCTAATTCCAATTTGCCAAATACAAGCATTACATATCAATTGAAATGAAAAACTTTTGAGGTTTTCCTGACCTATTTCTCACATTGCTCTACTAGGCAAGCACTCTGCTTGATCACCTCTACTCGACTTCTCTAAAGTGTTTGGATCAAGGTCGCACACAATAGGCACAAAGTGCACATGCTAGAAAAGCTTTGAAAGTTGTAGACTAAAAATCAATTAGAATGGAGCATAGATAATAAATGTTGATTGTTTGATAATGTAGATCTGAAGAAAGAATATTTTGTGGAGGGAGTTGACTCAGTGTCCTCTTCGATTTTTTTAAAATGAAAATTTTGAACAGGTTATATAGTGTCCATTAAAACAAGGAGTGGAAGACTATAATTGTTTAAGCTACGAGAATATAGATGTCCAAACTTTGAAAGTAAGATATTCGTTAAAAAGACACAAATGAGGTAATTTTCTTAGAATTTCAAGACGTATTGGACAAAATACCAAATGTAAAAGTCTAGAACAAGGCACATGAATTGTTTTCAAAATTGTCTCATACAAAAAAGGCCTCTAGTTGTGTTGATAGTAGGATATGCAACAAATAAGCTTGTCGATGGAGGGATTTTTGCCAAATACTAAAATGGGAAGCCCTCTGACAGATTAATATACTCTATCAAGTGGCAAAGGATTTTAAATTCCTTGACTGCCTCTGCTCAATTTCATTGTAACATAATGAATGGAGATTCCTCTACTTCATCGTGTTTTTTCATTTCCTTTCATTTGTGGCATTTATTGCTCTGTGATTGTAACAATATATTAAAAACATATTTCATCTATGCTTATTCTAGTTGGTATTCCAGTTTTAGAAATGTGCAACCAAATGGAGGAAATGTATATTTTGATTATGAATTCTGGGTGAACCAACGGTCCAAACCAAATTTTGGAAATCGTAATCTTGATTTCAAATTCTAGAACTCCAAATCGTGAATTTTAAATTCCAATTCCCAAATTATATTCCAGCAACCAAATAGGCCCTTCGTGTACCATTCATTCTTTTGAGATGGGTTCTTATGAAGTGACCTCTTGGGACAACTCGATGTTTCACCTCTATGAGAATCATCTATGCAATGAGTGCTTAGTTAACCATTGATTCTTATGAGAGATGGGTTCTTGTGAATCACTAGTGATGAAACATAGATTAGTGAATTTGACTCAAAAACTACACATATTTCTTGATAGGAATATCATAAATCTTTTTCCATTGAAAATGTAAGTTTATAGTTACCATGTGTGTTAAAATAATAGATAGTTCAAGGGGATGAGTAATGCACTAATGATGATTTGAAATATTTATTTAAAATTTAATTTTTTATTTTAGTAAATCTAGTGATATAATTAAAGATAATATAAATTAAGTGAGTTTGATTTTTAATGTTGTTTATATTGATCTAAATATCATTTTGAAGGGTTGAGTATGGTTCTCTTAAACAAATTTAAAAGAAAATTAACCTTTTTATGTCTTTAGTTTATGTATACTCACTCACTACATTTACATAGAAGCACCTAAGTGTAAGCAATTACTATAGTGAGTTGACTTTTCTATCTTAACAGCATAAAGTAGCCAATGACACAAGAGAATCAATCTTAGCCTTTCTTGATGGAATTTAATGTTCTGCTCATTTATATATTGTGCAATACATGTGAAGCAAACATAATTATTGCATAAGTGGGGGTGAGAATTAATATTATAATCATAGAATTCATAATTAATATTGGGTCTAATAGTTGATTTTAATGGCTCGCAAAGCCAGAGAAAAGTAGAAATACAAAAAAATTTCTTCGCAATCAAATAATAATAGCAGTAAAACTTATCTCAAAAAAAGTATATGTAGGCAGTCAAACTTATTTCAACAAAAGTATATGTAGGCAAATTACGAATCCATTTGAAGCCCTTATTTTTGCAAAAAATGGATTGGATTCCTCATCACAGAAGGAAGTATACTCAAGCTCTACCAAAAATAATCACGATAATGTAAAAGATAGGAATCAGATTGAGGATCGCTATCGATAGAAGGCTGTGAAACTATCTATCATAAACTAGGGCAGAACAAATAAACTGCTACTCTTACAAGTTGCACTACCAAAGCACAAAATACTCCATCAATTCTCACAATGCCATCAAAATATTGATGTCAAGCACATGTAAAGAAAACCAAAAAAATTTAATTATAGGAAGTCCTCACTTTGTATATGACAAAGAAACTGGGAAGCAACCTATAGAGAAATTCAAGGCATCAAACATCTCAGGTGAAAACCCTAATGGTGCATTGCAAGAAAACTCTATGTTACTGGGTCATATGAATAAAGTGCATCATTTTGCAAACAAGAACCCTAATCCAGATTCTAGGACACAGTTTGTCCCAGCTATCACGGTGTGTAATTGTGATTTTATCATTTCTAGCATCAGTGTTTCAAATGTGTTATGGAGTCCATGGAAGGAATTTAGACTTTTCACATTGGGGAGCCAGCCACATTTCAAAATTTGACATATCACTATGATTTAATGTGACGTTTGGTAACCAAGTAAGTATTACTAAAATTCCAAGCAATTTCATCTATGTTGAATGCAAAACACATAAGCTTGGAGATTCATTATTATCTAGTCCTACTCTAAAGGATTTGTCATCTAAGTTTTTGCTTGGGAATCCAACTTCAAAACATCAAAATCCTCTATTCCTTCTTTATAAAGATGGATCAATATCCCTAACCTTCTAGTTGAGCTACTACATAATCAGATTCTATCACAAAAAGTGATGCTCTTGGTGGTTTTAGAGGATTAATTGTAGAATATGTACAATCAAACGATGCACCAATTCTGGTGGAAATTCCAAAGGGCAAAATATTGAGCCCATCAAACTAATCACCAACCATTCAATTTATAACCTTTATCTAATTTTCCATGATGGCCCCTTCAAGACCAAGATTGTCTTCGCCGATTCTACCATTATGAAAGCTTTATTTGATGATTATAAGCCAATTGTTTATAATCAAAATGTTAGCCAAAATAGCCCTTCTCTCAAATTTTTAGCTAATGGGGGCTTTTATATTTCAAAAAATAATGGCATCACAACTATTACAAAAGGCGAAATCCATGTTGATGCTAAAGATATTCCTTCCTCTAGAATGGAATCTTCAAAGCCCTTATTGTACTCAATAATTTCTCAATCCAAGGTTTAGACTTTGTAATGCCCTGCCATGTGACCCAAAAGAAATTAACCTAAAGTTTCACTAAGTTTGTCAAAAAAAATAAAAAATTGAAAGATAATAACTTAACAACAACAGTTATAAAATAGCAGAGTAATTAACATACACTCATACATCAACAACACATAAACAGGTTACAACTCTTAAGGGTCCCATGACGATGAATTACATTTAATTTTAATTAATACTAAAACCAATATATCCATATTAAAGAATATCTACAAGTACAAATTCCATTTAAATAATATACAATTATATATGATGCCACTTGGCAATAAACAAAATGCACAATCATCCACTGTACAGGTCACAGGGTATGAAAGGTTGAACTAATATACATCATGAAATAGATTACATCATCTTGTAAGATCTATGAAATCAAATACAATACACTAAGTATAACCATCCATCATAGAAATATAGGAATAGATAGAAAGGAAGATTTGTACAAACACATCCAGCAACGACATCCAACAGTCAGATCTCAATGGTATAAGAAAAAACATTACCACCCGACCTCATGGAACCCAAAAAGGTCCACTCTCACCATGCTAAGGAGATAGTCTCAAGTCCCAAATAGGATAACAAACACAAAAGTCAAAACCAACATCTAAGTTCAAGGAATCAACTAAAAGCAAACTAACTCAAAGGGTATGAAGACACAATTATCAACTAATCCCAGAGGCAACGCAGATGCATAGGAAATCTATTATGCATGTGGGAAAGTGTTATCGCACGAACCAACTCGAAGGTTACCTGGCTAGTCTTTTAATCCTCTAGCCCCCTAGTGACTCTATGCAACACTAGTATCCTTTCGTACTGACAAGGCATACTAATGAAGCATGGTCGCAACCAAATGTCCTCTCTACTCCCATCCTAGCTTATACTAGCACTCAAGGCATGGGCGAGGAAAACAATGACTCTTATTAATTCATTTTAAACCGATTTAATGAAATATTATCGCTTATTAAATAACCTACAATAGGTTATCCGCCGACTTCTTTAGGGCCTTGGCCTCCACTACAAGTCACTTCCCAACATGACATACAGATAACCTACCCTAAGCTCAGTAAAATCAAAAGGGTCTCATGTGACCATAAACCACATATCAGTTCTTAAACAAGCAACTGACAAGTATTGAAACATCACTAATCAAAATCCAAGCATCACTAAAACGATCATCCTAATAGGACTGATCCAAGAAAGT
Organism: Cupressus sempervirens; assembly: GCA_028749045.1. NCBI lineage: Eukaryota > Viridiplantae > Streptophyta > Pinopsida > Cupressales > Cupressaceae > Cupressus > Cupressus sempervirens. The sequence goes on from CM053786.1 coordinate 771,462,143, forward strand.
ACACAAAAACCAATCCACATCATAGCATGACATCACCAAGAACAATTCATACAAACACCTTAGTCCTATATAAGCGACTGAAAAGCAATCCAAATACAACTGATTGAAGACTAAAAGGTTATATCAGATAGGTCACACCATTCACCTTAGTTTCACACAAGAACACTAAAAAGCAATAACAATCAATAGATCAAAACACCTCATAGAGCATACAAGACACATTACCATGGTTAAGTATAAAAGATCATGACCAAAACATCATCATGACATCACAAACAAAACTCCCAAGCCTCTAGTAAACATCCTAATTGGTCAAAACTAAGTCAACCCTGAAACCCAACATCAGTAAAATTACACGACATAAAAAGAGTACATACAAAAGCAACTTTTCACAAATTAGGTTTAGAAAACACACCAGTGCCATTTTCACTTATAGGTTTTCAAATTTTCAATTTCGTTATCAAGTATATCAGTTCATAATGTTTTTCAATCTCAATCTAGGTTTCAATTTTCATTTCTCTAATTGCCAGATTCACTAAGGTTTTCCGAGTTCGCTAGAATTCTAGATGATTCAACAAATCATATAAAGTTATTTAAACATAGTTTCATAGTTCAATTTGTTATCAAACAAACCTAAGATTAAATGTTCAAAACTAAGGTTTCGATTTTCACTTTCTCAAAGTATAATAATTACTAAGGTTTTCAAATAATGAAATAATAAAATTTCCCTAGTAATGCAAATCATTTTCATATATCTAAACTATATAAACACATCCAAGTTTATAAAAGATAACATTAATTCTCTCAATTAATTTCTTTGATTTTTAATTTACTAGAACTATATTTAAGTAATAAAGTAATAAATCAAATTTTCAAATAATTAAATTTCAAATTTTAACAGTACTTATTAAAATTAATAATAATAATTATCAATTATTACCACAATAATTTTAAATTTATTAAACTTGCTAAATATAGAAACTTCCAAAATAGAAACCTGCTAAAAATAGAAACTTTCGAAAAATGGAAACCTACTAAAAATAGATACTTTGCAAAAATAGAAACTTGCTAAAAATAGAAATGTGCTAAAATAGAAACTTCCCAAAAATAGAAACCTACTAAAAATAAAAACTTTTCAAAAATGGAAACCTACTAAAAATAGAAACTTTCCAAAATAGAAAATTGTTTAAAAAAAAAAATTCTAAAAATCGAAACTTGCTAAAAATAGAAACTTTCCAAAAAAGAAACCTACTAAAAAATAGAAACTTTCTAAAAATAAAAACTTGATAAAAATAGAAACTTTCTAAAAATGGAGACCTACTAAAAATGGAACTTTCCAAAAATAGAAACCTACTAAAAAAGAAACTTTCCAAAAATAGAAATATACTAAAAACAAAAACTTTTCAAAAATAGAAACCTACTAAAAATGGACACTTTCCAATAGGAATTTGGTAGAGAAACCTTGATCAAATAGTTAAAATCTATAAAATAAAATTCATTTTCTTTTCAAAACCCAAATCTCGATTTCAACATCCAATTACAAAAAACCGAAATAATAAAACAAGGGTTTTCAATTTAACTCTTTCTCAAATGTATTCAAGAGTAGATAACAATAAATTTTACCATGAGGGTTTCAAAACTTAAATTCATTCACAAATATTTTTAAGAATGAAGAGCGATAATTTCCATACGAGGGATTTCACATTCTCAAAGCATAAATAAATATTTCTCAAGCAAAGAACAATAAACTTGCATACAAGGGTTTGAACATAATAACATTCTAAAACTAGAACATGTAACAGACACAGAGAAGACGTTCAAAGAATGAAAAACCATTGTTCAAATAAACCACGAGATCCTACCTGGTTCTAATGCTAAAATGATGGATGCACAAAACATGCAACAATTCCTTTTTTCTTAAAATCTTCCTATTTGAAGATTGCTCCTCTAAAACATGGTTAATGAAATATGAACTCTAAATCTTTGATAAAGAGTTATCTCTTAATTTGGGGCTATGATTATGCAATCACACGATCTCTAATAAAGAGTTCTCCCTTAATTTGGGGCTCTGATTGTGCAATCACGAGAGGGAACTCGTTGATCAATTTCTTTTAATATTTTATTGTCTTTTACATCTTCATGCACAAACTTTTAGATATTTAGTTAAAATATCTTTATTAAATTAATTAGCTTTCTCTCTTTAATTTAATTTATTATATTTTAATTTCATGCATACGCTTTATGTAATTTAATTAAATAAACTTTATTAAATAATTGCTTACTCTCTCTTTAATTAATATTCAAGACATTTTTAATATAATATTTATTAACTTAATTAATAATAATATTTAATATTTATTTTAAAATGAACTCCTAAATATATTATTATTAAATTAAATAAATATTATCATGCCCAAAATTAGACTATAACTTTATCTTTAAATGAATTATTTTATTTAATAAATTCACGAGACGTTTTAATAACATATTTATTAATTCAACTAATAATATTATTGAGAGTTTTTTATTTAAAATAAACCTCTTAAATAATAATTATTAAATTAAATAAATATAATTACGCCTAAATTAGAACCATAACTTTATTTTTAAGTTTCATTCTTTTATTTAAATAAATTCACGAGATATTTTAATAATATATTTATTAATTCAACTAATAATATTAGTTAGAGTTTATTATTAAAATAGAACTTCTAAATAATTATCACTAAATTAAATAAATATAAATATGTCAAAAAATAGAACTTTAATAAAATCTTTTAAATATAAATATTTTATTTAATTAATTTCTTAATTAATTAAATATAATAAATATCAAATTTATTTATAAAATTTTCATTAAATTTAATCATTAAATTATCTTTTAATTCGATTTGATTATAACAAAAAATCACCACATGCCCACAAGACCAAATACAAAAACTCATCATAAAGCACAAAATACCAAAACAAACTCTAGGGTAAAAATCACGAATTCATGTCACTTGACGAATTCAGAAAGGTGAAAATAACTCAGATACTTGTCCTACTTTCTAGGACAATTGGCTTAGGTTAGGATTTGGACTCAAGTTATCTCCCCACTTATACCATTGAAATACTGCGATAGGGTACGCTCATCCTAGCAATTCAGGGAAGTCGATACCCAGTACCTGCAATCTACATAAAATCCACACATATACAAACACAATATTTTGAGCTAAACAGGCAATGGGAGGAAGTGGTGCATCGTGTAGCTACCGACTAGCAAGTGACTATGACTCCATTCCTCAACCACATCAAAAATATCAAACATAAAGAAAACATACATGCACACCATACACATGCAAGTATGGGGTAAGTATCCATAGAAACCACATAAAAATCATTCCTCTAACAAACATCATTAAATAACTGAAAGTCATTAAATAAACATACATATATCATCATCGAAACAAGCATAAAATAACTGGAATAACTAGTACTAGAGTAACTCAACACATATATTAACTGAATATGAAGTAACATTTAATCAATTATGGTAACCCAACATCACTAAACATTAAAAAAAATTAGAAAATTGACCTAAAAGAATTCAACAATACAACAGAAAAGTTAAGTAGGGGTGGGCATTACAAACTTCGAACTAGAGGAAGGGGAAATTCCATTTACAGACTCTTTCCTCCACCTTATGCCCTATTATGATTCAATCAAAGTTCACATTGATTTAGTCAATTACTCGCATCATGTTGCTTCTCAATTGCATCAATCTAATATAGATATTAAAAAATACTAAGAATGATCAAACAAAGGAAAAAAATAGAATTTGAAATAAAGAACATTGATATTAAGGAAGGAGAGAAAAGAGAAGAAGAAGGAAATAAGGCCCCTTAGATTCCTCATGAATAATTCTCATCTAAGGAGGAAGGAACAAATTGTAGAATAAATGAGGCATCATATGGACAATCTCCACCATCATCTCAGTACATAAAATCAATGTATGTCATGATAAATAAATAAATCATAATAAATAAATAAAATTGCAAATAAGAATGTTAAAGAGACTAGAGATTATCATCCAAACATACCCCTTAGACCAAATCCTAATATGATTATCAATAACATAGTTATGTCTAATTCATTAAAGGAACAAGCTAGTTTCTCAAATACTATTCAAGCTGATATCAAGACCACTATCAATAGTAACTCTAAAATCTTAGATAAATGCTTTAAAAATAAACCACACTAATATGGACTTTAGACTAAAATCTTATTTCAATTTTGATTCAACCACAAAATATAATTTGAATAACGTACGTATAGATGATAACGATTTCTCTAATGATTTTGATTTAGAATTAGAAGAAGAGTAATACTATCTTAGAGATTTGCAAATAAGAAAATTAATTAATCTATATGACATCAGAACTTCTGATAATAAAATCGTAATACTATATTGTTATTGTACTATATTTTAATCATAGTGTGAATTATAATCACATAGAATTTTTTCTTAGTAGTTTTCAATGGTAGTTGTAGGAAAAATATGAGGCTCAAAATTCAACTATATAATCATAAATCCATTGAATAATAAACTTCATATCCTCTTTGTGAAATTATGATTCTTTCAAGAAATTAAATATTACCTTATTCAATTTTTATAACAAAGATGACTTCCAATAAACTTATAAATCTACTTTAATATGACATAATATGTTTGAACTTGCATTTATTGAAGACTATAATTAAGAAAAAAATTAGCCAACTTACCAATCCTCTTTTGTTTTTAATACAAATATCATAATTATTTGTCTTTATCAAATAACTAATAGTGATCTTGGTCGAGATGTATCAAATTTTGCAGACACAACCACAATTTCTAAAGATGCCAATGAAGGTCTCTAATTCAAACAACAATTGTATAGGAAAGAATATCCAAGGTGGATAAACTCAAGCTATAATGTAATTATTATAATAAAATTTATATTTATAAAAAATAAGTGTAAAAGAAGGAATGCCTTCTTAAAGACCCAACAATGAGCATTTGTACTTCTCTAACATGACTTCAGTCTTGGGCTACACTAGGGGTTTTCTTTCTTGTTCTTTTCCTCTAGTGCCCACACTTTGAACAAGGAAAAACATTCTCAATATTTTGATATTAATATAAACAAGCATTTTCCTTTTAGCGATAAAACAAAATACATATATATTGGGTTCAAGTGCATTAATAACCATGTGATATTTAATTACTTAGAGACACATAAGTACATGAAGCCTTGGAGTAGAGTGAGAATATGTAAGTTCATATATAATGATACATTGAGACTATAATTACTTAAGACAAAATAAGATAATGTTAAAAGTGAAATATCCTAAAAACTAATATACTTATAAATAGAACAACAATTGATTTATTGAATAGGTTTTGGGACACTAGTGTTCCAAGATGTCATGGGAAGAAGCTTGTTGTTATACCATACTAATTGTCATTGATGTCAAAACACTTATATTTGCTTATTTTGTTATGGCTCTCAAATATTCAATGGTATAGTTAACATGGTGTTGGTATGCATGTCTTTGCATGAGCAAATATGGACCTATTGCTTCAATATTTAAAAGTTCATGAGTTTTGACACTTTGACCAAATTACTATTTTGTCTAGCAACACAAATTACTAGTTGCTCTAATCCTCTAGAACAAAACATGTGTTTATCATGTTTGCATTGCTAAGCACGAAAAAGAAAAGTATTCTACATTTTGGGGATAAAAAGGCTAGGAATGGATGAAATATGTAATATCAAATTGGTACTAGGATTCATTTTTATTTTGGTTGACTTATGGAAGCAGGTGTGTGGCACACTTCGGTTGTTATGTGTTGAATATGTTAAAAATTACCACTTTTTAACATCTTGGCATTATGATTGAAACATCATTTAACCATTATCCTAATTGTTCTTTTACTGTGTACAAGTGGTCTCTATCACTTGGTGATATCATACTATTTCTCATTAATTAAATAATTAAAATTATTCAGTCAATCACTAATGTTTGTATCTAACCTTTATCATATCCGAACACTTTAATCTTTTTAACCTTATTGATCCTCTCATTTTCCCATTTTCCATTTAGCCTTATCGATCGATTAATTTAATCTTTCTTTAGGGGTAACTAACCAATAATTGATCTCCTTATCCTAAGTCCTAAGCCATAATAATAAATGTCATTTAGTTGTCACCCTTTCTCATAGTCTCACAATTAATTAATAAAATTATTTATATTATTTAATTATCTAATGACCTCCTATATTTGGGAGTTAATTATTCCTTCATTTTTTTAATGTCTTAATGTGTGAGAATTGATAATTTAAATTTAATTTATTCCCTCCCACCTTTTGGATTCATTCCCCTTAATTTCATGTCCTATAATTTAGTTTCCATCATTCTTACACTATCCCTTCCTCATTTCCCACTAATTTAGCTTCACACTTCCTTTTCATTTATGCATTGCTAAATTGTGCAATCAATCATGTTATAAAATGTTATAATCATGAAAATTTCCAATTTTTACATCAATTTATCATTTATCATGACAATTCCCAAATCTAAATATGGTAAATTGGACTTCATCTCTCTCATTTATGTTATAACAGCTTCAAGCAACTTAATCAATCTCATAAAATAGCTTGGTCTATATAGCAACTTGCCAGAAATTTAACATTCTTTAACTCTCAGTTATGTCGATGTGTTTCGATTAATAGTAAAATAAAAAACTATATAAATAGCATGCATAAAGTAACATTCACACAACTAAATGACACTTTGACACCAAGATTTAATGTGGAAACCCAATTTTGGGAAAACCACCAAGTAACATGCTACAAAATTTTCACTCGTTTGAAGTGAGCACTGTGAGGAGCCAACCCTATTAAAGGTTATACAACACACTATTAAATGTGACCATGTTAAAGGATTTAATCACCCAAATAAGAGTGTTCATTTTAGAGGACTTTGGATCGTTCCATTAGAATGTCATCTTGATTAAAGGATTTGCAAAATGATTGATAAGTCAACTCTAATTAAAAGATCTTGACTACCACAATGGTTAGAATGTAATAGTAGGTTTGATCTATAAAATATAACTCACTTTGCAAATTTAGGTGTCTTCATTCACTTATCTGATGGTTCATTGATTGGCCTTCATTCACATCACTGCCACTAATCTGCTTGGCATTCCTTCAAGAAATCACACTTCACCAAACTCTTCACACCTCTCCTCTACTATTATGTTCTTTATAGCTTCTCCTTAAGATTTCCAATCAACAATGAACTAACCTTATAAATCATCTTGTATGCCTCCTTAAATAGATAATTTCAATCTTTTTCTACTTAAACATCACCATTGATCTTAGGCTTAGGTCAGATTCATCGAATCCTCCCATCATTTTGTTTTCCTTCTCCTTCTAGAAAATTTTGATAAAATCCTTGCCTTTGATCGTATAACAAAATCTCCTCATGAATTAAATATGCCAACCCATCAATTCTTATCTTCCACATGCTTTGACTAATCCAAAATTCCAACTATGTCGACCTCAAATTCAATTCTTTCACAAACTGTAACTTTTTTTGTCACTTGGCAATCACTACGTTCTTCTTCTGAGTCATCATTGCATAGCTTAGCATACAATATTATGTCTTGCTCAACATCAACTAGCTCGCTTGGTCATTACAACGCTCAGTCGCTACTAACACTTCTTCATTAACTTTCTCGACAATAACTATCACTTGGCTCAAACTATTTATTCAACTTCTACTTAAGTTCCTTAATCTTATGCTTCACTTGCTTCATTGATCGACCAATATTGATACTCGTTCAATCTTAGAGTTTAACTCAACTCTTATCATTTATTTCATTCATCAATTCACTTGTCTTCTTCACTTCATGTAATGATTAGACAACACATTATATTTTCAATGACTAAGTTATCAAGTGCCCATTCTAATTCCGTGATACTTAACTTCTCATCACTCATCAACATCACTAGCTCACCTTGTTATCTCTTCTTTTCAAATCATCTTCATCAATAAAATGATATGGCACTCTACACTATTAGTAAATGTCTCTCCAACAGTTTGACACTGAGTCTTACCATTGGGTTTGACATCAATGACAACAAAATGATTGTTCCAGTTGTAGTTTCCAACAATTTCTCCTATCACATTCTTAGTATTCTCGTAATCACTTCGTCAATTTTCTTTCAATGTTTTGTGTACCTATTCAATTAAGAAAAACATGAGAGAATAAAGGAAAAGCAATGAAACTTCATTAAAGGAGCATTTTAAAATTGGTTAGTTGATTCATGATGTGTTTTTACTATCCAACTTCCTAGTCAACATTTTTGGTGAACAAGTGACGTAAACACATTAAATCTAATAAATATGTGTCTTATTTTTGTATGTTGGTTTTCTTTGATGATTTTTGGCATGCAAGAATTTGGGATCTAACTTATGGTCTATGCAAGGCTTCTCATTTTAAATGTGTGATAAATCACAATTTATAATTTTTCCTTTCAATCAATAGATTAAAGGATTAAAAAATGAAAAAAACCTTCAATATGCCTAAATAGGGGGATAAATGAACTACAAATTATGCATAGTCTTATTGGCCAACAAATCAATGAACCCAACAATTTTCATTTGGATATAAACAATGGAATAAATTCAAGCATACAATTTTCACCTAGTTTTAATTAGGAAGGAAAATAACAACACTTTGTTTATTTTGATCATATTTCCTTTATGAATGGGTTAATCAACATAGAAAAGGATAGAGGATACCCAAAGGAGATGTCCAACCTTGCCGAAAGAATTAGAAACAACATAAATGCCCAGAAAAACTAATAATTAATGAATAAAAATAGAAGAAACATCATTAGATTATCATCAAGTTGGCCTACAAATGCATATCTTACATCACAATTATTAATACACAACTGTTATAGGTTCACACTTGATCATCCCTCAAAACCATGAGATTGCAAATAGACCACCGTTATCCCAAATGCTTTTCAAATCTATTATACCTCCTAAAATTGTAGCATATGTTACATTTCTTACACTAGAAGGACTATCCTACAATCATTAGCTAGTTTTCAAGACCAAGGGAATGTATTACAAACAAATATGTTTGGACCCAAATCATAAGAACAACCCCCAATGAATACATTGTGTCATTCAAACATATAAGAGGATTGATGAGACATATTACAACATATAACAATACACCAATTTGCATCACATATGTAAATCTCCATTGTAAGCTACAACTCGCTACCCTGACTGTTAGAACAAGAAAGCTAGTATGGGACTAGAATAATCATAAGATAACTCCACCTGGAAGCATTAGAACAAGATATAAAGCTAGACATAGGATTTCCATGATTCCTCCATGACATCATAAGGATTGTATTATAAATGATCCATCTAGATCAATCACAAGCCAAAACAAAAGGAAACATGTCCAAATGAACAATAAATAGATAAACTAAAAGGAATTATTTTTGGATGATGCAATATTGCCAAGACCTAAGGATTCTCCTACATCAGACACCCCATATGAAAGAATATTTTCCATTAAAAAAATCTAGGAACATCTGAAAGGATTTAGAATGTAGATTCTATTTCTCATTCTTTACCCACTTGTCTTCTCCATCAAAAGAAGAAATATCACTCTAACTCTACTCATGACCACTCTTACTATTGTTAATATAGGTGTTCAAAAAATCTCCAATAGACTAACATCCTCATCAATTATTCCTTTGCTACTTCTACAAACCTTTCTCTAATAAAGTTTATAGATCTAAGTGTCCATCTCTATCATCATTGTAATTGTTAATTAATATATGTTTCCTCTTCTTTTGTCTGACTTCACCACTAACATGTATCACATCAGCCTCCAATCCATTCGTAGGAATTTATTGCTCATATGGTGCCATTATTCCTCAGGTAACCTATTGTAACATCAACATTGGTTATTACTAATCTTTAAGTTCATTGATGCATGCTTATTCATGAAATCCTTGAATAATTGCACCACCTCAAAAACCTTTTTAGACACTTATTGTAGATCCCTCTCCTTCGTATCGAAAATAGTCTAATCTCCAATGGTGTAAGTCCTCATACTTAGGTTCTCATATTTCATTCCTTCATCCTTGAAAGGAAGTAGAGTAAATATTTTGTTATCTTTGATGATAAAAAATATTCCTTTGGAAATCATGAATATCACCAATATTATATTGTCATGGCCTACCCAAAAAAACATGGGAATCACTCAATGTTAACCACATCACATGATATTCCATCTTGGTAGGGTCCTCTGTTTAAATTAACACAATAGGATTCTTTCACTTTCACCATGTCATAAACCTCAAACCAACTTATCCCATAAGTACAAGAATGTTTGAGTCTTCTCAATCATAACATATTTATCATTTCCACTGATACAAGGTTATTTATACTTCCATCATTCATTATCACTTTGCAAAATTATCCATTAGATTTTAAAAAAAATGAAAAATAACCACCTTCTATGCATAGGCTCTAGTTCCTTCTTACTTAACATGACCTTTTTAAGCATCAAAGATTCTCTAATCTTAGGTGTATCAACTCTTTCAAGAACTTTATCCTTCTATATGTGTTCCCGATGTGCCACTAGGTTTGATTACCCCTACTAGAACTAGTCAAACATTTGAAATCTCTATGTCCAACACTCCCACATTTGAAACAATTACCTTTGAATTCTCCACTGCTTTTATTGCTTTCCTAAATATTTTGATTAGGTTTTTCTTCAATCACAAGTTTATCTTTTCGTTTTCCAACAGTCAGTTTATCCTAACCTAGGGGTAACTTGTTTTCTTTTCAACATATATTTTTCCTTCAAGACATACTTTTAAGCACCCTCAATTGTACCAATCCTTGTCATATTTACTCATCTTTAATGTTAAGTCTTATACCATTCACATATCTAGCCACCTTCTCCTTGGATGCATCTCAATAACTAAACCTAATTGGCATCTTGTAGCACTCTCATGTGTACACTTTAACTATCAAAACTTTCTACTTTAGGTTTTGTATCCCCTTAAAATTTCAAGTTCATAGTCCTTAAGTATCAACTTCACCTCAAGTCTAGAAATCATAACCATCCTTTTTGTTATCTTAGGTTCACTGCTATCTTCCATGTATTTCTACAATCCTTTCCACCATAAGGCAACATGATCCTTCAACTTAGCCCATGCCAACCTAACTTTGGATCCTTAACATCTTCATGCTTAAACTAATATTCTAGTCCATTAATATAATCTATACTTTCTTCTAGATGTGATTAACCATAAACAATGTAACATTAATTCTATAAGTCTTACTCATTTGATCAATAGCCTTCAACAACTTTCCTCCTTGGCAGGAATCTCAACTTTGTTTGTTTTAAGAACTTCAAGATTTCATCAAATTCATCTTCACTTAGGGTCTCTCCTACCCCTAACTAAAGAATTTTGAATCTCAATCCTTATCTCATTCTTGAACTGCTCTATCATTTTCTCTAGTCTTCTACGATTCATTCTTCAAGGGAGCATGTTTACCAAGATATCAATCTTTAGTTCCTTAGGTTCAATGATCCGATTACACGTTTTTATTTCCCTGATTAAATTTGACAATCTACTAAAACCAATAATATACCTCATGCTAGAAAACTTATCATGGTTTCCAAATAACCAACCTCCTTGTATAACTGCCAAAATTATAGGTTAGATCTGATCCTCTGTCACCCCAAAACCAAGTTCACAAATGTGATCTCCAGTCTTCAAACAACCAATCCTTCTCTTTTCACCTTGCACTAGCCTCCAATTGATCTAGATCATAACTTTATCTTTCACCACTCCACAACAACAAGAGATTTAAGTCAGGACAAAATATTCCAAGTACTTGCATCAACTACCAAACCAACATCCAACTCATATACCACTTCACACAACTAAAGATAAAGGACCCCCAAAGGAGATGCCAACCTTATAGCAAGAATAAGCAACAATAGAAAATATATTAAAAAAACTAACAAAAAAAAACACAATTGGAAGAAACATAAATAGATTATTCTCAAAGTGGCTTGCCAATGTAAATCTTACATCACCATTATCAATATAAGTGTGCTACAAGTTTGCAGTTGATCATCCCTTAGAAATATAGAATTACAAGTCGACTCCGTTATTTGCCTAATCTATTTCTCCTGCTAATCATGTAGAATACTTTCCATTTCTTGCACTACCTTACACTAGAACCACTACCCTACTTATATACAAGATGACCAACCACAAGTCATATTATTCGATCATTAGTTTCAAAGATAGGGTAAATGTATTAGAAATATATAGGTCTGGATCCAAATCATAAGAGAAGCCCCTAATGAATACATTGTGTCGTACATGCAAGAGCTTTAATGAGACATGTTACAAAATAGGAAAATGTGTTGATTTGCATCACATGTGGTGAATCTCCATCACAAGCTGCAACTCACCACTCTAACTATTAGGACAAGAAAGCTAGTATAGGACTAGACTAATATTAAGGTAGCTTCCTTTGTAAACATTGAAATAAGATGTGAAGCTAGACATGGGATCTCAATGATGTCTTGGCCATTCCATAAAGACTGCATAAGAAAATGAGCCAATTGGATCGATCACAATCTAAAACAATAGGATAACTGCCCAAATGAATAATAAATAGATAAACTGAAAGGAAGTATTTTTGGGTGATGCAAGACTGCCAATGAGCCAATGATGCTCCTACATCATTAATAACCAATAATTTTTATCTATTTTTCATCATTGCATCATCCTAGAAAGTTATAACTCATAATTGGAGACTCTAGGATAACTAGAGCTCATTTTGGTTATCTCAAGGTTCAAATATCCATTATAATTGACCCCAACAACATGTAATTTCCCCCTCTACATTTTATTAAACTCTCCCAAATATCATCAATTTTTGAGGAAATTTTACCTAAACTAGGTTAAAATGTTGACCTTGTCCTTGGACCAAGTCGACATGTTAGCCTTGGCTTGAGTTTTAAGCTCAAACTTATTTCGAGGCCCAGTCATAAGGTTTTCTTCCAAGATCTTTAAACTGATCAAACTTGAATTAATTAGAATCTAAAAATAAGTGGAAAAAGATATAGTCTCCCCTTATTTAGCATAAGACATCCAAGTCCAAGCTATCATCCAAGCATTCAATTTGTTATACAATTGAAGATTTAGATTTAATATTTGAAGGCAAGCATCCAATTTTAGATCTTTAAATTTTCATTTCTTCAAGATCTATATAAGAAATGACAATACTATCTAATCCATGCAACTCTCTCTCTCTCCCTATGGAAAAATAGAAGAGTTTGCGATCAAGAAAGAAGATCTACACATTAATTCTTATCTCTTCTTCTTCGTTTAGGTTGTCAATCGTATTTATATTCTAGATCTAGGATTGGTGATCATAGATCTATGCATTTGTGAAGGCATCATTAATACTACATCTCATTCTAAGGTATACATATATAATTATCTTCATTAGTTTCACTAATTATTATATCCATCCATTAAGGAATTCATGCAAGGTGAGTCTTGCATCTATCTTGTTTACACATCTTTCCCTTGTGCAATTTCAATTATATTTGAAGGTTAATTTAAAAGTAGGGGTTTGACCAAGGATAAATCCTTTCCACAATAATTTTCCCTTTTTCTATATGCAGCAAAATTTAGGTTTTTTTTGACCTAGATTTGAGAATCTTAAACATAGTAGTAGGCTCTCAGAAATTTTCATAAAATTTAGAGCTGTCGGTGTTGAAAGGAAAGTGAAGAAGATTGATGAAATCTATCATGGAACAATCATTATTTTGTCACTGATGTCAATCCTACTACTTGTTGGTAAGAAAATTGCTTACTTTGGTCTGAATGCTATCAATTGATTGATTGATGAGAATGATTTGAAAAGAAAGGATAACAAGAGAACCTAGAGAAAGGTTGAGTTATATGTTGTATAAAAGGAGCACTAAGACCAAGCAAGACATTGATGATATAGTGTATTGTTTATCTACTTAAGGCTATAATGAAAGGATACTTGAGAAAAGACTACAAGAAGGCTAAGTAAAGGAATGTGTCTGCCAAGCTTGACTGAGCAAATAGTGCAAGTTGAGAAAAGTTAGTACAATCTGAACAAAAAATTAGTTGAATTTAAGTAGTAAGTTTAGTATGAGTCGAGCAAGTGAAATATAGTTGGTGCCAAGTGAAGAAAGTTAGTATGTGTCGAGCACTAGTATAGACTTAGTGGATGCTGAGCAACACAGTGTTGGCTGAGCATCATAAGACAATATTTATCGAGAAAACAAAGTGTTATTGCTAAGTGCTAGTAAAATAAGTTAAATCAAAGATTTAATGAATCTGAGATGACAAAGTGGATTTCTTGAATTGTGTGAAGCATGTGGAAGATTACTATGATGAACTGGTGGCACTACTACATTTGGGCCTAAATTGCGATAGCAAGCCATCGCCGTTACGACGATAATCTGTCACCCAATTGACATCAGTTAGGATTGGCTCTTGTTAGATGGGCATCAAAAATTTTCTATCACAAGTTGTGATGAAAAGGGTTACCATTGCTATTGCGATGGCCACATGTGTCGTAAATTGAGCTACTGTTCTAGCAAACATTCATTTTCATTATAACAATTGTGACGAAAATCTGTCAAAGACACCATCATAATTGTGATGTTTATGTGACATAAATGATATTGGCCCCATGAAAAGCCATCAAAAACATTTTTTGCAATAGGTATGGACATGTGGCAGGAATGCTATGGGATTGATGGCCAACTATCACAATTGCGACGACATGTTGTATTAATAAATAAAAATTTGGCAGCAAACGTTGAATAGCTATGATGCATTCATAGGTTAATATTGTCATGCAATCATAGGTTAATATTGAGCTTCACCTAGTTTCAAGAATAGTTTAATATTCTTGACTAATCAGGGCCAACCACATAAAGGTAGAAGCTCATTTGGACTGTGTGTTAAGAAAAAGAGAAATATCAGACTTGAAAAAGATGTACATAAATGCAATTAATTTTTAAACTTCAATTTTATAAACTTACAAAGAGAACCATAGAATTATAAGAAACTATTGTCATTATACTATTTTAAAATTATAGTTACAAGTGATAAAGTCATATATCTTTGACTCAGAGAGCGCAAATAATGGAAATGAAGTATTGCAGAAGGTGCAAGCTGAACTAACCACCCCCCCCACATGTGGATGGCACTATTAAGTAGAGAGTAGTTACATCCATACATCCATACATACATACATGGTTAAGTGCTACCTAACTATGTCTAAGGCTACCTAACTATGTCCAAGGTGTCTGCACATTGGAGGCATACTCTGCCTACTAGGCTGCCTACATACTTGTATCCACACGATCAAGACCCTTGAACTACTCACTCTAACAAATATGTAGTTTTTATTTCTAATTTTTTTGATGTAGCTATATTCCTATAACCACTAGTGAGAATTACTTACCTAATACAACTCTTCGCCATCATACATCCACTAAGGTGAATTAGGCGATTTTCTATAATTACAATACTATAATACCTTGGTGCAACCTTTGTGTTGTAGTTTATAGTTAATGTAAGGTTAAACTATATAAGTCCTAACTCACTTCTTATATAGTTATGTTTAAAAGCTTGTGACAATAATCAATGGGTCTAAATAGATCAATCAAGTTAATGCTGAAACATAGAGTTTAGCCTTCAATTTTCAAAATCCAGGTACATTTGGTACATATAATGTCTTAAAATATGAGCCTCATGAGGAAACATATAATGTCTTAAAATAGTTAAGTACTACCTAACTATGTCCAAGGTGTTTGTACAGTGGAGGCATACTTTGCCTATCAAGTTGCCTACATACTTGTATCCATGGGATCAAGACCCTTGAACTACTCACTCTAATGAATATGTAGTTCTGGTTTCTAATTTTTTTGATGTAGCTATATTCCTATAACCACTAATGAGGTTTACTCACCTAATACAACTCTTTGTTATCGTACATCCAATCGGGCAAATTAGACAATTTTCTATAATTACAATACTGTAATATCATGGTGCAACCTTTGTGTTGTAGTTTACAGTTAATGTAAGGTTAACCTATATATATCCTAACTCACTCCTTATATAATTATGTTTAAAAGCTTGTGACAATACTCGTGGCCATGCTACTTGTTGAGTGAGTTTTATTGTTTTTTTGTTGTGCCAAGATCTCTCTATTTATATACATACATACATACATACATATACAAAGATCACAAGGACACGAAAACTAGATGCAGAGATCACAAGGGCATGAAAATGAAATGCAACGATCACAAGGGCACGACAATGAAATCCTAGATCTCCACTGATCTCCACAATTCACAAGATCTCTCTCTCTCTCTATATATATATATATACACACATATATATACATATATATATATACACATATATATGTGTGTGTGTGTGTATATATATATACATATATACATATATACATACATACACATACATACATACAAATATATACACATACATACATACATAAACACATCCATACATACATCTACATATGCAATTTTATGACCTTGGAAAATTGTATTTGATCTTGCTAGCTAGGAACAAATGATTGTTTGTTTCATTGTACTTAATTTGATGACAACTCTACAACAATTTGTAACAAACCCAATTAATCAGTAACTAGACTAATTTAACTAAGTTATAGCTTGTTTCTTTCTAAAAATATCTGCTATGATATGTTTTTCTATAAAAAATTGCCCATTTTTCTTGGTCTACATTATGTTTGTGTAGGATCTTGAGCTAAGTCAGTTAGTACAGGTTGAGTAAGTTTTATTGTTTTATTATTTAGATTATGGAATATGGGCTTTGTTTTATCATTGGTTTTGTTCAAATCTTGATTTTAAAGAAGTAATAAAGTGGGTTTTAGAGTGGAAATGACTATATAATGAAGAGGAAACTTGAAAACTTGAATGTTGAAATGCTTAAGTGAAAGCTATTGAGGATCAAACACCTATCACAGAGTTACAACACAATGTGAAGTTGGTTTTAGATATATAAAAAAACATGACATAAATCAGTCCCCAATTGTTTTGATTGTGGATATTTGTGTGTGAAAGAGGGTGGAGAGCTTCAAACGAGGGTGGAGAGCTTTGAACGTTGGTGGAGATTTCATTTTCGTGTCCTTGGGATAATTTTATTTTGTTGTTGTGCCCTTATGATCTCTGCATTTCATTGTCGTGCCCTTGGTGGAGATTAGTGGAGATCTAGGATTTCATTGTCATGCCCTTGTGATCTCTACATTTCATTGTCATGCCCTTGTGATCTCCATGCCTTTGATTTGCGATTTTGTTTTTGTGTCATGCCCTTGTGATCTCTATTTCCTTTGTAGGACTACAATATTTGGGGTCAAATTGCGATGAAAATTTGTGATGACAGTGTAACTTGTGGTGTTTGGGCCCAAATGTAGTAGTGCTTGCTTTGTGATTTTCTTCAAGGGGAGATGAGGTACCTATGTAAGTGTTCTTTTCTTTTCCTTATAGACATGTATCTCTTTATATTTCCCCTAGCAGGTGATTAGAGAAGCTTCTCTTTATGTATATGAATGTGTATATATACATACACATGTACATATATGCATATACATATACAGAGATCACAAAGGCACGACAACAAGATGTAGAGATACATATATACATACATACATACATACATAAATAAATACATACATATATACATACATACATCTGCATATGCAATTTTATCACCTTGGAAAAATGTGTTTGATCTTTACTCAATCACCAAGAGATAATATCATTTGTAAGTACACATTTTTGCATACTTAGTTTGGTATGAATAGTTTTGATTGAATTCGTTTGAGGAGAGTGAGTCTACTCATGATGATAATGGTTCAATGTATTGGGTCTTTAGAGGAGAGAGACTTACAAAAGATTAGATGTTGTTTATGGATATGAGATGATTTGTTTTTGTGAATGGATGATTGGGGAAGTTGTAGAAAATCAGGGTGTCGATTGCAAGTAGTTTCATTAATTTGATAAGGGAATCAGCTTTGAAAGTGGAATGATCAAAATTGGCATGTCCATCCTTATGAAAGATGTCTCTATCTCATAATAGAAAATTACCTCAAATGACAAGTGACAAATTATTAAATATATAGAAAATTAGGAGAACATTCACCTATAATATTTTTGAAGGACAAATATATAATAAAAATATAATTTGGTGGAAAAATCCATGATATATGTAGCTCCACATTGTGGCTATTCCACTGTCCAATAGTGGAAACTCTCCACACTAAATATGAAGATCTTGAAATTGAAAAAAGATAACTATCAGAGATCTATATTTGTGTTTTAGTGATAACAAATATATAGTCTAATTTTAAGAAAAATAATAATCTTAAATATGTATGATTAAATATAATATACAAAGAGTACTAGATGTAGATGTATAATTCTAGTACTACTAATTATGTTGAACAAAATGTTCAATAAAACATGTATGAAGTAACATAAATGGATCATCTATTCGATCCTATTATGACTTAATGTGAATGCATCTGATCATTACTTGGATGATATTATGCATGAGATCTTTACTCAATCACTAATAGATAATATAATCTGTAAGTACAGATTTCTGCATACTTAGTTTGGTATGAATAAATTAGATTGATGGAGGGATAATTTCTTGTGTGAATTCAAGACATGATTGATTAATTTAATTTATCACAAGTACTATGCAAGTGTGTATGTATGCATGTAAAGTAGTTCACATAGTGAACTGATTTACATACATACATGCACATATGCATACAATCATCATAATCAGTTATCCTTGAATTTGACCAAAGCTATTATATATGAATAAGAGATACATGTTTATAAGGAAAAGAAAATAACATTTACATAGCTACCTCTTCTCCCCTTGAAGAAAATCACAGAGCAAGGGCACAAAGATCACAAGGGAACAACAAAAAAATCCTAGATCTCTACTGATCTGGACACCAACGTTCAGAGCTCTCCACCCTCATTCAGAGCTTTTCACCCTCTTTCATACACAGCTCTCCATAATCAATCAAAACAAATTGGGAATGATTAATGTCATGTTTTCTTTTCTTTTTTGTTTATAATCCATAATCCACAATCCACAAGATCTCTCTGTATACATACATGCATGCATGCATGCATACATACATACATACTTATATATATACATACATACATGAAAACAACAATGCACTTTCTAAGAGTTTACAATTGTTCAACAAAATTAATGTTTTACAACAAAATGCATCTAAAGAATTGTTAGCTCAAAAGCAAGAACACAATGCTGAAATAGTACAAAAAGTGTTTGACATGAGAGGTCCACAAGTGAGGGTGTTGATCAATCTTGAAAAATTGAATGCTAAAATGAAAGCAAACAATGATTAAACACTTATGCCAGAGTTACAACACACTGTGAAGTTGATTTTAGATAAGGTAGAGGCAGATATTCAAAAGTTTGATAATCAAAATTTAAGGCACAAGAGTGAAGGAGAAGGAACAACTTTAGAAAGAGAACGAGAAGGAGTGGCTTTAGAAAGAGAACAAGGAGTGGCTTTAGAAAGAGACCGCATGACGAAAACAACAACTAGACAATATAAAGGATATTATGGGAGCCATTGGATAGAATGTAGGAAAGTGTTTCATTAGGTACTATGACATCAGAATCACTTACAAGTGTCTTTGAGAATTTACAATCCAAATATCAAATGCTTATAAGAGTGTTTCAAGTATTGGTGAAGTCTCCTTGCAATGATCCCCAATATCAAATTCTTATAAGAGTGTTTCAAGTTTGGGAACCACTTCAACATCCTTTGCATGGTTTAGACATAATACCATTGTGGCAGAGGCTTCTACAAGGGAATGAGCCTTGTGATTATGACATTTACATAGAAGCAGAACTTGCTTCTTCAACTCCTTAGACTCAACTATTCGACTGCATTTATCCTTCAATTCCTTACATATACAATTTTATTACCTTGGAAAATTGTATTTGATCCTGCTAGCTGGGAACAACTGATTGTTCATTTTATTGTACCTAATCTAATGACATTTCTACAAGAATTTGTAATTAAACCAACTAATCAATAGTCAGATCCATTTAACTAGTTATGGCTAGTTTCTTTCTAAAAATATCTACTATGATATGTTTTTTGTAAAATTTCTTGTGGACTCTGTCCATTTTTCTTGATCTACATTATTTTTGTGGAGGATCTTAACGTAAGTCACTTAGCATGGGCTAAGTGAGTTTTTTTTTTGGAATCTGGAATACGTATGTAGCTAGATCAATTTTTTTTTTGTGTAGCTAAGATGTAATAAGCACATTAAAAAAGATCTCTAAATATACATGTTCAAAAGGAGATATAAAGAGATACCTATTAGAAGGAAAATAAACCAACATTTACATACCCTTGAAGAAAATCGCAGAGCTAGGGCACGAAAACAAAATCGTAGAGCAAGGGCACAACATGGCAATGACATTGTAGAGCAAGGGTACAACATGGAAAAAAAATTGTAGAGCAAGGGTACGACACCAAAATTGCAAAGTAAGGGCATGAAAATGAAACACAAAGATGACAAGAGCATGTCAACCAAATCATAAAGCAAAATCACAGAGCAAGGGCACAACAACAAAATGTAGAGATATATCACATGAATGAAATGCACCAAGCACATATGCATAATCATGAGGCTCATTCCCTTGTAGAAGCCATAACCCAGTTAAATATACATATATATCAGCTCAGCTAATCAACAACTAGACCCATTTTAATGGTTATGGTTTGTTTCTTTCTAAAAATATCTACTATGATATGTTTTTGTAAAATTTCTTGCAAACTCTACCCATTTTTCCTAGTCTGTATTATTTTTGTGGAGGATCTTGAGGTAAGTCACTTAGCATGGGTTGAGTGAGTTTTATTTATTTGTTATTTGGATTCTAGAATATGTATGCAATTGGATCAAATTTTCTATTGTGTAGCTAAGATGTAATAAACACCTTTAAAAAGATCTCAAAATATACATGTTTAGAAGGATATATAAAGAGATACCTATTTAGAAGGAAAAGAAACCAACATTTACATACTCTTGAAGAAAATCACACAGCTAGGGCATGGCAACAAAATCGCAGAGCAAGGGCACATCACACCAACAAAATCACAGAGCAAGGGCACGACATGGCAACAAAATCATAGAGCAAGGATAGGACACTAAAATCACAGAGCAAGGATACGACAAGGAAACACAAAGATTACAAGGGCATGCCAACCAAATCATAGAGCAAAGGCACAAAAAAGAAACACAGAGATCATAACAATGAAATCACAGAGCAAGAGCATGACAAAAAAATGTAGAGATATATCACAGGAATGAAATGCACCAAGCACAAGGACATGATGATGTTCAGAGTTCTCCACCCTCGTTCGGAGTTCTCCATCTTTTTTTGTGCACAACTCTCCATAATCAAAACAAATGGGGAATGATTTATGTTGTGTTTTTTGTTTTTTGTTTTGTTTATAGTTATGTGGGCATCACAATTATGACACTTACATTGGTATTGTGACGATGTCAGGGACATTTGCAAAAAAAAAATGAAAATCACCACAAATTACATCGCCATCGCAAATTCCCATCGCAATTTGACCCCAAATGTTGTAGTGTGGTACATAATTCAAGATAAATCATTTTGAGGAAAAAACAAAAAGGATTGTAGAGGAAGTTTCTAGAAGGGAATAAAATGGAAAGATGGGTAGATTCATTTAATCTTACCTAACCCTAGAATGGATAGTTGTGGTTAAGCGAAAAAAAATCTGAGTTCTCCATTTATAGAGATAATAGGCCAAAAGCAATTATTGTCATGTGTGAGAACATAAGGAAGACATGAGTTAATTCATATGGTGGTCAAATAGAAGAGTCTGCAATTGGCATACAAAGTAAGATGGCTTAAGGTGATGAAGGTTAGAAGGGTGAACAAGCTATTAGAGATGATGAGGATGAATGCCAAGTGAATGGAGGGCTGAATGTGAGATTTATAATCTTCAAGTGAGTTGTTATTATTATCAGATCAATTCCTATTGTTACTCTCTAACAATTGTATTAGTCTGGATAAAACCTTTGGACTAAGGTTGACCTAATGGTCATTAGTAAATCCTTTAACAAGGTGACATTCTAATAGAATGTTCTAAAGTCCTCTAATAAGACTCACTCCTAATAGGGTGATTGAAATCTTTTAACCAGGTCACATTTAATAGTGTGCATTGTAACCTTTAACAGGGTTGGCTCCTCATAGGGCTCACTTTAGAAGAGTGAAAATTGGTAGCATGTTATTGGTGGTTTTTCCCAAATTGGGTTTCCACATAAAATCCTTGTGTAAAATGTGTGATTGATTTTGTGGTATTTCATGTTTACATTTCTGCAAAGTTATTTTGACATAGGACAACAATATGCATATGTTTAAGATATTAAATGGTCAATGCATGCATAATAATAAGTTACAGTATTGGAAAGTTTTATTTGTACATTTGGACCTTGGATAACTGATTCCCCTCCCCCTCTCAATTATTCTCAAGTATTCCAACAATTGGTATCATATTACCAAGTGCTTGAGAAAAAAGTTTGAAGGTACTTAAAGCTCAAGATCATGATGTACAAAAAGGAGGTGCCCAAGTTAAACAAGGTAAACTTTCTTTCATGGAAAAGTTGATGAAGCTACATCTAGGAGGTATTGGAGATTATGCATAGTCAACTATCACCACTGAGCATGTTGATCCAACTAGAGCCCCAATTGCTGAACAATTGAAATAGAAGAAGGAACACAATCAGATAATGTTGGAGATTGCATCTTCCCTAAGCTACTCAAAGTTTGGTGACATCAAAGGATGTGATTCTGCAATGAAGATATGTGATGCCCTACAGAAGATCTATGGAGGAGACAAGAATGTGTTCAGAGTCAAAGCTAAAAACCTAAGAGGAAAATTTGATGAAATGAGAATGAAAGATGGTGAGACTATAGTCTAGTATTGTACAAGGATCAAAGATATTGTTAATGCAATTAGAGTATCTGATGAATAGATTGAAGAGGAGATAGTAATCAACAAAGTATGGATAACCCTATTGCCTATATATGATATTAGAGTCTTTGCTATACAAGAACTGAGGTGTACCCTTGGTTGTAATCTGACCCTTGAAGGACTAGTTGGTAGACTCACTGCTTTTGAACTTTCAAATTTTGATAATTTCAAATTTGAGAATATTGAATTTGCTTTCAAAGCTAATCTAACACTAAAAGAGCCTAAAGATAAGAAAAAAGAAAATGGTCAAATGTTTTGCTAGTGGCAGTGATAGATATGATGAAGAGATGGAAGAACTAGAAGCATTGTTGACTAGGAAATTTTATAGAGGAAAAGGAAAATACAAAGGTAAGTTACCCATCATATGCTTTAATTGTCATGAGGGTGGTCATATTGCAACAAGATGTCCTAACAAGTCAAACAACAAGAATGAAGACAAATTTAGAGGTAGAAAAGATGATAGTAACAAATCTACAAGGACAAAGGAAAGAAGGCTTATTACATTGCCGAAGAAGAATCCAATGATGAATATGAAGATCATGATGATGAAGTTGTTTGTGTTTCTATGAAGGATGATTCTGATGAAGATGAGGCAACTGCATTGATATCTTATGTGGACAAAACTGATAGATGGATCATTGATAGCGGATGTTCACATCACATGACTGGAGATAAAAGTAAGTTCATTACCCCTGAGTATTACAATGAAAATAGTGTTAGATTTGGTAATGATGCATCCTACCTAATTAAAGGAAAAGGATCAATAAGATTGGCAGATAAGATCATGTGTGACGATGCTTACTATGTGAAAGGACTTAACTATAATCTGTTGAATGTGTCACAATTGAATAGTTCAGGTTACAAAGTTGAATTTGATAACAAAAAGGCTAAGATCTATGACACTGATGGAAAACTAATTGGAAGTGGAGATTAGACTAGAGGTAATCTATTTTATTTTGATATGAATGATGCTACTTGTCTTATTGTACAATTATATTATGTGTGGCTAAGGTACAAGAGGTTATGTCATGTAAATTTTAACAATTTGGTTAGTATTCGTAAGATGAAAGGAGTTAGAGGTTTTCCAAAACTGAAGAAACCTGATAATGTGATTTGAAACAATGTTAGTTAGGCAAGATGACAAAGTCTAGTTTTAAAAGTAAGGCTCATACTTCAAAAGAAATTCTAGAATTAGTTCATACTTATTTATGTGGACCAATTGATGTGCAAAGCTACAAAGGTGACAAGTACATCATCCTATTTGTTGATGATTACTCAAGAATGATGACATTAATGTTCTTAAAAGAAAAATCTGATGCTTTTCAAATGTTTAAGTGATATCTACAAAGATTTGAAAAGGAAACTAGTAAAGGCTTGAAATGTTTGAGATCTGATAGAGGTGGAGAGTTGACTCCAAATGAGTTTGAAAACTTTTGTAATGACAAAGGAATCAAGAGACATAATTATGCACCTAGGATCCCTCCACAAAATGGGATTGTTGAAAGGAGCAATAGATATATAATGGATTGTGCTAGAACACTGATGATGGGGAAGAACGTTGCTTTGAAATAATGGAGAGAAGCTATCAGTATAACTGTCTATACCTTGAACCAAGTACAAGTCAAGAAAGGTACAAATTTCACACCTTTTGAATTATGGTATGGATACTCACCCAATGTCAAATATTTTAAGGTTTTTTGAACCAAGTATTACATTCTTAAAGACAACAGAAATCATAAACTTGATGCAAAAAGTGAACAAGGTATATTCCTAGGCTATTTCACAAGAAGTAAAGCATATAAGTGTTTAAATACTAACATTAACAAAGTTGTGGAAAATGCAAATGTAAAGTTTGATGAATATATAGAAGTGCATGAAGATGAACCAAAGAAGGAACCTGCAAATTATAGAACCTTTATGTACTACTATGAAGACATGTCTATTGATGCTGATAATTCTGCAAATCAAGTTGCTAATCAACAAGAATCAGTGATTGTTGAGTCACATACAATGGATGTCAAGTTGTAGTCAAGAGCCAAGTTGTAATTAGAAGTTAAGGTACATTATGATACTAAGATCAATTTACATGAAAGGAATACCAAGATACCTCATAAAGAAGTGCACAATGTTGAAAATGATTGAAAAAGATCATGAATGAAGAATAATGGAACTGGTAAAGAATGTTTTCAATCATTGTTTTGTCATTGATGTCAAACTTGCTACTTGGAAGAATGACAATTGCTTAAGTGATCCAAATACTATCAATTGGTTGATTGAAAAGGAGGAGGCATCAATAGGATGTAACTAGAGCACCTAGAGAAAGGTTGAAGTTATGATGTTGTAATGAAGTAAAAGGATCAGCTAAGCCATTGATGAAATAGTGTATTGATGACATACTCTAAGAGGATGGACACATTGAGACACATCAAAGATGTAAGGTTTAACTAAGTCATTTGTAAAGCCTAACTAAGTTCATTGGAGAGAGCCGAGCAAGCTAGTTAGAGCCAAGCAGATTCTTAGTTCAAGCCGAGCAAGTTCAACTTCAGTGTGAGCCTAGTGATTATTCAAGTGCCAAGTATCAGAAAAAGGTAATGGATGCTGAGAAATTTTCTTCAGGTGCCAAGCATCAGTAAATACAGTAGGAGCCGAGTAACATAGAAGGTGTCGAGCATCAGTAAACCAATGATGCTGAGTTGCTGCATTATTTGTTAAGTCAAAGATTTGCCAGATCAGTAATGATAATTTTGTTACATTGAATTTTGTGAATTAGTTGGATGATAAGGATGATGAGTAGATTTCATAGAATTTATTGTGAACCATGCAAACCAATTCAAGGTGAATGCTGGTGGACTTATCATGAAGTTTCTAGAAGAAGCAATTTGGAGGGAAAATAATATCATTTTCTCAAATCAAATTAAGATTTGAGCGGGAAATGAAGAATAGAACTTCTTTATAAGGAGTTACAGGTCAGAGATCATAGGAGTGAGAGAGGGAGTTGGTCATAAGTGTGGTAGTGTAAGAGAAGCCAAGAGAAGGCTAGTGTGAAGTGTCAAGAAGAGGACATAGTGAGGAGTAAGAACAAAGCATCAAGACTTTGAGTTGATCAAGTGACCATAGAGTGCATTGGCATAACGAGTGGAAGAACTCAAGGAGACAGATCTTGAAGGCTGAACAAGCTTTCAGCACTGTAAGGGAGAAAATCCAAGCAAATAAAAGAATTGAAGAGTGATCTGAAATCTACAAGGTTAAAGTTGCAATCTTTATCAGGTCAAAACCTTTCTAATACTCTCTTACCATTGTATTAGATATTGAAATCCTACATTGCTAGGTTAGCTTAACAGCTAGGTGGATAAGCCTAAGGAAAAGGCTAGAAGATCCCCAGGAGAAGCATAAGAGATGCTCAGGAGAAGGATAAGAGATCCTTAGGAGAAGGATAGGAGATCCTTAGAGAGGGATAAAAGATTCTTTTGAGAAGGTGACTGTAAATCTCATGGACTTGGGTGGGCCTAACAACTCTATGTAAATCTCTTAACAGGGTGGCATTCTAAGTTGAATGTTATTAAGTCTTCTAACAAGGCACACTCCTAACAAGGTGTAGAAATCCTTTAACAGGGTCACATTTAACAGTGTGTAAAGCCTTTAACAGAGTAGGCCTTTAACAGGGCAAACCATCAGAAGTGGTTGAAATCAATTGCGCAGTTATTTTGTGGGTATCATCCTCACCCCAATTTTACCTTCTTATTCCTAGATGGTTTCTGGGTCATCAAAATCCTTTGTGTTATGGTGTGATGCATATTTACTTTTCATGTTTAATTGTATGCATGTTAAGAAAGTAAAAATGATAGTACTTCTGATTTACCCTTGTTTTATTAGAAAGTTTGAATTGAACATTACAAGACTTTGAATAACTGATTCACCCCCCCTCTCAATTATTCTAAAGAATTCTAACAATTGGTATCAGAGTCCACAGTTGATTTGTTTCAAGGTACTAGTAGCAAGAAGATCAAGATGTCCAAGAGAGAAGTTCCCAATCTAAACAAAGACAACTTTTTTGCATGGCAAAGTCTGATGAAGCTACACCTTGGATCAATAGGTGGCTATGCACAAACCTCAATCACAGTTGATCATGTAAACCCTACAGGACCTCTCACTACAGATGACATGAGCAAGAAGAAGGAGCATAATCAACTGATGTTAGATATTGCTTTAACACTAAGCTATGTCGAGTATGATGACATCAAAGAATGTGGTACTGCACATCAGATGTGGGAAACATTATAAAGAATCTATGGAGGAGACGATAATGTCAAGAGAGCCAAAAGAGATAGCCTAAGAGGAAAGTTCGATGACATGAAAATGGAAGAAGGAGAGAATGCTGCTCAATACGGTGCAAGGATGAAAGAAGTGGTAAGTGCCATAAGAAGGCTAGGAGGACAATTAGTAGAAGAAATAGTATGTAGCAAATACTTGAGAACTTTGCTTCATATCTATGCTATAAGAGTATTAACCATCCAAGCAATAAGGTGTGTACCAAGCAACACATTGTCATTTGAAGGAATAATTGGAAGACTCACTGCTTTTGAGCTATCCAACTTTGACAACTACAAGCCATAAAACTTTGAATTTGCATTCAAAGTCAAGATGACAATAAAAGAAAATGAGGAGGTGCAAACAAAAAAAAAGAGTGGAAAAGGAAAGTATGCATCTAGTGACAGCAGCATTGATGAAGATGATGTAGACCAATTGGAGGCATTACTAGCAAGAAGATTTCACAGAGGAAGAGGCAAATTCAAAGGTAAGCAGCCAATCATTTGTTTCAATTGTAATGAAGTTGGTTACATTGCAGCCAAATGCACACAAAAGAAAAATTACAAGGATGGAGGCAACTTCAAGAACAAAAAGGAGGACAACAAGGACTATAGAGGTAAAGGCAAAAGATGCTACATTGTTGAAGAAGACTCTGACGAGAATGATGATGAAGTAGTCTATATGGCTATGAAAGATGAATTAGATGAAGATGAAGCAACTGCCCTAGTAACATGCATGAACAAGAATGATAAATGGATCATAGACAGCGGATGCTCTAATCACATGACTGGAGATAAAAGTAAGTTCATTTCCTTTACTCAATATGAAAGAAATAGTGTTAGATTTGGTAACAATGCACCATGTCAAATCAAAGGGAAAGGTAGTATCAAGCTTACTAAAAAGATATCAAGTGATAATGCATACTATGTTGAGGCATGAATTACAACTTTTTAAGTGTCTCACAATTAGGCAACATAGGATGCAAGGTTGAATTTGAAAATAGATTTGCCAAGATCTATGATTCTCAAGGAAGTCTAATAGGAAAAGGTGACCAGACTAGAAGTAATTTGTTCTACCTAGACATGGAAGATGCTTCTTGTCTCATTGTTGAAATTGATGATGTATGGCTATGGCACAAGAGGCTATGTCATGTAAATTTTGACAATTTGATAAGCATCAGCAAAATGAAGAAAGTCAGAGGTCTACCAAAGTTGAAGAAGCCTGATAACACCATGTGCAAACAATGCCAACTAGGGAAGATGACCAAGTCAACCTTCAAAAGAAAGGCTTATACTTCTAATGAAGTATTAGAGCTAGTTCATACTGACTTGTGTGGTCCTATTGAAGTGCAAAGCTACAAAGGTGACAAACACATAATGCTATTTGTAGATGACTATTCAAGGATGATGACAGTCATGTTCCTGAAACAAAAATAAGATATATTTCAAATGTTCAAATGGTACTTGGCTAGAGTTGAGAAAGAGACTAGGAAGAGCCTAAAATGTCTTAGATCTGATAGAGGAGGTGAATTCACATCAAGAGAATTTGAAGAATTCTGCAATGAAAGAGGAATCAAAAGGCAGACATCAACACCTAGGACTCCACCTCCAAATGGTATAGTAGAAAGAAGGAATAGATCAGTCATTGACTATGCTAGGACCTTAATGATGGAGAAAAATGTTGCACTCAAGTACTGGAGAGAAGCTGTAAGTACTGCAGTCTACACACTCAATAGAGTTCAAGTCAAGAAAGGTACAAATGCAACACCTTTTGAATTATGGTATGGGCATTCTCCTAATGTAAAACATTTCAAAATATTTGATTGCAAATGCTATATATATAAAGAGTCTAGACATGGAAAGTTTTATGCAAAGAGTGAGAAAGACACATTTCTTGGTTATTCTACTAGAAGCAAAGCTTATAAGTGCTTGAATGTTAACACTAACAAAGTAGTAGAAAGCACAAATGTGAAATTTGATGAGCTTGCATAAGTTCTAAGTGTTGAGAACACACATAAAGTAGAAGAATACAAGACCTTTGTATACTTTTATGAAGGTATACCTAATAATGGTGAAGTTGCAACTCAAAATGACAATTAGCAACAAAATTCAGCATCTGCCGAGTCATAGACAGTGAATGTCGAGTAGCAGACACATTCAGAAGCTGAGTCGTAGAATACAAAGAATGTTCATTCATATTCTAAGAACTGTCAACAGGAAGAAAATGAAGAAATATCTGATAAAAATACACATGAAAGTTCAGATTCTGAAAGAGACAACATGCAAACAAGGAAAAAGCTAGTATTGGCAAAGTATGTAAGAAGACATCATCCTGCAGATCAAATTATTGGAAACAAAGAGGCAGGACCAATGACAAGGAATAGACTCAGAAGTGAGACATGTCTGCTCAGCAAAATGGAACCAAAAACAGTAAGTGAAGCTATAAAAGATGATGATTGGTACAATGCTATGAAAGAAGAAATAGAACAAATCAAGAAGAACAAGACATAGACCTTAGTCTCAAGACCAACTGACAATAATGTAATTGGAACCAAGTGGGTGTTTAGAAACAAGTTAGATGAGAATGGTGAAATCACAAGGAACAAGGCAAGACTAGTCTGTAAAGGGCATGCACAAGAAGAAGGACTAGACTATGGAGAAACTTTTGCTCCAGTTGCCGGAATGGAAGGAGTAAGGACCTTGCTGACATATGCAGCCTTCAAAGGATTTAAATTCTATCAAATGGATGTCAAATCCGCATTTCTAAATGGTATACTTGAAGAGGAAGTCTACATAGAGCAACCAGAAGGATTTGTTGATGAAAAAAAAAAAAAAGGTATGCAAATTACATAAGGCTCTATATGGATTAAAGCAAGCCCCTAGAGCTTAGTATGAGAGACTTCACAAGTATCTAGTGAAAATAGGATTTGAAAGAACTAATGATAATAGCAACATGTACATCAAATCAGAAGAAGGTAAGGATATCCTTGTATCTAAAATCTTTGTGGATGACATAGTTTTTGGAGGAAAGGAAGCACTTTGCAAAAGTTTTGCTGACAAAATGAAACATGAGTTTGAAATGTCTATGTTTGGAGAAATCAAGTTTTTTGTTGGATTGCAAATACATCAACTAAAACATGGTATATTTATGACATAATCAAAGTACATCAAAGAGATACTTAGGGCATTTGGATTGGAAGACTCCAAACCAGTCAGCACACCAATGGCAACAGGACATAAGCTATCTAAAAATGATGAATCAACTGAAGTCAATCAAACAATGTATAGATCCATTATTGGAAAACTACAATATGTTGTACATAGCAGACCAGACATGACAGTAATAGTTGGAATAGTGGCTAGATTCTCTGCTAATCCTAGAGAAAATCATCTCATGGCAGTAAAAAGGATAATGAGGTATCTCAAAGGAACTGATGATTTTGGCCTATATTACAAAAAGAATGAGAAGTTTGAGATCAATGCATACACAGATGCAAATTGGGGAGGCAACATTGATGACAAGAAAAACACAAGTGGAGGAGCATTATTCTTAGGTAAAAGGCTAGTTACTTAGACTAGCAAGAAACAAACATGCACATCTTAGTCCACTAAAGAAGCAGAATATGTGGCAGCAACAGTTAATTGCACAAACATTGTATGGCTCAAACATCCATTGAAAGGAATGAAATAAGAGGTAACCAAACCCGTGATACTGTATTGTGATAATACAAGTGCTATAAACATATCCAAGAATCCAGTATGCATGCAAAAATCAAGCATATTGCAATCAAGTATCACTATGTCAGAGAATTGGTGGAAGACAAACAAGTGAAGATGGAGTACATTCACACAAAGGAACAAATTGTAGACATCTTCACAAAACCATTACCCAAGGATGCTTATGAATATCTTAGAGGCAAGTTGGGGGTAATGCCCCTAACTCAAGCAGTCTAAAGCAACAAAGAAGCTGCCCTGCATCAACAGGAGTAGATCATTGAAATATCAGAAGAATGATGCAGAGGATGACAACAGGAACATAAATTCCAGATCAGTCACAAGCATGGTGACAGAGGGAGAAAACATGAGATGTAAAGCTTATATTTAGCATATCGAAGATGCTACATCTTTGGCATTTAGTTCAAAGAGGGAGATTTATGAGAAACTGATCAAAGAAAGGTAAATCTATGGAGATGTATTAGATCAGTAGTAAGGATGCAACAGTCAAGAGGGAGAAGTAGAACAAAGGAATAAGTTTATATCAACAAAAGAGGGAGACATGATACAAAGAGGAAGATATGCAATGACAATTAGTTTTCTATTTGGTATCTAATTTTGGTGGTAACTAAATCGATCAGCCCAATCAATTGATTAGTTTGGTTTGTCATCAATGCCAAAGAGGGAGATTGTTGAAAATGATTGAAAAAGATCATGAATGAAGAATAATGGAACTGGTAAAGAATGTTTTCAACCATTGTTTTTTCATTGATGTCAAACTTGCTACTTGTAGGAATGACAATTGCTTAAGTGATCCAAATACTATCAATTGGTTGATTGACAAGGGGGAGGCAATCAATAAGATGTAACTAGAGCACCTAGAGAAAGGTTGAAGTTATGATGTTATAATAAAGTATAAGGATCAGCTAAGCCATTGATGAAATAGTGTATTGATGACATACTCTAAGAGGATGGACACACTGAGACACATCAAAGATGTAAAGTTTAACTAAGTCATTTGTAAAGCCTAACTAAGTTCATTGGAAAGAGCTGAGCAAGCTAGTTAGAGCCGAGTAGATTCTTAGTTCAAGCCGAGCAAGTTCAACTTCAGTGTGAGTCAAGTGATTATTCAAGTGCTGAGTATCAGAAAAAGGTAATGGATGTTGAGCAAATTTCTTCAAGTTTTGAGCATCAATAAATACAGTAGGAGTCGAGTAACACAGAAGGTGCTGAGCATTAGTAAACCAATGATGCCGAGTTGCTGCATTATTTGTTAAGTCAAAGATTCACCAGATCAGTAACGATAAGTTTGTTATATTGAATTTTGTGAATTAGTTGGATGATAAGGATGATGAGTAGATGTCACATAATTTCATGTGAACTATGCAAACCAATTCAAGGCAAATGTTGGTGGACTTATCATGAAGTTTCTAGAAGAAGCAATTTGGAGGGAAAACAATATCATTTTCTTAGATCAAATTAAGATTTGAGCAGGAAATGAAGAACAAAACTTCTTTATAAGGAGTTATAGGTCAAAGATCATAAGAGTGAGAGAGGGAGTTGGTCATAAGTGTGGTAGTGTAAGAGAAGCCAAGAGAAAGCTAGTGTGAAGTGTCAAGAAGAGGACACAGTGAGGAGTAAGAACAAAGCATCAAGACTTTGAGATGATCAAGTGACCATAGAGTTGATCAAGTGACCATAGAGTGCATTGGCATAATGAGTGGAAGAACTCAAGGAGACAGATCTTGAAGGCTGAACAAGCTTTCAGCACTATAAGGGAGAAAAGCCAAGCAAATAAAAGAATTGAAGAGTGATCTGAAATCTACAAGGTTAAAGTTGCAATCTTTATCAGGTCAAAACCTTTCTAATACTCTCTTACCATTGTATTAGATATTGAAATCCTACATTGCTAGGTTAGCTTAACAGCTAGGTGGATAAGCCTCAGGAAAAGGC
Source organism: Cupressus sempervirens (assembly GCA_028749045.1). Taxonomy (NCBI): domain Eukaryota; kingdom Viridiplantae; phylum Streptophyta; class Pinopsida; order Cupressales; family Cupressaceae; genus Cupressus; species Cupressus sempervirens. The sequence goes on from CM053786.1 coordinate 771,495,390, forward strand.
TAGAAGATCCCCAGGAGAAGCATAAGAGATGCTCAGGAGAAGGATAAGAGATCCTTAGGAGAAGGATAGGAGATCCTTAGAGAGGGATAAAAGATTCTTTTGAGAAGGTGACTGTAAATCCCATGGACTTGGGTGGGCCTAACAACTCTATGTAAATCCCTTAATAGGGTGACATTCTAAGTTGAATGTTCTTAAGTCCTATAATAGGGCACACTCTAAAAGGGTGTAGAAATCCTTTAACAAGGTCACATTTAACAGTGTGTAAAGCCTTTAACAGGGCAAGCCTTTAACAGGGCAAACCATCATAAGTGGTTGAAATCAATTGCGCAATTATTTTGTGGATATTATCCCCACCCCAATTTTACCTTCTTATTCTTGGAGGGTTTTTGGGTCATCAAAATCCTTTGTGTTATAGTGTGATGCATGTTTACTTTTCATGTTTAATTGTATGCATGTTAAGAAAGTAAAAAGGATAGTACTTCTAATTTACCCCATTTTTATTAGAAAGTTTGAATTGGACATTACAAGACTTTGAATAATTGATTCACCCCCCCTCTCAGTTATTCTAAAAAATTCTAACACACAATAAATCTAAAATTGAAAGACCCAATGTAGAAAGAAGAGCAGAATCATGGTTGTCAAATTTTATCAGAAGACATCACCCTACTAAATAAATTATTGGAGATAAAGAGGACAGACCAATGATAAGGAATAGGTTGAGAAATGAAACATTTTTGTTAAGCATGCAAGAGCCTAAATCAATGAAGGATGCATTATAAAATGAAGACTGGAGTGAATCCATGAAAAAAGAGATTGATTAGGTTGAGAGGAGCAAAACATGGACTCTAGTGCCCAAACCAGAGAACAAGAATGTTATTGGAACCAAGTGGGTGTGCACAAACAAATTGGATGAGAAAGGTGAAGTTACAAGGAATAAGACAAGATTAGTTTGCAAAGGATATGCACAAGAAGAAGGAATTGACTATGGAGAGACATTTTCCCCAGTTGCAAGATTGGAAGGAGTAAGAACTTTGATTGCTTACTCTACATACAAAAGATTTAAAGTTTATCAAATGGATGTTATGTCAGCATTTCTCAATGTTATACTAGAAGAGGAGGTTTACATAGAACAACCTGAAGGATTTGTTGATCTAAACAATAAGAACATGGTGTGTAGATTACACAAATATTTATATGGTTTGAAGCAAGCTCCCAGAGCATGGTATGAAAGGCTTCACAACTATCTTGTGAAGATTGATTTTAAGAAGACTAATGACAACAACAATTTGTACTTAAAGACATAAGGAGGTAAAGGAATTTTACTAGCTAAAATATTTGTTGATGATATCATATTTGGAGGACAAAATGCATTATGTAAAGGATTTGCAAATGAAATGAAGAAAGAGTTTAAGATGTCTATGTTTGGAGAGATAAAGTTATTTGTTGGATTATAAGTATATTAGATGAAATATGGTATTTACATCACTCGGTCCAAGTATGTGAAGGAAATATTGAATTTTTTTGGTAGGGATGATTCAAAACTTGTTAGTACTCCTATGGTGATAGGACATAAACTATCCAAAACTGATGATTTTGTTGAAGTAAATCAAACATTGTATAGGTCTATGATTGGAAAATTGCAATATGTAGCTCATAGAAGACCTGACATTACATTAGTTGTTTGAATTTTTGTAAGGTTTTCTACAAATCTCAAGGAGAATCATTTAATGGTTGTTAAAAGGATCATGAGATACTTGAACGGAACAAAAGACTATGGTCTATACTACAAGAAAAATGACAAGTTTGAATTGAGAGCCTATATAGATGTTGATTGGGCTAGAAACATTGATGATAGATAGAGTACAAGTGGTGGAGAATTTTTCTTAGGAAAAACATTGGTCACCTAGACTAGCAAGAAACAAAATTGTATATCACAATCTACTATTGAAGTTGAATATGTGGCTGATGTAGTGAATTGCACAAATGTGGTATGGATCAAATAGTTACTCAAAGGAATGAAGGAAGAAATTATTGAACTTGTGGTACTCTACTATGACAATACAAGTGTTATACACATATCAAAGAACCTTGTGATGCATACAAAGATAAAGCACATTGCAATAAAGTATCATTACTTGAGAGAGTTAGTTCAAGACAAAGAAGTGTGAATGGAATATGAGAATACAAAAGAACAAATAACTAATATATTCAGAAAGGCTTTACCTAAGGATTCACATGAATATCTTAGAGGTAAACTAGGGGTGATACCCCTATCTAAAGCTACTTAATAAGCAAGAGTAATGCCCTGCATCAAGTGAGTTGGATGGCATATTTTATAAATTGATCTAGTGGATCATACTTTAAGACTTGCTTGAAGTAAAGAAGGAGCTAAAAATAGAATATTTATAGTTACATGCAAGATGACAGAGGGAGAACTTGAATTATTAATATTTGCATGTATAGATGACAAGTTTTTGGCATTATTGTCAAAGAGGGAGATATAAGAGAAAGAGGGAGAATATAACATAGAGTTGTACTTGAAACCTAAAGAATGTATTGAGGGAGATATTAAAGAGATCATATCAGAGAATGAAGGAGAAAGATTACCAAATAGGGACAAGACGAGATGAGGGAGAAATTAGAGGAAGTATACAAAGGAAGGTTTACATATTGATAGAGGGAGATATTTCAATAAAAGGTATTGATTTTCTTTTTGGTATTGTTGTTGGTATTGGTTTGCCATAAATGCCAAAGAGGGAGATTGTTGAAAGGACAATGAAGAATATTGATGAAATCTATCATAGAATAATCATTATTTTTTTATTCATGTCAAACCTACTACTTGTTGATAATATAATTGCTCACTTTGGTTTGAATGCTATCAATTGATTAATTGATGAAGATGATTTGAAAAGAAAGGATAACAAGAGAACCTAGAGAAAGGTTGAGTTATATGGTGTATAAAAGGAGCACTAAGACCAAGCAAGACATTGATGATATAGTGTATTGTTTATCTACTTAAAGGCTATAATGAAATGTTACTTGAGCAAAGACTAGAAGAAGGCTAAGCAAAGAAATGTGTCTATCAAGCCTGACTGAGAAAACATTGCAAGTTGAGCAAAGTTAGTACAGGCCAAACATAAAATTAGTTGAAGTTGAGCAATAATTTTAGTATGAGTCGAGCAAGTGAAATATAGTTGGTGTCCAGTGAAGAAAGTTAGTATGTGTCAAGCACTAGTATAGACTAAGTGGATGTCGAGCAACCCAATGTTGGCCAAACATTAGAAGACAGTGTTTGCTGAGCAAACATAGTGTTACTGCCAAGTGCTAGTAAAATGAGCTAGATCAAAGATTTAATGAATATGAGCTAACAAAGTTGATTTCTTGAATTGTGTGAAGCATGTGGAAGATTACTATAATGAGCTGGTGGCATAAAATCCAAGATAAACCATTTTGAGTGAATTAAAAAAGGATTGTCGAGGAAGTTTCTAGAAGGGAATAAAATGGAAATATGGGTATATTCATTGAATCTTACCTAATCCTAGAATGGATGATTGTGGTTAAGTAGCAAAAGATCTAAGCTTTCTATTATAGAGATAATAGGCCAGAAGTAATTGTTTTCATGTGCGAGAACCTAAGGAAGACAAGAAGTCCAGAGTGTTGCTTCATATGATGGCCAAATCTTCATATGATGGCCAAATAGAAGAGTTTGTAGTTGGCATAAAAAGAAAGAAGGCTTAAGGTGATGAAGGCTTGAAGGGTGAACAAGTTGTTAGAGATGAAGAGGATGAAAATCAAGTAAAATGGAGGATTGAATGTGTGACTTGTAATCTTCAAGTGAGTTGTTATTGTTATTAGACCAAGTCCTGTTGTTCCTCTCTAACAATTGTATCAATTTGGATAAATGCTTTGGACTAAGGTTGACCTAATAGTTATTAGTAAATCCTTTAATAGGGTGAAATTCTAATGGAATGTTCTAAAGTCATCTAACAAGGTTCACTCTTGATAGGGTGATTGAAATCCTTTAACCAGGTCACATTTAGTAGTGTGCATTGTAACCTTTAATAGAGTTGGCTCCTCACAAGGCTCACTTCAGAAGAGTGAAAATGAGTAGCATGTTACTGGTGGTTTTTCCAAAATTTGGCTTACACGTAAAATCCTTATGTCAAAATGTGTGATTGATTTTGTGATATTGCAGGTTTACATTCTGCAAAGTAATTTTGACATAGGACAACAATGCATGTATAGGAATAAGTTGCAATACTAAAAAATTTTATTTGTATATTTGGACCTTGGATAACTAATTTAGCACCACCCCCCCCACCCACAAAATTATTCTAAAGTATTCCAATAGTTAGGACTAAGTCAACTTTTCTCCCTAGTTCTTGGACTAGGTCAACTTTTTTGCTTAATCATGTACTTTTGGATATAAATTATATAGTAGATATTTAAGGGAATCATATTTATTGACTTGGAGATAAAAATTATATGTTAGATATTTAAGGGCATCATATTTATTGACTTGGAATTATAGTGATTTTAACATTCTCATGATAGTCAAATTCAGATCTAAAGATCAATTTCCTCTTCTTGTTTCAAGGTGAGTTCATTCCTTTTTCTTTTCCACTTGAATTTATTTTTATAGATCAAATGTGAAATTATATCATTTGAATTTACTCCTTTACATTATCAGAGTATCAATTCCATTATTATCCGCACACATTAACCACATTATCAAACATAATCACAAAGAAAATCTCAAACCCTCCTTAAACCTAGATCTTGCATTGGCATCCCTTCATCCTTTTTGGATTGTGCTAGTCCATTTTTTTTTGAGGTTGAACTTAGATTCCCAATTTAATAATATTCCTTGGTTATTTATCTAGACCCTAGCATTTCTCACCATTTTATATTATACATTTTGGTGATCTTGACTCATAACATTTCTATTCTGATTTTTGTGTTAGATCCTCTTCTTTTCTATGCATTTACACATCTAGATGTACTTTGTATATAATATTTCATTTACTATTTATATCACATATTTTATACATCATATGCATCTAGATCTATATATTCATTTCTTTATTGTATGATTTTTATTGTTATTATCAAATCTACTTGTGTATGTTTTTCATTACATGTATGAATTTGATAATAATCATTTATTTTTCTAAAAGACTTTCTTTCATAATCCTTTTAGATATCATAATTTTATTATACTTCTCTTTCCTTTCATTCCCTTATGCATGAGTGATATTACTTTGAGTTCTACCTATAACAACTTTGTTAGACAAAGTTGTAGACTAATGGGTTCCTTTGATCCTAAATCCTCTTTGTTTCCAAGGAATCTTGATGAGACTAGAACACATCTTTATGAAATTAATCCTTTTATTGAGAAAAAATATTCTCATTTATCATTCTTCTCATCATGAAGATGAATCCTTAAGGGTTCTACTTATGAAGGTCCAAAATATTTTCAATGATTTTGAGAAATTTGAACAATGGCTACGTAAAGAAAATAACAATCTTGAGATCATTTTTTTTGTATAAGGCTTAAGGAAATATGGGAATTAGATAATAGGCATAATACTATAGGATATGTATTTCTTATTGGTAGAAAAACAATGAGTTATATTTCTTAGTTGCCGAAGGTGAATGCTTTATCCACTATAGAGATAGAGTATGTTGTTGTTACAAAGGTGGCTAAGGAGATGATATGGATACAATTTTTCATAGAAGAGTTAGAATTGTTACAAAATATTTTTAAAAAAATAGAAAACTATATTTTCATTCATATTGCAAATATTTGTGCTTTATATCCAAAGGCAAAACACATAGATTTGACGCATCACTTCATTCACTCAATTTTGGATGATGAACAACTAAAGATGGAAAAGATTCATACAAATGAAAATATAGTAGATATGTTTAAAAAGGAAATGATAAGGGAGAAGAATAATTTCCCTTCATATTTCATTGGTCTTTAAGAATAAAAATAACAAAGGAGTCTAAGGTGCAAAAATCTAGTGTGAGGTTCAGGGGTAGCAATGTTGCTACAAGATTAGTCTCCAAGTGAAAGGTGGTTTAATGTGAAGCTTGATTAGTCCCCCAGTGGGAGATTTTTGGTTTATGTTGACTAATTAGGAAACTATATACAATCTCCATGTATTGTGGGGTTACCCTATCAACCATCTTAAGTTTGATTCATCAAGTGTTTCACTAGGTTGACTCATCAAGTATGTTTTAGGGTTTACTTGTTAACTAACATTGGTAAACCATCTAAAGGGAACTTATAAATAACACCTTACTATGGACCATGGATGTACTTATACTCTATACCATTTTCTCCTATGTTCTTCCTCTTTCCACCCTATTCTTTCTAGTATCTTCCCGAGATTCCTATGGCTCCCCTAACTAGACCTTAAGGACCAAGTCAACCTAGGGTGACTTGGGCTAGACTAGGTTGACCCAGGTCAACCTAGTCCCTAGTGATTTTGGGGCTTGAGGCCCAAAAGGTCTCAAGGGTTTAATTAGTTTCATTACACTCCCAAGTTGGCCTACAGTTTACTCTCTACTTAAAAGTTAGCTTGCAGTTAACTCTCAGCTTAATAGTCGACTTGCAATTAACTCTCTACTTAACAATGAACCTATAGTTAACTCTCCATTTGATAATTAGCCTTAAGTTGGCTGCTAACTATTTTCCTACTATAAAACTAGTATAAAAGGAGGCTTGGGGGCTTCATTTTCACATCAAGAATTCACAGATCATCAAGTACTCAAGGCATTCTAGAGCTCAAGGTATCCAAGCATTCAAGCAAACAAGTTTCTTCAAGCATTCAAGGATCTTTTGTTAGCATTTCCTCTTCAAAATCTAGCATGTCGTTGGCCATCAAGGAAGGAGATATACATTGAAGCATTCATTATCTTCTTCATTGATGCACATTTAAATCCATGGTTCCATGAGGTGGTTATGGTAGATCCATTGTGACTGTGGAGATATTTTACATCCTTAATACCAAATTCAAGATCTATAATATACATCACGATAAATCCTTATTGACAAGTGTTTCTACAAGAAAGGTGAATATTTACATTTATCTTGTTTCCTTTACATTTACATTTATCATTTACTATTAATTCCTTAACCTAGGGCTTGAATAAGGCAAGCCTAACCTCAAAAAAATCCCCAAAACCCTTCTTTTATGTGTTTATCTGCAATATACTAGTCGAACCTTATAGATCTGGAACCTACTTTTCAAGAGATTTCTAGAGAAGTTAGTTTTAGGTCACCAAACTATGTCACTTTGGTTGTATGATTTCCTTCCAAGTTGACCTAGTCCTTTAGTGTTCCTTTCCGAGGAGATTTCTAAGTTTTGTTCCTTTCGCCATTTTATTCCAAGATCCATAGATGGATATTCAAAAAGAGTTTAGATCCGTAAGTTTCAGAGCTGAAATACATCCTCCTCTATGCATTTCAAGGTGATTCTTTCATATTTTATTTCCTTTCATATATTTAACCTATATCTATATCTTAATTGGGCTAATTATATTCACATAGCATCTAGATTTACATTATTTAAGCAATTAGTTCAATGTCACATCCACATTTTCCTATCAAGGGCCAAAAAGTACATTTCCTTGTATTCTATTCCCCTTTATATTTTGAATTTAATTTTAGCACCCTTCTTCTTTTGGGTTCTAGCTAATATAATATGGATTATAAGTGGAATCATATTTGGAAATTTCTCTCTTTTCCTCACATACATATTTGAATGGCTTAGTGGCCTAGAATTGTGGAGACCTACAACCCTATTAAAGTTTCTCCCTTTCCCCCCTAAACATTTTGGTGAACTTGACCGCATGCCTCTTTCTTATTGGAGTTATATTATTTACACTGGGTGTTTGCCTACTTTTGGTGAACCCAACTCCACCAACTCTTTCTTTTGTGGTGTTAGATCACTCCTTTTATTTCATTGGGTGTTTATCTTCTTTTGGTGAGCCCGTTCACTTACCCCTTTTTATTTTGGAGTTCTATCTTTCTTAAGATTTCTCTTCTTTTCAATTTCCTTCTTGTGGATTTTTCTTTTGATCTCCCTTATTTCCTCCTTGACATTAGACTTTTCTATCTTGAGAAGTTAGATTACTTTCTACTTGGCATTAGTAGCATTTACATATCTTCTCTAGACCTCTTTCTCAATATGGCATTCACATTGTTATATATGTATTTCTCATGCATCATTTTTGGATGGTTCATGGTATCTTGCATACATTTCAATAAAATGTGATTCATTGGATCTATTCTACATGCACTTATCCTTTTCTCATGTTTCACAAATATTTAAAAAAATCTCCAAACGTCTTATCTTTGACATAAACCATCACCCCTATAAGCTTATCTTTACCATATAATCTTCATGAATATAGTCCTATATCTTCTCTTCCTTCCCCTTCATGGACTTTACTTTAACTCATGATGATTCATTTTCTATGGTGTGTTACATTTATAGAGATGTTCCTTTCATTGATAATGACACTATTTGGGGTGAACCTCTAGATAAGTATGTTGACTATTCCCCTCCTCATGAAAAATATAACATAATGATTGATACCTTTTCTTTTCAACATCTTTCTTCCTCTTGTAATAGATATCCTCCACTCAGTGATATTTTAGAGAAAGATGACATTACAAATAGTTTTATCAATGTGACCTTGCCTTCATTTGAATCTCCTAGTAGAGATGAACCATATATTGCAATCCACAATCCCTATTTTAGGGCTTCCTTGGAAAAAGAGGATAATGAAAATCTCCTTAATACTCTCTCTTCTAGTGATTTGTCTATGGAGGAGAAAAATATTAAACAAGTTAATCTTTCTCAACCTATTATCACTCTCAAGGGTTACCATTCATCAAATAAACCCCTCATCACCCTTAAGGGTTGTCATTTGATAACTCATAAAGGAGAATCTAGAAAATCTAAGGATTATCTTGTGGTGTCTCACACTTATTGTACAAGGAATAATCCTTAACCTACTACCTCTATTCCACCTTCTCAACCCATTCTTCCCCCTCCCCCTCCTCTTTCTCAAATTCTTGAATTGGACTATAATTTGGTATCATAGTTACCTAATACCCTTGCCGAGATTTCTCTTTGGGAGCTTCTTCAAACATCTCCTACATATCATTAAGCCTAAAAAAAACCTTATCCACTTTTCCAATTCCATCTTCTAATCAAGATAACATCAATGCCTTTTTACAATGCATGAATACTACATCAATCTCACCTCAAACTATGTTTACTCATGATGTCTTACCTTCTAAGGAGGTTCAAGATTACTATAACACTCTTATCATATATGTTCTAGTCAATGGTAACCTTATTCGTCGAACTCTACTTGATAATGGATATTGACTTAATATTTGTAGCATGGCTATGCTCAAACAAATTAATGTCAAACTTTCAAATATCAACCTTGATAGTAATTATATTCATGGCTTTGAGAATATTTCTAAGAAAACTTTAAGCATCATCACCTTACCTATCAAATTAGGTCAAGTTATTCTCAATACTCATATTCATGTTATTCCAAGACCTCTCAATTACAACCTTCTTTTGGGTAGACCTTGGTTACACTCTATGCATGTTGTTCCTTCAACTCTTAATCAAAAAGTCAAGTTTATCTATAATAATGTCATGTACATTCTTCATGTGGATACTTAGCCAAATAGTTGTCTTATTGCTGAGCAAAAAACACATCAAGAATCTAATGATGATCCTCCTTCTTCAAGTACCCTTCTAGGTGATGATTGGATATACTTAGATTTCACATGACTAACCTTTATTAGGGAATATAGAGTCAAGGATTTTCCATTCATGAGAGATCCCAAAACTCCTTTCTTCACCAACTTTGTTTCTACTTTCACTCAATGATGAATCTTGTGATAAAAATCATATGCCCTTAGGAAATGGGGGACATAGGAACTCTTTTAACACCATTGTCGATCATAATTTAAGAGATGAGTGCGAAAAAGTATTGAATCTCATTCTTTGTACACATCCCCTTGCATATCTTCTCCTACTAATCAAGAACTTGTTTTTCCTAAACTTCTTTGTGCTAAGGTGAGTATTAGGCCTAAATGTAGAAAGAAACATGGTAAAAAACTTATGAATTTCTTGTCTCGAATGTATCACTGTTATCATGACCACTCTACTAATGATTGTGAAGCTTTACATTACAAGGTCCAACAACTCATTAATAATCAGGTTATTCATATATATCCTTATAATGAGATCACTTTTGCTTTCAATTTCTTTAAATAACATTTAAGTTCCTATTATGTTTCTTCTTGCTATGTAACATTGTTGGCCTTCTTTCTAAAGGCTCATTGTCATACATGGTTTGATTTTTGAGTTGCATAATAAGTTTTTTTTTTTTTTTCCCATTTCTCTTGTTCCTCTACTTGAGGGACAAGGGAATCAATCTCTTCTTTTTCACTTTCTCAATGATCCACTATTTCCTTTGGTTATGTGTTATTTGTTTATCATGCCACATCCAATCTTGCATCATTTGCAATTGGGTTTTATGGTTTCTAGATCACTAACCTAGGAGACTCATAATTGCGTTTCCCTTTTTTTTAGGGATTTCCTTTTTCAATTCTTACATCTTTTCTTTGTGTTCTACATTTCCATGACCTCATAGGACCTATGATCTCTTTGGTTTGGACCAGGTGTTGTTTGTGGATACTATCTTGATGCTGAATTTTTTTTATCCATCTTAATTGCTTCCTTAAGATGCCAAAATAAGAAATTATTTTTCCATCTTAAGTTGGGGGGGGGGGGGGGGGGGGTGCGCATACATGGTCTTCTTATCCATTTCATTATTTTTTTCAAGAACATCATATAGAGTACACTAGCATGATACAACTTGCCATGACCAACTATTCCTTCTTTATGCATCTCTTAGATTGGTTGAATAGAATGCCACACCCACTTGCTAGACCATTTGACCTATCCAAGTGCATACATAAATCAATCTCATAATATAGGAGTACTATATCATGGGAGTGTAAAGTTATCATAAGGTACAAATTTTTGGGATTGACTATTGGGAGCACAAACCCACTAGACCATTCAATCTTCCCCCTTTATTTTCTTTGTGTGGGATTGAATATTGGGAACACAAATCCGTTAGACCATTTGATCCCACCTCCTTTTATTTTATATATTGACTATTGGCATACACATGTTGGTCCTTAGATGGTTTTGACATTTGAGTATCAACACACTTAATCACTTTCTACATTGAAGCTGAGTACACTATGTATGTCGAGCCACAATGTTTGCCGAGTCAAAATTTCAATAGGTGTCGAGTGACTTCGAGTGCTGAGTAGTATATAAGTGTCGAGTGACATATAGGTGCCGAGTCACAATTGATGCCAAGAAAGTCAGAATGCTTCATATGCTGAGTGAGCCAAAATCATATATGTGCCAAGCAAGATAGAGTGTAATAGGTGCCGAGCAATCCAGGATAGTAAATGTGTCGAGCACTAGTAGTTCAATATGTGTCAAGTAACTTTGAATCAACATATGAGTTTGTGCCCTCACAAAGTTAGATGTAAACCATTTTTGGAGTTGACATAGAAGGATTTTGAAAGAGAAAAGGATAAGAATGAATTTGTTATGATTCCTATGCAATCAGTATGTAGCCAATCATAAAAATGGAGAAGGCATGCAACCAATGATAAAAATGCAAGGAATGAGTGGGAACTTGAGATTCAATATGGATCATAGATCCATACCTAACCCTAAGTCTTCACAATCTTTAAAAGGAGGTCAAAAACTCCATTAGGTATGTGGTAGAGAATAATGTATGGGGAGACTATAGCAAAATTCAGTGTGAAGAAGGAAAGACTTAGAGGAATAGAGCAACAATTTCATATCCAATTGATCATAACAACAAAAGGGACAAGGGACACAATCAAATATTAGATTTGAGAGGATCAAGGTCAGAGAGAGAAGATCAAGTGCCTGAATCCAACAATTAGAGATTGCATTTTGTCAGTTTCATTGTTCTAATACTTTCTTGCCATTGTATTAGAAGTTGGAAATCCTATATTGATAGGTTAGCTTAACAGCTAGGTAGGAGAACCTTTGGAGAAGGTGATTGAAAATCCTATTGTATTAGGTGGGTTTAATAGCCTAGTGCAAATCTTTTAACAAGGTGACACTTCATGTAAAGTGTTTGTAAATCCTCTAATCAGGTCCTATTGACATAGTGTAAAGCCTTTAACAAAGTAGGCCTTTCACAGGGTAGGACATCATAAGTGGTCAAATAATTATTGCTGCAGTAATTTTTGTGTGTATCATCCCCACCCCAGTTTTACCTTCTTATTCCTAGAGGGTTTCTGGGTTACCAAATCTGATGTTATGTGTTATTGCATGTGTTTACTTTATGGCTATTTAATGTATTTATATGCATGCAATTTACTTTCAGTTATTTGATTTAAAACATTAGAAAAGATTAAAAGTGTGGTACTTCTGATTCACCCCCCCTCTCAGAAGTATTCTTCCCATTTTGGACATTCCAACAATTGGTATCAGAGTAGAGGTTCTCACAAGGAGAAGACTAATAGTTTAGAGAAAAGATCTGAAGATGGAAGTCTTCAAACTTGGGAAGATCATAGACAATTAGGTGATTGATGTGCACCTAGCTCTACACAAAGTGAAAGAAGCCAAAGAAGAATTGAGAAAATCCTTAAAAAGAAGGAAGGAGATAGCCATAGCTGAAAATGACATACACTACAAGGATATTGATAGCACACAAGTGGTTTCCAATGGAGATTCCAAGGAATTTGATGCAACAATAGTAGAATTGGTGGAGAAAAATAGAGCACAAGCTGAAGAAATCGGATTACTCAAGCTTGAACAAGAATCACAAGTCATAATGCTTTGTGAAGTGACTGAAAAAAAGAAAAGAGCCATTGAAGACAAGGATATGAGAGAAGATGACAAAAGAAATCTTAACAATAGACTGGAGGAGAAGACAATTGAGTTTGAAAAGATCTCAAACATGCAGCTAGACACCTTAAGTTAGATGATGAATGCTTATCATGAGCTAAACATGAAGGACATTGAGATTTCCACTCTGAAGATGCAGAATGAGCAATTGCCAAATGAATTGAAAAGAGAGAAGGAGATAGAAGAAAGATTCAATAGACCCAATGAAGCTATCAAGTATTTTGAGCAACTACTAAAATCACCAAGTGCTAGTAATGACACTTCAGTACTTGGTTACACTAGCACTGAACATGGAGAATCATCCAAAACTTTAGAAGAAAGTAGTAACAAAGGTAAGAGCACTAAACCCACTTGTCATTTCTATGGTAAAAAGGGACATACCTCTAATGTGTGCAGGAGCAAGAATAGTCATCAGCATGATAAGCATACAAATGCAAGCTTTTGTCACAAGTGCAAAAAACAAGGACACCAAGCACATGAATGTAGAACCAAGACCATGAGGACATCAACATTTGAAGATCACTACTACAACTATAAAAAGTATGGACATAGAGCATTTCAATGCAGATCAAAGCCTCTGTGGATACCTAATCAGCCTGCAAGAGGAACCAACCACGCAAATTACTACAATTGGGATTACAATACCAGGTATAGCTATCACTATTGTCAAGAGTATGGACACATTCTTGAGAATTACATAAGAACACATTTTAAGGGGAGTTACAATAGATGGCTAAGTCAAACTACATGTTTTAGTTGCTTGAAGACTAGACATATTAGCAGGAATTGCCCAACAAAGTCAAAAGCACCCAAGACATAAGTCAACAAAGGAAAAGAGAAGGTTGATGTTGAACAAATAAGAGGACAAATGAATAAGACTTGGAAGAAGAAAGGTGAGTGCAACACATCAAATGGAGAGATCACTTCACCCAAGAGGTCAAGTGATCACACTTCATCTAACTAAGCAGAAGAAAGGCATATGGGACTGATATACAAAGTTAAATTATACATCAGTTCCAAAGAACAAAGGAGTACTGTAAGGAAGAAATTAGCATGAGCAAAGATGCCAAGTAAAATTTTGAAGAAGCTACTGAGTTACTCTTAGATGCCAAGTAAAGCTTCAATGGATGCCGAATTGATAGTTGAAGCCGAGTGAAGTAGAAGTCTAGTGAAGGTCGAGTAAATGAAATACAATGGGAGCTGAGTCATGGCAAATCCTTCAAGTGCCAAGTTTACAGGTGTATGCACGAAGCATTTAATGCTAGGTCTTTGACAAGTATAAGGTCAAATTTCATTCATTTTTATTTCATTTGAATATAGAGCAAAGTCAAGAAGAGCAAAGAAGCAATCAAGTAGAAACCTAACAACCATTTGCATGGATTGCAATAGCAATTCAACATGAACTCATCAATTTAAAGGTATTTATCAAGTGCAAGCTATGCAGAGTTAAAGTTTTTAATACGTTTAAAGCCCTATTTCAATAAAATGGCCTCTAGTTCATGAAACCCCAAAGCAAAAGAGAGTCATGAGATTTAGCTAGTTAGCAACAAGGTCAAACAACCCAAATTCAGACCAATTCCCAAGGTTTCCTATAGAAACGATCCATCTGGTGCATTATCCATCATTCTGCCTAAAGTAGTCATGGTGCAAGATGTAAGAAAGTGCTACAACTGCAAAATTGGTGCCATAGGTGATTTCAAAATATTCAAAGCTTATGAAAAACTGTGTGAGAACAAGATTCTGAAAAAGGAGTTTGAGATAGTTGAGAAAAAGGGTTTGACCAATGCCCTAGTCTACCCTATAGGATTCAAAACTGAATGGATTCACATTGTTCTGAGTCAAATTCATGATGGCTATCTATGGCTAGAGACATGACCTATTAAGATTACCAATAGAATAGTTCATAGGGTTACAGGATTCCCAACCCTAGATTAGACAAAGACGTTAAGAAGTGACATAAAGGAGGTCATTGAGAAAAATAATGGAGCAAAATGGAACAATAGGGGAATGACCATTGATACAATAACTGATCCAATTCTAGATTTTGCTGTGAAAATTATATCTCACAAATTCTATCAATCTAGTAGACTAAACAGTGTGCCATGTCTAGCAGTTAATGTAGCCTACAAGCTAATGAAGAAAGATGACACCTATGATTTGGCAGAACTCATGTTGTAGCAAATTACTGAGAACCTAGGAGCAATAAGGAGATCAAAGGGTGCATAATACAAATTTGGCTCAATTCTTATGTGTATATTCTTTTATGTGATATAGAATTCCCTTCTATAGGAAAGGTAAATTGGAACCCCAAAAAAATTGTAATTACACAAATTAATGAATTCTTTGATCATATGGGAGATAACTTTGAAACTTAGATGACAAGTTATTTTGAAGACTTTAAGAAATCCATGAAGCAAAGAATGAGAATACTTGTTTCATTGGTAGAGAAACATGTCAATGACATATGCTTCTTGGTTGACATTGATTACACCTATATTCAGGCAACAATACCAAGAGTAAGATGGCTAAGGCCATTGGGATATGAGCTTGATATAGATGAAGCCTTAGCAGTAATCACAACATTGCTTGCAGAAGAAATAGATAAGGCAAATCCTCACTTTGAGACATATGATGTTGTCATGTCCAAAGTTTAGATTGAATTGAAAATAGCTTCTGTCATCAAGAAGAAAGATAAAATGGTAAGGAAGATAAATAAGACATTTGGGGCAAGCATTGAGGGAGAAGTAGGTGAAGAAGAAGAAGAAGAAGATGCAGAAGGAAATAGTGAAGAAGAAGGAGAGCAAGGGCAAGGCCCAATAGAGCTGATCCAAGGCTTAGGGGAAGATGAAAAGGAAGGTGCCGAGGGAGAATAAGCTAAGGAAGCACCTACACCTGCTAAGAAAAAGAAGAGGAAGGCAAAAACTCAACCTACAGCTCAGCCCAAGCCTAAGAAGGTCACTAAGCTAGCTCCAACTAAGCTAGTAGCAACAAGGGCCACTACAAGAGAAACCACTCAAAGGGCCAAAGAGTCATCAAAGGAAAAGAAGAAAGCCACTGTATAGCCAACTAAAGAGACCAAGAAGAGAAGAAGGTATGTGGTACAACCAGATACAGATGATGAGGAGAAAACAAAATCTGAGGACATCAGCCAATTTAAAGTGGTAAGCCATCCTCCTAAATATGCAATTGACAAACTTTGTAATAAGATTAAAAATGCAGATTTGAATGATTTAAATTCTCTTAATTTCAATAAGCTCAGTAGGGAAGAGCAGAATAAAGTAGAGGAATCTGTGTATGCCATGATGGCAGAATTTAAAAACACACCTCTAGAGCTTGACAATACTATGCCAAAGGAACTATATGAGATAGTTGAGAATAAATGGCATTATTGTCTAAATATAGAGAGGGAGATTAGAGAATCTACCCTAGCACAAGTAAAGCCTAACATGACAAAGGCTCAAATAACAAAGGAAAATAAGAAACATAGTGGCAAGTTTGCACCCAAGTACAAAGCCTTTTGCATCCTTCAAAAAAAGACTGAGGATGTTGTAAATAAATCCACACAATTGTGGAAAACAATTTATAAAATTACTGATGATAAAGTAGAGGAAACTAATAAGGCAGAAACTAGTGCCAAAGAGAAAGAGGAGGAAAATAAAGTAGAAGAACATAAAGGAGAGGTAGAGGCAAAGGAAACATAAGAAGAAAAGAAAGGAGAAGAAGAAAATAAAGATGAGGAAGAGAAAGGAGAGGAAGAGAATAAGGAGAAAGAAGAGGAAGAATCAACTAAGGGAGAACAAACTATGGCATCAGCTGATCAGTAGCAAGAAGAAGAATAGAGTGTGTAAGACACACAATTGCCACCTCCCAGTCCACCTCATGTAACCACTACATCTGCAGAGACAATAATCATTAAGGATGTTCCTGACAAGTCAGCTTAGAACATCAATCCACTTACTATAGAGAATCTCTCAAAGATTTTTCACCAATCTACTTTACAGGCATAGTTATGCACAAGCCTTGTATTGGTGAGTGTAGATGAGCTACAAAGAGCAGCAACGAAACCACAAAGAGAAAAGGTGAAGCCAAAGGATCCACCTTTCACATATACAACTACTAGGACTAAAGTTTTGATGCTTCCACCACCACCTCCTACAAGTGCAACAAGTGATAATGATTAGATGTTGAGTGCAGAAGAAAGGAAGTCAAATGAAAAAGAGGATACAACAAAAGAAAAGGAGCAGGCCACCATTCAGACATTGGTAGAACTACCAAAGACTGACACTCCTACTAAGACCATTTAGAAGCTGAGCACTGAAGCCATCCCCTTGCAATTTTCAACTCTAGGCTCGAGTTCAACTAGAGTGGCTAGGGTACTTCACTATGGAGACCCTAAATTAGATGAAGATATTGTGATTCCTTCCTATGATTCCAAGACTATAACAATGGCACAAATGATTGAAATGCAAAATGCATTATATAGAAGGACAAGGCAAGAAATACTGAGGAAAGAATTCAAACATAAGCAAGCACTTCATGACATCAAGGACATCTTCATTGATGCCTTCAACTTGTAGTCACTAGATGAAGCAAAGCCAGTAATTGAGCAACTATTAGACATAGTTGATCAGGTGACAAATGAAGACCAGGACACCAATGTTAAACACATGGAATTGTCAGAGAGAAAATTTCAAGGAAAGGTGAATGAAAAGATATCAAGTGGAATAGCACTTGAACAAGTAGAGTTGGCCAAGAAAATAGATAAGGTCAAAACTGTCCTTGAAAACATTTTTTCATTGTATAGGAAGCTGTGTGACTTTTCAAATTTCACTCAAGAAACAAATCAAAAAATAATGAGCTTGGAAAGAAACTTGAAAATCTCTAGCGTGCAATTACCTAGGGATCCAGCTCAAAGTGAGAAGTATTTTGCTTAATCGCTTCACACTCAAAGGGAGTTCGCTGTACTAACACTAGAGGAAGCTACTATTAAAGCCAAACTAATGCAAATTCAGTCCTCCATAACCCCTCATTTAGAAGTCCTCCACAAGGAACAAGTATATGCTAAAATAGTTTTAAAGAAAGATCCAAATCTTTCTACACTTGATGGACTTGTACACCTTGCTGTAGAGACTACCATCCAACACAAGTCACTTGACATAGCTTTGGAGAATTGGGATGTAGCTCTAAAAACAATAATGGAGGTAAATAGTAATTTTTTGGCTAAGTATGGTATTACTCCTTAGAGCCATTTGACATAAGTGTCAAAAAAAGGGGAGATAATAAGATAGGGGGAGAAATAATAGTAAGAAAGATATATCAAAGGGGGAGAATGCTATAAATTTTGTTTACAATATTTCATTCATTTTGATATAGTCAAAAGGGGGTGATACAAAATTTTGGTAATCATATGGAAAATAACTCTGATGCAAAATGCAAAAATTCCATAAGATCTGATAAAATAGATACAGAGACACAGGTACAAAATATAGGTACAGGACAAAAGACAAAGAGTATCAGGCACATTCAGCACATAATTTTGATTTCAAGAATGTCAAGGCACAATCAGCTCAGGGGGAGTTAAGGTATTTTGAACAAATTTTGAATAAAATTTTGAAATTTTGTGGATAAGGTACTCATAAGGACAGACTAGTAATGTCTAGTTAAGTGTTTTTGACACTCATGTCAAAGGGGGAGATTGTTGGTCCTTAGATGGTTTTGACATTTGAGTGTCAACACATTTAATCACTTTCTACATTGAAGCTAGGTACACTATGTATGTTGAGGTATAGTGTGTGCTGAGTTAGAATTTTAATAGGTTTCAAGTGACTTCAGGTGCCGAGTAGTATATATATGCCGAGTGACATATAGGTGCCGAGTCATAGTTGATGCTGAGCAAGTTAGAATGCTTCATATGCCGAGTGAGCCAAAATCATATATGTGCCAAGCAAGACAAAGTGTAATAGATGCTAAGCAATCCAGGATAGTATATGTACTGAGCACCAATAGTTCAGTATGTGCCTAATAACACAGAATCAACATATGAGTTTGTGCCCTCACAAACATAGATGTAAACCATTTTTGGAGCTGACATAGAAGGATTTTGAAAGAGAAAAAGGATAATAATGAATCTTTTATGATTCCTATGTGATCAATATGTAGCCAATCAAAAAAATGGAGAAGGCATGCAACCAATGATAAAAATGCAAGGAATAAGTGGGAACTTGAGATTCAATATGGATCGTAGATCCATACCTAACCCTAAGTCTTCACAATCTTTAAAAGGATGTTGAAAACTCCATTAGGTATGTGGTAGAGAATAGTGTATGGCGAGACTATAGCAAAATTTAGTGTGAAGAAGGAAAGACTTGGAGGAAAGGAGTAGCAATTTCATATCCAGTTGATCGGAACAACACAAGGGACAAGGGACATGACCAAATATTAGATCTTTGAGGATCAAGATTAGAGAGAGTAGATCAAGTGCCTAAATCCAACAATTAGAGATTGCATACTACTAGGTTCATTGTTCTAATACTTTCTTGCCATTGTATTAGAAGTTGGAAATCCTATATTGATAGGTTAGCTTAACATCTAGGTAGGAGAACCTTTGGAGAAGGTGATTGAAAATCCTATTGTATTAGGTGGGTTTAACAACCTCTTACAAATCCTTTAACAAGGTGACACTTCATGTAAAGTGTTTTTAAATCCTCTAATCAAGTCACTATTGACACAGTGTCAAAAGTGGTCAAATGACTATTGCTACAATAATTTTTGTGGGTATCATCCCCACCCTAGTTTTACCTTCTTATTCCTGGAGAGTTTTTGGGTTACCAAATCTGGTGTTATGTGTTATTGCATGTGTTTACTTTATGGCTATTTAATGTATTTATATGCATGCAATTTACTTTAAGTTATTTGATTTAAAATATTAGAAAAGGTTAAAAGTGTGGTACTTCTGATTCACCCCCCCCTCTCAGAAGTATTCCTCCCATTTTGGACATTCCAACAATACACCTATTAGACCATTCAATCCTACCTCTTTTGTGTGATTCACAATAAGGAATACAAACCTTATTGGGTAGGTTGATCACACCCTCTTCTCTCTTTTTCCTTCTTTGACATCTTCCTTATTATTAGTTTTGGATATGATGAAGACTCAATTTCCTTAGGGGTGGATTTATGGGTTATCTTCAAATCTATACATTGTTCCTAGCTTTGTCTCCTAATTTTTGATAAGATCCTATTTTTCTTTTAATTTAATTTACTATCATTTGAGGTAACTCATACTCCTACTAAACTAGGGGCTAAATGTACCATCTTAAAATGGATGTACTTGCCTTTTAAGACCATTTAGCACCCTTTCCATAACACCTTTCTTCGGACCTTGTATGCACCTGTACTTGATCCTATTTTCTCCTATCTCCTTCCTCTTTCTACCCTATTCTATATGGTATCTTTCTAAGCTTCATGTGGCTCCCCTGACCTGACCTCTAGGACTAGGTTGACCTGGACTAGACTAGGTTGACCCAGGTCAACCTAGTCCCTGGTGATTTTGGGGCTTGGAACCTGGAAGGTCTCATGAGTTTAATTTGTTTCATTATACTCCCCAATAATCCTATAGTTAACTCTCCACTTAAAAGTTGGCATGCATTTAACTCTTTTCTTAATAGTGGGCTTATAGCTAACTCTTTGCTTAACAATTGGCTTGTAGTTAACTCTTTATTTATTACTTAGTCTTAAGTCGACCTTTAACTATTTTCCCACTATATAACTAGTGTAAAAGGAGATTTGGGGGTTTTATTTTCACATCAAGAATTCACATTTCATCAACTACTCAAGGCATTCTAGAGTAGGGTAAACTTTAAGAAAGCTGCCTCCAAAAAAAGATATAAAATATTAGCAAACATTTCATTATTTAAAAATAAAAATAAAAATTCTATTGGTGAATCTCTCAAATTTTTATTCTAAATATGATTAATGTTGGCGATTATTTTTGAATCATATTTTTTTGTATAAAATATTGATGAATCTCAATAATAATAGGAAGGTTTTCATACCATGGAATATTACAAATCAAAATTGAACTTTTTTAACCTGGTGGAATATTATAAGGATTGTTACATATACTTTAAATCAATAGTGAAAACTAAATATTGGTGATATATCCCTAAAGTAACTAATAATTATTGGTCAGTTAAATATAATTTCTCCAACAATATATTATATTTAGGTGACTCAAATCTAATCATGTAACCAATATTGTGGGGAATATTTGAGTTGAATTTTTTTGATAAAATAAAATATTGAGTGATTTTAAATATTTTAGAACAAAATTTTATAAAACTATGGAAATTTAGGTTGTATCAATTCTTAAATTATTAGCCAAATTACTAGCCAAAAAATTCTAAAATTAGCCAACTTGCAAATATTAGCCACTAAAATATACCTTGTTCTAGAGCTCAAGGTGTCCAAGCATTCAAGCAAGCAAGTTTCTTCTCCCTGGTGATTTTGGGGCTTGGGACTTGGAAGGTCTCATGGGTTTAATTTGTTTCATTGTACTCCCCAATAATCCTATAGTTAATTCTCCACTCAAAAGTTGGCATGCATTTAATTCTTTTCTTAATAGTGGTCCTACAACCAACTCTCCACTTAACAATCGACCTGTAGTTAACTCTCTATTTAATATTCAGTCTTAAGTCAACCTTTAACTATTTTCCCACTATAAAACTAGTATAAAAGGAGACTTGGGAACTTTATTTTCACATCAAGAATTCACATATCATCAAGTACTCAAGGCATTCTAGAGCTCAAGGTGTCCAAGCATTCAAGCAAGCAAATTCTTCAAGAATTCAAGGATCTTTTGGTAGCATTTCCTCTTCAAGATCTAGCATATTGTTGGTCATCAAGGGAGGAGATCTATATTGAATCATTCATTATATTCTTCATTGATGCACATTTATATCTATGGCTCCACAAGGTGGTTATGGTAGATCTATTACAACTGTGGAGATATTTTACATCATTCATTCCAAATTCAAGATCTACAACATACATCATGATAAATCGTTATTGAAAAGGGTTTCTACAAGCAAGGTGAATATTTACATTTATCATTTACACTTAATTTTTAACCTAGGTCTTGTTTAAGGCAAGCCCTCCCCCCAAAAAAACCCCCAAAACCATTCTTTTATGTGTTTATGTACAAGATACTAGCTAAAGCTTACATATTTTGAGCTTATTTTTAAGGAGCTTTTTGGAAAAGTGAATTTCAGGTCACTTGACTATGTCAACCTGGTTATATAACATCCTTCCAAGTAAACCTAGTCCTCAAGTGTCCCTTTTCTAGGGAGATTTATGGATTTTGTTTCTTTCATCATTTTATTACGAGATTTGTAGATGAATGTTTAGAAATAGTTTAGATTTGCACGTTTAGAGCTGAAATACATCCTCCTCTATGCATTTCAAGGTGAGCATTTCATATTTTATTTCCTTTCATATCTTGAACCTAGATCTATATCTTGATTGGACTAATTGTATTCATAGAACATCTAGATTTACATTATTTTTAAAAAGCAATTAGTTCAATTTCATGTCCACATTGTCTTATGAAGGGCCAAAGAGTACATTTCCTTGTATTGCATTCTCCTTTATAATTCTAATTTAGTTTTAGCACCCTTCTTCTTTTGGGTTATATCTAATCTAATTTAGGTTATAAGTGGAATCATATTTGTATATTCCCCTCTTTCCCTCACATAGATATTTTAATGACTTAGTGGTCTAGAATAATTGAGACCTACAACCCTATTAAAGTGTCTCCCTTTCCCCCCTAAACATCTAGAACCCAATTGACACCCTTAGAATACTATCATCTAGAATGTACTCTATCTCATTGCATACAACTATCTATGGCATAAGTATATCCTCGGGAGTCTATGACATTTGAATGTTATCTAGTGGAGAATTCCTTCCTCCTCTTAATACATACGTGAGGAACCATGACTGCCCCCATCATCATCTTCATCATCACCATCACCACCACCACCCTCACTTTTAGAATTTATCTCCTCATCCTCATCCCCCTCATCCTCCTCATCCTTAGCCTCACCCTTTGTTCTATCCTATCCCTCCTCATCTCCCTTTCTATCTTTATCTAGAGCATCTTCCTCCTCTCTACTCTCTATTATCACAGTGCTACTTTAGGAAATAGAATCCATATAACTGTCAATTGAATCATCCTATGTAAGGACCACCATAATTTCAAGAGAATAATAATTCATATAACTAAACAAATACATTTTAAAAATATGAATTAATTCTATGTGTCTAAATTAATTGAATCATACTAAATATTTCACATACTTCAATTTAATGATGATTTAGCACCTATATAGTAAGAGGCTTGCATTTAATTTTCATTCTCCTCTTTCTTCTCATCTCTCTTTGCTTCTTCTATATAGAATTGGGGTAGGACCTAATATATCTTCCTTTCTATTCCTCCTTTATGGAGAAGATCTTGAGGTATGACTTATTCACTTGGGGTCCTCCCTTTTCCTTCAATTACTCAAAATATCTTATCTAGTTTGAAACTAGGTTTTCTTTCAATATGTGCCCATATTTCTAAATTTGAGATATTTTCTGGGACCCCAACAAATTCCCAAATATTTTAGGACCTGGTTAACAGAGATACATTGTGTCCCTACCATGGACCCATTTTTTGGGGTCTCTCCTCATGACCTGTATCAGGGTTCATCTGGGGCATTAATTGCAAGTCTACTTAGTTGGTAGGAGAAGGTTTATTCCAAGCCCTTTATAAACCCATTCATTTGCTTTATTTTCCATCCATCTAAAATCCACTACATACACAATCGCTATTGTATCCAAGAACCCACACAAGAACTTAAGCAAATTTTTAAGCATTTGAGCCATTCACACAATTCTCCATTTAAGATCAAGGATTGAAGAATTTGAGTAATTGTAGGAGCTTGTTAGCCATTTTAGCACCCCCCACCCCTCAATTCCCTTATCACCATTATTAAAATCTGATCAGAAATATCTATTCATGGTGTCAAGGTTGCATAGTGTGCCAGGAATGTGGCAACAACCTAACTAGAACCCCAATTCTCCCCTTCAATGATATAATTTTGTATTACCTTTTTGAAGGGTCAGACTACCCATGCGTCACTTAAGTTGGGTCCCCTTGCTAGGTTCATTCACTCTAAGTGTTGACCCTATGCACTATTCATTTAAATCATTTATGTGTCTACCTTTATATTTTCCCTAAGTCCATTTTTAGTAG
This sequence comes from Cupressus sempervirens, assembly GCA_028749045.1. Taxonomy (NCBI): domain Eukaryota; kingdom Viridiplantae; phylum Streptophyta; class Pinopsida; order Cupressales; family Cupressaceae; genus Cupressus; species Cupressus sempervirens. The sequence continues at coordinate 771,519,702 of CM053786.1, forward strand.
GACCTGATGGTGATGACATAGGATTGGACAAGTGTCAACATTCTAGGAGATCTCAATGGATCAAATGAAGAAATGTCTCAAAGGCTCACAATCAATCACAACCATTGATCTAGATGCAGATCAACACTTGTCATATTCCCACTCTTTGAATTTGCATGAAGAATAGCCAAAGCGAGAAAGTGAGCATTCGACACATGGACATAGTGGGACTGGACTCAAGTATGGACCAAAAAATAGAATGTGTCAAAGCAAGTTTGTAGAGTGGCATATTCTAGTTGGTCAAAGGTGTTGATTGTGAAAAAAGAGCTTCAGTTATATGGAAACTGTCAGATCTTGTTAGATCGATCGTTGTCACATTCTCACTTTTCAAAGGTGCATGAAGAATAACCAAAGTGAGGAAGTGACGATATGACACATGTCCTATTCACAAAAAGGGTAAAGGCAAGAGATCATATGGTTGTAGACAACATCAAGCTTAAGATATGTTAAGTTGTAAAGAGGCGATGAAAAACCATGCAGTCAAATTTTCAACCATCGCATGATCGTAAGTGGTCAAATAAACTCTAGTTTCTAAGTTGCGAAGGTGTGAAAGAAAATAGTAGTTAAGTTGAATAGTTATCACATCTTCAGACATGGTTAAGGGTTACCTAGAGTTCAGGTGGTGAAGAAGCAAAATACTTTGCTTGTGGCTTCACAGGGTTAAAAGATGAGTTAAGATTTCAGCCTATATGGTTGTGATTCAAAGAAAATGTTAACTCCAAGAGGTGTTCACAACATTGCTAGTTTAAAAGACAAAGAACAGTAAGAAGTTGCGATAGAGTGATCAATAGTTGAAAGAAGTCTTCACAGCCTCGCATGTCAACATAGTCAATAAAGAGATAAAGTTGCAAGGGTGCGAAAAGTAACCATGATAGTTAAGGTCTAATGTAGTCATAACATCACATGGAGTTAAGGCTAACCTAAGATCAAGGTTGCAAAGCAGCGAAAACTTAAGATCACACCTTTACAAGGTTTGATTATGAGTTAAAGATTCAAGTTGTGAGGATGCGATGAAGGGAAATAATTAACTTTAAATGGTTATCACAAAATCATGGGTAAAAAAACATTGAATACATTTTAGGTTGTGAAGCAACGATAAAGGGCCAAAATAGCATAAGTCAACAGATTGTAGCTTCACACAGTTAAGATAGAAGAAAATATTTTAAGTTGCAAAACTATGAGGAGCATTTGACAGTTAAAGGAAATAGTTATCACAGTGTCATAGAAGTTTGAGTTGTAGTGATAGTTTGAGTTACGAAGCTGTGAAACAAGTCAATAGTCGTCCAAGATAGTGATTGCAACATCACATGATTTAGAAAAGCCTTGTATCTGGTGGTTTCAAAGAGGTGACACAATTAATGTATGAGGCATCACAACATCACAAGTAAAAGAAATGTTAAGTTCTAAACCATCGCAAAGATGCGAGCTAGTAAGTTTCATGGTCATCGTTGGGTCGTAGTGGTTAGTGAATTAAAGTGATGGAAAGTTAGGAAGCTGCGATAAAGCTTAGAATGAAGAAGTCATAGTTTCACAAAGCCATGTAGTCAATGAAGAAATTAGGTTGTGAAGTAGTGAAAAAGAGGAAGCACATCATAAAGAAAGCTTGACATGGTAGTTAGAAAAAATAGGATGATCTGGTAGAATGCTTCAAAGATATAAGGCCACCTGGTGAGGTTGATTGTTGAATTCAATTGACTCAATGACACAACTAACTTGACACTATTGTAAACACTATCAAATTGGCTCATTGATGGAGGAAAAATCATTTTATCACCTACAACTATCTTTTTGGTGTTCTTGATGGTTGATAAATGCAAATTTTATTCTATTGTCGCCATGGTTATCCATATATCAGTTAGAGCTATTATGGCCACTGTTTCTATCTCTTTAGGGCCCAAGTTTGCATGTAAAAATTGGGTTTTCTGCATATGGGCATGTATCCAATCAAATCTTCCTTGGATTAGTAGTTATTGTTCTCTACAACTTGAAGATAGTGGTTGAGTTTTATGATTTTAGTTAAAGTCTACTTAGTTATGCCTAAGCTATAAAGGTAAATTTTATAACTCTTTCAAAGGGTCGGTCTCTTCTCTAATTCTATATGAGTTGTATTGCATACTCTGCTACTATGATTTCCTTTGCCTCTGAGTGAATATACTTTTCTATTGTACCTCTTTCTTCCATTAATATATTGTGTAATATCTTCTTGCCTTTTGTTAATTTTTTGCTTCCATTCTTCAACTTGTATGTTGTATCTATTTTGCCTTTGAATGATATAGAGTGAAGCTCCTTCCTTATAACATTCTATTGGTTTCTGATCTACATGTGGTTTTTGAGCTAAAGTAAAGATTGAATGTATGTACTTGGGGATTATATTGATGAACTGTGCATTTCTAGGCAGAGATAAGACTAAATGTACTATTTGGTGTATCACCCCTTTAGATTAGACTAGGTAGTTTGATTTCATGCATTTCCTTCTCCCTTTTCCTTCAAAGAAGTAGTTAGGTGCATCCTGATAGCAAGGAAGCTGACCTTCTCTGGAGACTCAATCTCATTATTCAAGTCCCACAACTTGGAGGTTGTTTCCATATTTCACAAGGTTTCCTTTAGGTCAAACTTCAGGCAAGGGTACAAAATTTTGTGAAAATAGAGCTTATGAAACATCTATTGTGGGATTTTCAACATTCAAGATCTCCCTTCATACATTCAAGATCCTTTATTACATCTTCTACACTCATCTTTTCAAGATCTATATTCATTGCTATGACAAATTTCAAGAAAATACATTCACAAAGGTTTTTGGTTTTACTTTGATTTCCTTTCCTATAGTTTTTGAAGTTAAGTCAAGGCTATTTCATCATCATAATTAATTAAATTCTAAATTCAAGAGCATATTCATAGATTTACATTTCTTCATGTTAGATCTACTTGTACTACTTGCTAGCATTCTCTATTTTCTAACTCAATTTCAAGGTTAATTCCTAAATTGGGGTTTTACCAAGGAAAACCACCCACAAACAAGAAAAAAAAAACCTTCTTCTTGTAGGTTCTATATCTTGAAAGATAGAACACAATGAAGATTCAAATACCCTTTTCACAGAACTTCAGAGATCTCAAAACTATTTCACATTCAAACATTTCCAAGTAGGGAAACATTGTGACCTTGCCAAGTCAACCCTACTACCTTAGGTTAGCCTTACTACCTTAAGTTTTCCCTTCCATAAGGAAAAAAGGTTTTTGGGTTTTGCAAATTCCAATATTATAGGTTTATAACTTGAATTTTAGTCTTTTCCAACTATATTTGACAGCTCATTTATAGGTTTGTATCTTGCAAGGTACATCATCCTTCCCTCTTTATTTAAATATTTATTTCCACTCTCCTATTTTTAAATGTTTACATTACATATCTATCTTCATAAAACCCTCTCTTTGTGGAGGTGGAGAGAAGTAATTCCAAGCAATTGACCCTTTTGTATTAGGTTACAAATTGAAATTTGATCTAGCAATAAATTGAGCCAACATTAGGAGGTGAATCTTGGTGTTCACCCTTCATTTGTGCTTAGCGTAGTTAATCCATTTCCCCCTTATATATATTTATGAACTTGTTTGGAATCATTTTTACTTTTAATCTTGGTGTTAGACCCTCCCTGCATTCTATTGTGTGTTCACCTTACACATATTGGTGAGCCTAACTCGTGCCTTTTTTTCATATTGGAGTTAGATTCTTTGCATTGGGTTTTCACCTCCTTTGGTGAACCTAGCTTTCCTATACATCTTTCTTTCTTGTATTTACATTTCACTTTTCATCGATTAATATGAAGATATTTTTGTGTGTGCTTATCTTTCTTAATATTATTTTCCTTTCATCTATTTATAGTACTTATGATGAGGTTTAAGAGAGTTTCTTGCATTTTATAGCACGTATATGACTCTTCACAATTTTCTTTCTTATGTTATTGTTAGATTAATAGACACACCTTTTCCTTATTTCAAATCTATGGTTAGGTCTTTATGTTGTTGGTTGATTTATTCTTTGGGTTATGTGAGTGCCTTAGTTGATAATCCTCTTCCTAATCATTCTAATCATCTCAATCCTTTGCCTCAACCACCTAACCTTCCTCCTTACTCTCCTTCTTCATCTCCTAGAACTTCATACGTATGTTCAAGATCAAAACATGATTCATGATTAGGACATTCAAGAGTTATTTGATGCACATGCCCCCCCCCTGGTCCCCCAATATTTATGGTGATGTTGAGGGGAAGAAAACACTCACTTTTCCTCTTACTCCCATTATTCCACCTTACATTACTTTGTCTCATGATTATCGTAAAAAATTTCCTCTTATTGAAGCTTTGCAAGATATTTATACTATTGGATATAACATTATTTCTAAACAAGGTTACAAAGGCTTTGGGTTTGGAATTAATGAACATGGTATTAAATACCTAACTCATATCTATCCTAAGGAAAACAAAAATGGCATAGGTTTTTGAAGCTTACAAGCAACAACAAATTATCCTATTTGAGCTTCTCTTAATCTTCTATTGTCTACTCATGTTCTTGGTTATTTAGCTACTCATCAAGATATCACTAAGAGAGTGTATGTTCAATTAACCCTTGTTGACAAAAAAAAAATTACACTCTAATTAAGAATACTCTTTTTAAATTCTCATCCATTCCACTCTGATGGTTCACATATGCTTGTTGATTCTGTCATTTCTATTTTTATGTCAAGGAAAAATCATCTTTAGGAATTCTTCTTTATACATAGGAAATGTTCCAACTTCTTCATTATTTGTCTTAGTCTTTCCCTTTTGCCCCTATTGGGTGGGTTCCCCATTATGTGGCATAATGAGAATTTGGAGTCACCCAATAGGTTTCTTCTCCTTGTCTCTTATCTTGAGGGAAAGGCTTATTTCTTCTTCTTTTTTCTTTTTGGGGTCTACTTTTATTCTTATATGTATTGTGTGAAGAGATTTTTTTGTTGTCCCCTCTTTTCCTATTTCTAGGAATCCCCTTTCTCTCTTGGAAATTATGTTCCTTTAATATAGTGATATCATTTCTTACATGCACACATTATATATAGGGAAACCATTAAGGGAGTTAATGTGTTATTTTCTTCCCCTCTAATATTTTCCCCTTTTATTGTACCTTCTTCTTATTTGATATCCTTATTGCATGATCATCTTGTGTTTGAGAATATGTTTGATGTTCTTCATGATTTATTATCTCTATATGTTACATTCATATGAGCTATATAGGTGTTGATTACTTTCTTTACCATGTTGCTTATAAGACATTATTTACATGTCATAATTGCTTCCTTTCATCTCCATATCTCATTTCTCTATAAATTTTTATTATTTTATGATCCATTCTTATCTATGGGTATGTATAATTTGTTACATGCAAGATTGTGTGTCTTTGCCTAACAATGTCGTTTCATGCCTTGGATTTCTATGCCTCTCATTTCATAATCATCTATAGTTTACTTTATATATGATATCTTTTCTAGCATCTTATGTTTTTTGGAATTGATTATCCTATGATGTTTATTGCTTTAATTTTCTCTATGGTATTTCAATATTCTATGATACTTCTTGTCAGATATGGGGTATTTGTAGTTTGTGCATAACTATAGGTTGCTTCTTACAAATCATCTTGATATTCTACAAGATTTTGTTATATAATCCACCCAATATTTTCTTTCATTCCTCACATTTTGGGGGAAACATGATTTGTAAATTATTTATCTCTTTTTATAATGATTTGTTTTCCTTGAGCTTAAGTGGCATTTGTTTATTATGTGACATTTTTCTTGTTAGAAAGTAAAGTCCACCAACACAACTAGGTGTTTGGGTGAATCAATTGTGTTCTTAAATGAACTTAAATTAATCTTATCAAATATAATTCCAATAACCAATATATGTAATAACCATAAGATAATAATAATATAAAACAATACAAGATTTGTTAACTAGGGAAACCCTTGTTGAGAGGGAAAACTCTAGTGGGAATGATGCCCATAAGATGATGTACTAATATAAAAATTCCTTGCAAGCATATATGACCCTATTGGGAGCCAATTACATATAATAAATACATGTGAGTCCCTATTAGGAGACTTTGAATCCATACTAGAAGATTCTAACCATGTTAGGAGCTATTCCAACCCTATTAGGAGATGATAGGAAGTCAATTGGACCCACTGTCCAAATTGCTTCAAAACTGTCACACAAAACATATCTCTAGGTTGATATATCCAAGGATGAACTATCAAATACAAAAACTTATTTTCCAATAAATCTCCTTTGAATTTCTTAACACAATCTCATCATCATCTTTTGCTTTGCTCTGATCAAATTTTCATCTTGAGCATCAATAAATGTTACATAATCACACTTATAATGCCACACATATAATCAACAAAATATCCTTTCCTTTATACCATATCTTAATAACTAATTGAGTCATCCTTGAGGCTTCCCCAATGTATAATGAATAATATAGGACCTTATTAAGATATTACAATACATTTTACATTATATTTATGCATCCCAAAATTATATAACCAAAACATTAGCTGTCGGTGAACAAATCACATGTTATCCTTCAATGGCCTTCACCAAGTGAACTATAGAATCTTCTACCTAGAACTCATCATCAAGAACATGCATTTAAACATAAGTGAAGTCTGCTCAACTGAATTCCATCTTTCTTAACATATATAATTGATTTACTGGTAAATTATTTTCATGTGTTCTATCTCATCACCAGTCTTCACATATTCAACTGAAACTCATGCAATCCTTAAAAAAACTTTCCACAAACATAGATATAGAATCTACACACATCCATGAACACTAATATAAACCCACAAATTTTAATTCTTCATACTTTGACCTCGCTAAGCAAATATATTACCCTAACTGATGATGTAATCATGAATGCTATGAATGTACGTAAAAGAGTCATATCAGTCGTTATGTAGTCATTGATGTCAAGTCTTAGTTGATTAGACATTATGCTAATTTAGTAGGGTTCAATATAATTTGATTGATAAAGAGGATTTGATTGACAAAGAGGATTTGAAGAAAGTATGTTGCTGACAAAGTATTGAGTTATATTGTATTCAATGACACTTGAATGAGTTGGATAATGATAATGTAATATTGATTTAATTATTTTACAATCATGTAGTCTATAATGTAATAAGATATATAAGATACATTGCGTGATAAGGTGAAAGAAGGAAAACCATGTTCATCGAGTGAATAGAGTTGTTATTGAGTAGTTGGAAAAGCTAATTAAATTTTTTAGTGTTAATTGAGCAAGTTTAGTATTAACCAAGTGATGTATTAACCTAGTGAAATGTTATGTTCATCAAGTAAAATCTAGAAAAACAATTTTATAAAGATGGAATCTGAGGAAGACTTTTTATAAAAATAAAGAATGTTCTTTGTTACGAGATCTATGACTGGAAAAATATAATGAATATTTGATGATAGATATTGAAGAAGGATAAGGATGAGCACAAAGTTCTATGAAAGTTCTATTTGCTAAGTTTGTAGATATGTTGTATGTGGTATGAATCTAAGTCAACCATTACACTTTAAGCAACAAAGTCTAAAAGAATCTGGAAGCAGAGAGAGACTACTATTTAAGGAGATGATAGAGAATGTTGAAAGGATGTGAACTATTGAAGGAAAATAAGAAGCAAAAAGAAGCAAGGATAACTGAGTAGAGAGAAGATCAAAGAAGAGTTAAGTGAAAAGTGAAAGTGAGAAGGTGTGAATTAGTCAATAAGAGATTAGAAGAAAGATATTAGAAAAAGATTGAGTAGAACACAAATTTGAAGAAGCAAGGTAGTGCTAAACCTAATATATCATTTGAATTATTACTTTTTAAATAGTTGTAGCATAAAAATCACTTAAACAAGTGGACCTAACAAGTCTGTGACATCCTATATGGTAACACTGATTAGTGATATTTTTATGTCCTTTAGAGAAGGCCACTCTTTAGATAGGATCAATGAGTGATAAGGTCTAGACGATATTTTGGTGTAAATACTCTAACCATGTCACATTAACACTATGTATGCAAGCCTTTAACAAGGTTGGCTCCTAGTAGAGATCACTTTAGAAGAGTAAATTTTTTTGGGTTGTTGGTCCCAAGGTTTCCACTTTAAAAAATCTTGGTTTCAAATGTGTGAATGTTGTTGTGTTGCAAGTTGATTTTCATGATATTCCCCTATTACTGCAACTTGGTAACAACTAGGTAACACTAAAGTTATATTTTAGATATTTGGTAATAATAGAGACAATGAGTTATCAATTTGGTGTAAATTGATTATAAGAGTTAATTGTGAAGTTGAATGAGATCAATGAGTGATTTCTTTAGATGTTTGTGAACTTTTATTGGTATTGAAATGTTGAAGAGACTGTGGGATAATTGGATATAACTGATTCATCTCCACCTCTCAATTATCTAACAATTGCTATCCGAGCACAATGCTTGGAGAAAGAAGTTTAAAGGTACTTGAGATAAACATTAGAAGATGTATAAGAGAGAGGTACCAAAGAAAAATAAGGAGAATTTCTCATCATGGAAAGAAAAAATGAGGCTACATCTATCTAGAATTGGAGATAATATTACACACTAGTTGGATAATGAATACACTACACCTGTTACTCCTAAGATAATGGAACACATGACTGAGAAGAGAAATCATAATAGTATGATGGTCAAGATTGCATCTTCCCTTAATGAAGCCAATTTTGATGATATCAAGAACTACACCAATGCTAAAGAAATGTGGGATAAATTGGAATTTGTACGAGGTGGACATCCAAATGTGCTAAGAGCTAAAGTTGAAAGTCTTAGAGGCCAGTATGATGATGTGAGAATGAAATAAGGTGAGAATTTTGTACAATATGTAAATCAAATCAAGGAAGTTGTGAGTGTAATTTGAGCTACTTGAGGTATTATCAGTGACAATGAAATTATAAGTAAAGTTCTTAGAACTCTTCTTCCTATCTATACTATAAAAGTCTTTGTAATTCTATAATTTAGAGCCATACATAGCAATATTTTGATAGTTGATATTTTAGTTGGTTGGTTGACTGCATTTGAGTTGAGCAATTATGATAATTGTATGGTTACACTTGGAAATGCTTTTTAAGTTTTAACTAACCATTGGTAATTCAAAGAAAGAGAAGAAAAGTAGAGATGAGAGTGAGTCTAAATTTGAAGTTTACTTGGATGAAATTGAAGCATTATTGTAAGAAGGTTATCAAGAGTTGAAGGTAAATTCAAAGATAAGCTACCCTTGATTTGTTTTAAGTGCAATGAAGCTAGTCATTTTGCTATTAAGTGTCCTAATAGAAGTAAGAGTGATGAAAATGAATAGAACATACATATTAGCACTATTTTTTATGCTCTCAACCGAGTTTATTTGAGTTTATTAGCTATGAACTCTGGTATGGTCATACACCTAATGTAAGTTATTTTAAAATCTCTGGAAGTAGGTGTTATATTCATAAGGATGAAACAAATGGTAAATTTGATTCAAAAGGATATGAAGATATTGTACCATCTTAAAATGAATGCACTTTCCTTTTAACACCTTTTAGCTCCCTCTTTATAATACCCTCTTTGGACAATGGATATGCTTGTACTTAATCTCATTTTTCCTTCTCTTCTTCCATGTTTCCACCTTATCTCTTTTTTATCTACCCCTTCTCTTTGTGGCTTCTTGGACCTAATCTCTAGGACTAGGTTGAATGAAGTCAACTTGTTCTAGACTAGGTTGAACTAGGAAAACCCAGTCCTTGGAAGTTTTAGATCTGGGGGCCCAAAAGGCCTTAGGGGTTTAATAAGTTTTTTACCATTATCCAGTTAGCCTGTATTATTTTCTTGCAAAAAAAAACTCATATATATGGAGACTTGGAGGCTTAATTTCATATCTCATCTAATATCAAGCATCTAATTCATTCAAGCACTCAAGCTCTTTCTCTTAAGTCCATATTCCTACCTTTTTGCATTCGAGGAGTTCAAGTATTCAATAATATCAAGCATTTAAGCAAGGATATTTATATCTAGCATTAAAGGATCCTTTGTGAACATTTCCTCTTCAAGATCTAGCTTGTTGTTGGTGATCAAGGCAAGAGATCTGCATTGAAGCATTCATCATCTTCTTCATTGAAAAACTTATAAAACCATGGCACCATGATGGTATTATCGAAGATCCATTGAAAAATGTGAAGATACCCTACATTCTTCATTGAAGATCTACAATACATTTACATACAAAATCTTGACAAACAAAGGTTTCAAGAAAGGTAAATCCTAACATTTATCTTGTATTTCATTCATTTATATTTACATTTACATTTTTAAATTATGGTTAATTCCTTAACCTAGGGCCTAACCAAGGTAATGCCTCATCAAACATCAACCCTAAACCTTTCTTTTCTATCTTGATCTGCAGGTGGTCAATGAAATGATTGTGGATCTAGAACCTATGTTTTGGGAGCTTTCTAAAGAAGTTAGTTTTAGATCATTGGACTACATTAACTTAGTTATAGGATGTATTCCTAAGTCAACCTAGTCCTTCAATCTCCATTTTTAGGGGGATTTCTAGATTTTGTTCCTTTTGTCATTTCATTTTGAGATCCACAAATGAATATTCAGATATAGCTTACATATGTGAGTTTTGGAGCTAAAATACATCTTCCTCTACTCATTTCAAGGATAGTGTTTTATATTTTATTTTCTTTCGTATATTTACCCTAGATTTATATCTTATTTGGGTTGAGTTTGTTTATATAGCATCTAGATTTATCTTATTTAAGAAATTAGTTCAATTTCACATTCACATTATCCTATCAAGGATCAAAGAGCATTTTTCTTACATTGCATTCCTCTTTATAATTCAAATTTAGTATTATCTCCCTTCTTCCTTTGGGTTATAACTAATCTATCACAAATGGAATCATACTTGAAAATTCCTCTCTCTGCCTCACACACATATTTGAATGGCTTAGTGACCAATAAAATGGAAGTCTACATCTTATTAAAGTGCTTCCATTTTCCTATTAAATAGGCATATTCCTTGGCTATTCATCTAAGAGAAAGGCTTATAAATGTTTGAACAAAGCTACTAACAAAATGATTGAAAGTGAAAATGTAAGAATCGATGAGTTTGCAAACAAGAATAATGTTGAAAGCAAAAAGGAACATGAAGATTTCAAAAAAAATAATATCATGTGTATGAAGAGGCATTAACCACACTACTTGAGTTACAACAAAGAGGTAATGAGCATCAGATAGTATTAACTAAGTCATAGTAGTATAACTTGAGTAGGAAGTTAAACCTTAACCAAGTGAAGAAAATGTTGATAATCAAAGAAATAAACCTGTATTAACCAAATATGTGAGGAATAATGATTCACTTGAATAAATAATTGGAGATAGAAGCACTGAAGTGTCAATAAGAAGTAAGATAATTGAAAGTACATGTTTGATACCTAATTTTGAACCAATAATAGTTGAGGTTGTACTTAAGAATGAGGGCAAAATAAATGCTATGAATGAAAAAAAATTATTAGGTGTAGAAGAACAAAACATGGACTCTAGTACCAAGACCCACATATAAGAATGTGATAGGAACAAAATGGTTTTTCAGAAAAAAAAGTTGAATGAAAATGGAGAAGTGGTGAGAAACAAGGCAAGACTAGGTTACAAAGGTTATGCACAAGGAGGAATAAACTATGGTGAGACTTTTGCACCTGTAGAAAGATTAGAATGAATAAGAAGATTGTTTGCCTATGCTACCTACAAGAAGCTCAAAGTATATCAAATGAACATCAAATATGTAGGAATACTTTAGAATAACTAATAGGGGGGGCATGAATTAGTTATCCAAGGTCTATATGTATAAACAAAACTTTTCACAGCTTAATGAACCCATAAAACATTTATCTTCATCCATGCATCAATAAGATTATGCAATCACTTAAAAACTTGTAGGTTACTATCAAATCAACTTGGAGAAATGTAAACATGAAATATAACAGATTCATCAACATACTTGACACAATGATTTACATGGAAACCCCATTTGAAAAAAACCACTAGTAACATGCTACTCTTTTTCACTCTTCTGAAGTGATGTCCTGTGAAAGGCCAACCCTGTTAAAGGTTACAATACACACCATTAAATGTGACCTTGTTAAAGGATTTCAATCACCCTATTAGGAGTGAGCCTTGTCAGAGGACTTTAGACCATACACTTGGAGTGTCACTTGGTTAAAGGATTTACAAATGACATTTAGGTCAACTTTAATCCAAAGGATTTACCCTAAACTGATAGAATTATTAGAGAGTAATAGTAAGGCTTGATTTGATAACAACTTACAACTCTATTTGCAGATTATAGATCTTTGCTTCAATCCTCCATTCTATTTGGCCTTCACACTCTTCAACTCTGATAGCTTTTTCACCCTTTAAGCATTCATATCCTTAAGCCTTCTTGCTTAACATGGCATTGTAGAATCTTCTCTTAGGTCACTTGATGAAGCAAAACCCTTGACTCCTTGTCTTCCTTAGGTTCTTGCACATGACAACCTTTGCTTCTGACCAGTCATTTTTATAAATAAGAAATTAAGATCTTTTGCCACTCATTCTTCATTGTCCAATTTAGGGTTACGATCTATTAGGTAGGATACAATGAATCTAGCCCTTATTCCATATCTCTTCTAGAAAATTCTCCTTTAATCCTCTTTAAATTTTCTTAAAAATGGTTTACCTCAAGTTCTGTGCCTCCAACTCATCAATCTTATTTTCCACCTGGTTCACATAATCTAAGAAAATAAACTTGTCAGCTCAAATCCATCGAATTCATGATCTTTTAAATAATGCAACCACTCGACATTATCTAACTCTTGATGCTCGACACATGCTACGTTGCTCAACATCCTCTGTAAAATCACTTGGCACAAACTAAAGTTTGCTAGTGCTTGACATCAACTAAACCTTACTCGACATCCATTGTTCTGCTCGACATACACTAGAATAAAATTTTACTCGGCTCTAACTAATTTTCTGCTCAACTTGCACTAACTTTGCTCGACACCTACTATCCACTAGGTCAAGCTTGGCAAGCAAACTTTGTGTAACATGTTCTTCTAAACTTTCTTAGTGTAACCAACCTGTGTAACCTTAAGTAGATTATCAATACAACATGTTATCATTTTCTTAACTGATTCTTGTACTTCTTAACATAATCGTAACTCAACCTTCCTCTAGGTGCTATTGTTATATCTTTTGATCAAATCCTCTTCATCAATCAAATAAGTGATAGTGCTTAAATCATATAAGTATGTGTCTTATCAGGAAATAAAAAGTTTGAGATTAGTGACAAAATAATGATTGAAAAATATTTATCATACTTTGTTCTCAACAATCTCCCTCTTATATTATTTTCAATCTATTCTCAACAATCTCCCTCTTTACCATTGATGGAAAACCAAACTGATCAACCAAACTGACTAGGTTAAAACAATAAGACAATACTAAAGAGAATATGATTCCTTGTATTGAAATCTCTCCCTTTATCAACAACTTCCATCTTTTGAATAGGTTACAAAACTCTCTCTTATAACTCCCTCCAAATTACTTCTTGTATATCCCTCTTACTAGGCAAATGTTAGGATTTCTCTTTCTTTGTTCTCCTAATCAATAACCATCTCCCTCTAAGATTAGTTGATCTCTCCCTCTTTGAAAACAATGCCAAAAACTTTTCATCTTAACATGCAGATATAGGCTTCTTCAGTTCCTTCAGTTTCTGCCTTTGTCACCTTGCTTGTGACTAATTTGAAGTTTCAGCTCTTTGATTACTTTAGGCAGCTCCTAAAGTAAGATCCTCTGCATCAATGTGTAACATATGAACATTAGCTTGTTTGATTCAAGGCACTCCTCTTGTTATTAGATAGCCTTTGATAGGGTATCACCCCTAGTTTACCTCTTAGATACTCATGAGCATCCTTAGGTAATGCTTTTGTGATGATATCAACAATTTTTTCTTTTGTGTTGACATATTCCATCTTCACCTCTTTGTCTTGAACTAACTCTCTCAAGTAATGATACTTGATTGCAATGTGCTTAGTCTTTGTGTGCATCACATGATTCTTTGATATATTGATAGCACTTGTATTGTCACAATAAAGTGTTACTGGTTCTATGATCACTTCTTTCATTCCTTTGAGTAACTATTTGATCCATACAATGTTTGTATAATTTATAGGAGCAACAACTTATTCAGCTTTACTAGTAGATTGTGAGGTACAATTTTGTTTCTTGTTAGTCCATATAAGTAGCCTCTTGCCTAAGAAAAATGATCCTCCACTGGTGCTCTTTATGTCATCAATGTTTCCAACCCAATCAACATTAGTATAGGCTCTTAACTCAATTTTTTCATTTTTCTTATAGTATAGACCAAACTCTTATGTTCCTTTCAGATATCTCATTATTCTTTTTATGGCCATCAAATGATTCTCGTTGGGATTAGAAGAGAATCTTTCTGTATATGCTATATTAGTATGTTAGAAACAATAAATTAAGAAATCAAAAGCATTTACAAACTAAAATACCATAACATAAATGAGAGACTAATGAGGAAACCCCAATTGAAAATATGAGCCAAATGAATGGACTCTCCCAATAGGATTTAGCTCTTTGCTTGGTAGATGAGTCTAAGGATTGGGATGTATGCTCAAGATGCTCAAACTATGCTTCAATGGTGGGGATGAGTAAATGGAAAATTGGTAGCTTTGTGAGCTCTCAATTTGGCATAATAAGGGTATGGTTGATGGCTTTTGGTTCTCAAACTAGCATTATAACTTTGGCTTAAAAGTTGTGATGAAATGGCTTGGGAGGGGATTCAATTTATAGGCTAAGGGCTTGAGGGATGGAGGGTTAAGATGGAAGGAAAGGAAAAAGCTTAAGGAGGGCTAGGATGCACTCAAAGGGGAGCACATGGATTGTGCTTATTTAGCACCAATCAGGGAGTGACACATGTCACAGGGTGAGTGGATGGAGGAAAGGGGAAGGATGAGTCAACAAAGGAGGCTCAAGGGATAATATCTTCATAAAGACCCTTCATAATGGCTTGTAAGAGCAATGAATGGGCTTGTAAGAGTCTTTATGGCTTTTGTAAGAGCATTCATGGCTTGGTGGTTGGGATATTTTGGAGGGAGTTGAGATTGTTGACTTTGCTTGGCTTAAGAAAGTCTTAAGCTTGCTTAGGGAATGTGACAACATTAGGGGGTGGATTAGGCTTGGGTTTAGGATTAGATTAGGCTTGTTAGAGATATGCAAGTGGATGGCATTCATGAGGGTGGGTGAGTTAGTGGCTAAGCTTGGTTAGTATGGGTGGATGGGGTGGATTAGGCTGAAAAGGGGGTTTAGGATAGTGTAGGGGTCATTAGATTTGAGGGCTTTATTTATCAAATAGATTTATTTAATAAATGGGGATTTTGGAATTAGATAGAAGAATATGATTTAATTGATAAATGATAGGTTATTTGATTTATCAATTAAGACTATAGATGATTAATTAAATTAATCAGCTAGGGGATGGAAAAGGATTAATTAAATAGGAATTTAATTAATGATGCCTTTAGAGATAGCTAAATAGGATTACCAAAGCATTGTAATCAAATTTAGGTGTCTGCACTTGCAACTATCCCTATAGATAATGTAATGTCAGGTCTGTTATGTACTGCACATTGTAATTGTCCAATCATAGACCTATACAATGTTTGATTCACCTTAGCTGAATCATTATTCTTTGACAACTTGTGCCCTATCACCATAGGTGTAGTTACTGGTTTGGAATCCTCCAATCCAATTTTTTTTAGTATTTCCTTAACATACTTTGACTGAGTGATGTATATACCATATTTCATTTGATATTCTTGCAAACTCACAAAGAACTTGATCTCTCCAAACATAGACATCTCAAATTCTTCATTTTATTTGCAAAGCCCTTACATAAAGCATCTTGACCTCCAAATATGATATCATCAACAAAAATTTCAGATAAAAAATACCTTTTCATTTCTCCATCTTCATGTATAGATTGTTGTTATCATCAGTCCTTTCAAATCTAATCTTCACAAGATAATTATGAAGTCTCTCATACCATGCTCTTGGTGCTAGTTTCAAACCATATAGAGCTTTGTGTAATCTACATACCATGTTCTTATTGTTAGTATCAATAAATCCTTCTAGCTGTTCTATGTAAACTTCTTCCTCTATTATGCCATTCAGAAATCTAGATTAAAAATCCATTTGATAAACTTTGAAACCTTTGTATGCAGAATAAGAAAGTAAAGTTCTTACTCCTTCTAATCTAGCAATAGGAGAAAATTTCTCTCCATAGTCAATTCATTCTTCTTGTGCATATCCTTTGCAAATTAATCTTGCCTTGTTCCTTGTGACTTCACCATTTTCATCTAGCTTGTTAATGAATACCCACTTGGTACCAATCACATTTTTGTCTTTTGGTCTAGGAACTAGAGTCCATGTTTTTTTTCTCTCAATTTGTTCAATCTATTCTTCCATGGCTTTGCTCCAGTCCACATCTTCTAAAGCATCTCTCACTGATTTGGGTTCCTTCATGCTCAACAAACATGTGCCATTTCTCAATCTATTTCTTGCATTGGTCTAGCATCTTTATCTCCAATAATTTGTGTAGCAAGATGATGTCTTTTGACATATTTGGATAATCTTGGTTCAGCTCTACTTTCTTCAATTTTTCTTTCAACTTCAAAGTCACTGTGTAAATCTCTGTCAGGTAGTTCAACATCTCTATCATGTACACTAATCTTAGAATTAGAATATGCATCAAATTCATTCTATAACTTAGCATCTAAATGTAGCTTGGTTCCTAAATGCAACTTGACATTCATAGTATGTCAACATAATATGCATTTTAGAATGGAATACTTGAAGAAGTATACATAGAACAACTATAATGATTCATTTAACTTGATCAAAGGAACATTGTTTGTAAATTGAACAAGGCATTATATGGATTAAAACAAGCACTGAGAGCATGGTATGAAAGGTTACACTCTTATTTGAATAAGATTAGATTTGCTAGAATAAGTGGGAATAATAATCTATATTTAAAATGTGAATATGAAAGTATAGTGTTGATTACTAAAGTATTTGTGGATGAAATTATATTTGAAGGAAATGCCATGTTATGTAAGACATTTGATAATCAAATGGGTAGGAAATTCGAGATGTCTATGTTTGGTAAGATCATATTTTTAATTGGATTGTCAAGTTCATAAAAAAAGAATGGTATGTATGTGACTCAATCTAAGTATGTAAAGGAAATCTTGAAATTATTTGGAATGGATGATTCTAGACTAGTTGCCACACCTATGGTGATTGGAGTGAAATTATCAAAAGAGGATACTACTGCTGAGGTAAATGAAACACAATATATATCAATGATTGGTAAATTATAGTATATTGTGCACAATAGACCTAATATTACTCATGTTCTTGGAATTGTTGCAAATTTTTTATTTAATCCAAAGGAAAAACACATGATTATTGTCAAGAAGATATTCAAATATCTTAAAGGAACCGAAGATTTTGGACTATGGTATAAACAAGATAATGACTTTACACTTAACATCTATAGTAATGATGTTTGGGTTGGTAATGTGGATGATACAAAAAGGACAAGTGGTGGAGATTTATTTTTAGGAAAAATATTGATAGCATTGTTGAGTAAGAAATAGAGATTCATTTTACAATCTATTGTTGAAGTTGAGTATGTTGTTGCTACAATGAATTGTGTAAATATTGTTTGGATTAAGCAACTGTAGGAAGGTATGCAAGAAAAGACAACTGAGCCTATTACTATTTATTGTGATAACACTAGTGCAATAATTATATCAAAGAATCTGGTGATGCATGAAAAGACAAAGCATATATCAATCAAGTATCAGTACTTGAGGAAAAAAGTAAAAGAGAAACAAGTTAAGCTTGAATATGTGAAATACAAAGAGAAAATTGCAAATATATTTACCAAGCCATTGCCTAAGGATGATTTTGATTATCTAAGAGGTAAACACAGGGTCCTGCCCCTATCCAAAATTCAATAAGTAGAGATGCATGTTGAATCAATTCATGAATGAACATAAACATCTTTGTGAAATTGATGCAAGAGTTCACACTTTAGGAACACTTCTAAAGTTGTGAAAATGAGTGTGATGAAACAAATATAAATAGTAAATGCAAGGTACAAGGATAACTACAAGGTTGAATAAGTTTCACATTGGAACTTATAATTACCTTTGGCATTTTTGTCAAAGGGAGAAAGAATCGATAAGGAAAATCTACGTCAATAGGGAGAAGTATACTAAGGGACAAAATCACTACAGAAGATTAAGTCAAAGAGAGTATCAATAGAAAAGGGAGAAAATATGTGAAGAGAATCTGTAGGCATGAACATGAATTAAGGAAGAGTATACCCAAAGGGGGAGAAGAATAAGTAAAATGGAAAAGAATATGTTGCTAAATAGAAGAAGATCATATCCTAAAAGGAATAAATGTTGTAGAATATTACTATTGCTAAAGATACAAACCAAGTATCTAATGATAAAATATGTTGCAGAGAATCCAAATGAATTCAAAGAGCTGAATAGTTATATTTTTTTTCAATGCATACATTTTATTTTCTTATGTGATGTTTTGTAATGTAAAATCATATGTTATGTGTTTCCATCAATGCCAAAGGGGGAGATTGTTAAACTCAACTCATGATGTAACTGAGAATGCTATGAACGTATGTAAAAGATTCATATAAGTTGTTATGTTGTTATTGATGTCAAGTATTAGTTAATTAGATATAATTCTAATGTAATAGAGTTCTATATCATTTGATTGATGAAGAGGATTTGAAGAAAGTATGTTGATGATAGATTATTGAGTTGAATGATATTTAATTGGCACTTGAATGAGTTGGATAGTAATAATGTAATATTGGTTTGAGTATTTTACAATCATGTAATCTTGTAATGTAATGAGCTATAAAATATACATCTAGTGACAAGGTGAAAGAAGGAAGACAATGTCCATCGAGTGACTACACTTGCCATTGAGAAGCTAGCAAAGAAAGTTAAAAAGTTCAGTGTTAACCAAGAAAGTTTAGTATTAACCAAGTGATGTATTACCTGAGTGAAATGTTATGTTCACTAAGTAACAACTAGAAGAAAAAGTTTATAAAAAAGGAATACGAGGTTGCCTTTTGATGAAAATAAAGAATATTCAAGAAATTCAAAGGCACGAGTCAAAGTTTGTTACAACATCTACATATGAAAAAATACAATGAAGATCTAATGATTGAGATTGAAGAAGGATAAGCATTAGCACAAAGTTCTATGAAATTTCTACTTGTTGAGTATGTAGATACATTGTGTTTGGTATGAATCTAAGACCAACGATTGTGTTTAAGTAGGAAAATCTACAAGAATTTGGAAGTAGAGAGACACTATTATTTAAGAAGACGATTAAGAATTTTTTTGGTTGCTAATGGAGTTGTTGGTTGAATGGTGAATGGATGCAAACAATTGAAGGAAAAGAAGAAGATGAAAGAATCAAGGAGAACCAAGAAGAGAGAAGATCAAAGTAGAGTTAAGTGAAAAGTGAAAGTGAGAATGTGTGAATCAAACAATAAGAGATCAGAAGAAAGAGATAAAAAAAAGACCAAATAGAGTAGATATCTAAACTATCAAGTTAGTGCTAAGCCTAATAGATCATTGAACTGTTACTTTCTAATAATTGTCATAGAAAAATCTCTTAACCTAGTGGGTGTAAGAAGTCTATGAAATCCTATATGGTAACATCGATTAGTAATGTTTGTAAGTCCTTTAGAGTTGGCCACTCTTTAAACAAGATCAAGGAGTAATAAGGTCTAGATGATTGTTTGGTGTAAATCCTCTAAGCAGATCACATTAACAATGTGCATGTAAACCTTTAACAAAGTTGGCTCCTAGAAGATCTCACTTCAGAAGTGTGTTTTTGGTTTGTTGGTCCCAGGTCATTTTTCCCTTTTCAAGGTTTCCATGTTAAAAAATTGTGGTATCAAATGTGTGAATGTTGTTATGTTGCAAGTTGATTTTTCATGATATTTACTTATTACTTCAACCCAATAACAACTAGGTAACAATAAATTTATATTTCTAATAGTCAGTAATAATAGAGACAATGAGTTAATAATTTGGTGTAAACTAATTATAAGAGTTAATTGTTAAGTTGAATGAGATAATTGTGTGATTTCTTTTGATGTTTGTGAAGTTTTATTAGTATTGAAATGTTTGAAGGGAGTAATAGGTTCAAACCACTCAATCATCTCCCCAAACATGCTAACAATTTCCACTTCAACAGTCATGCTAATAGTTCTTTCCTTATAAAGAATTGTGTCTTGACTACATATTCTCTCTTTGACTAGAGGTATATGTCATGTATCATCGCTTCTTCTTTATTAGTAAAGCTATGTCCATTATGCACATTTTTCCTTGATTTCAAGCTAAAGTTTGCATCCTTCCTCAACAATTCCTATCTCCCTTGGAAACATGGGGCTAGATGGCAGATTTTTTGTTCCCCTCTTCTTTTTCTTTGCAATTTTATCTTGATCAAGCACTCCTCTTAAGTATTTTTTTTGTATTCAATATTTATTCCTTTAGAGGATTCTTTTTCGATAAGTGATATATCATTTTCAATACTTTCTATATTCTTAGATTGTAAGGGTTAATGCCCTTCACTATAAATATAGTCCACATTATTTTTTTAAGGATATCTCCTTATTGTGTGAAGTAGGTATAACATTTCTCTTCCTTCCCACATCTATTATATAGACATAATAATTAGGGGGGTATACATACACCCTCCTTTGTATTAAAGTTTTGCACTTTTACTTTCAAAATGTATGTTAAATATCATATATGGGTAACACATATACATTTGCTAAATCTCATATATGGGTTACACATCCAAATTATATCCTAAATCTCATATATGGGTAACATATACAAATTTGCTAAATCTCATATATGGGTAATGCATACAAGTTTTCTAAATCTCATATATGGTTAATGTATTCAAGCACAACATGAAAAGTCCCATACATGAGAAACACTTTTTTATTGGACCATGCCATGGTGATACAAGGACATTGATCTACGGCTGGAACTTTGATTAGTTGATTAGCAAGTTACAACCTCATTAGACTATTCAATGCCATATTTTGCAACAAGTGTTGATCTCATTTTGGTTTTGATAAGGTAGTGAAAAAATACTTAGCCATTATCTAGCAAAATTATAGTGCAAGCCAAGTGCATAGTGCATGCCAAGTGATCAGACCAAGCCAAGAAATTAGTGTGAGTTGAGTGATCAAAGCATGTCAAGCATAAGTTTCAAGATAGTACATGCTGAGTAATATGACTAGTTAGTGCTAGCACTAGTATGTGCTGAGCAGATAGTATGTGTCAAGTCACTCAAGTGCTAAGTAGTCTATACATGTCTAGTGATTTAGGTGTCAAGTAATAGTTAGTGCTGAGTTCTATAGAAGTTGAGTTACAAAATTTAGAGGTTAGTGAAGGCCAAGCATTAGAGCCTTTGGATGTTGAGTGAATAGTTTTTGGCATAATTGTTTGCTATAGAAAAAAATTCTATGTAAACCATTTTTGGCCAACATAATCATGAATTTATGATTATAAGAGATAAGTATGGAGTCATATTAGGAATCCCTATGCAATAGATTCAAAAAATTAGATTAAGGGAAGGTTAAGGTGACAATAAGGATCAACTAAAACTATAAATTTTGACCCAAACCATCTCCACCATTTCTTATTTAAGGAGGCAAAACCCTAGAGAGTTTAAGGATGCATGAGGAGATGGGTGCTAAGAGTTTAGAGAGCATTCATGGTGGCTATGATAGCTATGCTAGAGATATGCAAAGCAAAATCAATCCAAGAGAAACAAAGTCAAGCAGTGAGAGGATTAGAAAGGATAGATCTAATCAAAGGATCAAGGATTAAATAGTAAGGAGGAGATCTATCATCAAGTAGTAAGCTGCTAACCAAAGGATCAAGTGTTGAATCATTCTAATAGGTGATACAAAGTAAATCTCATAATAGAGTAGTCCTAACAGGCTATTGTAAATCTCTTAACTAAGTGCTTACTTAATTGTGAGTTTGAAATCCTTTAGCAAGGTGAGACCTAATAGTCTCGTAAGCCTTTAACAAGGTAGAACCCTCATAGGGTAGATCATATCTTATGATCAATGCTTTGTACCATAATTGGCCACACTTTACAATTGTAGTAGTGAAGATTTGTGGGTGTCATCCCCACCCCAGTTTTTCCTTCTCATTGGATGGTTTTTGGGTAACCAATTTATTGTGTTAGGTGTTATTTACTTTATGCTATGGATGTGATTCATGTTAAGTTATTTCAGTTTATGGGTTAAGTTATGAGATAGATGTTGGTGATATTGTTTAAAGACAAAAGTTTTAAGTGTTGATTCACCCTCCCCCCTCACAAAACTTACTTTCCCATTGTTATTTCCAACAACTAGTTTAGTGAAGCTATGTTATTAATGATGTTTCTCTTGCATTTATTATAGCCTTCCAAACATGATATTAGTGAGTGAGACATTGTTCGATGAGGCATCTTCATTGGTTTATTTGGATTTATTCTCATTACTAACCCCTTTTTGTTTATGTCCCACATTTTCTTTCTAGTAGTGCGATCGTTCACATCATCAAATTCAACATAACTTAGGGCTACTACAACTTCAATCATCATTTGGTTGCACTCATGCTTGACTTTCACTTGTTCAACTATCATAGGTCTAGGTACCTCAATATATTCATTGTCCAGGTAGTATGATGTGGAATATCCAATACTAGAAAAGTGCAATCTCATCACTCTTTTCATACTGGGAAGTTCTCTTGGTTCATCTTGGGTATCTCTCTCTTGTACATCTTGATCTTTAGTTATAAGTCCTTCAAACATTCCTTACAAGCACCAGATTTTTGATACCAATTATTAGAATGATTTAGAAAAACTAAAAGGAGGGGGGGTGACTCAATTATCCTCAAGTCTAGATGTACCAAATCAACTTTTAACAAATTCAAGAAACTTAATCAATCTTATAAAATAACTTAGTCTACATAGAAACTTGTCAAAAATTTAACATTCTTTAACTTTATGTTCTATCTGTGTGTCGATTAATAGTAAAATAAAAAACTACAAAAGTAGCATGCATAAAGTAACATTCACACAAGTAAATGACAGTTTGACACTAGGATTTAATGTGGAAACCCAATTTGGGAAAAACCACCAAGTAACATTCTACCAATTTTTCACTCTTTTGAAATGAGCTTGGTTAAGAGCTAACCCTATTAAAATTTATACAACACACTATTAAATGTGACCCTATCAAAGGATTTAATCACCCTTTTAGGAGTGTCCTTGTTAGAGGACTTTATATCATTCCATTAGAATGTCACCTTGATTATAGAATCTACAAAATGACTAATAGGTCAACCTTGATTCAAGGATCTACAAAATGACTAATAAGTCAACCTTGATTAAAGGGTTTTGACCTCCATAATGGTTAGAATGTAACAGTAAGTTTGATCTATAAAATATAACTCACTTTGCAAATTTAGATCTCCATTCACTCATATGTTGGTTCATTGACTAACCTCCATTGACATCTCCATCACTGATCTATTTCACATCCCTTCAAGCAATAATACTTCACTAATCTCTTCACACTTGTCCTCTGCCAATCTGGTCTTCATAGATTCTCTCTAAATCAACAATCAACAATGAACCAACCTTAGGAAATATCTCTTATGCCTCATTAAATAGTTAATTTTGATATTTTTATGCTTAAACATCACCATAGATCTTAGGGTTAGGTCTGATTCACTGAACCCTCCATTTTTATTCCGTCTCCTTCAAGAAATTTTTGATCAAATCCTTATCTTCAATTGTCATGTCCCCAATTTTTGGTGACAGTTCAATTTAATTAATTTAATTAATGGTTGTCCAAGGACGACTAATTAGTTATTTTAATTAAATAAATAATATTAAAAGATAACCTTGTATTTAATAAAGTGACTTGGAAAATATTTAATAAAGTCACTTGAGGGATAAGATCAAAAAGGTTCTAGAAGTCTCTGGAGAGGATGGAGGGAAAAGAATAAATAGGCACCCCGGGGCTCCATTCGAATCAAGCAGTGGATTATCTCTCTTTGATTTTCAGATTGTGATTCAATCATAGGTGCATTGTGGAACCTAGGGTTTTCGCAATTGTCACAGTTGGCCATTGAGAATGATAACTCTCAATTGGTACGCAATTTTGAGGGTGTGAAATATCATCTGAATTATTGCAGATTGGAGGTGACGTTACAGTCATTTCATCAAGGGCAGAACCTGTGGCTTAAGGCCAAAATTTTGGTGGGTCATCTTGAAAATTGATTTTTAGGTTTTAAGCTATTCGCAAAGGTTTGGAGTTCAGCATTTTATCCAAGCAGGATTTATAATTTTAAGGATTGAAGGGTTTGTTTGAAAACAAGCTTCAATCATCATATGGGAGTCTGCTGCACTCAAAGGTGTATATATTGGTCGATCCTTCTCTACTGAGGAACTATCAGATTTGGGAATTTGTGAGCCGGCAGTTTTATAGAAAATCCAGCTTCGAAGGAATCTATTCCCGGTCATTAACCAAGGGAAAAAATAGCGTAACCATTCGCATTCCAATCCAACACAAGCCGAAGGCATAATAATCTGCTTACGGGTTAATCACTTCCACCCCAGGAGGAACCCATTCGCATCAAATCGAGGCTGACTGCAAGCAACGAATTAATCTCAAATAATCAATGCTGCAGGCGCCCAATGAAGCGAGATTGATCTAAGAATTGACTGTGAGACAACGAGCTAATTCCAAATAAACAAATCTGCGCCCCTCGAGCCAGGCGTCTTCCTTAGCATTAGTAATCATCGCAGGAACTAGACGTTGCAAGTATATAGAACTAAACGTATTGCATGCGACCTAGCATAATTGAACCTAGAAGGCGCAGATCCGTCGGCAGCTCAGGAGATCAGGAAACCAGTATTCCTTTTTCAGGCGTAACAGGGGCAGTTTTTTTTAGGCAGGCAAAAATGACCATATAGTTTGGGCTCCGCATTGCACGAGTTTGGCGGTGTGGCAGGCAAACATCTAATTTCCCGTCCAGGCCATCAGCATCCATCACCATTGAAGATTGAGAAAAAATTGCAAATTTGGATAACTTCGCAAGGGTCAATATAACTTCTCCACAAGTAGGCAAATGCGATTTTTTTACTCCATGATCAGGCGGAGTTCGATTGGGAATCAAGACTCAGACAAATTCAGGTTTCCTCTTTGACATCGCTTTAGGTATATATATATATATTATTGAAGGAGTTGCTTGTAATGAGAATCTTTCCTGAACATTGTTGGTTACATTGTTACTTTATGACTTTTGCTGGAGACAATACAAAATTAGCAAATACATCTCAAGTACTTGACAAATTGTTATAGCTCAGTTTTGGGCGTAATATTAGTAGCACTTTAAGACAGGATCATTTCAGTGGTATCAGAGCACGATTGCTAATTGTTTGACGAAATGTCAAACCTCTGAAGTTTTAAGAAATTTAGTGCTTAAAGAGTCAATCATCCTGTCGGGGATATTTCATCAATCATATAGCAAACTCTACTCATCCATTAAATATGCTAGCTCATCAATCCTTATCATCCACACATTTTAACTTATCCAAAATTTCAACTATTTCAGCCTCAAATTTGATTCATTCACAAACTAAAACTTTTATTGCCACTTGGAAATCGCTTTGTTCTTTTGCTTGGTCATCCTAGTATAGCTTGAAAAACACTATTTTTTTCTCACTCAAAATCAACTAGTTGTTGATGCTTGACAACCACCTTTTCTAGTTCAGGTAAATTGCTAGGTTCACCTTAATAGATATAGACAAAACTTATGTAGTCTTTAGGTTCTTTCTTGCATTCTTCTTCATTCTTGTCCACAAATTCATCAACTCTAATATTTTCACTTTCCACAATATTGAAAGTGTTATAATTCAAATACTAATAAGCTTTTCTTTTAGTGGAATATCTTAGAAATATACCTTAATCACTTTTTGCATCAAGTTTTCATTTTCTTGCATCTTTCAACAGGTAACACTTGCTTCCAAAAAAACTAAAATAATTCATATTAGGTGCATAGCCATACCAAATTTCAAAAGGTTTTTTATTTTTACCTTTCTTCACTTGAACTTGATGAAGAGTATAGACTATAGTATTTACAACTTCTCTCCAGTACTTTTGTGAAACATTCTTCTCCATCATCAATATCCTTGCACCATCCATAGTTGATATATTCCTCCTTTCTGATATATCATTTTGTGGTGGAGTCCTTAGTGCACTAATTTGTCTCTTGATTCATTTGTCATTGCAAAATATGTTGAACTCATTTGATATGAATTCACCTCCTCTATCTGATCTTAAGCACTTTAGATTTTTACCTATTTCCTTTTCAATTCTAGCAAAATACCACTTAAAATTTTGAAATGCATCATATTTTACTTAAGAAACATCATAGTCATCATTCTAGAAAAGTCATCAACAAACAAAATGAAATATTTGTCACCATAATATCTTTGCACTCCAATAGGATTACATAAGTCACTATGAACCAACTCCAAAATACATCAGAAAAATACGTCTTGCTCTAGAAACTAGACTTTGTCATTTTACCCATTTGACATTGTTTGCACATCACTTTATCAAGTTTTCTTAATCTTGGTAACCCTCTAACTCTTTTCATCTTACTGATTCTTACCAAATTATCAAATTTCACATGACACAACCTCTTGTGCCACAAGAAAACATCTTCACATTGTGCAAATAGACAAGTATCTTCAGATAGGTCTAGATAGAACAAGTTACCTCTTATTTTTTCTCCACTTCCAATTAGTTCGCTGGTAGCATCATAGATCTTTGCCTTCTTGTTTTGGAATTCAAATATGTAGACTAAATTGATCAACTATGTCACACTCAACAAGTTATATTTCAAACCATCAACCCAATATGCATTATCATATCTGATCTTATTATTTAGTAAAATTGATCCTTTACCTTTCACATAACATGGTGCATCATTTTCAAACTTAACACTGCTAAGTTTAAGGATTTGCACCCTATTGAACTAGTAATGTTCAGTAACCCTTACTTAACATGGGAGTCATTTCACTATGTGAGATTGGCTAATGAAATGAAACCTCTGGATTCTAGGCTGGCTCCTATTGGATTCTTTAGTGAAACACTCTAAAAACTTAATAAAAACTGGCAGGGAAAAGGTAAGAAGTGACTGAAAAACAACCTAAAACCTAAAGTTTAAACTAAGGAGGTGATACACTAGAAGTTACTATGAAGATGTAACACACACATAACAGAGAAGATAATATAGCTCTATGAAATATCATAAAACACGATTTCTTGTAAAGGCTCACACAAATGATTTGTAATAAGGTTGCAGACTGAAACTATAAGAAGGAGGATAAACTAATACCTCTCTTTAACTAATTTCACCTATAAACACATATCAAAACTTGCAAGCAAAATTACTTTTCTACACAAAGGTGCTAGAATGAGATAGAAACACAAGGAATAAGGAAACATTCACAAGTTAATCTATCAAATCATTCAAAGATGCACACAGAATTGTAGAAAGGAAAAGGCTTCAATTAACTCCATAAAGCATGATCACAGTGCTATTACTGATATTGTATCTCCAAAATTTTGAATTACAGACCCTGTAACAAAGCTTAGGACCCAAAAGGATGTCTCAAAACTTCATCATAAAATTAGAACTCCCTAAAAAATGAGTTAACAAACTCAATAAGTACAATTCCCCACTTTTATGGGTCGTATGCCAATGGATAGCCTCCAAAACAGGGCTTAGAAACTTCCAAAATGAAGTCCCATAATGTCTAAGACTCCATTCACTCATAACTGCCCCCCATGACTCATCAAAACTACCCTAAAAATGCCCTAACAAGTCATAAAGAGTCATAAACTAACATGGAAAAGTCAAAACTAACCCTAGAAGGCCTATTTTCCCTCTCAATGCTCCCAATTGATTTTAAATTTAAAGACTATGATAAGGAGAACTTAATGACTCATATTTTTCTTTTTACATTTGTAACAAATAAAATTAATATTCAATGATTTATAATTTATCATTAAATATTAATTCTTTACAATATTGACTTCATTGCAAAAAGAAAATAAAATCCTTTATTTTACATAACAAATCATTAAAAATGGTTGCTCATTTTAATGATTCATATTTAACACCTATGCAAACTTAATAAAGGATTATCAAATACATACACAACACATTTATATCCTTCACTTCAAATGCAAAAATGAGATAAAAATTCCATTTCCTGTGGACTTCAAATCTTTGTTCAATTTGGTAAAGGATATAATGTTGAAGAAAGCCAAAACTATCCCATTTTGCTCATTCTATAGTTCTCGATTGAGGGTTTCTGAGAACTTGTAGAGATCTTGCTGTGAAATTGATACTGTCTTGTTGGAGGATCTATTGGGTTTCTTCATACACAGAGTTTTTGAGAAGACCTGAAGGTATGTTTCCTTCTATACTCCTGATATTAAAGCACTTTGAAACCTAAAGAGGGTTTACTTGTTGTTGCTGGAGTAACTTGTCATTTGTATTTGATAGTACTGTGAAGTCTTATTTTGCCTTTACAAATACCCAGATGGATTTCTTCGAAGAGCATGATTTTGCTGATTGAAAGCTTCATACTGAGGAGCTTCTTTTGAATAACATAATATAATACTTTGTTTTGTGATAAAGCTTTGCGCAGGGTGTTATAGTCTTCTCAAACTGACATAATAAAATAGCTTTTCCCTTTCCTTATCGTGACTATGCTCCCTACTGTAACTGGGTATTGTGAAACCCAAATGGGGTTTTTCACTCTCTATTTTTGAGTTGGCATTATTGCTATATTATTTGGGTTTTTTTTGGCCGTTCATCTTTTCCAGATTCGGTACTCTCTCCACTTCTCTTGTGTTTGTTCTCCTTGTTATACGAATTTTGATTATGAAAAGATTGTCTTCCTCCTTTGCCACGTCCACCTCTTCCCCTATTATTGCCACTACTTTCTCACCTCTTTCCTTGTAAGCCATGAATTTTAGCCCAATAGTCCCTTTTAGCATCACCTTCAACTGCTTCTAACACAACAAAAAAGTTCTTCACAATCAAGCCACCTTCTTCAGCAAGTACAACTGCTACTCGTGCTTTCTAAGATGCTTCAGGCTGTTCAAAATGAATGTACCCAGAATCTTTCCCCATAGAATAATCAACAAACTTCACAGTTCCATATTTTCATTATCTGTTTCAAATCTTCAAGAGTAATTTTCTCCACGTTCTTATTTTTTGCATCTCCAGACTTCTTTGCATCTGTTTCCTCCCCAGGATTAATGTCTATTGTTGCCTCTACAGATTTATCATCCTCTATAGCCTACTCAGGACTCTTCTTACATTCTTCCAAAGTAGAATCATTCTGTTCCATTGAATTTTGCTAGGATAATTTCCTCAAAGTAAATGCTATGACCATACCTTTTGGATAACAACCATTTTTTTTCCAATTATTCCTTATGGACCCATGCTCACCACTGTGAATTTCTTCTAATAAAGCCTTCCTTTCAGCATCAAACTCCTTCTTTGACTTAAACTCCAATTTTGCACCACCATAGGCTACCTTCAGTTTATAGATAGCATTAGCTTCTTCCTCGGATGAGAATTCTATCAAAGCACATCCACAAAATACTTTAATCTCTGCAACATGATGAGGCAATTGTACACTATTAACCTTTCCATGTTGGCCAAAAAAAATTGCGCAACATCTTCAAGTTTTGCATCATAAGGAAAAGGACTTGTAGCAATAGTCTTTGTGTCCACCTATTCTAGAATCTCCTCAGATTTTATCAGTTTATTGATCCACCCCATTGAGACTATATTTGCCTATGTAGCCACCTTCTAGCTGTAGCCTTTGTTCATAGTTATGATCTGGTTCTTTTATTTTCATTGCAATAATTCATGTTTGATTAAAACCATAGACATTTCTGTCATTATGTCTATCTTCTATACTTTCATTTACATATGGATGAATTATTTGATTTGCTGACATCATTTGTTTTCAGTTCATCCTACATCTGCATTTTTTTTTCCTGTACTAGCATATTTTGTCGATATATTAACCAGTAGCATGTTTTACATTTGCAAAATTAAATTCTTAGTGTAGCATGAAATATAGCTTGAAGAAGTATTTTCCCTTAATTATCTCTCATGCTTTCTTGCAGTAGTACACATGTTTACAATTTGTGATTAGCAATCATCATTCATTTGTTATATTCCTGAAGCATCTTATTCTATGAGGTTCGAGCACTGGCTCGTGACACTCACAACTTTTATTTCTTTCTTTCAGTTTGCATTCTTTCATGATGAAATGCATCAATAGATAGAGCATGTATAGCTGTAGAAATAGGTGGTCATTTCTTAGATCCTTCAGGATCTAACATTAGTTGCTTTTTATGTTTTTTGCAGATGCTGAAGATCATGGAGCTCAGAGTTGGATTCTATTGCGACAGGGAAAGAGTGCATAACCAGTCAAAGCAACATGTAATGACTGGTTATCTCTACTCTTTATTTCTTTTATTCATATGTATCTGCGCATGTATTTCCTTATGAAAGAAATGTAGTATAGTGAGCTATACTCGCAGCTTGTGTGAAATCTTTTTTCGTTCAACATATTAATTCATTTCATTGCTTGAAAACATCAATGTATATTTGAAAATAAATAAATACAAGGACATTTATATTGTTTAAATGAAATGAAAAACACTTTTGTTGCATGTATACTTAAAATTTTACACGTGTGCAAAATTTTATAACAAACACTACTTCCATTATAATGTTATAGCTTCTCAAACTTACTTGTATCACTAGTCATATGATGTGAGAAATCACTATCAATTATCCATTTATCATTCTTTCTCACATGTGAAATCAATGCAGTTCTCTCATCTTCATCAAAATCATCTTTCATTGCAACATAAACAACTTCATCATGATCATTAGATTTACTATCTTAGCCATATTCTTTAGCAATATATCAATATTTCTTACCTTTATCCTTGTAGTCTTTGTTACCTCTTTTGTCTTTATTGTCTCTCCTTCCTCTATTCTTGAAGTCTTTCCTTTCCTCCTTCTCATCTCTCTCAGGACACCTTACAGTAATATGACCAACTTTGTTACATGTAAAATAGATTAGAGGTAGTTTACCTTTATATTTTCCTTTTCTTCTAGGTAGTCTTATGGCAAATAGTGCTTCAAACTCATCAAGGTCATCATCAGATTCATTGTAACCTTATACATACTTGCTCTTCTTCTTTCTCTTAGATCCATCAAGGGTTAGTTGGGACTTAAATGTAGATTGAACACTAGTAGGTGATTAATTACCAAAATTTGACAATTCAAACACAGTGAGTCTACCAACTAGACTATCCAAAGTTGATTTCCAAGTGTACAACTCAACTCCTCTATTACAAAAAATCTAATAACATAAATAGGAAGTGAAGTTCTCAATACCTTGTTTATCATTTTCTCCTCAGATATAATTCCTCCAACACCTTTGATAGCATTTACTACCTCTTTGATTTGGTCACAATATTGTGTAGTGGTGTCACCTTCTTTCACTCATATCATCAAACTTGCCTCTCAAGATTTCTTCCTTAGCTCTCAAGACATTTTTGTCTCCTACATGGATTTGTGCCATCTTGACCCACATTTTCTTTGCATTAGTGCAATCCTTCACATCATCAAATTCAACATAACTTAGGGTTGTTTCATGTTCAATCATCATTTGGTTGTGCTCTTGCTTCTCTTTCATTTGTTCAACTATCATCGTTCTAGGTATCTCAATATATTTATTGTCTAGGTAGTATGATGTCGAATCTCCAATACTAGATAAATGCAATCTCATCAGTCTTTGCCATGCTAGGAAGCTCTTCTTGTTCAACTTGGGTATCTCTCTCTTTACATCTTGATCTTTAGCTATAAGTCCTTCAAAATTTCCTTACAAGCACAAAAGTTCTGATACCAATTGTTACAATGTTTAAGAATAAATTAGAGGGGGGTGAATCAATTATCCTCAGGTCTAGATGCACCAAATCAACTTTTAATATTTTCAAGCAACTAAATCAATCTCGTAAAACAACTCTGTCTAATAGAAACTTATCAATAATTTAACATTCTTCAACTCTCTTTTCTATCTATGTGTACCAACTAAAAATAAAGTAAAAATTATAAAAATAGCATGCATAAAGTAACATTCACACAAGTCAATGACACTTTGACAATAGGATTTTATGTGGAAACCCAATTTGGCAAAAATCACCAAGTAACATGTTACCAATTTTTCACTCTTTTAAAGTGAGCTTAGTTAAGAGCCAACCCTATTAAAGGTTATACAACACATTTTTATATTTTTCAATGTGACCTTGTTAAAGGATTTAATCACCCTGTTAGGAGTGGCCTTGTTAGAGGACTTTAGATCATTTCATTAGAAAGTCACCTTGATTAAAGGATTTACAAAATGATTAATAGGTCAGCCTTGATTAAAGGATTTTGATTTCCACAATGGTTAGAATGTAATAGTAGATTTGATATATAAAATACCACTCACCTTGCAAATTTAGATCTCCATTTGCTCATATGTTGATTCAATGATTAGCCTCCATTAACATCTTCATCAATAATCTAGTTGGCATCCCTTCAAGCAACCACACTTCACTAATCTCTTTCTCCTTTGCTTCTCTTCTCTTCACATCTTGTCCTTAAGATCATTAATAAACAAAAAACCAACCTTAGAAAACATCTCTTATGCCTCCTTAAATAGGTAATTTTGATCGATTTCCACTTAAAAATCACCATAGATCTTAGGGCTAGGCGTGATTCATCAAATCCTCCCATCATTTTATTTTCCTTATGTTTCTAGAAACTTCTTATCAAATCATTTCCTTTGATTGTATAAAAATATCTCCTCATGCATTAATGCACTAGTTCATCAATCCTTATCATCGACACGCTTTCACTAATCTAAAATGTCAACTATGTTGGCCTCAAACTCAATTCATTCACATACTATAACTTTTTCCTCACTATTTTCTTCTACTTGGTCATTACTGTGTAGCTTGGCATACACCATTCTATCTCACTCAACATCAACTAGCTTGCTCAACCATTACTATGCTCAATCACTACTTACATTTCCTTTATCAACTTGCTTGATAATAACTATCACTCAGGTTAAACTATATGTTTGAATTCTTCTCAAGTTCCTTAATCTTCTACTACACTTGCTTCATTGACCAACCAATATTGATACTTGGTAAAGCTTGGAGTTTAACTCAACTCTTGTCTTCTGTTCTAAACAACAACTTCAACTATCTAATTCACTTCATGTATTTATTAAACAACACATTATCTTGTCTATGACTAACTTATCAAGTGTCCATTGTAATTCCATAATACTTAAGTTTTCTCTCTTAACAATATCACTTGCTCACCTTGATATATCTTCTTTTTAAACCCTCTTCATTAATCAAATGATATGACACTCTACACTATTAGTAGGTGTCTCTCTAGTAGGTTTGACATCAACAACAACATAATAATTATTTCAATTGTAGTTTCGACCAACAATTTTAACACAAAAGAAAAGTTCTTCATACAATCAAACCATTTCATATGTCTTTGATTCAACTTATTATTACTTCCCAGATATTGTAAAGCTTTATGATTAGTGTACAAAAAAATTTCCTTAGGCATCGAGTAATATCTCTAATTCTATAGGGCTTGAATAGTTACATAAAACTCTTGATCATAGAATGCATTTTTTCTCCTAGAATCATTCAAATTTTCACTATAGAAAGTCAAAGGCTTGTCTTCTTGACTCAAAATAGCTCCAATTATGCTCCCACTAGAATCACAATCAACTTGAAATACTTTAGTGAGTCAAGACATGTATTCTCAGATCTACTACCTTCCATTGGAGCTACCTTCCAACTAGCATAAAAAATCCATTTTAATTTTCCCTAGTCATGATGCATATTGTTAGATCTTCTACCTTCTCCATAAGATCTACCTCTACTCCTATAAAATCTTTCACTTCTTTTCCTTTGTCTATGTTCATGTTTTTTTTCCCAATGTCTCCTCAACTCTCAAGGCATACAACTATGTTTCTTCTACACCTTCCATCTTCAGAAAACCAATCTCATCTTGTATTGAAGTTCTCAAACTAGTCAAGTGTTGGAAATATAAGAGGAGTAACTAAGAGGGGAGGGGTGAATCAATTACTACTAAAATAAATCCCAGATCCCTTTTAATGTCAGTCCAAAATGAAAACAAATAACTAAATACTACTGAAGCTCGGTAAACATATAGAATGTTGTAACTCGATAGTAACTAGATTAGCTCGGTAAAAGATTAACTTATAAATCATTAGACATCATCTTTGATTAAAATTAATTTAACTTAGTTACAAAAACATAAAGAAAATAGCATGAACACAATTGACACCAAGATTTAATGTGAAAACCTAATTTGGGAAAAACCACCAACAACTAGTTACTAATTTTTGCTCTTATGAAGTGAGCCCTATTAGGAGCCAACCCTGTTAAACATTACAATGTTGGAATTCTTTAGAATAAATGAGAGGGGGGGGGGGGGGGGGGTGGGGGTGAATTAGTTATTCAAGGTCTAGATGTCCAAATAAAACATTTACAATTCAGTGAACCCATAATACTTTCTTAGCCATGCATGCATTCATTGTGTGTTAATCAAAACTGATATGTTACTGAAATGTTAACATAAAGAAATGTAAAGCATAAAACATAACACATCTATCAGTACACTTGACACAATGATTTAATGTGGAAACCCAATTTGGGAAAAACCACAAGTAATGTGCTACTCCTTTCTCACTCTTCTGAAGTGATGCCTTGTTAAAGGCCAATCTAGTTAAAGGTTATAACGCACATTGTTAAATGTGGCCCAGTTAAGGGATTTCAATCACCCTGTTAAAAGTTAGTGTTGTTAGAGGACTCTAGGCCATTCACTTGGAATGCTACCCTGTTAAAGGATTTTCCAATGACTGTTAAGTTAACCTTTCTCCAAAGGATTTACCCTAATTTGATACAATGGTTAGAGAGTAATAGTAGAGTTTGATCTAATAAAACTTACAACCTTACTTGCTAATTATAGATTGCTATTTAGTCCTCAGCTTTTCTTAGCTTCTTATCTTTGCAGTTCTAATAGCTTGTTTACCCTTCAAGCATTCATCCTTCTCTAGCCTTCTTGCTTAGGTCACTATTGCAAACTTCTCCTCTTGGGTCACTTGATGAAGCAAACCCTCTTCCTTCACCTTGTCAAATTTTTGCATCCAAAAAAAACTCTTTGACCTCTCAACCTTTGCTTCATGACCAGGCATCCCTAGATATGGGGAATTAGAGATCTTTTTCTCACTTATTATCCATATAAAAAATTAGGGTTTTTGATGGATTAGGTAGGATACAATGTATCTACCCCATATCTTGACTTCTCTAGAAACTTCTCCTATAATCCATTTGAATTCACCTCCAAAATAGTTTACATAAGATTTTGTGCCTCCAGCTCATCAATCTTATCTTCCTTGTCAGTTTTTATTTCATGAATCTTTGATCTTTTTCATAATGCAATAGCTTGACATTATTGATTTACTGATGCTTGACATATACTATGCTACTTGACATCTACTGTAAAATCACTCAGCATCAATTGGATTTTACTGGTGCTTGGTACATATTGAAAATCACTCAACATCTATTAACTTTCTTGACACCTATTATTTTTCTTGGCATCCACTAGAAATTGCTTTCACTCAGCTCCAATTGACTTTTTTCTTGGCTTGCACTAACTTTACTTGGCACCTTCTATCAACTTGGTCAAGCTTAGAAAATCAACTTTGTCCAACCTTATTCTTCTAAACTTTCTAAGTGTAGCCAAACATTTTGTAACTCTAAGTAGATTATCAATACATTATATTATCACCGTCTTAACTAATTATTGCACTTCAATACATAATCATAACTCAACCTTTCCTCTAGGTACTTTTGTTACATCTTGTTGATCAAATCCTCTTCATCAATCAACTAAGTAATATTGCTTGAAACATATAAGCAATTATCTTACCAATATATAACAGGTTTGACATCAGTGACAAAATAATGATTGAAAACACTTCTTGCAATAATTTTCTAACTCAAATGATCTTTTCAATCATATATCAACAATCCTCCTCTTTGGCATTGATGACAAACCAAACTGATCAACTAGTCAATCAAATGATAAACTAACTAGGTTAAAACAATAAGGCTTGTGAATAATACTTCTCCCTCTATTAGTAACTCTTTCTTAGGTTACAAAATCTCACTTATCTGATTTTCTTTTGTTATTAATCAACACAATATCAAAATATCTCCTTCTTTTGTTTTTCTGCTTTCTCCCTTTTTCTTGCTTCTAGTCTTCTGATCTTCTAATGATGTACCTTTACTTCATTGTTCTTCTTTTACACTGTACTTTCTCCCTCTAACTTGATTTTCTACTTTGATCATCTCCCTCTTTGATCAATATGCACTTGATTAGTTTATTGAACATTCTCCCTCTTTGACAACAATGCCAAAGACATGTACATAACACTTGGCATCTTTGACATATGCAGATATGAGCTTTTGCAGGCTCTTCAATTTTCTCCCTCTGTCACCTTGCTTGTGACAGTTTTGGAATTCTAGCTCTGTGATTACTTTAGACAACTTCTTAAAGTAAGATCCACTGCATCAATGTATATGAAATGAATGTTAGGTTGTTTGATGCAGGGTACTCCCTTTGTCTTTTACATAGCCTTTGATAGGGGTATCACCCCTATTTTACCTCTCAGATACTCATAAGCATCCTTAGGTAATGCATTGGTGAAAATATCAGCAATTTTCTCCTTTGTGTTAATATATTCCATTTTCACCTCTTTGTCTTGAACCAACTCCCTTACATAATGATACTTTGTTGTAATATGCTTTGTCTTTGTATGCATAATAGGATTCTTTGATATATTTATACCACTTGTATTATTACAATAAAGTGTCATTGGTTTAGTGATTTCTTCCTTCATTCCTTTTAGCAACTATTTGATCCATAATGTTTGTGCAATTGATAGAAACAAGAACATACTTTGCTTCAGCAATAGATTGAGAAGTACAAATCTGCTTCTTGCTTGTCCATGTAACAAGTCTTTTGCCTAAGAAAAATGCTCCTCTACTGGTGCTCTTTCTATCATCAATGTTTCTAGCCCAGTCAGCATCAGTGTAGGCTTTTAGTTCAAACTTTTCATTCTTCTTATAGTATAAACCATACTCCTCTGTTCCTTTCAGGTATCTCATTATCCTTTTCACTACCATCATGTGATTTTCTCTAAGATTAGTAGAGAATCTAGCAACTATCCCCACAGTTAATGCAATATTAGGTCTTCTGTGTTCTACATATTGTAATTTTCCAATCATAGATCTATACAATGTTTGATTGACCTCAACTGAATCATCATTCTGTGATAGTTTGAGTGTTGTTACCATAGGTGTACTTATTGGTTTTGAGTCCTCAATTCCAAAGGTCTTCAATCTCTCCTTGATATATTTTGATTGAGTGATATATACACCATATTTCATTTGATAGATTTGTAATCCCACAAAGAATTTGATCTCACCAAACATTGACATTTCAAACTCTTGCTTCATCTGATTTGCAAAATCTTTACACAAAGAATCTTGTCCTCCAAATATTATGTCATCAACAAAAATTTCCAATTACAATATACCATTATCTTTGTCTATCTTCATGTACAAATTGCTATTATCATTTGTTCTTTCAAATCCAATCTTAATAAGATAAGTATGAAGTCTTTCATACCATGCTCTTGGTGCTTGTTTTAATCCATACAGGGCATTGTGTAGTCTACATACCATGTTCTTATTGGTTTTATCAACAAATCCTTCTAGTTGTTCTATGTAGACCTATTCTTCTAATATTCCATTCATAAATGCAAACTTGACATCCATCTGGTAAACTTTGAAACCTTTGTAAGTAGCATAAGCAAGTAGAATACTTACTTCCATTCTTGCAACAGGGGCAAATGTTTTACCATAGTCATTTCCTTCTTCTTGTGCATACTCTTTGCAAACTAGTCTTACTTTGTTCCTTGTCACTTCACCATTCTCATCTAGCTTGTTCTTAAATACCCATTTTGTACCAATCACATTCTTGTCCTTTGGTCTAGGAATCTAGGTCTTATTCTTTTCTATCTGTTGAATCTCCTCTTCCATAACCTTGTACCAATCATCATCTTCCAATGGATTTTTCATTGTCTTAGGTTCTTTCATTCTTAACAAACATGATTTACTTCTCAACCTATTTCTTGTCATTGGCCTTACATCTTTTTCTCCAATGATTTGATCTGTAGGATGGTGTCTTTTGACATATTTGGATAGTCTAAGATCAGTTCTTGTGGCTGCATTCTATCTCTCAGCTTTAGTATCACTATGTGCATCTTTGTTAGATATTTTAACATCTATGTGCATCTTTGTTAGATATTTTAACATCTCTTTCATGTATGCCAATCTCAGAGTCAGATTGTACATTCTCCTCATTTTGCAACTCAACATCTAAATGCAACTCGACATTTACAGGATGTGACTCAGTAGTTGTTGAAACTTGCTATTGTTTTGTTGCATGATTTGTAGCATCTTCTTCAGTAGGCATTCCTTTATAATAGTATGCAAATGTCTTGTAGTCTTCTCATTCTTTTGTAGTTTTAGCCTCATGTGCTTATGTAAACTCATCAAAATTCACATTTTCACTTTTCACAATTTTGTTAGTGTTAGTAATTAAACACTTATAAGCTTTACTTCTTGTGGAGCAACCAAGGAATATACCTTCTTCGCTCTTTGCATCAAACTTTCCACTCCTAACATTTTTGAGAATATAGCATTTTCTTCCAAATACCTTGAAGTATTTCACATTAGGTGGATGACCATACCATCGTTCAAAAGGTGTTGGATTAGTACCTTTCTTTACTTGCACCTAGTTCAAAGTGTATACTATAGTACTTACAGCTTCTCTCCAGTATTTCAGGGCAACATTTTTCTCCATCATTAATGTTTTGGCACAATCTATTTCTTCTTTCAACAATTCCATTTTGTTGGGGGGGGGGGGGGGGGGGTGTCCTAGGTGCTGATGTTTGTCTCTTGATTCTTTTGTCATTGCAAAACACTTCAAATTCATGTGAAATGAACTCACCCCCTCTGTCTAATCTCAAGTTGTAATGCCCCGCCCGGAGATCCTTGGAAACAAGAATGAAATACAAGCCAACATTTTTTTTTACAAGTATGAATGCACATGAAAACATCATACAAGGATCACAATGATCGCAACGGAAGACTTCACCACAATCTTGACAACCAACGAATCTCCGAACACCACTACCAAATTGATACAAGCAAACAAAAGCCAACAATGACCATGCACATGATGAGGGCTCAAAGAGATGACCACTCATCAACAAAACACCAAGCTGGGGTAAAATGCAAAATCCTAAAATTTGGCTAAGCCTGAAATCCTGAAGCCTTGAAAATTGGCTAAGTCTAGATTTCTAAAGCCTTGAAATTTCCTAGAATCTTTATCTTATCTTCGAAAGGTCTGAAACCTATCTCAAAAGATTTGTCGCATATATTAAAATATATCTTATACTTAAATGATATATTTAAAACCCCCTAGAAAGACTATTTTGAACTGGAAAGGTGCAAAATCCAAAAGGGTCTTCAAAACCAACTTTCAAATCTTCCTCGGCCAAGCCTAACTGCCCCTTGTTTCTCGCGTGAGATATTTTAAACCCCCTAGAAAAACTGTTTTGAATTGGAAAGGTGCAAAATCCAAAAGGGTCTTCAAAACCAACTTTCAAATCTTCCTCGGCCGAGCCTAATTGCCCCCTGTTTCTCGCGCAAGAAAGTGCATTGATCTCAAATTTTTCTCGAGATCTTGCATCACTTTGCGTGGGAAAGTGCATGGATTCGCATGAGGATTCGCTGCACACCACGTGAGGAGGACTTGCACTCTCATGCAAGGACTTGCATTCTCACATGAGGAACTACCTTTCCATGCAAGAAAACACATCAGTGCGACAATAGAACAAGACTAAAAAGCATTAAAAATATGAAAACCTCCACACCAGAGAGTACCAAATCCACATAAATCAAGGAATAAACACTCAAGAGCATAAACAACAAGAAAGAGAAACATCTAACCATCTAAACCAAAATATTAAAGAACATACTGAATGCAACATCGCAGTGAACAGAAGTAACATCGCAATGTACAGAAACAACATCTCAATAACTGAACAACCAACTAAGTATGCGGTTCCTCCCAACCATCAATAGCATCATAAGACCATCATGGATTCTACCATGCCCAAACTTTCATGAAAAACACAACAACAATTTGTTTTGTTTTGTTTTGTTTATGAAAGGAACATCGAGGGATAATACATAGGCATCTATGTATAACAGATATACTCTATTGAACTATAAAGAGATTGCGATCTATAATTCATGTTTATTAGGGTATTACTAAGTCGATCATGGTTTGGAGGTAATACTTAGCAACTTCTAGGTACATTGATACTCTAACCAGGCCTTAGATGTCATCAACCTAATTTTATTCCAATTTATTTTGTCTTGGAATGTAAACTAGTGTGTTGAGCAAGAGCTAACACAGGAGGCATACATATCAAATATATCTGAAAGTAACATCACACAACATGAGATCGTTGGATTGATGGGCACGGTGAGAGAGAGGGATGGAGCGGGCAAGAATTGCAATTCGAATCACGTTGTTTCGAATCTGGAGGCAGGAGATAGGAGACCATGTCTGCAGGAGGGCATGCAGCAAGGCATGCAGCAAGCGCAGGGCAAGAAATGGAGGGGAAAGATGAGGATGCCTCAAAGGATGGGGACCCACGGGTTTTGATGCCCCATCCAGGTGAGAAGATTCCCCCTCCCCCCCATGTGGGCAGTGGGCCGTCTGGGACATGGGGACGCTGGTCGAATCTATTCGAGATAAAACCATCAGGTAAATCATCTTTCCCAAAAGTCATTGACAAATCTGATAAGGAGAAAGGTATTTTTGCTCTGGAAATCCCTAGGGAAATTATTGACCACAATATCCTAAGCATGGCGAACACTCTGGTAGGAAAATTTGTAGGGCCAAGACCTAATATTGATGTAGTGAGGACATTTACCAAGAGAAAATGGGACCTTAAAGGGCATGTAGATGTGACTGCTATGGCCAAAGGCTTCATGTCTTTCGAGTTTTCTTGCTCGGAAGATTTTTCTCATATACTATGCGCTGGGAACTGGTCTTTGGGCAGATCCAACCTAATATTGCAAAAATGGACATCCAATTTGGATTTGAACAATGATTTTCAATCTCAGGTTCCAGTTTGGTTAAGATTTCCGGAACTTCCTTTGGAATATTGGCATGAGGATGTCTTTGATGGCATAGCCAGGACCTTTGGAGAGCTCCTCTCCATTGACCCTGTAACAGCTGCTAAGAAAAGATTGAACTACGCAAGAATCTGTGTAGGAGTCATCGAAGGCCAGGACATGCCTCAAGTTTTAGAACTACAATCTCGTCTGGGAAACAGATCTCAAAAGATTGACTATGAAAGTGTGCCTTTCGCTTGTTTCCATTGTAAGAAGGCTGGCCACAAGGCTGGATCATGTCCACTTTTCAAAGGGAAGAGTACGGTGGGAAAGGCTCGTCCACAAGGGGGGATAAAAGATTCTCTAGATCCCAAAAAAGAATGGAGGAAAAAAGCATCGCAAGTCAAGGCAAATGGAGAGGCAGAAGAAAAAACAAATTCTGCTCCTAATGCGCCCCAAGAGGAATCAGGGCCTCCTCGGGTGACTGGAAACTTAGGAGGGGGAGAAGAGGAAGGAGTGAAAGATGATTCAACACATCTCCCCAATGTGAAGGAATCTAAGAAGAAATATGAGGAGATAGGTGAAAAAATGACTCTTCCCCCTCTGGATTCTCAGGAGGATGACTTGAAACTATCCTTTGTCCCAAACTCCATGGAAGAACCAAAGGAGGGGGAACCCATGTCCCAGGACCCTAACCCGGTGTGTTGTCCACCCCCTTCAACAGTAAACAGAATCATAGAGAGGCTGTCTGCATCGACAATGGAAGATTTGGTGAGAATTGATGCTTGGCTGGACAAAGGACTAGAGGGAGAAGAGAATCCCTGGACGGAAGTCAGGAGTAGAAAGAAGAAGAATAGCAGGGACCCTTCTCCAGTTTCTCCCCCTTCTACTAGAAGCATGGCCAAGGCTGATCTCGGCCACAAATCTAACCTAGTGGGAAAGAAAAAAAAGAATGAAATCAGGAAAGAGGAAGCCAGAAGAAACATTAAGGATGGTACGCAGCGCACCATCCAGGAAGCATGTTCAGTAGTTAAATCATGAATATCTTATCTTGGAATATTCGTGGACTCAATGGAATCCACAAGCAAGAAGTTATTAGAAATATGATAAGGGACCAAAGGCCTGATGTGTTTCTAATCCAGGAAACTAAAATGAAGAAGGAAAGGATGGAAAATATTAAGTTCAACAATAGCATGAAGGGCATAGCCTCTAACTCTGAAGGAGCGTCTAGAGGACTGCTGTTACTTTTCAATGATAAGTATTTCAATATAGTAGCTGAGTATGATGAAGATAACATTCTTTTCTGCAGAGTTCAACATTTGCACACCAATGATTCCTGGTATTTAGTGAATATTTACGCCCCCAATAATAAGAGAGATAGAAAAAACTTCTGGACCAAAGTTGGTAATATGGTGCAAGATTGTGACATTAAGAAAGGTATAATCATGGGAGACTTTAACACACCGCTAGAAGATAAAGAGAAAAAGGGAGGTAAGCCCCCGGATTGGGAAAGTAAACAGGATCTTTCTAACTTCATAAATAATTTGGCCCTTATGGATGTAGAGCTTAAGGGTGGATCCTTTACCTGGTCAAACAAGAGAAAAGGCCATGATTGCATTCAGGTTAGGCTGGATAGAGCTTTTATATCTTCGAACTGGCTTCAATCCTTCAGCTGCAGACTATCTCTGCTTCCCAGAATTGGTTCGGATTACTCTTCCATTTCTCTTGTTGTTTCCCCTCTGGTTCATAGGAGATACCATCCTTTCAGGTTTGAGAAAATGTGGACCTCTCACCCTGACCTCATGGATAATATCAAGCTATGGTGGGGGATAGAGGTGGAGGGCTCAACCATGTTCAGAGTCACCAGAAAACTTAGCAATGTGAAGAGGATGATTAAAATTTGGAACAAGTCTGATTTTGGTCACATCTTCCATGAAAAGAAAGAGTTATTTGATAATCTAACTATTATCCAAGATTGCATTCAGAAGGAAGGTTACACTGAGACCAACAGGGTTTCGGAGCTCAAGACCCTGTCTGAAATTCATAACATTATTAATAAGGAAGAAAAATTTTGGAGGCAAAGATCGAGGATCACCTGGCTAAAGGAAGGAGATCGGAACACTAAGTTTTTTCACCTAACCACCCTCAAGAACCATGCTAGTAACAGGATCTATGGTATCAGAAAGGGGCAAGAGCTGTTAACTGAAGAATCTGCCATCTCGGAAGAAGCTGTTTCCTTTTTCTCTAGCCTTCTCTCTGAGGACCCAATGCTTTCCAATTTGGACCAGGAGGATTTGTTACACTGTATCCCTCAGCTCATTCAACCTATCCATAATAAACAGCTCTGTGCTATTCCTAAGGCTTCGGAAGTTAGAGAGGCTCTCTTTTCTCTACCTGCTGACAAGGCTCCAGGCCCGGACGGTTTTCCCACTTTTTTCTTCCAAAGGTTCTGGCCAGTGATCATGGGAGAGGTTGTTCAGGCTGTCCAGGAATTCTTTGGAGCCAAATCTATTCTCAAGGAGCTAAACTCGACTTTTGTGGTTCTCATTCCTAAATCCCCTGGGGCGGACTCGTTGGACAACTTCAGACCTATTAGTCTGTGCAACTCTCTCTACAAGATCATCTCTAAAGTTATCACTTTAAGAATGCTCAAGATATTGCCCATGATAATCTCGTAGCATCAATCGGGTTTTGTTCCAAGGAGACAAATTTTGGATTCTGTCCAGATGGTGCACGAAGTCATCCACTCTCTTGAGGCATCCAAACGGGAAGGTATGCTTCTCAAACTGGATCTTTCTAAAGCTTATGACAGGGTGGACTGGTCTCTCCTTGGGAAGGTCCTCTCGACTTTTGGCTTTGACAGTAAAGTTTGCAAAATGATCTCTCAATTGGTCTCCACCTCCTCCTTGGCTGTTCTAGTTAATGGAGTCCCTTCTAATTTTTTCAAACCTTCCAGAGGCCTCAGACAAGGAGACCCCCTTTCGCCCATTTTGTTCATCATTTTAGCTGAATGCTTAGGAAGGTTTATAGACTGTAGAAAGCGTGAGGCTTGTATCAAAGGGATCCTTCCCTCCTCT
The DNA here is from genome assembly GCA_028749045.1 of Cupressus sempervirens. Taxonomy (NCBI): domain Eukaryota; kingdom Viridiplantae; phylum Streptophyta; class Pinopsida; order Cupressales; family Cupressaceae; genus Cupressus; species Cupressus sempervirens. The sequence continues at coordinate 771,564,601 of CM053786.1, forward strand.
AATTGCGTTCCCTTCACTCATCAGCAATTTGTTGATGATACTATCTTGGGGGGGGGAAGCTTCTGTCAAAGAGGCCAGAGCCCTGAAGAAGATTCTTGATACTTACTCCAGTGGGACGGGTCAACTGATTAATTGGAACAAAAGCTCGCTCTTTTTCATCAACACCTCTGAGTTTAGACAAAGTAAAATCGCCAGGATTCTGGGTTGTGGGGTAGGCTCTTTCCCCTCTACCTATCTTGGTCTTCCCTTGGGATCCTCTCCCCCGGAGTCTTTTTGGAATGATATTTTGGACAGATTCAATAGGAAGATGGCTGGTTGGAAAGGGGTCTCTCTTATTCAAGCGGGGAAATGCCTCTTAGTCAAATCTTCTCTTCAAAATCTGCCAATCTACACCCTGAGCCTCTTTGGAATTTCGGGGAAAATAGCTGAAAGAATGGAGAAAATCCAGAGAGACTTCCTCTGGAATGGTAATGAAGGGAAGAAAAGATATCCTCTTGTTTCTTGGGAGAAGGTTTGCCTCCCTATGAGGTACGAAGGTCTGGGCATTAGAAAGATCACTCACCTCAATAAGGCTCTCCTAGCTAAACAAATATGGCGGATTTTCAGTAGCACCGGGGAATGGAGGGACACCCTGGTAAACAAGTACCTTAGAAGACCCACTCTTCTTTTCACCCTTTTTAATGAAGATATCCCAAAAGGATCGAACATTTGGAATGGGATCATGAAAGCCAGGGACCTGGCTAAGGCCAAGATATCATGGAAATTGGGAAATGGGAAGGACATCCAGTTCTGGTCGGATAGATGGCTTTCCCAAGATCCACTTATCAATAACCCTATTTTTGAGAGATGGATGCAAGCTTGTACTGATCAAATTGGGTCCAAAGTTTGTGATTATTGGAATGGCCAGGAATGGAGTGACCTATCCCTCATCTCTGAGGACTTGACTCCTATAATGCTTATGCTCAATTCCATGATTCCTATCAATTTGGGGGATGAGCTGGTCTGGAGGGATAATCCCAATGGAAGATACTCTGTTGCCTCAGGCTATAATTCCCTTTGGAGCTTAAAAGAGAAGGCCCCTTAGGCGGAGGCTTGGATTCCGGGTCTCACTCCAATGATCAACATTTTTTACTGGCTGGCTCTTCAGAACAAAATCCTTACTCATGACAATCTCATGAAGCGAGGACATGTTATGCCCAGTAGATGTCCCTTGTGTAAGAATCAGGCTGAGACTGGAAATCACATTTTCATCTTATGTGACTATGCCAGGGAGGTATGGAATGTCATCACTCATGATAATGAAACCCTCTGGTGCAAACCGGATAATCTCATGGATTTTTTTCCATCAGTGGAAAGGTCTTTGTAAGATTGCTGGTCGGCAGGATCACTCGGATTGGATTTTACCCCATTTTTGCTAGGGAATCTGGAAGGAAAGGAATAATAGAATATTTAGAGACGGAGAGGAGCCGGCTATAATCCTTGGCAGGAAGGTCTCGAAGAATATAAAGGAAAATCTCCAAGTGCTGAAGGAGGAAGAAGAAGAAGAAGGGGACAGAAAGATAGCTAAAGAAAAAGACAGGAACCTCAAAAGGCAGGATGCTAGCTGGCTTCTCCCCCCAGATGGTTGGTCAAAAGCCAACTTTGATGGGGCCTCTAAGGGTAACCCAGGCCCTTCAGGCTGCGGTGGAATCATAAGAAATAGCTATGGGGAGGGAATAGCTGCCTTTGCTTCCCCGCTGGGAATCCAGACTATTCATCTGGCTGAAGCAAGAGCTACGAGTAAGGTGGTCAAGTTGGCTTTTGAAGCCGAGATTACTAAACTCTGGCTTGAGGGGGACTCCAAAAACATTATTAATACCATTAATGGTATTTCCCCTCCCTCGTGGACGATTGCGAACATAATTGCTGAGACTTGCGCCACTCTCACAAAGTTTGATAAGGTCCATGTCACTCATGTTTACAGAGAGGCAAACCCAGTCGCTGATTGGTTTGCTAATAAAGGGGTTAACGCCACCAATAATCTGTCCTGGCATGCCAGAAAAGATTTTCCGGCGGAGGCAAAGTTGCTCATCGACCAAGATAATATCTTGGGTAGGACGGCTCAAATCCAATGCAATTATGGATAATAAAGATTGCTTAATAAATGGTAAGTGCCATTATTGGCATCGTGATTTGCACCAGCAAAAGGGGTTTCCTCTGACTTTTCAACACGTTCGAAAGGACGATACCATTATTTTCAGAAAGGGGTTTATTCATGGGTATCATAAAAGAAACATCACCATTTTTTCGAATGCAAATAACTTGCACAGATCAGAGTTCATGAGAATTGTGGAAGTTGATCAGGTAAACATGACGGGTGAGAGGAGCAGAAAGGAGCCGGTGGGGGAAGTTCAGAAGTGGAAGAACAAGGCCAAAGTTTGGAGAGAGCTGGAAAAGGGTGGGGTTGCTAATTTCTTCGAGAAACTTCATGGCTCGGATCCTGAGATCACTAATAGTATGGTGAATTCGTGGAATAATGGTAAGGTTAAAGTGAACGGGGTCTACTTTCAAATTACTGAGGATGTGGTTGCTGAAGTCACGGGGATTCCGATGGAGGGGCATAAATTTTTCAGAGACAAGAAGATGTCTTCTAATGCTATCAAGGATTTTGTGAAAAACACTGAAGAGCTGAACAAGCTGGGCAAGAAAGAGACGTTTTTTGTAACGGATACTATAAAGAAGCTCTAGAGGTATGTTCTCTACGCTGTCATTGAATATATAACCCTAGACCCCAGGTTTGATAGGGTTAGGACTCACCATTTTGTGATTCTGAATCATTTTCGGCATGGTAGTAAGATCTCCTTCCCGTATTATCTTTTTAACTCAATGAACAAGGCCATTTCTAGTTTTAAAAAGAAAGCTACTGTCAACCCGGCACTGCATGAGGGTCTTTTGCTTCTGATTCATGAGCATTTCCACGCTCAAACCATTAGCAAAAACCCTATCCAGGGGGCGGATGTTGACAAGAGCAGCTCTAATTTTTCCTTAGATTCCGACGATGTCGAGAGCATCAGCTCTGATGAGGTTTTTGAGCATTCAGGCAAGAAGACTAAAAGCCATAAGAAGGATTACCCCTCTATCAAATTACCCAGCAGAAAGAGCCCTAGAGGTCATACCCCAGCTAAAATTGGCTCTGCTGAGGAGGAGGAGGAAATGGATACTGATGATTCTGACAAGGTTTCGAAGGAGGAGCTGGATGAGGAGAAACTGAGAAAAAGACAGAAGAGGGAAGGAGAGAGCATGGAGCACTCCAGCAGTCAGGGAAAGGATTCTCTGCCCATTCCCCTCTCCCCTATACATCCTCAGCCTCCTTTGGAGGAAAATGACAACTCTGGACAGATTGAGGGGGAAGTGCAAGTTAATAATAGAAGGAAGGCTTGGAAGAACTTCAATGTGAGAATGGCCACTATGGGAATTTACAGAGAGGCAATGAACCCCCAACTCCTGGTGGACGACCTTGAGAAGCCTAGACTCAATGAGCTAATTGACCCGGCTATGGTGGCTATTTCTGATAATGCAAGAGAAACGGGTATGAATCTGTTGAACAATGCCTACAATAGCATGATCGACAACTTCAGATCAATTAAATGGATTTTCCATGAGCTTGAGGATGTCAGAGATAGGGTTTCCCAAATGGAAAAAATCAAGAGCAAGACAGGTGCTGAAAGCCAAGGCGACCAGAACAGCTGGGAGACTCTGATGGAGAGGAGAGTAAAAAATATTGAGAACTACAATCACAACCTGGCTAGTCAAATGATCTCCCTCCTCGCTTCGATCAACGACAACATCCTCTCTCTCTTGGATAATCTCAAAGACAGGAACCAGATGGAGGAAGATGATAAACAGAACAGAGACAAAGATAGGCTGGATGTGGATAAAGCCAAGGACAACACTATGGAGCAGGATTTGACGAACGCCCAGGATCATAAGGTAGAAGAGCAACAAGAGTGCACCGAAGCTGCCCAGACCATGCTCGAGATGGAGAAGTAGTCTGCTAGGTTTGGTCTCTGTCCTTTGGTTTTTGTTTCTCCTGGCTTTGGCTTTTTGTCTGGTCTCCATTTTTTCTGGTTGGTTCTCTGGCCTTTTTAGTGGGCAGCTGTTTCAGGCTGGGCCTTTGGGCTTATTTTTAGCCGTAAGGATTATGATTTGGCTGGGCGATTTTTCGCTTATTTTCAGCCTTTCTTGTTGTTAAACTTATGGGTTTCAGGACCCCTTAAAACCTGTTTACCTTATCAAAAACACAGGAGGCATACATGCGACATTATTCGGTTACAAAAAAAATGTTACTAAGTTACCTATTATCACTACTCTATATATATAGGGTTAATTATTTTCATGAATATCATATTATCCCCTATCATTTACCAATTTTGTTAGTGCTTAATTACAATGCATTCAACTAATTTCTTTTCCCATTGTAATGTGTTACATTGTTTCGCATACTTTCATATTTTGGTTTCGTGTACGAAATCTTGATATTTTGTAGATTATTTACTAGGACCTTCATTTCAAATGTAATTGTCATACATACACCTTTATTTATTAATTATATATATATATATATATATATATATATATATATATATATATATATATATATTTGTTTATGATTATTTTAAAATAATTTATTCACTAATTATGTATAATTAATATTAGATGAGGATATTAAGACTATATTTATATACTCTCAATATATTCCTTTGCAAATAGAATCAAAAGAATTTATAATATATATATATATATATATATATATATATATATATATATATATATATATATATATATATATATATATATATATATATATATATATATATATATATATATATATATATATATATATATATATAAAGAACATGCATTAACTAACACTTACTTAATATACATGGTGGAGGTCAAAATATAATTATATCTAATTACCAAATTACACATTAGTTTTAGTTTTCTATATGATCACTATTTACAATTACCCATACATATAATATTAAAGAAACTACTATATACTAATCAATGAAATTTATTACTAACTCATCCATGAACTAATTTATAATTTGCTAACTTCTAACTAAAGTGTCTATACATCTAAAAGCACATGATCTAAAACATTAATACAATTTCCTTAAGTCACATAACTTTCCCTTTTTCTACATGTAGGTGCTAATCCCTATTAACCTGTCCCATTCCATGGTTACACTCCCTCCTAAGGCGCCCAAGCTACCATGCATCAGTTTTCTCTTCCAATAATGCATCCTTCCTATGTGCCTATGCTACCTAGGGAACACAACCTCTTCATTTCAAAGTGTGGAGACGCCTTGGAGAGGGTTTCTGACATATGTCAAAACAAGACTCCTTTATACTCCTTTTGCATATGCGCCCAAAGTCTTATGGTGTATTAGTTTCTAGGGGACATTCCTGAAAAGTGGCAGGGATGTTTAGCACATCCCAAAAGGGCACTCAAGTCTTGTCATAAGGTGATAGGCGCTTTTAAATTTGTTTTCTTTTTTTGACTTTTAACTTTCCTTAAACCTAGCGCCTAGGTCTCCTTGTTTTACATTAGTTGTCAAGTCTTCATCTTTATTGGGTTTGTTCCCATGGTGCCTTTCTTGATAGGAAATAGGTTTGGATATTTCTTTTTCCTTGCTTTAGCCTTATCATTCTTTTATTTTTTAATTTTTTTTAATGATTATATGGTACTCCCCCTTTTGTCTAGTTGTTTGGGAAATTTTTTTTAGGTCCTTGTCTTTGACATGAAATTTGTTTTTATATTGAGTCCAATGGTCACGGGATTCAAAGAGTCTTTACTCATAATTACTTAAGTGTTCATTGGTTGTTGAACCTTATTCTTAAGTACATGTATTATTTTATTAGCACTTCTACCACAAGATTTCTAATATATTCTGATTGAATAAAATATTTGTCTGTAGTAGGCATCCACTATATTTTCTCATCCCCATACAACTTCTAGAGAGGTAAAATGTTCACTTATAGCATATTTTCTCTCATATAATTTAGAATATGTATTATGATAAGGCTAACTTCCTCCTATTTCTACAATGGAATTTAGGGAACCACAGTTATGGTATACCACTAGTTTGTCTCAACTTCCTAATTTCCTCTATTTACAAGATGATATCAATACTTACATCTATCCAATCTATGAATTTAATGTACTCAAAATTTAACTTTTTGTTCACCTTTACACCAAAATCAAATTTAAGTGTATTGAGGGATGAGAGAACTCATAAATAGATGAACTTGCTTATCCTAAACCGTATTAGATCATTTTTTTCCAGGCATACATATGAACCCTTTTAAACTTGATATTTTCCATTACACCAAAATACATCCTTTGGATGAAACTTCACAAATTAAATCTAATAGTCATTTCAATATTCTTCTCATATTGAGAATATCATAGATTTTAGTTAATGATTGGATGCAAAAATTCACACAACTTCAATATGTTTTCACAAGGTAACATGTATTCTTCTACATGAAAACTATCTTCTCCTTCCTTTACATCTATGATAATGATACAATATTTCTTTTGTAGAGACAACTATTTACAACATCACACATTCCTCTTTACACATTTACAACAGAATACAATAGGGAGTAAATCTCTTTCACATTACAATGACCCAATAATGGAACTTAATATCACAACACATTTTGAGATGACATGGGAAAGATTATTCTCTCCACAACACTTGTTTTCTCAACATTTCCAAGGGTGAAACCCTAATATTCCATGGCATGCATCTTCACATAACCTGCAAAACAACACAAAACTTGGAACCATGGAAGCTCACCTGCCAACCTAGGCTTCTATGAAGCCACCCACCAAGCAGGGGAAACAAGAACCAAACAGGTTACACACATACTTCATTAAAATTTACATGAAAACACAACACAAACACAATCAACACCTTCCCATGACTTGCACAATGATTCACTATTGGAATCATAAAACGTTGGGTGAAGGTGGGCTCTTCAAAGAGGAGAAATTCTAACAACAGAACTAACATATTGCCAATGCATTTTGCCTCTCAAGGTCACCATAACATAAACAACATATTGCCATTGTATTTGCCTCTCAAAGCCTTCAAAAAATCATCATCTCCTCCTCATCCACCAAAACCTCCTTGTACCTCTCAAACAAACAAGATTTATGGACATAATGGAGCCCATACTCCATGATATTAACAATCCTCATCATGAGGTAATTTTTTTCTCAACTACAATGTCAAGCCCAACTTATTCCCTTCACCCAAGGCTTCTCTTCCCTCCCAAGGGTGAGTGAAGCCTTCACACCCATAAGCACATTCAACACTTACATTCAATCAAGAAATAAGCAAAACAAAAAAAATCAAAAAGAAATTTCCAAGATCACATCACATTCTCACAATGCCACAACACAATAACAAAATCCATAATGCAACAAGAACACAACATATTCTCACAATACTACAACACAATGTCAATCCATGATGCAAAACTCCCACTATAATGCATACTCCATTGACACATTCCTCATACTTGCAAATCTACTTTACAATACTCAAGAATGAGAATGAAGCATGGTTTTGGAAAACTAACCTTGGTCCAAGCTAGGGCAAGGATAGTTGTAGTAGAGCTCCTTTCTTCTCCCTTCAAAACTTAGTTGTCTCTAAAATTAGAGAGTGGGTGAATATCCCACTAGTTTATCCAAGACCCTCTAATAAGACCTTCACACTAACTATTTTTAGTAAAAACACTAAGCCATCCCCCCCCTTAAAAACTTGTCTCCTTTGATTTTGCTATATTTGACTTAGTGGGAACATGGAAGAGAACACATGTGACAAGTCCATTTTCGAATTGATGGAAGAATGCATGGGTAAAGGGGCTTCCTAGGCTGTCTAGGCACTCACATGATCAAAATTAGGTTCCTAACTTGATATAATATCATATGGCTAACTTATTTTATCATAAAGGACACCTTGGGACCACCTAATGACCCCTCAAAACCCTAGTCAAGTCCAAATTCGAATTTCTTATGATTGAGACCCATCCTTCCCTTGTTAAGTGGGTTTAATTACTTATTAATAGGGTAATTAGTTTTAGGGTAAATTACCACCATGTTCCAACCCAAAATGACATGCCAATCACACAAAAAATTAACAAGTGTCAAATGACACATAAAAACACACTCACCTTACCATGACATACTCCTAATGCATCTTTATGATTAAACATCCCTACAAGCAAGCAATCTTACATTTACAAAGAAAATTACTTTCAAACGAGGCTTGAATCTTCCAAAGATCCGCCTTGGTTAAACTGTGTTCACATAGGCTTGGAACTTGTTTCCCCCAAAAATTTCCATGGTTCCACTTCCTGCACATTCAACTCGATCATCAGTAGTCCAAGGAGGTTACATAAATAAATATCATAAATGCATATTATTTCAAATGTTACGAAATCTTATTAGCATAATTCAAATAAATTTCCTTTCCTAATCATTTCAAATAAACTATTCAAAATATAAAAATATTAGGATCTACATATCACCAACCATCAAAATCAAATCAACATCTGTCTGTGTATCACATTAAATCATCATGATCAAGTTAACATTTATCTGCATACTTCATTAAATTATAAACCATCACAATCGAACTAACATTTATCCACATACCACATTAAATCATTATTAACAAATGACCATTTATCTACATCATAAGCCATCGTAGTCAAATTAAAACCTATCTGCATATCTTATTAATCATAGATCATCATAAGTATCATATTATAATCTAATCTTATCTATATGTGCTCGACCATTCTATTTACAAATATCAAGTTCATAGTGCATATCATAGAAGCATAATTCTACTGTAAGTGTCAGAATCAACCGATAAAGTAAGTCATTGTCCTACTAGATCTTGGACAATGTCAAATATCCAAATACTAAACTTCCCCATAAACATTGAATCACAAGCACTTCTGCAATTTAGCCTCTGTCAAGGAAATTTCATGAACAAAATCATTAATTATATCATTTAGGCCTTAATGTGCAGACATAAGTGTGGATCATCAAAATGCAATTGTTAAAATATCATAACCCTATAGACTCGAGAGTTTATCAAAATACCAAATTAAAAGTATCATAATGCAATTAAGGCCTCACCTAATTCATTACCCTAATAAACCTAGTGCAACTAAATGAGTTATTTAACCTAGCAATAACTAAAATCTATATCCATGCAAGCAACATCTTGTAGTTCATTATTGATAAGTAAATTATCGCTCATGACATATATAAATTAAAGCTTCCTTACCCTCATTTTCTCATATAAAATTCATGTCCTCTTCACAAGAAGCTAAAACATATCATCTAAGGTCCTTTCTTTTCTTGAATCCTAATCATACCCATAACATTTAGGTTTTGTAATACTGTACTAGGGAAGGGGCTTTACAGATTCTAGCCATCCCCCGCGCGTAACATCCCAAGCCACCGATCTGATTGTTGGTACTGTCATAATAGGGACGTCACTACTAAACATGCTACTAACATAAGCATAAGGAAATCTAACATGCTATTAGTAAAGAATTAGATAATCCTACAAGTAGATAACATCACTTATTACATGCTGAACATCATAATAAGGAAATCTAACATGCTAAACCAATAAGCAATAGATACTCTAATACAAAAATACGCATCATCTAGGCATATGCTAAACATCATAATATGGGAATGCGTCAAATAAACTAACATCATCTAAACATGATATCCAAGCATTCCAATGAAAGCATAAATCATAAGGAAGCATACTCCAAAACTCGAAGCATCAAGTGAAAACATTCATCAACGGTCGCACTACGACAAGATCATCTTTGTACAATGGTCCCTAGCAGTGGTGAAGGTAGCTATGCCTCCCAACCATGTGGCACCCGTAAGTCCACACCCACCGTGCTGATAGAGATAAAGATCCAACCACAAACACACAAAACAACATCCATGGCTAACACTCATGCCAAACAGTATGATGGTCGTAACCAATAACCTAAGACAATGCAAGGAGTACAGGTCCTGGTCAGACACTTAATAGGCTACTAAGTAGGGGTTGACATCATGGAGAGTTTCTTAGCATCAACAAGCCCAAGCTCAGATCGTGCGGATACAACACCCCTCAATGAAGAATGGCTCGGCACAACATTTTATTATCTTAAGTTTTATTACCATTCACACATTTTCTTTAGTTATCACTTAATCAAAGCTCCTCTCAACCATACCCATGGCATCATGATCATCAGGCTATGAGATAGAAGCCCCCTCCATATGCTACCCTACCCTACCCATGCTCATCCTATGACAAGTGCCCATGGGCATGCATACTCCCATCCCAACCCCAATGATCATAACTTCTAACAAATCCATGGAAGATCGGACCTCGCAAGTCACCCAACAAATGTACACACACGTACTCGTGTATGGTGCACCACCACCACGAAGATCAAAACACAAGGACAGGATGAGAATACAATGCAAAACAACACACCCAACTGAAAGAAACTCAGAAGGATGAATTCTACATGAATCCCAAAGCTAATAAAACCATACATCATGAAATCACTCTACTGACCTCAATTCGAGAGTATGGATTCTACACAAATCCCAATGATGTAACAAGGCCAAACATCATGAACTCACTCAATTGGCCTCAATCTGAGAGTATGGATTCTACATGAATCCTAGCGTTCACAAAACAAAAGTAAACATCTAAAAGAAACAATAACACCAGGTATAAAATCACTCAACCAAACACAATGTCGAGAGTACGGATGCAACATGCATCCCAATGCAACATAAAAGTGCAATAGTGATCTGACTAATATCCAAACAGATCATCCAGGTCCATGACCCACATTGTGCCAAGAAAATTTGAGAAAATAGGGTGGCACATAAAACGAGGTAAAAACCCCAAAATTTGGAATTTTTTTTAAAATTAAAACCTATTTGGCCTTTGGGTACAAAACCCCCAAAAATTCAAAAATAATCAAGTTCAGACACTGTATGCAAAAATGGCCAGCATAACGGCATAAAACTCCAAACCCTCATCCCGAAAAATAGGAAAATGTTCATACCCGCCCAACTGGGTAGAACTAGCATACAGAAATGGAGGAGAACACTAGTTCTCAGCCTCCAAACAAACGGCTACCAAAAATAGAAGTACAAACGAAGCAAAAATAATAAAACAGGAAAGTCCTACCTCACAGCCAAAAGGGCAAAACGAGAATATGAACCATAAAATAAATAGCTCGCAGAAGTAGCTAAAAATTGCGACAATCCAAAGTTTCCCCGAGCTGGATCCAACGAGCTCAACCTCGTGACGATCCCACACCCGTAGCTCCCACAAAGAACAAAACAATAAATCCTCATGAAGAGGATTTAGGGTTTTACTCTCTAACTTTCTAATTCAAAAGTGAGAAGTGAGGAATTAAATTTCTTTTTGGATATTTATTCACTTTTCGAGTGAATAATCGATTAGGGCAAATAACCAACCAACCTAGTTAAAAACCAAATCGACCCAAACAAAAATAGGCTATTCCTATAAATAGGAATTCATCTATGGCAAAGCTACCAGAAATCAAAATAAATCAAATAAAAAGCCCAAAAACCCCAAAACATAGAAATCTCCTTAACAACTTTCGCGACAATGCGAAACTCTAAATGCACAGACACGCTCACTGGTCTAATCACATAATGCAAATGAGTTTGGATTTAATAATTACTGAAAGGTTTAAATTAAACATTTAATTAAGGATACGTTGACCATATAAGGACAACATTGGTAAAATATGAATGGTTGAATCACTAACTCCATGTGCCACTACTAGGGATATACATCTTGCACACTAAACAACACAATCAAGTGCAATTACATATGATAACATAGCCGAAGAAATAAATGCATTAAATCGACTAATTTAACCATTTATTTAATTATATTAAAATAATCTATTTACATCACTCACATTCGCATAAAGCATAACAATGCAAGAATGAAGTAAATAACCATAGCATTAAATCCATCACATAACATAATCAAAGATATGTCTAAATATCGAATAATCAAATATCGTCATAAAACACACTGTCATCTCAAAATGGCATCATCATGCAAAATGATCAACTCAACAACATGGCAGTCTAAAATCTATGATACTAAAAATCAAAGTATAACATCTAACCCTCAGGTCCTCTCAAATGTAAAACATAATATAAGTAACACATATTTCTCAGATCAAAATATAACAAGGTAAATGTCCACAACACATAACCAAATAATCCAAATGGACAGTACATTTCTAATCATTTAAGCATTTAATAAAGGTTGATTACTCTGCATTAAAATGGCATTTAAAACACATAAACAACCATAGTCATAAACATGACTAACCACTACTACAGGAACCTAGTCCAGTATAGCATGGTAATAGTACATAGTGCAATCTCTGCACACATCTCATGGTAATCATGGACTAACCTCATGTTACCACATCGATCATGGTAAGCACTAGCACAAACCTTAGTGAACCATAAATCGTAACATAATCTCATAAATCAATCAAAGCATAAATAAGGCAACTGATACAGGAACATACATCAAATCACCTCTACGGTGTAGACCACTCATGGTCACAATCATGATCCCATCTCGAGGAGAGATCAACAAGGTTGCATCCATTAGGATGACTCATAGAAGTCAAATGGGAGAGGCACTACACAAGCATTTCAAGCGCTTACCTGTTTCTTTCTCAACTCTTGCCAAGTACCATTTAAACATTTGAAAAACATCTTATTTTTGTTTTAGAAACATGAAAGTCATCATTCTAGAGTAATCATCAGCAAGCATCATTATATACTTGTCTCATTTGTAGCTTTCACTTCAATACGTCCACACAAGTCAGTACGAACAATTTCAAGTATTTCCTTAGAGGTATAAGCTTTACTTTTAAAGCTTGACTTTGTCATCTTACCTAGTTGACATTGTTTGCACATTATGTTTTCTAGTTTCTTCAACTTAGGCAAACCTCTAACTCTTTTCATGTTACTTATACTAATCAGATTATCAAAATTAACATGACATAATCTCTTGTGCCAAAGCCATACATCATCAAATTTTGCAATAAGACAAGTAGCATCTTCTATATCCAAATAGAACAAATTACTCCTAATTTGATCAGCTTTTCCAATCAAGTTTCCATTTGTATCATATATCTTGGCTGACTTATTTTCAAACTCAACTTTGCACCCCAAATTCTTCAATTATGACAAACTTAACCAGTTATAATTCAATCCCTCAACATAGTAAGCATTATCACATGAGATCTTGTCTGTAAGCTTAATAGACCCTTTTTCTTTTACTGAACATGGTGCATCATTACCAAATCTTACACTATTTCCATCATAACAGGTTAAGGTAATGAACTTACTTTTGTCTCTAGTCATGTGATGTGAGAATCCACTATCAATGATCCATTTGTCATTCTTGTTCACACAAGTCATAAGTGCATTAGCTTCATTCTCATCCCACTCATCCTTCATTGCGACATAGACCACTTCATCATCATTTTCATCAGAGTTATTTTCATCAGCAATGTAGCATGACTTCTTGCCTTTATCTCTGTAGCCTCTTTCATCATCTTCTCTTCTATTTTTGTGCTTGTTCCCTTCTCTAATGTTCTTCTTCTGTGTACATCTTGCTGCAATATGACCAACTTCATTACAATTAAAACAAATGATAGGTAGCTTACCTTTGAATTTACCTTTTCCTTTGTGAAATCTTTTGGCCAAAAATGCTTCTAATTTACCTTTTTCTCAGAATCCTTATGTAACAATTTGGCTTTGAAAGCTGATTCAATACTGTCTAGTCTATAGTTGTCAAAATTAGATAACTCAAATGTAGTGAGTCTACCCACTATACCTTCAAGGGTTAGATCATTTCTTGGTATACATCTTAACTCTTGAATTGCAAATACTCTAATAGCATATACAGGCAACAATGTTCTCAAGACTTTACTTATCATAGTTTCATCATCTATTTTACCAGTTGCACCTTTTATAGCACTAACGACCTCTTTTATTCTAGCAATGTATTGAGCAATTTTTTCACCTTCTTCCATTCTCATGTCATCAAACTTACCTCTGAGGCTCTCTGACTTGGCTCTTTGAACATTTTTGTCTCCTCCATAGATGGTGTTTAGGGAATCCCACATTTTCTTTGCACTTTTAAGGTCTTTGATATCATCAAACTCAGCATAGCTCAGGGTAGAGGCAATCTCCAACATCGCCTGATTGTGCTCTTTCTTTTTCTTCAAATCTTTAGCAGTTAGGGCTCCTACTAGATCAACAGGTTCTACTGTAATGCAATTTTGTGCATAATCTCCTAGTCCTCCAAGGTAAAGCTTCATTAAAAATTTCCATGCAGGAAAGTTATCTCTATTCAGCTTGGGTACCTCTCTCTTTGACATATGGATCTTTATGCTTTTAGTACCTTCAAACTAATCCTCTTAATCCCTGATACCAATTGTTGAAATTATTTAGAATATTTGGGGGGGGGGGGTGAATTTGTTATTCAAGGTCTAGATGTCCAAATAAAACTTTTACAATTCAGTGAACCCATAAAACTTTCTTATCCATGCATACATTCATTGTGTGTTAATCAAAACTAATATGTTACTGAAACATTAACATGCAGAAATGTAAAGTATAAAACATAACACATCCATCAGTACACTTGACACATTGATTTAACGTGGAAACCCAATTTGGGATAAACCACCAGTAACATGCTACTCCTTTCTCACTCTTCTGAAGTGATGCCCTGTTAAAGGCCAACTCTATTAAAGGTTACAACACACACTATTAAATGTGACCCAGTTAAGGGATTCCAATCACCCTGTTAAAAGTGAGCCTTGTTAGAGGACTTTAGGCCATTCACTTGGAATACCACCTTGTTAAAGGATTTTTCAATGACTGTTAAATCAACCTTTGTCCAAAGGATTTACCCTAATCTAATACAATTGTTAGAGAGTAATAGTAGAGTTTGATCTGATATAACTTACAACCTTACTTGTAGATTACAGATCACTATTCAATTCTCAACTTTGCTTGAATTCCTATCTTTGTAGTTCTGACAGCTTATTCACCCTTCAAGCATTCATCCTTCTCTAGCCTTCTTGCTTAGCTCGCCATTGCATACTTCTCTTCTTGGGTCACTTGATGAAGCAAACCCTCTTCCTTCACCTTGTCAAATGTTTGCATCCAAAAAAAAAACTCTCAGACCTCTCAACCTTTGCTTCATGACTAGGCATCCCTAGATATAGGGAATTATAGCTCTTTTTCTTGCTCATTATCCATCTCAAAAGTTAAGGTTTTTGATGGATTAGGTAGGATACAATGTATCTACCCCATATCTTGACTTCTCTAGAAAATTCTCCTAGAATCCATTTGAATTCACCTCCAAAATGGTTTACATAAGATTCTATGCCTCTAGCTCATCAATCTTATCTTCCTCTTGATTCACAAGTTCCAAGAAAACAAACTTGTCGACTTTTATTTGGTAAGTCTTTGATCTTTTTCATAATGCAACAAATCAACATTATTGATCTACTGATGCTTGACACATACTATGTTACTCAACATCTACTGTAAAATCACTTGACATCAGCTGGATTTTACTAATGCTCAACACATACTAAAAATCACTTAGCATCTACTAACTTGCTTGACACCTATTAGTTTGCTTGACATCTACTAGAAATTGCTTTCACTTGGCTCCAATTGACTCTTTTCTTGGCTTGCACTAACTTTACTTTCCTTTGCTAGCTGACCCTACTCGGTAGAAACTAATTGGTTGTCAGTTTGCAAACCATGTCTTCTTTGCTAAGATCTAAAAAACCTTCTAGTTGCTCAATGTAAACTTCCTCATCAAGGATTCCATTAAAAAATGCAGATTTAACATCCATTTGATATACCTTAAATCCTCTATGTGTTGCATATTATAGTAAAGTTCTAACACCTTCAAGTCTTTCTACAGGAGCAAAATTTTTACCATAGTTAATACCTTCTTCTTGAGAGTAGCCTTTGCATAGTAGTCTTTCTTTGTTTCTTGATACTTTTCCATCTTCATTCAGCTTATTTCTAAATACCCATTTTGTACCAATTGCATTTTTATCCTTGGGTCTAGGAACAAGAGTCCAAGTTTTGTTCTTCTTTATTTGTTCTATCTCTTCATTCATTGCTTCAATCCAACTTTCATTTTCTAGAGCATCTTTAACACTCCTAAGTTCAAATTCAACAACTAGACATGTACCTTTTAATTTACTTCTTGTTATTTTTCCATTTGATTTGTCTCCAATGATCTAATCAAGTGCATGATGTCTTCTGACATATCTTGCTAATACAGGCTCCTTGGGTCTTTGAATGAGTTCCATCAGCTTCTTTTTGAATTCTAGTTTCAAGCTCGAGTCCTTCTATTTGTGACTCGGGTCCATCACACTCAGTGTAAACTAGCTCAGTAGCCTCTATTTGTGACTTAGGTCCTTGCAGCTTAGGTTGCACTGTCTGCAACTCGATAGCTATTGAAGTTTTTGGGGGCTTAGGAGTTGAAGCATCTTTTCTTTCAGATAGATTAGGAAGAGTATTAGGTTCATAGTAAATGGATCTTCTGTAGTCTTCATGATCCTTGCTGCTTTCTTTTTCACTCTTTTCTGCATATTCATCAATTCTGACATGTATACTTTCTATAATTTTGTGAGTAGATAAATTCAAACATCTATATGCTTTGCTTCTATAGGAGTATCCTAGACATATGCCTTCATCACCTTTTCCATCAAATTTTCCTTTTCTAGATTCTTTCAATATGTAACATTTGCTACCAAATACCTTCTAGAAACTTACATTAGGTTTGTAGCCATACCATAGCTGATAAGGTTTCTTGTTTGAATCTTTCTTAAACTAAACTCTATTCAAAGTATGAACTGCAGTACTAATAGCTTCCTTCTAGTATTTCAGAGCAACATTCTTTTCAATCATCAGGGTTCTTGCACAACCCATGATAAATCTATTTCTTCTTTTTGCTATGCCATTTTGTTGTGGTGTACTAGGAGCAAATACTTGTCTTTTGATTCCTCTTTCAATGTATAAATTGTTTAATTCATGGGAAATTAATTCACCACCTCTATCTAATCTTAGGCATTTCAACTTATTTCCAGTTTCTTTTTCTACTCTTGCCAGATACCACTTGAATTTTTGAAAAGCTTCTGATTTTTCTTTTAGGTACATTACTGTCATCATCGTAGAGTAGTCATCAAAAAAGAGAATAAATTTTTTTTCTCC
The DNA here is from genome assembly GCA_028749045.1 of Cupressus sempervirens. Classification (NCBI taxonomy): domain Eukaryota; kingdom Viridiplantae; phylum Streptophyta; class Pinopsida; order Cupressales; family Cupressaceae; genus Cupressus; species Cupressus sempervirens. Next base: position 771,582,029 of record CM053786.1, read on the forward strand.
ACTATAACTCTCTATTCCAATAGGTCTACATAAGTTTGTATGAACAATTTCTAAGACTTCTTCTAACTAATAGTCTTTTCTATTGAAGCTTGTCTTTCCCATCTTACCAATTTGGCAATTCTTGCGTAGACCCATGTCAAGCTTCTTCAAACTAGGAATACCTCTTACTCTTTTATGTTTGCTTATCTTAACTAGATTTTCAAAGTTCATATGACATAGTATTTTGTGCCATAAACAAGTTTCTTCTACTTGAGCAATAAAATAGGAACAATCATTGAGATCAAGATAAAATAGATTACTTTTTGTTTGCTTGCAAGAGCCAACCAAATTTCCTTTCCCATCTAGCAGTTTGGCCTGTCCATTTATGAATTCTACCTTGAATCTAATGTTGCTCAGCTGTGCCACACTTAGTAGATTATTTTTTAGTCCCTCAACCCAATAAGTATTATCACACACAAGTTCTTTAGTTAACAAGATACATCCTTTTCCTTTTATATTACAAGGTTCATTGTTTCCAAATCTTACACTACCTCCATCATAATATTCCATATGCTCAAATTTTGTTTTGTCACCAGTCATGATGTGAGCAACCACTATTAATAATCCATATATCATTTTTTCTAACATGAGAGATAAGTACCATCTTATCTCCTTCATCATAATATTCATGTTTCACAACAATATAAACCATTTCATCTTCACTGTTATCAGAATCTTTAGCTATGAAGCAAGATTTTTACCTTTGTCCTTGAAGTTCTTGTAGTTCTTCAAGTCCTTCTTGCCTTTATGCTTGTTTCTTTTCTTTTCATCCTTCATTTCCTTATTTAGACACCTAGTAGCAATGTGACCAATTTATTCACAAGAAAATTAGATAAGAGGAACTTTACCTTTGTACTTCATTCTTCCTTTGGAATACTTCCTTGCAAGTAGGGCTTCAACAACTTCAAGATCACTTTCTGAACTTTCTTTTGATGATCCATCTTCTTCACTTCCTAATTGACTAGATTTTTACTTTTTACCCTTTTCTTTGAGTGAGAGTTTAACTTTAAATGTAGATTCAATATTCTTTGAAGTAGGAACATAGTTATCATAATTGTCTAACTCAAAACCTATTAATATTCCAACTAGAGCATCCAACCCTATCTTATTAGTTGGATCACATCTCATTTCTTGAATGGCAGATACTCTAATTGCATAAATAGGAAGAAGAGTTCTAAGAACTTTACTTACAATAGTTTCCTCCTTGATGTCTCCTCCAGATGCTTTGATTGCACTTATACTGGCCTTGATTCTTTCCACATATTTTTCAATGTTTTCATCTTCTCTCATTCTCATTTGATCAAATTGTCCTCTTAGGCATTCTACTTTGGCTCTTCTCACATTGTCATCTCCTCCATAGATATCTTTTAGTTTGTTCCACATTGCAAAAGCATTTTTTCAATCTTTTACGTCATCAAATTTAGCATAACTAAGAGCAGATGCAATATCAACCATCATGATATTATGATTCCTCTTTTCAGCAATATCTTCAACTAATAATGTTCCAGTGGGAGTCTAATATTTAGAATCAAGATACTTGCAACCTGAATCATTGATGGTATCCAGATACAATCTCATGCTACAAATTTATCTCTCTTTAGCTTGGGAATCTCTCTTTTGTAAGACATCCTGATCTTTACCTTAGGTCCTTGAAACCTTCTCTGTAAGCAGCAAATGATTTGATACCAATTGTTCAAAATATAAGAGGAGTAATTGAGAGGGGAGGGGTGAATTAATTACTACTAAAATAAATCCCAAATCCCTTTTGATGTTAGTCCAAAATCTAAACAAATAACTGAATATTGTTGAAGCTCGGTAAACACATAGAATGTTGTAACTCGATAGTAACTAGATTAGCTCAGTAAAAGATTAACTTATAAATCATTAGATTTTATCTATGATTAACATTACTTTAACTTAGTTGCAAACACATAAAGAAAATAGCATGAACACAATTGACACTAGGATTTAACGTGGAAATCCAATTTGGGAAAAATCACCAATAGCAACTAATTACTAATTTTCACTCTTCTGAAGTGAGCCCTGTTAGGAGCCAACCTTGTTAAAGGTTACAAAACACACTATTAGGTGTGACCTGTTAAAGGATTTAATCACCCTATTAGGAGTGGCCTAGTTAGAGGTCTTGAGAACAATTCAATGGAATTGCCACCTTGTTAGAGGATTTGCAAATAGTTGTTAAGCTAACTCTATTAAGAGATTTAGATAACTGCTACAATGGTAAGAGAGTAAAAATGAGATTACCTAATTTGAAAGCAACTTAATTTTTGATTTTATATTTTTTCTCTAGTTCATACTTGATCCATCCTGATCAAATTTAGCTTTGTTACACAACAAGGATATTCTGCTTATCCTTCAAATGCACTTCTTCTGCTTGCCAATAGATCTTCAATCACATCACCATAATTCACACATTCTCTTGCACTCATTTTCACACTTTCTTCCACACTTTGAAATCACAACTTGACCTTATACTTATATGTTTCACTTTGTCAAGTTGGCTCAAATACAACTTACAATAATTAGTATTCATTACCTTAGTCGGCTAGAATCAATAGATATCAAAATAGGAAAATCCTTTTCTAGCTGACCCTGCTCGATAGAAGCCAACTCCAAAGTGATTTCCTTTGTTAACCAACAGAACCCTGATTAACACTGCAAACTTACAAAAATCCTTTGGCAACCAAGTGACCTTAGTTCACACTGATTCCATCCAACTTTCCATCATTACTTGAGTGAGCTCGGTTAACACTCTCTTTCTACAACTTTTCTTTTGATCCCCGAGTGAACTCGGTAGACATTGCCTTCAGAACTAGGCAAACATAAGAACACTCGGTAGACACTAAGAACTATCTTCACTACTTGAGTGAGCTTGGCATACTGATAAGGATTATGATATTTGTGTAACATCAAAGACAATGCATAATTAATCAATTTTATCCAACATCAAGTACCTCATACCCTTTTCAACCTCATCGCCAACATATCTAGATTTGATTTGTAATTTGTAGAATTCTTGAGTGTAATATTTCATAGTCATATCTTTCTATCTCAAATTTTGCATTCATCTCAATAAATTAACTTGATAATTAGTAGGAAGGAATTTATTTTTTAGCTTACCAACCATCTTCACCCAAGTCTTGATCTTTCCCTTTCCTCTTCTTTGTCTATTAGTTTTCAAGTGCTCACACCAAAGAGAAGCATTTCCTCTCAATTTGGTAGTTTCTATCCTTACTTTCCTATCCTTAGGGATACTTTGATAATCAAAATATTTCTATATCTCATAAATCCAATATAGCATAGCATATGCATCAAGATTTCAATAGTAACTTGAGAGTTCAAAAGAAGGTCTTTAATTTACTTTACTCAAGGATCTCATGATTTTTTCTTCATACTATTCTACTTTAGGTTCATGATTAGGTGCAACTACTTCTTCTTCATCACTAACATCACCAGGATGTACTCCTCTTCTCTAGACTATCTCAAGAATTTCAAGTCTAGCTGCAATTTTTTTCAAAATGCCCATAATATAATTATCTACATTTACTCTACTTTGAACCATTTGGAAATAATTCCTGCAAGAATCATAACCCTTTGTAAGTTATAGGTTAGAAACTAGATCTATCACCCTACAATCAGTCCAATCAAGGTTCCCCACAATCCCAAAACTTTGCAAGGCAAGAAACCGTCAACTTTGATACCACTTGATGTAAGAGATGGTGGGTAGAATGGACCCAAGGTACACTCACCAACCACCCTTCTAGAGTTACACACAGAAGCCAACAAAAATATGAAAGAAACACCAATTTATATAGGTTCCAAGGGAGGATTTTATATATAATCTTCTTACATGTGTCAGGCATAAGGCCTACCTGGTTGTAGCCATATAGAATCAAATTATAATAAATGATCTTTGTAGCTCCTATAGAGCCAAATTCAAATTATCTTCCTTCTACTTGGATACTACCTACTCTAATGTTATATCTCAAATATATAGTCATCAAGACTACAAGTTGTCCTGACAAGTACAATTATACAAAATATAGATCATGTCCCAAGGGAAAATAAGTGACCACACAATTAAAAAATTGTTGTTGTAATTAAATATTCACTAATTACACTTACTTAAGCTTACTTAGGATAATGCATTGCATACTAGTTTTTTATCGAGACACTTAGGAGGTTGCACCTTAATTAAGGACACAATATAGGAGAATTCCACTCTAGGTGGTCATAGTTATCTCAATCCACCTTTAGTGTGCTTATCACATTATCATCCTCATAATTGCACATACTTCATTGCATAATGGAGGATGATCCACCTTTGGTAGACATGTGATTCCACCTTGTGTAGGTGATAGCTTATCTTCTCCTTATCTTTGTCTCTAATTGCCTTTCCTATATAAGGAGACTCATTATGTACATTTTCAATCAGTCTATTGGATTTCAAACAAGTCCATTATCAATAAAGGTATTCTTGCATCTTAATGTAATTATCTTGACAATATCTTGGGGAAGTTATCTTGGTCTTTCATTTGATCTTGGAGGTGTTGTAGAGTCACCTAAAACTCTAACATGGTAACAAAGCTCTAAAGGTGTGAAGAGCTCTTCTCAAGAAGTGCAATCCTAGCTTGATTCATTGTTGGTGCATCATTTGGCAATTTGGATATCATCATCTAGTATTTGCAGGAAACTTTGGATTTTGTATTTTGTGACCTTCTATTGCAGGTGAAAATTGGAGCTTGTTGGTGCAAATAAGAGGTGACATCCTATAGAGGAGGTCCAAAGATCCCTAAATCAAATTTTGTTTCATCTAAATCAGATATCTAAGGCCAAATCTAGAGCCATTTGAATTTTGGAGGTGCAAAGACTACGATTTAGAAAAAAATTAATTTAAGAGGTGATTTTCAAATAATGATATCTTCCTCATCCAAACTCCTTTTTTGGAGAATTTTTTTTTGTTTTGGGGTAGAATTTCATGATCTAGATAAGTGCAGGTGATTTTGGACCTCTACTTCTATATTTTTTTGAAAATTGCAAATCCCATTTTTTGCAACTTCCAAGGATTTGTTTGGGCACATCTAGTAACATTTTTAGGTGTAATATTTTTTTAAAGTGAATGATTTTTCATCTAGTTTCTAGATTTACAATCAGTTTCATTGATTTGGAGTAGACATATCACTTTTAGAAATAGGTATTTTTGGGCTATAGTTGTACTTTTTGAATACTTGGATTTCAAATTTCTTAATTGAACCAGTATTTTGAAGGAATTATTAGTTGATTTCAGTCATTCTTTGGGTGAATTATGGATTTTTCAAAAGTTCCATTGCTCACTTCCTATAACTATCATGAATGGAAACAAGTGATTTCTAATTAGTTGATGAGTATTGGATTGCTTAGAATTATTCTTGGACAAGATCTAGAACTGACTCAAGGTGTTGTAGAAAGAAGTAAATGGTTTGATCGAAAGGATAAAGCACTTGGCTTTCTTATATCTATCATCTCTCATGATTTTCTACATCACATTGCATCATGCCCACATCCTCATACTGCTTGGACAACGCTAGAAGGCATATTTGGTAAACCTAATAGAATGAGAAAATTCAAATTAGAGAATAAGCTTATAGGTCTAAGTCCATGTGATTTTGATAGTATTCAAGACATTTTCTCTAAGTTCAATTCCATTAGATTGGAGCTTTCTAATTGTGGTGTTACTAAAGATGATGAGCAATTGATTTTATTGATTTTTTCCAAGCTAGGTCTAAATATTCAATATTTGTTTCCACATTCTATGCTACTATGGATTCCCATGGTAGTGCATAAAAAATGCCTTCTCTTGATGAATTTTTAGCTCAACTTCTCAAGGGAACAAGAAAATTTAGTACACATGGGTCAATTGAAGCCTTCAAAGCATCAAGCATTGGTTGCAAATTACTCAACTCCAAAAGCTTCCAAAGGAAATAAACAACACAAGGATCCTAAGCAACATGACAAAGGTGATGATTATCCTTCACAAACTAAGTCTAAATTGAAGTCCTCTTCAAGAGAGGAAACATCTAGAAGAAAGAGAGATAAATGTGCTTATTGTAAAAATATAGGACATGATGAGCATAAATATTTCCATAAGAAGATTGATGATCTCACTCACATTCTTCAAAAGAACAATATCACATTTCCCTCATTAGTGTCTACTCCTTCTACACATCAGAAAACTTCTACATCTATATCATCATGCAAAGACAAAGGTAAAGGACAAGCATCTATTGCTTTGACACATCTTGAACAAGGTAAATGACTTCTTGATTCAAGTGCATCACATTACATGACATCTTATATGGATATGTTTTCTTCTATTGAGCCTTGTACTTCTCCATAAATATTTATGGATAATAATACATGCATAAAGGTTTGTGGGAAAGGTTATATTCCTATGGGAGAAGGTACATTTAATGATGTTCTTTGTGTACCATCCTTGACCAGTAATATCCTTTCCATTTATCAAATTACTCATGGGGCATAAAATAAATTTGTTGAGTACACTCTTGATTATGTCCACCTTAGGCACATGGAGACCAAAGATGTCATTGCTATGGGAGTTGTTTATCATACATCACACTTGTATTCTTCTGCACATTTTTTTTGATAATGGTGATGATATTCATGATGTACCTAACCCTTTATCAAGGGTGAATTATTTATGTGAGGATAAATTTAGATACTTAAATCATTTTCTTCTTGAGACAAGTGTCGAATTGCCTACTCCTCCACATCTTGCTTCTTTAGACATGAGTTCTACTATTTAGCAGGATGATCTTTGTGATTTAGATCTTGCATTTTGGGATGAATTCTTGGATGCTCTTTAAAATCAATCTCATAATGAAAATTTGGTTACTAAATTTGATGGGGTTTCTCTTAGAGATACTTCTTCACCTTCTTTGGATATTGGATTTATCAACTCTTCATGTTCTCTTGGTTTGTCACATCTCATAGGCTAGCTTGAAGGTGTGATGGAATCTTTGAGCTTGGAGACACCTATTCACTCTTCAAAGATGCATACATGGAGACCTTCTTCCTCATTCTTCCTTTTTCACATGGAGATACTTCTTTATCATTTGATGTATTTATCTCTTCCTAAGGGGCGATATGTTTCTTGCAGGCATTGGGTTATCTCTTATTTGCAGGTACACTTCATCTACATTGGAGCTTCTTCATTATGGGGGGGTATCATGTCTCCTTATTTCCTTCCTATGGGGGGATAATTATTTTTATATACATTAAGTATGTAGTTATTGGGGGGTCTTGAGTACTCCATCCATCCATGCATCTTGTTTTTCATCTCTCTTTTTGGAGGGTTTTTACCATGAGGTTTTCTCTCTTTCTCCACTTTATGAGAGATTTCATTTCATGTATTGTATTGTATATTGTACATGGGTACCTAAAATGGTCTAGCACCTGGGAAAAATCTTGAATTGTGAATCTAAGTGTATTCCCATAAGTTGCACTTAGGGGGGGTTTTGGTGTGATTAAATATTTACTAATTACACTTACTTAAGCTTACTTAGGATAATGCATTACATAGTAGTTTGTCATTGAGACACTTGGGAGTTTGAACCCCAATTAAGAACATGGTGTAGGAGAATTACACTCTAGGTGGTCATAGTTGGTATCTCAATCCACTTGTAGTACACTTATCACATTATCATATTCATCATCTCAAATACTTCATTGCATAATAAAGGATAATCCACGTTTGGTGGACATGTGATTCCACCTTGTGTAGGTGATAGCTTATCTTCTCCTTATCTTTGTCTCTTATCATATTTCCTATATAAGGAGGCTCATTATGTAAATTTTAACTCAAACCATTAGATGTAAATCAAGGCCATTATCAATAACAACATTCTTACATCTTAATACAATTGTCTTGCCAAACTCTTGTGGAAGTTATCTTGGTATTTTATTTGATCTTGGGGGTTTTGTAGAGTCACTTAAAACTCTAACAAAAATTAATATCCATAGGATCAAAGATATGTATACATGTGATCCAAGAAGAGATCCCCTAGGCAATGAAAATCCTTGATCTCACAAAAACCTTGCTGAAGAAAATGACCAAATGTTACTCGACATGCCAGGAAATGAACATGCTATGAGTAAAGAAAAATGAAAATTCTTTGACAAGATCAAATGAAGTTTTGAGAACATAGGAGAGTGATCTAAAATAGGTCCTCAATAGGTAACCAACTGTGTAGAATGAAAGAACATGAATAGAAAATCCATTCTACAAACAAAAGACAATAACCATAAATTGAAAATATTCTTGGTTGATGCAATATTTCTAAAGAACCCAAGATGCTCCTACATCAACTTCCACCTTACATAATAGCATAAGGGTTAATATAAAATCCAATAACAAGGCATAACATGAATGATATTATACCTTATAGTGGGCCATCAATTTGTGCACAATGAATAATAAATACATAAAATATGAAGACCATCCTAACATGAAACTCCTAAAACCTAGAATCCTAAAATACAAAGCAGATGAGAACCTTGGTAAGTGCTTCCTACCAAAAAGAACTTATGCTCCCCTATAATCTTTCATGATATGGAAGATACCCAATTCAACACAATGATGTTGAACAAGGTGAAACTAATAAGGGTAATGCAATTCCTAAAACATAGTATATTTAAATGCTAACACATCCAAATAGTTTACATATCAAAGATAAACATGTATCATAAATATGAAAATAAAAGCAACAATCCATGATTAACTGTTTTCTTCAAGATCTCTTTTTCATTACACTCACATTGAGAGTATAATATAATTAATCATAAGCATGGATAAAAAAAAATATGAATACATACATAAACATATGAAAATGGCATGAGTTGAGAGCACTTAAGAACAATTATGGGCCTACTAATTCTATACAATTTCAGTTCTACTCTTCATTATTGATTATAACCCTAATTTCTATTAATATTATAAGTCAATTATCAATGACAATTAATAGTCATCTAATAAACATTCAAGAAAAGCATCTTCTAAAATAATATTAATACTTAAGATAAGCATGTCCTAGAATCATGAGTCACCTTACTACCATACTTAACTCCTTATAGTAGAATCATTATAAACTTAATTCTAGTGGTAGGCTTTGTTGCATAAGAATGTAAAAAAAAAATTACTTCATACATAAGATAGTATTAACCTAAGTTTTTTCCTATCTAAGAGAATATGTGCAAGAAAAAACATGAGCCTAAAGGCATACAAGAACATTCATGAGTATATAAAAGCATACACAAGACTAGATTATGCAATCTATATATCCCATTTAAGCTATGATTATAACTTTAAGCATAGTTATAATGAGTTTTCCATAACAATAAGCTAAATCCCAACTTATTTATTAATATCTAATTCCCTTTAATCAAGAGGTTATACCCTTACTTAATATCTTCATGATTTAAAGTAGGTTCTTTTATCTTATAATGACATATCAATGGAAATACTTATTTTCTAAGAAAGGAAAGTAAGGTTTTATGTATTATCTTGATTTGATAGGATAACTGTAACAATATAATGGTATTTAGCATGCAGGTACGCATGTGCGCATGCGCGCACACGTACACACACACACACACACACACACACACACACACACACACACACACACACACACACACACACACACACACACACACACACACACACACACACACACACACACACACACACACACACACACACACACACACACACACACACACAATTCTTGAACTAAACTACTGGTTTGTAATATAAAGATTTAAATTTGTAAGTTGATAGTTATTTTATTTAAAGGAATTTAACCTTCAAGGTAATATCTTCAAGTTGAATATTGTTCCTAATTTAATTTAGAATATAAAAACTTATGTACATTATAACATCAACTCTAATACTGAAAATCCATAATTTCTAAAAATGATGAAAAATAAGAAAACTACCATTTTTTAATATTGCCATTAGGATTCAATTATTTAGTTTTTTAGTCAAACTCATTAACCCATGTTTGATGAGTAGTGGTTCCCAATATTCCATATCTCATGAGAATGAATGAAACACTTGCCACTCATTGAATCTAGGTGATTCTCAAAGGGGTGAGCTAAGAATTTTTGGGAGGTCACCCATCCCAATAGTACTCTAGCTTGAGCACACTTAACTAAAAAGTTTCCTCCATAGTTAAACCCACTTTATTTGTAATCCCATTTGCAAAAAATTCATTTGTTCCTAATTAACCATTTATTATAAAATCCCTTAAACTCGTCAATTGATAAGTAGGAGGTTTTTCCCATTACAAGTCAAATTGTGAGATTGTTGTTAGAATTCAACTGTGTAGTTTTTTGAGTCAAACTTATTGACCCATGTTTCATGAATGCTAGTTCAAAATAACCTATCTCTCATGATAATTAATGAAATGCTTTAACACTAATTGAATTTAGGTTATTCTCATAGAGGTGACTGATGCATTCAGACTTCCCAGGACATCACCCATACCGGTACTACTCCATCTCAAGTGTGCTTAATTGTGGACTTTCCTCCATAGTTAAACCCACTATGCTTGCAACTCCATTTGAAAAAAAACTCCCTAGGAATTTCTTAAGGAATAATACTTGATGAAGGTTTTGAAGATGAGGCTGAAATAATAGTGGGTTTAATTTTGGAGGAAACTTCATAGTTAAGGGGTCTTGAGATAGAATAGTACTGAGATGGTGACCTTTTGGGAAGTCTCAGTGCTTCACCTATGTGAGCATCACCTAGATTAAATGAGTGTTAAGTTTTCCATTCATTTTCATGAGAGATGGGTTCTTGTGAATCACTACTCATGAAACATGGGTCAATGAGCTTGACTCAGAAAACTACATAGTCAAACCCTAATAGAAATATCACAATTTGGCTTTTTGTATGATAGACCTCCTACTTATCAAACTAACATTTTTATTTCTAAAAAATATGATTATAATATTAATTACAATTGGGAAACATTAACAAAATAACCAAGACCAAGAGGAGAATGTTGAGATGTAAATACGAGTTCCCAACAAAGCTACTGGTAGAAAAATTTAGGAATGGAAGAAAGACTACCAACTAAGAAAAATCATAGTTATAGTCATCCATGGAATTATGATAGAAAATATAATATGAGATGTATCTACAAACACTAAAGTTCACAAAATATAAATTAAATGAGATGATGCATATTTGTTTTTGAAAAAATAAGAGTACTTATGAAAACCTCCTCTAAGTATCATAATCACCATTGTGAAATTTGTATTTCCATAAGAATCATTTCATTTTTTTTACAAAATAATCCCTCATTATTATTTCTACAAACCTCCTCTAAGTATCATAATCAACATAATTAGGGTTGACAACCTATGTTCAAAAAATCACATGTCATACTTTGGTGTGGTCCTTACATCTATCACATCTAGCCTTCCTTCCCACTTTCTAGGTTGTAATTGTGCAAAATTTGAGTATACCACATGTGGTCTATTTATTAGACATTAATTTCATACCCCACCTTTCAAGCAAGTGAATAGTGTTATACCTATCAATAGATTCTATCACTCAGCAAACTATCTATTTACCGACTTTAGTAGCTTAAGCTCTTTAACCATTGAACCATCTTATAATGGAAGAACCCATTGTTTGAGATCTTTTAAGTCCCACTCTTTAGTGATTTTATGGACCATGGATGCATTTGTGCTAAATCTATCTTTTCTCCTACTCAGTTCCTAAGTTTTAGGTTTCATCAGTATACTTTCAAAGACCTTGAGGTTACCCCTTCTTGGGATAACCTTGGTATAGGTTGACCTTGTCAACCTATACTATTATAGATAAAACATGTCAACATGTACCTTGGAAAATTTTGGTCTTGGGGCCAATTTTGAGTTAGAGACTTAAATTAAGAAATCATGTGACCTTGTTGACTTTCTTTATTTTTGATCCAAAAAACTATTATGGAGGAAAGCCTAGGAACCTCATTTTTACATCACTAGATATCAAGAAGAAATCACAAGATATATACACATGCATGAAGGATTCTCAAGAAAGCATATTCAAGGTATTCATAAAGTTTTTGAGGTAATTTTTAAGCTCTTCTCAAGATTCAAGGATCCTTTGTAAGCATTTCCTCCTCAAGATATATTTTTTGGTTATCAAGGAAGGAAATGTACATTGTGGAATTCATCATATTCTTCTTCATTTATTCACATCTACATCCATAGATCCATGACAATTGAGTTTCATTGCATTTGTAGAAATTTCCTACATCCTTCATTAAAGATTCGACATCAACAACATTGAAGCATTATAAAATCTTTATTAAAAATGGATTCATCAAGAAAGGTGAATATTTAAATTTGTCTTACTTATTTACATGGATTTACATACTTGTCTCTTTCAAAGTTAATTCCTAAATGGTTGCTTTACCAATGAAAGATCATTTCCCTCAAGAAAAAATGTTATTTCTTGTGTATAGGAATAGGGTATAAGAATTGCGAATTTGGATTTGAAATTTTTGAGTCATAACCTTTTAGAAAAATATGGGTTGACCTAGTTTTTGTGCTTTGGAAACAAGTATGTCATCCTATAAATATACTCATACATTTTACCCAAATTGATCTATACCTGGAGATTTGGGTTTTTAGGTTTTTCTATCCTAATCACAGATCCATAGTTGGATTCTTAATCATAGTTTCAAAGCTATGATTTTTTGGGTAGAAAAATACATTCTCTTGTATGATTTAAGGACATATTTCTACCCTTCCTTTTATCTCTTATTGTAGACTTATTTTCATATCGGGTTGATTGCATACATATTACTTCTAGATCTATATTACCTTTGTCATTTAATCATTTGGTTTAATTTACATTCACATTGCACATAATTAACATTGCATGAAAGAGGAATTTCTTCTATAATTCCTTAGTATAATTTGGGTTTAGTATTAACATGCCTTCATCCTATTTGGGTTTTTCTAATCTAACTTGAGTTATATTGAGAGTTATGTTTAGAAGCCCCTTTTTCTTTGTATTGAACATGACATAGTGTGAAGGTGTGCAATTAATGAATTTATCTCATCTAGTTTATATTATTAAATTTAATGATGTCATTTTCACCACTAAACAACTACATGTTTAGTGATAGTTTGTCTGATCATGTATCTCTCATGATGACAATAAGGTAGGTGATCCCCATCATCCCAACTGAGACAATCTATGTAAGGTTTGGAAATGTGAAATGTCGTGCCCAAAATACATGGGCATAAACACACGATTTTTTTTTTGATTAATAATTGAAATTAAATACACTAAATTTAAAAAGTTTGATTCACAAATGAGAGTATAGGTTCACTACTCTTCACCTTAAGTTTAAAAAAAAAAATCATGAGCAGGAATAAATTGTTAAATTTAATCTCTCGTTATAAAATTGATAAAGACATTTGTTTTCATTATTTCATTACTTTTACAACATTATATTTAAAATTAATGAATAAAAATTTAAAAGAATCCGGGTCCAATAAAATCGAAATATTAAATCAAAGAACTAAATAAGATAAGTGTCACATCTAACATACTCATAAATAAACTTTATTTAAATTTATTCAAATCACAATTTTATTTAAATCCATGATGATTTTTTTGTTTGAAATAAAACATTCCTCATATAATAACAATATAAATTAAACTTAATTGTGACTAAATGATAAAGCAAAACAACTTAACATTATCTATTAGTCTAACATATACTAACATAATAAAACAAGATAATAGCTTAGACGAATTTTACTAACACCTTTAAATATATTCTGAAAATTATTACTAAATTAAAACTAAGTTCTAAATTAATCTACAATCCAAACACTCTTTAACTAATACTAATTAATACTAATAACTAACATCTTATACTAATAACAAAATTTAACTAACCATTTCATAAATTATTTAATTTAAAACATACTAAAACAAATTTAATTAAACCAAGAAAAATAATTATTAAACCAATTTCTAATCACTACTTTAATAATATTTAATAAAACTAATGCTAAAACTAAACTAAATTTAAACTAATCTTGAATTAAAACATACTTAAATTAAAAATTAATTAAATTAATACTAACTTAAAACAAAACAAACCTAAATCTAAATAACCCTACCACCCTACAAACGCCTACCTACTCCCCACCACGTCACATCACCCTCCTCTGGCTCCCATGCACTGACCCAGCCTACCATACATAGGTACAACTCCCTCCACACATAAAACAAGGCTCCCAAGTGATGTAAAAAGGTAAGGAACAAGGTTAAAGACATTGTTTTAAGCATTGGTTTTAATGCCACCTTTACACATGCTCATCCCCAACCAAGTTACGTGGTCAACTAAGGAGGCTATGAATTCTATGGTGGGAGTACAAGGGTTAAATCCCCATTCAATGCATTAGACTTAGGTTAACACACAAACTGTCCTCCAATCCCATTAAAATGTGTCAGTCATGAAAAGGCATGTATGCGCCCAGTTTAGGAGGAAAATGTAAAAAGTTAGTTAGGTGTAATATAGGTTATTTAAGATATTTAGCTTATTAGCTTTATGCATTTTCTTTGTTTTATTTTTTATTTTGAATTTAAATTTTAAACTAAAAGGATTCATAGAGAATATTCTCTGTTACAACATGGGATTAAACATTTTGCCCATACAAAATCCAGAGCGCTTTTGCTCTAGAAAACACATATTTTTTAAAATTTTTTGTCTAAGTAAGAATTTCCAAGCAATGTATTTTTTTTCTACAAGGGGTATATTTTTTTTTTCTTAAAAAGGGTTTATAGCCTAGAGTTCAATAGTTGTGTTTCACAATAATATAAGATTAATTTATCTCCTAAAAGCATGAAATTAAATCGAATCAAGTTCTCGACATAACATAATTTTTTTACCTTAACATATTTGAACTTGAAATTTGCATAATTGAACATCATCATTCTATCTCATTTTTGATACACATACATATAACTGGAAATATGAAAACCTCATAAGCAATGATATTACTAAATCATTATTTTATTGATCACCTAATTCAAAGGCTTTGTTGGGAAAGAACTAGGAAGAAAACTCATCATCGTTGCCACTACAACAAAAAGTTTAAAAACATTTACACAAGATTTCCATCCCGAACATAACTTAATTTCAACAATCAATTTAAATTTCCTTCATAGCCCTTAACAAGGGATCTATTTCATTTTTTGCAATACATTGCTAAGATCGTGGAGAGAATGAAAACTGACCAGGTGACAACCAAACATAACAAGGAGACAAAATCAGACATTCATTCCCATACCGAGTTTTCACAACAAGTTCGACATTGAACCAAAACTATGGAAAAGGTGGATTTTTCCAACAGGAGATGTTAGACACAACACCAAAATAGTTGCCCTATCGGGGCTATAACTCAAGAACTTCTATTCTTCGATTCTTACATGCCAGAACTCATACGTGGTTTGTGCTGACAAGTAGGGGCCCATAACACCCTACCCTCCCTCTCTCTTCTCATCCTGAGAAGAGACTCTACACTGTTGGAATCCAACTGAATACCTTTCCCCAAAAATGGCCACTTATGCCCTATCCGAGGGTGAGTAATGCCAAAAAACCCATAAAAGAAAATTTTGAAATTCAAAACAAACACAAAGGAAAGACATTGAAGAAAACCTATTTTCAATCCCTCCCAACATACTCAACACACTCACATACATACATAAACAATGAAACTAAAATATGAAGCACAACATGAAACCAAAATGAGGTGAAGTATTCCTACCTTCAAGAAATCAGGTTATGGCAAATGATCAAGTTTGAGATGAGCTTGCTTTCCTCTACTTCTCCTCCAATTCTGAAAATCCCTCTAAAACTAGAGGTTGGGTGAACAACCCCAACCTCCTCAAAATTGCCTCTAAATAAAATCTTCAACTCAACCACCTCTAAAAGTAATAACTCCCCCCACTTGCCCAAAAGTTCTAGAGGCTTCTAACTCAACTAGACCTAAGGCTAACCTCAAGGTGGAGTTAAAGTCATTCAAACCATGGTGAAATCATTCAATTTTCGCACTAAAGCAAAAATGGAGTTTTTGAGTGACCATAAAAGTCAACAAAGGGGGCTAGGGGGGGTGGAAAATGCCCCCAACCCATACCCATACCCCTTGGGTATTAAGATTTCATGATTTTAGGCCTTAGGGATTAATTTGGGACCTAACAAATGCTAGGAATTTTAGGACTATGTAACAACCTTCGAAAAGCAGATTAAACACTAATCTAGATAAGGGGTAATTAATCTCGATTAAAAAATTGATTTAACAATAAGGTCACTAACTGATTTTGACTTATATTTTAGGTTACTTGGTTAACCCTAACTATTATGTTGGAATGCATATACAATTCACGAGTGTTAGGTGACACTATAAAAACACTATTACGAAACATTAACATATACTGATTACGTAATGATACATTCATACATCTCACGATATAAATAAAATACATACAACAAGGTTTCCACAAATGGTACATAGGGTTCAGTTTCACTTCTCCATTAGATTGTTCAACTAAAATTTCTTGCACACTTATTGCACACGTCAATAGTTCAAGGAAAAATCACATGCATATATGTATATAACATATTAAGGAAACCACATAAATTAAAACATTCATCTTTCAAATAATCAGTTGTTTATCTTGTTCTTCTCATATTTTCAATCATTAAAATTGCATAATCAAAGTGTTAATTATGCATTCACTTACTTCATCAATATGCATGTTCATAAAGCTTAAATGACGAAAACAAATATCAGAAAGTACAACATCACACAACATGAAATAACATAATATGTTCAGGGTGTCTGATAGTGCCTTGACATACCGAGACATGAGTAACAAAATAATAATGTATCAACTATACTACAAAGGGTTGGGGCGAGGCCTCACATGAAATCCCTCACTATGTCAAGATTATGTATCTAATACAATGTATATCCTAGTTACCCCTATGTAATCACACCAACATAATATAATACATATGGATGTTGGAAATATAGATGGAGTAACTGAGAGGGGGGGTGAATTAGTTACCACAAAATATATCTATAGATCCTTTAGATGTCTGACAAAACTAATTATTGCTGACACTCGATAAACATATTGAAAATGCTATAACTTGGTAAATGCAAAGTATATTTTGCTTTAGCAGATCTAACATCAATAGTAATAATTTGCAAACATGAGAGAAAAGAAATAAACACAAGAGACACCATATTTAATGTGGAAACCCAATATGGAAAAAACCACCAATGTAACTAGCTACTATTTTTCACTCTTCTGAAGTGAGCTCTATTGGGAGCCAACCTAGTTAAAGGTTACAAAACACACTGTTAGGTGTGACCTTGTTAGAGGATTTAATCACCCTGTTAGGAGTGGCCTTGTAAGAGGTCTTTAAAATAATTCAATGGAACTGTCACCCTGTTAGAGTATTTACAATTGGCTATTAAACCAACTCTACTAAGATATTTAGATCATTGCTACAATGGTAAGAAAGTAACAATGAAATGAGTTGATTATGATACAACTGAATTGCTGATTACAGATCTCTATTCTGCTTCCTACTAGATCCTTCCTAATCGAATATTACTTTGCTACTCCATAATGATATCTAACCTTCCTTCAAGTTTTCTCACACACTTTCCTTCTTAATCAATCACTACACTTGCATACTACTAAAAATCACAACTTGACTTTATATTTATATCATTCAAATTGTCAAGTAGGCTCAATACAAATTACAATGACCAATAATCATTATCATAGTTGGTTGGAATCAATACTTAAAATAATTAAACTTCATATCCCATATCAACAAAATCCTTCGATAGCTGACGTAGCTTGGTAAACACTGGTCTTGAAATGATTCCCCATGTTAGCCAATAGAAGCTCAGTTAACAATTCAAATTTTGCACAAATCCTTTAACAATCGAGTGAACTCGGTTAATACTAGCTCTGACCAAATTTCTTTTGTTAACCATGAGAACTCGGTTAACACTGCTTTCTACCATAATTTCCTTTAACACTCAAGTGAGCTCGATAGACACTACCTAACAATTGATATGACATTTGTGTGACATCAAAGACAACATATAATTAGTCAATTGTATCTAACAATCTCCCTCTTTGGCATTGATGGCAACACAACATGTCATAGGACAATAAAATTTGAGAACAAAAATTTTTCTTTGACAAAAAGTTTCTCCCTCTCAGATTTTATACCACAAGCTTCTCTTTTATACAGTAATCTCCCTTTGTGAAGAAATTACATAACTTCTTTCTCAAAACAAAATTTAGAAAGATATGACAATAAACTGTCCCTCTTTGACAACATGCCAAAGATAACACATACCAAATAAGGATCAATGTACCTTGAGTACTAATTCATATGCAATGTTCTCTTGACTATGCAACATCAACTAATTTATCTTCAACTAGGTTTCTATTGATGCATCACTAAAGCTTTACTTAGTCATCTTTAGATAGGGGAATGACCCCTAACTTGCCTCTTAGATACAAGAATGCATCCTTAGGTAATGGCTTGGTAAATATGTCTGCACTCTATTCTTTTGTATGGACATATTCCAATCTGATTTCTTTGTCCTACATTAGTTCTCTTACAAAATGATATTTTATAGCAATATGCTTGGTTTTGGAATGCATCACTGGATTCTTTGATATGTTAATTGCGCTTGTATTATCACAAAACATGACAAATAGTTCCTTGATTTTAACCTTCATACCTTCCAAAAACTATTTAAACCAAACAATATTAGAACAATTCACTACTGCTACAACATATTATGCTTCTACTATGGATTAGGATGTGCAGTTTTTCTTCATGCTTGTCCAAGATACCAACCTTTTACCAAGAAAGAATGCTCCACTGCTTGTGCTTTTTCTCTCATCAATATTTCCTACCCAATCAGCATCAGTAAACACTTTTAGGTCCATATTTCCTCCAAATTTATACCATAAATCATAGTCTTAAGTGCCTTTCAAATATCTCAAGATTCTTTTGATTGCCATCATATGATTTTCTCTAGGTTTTATCGAGAATCTTGCTACTATACCAACTGCAAGAGCAATACAAGGTCTTGTATGAACTAAATACTATAATTTTCCAATCATTGATCTATACAAGGTTTGATCTACCTCTTTTGAGTCATCATCTTTGGTAAGCTTTAATCCAGTACACATGGGGGTTCCAACTAGTTTTGAATCTTCCATACTAAACTTCTTGAGTATCTCCTTGATATACTTAGACTGAGTGATGTAGATACCATTCTTGCTCTGCTATATCTACAATCCAACAAAGAAATTAATCTCACCAAATATAGACATTTCAAACTCTTTGTTCATTTTCTCTAAAAATTCTTTGCATAGATCATCATTCCCTGTAAATAAAGTATCATCCACAAATATTTCTGCCAATACGATCTTGTTATTTGGTCCTTCTTTGATGTACAAACTATTATTATCATTAGTTTTCTAAAAACCAATCTGCATAAGGTAGTTATGTAATCTTTCATACCATGCTCTAGGAGCTTTTTTTATACCATACAAAGCTTTGTGTAGCTTGCAAACCATGTCCCTTTTATCTAGATCAACAAAACCTTCTAGTTGTTCAATCTAGACTTCTTTATCAAGAATACCATTGAGAAATGTAGATTTAACATCCATCTGATATACCTTAAATCCTTTATGTGCTACATATGCAAGTAAGGTCCTAACACCTTCCAATCTTGCAATAGGAGCAAAAGTTTCACCATAATCAATGCCTTCTTCTTGAGAGTAGCCTTTCCATACCAATCTAGCTTTGTTTCTTGATACCTTACCATCTTCATTCAACTTATTCTTGAATACCCATTTTGTGCCAATCAAATTTTTGTCTTTGGGCCTAGGTACAAGAGTCCAAGTTTTGTTCTTCTCTATTTGTTCAATTTCTTCATTCATAGCCTCAATCCAACTTTCATTTTCCAATGCATCTTTAACACTTCTAGGTTCAAATTCAACAAGTAAACATATACCTTTTAGCTTACTTCTTGTCATAGTACCTTATGTTTTATCTCCAATAATCCGATCAGGTGTATGATGCCTTCTAACATACTTGGATAATATAGGTTCCTTGCATTTTGAATGAATTGCATTTTATTCCTCTTGAATTTCAACTTGAGACTTGGTTTGTTCTATATGTGGCTCAGGTCCCTTAGTCTCGGTAGAACATTGGCTCGGTAGCTTCAGACTGTAACTTGGATTTTTGCAACTCAGTTTGAACTATTTGTGACTTGGTAACTATACTAGGCTTGATAGATGTAATCTCCTTATTATCAAATATACCTAGCAAAGTGTCAGATTCATAGTAGACAAACCTTCTATAGTCTTCTAGTTCTTTCTTGCTTTCTTCTTTATCCTTTTCTACAAAATTGTCAATTCTCACATGTCACTTTCTATGATTTTGTGAGTAAACAAATTTAAACATTTATATGTCTTTCTTTTGCTGGAGTATCCTAGAAATATACCTTCATCACTTTTTACATCAAACTTTCCTTTTCTAGAATCTTTCAAGATATATCATTTACTTCCAAGTACTTTTAGGTAACTTACATTGGGTTTGTAGCCATACCACAGTTCATAGGGAGTCTTGTCTAAATCCTTCTTCAACTGAACTTTATTCAAAGTATGGACTATAGTGCTAATAGCTTCCTTCTAGTATTTGATAGCAACATTCTTTTCAATCATCAAAATCCTTGCACAATTCATGATGGATATGTTTCTCCTTTCAGCTATTCCATTCTACTCGGGAGTTCCAGGGGCTGATACCTATCTTTTGATTCCTCTTTCAATGCAAAATTTGTTGAATTCATTGGAGATGAATTCACCACCTCTGTCTAATCTTAAGCATTTTAGTCTTTTCCCTAATTCTTGTTCTACTCTTACCAAATACCATTTGAATTTATCAAATGCTTCTAACTTCTTTGTTAAATACACAATAGTCATCATTTTAGAGTAGTCATCAACAAAAACAATAAAAAAATTTTCTCCACTATAGCTTTCTATTCCAATGGGTCCACATAGGTCAATATCCGCAATTCCAAGATATCTTCAGATTGATAGTTTTTTCTTTTAAAACTAGTCTTTCCCATTTTGCCTATTTGACAGTTCTTGCATAAACCAACATCTAGTTTCTTCAAACTAGGAATACCTCTTACTTTCCTAAATTTTCTTATTTTCACCATGTTATCAAAATTTAGATGACATAACCTTCTATGCCATAACCAACTTTCTTCAACTTGAGCAATAAAACATGAGCAATCACCAAGATCAAGATAAAATAGGTTACTTTTTGTTTGTTTTCCTAATCCAATTAGTTTTCCTTTGTCATCCAACAGTCTTGCCTTGTCATGCATGAATTATACCTTGAATCCAATGTTGATTGGCTATGCCACACTCAACAGATTATGTTTTAGTCCTTCAACCCAATAAGCATTGTCACATACAAGTTCATTGGTTAATGAAATACGACCCTTCCCTTTTATGCAACAAGGTTCATTGTTTCCAAATCTCACACTTCCTCCATCATAATGTTCAAAATGTTCAAACTTTGTTTTATCTCCAGTCATATGATGTGAACATCCACTATCTATGATCCATGTATCATTTTTGCTAACATGAGAGATAAGTGCCATCTTATCTCCTTCATCATCAGATTCATCTTTTACAACAATGTAAACTATTTTATCTTCACTATTATTAGAATCCTTAGCCATAAAACAAGTTTTCTTACCTTTGTCCTTGTATGATTTATGACCTTTGAAGTCCTTTTTATCTTTTTATTGGGCACCTAGCAGCAATATGACCAACTTCTTCACATGAAAAATAGATTAAGGGAATTTTACCTTTGTATTTTCCTCTATTTCTAAAATATTTCTTTGCAAAAAAAGCTTCAAAAACTTCAAGATCACTATCTAAGCTTTCCTCAATTTCCTCTTCACTGTCTGACTGATTTTCTTTTATCTTCTTTCCTTTTTCTTTGAGTGAAAGTTTGGCCTCAAAAGAAAACTCAATATTTTTGGAAGCTGGAACATAATTGTCAAAGTTATCTACCTTAAAAGTTGTCAATCTTCCTACTAAAGTATCCAAAGTTATGATTTTTCTCACACCTCCTTTTTTGAAGAATAGATACTCTAATTGCATAGATAGGAAGTAATGTTCTGAGAATTTTACTTACAACAATTTCTTCTTTGATTTCTCCTCCAGATGCTCTAATTACACTGACACTGGCTTTGACTCTTTCCACATATTTGGCAATGTCTTCATCTTCTCTCATTCTCATCTAATCAAATTATCCTCTAAGACTTTCTGCTTTGGCTCTCCTCACATTTTCATCACCACCATAGATGTCCTTTAGCTTATTCCACATGTAAAAAGTGATTTTGTAGTCCTTGATCTCATCAAATTCATCATAGCTAAGAGCAGATGCAATATCTATCATCATGGTGTTATGGTTCTTTTTCTTAGCAATATCTCCAATAGATAGTGTACTAGTAGGAGTTGTATATTCTTCATCAAGGTATTTCAAGCCTAAATCATTAATGGAAGCCAAATGAAGTCTCATAAGTCCTTGCCATGTTGAAAAGTTGTCTTTGTTAAGCTTTGGAATTTCTCTCTTGTAAGACATCTTGATCTTTAGCTTAGGTCCTTGAAACCTTTCTTGCAAACACCAAAGGCTTTGATAACAATTGTTGAAAATATAGATGGAGTAACTCAAGGGGGGGTGAATCAGTTACCACAAAATATATCCATAGATCCTTTAGATGTCTAACAAAACTAATTACTGCTGACACTCAGTAAACATACTGAAAATGTTGTAGCTTGGTAAATGTAGAGTATGTTTTACTTTAGTAGATATAACATCAATAGTAATAATTTGCAAACATGAGAGAAAAGAAACAAACACAAGAGACACCAGATTTAATGTGGAAATCCAATATGGAAAAACCACCAATGTAACTAGTTACTATTTTTCACTCTTCTAAAGTGAGCTCTATTAAGATCCAACCTAGTTAAAGGTTACAAAATACACTGTTAGGTGTGACCTTGTTAGAGGATTTAACCACCCAATTAGGAGTGGCCTTGTAAGAGGTCTTTAAAACAATTCAATGGAACTGTCACCCTATTAGAGGATTTACAACTGGCTATAAACCAACTTTGTTAAGAGATTTAGATCACTGCTACAATGGTAAGAAAGTAACAATGAAATGACCTAATTGTGATGCAACTAAATTGCTGATTATAGATCTTTGTTCTGCTTCATACTAGATCCTTCCTGATTGAATATTATTTTGCTGCTCCATAAGGATATTTGACCATCCTTCAAGTTTTCTCACACACTTTCCTTGTCAATCAATCAATACACTTGCATGCTTCTGAAAATCACAACTTGAATTTATATTTATATCATTCAGATTATCAAGTTGGCTCAATACAAATTACAATGACCTATAATCATTACCATAGTTAGCGGGAATCAATACTTGAAATAATTAAACTTCATATCCCATATCAAAAAAATCCTTCGATAGCCAACCCAACTCGATAAAAATTGGTCCTGAAATGATTCCCTATGATAACCAATAGAAGCTCGGTTAACACTGTAAAATTTGCACAAATCCTTTGGCAACTCAGTGAACTCAGTTAATACTAGCTCTGACCAACTTTCCTTCATTAACCATGAGAACTTAGTTAACACTGCTTTCTACCATAATTTCCCTCGATGCCCAAGTGAGCTTGGTAGACACTACCTGACAACTGATATGACATTTGTGTGACATCATAGACAACACACAATTAGTTAGTTGTATCCAACAATGGAAAACCTAGTAATAACAATCAGACAAACAATTGTAATGTGATCAAATGCCCAAACTTGCAACATAGTGATTTTAATACTAATCAATAATCTCCATCTGTATGCCACCTAATACAAGTGATAGTATATATCCAACATACATAATCACCAAGAAAATATCATACCATCCTTAACCATGCACTCCAAAACTCAATGTCATCCTATCTAGAATTTGAGTCCTCCTATGTCTAGCACTTCTTGTAATATTCATGTTGATACCTACCATGATAATAACTACCTTTGGTCTCTCATGATGTCCTACTTATAGTATCTTTGATCTAATCTTGTGGTCTTTGATATCCAATACAATATCACCATAGTCAAATAGCCTACTCAAATCTTCCCTCACTATCGACGACTCATATAATAAAATATCTCCATGGATGAGAATCTTAAGTATATATCAAACATCATCTAAAGTGATGGTAGCCTATCCTATTGGTAATAAAATGAAATCATCTATATTTCCATTTCTCTTTTAATGTCATATTCAAGACTCTATTTGCCCTAATCTTGAGCATGCATGTCATGCAATACAAACCTAAATATACTAGACAATCATGCTCATATGCACTTAGGTGATGTTAAAATCCCATGCACGTTAGCTTCCTCTCACACGTCTAAAAATGTGTGAGATCAACCTGTGTGTAACAAGAGAAAATCTGTTAATAAGTTATTTACCATTTATGACTAGATTGACCTAATATGTACTCAGAATTTTAGACTGAAGACCCTGAATAATGTCTAAGTGTGTAGAACCTTTCTTAATTACACTTATTGCACATTTAGAATACCTAGTTGCATAGATCTTTGACTAATTACATAGGTAGTTGACCAACTCTATAGTTTCCCTAGTAACTATGTAGAAAACTATCTAATAATACAAGACTTTCATAAAAGCCTCATAATTGTGTCGCATATGTGTCAAGTTGTCCAATTCTAATCTTAAAAATCTATTTTGATTTTAGGATACATCAAATAAATGCACAAAACAGTGTAATCAAAAGAGAGATTTGATGTACGTAACTTTCCCTCTACACCCTCCAATCATTTGTAGCTTTTCATTAATTCACCATGATGATTTTGCATCATATTTTGTACCATTTTTATTGCTCCAAAGCTCTAAATTTGTCAAATTAAAGAGAAAAATGGGCTCTTTATCCCTACCAAATCCATTATATACCCTCTTGGGATACCTAGATGGATGTGCAAGATATTTTTTATTTATCCATGCTCTTTTTCTAACTTTGAGTTTCATATAAGTTATGCTTGAACTTTGATTTTCAATCCATTTGCATATGTAGAATCTTGATGTCATTGTCAATAAATTGACCTCTTATTTGGATTTATTGGTTTTTAATTTAGGGAGTGTCCTTATATCATGTCATTGTTAAAGCTTTTTTTAATGTGTCTATTTCTTTATTTTTCTTTGAAACAACAATCTAAATTGCATTGTCTCAAGAGGGCCAAAATGTAGATACTAAAAATTTGTTAACACTCGAAATGCCACTTTTTAAAATCTTGCCATTGCAATGGAAACATAATTTTGGCATTAGCCAATTATTCTTCTATGTCATATATGTGATCTTTATTCAATTAAATAACAAAAAATATTTAATTAATCACTAATGTTTGTCTCTACTTTTTATCGTATCTAATCAATTTAATCTTGTTAACCTTGTTGATCTTATCATTTTTCCTCATTTCTTGTTTAGATTTGTCAACCAATTAATATAATCTTCTCTTTATGAATAAATAAGAAATAAATCAAGGCAAGAGACTACAACACAATGGTAAATTGTGAGCCTCTTATTCAAGAGGTCTTGCGCTTGACTCTCCACAAACTTAATAAATAATAATAATTAATCACATCACATAATAATAATGAATTTTGGCCTTAGCCTCTTACCGATAAAAAAAAAGCAATAAATTCCTCCTTTATTCTAAGTCATGATAAATAAATTCCATTTATCTATCTGTCTTTCCCATAGTCTCATAATTAATTGATTTTATGTACTAATTAATTGGCTGATTGGTCCTAAATTTGGGAATTAATAATTCCCTATTTTTTTAATTTCTTAATGTGTGGAATTTAATCATTTGAATTATTCCTATGGAAGTTGAGGAAAACTCAACCCCATAGCTCCCAAGAATCACTGCATAAAAACACCTATCACAGAAAGAGAGGAGCAAAGCTATGGAGGCTAGAATTCACAAATCCATAAGAGAGGATACATTCTTGATGAGAAAAAAGAGAGATTTATATTGAATCAAAAAGTGTTGTTGTCAATTTTACAAAGAGATCAATCCTTATAAAGGAGATCAAACCCCTAAAAGGTAAAACCTAGGTTGCATGAGAATAATCAATAAAAGAATTAATTATCATATGCCTAAAGTTTAGCTTAAGTAAAATAGAGTTAATAAGAAAATACATTTTACTCTAACACCCCCTCCTTAAGATTAACTTAGGGAGTAGCTAAAAGCATAGATACTACTACTGAAAGTAAATTCGGACAACAAGGCCTAATGAGGTACCCTAGTACAAACAAATCTCTAAAAAGAGGAGAAATGGAGAAAACCACATGAGAAAAAGCCTACTCCAAGAAAATATAGAAAGAATGTAGAAAGACTAGTGAAAGACTATAGAAACCTCCAAACTAGAAAATATTGGAGAAGATAGGAACAAAAGGATGATCATGAAGAACACCACTACCCAAAATCGCATCCACCCTCCTAAAAAGGAAAAAACCATTATTGTCGAAGCATCTCAAAGTGCATGTATTGTTTTTAGATCAATAATAGATGTGGTAGGTCAACAAAAGACATGACTATTGGAGCAAAGTCTGAAGTGGGGACCTTCTAGAAAAGCAACACAATAGACCAAAATAAATTAGTGGAAGTTGTCGTACAAAGTACAAAAGCCATCAGGTTGTTAAAAGAGAAATCCAAGGTGCATGGGCATGTGGGGCCTATCCTACAACATGGGAGCACAAGAAGATCTCAGACATAATTTTCAAGGTGGGAGTCTTGGCCGATGATCATCCACCATCAATGTGTGGCTCGAGAAAAAAACCTGCTGAAAAGGGCCCGAGAAGTATAACACCTAAACTAGCACAAAACTTAAGCACGACAAAAAATAAGCATTTCCAATACCATGTGCAATAGGTTTGGTTTGATTCATTTTATGTTAATAATTTATTTTGATGACTTTATTGGTTAGATTAGGAATACATATTCATGATTTCATAGCTTTGTGGTTGGTTAACTAGTGATTTTTTTAAATTCTCCAATTGCCTAGTTGATGTATGCAAGCATCTATCATAGTCAATACTTGATAAAGTATATTGAGTCAACTCGGGAATCAACTAGACTTCATATAAATATAATTGATATGCCTAATTTAAGGTAAGGATAGTGTGGAAAGGGAATAGACAAAGGACTAAGAAGTGATATACAACAATAACATGTGCAAATTATTGAATAAAATATAAAGTATGTAAGGTATGTATTCTAATATTCAAAGGAAATGATTTACACATATGCAAGATGCAATTATAATAATTCATTTATTTACCTATTATTTTGTAGGCAATGAGGCCTTCAATAGTTTGTCTTTATTTACTGGGCAATAAGCCTTCTAGTAGTGACTCATGTGATCACAACTTGAAATATTCTATAACTAGTCATATAATTTTGGAGTTAATCCTCTCCATGGTTTTTATCATTGTGTTTCCATGATAAATATCTAATGTTTACTCATACTTATGATTTTTATGTTTCAATTAAAGATTTATTTATGATTGGTAAGAATAATTAGTTAAGCCAATTAGATTTAATGGTTTAGGGAATATTGATTCATTCCCCACGTCTAACATTATTTTTGTTAAAAAATTGGTATCATAGACTATTTCCTTATTTTAGCTTGATCATTAATAAGAGATCTAAAAGTTTGAATAAATGGAATCTAAGGATAATAAAGAAGAAAGTCACTTTGATGGAGAATTTCATATTGCACTTGAAGACTGTTAGCCCACATAAAGACCCTTATTCAAAATCTCAAAACCCGATTTCTTTTGCTATTCATAATGGCATGAAATCAATTATGTAAGATTTATTAATAATATTTTGCAAGAAGAAAGTATTAAAAAAAATTATATTCAATTTGAACTAGGTTTTAATAGGTTCAAAAGGTTCAAAAATTCCACTAGGTTCATCAAGTTCAGATACAACTAGGTTCAATACAAAAGTTTAGAGGTTTAGAGTTTAGGTTTGAGGCACAAGTTGACTGGTATAAACAGGTCCAAAGAAGTTCAAAATGATTTGACAGGTTTAGGATAATACATGCATGTACATTATGGTTCAACATGGCTCCATAAAGTTCAAACTAGTTCAATAGTTCAAACATGTTCAAAGGGTTCAATCGGGTTCAACAAGTTCAAGGTTCAAAATTTTAAAAGTTCATGTCCATTGGTTTAGAATTGAAAATTCAACTTAAGATTCAAAATCCCAATGTGACTCAAGACCCCCAAACCATGAATGTAGTTTAGAATTATTACTATTAAAAAAATCAAGTTCATAGGTTCAAAAAGTTGAAAGGTTTAGAATGTCCAGGTTCAAATTGTTTAGTTTTCACAGCAACTACAGATTTTCTAAAAACTAAAAAATGGGTCATATTGAGGGGGTAATAAATTTTAACCCAACCATTGGATCAAGTGTATTTTAGGATATGTTTTAGAAACTCTAGTTCTCTAAATCCTCTCCAAAGATTTTGTCCAGATTCTTTACAGATCAAAAGTCATGGACGTTAGAGTGGAGTACTATCAAAATTGCCAATGGCAATTATGAAATGTTGACAACACTTTGTCTCTAGAAAATGCCACATGTCCAAATTTTCTTATAAACATTATAAAATGATATCTATGAACTATTAGTTATTTATTTTTTTAATAAATTCTTGATGTTATAAAAAGGAAAGGCATAAAGGAAAGCTACCAAGAATAGTGATTAAGGGAAAGTAAGATCTAATTAATAATCTTTTCCAAGATTCAGTTATGAAACTAAATGAGGTTCTTGTATAGTCTATTTAGTGGGATAAATTTTCAAGAGTAGGGATTCTGACTTCTTTCTTTGAAATACTTTGTCCTGTAAGAAGGGAGGGGGATTCTCTTTTTCAGTATTGTAATAATGGTAGAGGGGAAATTATAAACTATCTTTTCATTTTCAGATTCATTTTTATGTGATGTTTTGGAAATAAAACCCGAAGTATATATGAAAGTCTATATATCAAATTTATTGTTATAATTTTTATAAATGTGTTTTCAAAAATTATAACGGAGAATTGATTTTAAAGCTATGAACATCTGCAAATATACTATTTTAAACTCTCATAGATTCAATTAGAATTTGAAATTTACATGAAAGACTTATTAAGGGATTCTTTAGATGGTACATTATTCGACATTTCATGCTAATTTTTTATATGTGAAAGACATAAAAATATTTTGAAGTTCAAATTGATATATAAGACAATGAAAAAGTTAAGTAAGCCTTAAAATTTCTCTTTGAAGAGATTACTTGTAGAAAATATTTGATCTAGGGCACAAAGGTTTAAATGCATAGAGTAATTTTTTATGGTTACTAATGATGACATAATTAGAATTGTAATAAGAAGGATACAATAATTACATTTGGGTGGATAAACCTTTTCGGATAACTAAGGAAGATATCAAGTTAGGGTTAAGTCTCTGCTCTGTCAATTTTGTACCAATAATAAAATCAGTTAAAAAAAAAAGAGATTGGAGTACCAACCAATGTGACATGAGACTAGAGGGAATTGTAAATTAATAGAATTGATAAGCCATTACTAAGGTATGTAGATCTTGGGATTACTTACAAAATTTATATTTCAAAATAGGGAATGTTTTACTTCATCTATTGCAATATATGTAGCTCATTAAATGATCAAGAAAGAAATAAATTATGATTTATGAGAATTGATAATATTATAATTGTTTCTCTATTTGATGTTAAATAAGAGGCTAAATGTCTTGGTTTGTATCTCTAGTTTTTTGTTTAGTATTTACTTTTTGAAATAACTACCTTTAAAGGAATTTAATATGGACAAAGGTTTACCTATAAAAAAAATATATCCCCATTTGAATGGTTTGTAAAATAAATAAATTTCTTGCAAACACTATTTAGTTGAACTCCTTAAGTACCTAACTTTAAAATACAAATCCCAAAAGATTGTGTGGAAATGTACATGGTCAACATTACATTTTTAGCAGATATAAATAATTTCTTCATGGAATAAATTTTACCTAAGGAGTACAAGTCAATTGATTTTGAAAATGAGATCAGAATGAAAGAGTTTATTATGCATGTAGAAAAATTGGTCAAGTGTCACGAGGATTCAATAGAAGACAAGTTTAAAAACATTTGAAAAAATAGTTGGAATAGATGTTTTGGAATGTTCCACTCTAGAAGAATCTGCTTTCAAAATGAGAAAAAAAGATCTTTTTGTTGGAAACTTATAATTGGAACAATTTTTGTTTTGTCATTGATGTCAAATCTATGGATGAGACATGTTGCTACTTAATATAAATGTCATATCTATTTGATTGATGAAGAGGATTTTCAAGTTACTGATAACTATAGCACCTAGAGGAAAGGTTGAAGTTATGAAAAGGAAGTTACAATGGACATTTGATTAGACAAACTTTGATAAAGAAAAGTAATTGATTATGTCAAAAAAGCTTGGCTAAGCTGAGCAAAAGAGAAAAATACTAAGGAGTGTCGAGTTATGCTAGTGTCAACCAAGTTACAATTAGTGTCAAGCAAATCTAGTGTTCATCGAGTAGTAGCATCAACTATGTAAATTAGTTGGTGTCGACCAAGAAGCTTTACAGTGACCAAGTATTTTAGTGTTGACCGAGTATCTAAATTTAGAGATTGTCGAGTGATAGTAAGAGAACAAAATTCAAAGAGATCGTAAGATCAAGCTGACTCAGTTGATTTCTTGGGAGATGTAAAATGTGTTGAAGATAAGATTGATGAGTTGAATCATTAAATTCAAAGAGATGATTAAGTAAAGACCTAAAAAATAGATTCTAGAGAAGTTTCTAGAGGATGATCAAGAAGATGAATAGATACATTAAATTGAGTTGAATATGATTGTAAACCCTAAGATCTACGATGGATGTAGAAAATGGTAAAGCACAAATTTCCTATTTAAAGACATATAAAATTTGATCATTTGGTGTCATGTCCAATCATGTCTAGTCAAGCCAAGTCAATCCCAACTAGTGTGTGTATGAGTGAGTTTGTGTATCAAGAGAGACATAAAGAGAAAAGGTTGATTAGAAGCAAACAAGTGAGTGAATGTGAAGCTAAAGGAGAAAGGTTGCAGATATGATGATTTTGTTGATAAGAAAATTAGAGCAGAAGGCTTAAATGTTGATAAGAAGAGTGGACTAATTACTTAAATAGTGCCCAAGTAGATCAAGATCAAAGATGACAGTGAAACACTTATTAGTGAACTAGCATAAGGATCGAACAAAAATCTAAACTAGAAAAAGTGAGTTGTAATCACACATATCAAATCTATTTTTTTCTTTCTTATCATTGTTAATAGTTTGTATTGAAATCCTTTTAATAGAGGTTGACCTAACAGTCATTTGAAGACTTAATAGTCTATGTAAATCCTTTAACTAGGTGACATTCTAAATGGAATGATTAGAGTCCTCTTACAAGGCCACTCCTAACATGGTGATCAAATCCTCCAACCAAGTCATATTTAGCAGCATGTATTATAACCTTTAGTTGGGTTGGCTCCTAACAGAGCTCACTTTAAAAGAGTGAAAAAGAGTGACTTGTTTTTGGTGATTTTTCCCAAATTGGGTTTCCACATAAGATCCTAGTATCAAATTGTGATGAATGTTTACATTTAAAAATGTTTTCATTATGCAATGCAAGTTATATTTATGACAATTTTATAGTAGTGATCAAGCAACAATAGGATAAGTAGAATAGTGAAGTGATTAATGTTTAATTATCCAAGTGGTACATATAGACCTTGAGAAACTGATTCCACCCCCCCAATCATTCCAAACATTTCTAACACTTTTGAGTTATCCTCTTTGGTATCACAAAATAAGGAGAAAATGATAGAAAGTGAGGATCAAATAACAATAATTATAGATGTTAATGAACTTGAACCTACTAAATATGATGAGAAGAATAAAGAAATTTAGTTTAACAAGAGTTAAAAATTCCTAAGAAGGTTTTGAAGACGCTCATGAGGATCCCTATAAGGTGGAAAAGGTGTTGGAAAAAAATGGAGAACTTGACGGAATAAAAAAAAGGGTGTTGTATACTTCTCAAGACCATTGTATGACAAGGTAAGAATTGAAAAAGTATTTCTCACTCACATGATCTAAGACAACATTTTTCCTTGTGACATTGTAATATTAATGTCAAATTTTTTTTTGAAAATATTAAAAAAAACTTAACAAATAAACCACATAAGAAAATACGATGAATAGTATGAATAATATATGTTAGAACTTGTACTTGACCTAACTATCTTATATTTAAAGGGATCCATGTTTGGGATTCTAATTAGGTGGGTAGGTCATTTTGTCTTGGTAGTTGGAGGTGGCATTTTTTGGGTTTTGAATATTAGGATGGTCATCTAGTCATATGGTGCCTACACATTTAACCACTACCTACATCCAAATAATCCTTCTAAAGATCTATCTAATAATATTTACATTCCATATGGAAAGAAAATGTTTGAGGTTAGTTGGGTAGTGAGAATGACATTAACATTTTTGAGGTTGTACTCTTGCCTTCAATATTTAAGCGTTTTTCTCTATTTTGGTGAAGCTTAAATATAATTTTTTCTTTCTTTATGAATGCAAATTTTATATATTTTTGAACATACCAATGGTTGTTATAATTAATTTTGTGTACTCTAAGATTCTAAATAATACGTCAGATTTTGACTATTTTTTCAATGTCTTGGTATGTAACTTTATTGTTTATAGCTATCATTGAAGCTTTTGAGGATTTACGATAAATTTTGTAGGATTCATTATGTAAACAAGAGTCAAAAATTTCACTTGATATCTACCTAAACATACCCTAAGTACCATGCATTACAACATTGACTTGACCAAGCTCTTGATTGTTTGTGGTTTTATCATTAGAAGGAAAGCATCAAGGGAATTAGTCATGAAACTAGATCCTCTTCTTCCAAGGTATCCTCATGAGTAGAAGGGTCAATAAGACATGGATTATGGACTTTCATTAATAATTAATCACTAAAAGGGATGTCAAATGAAGGTAAGGTGACATCAAGAAAGGTTTTTATAATACCCTCTTGCTCCAAAATATCCTCATAAAGAGGGTACATCTTAGGATAAGGATTAATATCACACATTAATTATGTCCTCTATAGAGGGAGTATAATAAATATCATCCCCAATAGGATCCTCTTATATCTAAGTTTTTTGCATGAGGGAGAGAATAGTCAACATCATTATCCAGTTGTTTATCCCAAATATGAGGTCATTGTGAGTAGAAATAGAAAAAAATTTAGTAGAAGGATAATCACATTTCACTAAAGCTTCATTTCTAAAGGGAAAATAATGAAAATGAATAGAAAATATGGTATCACAACGGGAATTACTAGATTTAAGCAAGGTATTCTCATGGGGGAAGCACATATCAAGAGAAGATTTAAAATCAATCTTTAACACTTCTCCTGAAAGACATAGATTATTGAAAGAGGTGTTTGAAAAATATTCATACAATAAAAGGGGTGATAATACACTATCACTATAATAATATGTATGCATAATAAAATTAATCTAATGTGAAAACATTAATATGTTTCTTCATGTTTTAATTAATGCAAATAGACAAACACGAAATGAAAGGATCTATGTAAATTGAAATAATTGCTAAGAAATATTTTGTAGTTTTTATTGATTTTAAACATGCAAACATGAAAATGAAATGCAAAATTGCAATGGATCTATGAAAGAATTCAAAATGATTGTATCTAAATTTAGCAAAGATGTAATATGAAGAGTTACTAGTGCAATCCATAGAAAGTGTAATACGAAGAGTTACTAATAAATTCTAAATATAAAACTATAATGTTCATATATAATTATTACAAATAATATTATTAACAAAACTAATAACAATGAGCAATAAACAATATTGTTCATAACCTTTTAATAATATAAATCCATAATTATAAAAACCTTTAACAAAACTATCAATAAAACTAAATCGAATTTTAAACATACTAAAGTGGAGGGGGGCATTTTGAAGTTAGGCGATTTAAAAATCGCTAAGCAATTAACAAAGGCCTGTCGCGGTGATAAAAAGGCCCGTCGCGGGTACCCTACCACCACAGTACCCGCTGTCACATAAAGACAGAGG
This sequence comes from Cupressus sempervirens, assembly GCA_028749045.1. Classification (NCBI taxonomy): domain Eukaryota; kingdom Viridiplantae; phylum Streptophyta; class Pinopsida; order Cupressales; family Cupressaceae; genus Cupressus; species Cupressus sempervirens. The sequence goes on from CM053786.1 coordinate 771,616,579, forward strand.
AGAGTACGGGGGGGTCCCTTCTCAAGTCATTTTTAATAATTTTTTTATTTTATTTTATAAACATTTTTCATTAAACGTTTTCGCGCGATTCAAATTTCCATAATGCATTTCAATTGCGATTGACATTCGATATATATATATATATATATATATATGTATGTATGTATGTATGTATATGTATGTGTATATATATATACATACATACATATACATATATATATATATATATATACATACATATATATATATATACATACATATACATATATATATATACATACATATACATATACATACATACATACATACATACATACATACATACATACATACATACATATACATACATATATATACATATACATACATACATACATGTGTGTGTGTGTGTGTATGCATATGTATATGTATGTATATGTATGTATATATGTATGTATGTATGTATGTATGTATGTATGTATGTATGTATATATATATGTATATGTATATATATATATATATATATATATATATATATATATATATATATATATATATATATATATGAATGTATATATGTATATACATACATAGATTTAATAAACACTACTGCATGAACATGTGTGTGTGTGTGTGTGTGTGTGCAGATTTGAACATATAAGTATTTCTTTAAAAAAAGAACATAGTTCATAAATAAAAAGGGCTATCATAAAGTAATTTACTCATTAATTCTCTAATAGGTTTGGCAAAAAATTTAAAACCCTTTTTAAATCTATTTCTCAATTCGATTCTAATTCGATCCCAAACCCGATTTAGATCTAATTTCTTCCTTAAATTGAAACTAGGGTTTTTCTATTGTTTTCTTCGCATAAAAATTAACATACACATCTAGATTCCAATTTCAAAATTGCAGATTCAATCACAGAGAATATTCAGACACATATAACAGACATGATGAAGACAGGAAGAGAAAGAGTGCAAATAGATTATGTAAAAATCATGAGTGCACCTGGACAATGATGCTAATTTTCCATGCCTCAGAAGTTCATAGAAAAAAATCCCTTCCTTCTCCAACATTCGCAATTCCTCCAAGATCCAAGCCAACCGAAACCTCCAAGTGACAAGAAGTGCTTGAAGAAGCATAGGAGCATGTAGAAACATATGAGCATGTAGAAGCATATGAGCTTCTCAAATGCATGTAAGCTTTGAAGCTTGTCCAAATACACTAGGAGAGCCTCTATTTAAAGGCCTCTAAGATGCATCTAGAATGTCTCTAGAAACAACTAGAAGATAAGCATGACAACTAAGCATGAGTCTTCTCCAACCTTCTAGATGAGTCATAAGGTTTTAGACACCATGTGCTCAAATAATATGCTAACTCCTAAGTGTAGACAACATGTGCATACTTAGAGTGCAAACTCCTATGTTGTCTACATGACAACTCCCAAGAATTTGCAAACTCCTATGTGAGCAAATATTAAAATAATGCACATTAATTAATATAATATTTACTTTACTCTTTTCAATTTAATTTACTAATTTTTATTAAATCTCATGCACTAACTTTAATAATTCCACTTATTTTATCTTAATACATTTATATTTTAAATCACATGCACACATCATGCAACCTATAATCTTTTAATAATTTTAATATCTTTTCCACTTTTAAATTCATTTCCAAAACTTAATTGCTAAAATATTTATTAACTTAAATAAATATTGTCACATTCCAACTTTAAATTATAACTTTTATCTTCAAATTTAATTATTTTATTTAATTAATTTCCCAATTAATTAAATAAAATAAATATTAAAATATCATATTAATTTTTCATTAAATTAAACCATTAATTAAATCTTTTAATTAGGCTTAATTAATAGGAAATACACCAAGACTCATAAAATAAAATACGAAAACCCATCATAGCAAAACACATACAAAATCAAACCAAAAGGGTTAATATCACGAATTGCATCATCCGACGTATTTGGAGGGTACTCAACTCAGATACTTGTCCTAATTTTCAATTAGGACAAATGGCTTAAAGGGTTGGGATTTGGACTTGAGAATTTATCTCCCCTCTCTTACCATTGAGATAATGTGATAGGGTACGCTCATCCTAGAAATTCAGGGAAGTCGATACCCGGTACCTACAACCTGCATAAAAACCATGCATGTACAAGCACAATATATACTAAACTAAACAGGCAATGGCAGGAAGTGGTGCATCGTGTAGATCCTGACTAGCAGATGACCATGACTCCCTTCCTTAACCACATCATAAACGCCATACATAAGAACAAACATGCACACCATACACATGCAAGTATGGGGTAAGTATCCATAATAAAACACATCTGATAATAAACCATCTAACTAATCATCATCAATAACTAAAAGCAATGTAATAATCATCATGCATAGATGAAATGTAGAGTCTAAGTAATCTCATCACATATCAACTGAATCCATAGCACAATATCTGATAGTCTCAAAACAATGCTGCTAACCATCAACATAAAACTAGCCCTAAAAGAGTTTGACAATGATAACCAAAATGCGACCTAGGGGTAGGCACTACATTTTTGAACTCCCAAAATGAATTGGAATTGTAGATTTGAGACCTAGTGTCTTTAACATTGTTTCCTTCTAAACTTGGGATCATAATATAAGGGACATGATGACAGTGGGGATATTTGTTAGGCATTTTTTATCAACTTTTTTAGGGATCATTTGACAATTCTTATACTACTCTAAGAAAGTTCTTGCAACTCTATAACTTTTTCTTACATAGAAAAATGGAGAAGAAGGTTCGCTAAAGGGGTTGTCTTAGTAAAACCCTTATTTAGGAACCAACCTTGTTCACATAAAAATAAATTTCATAGAAAAGATGAAATAGAAACTAGATCTGAATTGTAAATCACCTTATACCTTAATGGTATAATGCTTCTTTGGATATGATCATAAGTGTTAATGCAATAACTTGATTTAAAAGTAAATCACTAATTATTTTCATTGAATGATGGATGTTGTAGTTTATCACTATATTTGATGAATAAGAAGAAGAATTATTTGAAGGAATGAAGACTCAAATGCTTGAAGACCTTGAGAATGCTCTTGAAATATGTTTGCTCGATTGATTCGTGATCATGAACCCTTTCTAATAGTAATAGATACTCAAATGATGAGTGGTAGAGTGTTTTTATACTAAATAAATAATTTTGGGATTTCAAAATTGATCTAGTCTAACCACAAAAACATTTCTCTTATTAAAACCTCAACATTAGGCTTTGGGTGAAATTTGGGCCCTAAAACTTAGGGATATGATGTCATTTATGACATGTCCAAAGGAAATGTTTTTGTTAGTGACATGTATCATGAAGAATGATCCAAATTTTGGTTTGGGTGCTAGAAATATCAAATAGATGCAGGAAAAGATGAATTAGTTCATTCTGATGTCATGATGAGTCATAAAAGCCATAAATAAGGATATAGGGCCTAGTTGATTAGATGAATTATTTTATTGGAGGAAAAATAGAGTACACAGAAATAAGGTCTAACCTTCATTTAAAAAGATGCAACCAATAAAGACTAATTTTGTTAATTTGAAGGTCCAATAAGTGTTAGGAGAGTATGAAATCAAGGTGGGAACACATACAAGGCTAAAAAGAACACCTAGTTAAGGATGGTTACCTTTTAGAATGATACAATAATTAAATGTTTTTAACATGGCTTATGTACTAAAAAAAAAATTTAGAGAAGGGATGTCCAAATTAGATCAATTTTTAGGTTATTATCATATCAATGTGGATAAAAGGGATTAGAATAAGATGGACTTTATACACATTGGGGAATATTTACATTCACATGTCTTTTTCTTTAATTTATGAACATTCCACTTTCTAGAGGATAGTGGATTTTTTGGATATCGAAGGAGTAAGATAATTTTGAACTACTTGGACAACACAATTGTGGTTTTTGAAAGAAGGGGGATTTATCTCAAGCCATTGAAAATGATTTTGTAAAGGTGAAGGGACAATGTTATTTCTCTTAATCTTAAGAAGTTGGTACTCTATGTAACTAAAGGAAAATTACTAGCAGATATTGTGTCTTAAGGATAGACCCTGAGAGATTTAAAGCTATCCAAATATTGATCTTATCACCCAACAAGACAATGCAAAAATCTTTCTTTGGTCAAGTAAGCTTCTTAAGAATTTGTTACAAAATGCATAGCACAACTGATGAAAGAGAGACAAGGATTTAAGTTGAATTATTCTTGCAAATAAAATTTCAAAGGCATTAAAGAGCTCATTTACAATGCACCCTTCTAGTTCCCACATAATTTGATCGTAAATTTTTTTAAAGTTTATATCAGGTATATAAGCATATTCTTAAGTCAATGACCATAATATGGAACCATAAGTTTCTTTATGAGTGTCCCACTCAAGAAATTTATCCATTAAATAATTTACATTATATATTCTACATTCTCATGCCATAGTTTATGTTCTTGATTCAACTACCAAATTCAGCCATACTTGACAATAGAACAATTATAATAAATGATGAGTTTTTATAGCCAAAATAAAGGAATATGATTTAGACAAAAATATATCCAAAAAATAGTTAAAGGTTGAGGGATATGTAAATTATAAGAATTTTCCTTAGGGAAAAATTCACTCAAGATCAAGGAATTCAAGCACAAGCACAACAGTAGACCAAAAAGAGTATGATCAGAATATAAATATAGTATTCAATTTAATGAGTAAGTACACTAGGAGTGCCTATATATAAAGGCCTCTGGAATGCTTCTAGAATGCCTAGGAATCATCAACATGGTAAGTCATAAAACCAGACACATGTCCACCAGGTGTGGGTTATCCTCCATTAAGCACGAGATTAAGTGTGATGATGAGAGGATAAGCCTACAAAGGTGTAGCATGCAAAATTATGTTGTAGACAACATGTGCTGAATTAGAGTTGGTTACTTCTGTGTTGTCAACATGACAAGTCATAAAAGTATGCAAACTCCTAAGTGTCTCACCAAATAAATAATAAAATAATGTAATATAATAAAATAACGCATTAACCTAAGTAAAATTAAGTAAAGTGTAAATAGTAAATACATATTTACACTAACACCCCCCTTAAGTGCAACTTAGGGGAATGCATGTAAGCTTACAAAATCTAGGATGAAATGCATAATGGGTCCTAACTACTAGGCCATATTAGGTACCCATGTACATAATGAAATGCAATCTCTCATAAAGCAGAGAAAGAGGGAAAACTTTATGGGAAAAACCCTCCCCCAAAAAGAGAGATGAAAAAAAAAGATGCATGGATGGATGTGTTGATCTCAGATTGGTTTTGACAATTGAGTGTCAACACACTTAATAAATTTTCTGAGTATTTGCCGAGTATAGTATACATGCCAAGTTACAATATGTGTCGAGTCATTCAGATGTTGAGCAGATAGATAATGCTGAGCAAACAAATGGTGCCGAGCAAGTTCAAGTGTTGAGCAAGACATAATTTAGTATGTGTTGTGCATTAACAATCAATAAGTGTCGAGTAACACATAATTAGCATAAGAGTTTTTGCCTTCACAAAATAAGATGTAAACCATTTTGAGCTGACATATGGATAAATCTTGAAAGATTAAAAGATAAGAACGAATCTATTTGGATTCCCTATGTAATCAACATGCAACCAATCAGAAAAATGGAAAGATTTGAGTGGGAAAGTTAATTGAATTTGAATTGTAGATTCATACCTAACCCTAAGTCACAAAATCCTTTTAAGGAGGTTGAAGCCTCATAATTTATAGAGTGTGTGAGAGAGAATGCATACGAGGAGATAATGCTAGCGAAGTTTTAAAGGAAGTGAAAGGGGTGAATTGACTTAGAAGAAGGACAAAACTGCAAATTAGTCAGAAGAATAGAGTATCAGTACTACAAATAGCTTCATATCAGATCAACAAGGATCAAATTAGATTGAATAGTGATCTGGAATCAACAATAGCAGATTGCAAGTAATCAGGTCAAACATTCTACTATACCTTCTACCAATTGTATTAGTAGAATGAAATCCTATGGAGATAGGTTGGTTTAATAGCCATTATATAAAGCCTTTAATAGGGTGACATTCCAAGTGAATATTTTGTAAATCCTTTAACCAAGTACACTTTTGATAGAGTATTAAAATCCTTTGACAGGGTAGGATCTAACAGTCCTTGTAAGCTTTTAACAAGGCAGTCCTTTCACAGGGCAGATTGTGAGAATGGTCAAAATATGTAACCTTAACAAGTGAACTTTATTGTTGCAGTAGTGAAGGGTTGTGGGTATCATCCCCACCCTAGTTTTACCTTCTCATTGGAGGGTTTCTAGATAATCATATTTGATGTTAAGTTTTTATGTGTGGATGCATTTGCTTTACAAGTTATTTCTATATGTTTATGCATGCAATGTTTTAAAGTTAAAAGTTTTATTGGTTAAATTTTAGTACTTTTGATTCGCCCTCCCCCCCCCTCTTAGAAGTATACTTCCCACTTGTAAATCCCAACAATTGGTATTAAAGCTAGAGTTCTCATCAGAAGAAGCCTTACAACTTGGAGAAAAGATCTTGAGATGGAAGTCTACAAGTTGGGAAAGATCATTGAGAATTAGGAGATTGAGATACACCTCTTACTGCAACAATTGGATGAAGCCAAAAATGCTTTGAGGAGTTTCCTAAAGAGAAGGAAAGAGATTTCCATAGCTAAAAATGATACCCAATACAAGGAGATTGACACCACAAAGTTATTTGTAGATCTCATGGAAAAGAATAGAGCACAAGTTGAAGAGATCAGAAATCTCAAGATGGAGCAAGAATCACAAGCAATACTACTATGTGAAATAATTAAACTAAAGAAAAGAGCCATTGAGGATAAGGCTGTGATTGAAGAAGATAAAATAATATTGTCAAACATATTGGAAGAAAAATCAACAAAGTTATCTAGGATCTCAAACATGCAATTGGATACCTTGAGCCAAATGATGAATACCCATCATGAGTTGAATGTCAAGGACATTGAGATAACTACATTGAAGTTTCAAAATGAGAAATTGTAGAATGACCTAAAAAGAGAGGAGTTTTTTGAAAGCTTCAACAATCCAAATGAAGCCATCAAGTACTTTGAGCAACTATTGGAATCCCCTAGATCCAGTAAAGACACATCAGGCTTGGACTACAGAAGCACTAAAGAAGGAGAGTCATCCAAGATTGTTGAACAAAGGAATGACAAAGGTAAGAACTCAAAACACACTTGTCATCATTGTGGTAAGAAAGTACATATAGCTAATGTTTGCAAGAACAAGAATGATAGTTAGAATGCCAAGTTAAAGAATATGACACATTGTTACAAGTACAGCAAACAAGGTCATCAAGCATATGAATGTAGAACCAGAACCATGCATGCACCAAGATTTGAAGGACACTGCTACAATTGTTAGAAATTTGGACACAAAGCCTTTGAGTGTAGATCCAAGACCACATGGTCATCAAACAAGGGAAGAAGCCATGAAAATTCCTATAATTGGGACTACAATACAAGACATAGCTATCACTACTATCAAGAGTATGGATACATCCCTAAGAATTGCATAAGAACACATTTCAATGAAAGCTACAATAGATGGTTGAGCCAAACAATGTGCTTTAGTTATTTGAAGACTGGTCATATCAGCAAGCACTACCCAACAAGGACAAAGGTACCTAACTCAAAGTCAAACAACAAAAAAGGAAAGATAGATGTTGAGCACATTAGAGGAGAGATGAATAAGACATGCAAGAAGAAAGATGGATGGAACACATTAAATAAAGGGATCACTTCACTTAAAGGTTCAAGTGGTCATACTTCATTAAACTAAGCAAAAGAAGGTATGTGGGACTGATATTTAAATGCTTTATCATACATCAGTTCCTAGAATAAGTTAGTACTGAAAAGGTATAGATCAGAATGAATAAAGATTCAAGGTTAAATCTTCAAATTTTTCACACTATTGTTGAGTAAGGAAAGTTTCCTTCAAATACTAAGTGAAATCCTAGTATATGTCAAGTTGTCGGCCAAAGTTAATAGGAGCCAAGTTAGTAGTGGTTTTTGAGTAAAAGGGAAATTCTTATTGAAGCCGAGTAAAGGAAAATCATGTGGATGCTAAGTGTTGGAAAATCAATGGAAGCTGAGTGAAATAGAATTGCATAAGGAGCCAAGTGGACAGCTATATATGCACTAAGCATTAAATGCTATGTAATGAAGGGTATAAGGACAATTTTTTTTATCATTTTCCATCATTGCAAACATAGAGTGAGAGAGAGAAGAGAATAGAAGTGATTTCAAGAAAGGATGAAGAACTTGAGTGGATTATAATAGCAATTCAAAGTGATATCATCAATTCAAGGTATTTACTCAAGTGTTGAGCTACCTAGTTACACAATTTTTACATCTTGAAACCCTAGTTTTCAAAAATTGCATCTAGCTCTAGGAATCCCGAAGACAAGGAACCATTTGAGGTTCAATTGGTTAGCAATGAAGTTAAACAACTATATTTTAGACCAATTCCTGAAGTAGATTACAAAAATGACCTTGCCAGCACTTTATCTATTATTCCACCTAAGGTTGTTATGGTGTTATAATTGTAAAGTTGGAGAAATTGGTGACATGGAGATTTGGCAAGCCTATGATAAAATTTGTGAGAATGGGGTATTAAAGGAGGAATTTCAGATTGTTGAAAGAAAGATCTTAACTCGTGCCCTACATTTCCCTATAGTTTTCAAGACAGAGTGGATAAGATTAGTTTTGGGCCAAATTCATGATGGATGCCTATGGTTGGAGGATGAACCTATTAAGCTATCAAAAAGAATCATACATAGGGTGACAGGATACCCAACCCTAGAATAGCCAAAGGCCCTGAGGAGTCATTCAAAAGAAGCCATAGAGAAGAACACTGGGGCAAAGTGGAATAAAAGAGGCATGACTATTGACACAATTAGAGATCCACTTGTAGAATTGTTTGTTAGGGTCATATCCCATAAATTCTACCATTCAAGCTGACTGAACAATGTACCTTGCATTGCAATTGATGTGAGATACAAAATTTTGAAGAAGGATTGTACATATGATCTAGTAGAACTACAACTGCAATAGATTATTGAGAATTTGGGAGCAATAAGGAGATCCAAGAGTGCTCAGTGTAAGTTTGGATCAATTTTGATATGTATATTTTTCTATGTTTAGAATGAATTCCCCTCTTCTGGTAAAATAAGTTGGAAGACAAATAGGCCTATAGTAGTACAAGTAAATGGGTACATAGAGTAGATGGGAGCCAATTTTGAAACCTTAATGACAAGCTATTTTGAAGACTTCAAAAAGTCTATGAAGCAAAGGCTCAGAATACTAGTTTCTTTAGTGGATCAGCATATCAATGACATTTTTTTTTTAGTTGACATTAACTACACTTATATCCAATAGTAGTACCAAGGGTGAGATGGCTAAGGCTGCTTGGCTATGAAATTAACATTGATGAGGCATCAGTAGCAATCACAACATTACTTGCAGAAGACATTGATAAAAGTGCAAAATCGTTTGGCACTTATGATGTTGTAAAGTCCAAGGTAGAAAAGTAGTTGAAAACTACTTCAACCCTAAATAAAAAGGACAAATTGGTCAAGAAGCTTAAGGCCAAAGTTGCCGAAGGGATAGCAAAAGAAAAAGAAGAAGATGAAGAAGAAGAATAGGGTCAAGGGCCACTTGCCTTGACACAAGGCATGGGTGAAAATTTTGAAGAGGAAGAAGGTGTTGAGGAGGAAGAGCAAGCTAAGGAAGCACCTACCAAGGCAGAGAGAAAGAAAAGAAAAGCTCAGAAACAACCTACAGCTCAGCCTAAGGGCAAAAAGACTGCCAAGCCAAGCCCAACTAAGCCTACTACAAGGGCATGTACAAGAGCTACAACAAAGAAGGCTAAGGAGCAAGAGAAGAAGAAGGCTACCAAGCAAGAAGGTCCAACTAAGAAGAAGTTAAGAAGAAAATATGTTGTTCAACCTGACTCAGATGAAGAGATAATAGAGTCAAAAGACACGAGCCAATTTAGAGTAGTAAGTCACACCGCCAAGTCTAATTTAGAAATATATGCGATAATATTAGAGATAATTCTGACTTAACTAGCTTAAAGAGCATTGATTTTAATAATTTGAGTAGAGGAAAAAAAAACATGGTTGAAGAATTAGTCTACACCATGATGGTAAAGTTCAAGAATACTCCACTTGAACTTGACAATTCAATACCCAAAGATTTGTATTCTATTGTTGAAAATAAATGGCATTATTGCCTTAATATGGAGAAAGAAATAAGAGAGTCAACATTGGCTTGAGTAATGTCTGAGCTCACAAAAGGGAAAATAACCAAGGCCAATAAGAAGCATGGGAGCTAATTTGTACCCAAATATAGAGCCTTTAGTATTCTTCAGAATAAGATTGAAGATGTTGTGAAGAAGTCCACTCAAATGTGGAAATTAATCTATGGCCTAACAACTGTTAAAGAAGGAGAAGAAGATCCCTTTGAGGGAAGAAACAATGGAGAAGAGGATGAAAATGAAAAGGAAGGTGAAGGTGAAAAAGAAAAGGCAAATGATACAGTGGAGAAGGAAACTCAAAAGGATGATATGGCAACTGTTGAAGAGCCACAAATAGAACAAAGTGTACAAGACACACAATTGTCACTCCAAAGTCCTCCACATGACACATCCACACCTACAAAATCAATAAAAGTAAAGGATTTTCCTGACAAATTTGGTCTAAACATAAACCCATTGGCTGCAAAGGATCTCAAGAAGATCCTTGACCAATCAACTCTACAAGCCCAATTATGCAGTAATCCAATATTGGTCAATGTAGATGAGTTGCAAAAAGTAGTAGCTGACTTGACTAGGGATAAGATGGCAACACAAGAAACATCTTGTCATCCCTATAGCTACAGGTGGACAACCTAAAGAGAAAGCTACACATGATACATTAGCTAAGGTTGAATCTGTAGTTAAAATCACTATAATTATCAAGAAGCTAGCAAAAAACCAAACAAGATAGATGGATACGTCTATTCCTACTAAAAAAGTACAAGGTACACCACCATAGATAATAGTAATTAACCAAGGAAGATCAAAGAAGGAGAAGGAGACCCCAAACGAAAAGGAGCAAGAAGTAATTCAAACTTTGGTTAATCTGCCAACCACTAGGACTCCAACAAAAATGCCTCAAAAGCTAAGCACTGAAACAATACCACTTCAAATTTTGGCACCATTCTTGAGCTCTACAAAGGTTGCAAGGGTAATTCACTATGGAGACCCTACACTAGATGAAGAAATAGTTATTCCTAAGTATGACTATGCAACCATGAACATTGATCAGATAAATGAAGTGCAAGAGGCACTAGAGAGGAAGAAGAAGCGGGAGATACTCAAAAATGAGTATAAATAGAGGCAAGCATTAATTAAAATAAAGGACATCTTTTTAGATGCATTTAGCCTACAATCACCTAATGAAACAAAGCCCATTATGGAGCAACTTTCAGACATAGTGGACAAGGTGCAAAGTGAAGACCATGATACTAATGCAAAACTAATGGAATGGTCAAAAAAAAAGTTTCAAGCAAAGGTGAATGAAATAATATCTAGTGAGATAGCACTATCGTAGGTAGAGCTAGCTAATAAAATTGAAAAGGTGAAGATAGTACTTGAGAATATTTTCTCATTGTACTCAAAATTGTGTGATCCTTCCATCTTTACATAGGAAACTAGCTAGAGAATAATGAGCTTAGAAAGGAACTTAAAGATATCAAGCATGCAATTGCCTAAAGATCCAGCTCAAAGTGAGAAGCACTTTAACACAACACTTCACACACAAAAGGAACTAGATGTACTAACAACAAATGAGGCTAACACAAGAGACAAATTAGTTTAGATTCAATCCACCCTAACCCCTCACATGGAAATTTTACAAAAAGAACTAGCCTATGTAGAAAATGTGATAAAGAAAGATCCAAATCTTTCTACATTAGATGGCCTAGTTCACCTTGTAGCAGAGACAACTATACAAATCAAATCCCTAGAAGTTGCAATACAAAACTGGGATGCTACTCTGAGAATTGTAATGGAAGTGAACAAAATCTTCTTGGAAAAATATTTAGTTAGTGTATAGACCCTTTGACATAAGTTTCAAAAAGGGGGATAAATTAAAGGCAAAGGGGGAGAAATTGAAAAGCCAAAAGAACACTTAAACTGCAAGGGGAGACATGTGAAAGGGGGAGTGATAAAATAAATAGAGAAGAGAAAGGAGAAGAGAAAAATAGGAAACAGGGCAGAACTAAACACATCAGATAAAGAGTATCAGAATTGAAGACAATGAGTATCATCTGAGGCACATTTATCAATTTAGAGTGATTTTGGTTACAAGGATATGGCACATCAACTCAGGGGGAGATACAAAATTTTGGGGCATATAGTCCTTCACAAAATTTTGAACAATTTTGAAGTTTTGTATATATGTTGAACAAAATGTATATTATACTCGAGGAGATTAGATTCATCATGTATAGTTAAGTGTTTTTGACACTCATGTCAAAGGGGGAGATTGTTGATCTCATATTGGTTTTGATAATTGAGTGTCAACACACTTAAGAAATTTTCTAAGTTGATGTCGAGTATAGTATAGATATCGAGTTGCAATATGTACCAAGCTAGGAATTCAACAAGTGTCGAGTCATTTAGATGCCAAGTAGATAGACAGTACTAAGCAAGTTTCAAGTGTTGAGCAAATAGATAGTGTCGAGTAAGATAAAATTTAGTATGTGTTGTGCATCAACAATTAGTAAGTGTCAAGTAGCACAGAATCAACATAAGAGTTTGTGCCTTCACAAACTAAGATGTAAACCATTTTTGAGCTGACATATGGATAAATCTTGAAGGATTAAAAGACAAGAATGAATATATTTGGATTCCCTATGCAATCAACATGCAACCAATCAGAAAAATGGAAATATTTGAGCAAGAAAGTTAGATGAATTTCAATCATAGATTCATACCTAACTCTAAGTCATGAAATCCTTTTAAGGAGGTTGAAGCCCCATAATTTATAGTGTGTGAGAGAGAATACATGCGAGGAGATAATGCTAGTGAAGTTTTGAAGGAAGTGCTTTGGGGTGAATTGACTTAGAAGAAGAACAAAACTACATATCAGTTAGAACAATAGAGTATCAGTACTACAAACAACTTCATATCAGATCAGCAAGGATCATATTGGATTGAATAGCAATCTAGAATCAGCAATAGAAAATTGCAAGTAATCAGGTCAAACATTCTACTATACCTTCTAACAATTGTATTAGCAAAATGAAATCCTATGGATATAGGTTGGTTTAATAACCATTGTATAAAGCCTTAACAGGGTGACATTCCAAGTGAATGTTTTGTAAATCATTTAACCAAGTACACTTTTGATAGTGTTAAAATCATTTAACAGGGTAAGATCTATAAGTCTTTGTAAGCTTTTAACAAGGTAGTCCTTTCACAGGGTAGATCATGAGAATGGTCAAAATATGTAACCTTAATAGGTGAACTTTATTGTTGCATAGTGAAGAGTTGTGGGTGTCATCCCCACCCCAATTTTACCTTCTCATTGGAGGGTTTTTGGGTAATAATATCTAATGTTAATTTTTTAAGTGTGGATGCATTTTCTTTACAATTTATTTCTATATGTTTATGCATGCAATGTTTTAAAGTTAAAAGTTTTATTGGTTAAAGTTTAGTACTTCTGATTCACCCCCCTCTCAAAAGTATACTTCCCACTTGTCAATCCCAATAGGATGGAGTAATCAAGACCCCCCCCAATTATGACATACATCAAGTATATACAAAAGTGAAGAATGAGAAGGACAAAAACCCATAAGAGGAAAAATTCCCCCCATAAGAAAGAAGAGGAAGAGAGACAAGGTAGTCCCCCCAAATGAAGAGTGTTGAGCAGTGATAGCTACTCCGATGAAGAAGTTGATCCAAGAATGTTGAATATTGTTCCTCCCCTTTGGAAGAAATGATGACAAAGGTACTAATGAGATGATTCCTCCATGTGTGGTAAGAATCCCAAAGATGTATGGTGGCCCTGAAACCTACTCAACTGTCCCTGTGTCGATACTGATGGCCGCCCTTTCTAAGACTACTGAAAAGAATGAGTGCAAATCTAGCAAGGATGAATGTAGAAACTATCCCAAAGAACCTACTATCTCCTCAAATGATAAAGATACCTCCTACAACTATTGTACATAAGGATCCACAATCATATTAACTTATGAAGATAAATCATGTAGAGAATGGACATGAGGGTTAGAGTGAACCCTCGCAACAACTGAAGAAGGGTTTGCCTCATCAAAGAGAAGATGCATATCATCAATTATGTCTCCCAAGTCTACTATGTATGACTCCACAAAAAAACTTGAAATATCTGCTATGTAGTCATCCCCTATCACTGGAGCTGGAAGATAATGTGTACCTTGTTGTGCTAGACCTGTCACTTTGGCAATGTATGCATGTGGACTATGCCAATGATGTGACCTCTCATTACATCTGTCAATAGGATCCCACAAATTTGAGTCTTTTGAATCACTATTGCTGGTGTCACTGTCAATTTCTATAGTGTATGAAGTGTAGAGAGGATTAGAGGAAAAGCTTGGTGAACTTTCCTCAAAGTGAACATCCTTCTCCACAAAAATCTTGTGTGTCTCAAGATCCATAAGTTTGTATGCCTTAACACCATCTTCATATTCAATGAAATTACAAGGCCTAGGTGGTGGTACCTTGCATCCCCTACAAGATATTTTTTTCCATGCTAGACAATCGAAGACTCTAAAGTGTTTCACAACTGGTTTTCTACCACACCATGCCTCAAAAGGAGTCTTACCATCTAATGAATTATGAGGAGACCTATTAAGTATGTGAGTGGCATAGCTTATAGCTTTGACTTCAAGGGTTGGATCAAGAGACTTAGCTTGTATCATGCAACTTGCCATGGACTTAAGAGTTCTAATCCCCATAGCTGCAACATTTGTCTTGTTTGGATTGAGTGCTGGTGGATTCTAAAGATCAATACCCTCAAGTTTGTAAAAGTTTTTAAGTCTTGTGTTCACATATCTACTTTCATTTTCCATCCAAATAACCTTGATGGCTTTCTTTGATTGTTGTTCAACATGACTCTTGAAGGCTTGAAGCTTATCCAACACTTCATTCTTGTGATGAAGAAAATAGATCCATGTGTAATGTGAAAAGTCATCAATGAAAGTAACAATGTAGCGGCCCTGGCTAACTAAGGTTATTGCAAAAGGTCCTACTAGTACCATGTGAACCAATTGAAAAACAACTGGTGCTCTTGAAGATTTCTCTTTATGAAACTTCTCTAGATGCATATCCACTGAACATGATGAATATTCACCCTTAGAAAAGTTGATTATAGGTAGACCTTTGACCATGTTTTTGGAGAAAAATTGCTGAAGATAGTGGAAGGCAAGATGACTATACCATCCATGCCATAATTTAGTTTATGAATTAGATTGACTTAACAAGGCATGTGAAGGAGACTTTGGCACAAAGTGGGAGAAGGAATAAAGCCTCTTGTCACGATTGACTTTCCTCACTGCAACCAATGAATCATCTTTGAGACTTCACACCATTACTAAATCTGGAAGGAACTTAACTTTGTTGCCATCTCCAGGGTGCGTGATTTGGTAAATTGAGAGGAGATTAGAGCTTAGGTTTGGAACATAGAAAATGTCTTTGAATTTCCCATTTTCCATCTCCACATGTCCTTTCCCTTCAACTTCTATTTTTGTATCATCTCCCACAAAGATGTGTGGTACTTGTGACTACTTCAATGAAGAAAAGTCTCCCTTTGAAGAATCCATATGATAGGAGGCACCTGAGTCAAGAACCCGTTTCGATGAAGAACTTGTGTTTACTATAAGTGCTTGTCCTTTTCCCTTTGAAGTGGATGGAGTTGAATCCTTAGAAGTACCTAGCACTTGAATTTTGTTCTTCCTGAGTAGGTTTTCCAACTCATCAATTCTCTTAATCTTGCAATGATGCTCATCATGATTGAGCTTCTTGCAATATGCACAAAAAAAAATTTCCTTCTTTTCATTGTTTCCTTTCTTGTTGGAAGAAGAATGACCTTGTTGTGAGGAGGATTGTTGTGTCTCAAATCGTGATTTTTGCTTCCACTGCTTTTTCTTGTTGTTGTTAGAACATTTTTCCTCCTTGACTTGATTGGTTCTCATCATTAGCCACAATGCTTTGGTCTTTCATGATGTGAGAATCCCCATATCTATCAAGTAGGATTTTTCAAAAATCAACATTTCTGCAAATGCATCAAATGTAGGCTTTTGGAAAGCACTTCCCATGGTCAATCTGTGAGTGTTATAACTCAAAACAAAGGACGCATACTAAAGGTAACCTCTTTAGGATATGATGAATCAACTTTTCATCCTTCATGGGATTACCACAACCTTTAAGTAATGCCCTATACTCATTGGCTTTGTTGATATAATCTTGAATTGTGTCAAAGTTCTTTGGATCCAATAGAAGTAGATCATCCTCAATTTGGAATCCCTTTTCCTCATCCACCTTACCATACAATGCTTCAAGTTTATCCCATGCAAGTTTAGCTTCCTTGAAACTAGAAATGTGGAAGAAGAGATCTCTATGTACACAACTCCTGATTTTCCTAAAGCATGTTGGTCTTTATTTTTCCAATCAATGAGTGTTGTAGCATCAGTGGGTTTGGGAATTGTACCATCAACATAAAGACTTAGAGCTTTTCCCATTAATCTACTCCATGCAATATCTTTCCATGTAGAATAATTGTGTGAAGTTAGAAGTGGACCTTTAGGTGAACCCGTGATGCATAAAAGTAAAAGAGCACAAAAGAGAGACACAAGAACACAATACACACCCCCCCTTTTCACTCAATCAAAAGACCCCCCCAAAAAAGATACTTTTGGCACTTTATATGTAGTGCGTGTACAATAGGCCACTTGTCAAAATGTACAAAGTGGACTTTTGATTTTTCTATTTACAACTTCCTTTTGAGGTCCAAATATGTCACTAAGCATTGTAGCTCAAATGTACAACAATTATGAAAAGTAATCAAAGCAATACAATGCATAAAAGGCCCTAAGTCTGAAAGTGATATTTCTATCCACAAAACCCTATAATCTAATTGTAGATCTAGAAAGTAGACAAAAAATTAATGTACTTTCAAAAAAATGGAATCAGAAAATGTGTCCAGATGAGCCCGTACAAAGTGTTTGAAGTTGCAAAATGTAGGATTGGACAGATACAGTTGCCAAAAAATGCAATTTCTAACAAATCCTTGCACCAAAACCAAAAAAGAACACCACCACTAAAATTTTTAAGAAATTCTACCAAAAATCAAAAAAATTGCACCAATTTTGGAGTCTAGATGATTGAATTATGGCCTCATGAAGTCGGACTGTGAAATTAAAACTGCATCTGGAGAGGGGTCTGGGCAAAAACCTGTGAGCTTAAGTTTGATGATCAAACGGTAATCAAAGTAGTTAAAAAAAACCTATAAATGATGGTCAGACTATCGTCAATTTTAACATTGTGAAATGTTGATGTCAACAAAAAAAGGCCACCTAGGTGACATGGCAGATGATGTTAGCATATACCTCACTAACTTGGCATGTCCATATTGTATAGAACATATGAAAAAATTCACATGGCAAGTCCACATGTACTGCTAAGGTGGCAATGTATAGCATTGTTGATAGGTGGATCTAACATGGTAGTTTGGTGACGGTACAAGTGTCCAAGCTGGCGGATGAGGTGGCACTGCTTCATGTCAGCTTGCTAGCAATCTAATGTGGTAGTGTCCCATGTGGAGAGTGAGATGGGCTACCAAAAAAATAGTCGATGGTTGGCAGTATGTTCTACAGTGGTGGAGTTTGAAATGCAGTACGCCAAAGATAAGTCCACTGGGAAACAATGACAGGCGACGAAAATGCTTTGTCGACGGTCAAAAAAAATTTGCGATGTTAGAAAGCACATTCATGGCATTAGAGCATGGAGGGAAATGAGTTGGTGATCAGTGCTAGAAAGAAGTAAAACACAACACCGAGATCAAGATTCAAGCCAGTGAAAGGAAGTGGGATTAGTCCCACATTGCCAATGCTTAAGTAAGTTGGCATTTTTTAAAAGGATGATTGCAGATTATAAAACAAATGGCCATCAGTTTATGAGGTTGTCCCAATGTATATTGTCATGGAATGTAAGTGCTCGATCGATTGGTGCTGTCAAAATTTGCAGAGGTTCAAGCTGATTTATGTAGACCACCTAAAATTTGAGATGTTGTCATACTATAATAAATGCTAGAAAATACCTACAGGGGCCGGGGTTTCATTGCCCAGTTCTTGGAAAAAAAAATCTCTGTAGGGCTAACTAGCCAAAAAAATTCAAAAAATCTATCCAAAAATTGCATAAAAAATGACAAATATCAATCTAAATCAAATGAAATTATAGATCTAAAGAATGAACATACTGGGGTTTGCAAATTGGGCCTTCAGGTGCTAGTTTGCAAAAAAAAATTGCCTCAAAATTGACTTTGGCCTAAGGTAGGAAAATTTATAGTTGATCTTCATCGAATCAATGTTCTAGATGCAATGGTGAGGTCTTTTCTAGCTCTAGACGCTCCTAATGACTACAATACACCAAATCTAGGTCAAGGTGCTAAAGCAACAATGGTCTCGAATAGCTATGTAAAGAGAAATTCTCCAAGCTCTGATACCATGTAAGAATTTTCCTTAGGGAAAAATTTACCCAAGATTAAAGAACTCAAGCACAAGCATAATAGTAGACCAAAAAGAGTATGATGAGAATAAAAATACATTATTCAATTCAATGTGTAAGTACACTAGGAGTACCTATATATAAAGGCCTTTGGAATGCTTCTATAATGCCTAAGAATCAACAACATGATAAGTCATACAACCAGGCACATGTTCACCAAGTATGGGTTATCTTCCATTAAACATAAGAGTAAGTGAAATGATGAGAGGATAAGCCTACAAAGATGTAGCATGTAAAATTATGTTGTAGACACCGTGTGCTAAATTAGAAGTGAAAATAACTATGTTGTCTACATGACAACTCAATTAATTATGCAAACTCTAGTGTTGTAGACACCATGTGTTGAATTAGAGTTGCTTACTTCCGTGTTGTCAACATGACAACTCATAAAAGTATGAAAACTCCTAAGTGTTTCACCAAATAAATAATAAAATAATGCATTAACCTAAGAAAACTTAAATAAAATGTAAATAGTAAATGTGTATTTACACCAACATAAATTTATATCTTTAAATAAGAAAAAAGTAGAAGTTCCAATTATATTATTGGTGAGCATACAATATTTGTAGTTCTCTAATTTTGTGTACTGCCTTACTTAGAGTGAATGTTCTTTATATTTATCATCCTATGAAAAGAGACATGTACAATTAAAGTTGGCCAAGTATGTCACCTAGAATGATACCCTTTGGAAAAAGGCCTAGATTGAGCTTTCTTAATATGTGTAGATGAAGACCAGCAAAAAAATTATCTTGAGGCATTTTGTAATAAATCTTATGGGGTTTACTTTCCATCCATACCAAAATTTATTACTAGCATGGTATTATCAAAGTTGCATCCCACTAGATGGCTAGATATGAAAAGTGCATACATTTTTCTTGAAGGCCTTAGCTTGCAGATCTTCCATTAAAACTTATGGTAATTGAAGCTATATTTCATAGTTAAAAATTAAACCATCATAAAGTATTGTTCATATAGACATATTGACAACAATGAATTATTTCATTAAATGGATGAAAGTCATACGAGTCAAGCATGCCACCTCAAATATAGTTCACAATTTCATTAAAGTTATGATACATTTTGGGACAACCATTAAACATAGTGATGGAAAATGCCACAACTTTTTTGTCATTTTCTATAACACTTTTCTATTGTGAACATGTGATTAGCTTAGCTAATTCATCATATTATTATCCCCAAGGTAGTTGCTAAGCCAGGTCCAACAATAAAAACTAATTATCAATCATGAAGAAATGAGCATATAAAAATCAAGAGAACTGAGATAGAAGATTGCATAAATCATTGTGGGTGGATAGAACCACAACAAAGAGGGTGATTGAAATGTTTCCTTTTGAATTGTATATTTCATTACTTCTATTTATTGTTGCATCTAGAATTTTCAGCCTATAATTCACAAATTGTAGTTGATGATCAATAATTTAGAGATTTATTAGAAAAGATAATCATGTACTTGACAAGGATTGAAGAATAAAGATAAGACATGGTAGACAAAGTCACCCTCCATCAAGCAAGATAAAAATTGTTTTTGATTAGACAATCATACCTAGAAAAATTGGAAAAGACCTAAAATTGTACCAAATTTGAAACATGCAACCTTTGTATTTGTATTATAGTAGCATATGGCATGTTATATTTTGATCTATGTCCCATTTTTGGTGTGTGTATTTCTCTTCTTCATATCCTTTTTTAAATCTAGACTTTGTCAACTAGTCCTTCAAAAAAAGATTCTAGATCCATGATGCACTATTATTAGTCATGGTCCCTACTCAAATCCAATTGTTATCATACATTTTAAATTGGTCAAATTTGAACTTTCCTCAAAACTTAATTAACTATATGTGCTATTTTTAGCTAACAAAATACTTCCAATTCCTGAATGATTTCGTCACATTTTAACCTTTATAAATGTTTTCACAATCAACCACTTTTTCCATGTCACTTTATATGTCTCACATAACATACCCTTTTCATTTTACTTGTCATTTTCCATGAAACTTTCTTCAAATTACTATTTGAGATTCATTTCATGTTTTCTTAGAATGATCCAAGACTAGGTTTCCTAACTCACACATAAATGTATAGTATTTATACTAACATAGTTTGGTTGTAGTTTTATAATGATTTACTACTATGGATTATTACACCATAGGGAAAAGATCATATTTTCATAGGAGTTGCAAGGTGCACAATAGAGAAGCTTGTTTTTGATAGAAAACTTATAAAGCTCTAGTAAGGAAAGGGTCCCATGGAAGGAGGCTATAAGTCTCATTTTTTGGTACAAGAGGCCCCATAGGAATTTTTTTGTGGGTGGCTAAAAAATTATTTAGAATCAGTTCCTACAAAATAGGTGCCCTATTTTTTATGCCTATAAATTTCAGTGCGTGAAAATAGGGTGGGGTCATAAATTGCTCCACCAAGCTAGGAAGAATTTTCTCCATTTGCCAAAGATTTTCACAGTTTAATCTCACCAAAACCAAAACAATCCTACAAGAAAAAAAAATTAGAAAGTTTATCCTTAATTTAGGAGCTAAAACTTATAAGCTAAAATATAGAGAAAATTTCATAAGAACACTCACCTTTAAATATTCCTAAAATATATCAATGAAAACAACTCTAATTCTAAGGAAACCCCCCTCCATCGAACCCTAGCCTAAGACAATGGAAATGTGTCATGTGAAAAAATTGCGACATAAAAAGGTAACTGAGTTCAAGACTTTTCCAACTTTGTCAATTGCCCTTGATCAAATCATGTTTATAATCATAATTACAATATGGATTAGTCATTCCATCTTAAGGATTTCCAAAAATTACTCTAAGCATCTTTTATAACAATACTCTAATTTAACTGATTATTCAAAAGAAACAAATTCAAAAAATGTTTGACATCTACTCCCGAGGTTAGCATAAATAGAGTTTTAATGGATGTTGTTGTGGTCTAAATATTTTATCCCCATTTTAAATTAGTACAAGGGTGAGAAAAATCAGGAAAGAAGTACACAAAATTATTCTTGTTCATCTATGAAAATTATGTTTGTGTTCATTAAATATCATATTTTTCTCGATCATTTCTTTTGAATCTCTATTTAAGTAAATTAGTTAATATGACTAATTCTTCATAGTTTAAAGTATTGGATTAAAATGTCACTTGTCTTTTTGAAAGTTCAATGAAATTCAATTTTAATGAGGCTATCTACTCATATTAATGTTCCAAATTTGTACATTTGTTAGCATAACTGATGCATATGCTTCAAAAGTTCATAGGAGATCGTATATGTCTCGAGGAACATGTTTGATGATGATTGAATTAGTTATTGTGTTGTCATTGATATCAACTTGATAGTATGGTTGAACTATTTATTACGAAGTTAAGCTTTTACTATACATGTGACAAATCAAGTGTGTAGCTGATTTCTATGATGAGTTATTGTGTAGGATTGGTATGAGAGACTCAAAGATGTCTCTAGTTTCTATGTTTATAATTTAATGTATTGAACATTAGTATTAAGTAGTTTTTGAATGATTAAAGTGAAACAATCATATTAGGTTGGTCAGTTTATGAGATTCAGTGAATAATTTGATTGGTTTATCAACTATGTGTTGTTCCAAGTGATTAAATCCAAGAGTTAGGAATTTTACTAAGTTTTTGGATCAATTTCAAGGTTATTGATTCAGTTTACTAGAAGGAATGTGTTGAATTGATTAAATAGAGTTCAGGAAGAAAAATGAATAACATGTTGAATGTTTAAGTTTTATCTTAAACTAGTATCATTCAAGTCATTTCTATTAGACCAATGATTTGGTGAGGTGGTTGATGATAGGAATAGCCTAGGGTATGTGGATAGTAGATCAACACTCCTAGCAATCCCCTACTTACACAAGTTACCCTTAATCAATTAATAATATCTTTTCCCTTTGACCATCCCACCCATTTAGGCTTTCTCATTAGCTTTGAACTTCATTCTAAGCTTCCCTAATGGTTAACATGATCTTGCAAGGGTTGGAGGCTCTTTCTAGGGTGTACTAGACTTCTTCACAACCATTTCCCACAATCCATACATTTTGTTTCTAAATGATCCCCTCAAACTCATGAAAATAATCTATTAGGCCTAGTAGCCCTCAATTAGCCCTCCTAATGGGCTAAATTGGGATTTGCGCAAAATTTTCCTCAAGGAGGCTCCAAAAAACTCCATAATGGAATGCCCTTTTCCAAGGTCTTTAAGATTCTTGGGATCTTGCATTCCCAACTTGGAATACCCTTTTCCAAGGTCCTCAAGATTCTTGGGGTCTTGGGTTCCCAACTTCTACTAGATTCCCTAAACTTATTTTTAAGGGTTTGCTAGGGTTTAATGGCCTTTTAGACCAGTCCGCAACAAAAGCTCTCTTGCTCCTTCCCTAAGGATCTTGGAAACTTTTCCTTTCATGTGTAGTGACTCCATTCAATTCTCTACCATGCCACAACACCCATTCAATCCAAATAGATCTACCCTTGCAAGACTACCTCTTTCCTTGGCTCAATTTCTCACTAAGTACACCATTGTCTCACCTAGGACTTCCAAGGAATTGGCTTGGCCCATCACTTATGTCTCCATCCTTTTTCCCACATAGTATACAAGATGTCTACCAGAATTCCTTAAGGTTTCATGAGGTTTAAGCCATGGGTAATGCTAATAGACATCATTTTTCCAAGTATGCCTAGTACAAGCCAACAAGAAGACTGTTTAGCAAATCATTTATTCTGCACAGCAATGGATTGTTCAAAACTTATAACCCAAGCAAAAACTTAGTAAAAAAATGTAAAACTTATATTGAAAACAAAAACACTTATTCAAATCACATAGAAATCCAAAACTCAACTTTCATTCCATATGCCATTAACTTGTTGATCAGTTGTAGGATGTCATGCAATCCCAAAATTATGAACCATACAAAAGCGACTTCCAAGGCCTTACATATTCATTCCATACCCAACTCAACCAAATTTCATTTTTTGGTAACCTCCTAGTAATTATAAACCTATTTTACAATTTTTACAAGAAAAGTCGCACTTTTTGCAAAATTGTCAATATGCAATTTTTGCAAAATTGACAATATGCATTTTTTGAAAAATTGACATTTTTTGCATTTTTGTATCTTATACTTGGTAGGTCTGTAGCTTATGACCCCAAAACACAAATGGAAGGTATTTAGGAAATAATTAGACCATTTCCATGTCTACCTACCCCATTATGCTTATTTAGCCCTTTAAAACCACTTTTGCATTTTTGCTCATACCTGACAACAAATGCATCATTACAAATAATTTGCTCATCTCATGCATTAAATTAGTGTTTGGTTTTTCACATGCATGACTCATGAATTCTTATTCCTATCTACTAGGTTTGACAATAAATGCATCATTATGACTGATTTTCTCATCTCATGCATTGTATTAGTGTTTGGTGTTTCAAATGCATGACTCGTGACTTCTTATTCCTATCTACTAGGTCTCATATCTTATCCAGATTCCTAGACTCTTATTTACTTCTTATTGACCTAACCTAGGTGTTCCTACACTAGTTTATGATTTGAAATGTCATGGAAGTAAATATAATTGAATAATAGATTTTACATTGAAGGTTGTCATGGAATTTCTTGGAACTATGTTTGTTCATTAGAAAAAGTGAAAATGACAGATATGTGATGTTAGATCGATGTGTGATGGAAGATGTTGCTTGTGTGACAACAACTACTAATGTATTAGGGTTGTGCAACACATTTTGGTCAAATATTGTTGGATTTAAATGGGTAATATGTTTAGGATTAGGGTCACCTCATGATTCAAAGCATATGTATATGGAAGAGAGTTATTTGGAAACTATGAGAGTTGAGTTTTCAATTGAAGAGTTGTAATAAAAAAGGGTTGATAGATGAATATCTATGAGGTGGTGTAGATGGTGAAGTAAAAATGATATGTACAAGAATTTGGTAAGTTTTATTCTCATATCATTTCTACTTGGTTAATCCTAATTAGTTGATAAGTTATAAGTGTCTAACAAGGTCACTTTTAATAGGGTGCAAAAGATCTAAATTTAATCCCTTTAAATAGATGGCTCATTTTTTTGAGTTAGAAAATCCTTTCATAAGGTTACTCCTAACATGGTACATATCCTAATAGGGATAGAGTTATATCCCTTGACCAGGGACTCCTAGTGAGGTTTTTTCTTAACCAAACATTATTGTAGGTGAATTTCAAAAGAGTGCAATATACTTATTGTTATTTTCCCTCTAACCAAGGGTTCCCATGATACAAATCTTTATGTTATTTGCCTAGATGGTTTTATTGGCTGCATCACAATTAAGTTTCACAAGTTAACATGAACAGATGGATGAATGAATATATGATAAGTTTAATTTTGGTTAATAAATTTTGATAAGTTATGGTTTGAGTTTAAATTTTTTTGAAGTTGGTGATTAATGATTCTCACCCCCTACCCCCTCTTAATAACTTAGGACCTTAGATATATTAGCAATTGGTTAAGTGTTTTGGTATTGTTTGTGAAAAGTCCAATGGTTTAAGGAAAAGATCAAGATGTTAAAAAAGGAAGGTCCTAAATTCTTCAAGGATAACTTTTTAGTTTAGTGTGATAGGATGGAGCTCTACATCAGAGAAATATAAGGAAACTTGCAACCAAAAATATCATCATTTCCACATAACTCATAATAGATCTGAATTAAATTTACACTTAGAATTCACATTCAAGAGAATAGGCAACATATCCATAGAAATGTGACACAAGATATATCCTTTGAAACCCTCATTAAGGGAAAAAATTGAGCCTCCAAAAAATCCATCACCATGTATTATTAACAAAAACACCATTGTAATACAAACATGGAAGCCTTTAAATCCATAGCCATCACTAAGCAATCCATGTGAACAAGTATGAATTCACACATCCCATCTTGTGCTCCTAAGCTCTACAAATGATACCTTGGCTAACCAATCTCCATGTGAGTGGATGGATTTACTATATAAACCATGTGCTACCAAACCCCTCTTGACCCACATTTAATATTGGGCATTTAATTATTATTTTTCTAATACTAAATATTTACATCAAATATTATCATGATGTTACAATACAACACAAATAATATTCCATGGGAATCTCTCCATGTTTTACATCCATCTAGGTGCAACATATACATAATAAAATAAGATAATACAATATAAACAATATTATAAAATATTTTTAATACACATAATCTCAACAATCTCTCACTTGTATGCATTGTCTAGGGTCAATATGTAGCCACATAAATGAACAAGGAAACACTCCCTCCTAGAACATCCATCGTCATAAATCAAAGTACAATATGTGCTCTATCTAGATACTTGTACAAATATCAAAGTATCCAGCATCTCAAACATGATTGATCCCACCTCCTATTATGTCACTGCCATCAAATATACATAGAAGTCATAAAAAGAGAAATCCATCCAAGTTGTCACATAAGAATCATAAAATCGTGTACCAACTGAAATGCCAAGAAAAAAAACCTGATCCAAAGGTGATCACATGTATCCATAGCTGAAATAGCACCCACAAAAAGTGCTAACACATCCAACCATCCCTACCTCTAAAGGTATACTTGATGCAATACAAATCTAGATGTACCCCAAAATGAGGTGATCCAGAAACCAACAAACAAATACACAATGGAAAATGAACAAGAGCAATGAGATTTATATCTAGATCAGACAAAATTCCATATATTTGAATCAATAAATTTACATCGAACATGCCCGATTGTATGACCTTCTGGGTTATGACCATTGCAAAGAAGAATAAATCTCCAAACTCAAATGCAAACTTCTACCTTCAAGAGACTCCATGCTAAGACTCCTTAACTAAATGACTTCTCCATGATCAAACAATAATACCTAAGACTCTACCCAAGACGCATTTAAATAATTTCACGACCACAAGTTGGCATGTTACTAACTACCAACTAGATAAACCCTTACATTAAATACATAACCAAGCAACATATCGACTCTCAACAAATATTAAATACCTATCACAAACTTAAAGGCAAAGTTGAGCTCCAACTAGAATCAAACACAGAAAACTTGGTCAATGAAGGACCAACGACTAACCCTCAAAATAATGATAAACTTTTTTGACATGCAAAGAACTTGGTCACCAAAGTGACTCAATTCATACTAAACTTGACCAAAATTAGAACTTGGTCAAGACTGGAACTTGGCACCAATAATAACTTGGTCGACACTAGCATTGCAACTTGGTCATGAGTATCAACTTGGAAAACACATGAACTCGACGAAGGCTAGAATAATGTGACTCAGTAGATATATGAGCTTGGTTAAGTCTTCCACTTGGCCACGACAGCCACTGAGTAGCTACTACAACTTGGTAAGCATTGTTACTCAGAAACCACTAACTAAAAGGAGTAAGAAAGTTAAGAAATCAAGGATGCCCCTGCATCATACTACCAAGGTAAATAGAAAAGACCTCAGATGCTCCTGCATAAAACTCCCTAGGAAAATACAAAAATGTGTCCCACATTTTTTATTCCAAAAGAAAACTCTACTCTAATCTGCATCTTCACCAAAGGTTTCCACTCCATCAAGGATAAAATATCAAATCTAAAAATCAACCATCTATGCTTAATCTATCCAAAAATCAGAATCTCATCCAACCTACCAACATACTCAATCATAGGAATTAACTAAAAACCACAATGCTCCAAAAGTAATCTTTACAACTTATCATCACAAACAACCACAATAACATCCTCATATATGAAAACTAGATCAACAACAATATCCAAATCACAAACCCAACCAACAACAACATATGAACTCAGATCCCTAATAGTAGCAGCAAAAATATGTATATTCATTTCTCCAACAACATGTAAATTAGTAACACCATCAAAATCCACCTTATTAGCAACATCCATATCTTTCAGCATCTCAGTAGCAACATATAAGTTTAGATCCACATCAGCAACAACAACATCACATAAATCCACCTCAATAATATTTTTTAAAGCCTCAACCACATCACATCAAATAAATCCATCTTCTTACCACAACCAAAATCTAGATCAATAACATCCATAACAAAAGGAACATGTAACTCTAGATCAACATATAAATCCTCAATCACATCTATATCAACATTAACATCATCTTGAATAATAGAAACCTCCAATTCCTTACCAACATAAGTGAAACTCTTCTCTTCAAAAATCCCACCGCGCACAACAAGATGCCCTACAATTTCCATGTCAAATATATCCATCTTCTCATGAAAACCAAAAGATACTTCATCAACTTCAGCAAAATCATCATGTACTTCCACGATTTGTCTTCTTCTCTTCATAATATCTTTAACCAACCAAACAACCTTATTTCTAATCTTCAGATGCCAACTCAAATCAAAATCTTCCAAATCATCAATCCTTTCATGAATTTCATCCCAAAAAGAATCATACATATTGCTCTCAACATCATCAAGATGTCTTCCACGGTCTTGAGCTAACTCAATAGCTTCAACTCTAGCTGCAATTCTCCTCAACATGTCAAAGAACTTTGGATCAATATCCCTCCTTCCATGAACCATCTTTCCACATACAAACAATAATCAAACGGTGAGTGCTCTGCAAGTACAGGTCAAATCTGCAAATCTTTCACCCTACACCAAATTTACCAACTAGCTAGAACTTCTGAAATAAAAACTCTTCTTTGATAAAATTTCACCCAATCCAAGGTCTTGGTACAAACTACCTCACACTTTGGCAATTTGTTTGCACACTCAGGAACATTAACTAAAAAGAGTAGGAAAGTTAAGAAACTGATGTAGTACGAATCCAGATGTACCCTAAAATGAGGTGATTCAAAAACCAGCAAATAAACACACAGTGGAAAATGAACAAAAGGAATGACATTTAGATCCAGATTAGACAAAATTCCATATATTTGAATCAAGAAGTTTAAATCCAACATGCTCGACTGTATGGCCTTTCAAGTTATGTCCATTACAAAGAAGAATACATCTTTGAGAGAAGAACAAATCTCCAAACTCAAATGAAAACTTCTACCTCCAAGATACTCCATGCTAAGACTCCTCAACTAAATAAATTCTCCATCATTGAAAAATAATACCTAAGGCTCTACCCAAGACCCCTTTAAATACTTGCACGGCCACAATTCATCCTATTACAAACTACCAACTAAACAAACCCTTACATTAAATACATAACCAAGCCACAAGTTAGCTCTCAACAAATATTAAATACCTATCACAAACTTAAATGAAAAGGTTGGCTCCAACTAGAATTGAACACAAACAACATGGTCAATGAATGACCAAGACACAACTGACCCTCAAAAGGATCGCCAACTTACTTGACATACAAAGAACTCTGTCAGCAAAGGGACTTGGTTCATACTGAACTTGGCTCAAACTGGAACTTGGCACCAACAACTTAGTCGACACTAGCATTGTAACTTGGTCAACATAGGAACTCAGCACCATCTACAACTTAGTTAGAACTATCAACTCGACAAACACATCTCAGAGAAGGCTGGAATAATGTGACTCGGTAGATATACAAACTCGATCAAGTCTTCCACTTAGCCACCATAGCCACTCGGTAGCTACTACAACTTGGTAAGCATTGTTACTTGACAACCACTGACTAAAAAGAGTAGGAAAGTTGAGAAATTGAGGATGCCCCTACATCAATAATGAGTGAATCACACAACATCAACATATCCAACTTGTAATTTGTAGTCACGAGCCTAAAGTGAAATACCTCCCACATACACACCAAGAAGATTCTGGTGCAAATGTAATGTCAAATTTTGAGATCAATCGACTCACAACATCTCATAGAATTGAATCCATGTAGTATCAAGGACATCCACAAAAATGTGCAGCATATAGACCAAGTCTTCAATAGTCTCCCATGTTCTCTACAATAAATAAAGGAAAGAGATAAAGGAATAATTATGTCATATTTCACATGACATACATGAACACAAACCAATGATCACAATATCCAACCAATCTCAAATCCAATGTAGGTGAAACCAAATATCTAGGAAGATAACCAAGACCAATGAAAAACCATGCAAATCATAACATGTATCATGTCCTTCTATAAACACCTCTATATGTAAATTGTGCCAGTGAATATCTTCTCCATAAAACCTTATAACAACACCCAAACCATACCATATAAGGTATATGCCAAGGAATATATCCAATATAAATGATATCGCTAACTTAGCCAACATAAAAACATATGCACAAGGAGATAGCTAATGCTAAACCATCTCTCAAATGAACAATCCAAAACTAACTTGTGTACCATAGATCAAGATCCATATCAATGAAAAAAAGCATAAACATAATGCACTGTAGAGAAACAATGGGTTATACCTCTCAAGCAGTAAACCACTGAGTAAACTAAGAGTGGGGAAAGAGAATTCTCATCACAATATCCAAGTCTCCAACCAAGACTAATCTAAGAACAATCTCTTCTCAAGTTTACCAAAAAGCACACCATGAATATAACCACCACCAACAAGTGCAACATGCATATGTCAAAGATGTTTCTCTAACAACATGATCTAAGACATTCTCCAACATCTAATAATCAATAAATATATTAATGCCAACAACTCCCACTTAACCATGGTACCAAGTCACATATGGCATCATGATATATATCTCCTACATGAATATCCTCTAGGTCTACATACACACAACCAAAGTATCAATACCAATTAAAACCAAGATCTCCAAACCAAGAATTTACAAACCAAACTAGGAACCAATCTTGCATTATCACAATCTCTCACTAACTCATGTATCCAGGATATATGTGATATTATGATGAAAACCATCCTCTAACCATGAGAATCAAGCAAGGCATTGAGGAATTAAAAAACTCAAAGTGCACATCATGAGCTCCTAAAAAGAAATCAAATAACTATGATCCTCAACCAATCAGATACACTGCCATAACCAAATTAGGAATTTAAGCCAATGAATATCAACAAAGTAATTGTATATCCAATCATGTCAAGCCAAAATATAGGACACCATGATTACATCCATGAACTGACCATATAACTCTCAAAGTTTCCAACCTATCAGCATAAAATAGTCAACTACAATCCTCCACCTTAGTTGTACCTAGTATCAATATCTCATCCCCTCTACATGAAGAAAAATTAGAAAATCATATGACTAATGGCATTGACAACATGAATCTAAGACACCAATTTGAATATGCATCAATAATGAAAGATGCATGGGAAAATACAACCCATATCCAAGCCATAAATGCAACTCATAAGTATAGGCCTTTCTTACAACATTGCAAAACTTGTAGACCCAAAAAATCATTATTCATATCCAAATCAAACATTGATAACCATATCAACAAGAGACCAATCTGATATACAAAATAATTATACAATGACATAAAATATCAAATGTTCAAAAGAAACCATGTCATAAATTCATAGTGTCACCATAGGTCAATAATAATCCATAACTATTCAGATTAATATATCACTTAATAAACCATACTAAACTTGTACCAAGTTTAAACCATTGTGTGTATCTCTCCAAGACCTTTCTGTTGACTATTGGAAGTCCAAAATCTGGCTTTGTATGCCAAATTTATACCTAAAACTATGCAATAAATAACATCTAACTGCTAGGCTCATAAACATGACAATTCCAAAATCAGAGAATCAAACCTATACTATTGTCTAGCTCTCTAAATCATTTTTCCAATGAATATAAGAAGTTTGAAACATAATGTCACAAGTGGAATTTATGACCATTTGAACAAGACAGTCTATTTTCTTATATAAACCACTTTCAAAGTGATTTTTTTTTATTGACAAAAAAGTTTAATAGGATTAAATTCGACATTTGTCACAACATGAAGCTAAATTTATTTTTGATTTTCTCTATATGACTAAAGTAACGAGAATTATATATCAAAATTTATGGAAAGGCCAACTTGAATCCAATGGTGAGGTCTTTGTTTTCTAAGAGGTCATTTCTGCAAGCTCCTCCATAAAACCCTCATTTAAATAAAGCATCCAGAAAACCCTTTTGAAAAAATAATTTCACATACCCAAAATCTATCAACAACCCATTATAATAGTGAACCCCAAACCCTTAAATATGCAATAAAAAACCTACTAAACCCATATATATTTACCTTTTCTTTCATTCTTTCATGCATTCACATGGTTTCAATCTAGGGTTACAACAAAAATATTATAGCTCTAATACCATTTGTTAGGAAACTTGCTACTAAAAATACCATCATTTCTACATAACCCATAATAGATTTGAAAAAAATAAACACTTAGAATAGACAACATACCCACAAAAATGTGATATAAGATATACTATGGGAAATCGTCATTGAGGAAAAAACCCACCCTCCAAAAGAATCCATCATCATATTTTATTCAATAAAACACCATTGCAGTACAACCATGGGAACCTTCAAAGCCATAGCCACCACCAAAAAATCTATGTGAACAAAAATGAATACACACATTCCATTCCATGCTTCCAACTTCCACAAATGCTACCTTGGTTAACTTGTCTCGCATCAACAACTACCCTTGTGGTTTCTTTCCATAAAAGCACCAAGTGGCATTGCATAAACCATGTGCTAAAACCATGTTCTAGAAAACCCCCATTGGCTCAAATTTAATATTGGATATTTAATCATTTTTTTCCAGTATTAAATAATTACATCAAATACTATCACAATATTATAATAAAACTTATAAATGATATTCTATGAGATCTCTCCATGTTAAACATCCATTTAGGCACAACATATACATAATAAAATAAATAATACAGTGTAAACATTATTATGCAATGTGTGCAACACATAATCTCAACAAGGAATGGGGTCATACTACTAGACATGTGTGTAAACCAAGTATGCAAAGTTGAATGTACCTCTAAGTGTTGATGTGTTGAAAGTGGAGACAAAAAGCATATAAAGCTTGAATGTAATTATAAGAACTTTAACCTGATGTTGACTTTATTGATATCTAGGAACTTAATAATGCTCATGATGTTTGGAATCAACTTTAGCTAGTTTATGGTAGACAAGTTCTGTTGGCATTAAGTTATATTTGTCATTAGTGACAACACTTATTCAATTCTTTATGGTTACCGAGCTCATCATTCAGTCTCTAGTGTTTTTCGAGCAATCCAATGATAACCAGGTTTCACAGTTCACACCAAGCATTCCAGAAGCTACTGAGTGGAAATAGACAATGTGCAGTCCAGTGGTTATCACTGAGCAGATAGTGGTCACTGAGCTTCATAGTATTTACTGAGTGATTAGTTACTGTGATGTGAAGCTAGTGTCAACCAAGTGATGGGATGAGTAGTGTTTACCGAGTACAAGCAAGGTAAACAAAGTATTCAGTATCTACCGAGTGACACTATATCTATCGAGTCTCCAATGGTCACCAAGTTCGAAGCTACGTTGTGTGATTAGTATGGATCGAGCCTCTACTTATACTAAGTGAATGAAGATGTTGAGTAATGCAATGGATGTCGAGTATCATAAGTTCACCAAGTCAACTTACATAACCCAAGTTTCTACTATTTGGTTGACTCAGTAATATTTGTTTACTTGTGCCAACCTTGTAATTGTAAATATTGGAATGGTATATATGTAATGCATTATATCATACCCAAAATATGGATGTAAGTAGTATGAAGCAATGTTTTGAGAAGAGTGAATGCAAATCACCAATAGAGCAGAGTATTCAACAAGGTCTATAAGGAGCAGTAAAGTTATATCTATCACAAGAGGTGATCTATACTGAAAGGATCTAATCAGCAATCAAGTTGTAAGTCAGATCTACTATTTCATCCTAACAAGTGAATCAGTTTCTAAATCCTTTAAGAGGGGAGACTTAACAGTCTTTCTTTAAATCTCTTAACAAAGTGCATACTTCATTGTATGTTTGTAAAACATCTAACAAGGTGGATCTAGCAGTCCAAATTGCTCTTAATATGGCAGATCATTAAAAGTGATCATTGTAAGCCTTAACAGGCCAATTTTATACTGCAGTATTGAATTTTTGTGGGTATCATCCCCACCCTAGTTTTACTTTCTATTTGGAAGGTTTCTGGGTCACCAAATATTGTGTTTATGTGTCATGAATGTTTATCTTTTAGTTTCTCATGCATGTAGTAGATTAGATGAATTAATGGTGAATGGATTATGTTAATTAAGTGCCAAATTAGTTTAAAGTTTTGAGGTTACTAATTCACCCCTCCCCTCTTAGTAAACCTAGCTAGTCTTGATTATTTCCAACAAAGTTCATATTCAAAAGACTAGAGTTGAAATTTTGAATGGAAAGTGTGATGACATAAAGATGATAGAAGGTGAAAATGATTCTCAATATGGTCACAGATTGAAAGAGGTATTTGTTGCTATTAGAGATTCTAGTGGAGTTATTAAAGATGATGATGTGATAAGAAAAATGTTGAGAAACTTTTTTTCTATTTATGAAATCAAATTTTTTGTAGTTTATGAGTTGAGGGCCTTTGATAAAGTCTTTATTGATGGGATAATTAATGCTTTTGAAATGAATAATTGTGACAATAGTATTATTAAGGTTGAAGTTTCTTTTAGAGCCTCTTTTTCATTAAATATAGGAGATAATGGTAAGGAAATTGCTACATAGTCTAGTATTGGTTGTATCAGGCATTGATAAGTCAATCTTTTGGTGCAATAATAACCCTAACCTTAATTTCTAACAATTGGTATTAAAGCTTGGTCATAGGTTCAAATCTCATAGGCCATGGTGAGTGTGTTGGGAGGGATATTTTTGGTGGTGGGCCAACATCCCTCACAGGATTTGCAACATGGCTTAACTACCTTTTATGGTTCTATAAGCCTATTGATTGTATCAGACATTGATAGGTTGATCTTTTGGTGCAATGACAACCCTAGCCTTTCTAACTGTTGTCTTACTAAGGTTAAAAAGTAAAATATCAAACAAAAAATTAAAGAGTCAAATTTCATTGCATTATCTTTAGATGATGTGAAAATAATATACAATACTTCTTGGGTATGCATGCATGTCTATAATGTACACAATTTTGTCTGCCAACCCAATCTACCAATTATTGTTACAATGAAGGTTAGTTCAACAATGAAAAATATATTTGAAGTAGTAAAGAGTTATCTAATTGAATGTGGAGGTATAGATGAAATGATGATTTCCCAAAAGTTGTTGTATGTTGGAGCAAATAGAGCTTCAATAATGCAAGGCCACGAGAATGGTCCTATCACAAAGATAAAAGATTTTCTTGCACCTTGCATTGTTGTCATTCACTACATGGTCCACATAATGAATCTAACTTTTAGAATTGTCATCAACTCTTCAAAAATATACAAAGTTGAAGTTTTAATCAAAGAGATCTATAGGCACTTTTTTTGAAGTCCTAAATGAGTCAGGGAATTTCAACAGTTTGTCAAGGGACTAACTAATGGGAAAAATCTTCTTAAGGATAATGATACCAAATAGATATTTTTGGATAGACCAACTCATCGAATTTTTTTTGAATATCCATCATTGCTTGGTACAATGGAGTCAACTCGCAATGATTAGGATGGTCAACTAAAATGTGGTGAGCTACTTGAAAGGTTAAGTAATGTGAGGACACTCTTAATGTTAGAAGTCATTCTCCCCATGATAGAGGAAATGAGAAATATAATCAAGAGGATCCAGCAAATATTTATATATTTATTGCATAATATAACATGTTGCATAAAATGACATGTGCGACCCTCGATAATCTTTATAGAAATCTAGATTCATTTTATGTGGATGAAAAACTTTTTGGGTGGATGAGAACCATAGATCTAGATAATCTTGATAACTTTTTAAAATTTGATACAAATGGGGAGGTATGTGCCAATAAATGAGGTGTTGAGATACTAATGCACTACTATGGAATGCTCGTGTCCGCGAGAAAAGAAAAGAAACCCATGCAACCAAAATTAACTATTACAAAGGAAGTGTTTGAACATATTTTTGAATTTGTAATGGATTCTATGAAGGAAATTTCTTATAATATTTCCTCATAAATTAGATAAAGATTTCCTTGACATGAATACTTGAATCAATGTGTATTGTGTTCCCCCATTATTGGAGTTTAAGAAGTCTTAAATATTTTAGAGACAAGCTATTGGTTTTAATAGATTAATTTTACAAAACCAAAAAAATCAATGGATAAACTGTCAATGGATTTTTAAATGAATCTCATTTGAGAGAGCAATCATGTCAGTTTTCTATTACAATGAAGGGACAATATGATCTTATGCAGAATCCTAAAGAAGAAGGATCGGTAACTAAACTTTGCAGAAATAGAGCTCAAAGCAAAGTGTTGCAGGATATAATATCAAAAAAATTCAAGCTTGATAAATTAGGTTTGACAATGATATTGGAGTATGTGGAGGATGTTTATCGCATAGATCAATGGATTAATGGACACAGACAATGAACAAGAACAACAGTGCTCCTTTTATTATTTGCATATGCCAAAGACATTACATTATGCTTCTAATGATGATTACAATGATCTTGAAGGTATATATACTTCCCATCGAACCTTCTCGAAGGGGTTCGTCAACTACATGACAATACTAATCTACCCATCGACTACACAATCTTTACCGATGACATCAACCTGTTGGCTACATAATTTCTACTAACAACATCATCCCCCCCAAAAGAAAATTCGGATGACAATTATAAAATATGCAAGAAAAATCAACAAACAAAATATATTAACTGACTAACTACAAAAAGATAGATCTATTTCTGTCACATCACTTTCACATTCATCCTGTGCCTGCACCAAACTGGTCTCCGACCCACGTTGCATCTATAGCCTCTGCTAACATAATATTGTCTCCCTAATCAAGCTAACTTTGATAGCCACCCATGTTGCTTTCTCTGTTTCCAACTCCTGGGTACCCTGAGCCAAGTGTCAATGTACTATCTTCAATTGGATGATTAGCTCCTCCTGAGCTCTCTATGCATCCACCAAGATAGCTTCATGTCTAACACCTACTCCAAGTGCCTCAAAGTGTAACATCCCTCTTGAATGGCTTGCTCATGTGCTCTCTCCACCTCTGGCACACTATGCCTGCAGTGGCTCCAGGTCTCATCAACTGGTCACACTTTTCATGACTGATAACCGCACTGACTAGGGGTCTAGGGGGCAATGCCCCCAGCGGGGTCAAGGGATAGCGCTCCTGCGAGGTCCTGAGGCAACACCCCAAGTGCACTCCCTATAGCAATACAAGGTGGGGTCAAGGGGTAGCGCCCTTGTCGCCAAGATCAAATTAGCACTCCAAAACCCACACAAAACTCTATGGAACACACCATTTTTGTGATTTTCTTTCGACCTCATGCTCTTTCTAGCAACCACTTATGTTTCCTACCTATTTATATCTTTCCTTTCCCCTCGACATCATACATTATTCATTCCAAACTGTTTCAATCTGTCATCATTTTTTTTTTTAGCTTCGTGCTCCATCTACTAATTTTCCTCTTCCCTCTTATCTACCTCTCTATCACTCATAACTGCTTTGAGGATTTTGCCTTTATAATATAGGGTTCCTACTTTTAGTGGTAAAGTTCTTGCTTTGAAACGTAGTCTGCAATATTATGCCATATGAGAGTGAGGAATATTGGCCTATTCCCATATACTAAAAATAATATTATCTACTCCAGTTAGATCTGTGCCACAACAATAACTCTATTTTCCTCTAATTACATTCAGTTTTTAATCCCTCAAGAATTTCCCAAGAGAGCATAAAAAAATCTTCATCGTGCGACACCAATTCAATTTCTCCACGAACTCCCACTATAGGTAACACTTTATGGTAACATGACTCTACTATGGGTAACACTTTATGGAAACACCCTTTCTCTACAAGGATAAAAAGTATGCAATGATGCAGAAGAAAAGAAATCTCATGCTGTAGGGAAAGCAAAAAGAACTTGCAAAAATAAAAACAAATTGCAATGCTATGCCCATAGAAGGAAAGAAATCTAAGGCGGTAGGATACAACAATGAAACCTTCAGCAAAAAAAAAAAAAAAAAACAAAGTGCTACAATCGACGGGGATATAAGGTAACCTATTAAGAAAACCTTCCACAGAAGAGGAAGAACAAAGGTGCGGTGACATGAACTGGCCATGGGAAATAAAAGAACACTGCGGAGAAGAGCTTCAAGGCTAGGTCGTAGAAGGAAAAGATGACCCATGGATAGATAAAACCACCTGCAGGGAATGTTCATGGATTGCCCACAGAACAAACTGCCTGTGGGACAGTTGTCTGTGGAGTAGTCCCATAGGAAACTCAACCTGCAGAATAGTTGTCTGCATGGATGCTTTCTCTCTCTTTTCTCTTTTTTTTCTTCTTTTTTTTTTTCTTTTTTCTTTTTTTTTTTCTTTTTTTATTTTGAACAAAAATACAACAAGCTCAATTCTCCCTTTGGACTTCGTCATTTTGTGGCGACGAAGGAATCATTTTGACTTCTTCATTCTGTGACAATGAGGGAGCCTTCCTAGCATGGTAGATCTTTAACTTTGAACCATTGACTACTTGAGATACTTCTTGTCTATATAAAGTCCCCAATTTTATTGCTCCATTATCACCAACCTCCTCGATCTGGTATGGCCCGACCCATCTGACCTTAAACTTTCTTGGTTTGATCTCATTTCGTCTGTCATACTTCAACACCAACTACGCCGACTGAAACTTGTTGAGTTTTAGGTGTTTATCATGCCACGCTTTGCATATGTTCTGTGACCCATTGTGCCAATAGTCACTTCTCCTCGAGCTTGTTCAAATTATGCAACCTTTCCCTCAAGCTTTCCATGTCGCATACCATGAGTTCTGTCTACTGCCATTCCTTGTCGTTGTTAGCTATATTCTTGATTTTAGAACCTTCACTCTATACTGCTAAAGTTTTTATTAAACCCTTCCTCTTTTTTTTCCCGTGCAGACTATACAATGTGTTTTCCTTGTTGTCGGCACCTTTCTACTAATTTCGTGGTATGGTGTATTCTTTTCTTTCTACATGGTCCGTTCACAATGTATCGAATGGTGGGATCTTTCATTTTTTTGGGTTCATATTGCATGTTCTTCCCCTCAACTTCAACCATAACCACCTTTATTTCTTTCACTTCTTTGTATTCCTTCAGACATTCACTTCCCT
Source organism: Cupressus sempervirens (assembly GCA_028749045.1). Lineage (NCBI taxonomy): Eukaryota > Viridiplantae > Streptophyta > Pinopsida > Cupressales > Cupressaceae > Cupressus > Cupressus sempervirens. Next base: position 771,655,848 of record CM053786.1, read on the forward strand.
CTTCTTTGTCACCTTCATTGACCCTTAACATATTACAACTCAGAAAGAGCTCATAATCCTCCATCTGCCAGTGGAAAAGGACGTTTACTGAGTCTAGATCATCGTCTGTTGATCCTCCTTCTAGTAATAGGATGCCCTCTTGATCTAGTTCCATCTGCTGCTTCCCTTCATCCTCTTCCTCAAAATCTGGTGACAAAGCTTCTTCCCCCACCATTTGGGTGTGTAAATTAATGGCAAATTTTTTCCCTTTTCTTTCAAGTGATAGAGCGTTTTTCTTCTAGTCATGTTTAACTTGGCTTGAATAAGCCATCCATAGCCTAGAATGGTTTTGTATCCTTTTCTCTTCAGCAAAATCATGATGAAGTTGAGCAAGAATGGTTGTGTGCCAATCATCACCAGTTGTTCCATTAGGATCTCGAGAGGTTTAATGTTGTGTTGGTCCAGTGTTAGCAACTAGAATATATGTGGCCATAACGTTAGTTGTCCCAACCTCTTCCAGGTATCCTCGAGTAAGATATTCACACTGGACCCTCCATCGATAATTGTGTCTGTCAGCACATTTTCAAGAATCCCCATCTTGATGACTGTTGGATGTCATCCAAATGTGAGGGCTAGTAGCATTGTGTCTTCTCCACCTGCGGCAATTTCCTTCCCTCTTCTTGGTTCTCTTGGTAACTTAGCAATTGGTACAATATTTGTGAGTGCCAATCAAAACTAAGGCATTATGATCAACAGATCATTGATTTTGACGGGTACCTCCATTTGTAGTATCTGTCATACAATGTTATGTTTCACGTAGTTCCTTGTTGAGGTACCTGTGGTGTCCCTCAAGTGTGCACTCTCCACCTGTGTCACTTTCTCAATTTTCTTTTGTATTTCCTCCAGCCTCTTCCTTTGTTCTGCTAGGTCAGGGTATAGTCTTGCTTGTTTTTGTGTGATTGCCAGCACCTCTTCATCCGTCCCAACGATGATCAGATTCACCCCAAACTTTGGGCACTTGGCATCTTCATGATCATTGGGTCCACACCATCTACATAATAATTTTCTAGTATTTTTTGTTGTATAGTCTTGGAAAAAGTTGCCCCACAAATTACATGCTCGAAATTGAACCATCGGCTAGCTATTTGCATCGTACTGAATTTGACTTCAACTACCATTATTATTGTTCACATTGTTGTTGTTTTTCCTATTATTTATGTACCCCCCCTCGAAGTGGCACCATCAATGTTTGTGTTTCTATTCCCTCCTGACGTGGAAGATGCTTGTGTCAGAAGCACTTGTTGAAGTCCTCTTATTTTCATATTGAAGGGGCATTCTTTTGTGGAATGTCCCATGATCTAGTAGATGTCATAAAACTGGTTCTTTGAACAAGACCCTTTGGTGTGACCTTCTGTCTTACACTCCATGCACCATAGGTTGCTTCCTTTCGTTTCTTTCTGCATGTTCTTAAATTCCTTCATCATACGAATCATGTCCTTCTGGAGGGCTTGGACCTTCTTGCTACTATTTTCATCATCATTGCTATCTTCTCCTAAGGAAGCATCATCATCTGAATCTAATGAACTACTCTTTATTTTATTTTTTGTCTTCTACTCACTTTCTAAGTTCATCACTCGATTGTATGCTTTAGTGTATGATGATGGCAGCACAATCTTCATCTTCTTTCACAACTTCAGGTGTAGGCCTTCAATGAACCATCTTTTCTATAGCCCATCAGCCAGCTTATTCTCCATTTTGTTTATTAAATCTTTTAATTTCCTGGCATAGACTCAGACAGTTTCATTCTTCCCCTACTTTGTGTTATATATTCCACTACGATCTCATTGTCATTGCGTAACAATTGAAATTTTGTGATAAACTCCTTTTTAATGTTGTCCCAATTGGTTAACTTTTGGGTATCTGTATCAATAAACCAATCAATTGCGACACCCCATAGGGTTGCCAAAAATTGTCAAACCCATTCATTTGTATCTATTATGTCATTCGCCCTCCAAATCATTTCGCATGTCTTATAGTGTCAGATTGGATTATCCATACTATCGCCATCAAACTTTGGCAACTTTTCCTTTGGTCCCATTATCACTACTTGATTTTGTGCATGGGCATTATTCGGTCCTGCAACACTAGCATTGTTCACTCCCACACTGGTACTTTGTACTCCCACACTAGTGCTTTGCACTCCCACACTGACGCTTTGCACTCCCACACCATGGCTTTGCACTCCCACATCGACACTCTATGCTCCCATACCATCGTTGTTTGGTACAGGTGTCTTATTTGTAACAGTGGAAAACTTTGGTGAAGAAGGATCTTCTAAAGTTGTCCCTTCTGGAAGTGTATCACGGACGAAGAGTTCACTCCATGCTCGTGCTCCCTCTACACTCTGAGTCATGTGAGTTAATTCCCTTTTGTTTAGATTCTCTTCCCTCAACAAATACAAGTTCAAAAATTTCTCCCTTGCTTCTTCCACCAATTCCACCCACTAGCAAGTCTCCTCCAACAATTCCTCAGTGCTTCTGTGTCCTTTGGAAATCTTCTGAAACCTCCATCTGTGTTCGGCTTGTTGTGCCAAAATTAAATTTCCTTGAGCTATGCGGATTTCATCTTTGTCCTTTAGCTTGTTCTTTTTTAAAAAAAAAAAAAATTGGCATTAGTCATCATTCCTCAGCCTTTGTTCCAGGTCCATTAGGCAACGACGCCAAATGTTTACCACATAGATCAATGGATTAATGCACACAAACAATGAACAAGAATAATAGTACTCCTTTTACTATTTGCATATGCCAAAGACATTACATATTGCTTTTGATGATGATTACAATAGTCCCGAACACTATATATACTTCCTACCAAACCTTCCTGAAGGGGTCCGTCAGCTACATGACAATACTAATCTACTTGTCGGCTACACAATCTTTACCAACGATATCAACCCATCAGTTACACAATTTCTACCGACAATAGAGGAGGAGAGAGTTTTCAATGCTTTGGGGTAGTCTAAGGTAAGAAATAAACTAGACAAGAATTTGAAAAATTTATTAAGGTTGTATACATCCAAATATGAAGTCAATAATTGTCCTTATGAAAGGGCACTGAGATTGTGGAGGAAGAAATGTCAAAGAAGAGGTTTAGGCAACATTTTAAACAACGAGATCACTAACTCAAGTAGTGACACTGGCATTTGGGAGCATTGATGTTGAAGTTGAGGATCAGACAATCAAAGGTATACAAATTGGAGAAAACATAGAGCATAATGAAGGATTGTTTGAAGTTGATGGTGAGGAATCCAAAGATTCAGATGATGAGATGTTGTGGCAACTCTAACAATTATGGTATGATGTGTCAACTCTAAAGTTATTACTTATTAGTAATCAACAATCCACATTCTAGATTCTAGACAGTATTCTCTAAATCTCATCATGATTCATCTATCATGCATAATATCTTATATGATTTTCTAAATGTCTAATGTCAAACAAACATGTCTATTTTATGTTATATGAGTACATCAATCATGATTCATTCAAATTTTACCATTAGTATTGTTTTTTATTTGCATTATTATGCTCATATGATACAATGTTATGGTACAATCCTTGATGGTTTTTATGAAAAAATAGCAATTCAAATGATAGAATTCATGTTCATTCTCATTATTTTATTTACACATGATAATGTATACAATTCAATGAATTCATGTTGCAAAAGTTAAATTTGAATACCCAATTTCACAATCATGAGTTTTAAGTACTAACGTTACAAGCATTACATTTAGCAAATGACCCTAAATTCCCTTCTATAGAAATATAGAAATAATGGAGCAATAATAGCTCCAAGTCATTTTGCCTCATGGGAATAGTCTTAGAGCAGCACAAAATTCAATGTCAATTTTTTTTTTTTGCCTATGTATTTGATAGGTCTATTCAACGAAATAGCATTTGGACTCTACTACTTTTATCCTATTCAAGAAATAAAGTTCAAACTTTAAACTCATATCAAATCTTTAGAAATAAAAATAAATTAAACACTACAATGATGGTTAAAATCACTTTCCAAGTTTCACATACTCTGATTGATGTCATATGAGATGATTGAAGATTCAGTCAACATTTTTAGGATGTTGATTTCTACATCGTTTAGAGTTTGAACATTTTTTTATGTTATAGTAGATGACCTACAACTTAGTTACAAATCCATATTTGGAATATTTATTTGAATGAAATACTACTTCGAATAGTGCATTCAGAAATACTACTTCGAATAGTGCATTCAGATTTTCCAATGGTTTGATGCAATTCAAAATGCCTTCAATAGCTGTGTCCTAAGGAAACTTGACTACTTCAGACATAATTTTTGTCTCCAACTCTTTATGGTAAGCTTCTCTTCCAATGAATTTTTTTAATGAGTTACTAGAGCAGGGGTTTGGAAAACTAAGACTTATCATTAATTTTTCTCTGTCATCCATCTTGGTGAGATTTCTCCCAAATGAGTTCAAATATTCCTCTACTTCCCTTATACCCTTATATTCCTCTACATTTTGTTCCCACTATTTTCTTTTTTCACTCTCATTATCCAGTTCCTTATTCAAGTTACTGATTGTATGTCCACTAGACTCAAACTTTTTGAAAATATCTACTATAGATGTTCTTGCATCCTCAAGTAGTTTATTGGTTTCTTGCAATTTTTCCCTAAGTTCTTTGAATTTTACATTTGCATCCATATTAATATGATTCAAAATATCCCTAAGTTTTTTATTGCTTTCTTCCAATTGTTCCTTCAATGTCTTGATTTGTGCCTCTCTGTCTAGATTTGCATCACTTGGCTTTTTGTTTCTTTCTACCCATTGTTCCTTCAAAATTTTCATTTTTGCCTCCATATTTCCTAGCTTTGTAGTTGCTTATTAAGAGGAAACACTTTTTATCCTTTTCTCTATTTCTTTTCACCTATTATCTGCTCCTTTCTCATTTTCCTATGCATTTTCTAGGTCTACTTTTAACTTTTCAATTGCCTTCTCCAACTGGAGAAATTCATTGATATGGTGATAACATGAAAATCACATGGATTTATCTCTCTCTAGTGGATTATTATGTAGCTATGCGGGAAAAACAATCATGAACTCCATCATTTATTTATTTGGATTATATGTCAAAAATATCTTATTTGGTGGAGGTTCTTCAAAATGAGCCACATCAAGTACATCCTTCTTGAATGTCTTTTTTTTATTTATTAATTTTTTTGGTTTCTTCAAAATTTATTACAAAATTATTGAATTCAAAATTTGGGTTTTCTAACACAATACAATGTTTGAAAGGAAACAACACTTGCAATATTATACTTGTCTCCACTGATGCCTAAGGTTGTAATAATTGTATTTTGAGGATTAACAATGACATCACCCCTTCCTAATCTTGCCCCACTGCCACTAACAAGTAGAGTATTTGGACATTTCTGAGGGTTTTGTCCTTAGGAAATTATGACTAGAATTGTACCAATGTGATTATGCATAAGTTTTTGTTTCTTTACACATTTAACTATAGTATTATGGTCAAGGTGCACTTGTAATGTCCTTTTTGAAGATGTACCAATAATGGGAGTTGGGATTTCAGATGGGATGAACAATTTCATGGGTTCACCTTTTTTTAATGAAATTGATGGGTCATGTGACTCATCTCCAATGATTTTTTTATGACTAGGTTTTGGTGGCTCTACTAGCGGGAGTGGATACCAAGGTCCTTGACCTGTTGGGCCCAACCCATCATCACCTGGATAACCCATTTTTCTATCTTTTCTCCTATGCCATACTTTCTCCTTGTCTGCTGATTGAGTATAATATATTGTCCAATTTAATCAAATATACTAGTAGTAGGAGTTTGGGAAGTGCATTTAGTGAAACCAATGGTAGTGCCTGTGGTGGTGGATGTAGGATCCTCAAGAAACTCATATTCATTGTCTTCATGTTGGCAATTTGGCTAAGGTAGATATTGAATGTTTTCATTGATGGAAACATATCTTTAGTATGAAGAATGCAAACCTTGAAGACCAAGTTATGGTATTCATACTTAGAAAATTGTCTAAGTATCAGTTAGTTAATCTGACAGAACATATCTAGTTTTGATATGCACAGTTAACAGAGACACTATTGGCATGTGCATAGTTAGGTACGGATAGGAAAGAGTATTAGAATGATTTATTCAAGTGCATGAGTTAGTAGGGTTAGTACAGAAGAAGATATAATAGTTTTACCAGTTGCGACAGTATACAAACATGACAAAGCATGTCAAGAAATGGATAATTATAGATTAAGGAATTATTTTGTTTACAAAATAATTACTTAATTAATTAGGGATGACATCTTAGATGTTAACCCTAAGACAACAAGTTGTAATAATATATTTTGTCAAGCGTGTGAAAGCTTGAAGGTCGACTAGATAGTGTTTTGAGAATTATAAAGGTATAAAGGTAGAAGGTAAAGTGTGAAGTTAAATGTTCTTATAAGTAAGACTATGTTTATTATATCCTATGTAATTTTTGATGTATGACAAGGGGAATGTGAATTTTGTGATGAGCAGCAAAGGAAAGATCAGATATTGAAGATATCAGCACTATGAAGAGGTTTTGTAATTGTCATGCCTAGAATATCGGGGCAAAAACACATCAACAATTTTTTTAAGTAATAACGTCTATATTTAATACATAATAACATCGAATACATTGAAAAAAGATGATGACAAGATTAGTTCTGAGTTATAAGGTTTCACAATTTGTTTTAAAATGCAAGGGTTTCGATCCTTGATTATAACCTCAATTAGGGTAAAGGTGAGTTGAAGTACTCGTAGAGGATTTCATTCTTTGTTTCAAGAGTTAGACAACCATTTGAACTTTGATTACATTTCATAAGGATATAGGGTCAGTATCCAAACATGATGTATTGGATTCAAGGCCATAAATAATAGTGCTACAGGGACACTTAGTTCGGGTTACACAACTTGGTTTAATAAAAATCTTAGTTGAGGTGTGACATCATAATCAAGAAATAATTAGGCTTCCATAGTTTCATTAGGTTGATATGATACCTTATAATTATTTCTATATGCCAGTTTAATCCCCTAGATGAACTAGCTCTGCATCATTAAGAGGCTGACCTATCACCTCAATAATTGATCTTGATTATAATCATAAACTATTTAAAGCTAATTAAAATATTAGCTATTAATAATTTAATAATTTAAGACATTCATTTCATCTTTTAAATGCATTCCTATACCACTATCAGGTTATCTACATAGGACCCCTTCGATAACCCTTCATACCTATAACCTTGACAATTCAAATTAACTAAACCCATAATTAAATACATAATATTACTTTTAAGGAATTTCTAAAATATTCCCTCAATAAAATAATAGATAATTCAAACAATAATAATATTCAACCATTAAGATAAAATTTAATCTATACACTTACTTCTTAACTATAACTTCCAACCCTTACACTCACCACTTATCACTTATTTAATCAAATAACTATTACCAAATAAAAATAACTATAAAACTTACTAAAATAAGAAATCAAATAAAAAATAATTTATTATTAAATACAAAACATTAATACATACACTAATTACTAAATATTTCTACTTAACCCAACCTTCTACTATCTACCTCCTAAACACCCAGTAACAAAGTGTACTAACCCATCATAAAAATCCATTAAACAACTACAATTTGTTTTAATTACATAATATCTTCTAAACCACTAAAATAAATTTACTTTTTACTAACTGTAAACTAATTACTAAATCCTAAATACCTTATACTTAACCTACTAAACTACCCTACCCCAAGCCACTTGGCAAGTGGATGCTCTTCAGCCCATGCAAGAGGGCACTGCCCAAGGACTTGGGCACACTGTCCAAGACCCTTAAGTGTTGCCCAAGGTCTACAAAATTCCCTTACATGTTTGGTACATTTGGAATGAGTTTTAGACAAGGGAGATGGTGGGTAGGTAAGGGGCTAAAAAGGTAATGTCCAACATAAATATTTTTTGATCATATTTAAACCAAAGTCTACTCCCTTTTTATGATGTGCTCATTTTGGAAGGGAAAGGTATGAGGCAGGGGTGGTGACCACATGGTGTCTCATCCCCTTCCAAGTTGCATATTAATGATTCTATAATTTTATTTTATTTCAATTTGTTTTAGAGAATTTTATTCCTTCCTTTACAATTAATGGGGTCTCTATCTCTTTATCTTAGATTGACTTATATATTTTTCCACTTGCATGTTTTATCTAATTCAAATATTAAATAAGCAAGTAGAACTTTTGGATTGTAATAGAGTTTAGAAAATTTAAGCATTTTCCCCATACATAAGATAGCATCCTGTAGGTGGATGTTTGGAAAAAAAAATTCTTTTTTTTTTTTCTTAATTTACCAAAAGGAAAAAGTTACATGGTTTTAATTTCAACTTCCTAGTGATGATATTAGGACCATTTTCAATAATTTTAAGGGCAACTTGAGTGGTAAAAGGAATGTATTCCAACTTATATTTAAATCTAATAATTTATCGACATGTTTATTAAGAAATTTATCATATCCAATGTCTCATATTGAAAATTTACAAAACATACTTAGAGTAATATCCTTTCATTCTTTCATCATTTATTCAATTTACAAGGGATTGATTTACTTTTACTATAATGTAAATCAACATTTAAATAATCATATCCTCTAATTTCATTTACTAACAATAACCATAATGAGAGGACTATTGAAACATTTTAATAATTCAATGAAACGTTTCTCCTATATAAGGGACTATCATTTCCTTTTTTTTCTTTTTTAAATAATAGTGGGCTAGCCACTTCATATTAATTTTATTTAATCATTTGATTCAAGAACTCCCTTGGGAAAGAACCAGGGAAGGAAACCCAAGATCATAATCGTTTCAAAAATAAGTTTAACAATACCTATTTACAACAAGATCATTATCCTGAGGAGAAGTCTCCCATACGTTTGAATTGAAACAACAACTCTGAATTCATGCTTGGCTCCATATCAAGGTAGCCACTACAAAATCTACAAATTTCATTAAGGTAACCATGGAGAAAATGAAACTAACCGGAAGCAAATAGATTTAACACAAAGACACATTCAACCTATTTACTCACATCCTAGGTTTGCACAATAGGTTCATCATCAAACCAGACTAGGGAGAAGGTGGATTTTTCCAGGTAGCAGAAATTGGTCACAACACTAGTAAAAATGCCCTTTTGAGGCTATATCACAAGAACTTTCATTCTTTTACAAATGCCCTTTTGAGGCTAATATCACAAGAACTTTCGTTCTTTCACTTCTCAATTTTCCAAAACACAAACATGGTTTGTACTGATGAGTAGGGGCCCATAACACCCTACTCTTTCCCTCTCCTCATCATGAGGAGAGACTTTGCACTGCTCAGAGTCTTACTAAAGCCCTCCTCCCGTACATCGCCACTTTTTCCCTATCTGAGGGTGAGTAATGCCAACACAACCCTTATAGTTATCCCTCAAAAAATCAAAATGTAAAACACGAAGGAAAACATTTAAAGAAAACCCATCATAATCTCTTCCCTAACATGTTCATCATACACACGAACACACATATGCAAAAACCTACTTAAGCTAAAAACATAGCATGAAGACACAAATTTGAAGGAGTCCTACCTTCACAAATGGTTATGGCAACTAAAATTTGAGAAGAGTTATCCTTCCTTCTCCTTCAGTCTTGACTTTACTCTCTAAATGTAGAGATTGGGTGAATACTCTTCCACCCTCAAATCTACCACTAAATAGGCTCCTAACTCAACCACCTACCAATTATAATAAGTCCCCACTTGACTAAGGGCTTCTCAAGTCTTCTAACTTAACCTCATCATTAAAGAAAACTTCATGGTTGAGTATAACTTGTCAAACTCAAGGTGAAACTCCAATTTTCGCACTAAAGCAAAAATGGGATATTTTGATGGTCACAAAAGTCAACGAAAGGGGCTAGAGGGGTGAAAAATGCCCCCAACCTATACATATACACCCTAGGCACTTAGTTTTCATAATTTTTGGCCTTTACAACTATTTAGAGACCTATTAAATTGCTTGAAATATTTTGACTTTCTAAAAAAACTTGGGAATGCAATCTTACCTCTAAACCTTGATTAGGGTAATTAATCCCAATTACCAACTAATTAGTCTTGGGTTAATAATCTAGTCCATCTCAAATTATTAGGTTACTCAACTAACCCTAATTATCACGTTGATATACATACATGGATTATGAGTGCCAAGTGACACTATAAAATCACAGTTACAAAACATTAAACACTTTATGATTACAGAATGATACACACATTCAATTTACAATACAAATAAAATATGAAACAACAGGAATGCACCTTTCATTAGACTCAACCCTAATTTTCACAAATTGTACATAGGGTCTATTTCTAATTCTCTGTTAGATTTCTCAACTAATAATCCTGCACGCTAAATTCACACATCAGTAGTTCAAAAAAAATACATGCATTTATTTAAAACTCATCTAGATAATCACATAATCAAAACATCAATCTTTCATATAAATAATTGTTTATCTCATTTCTGCTCATATTTTTAGCCATTAAAAATTACAAAATCAAGATATTAATCATATTCCTAACTCTGCATTCATTTATTGTACTACATTAATATGCATATAACCTAAGCATTAAGTTACCAAAATTAATATCATCATCAAAAGGTGAAACACCTCATATCATTGTTAGTGCAAATTGATGTTTAAATAGTCAAGATAATGTAGTAATTCTCGAATCATGGAGTATTTAAAACATGAACATAACAACTGATCTCAATTTTCATTAGGACATCTACAACATAAAATATTACTTCATATCTATTTCAACTCTCCTATAACGGATTTAACAGAGAAATTCATATTTAATAAGTACACGTGAGGAGGGACCTTACAGTAATTATCTCTTGTATTGAAGATTATTATTGTATAATTACAAGTTTGGATAGTGAGCTCAGCTTATAAGACATTTTTTATATGTGTATGTACCAACTCCTAATAGGCTTGAGGCTTCTAACAAGGCCTAAGTCCTATAACAAGGACCGAGACACTATATGCATGTAATAGACTCCTAACAAAGACAATATCTTTAACTAGAAACTTTTGATTAGTGGATCATTTTGTGGGTACCATCCCCACTGGAGTTTTCCCTTGGCCATTTTTTCCCTAGTTAACAAAATATGGTGTTATGAGTTCTCTTACTGCATAATTATGTTTACTATACAACATAATTAGTTTGCTTTCATATACAAGTTATAAGGAAATTAATAATATCCAATTTTGGGCTAAAGTTTGTGGAATACTGATTCACACCCCCGCCCATGTCTGAGTATTCCTTATTTCTAACACTTCATCCTCAGCATCATGTTGTTTTGCAGTTACATATACACTACAACATTTGGGGTCAAATTGTGATGGCGATGTAATTTGTGGGTGATTTTCATGGTTTTTTTTACAATTGTTCCTGACGTCATCACAATACTGATGTTGGCATTGTAATTGCGATGTCGACATAATTATATATATATATATATATATATATATATATATATATATATATATATATATATATATATATATATATATATATATATATATATATATATATATATATATATATATATATATATATGACATTAATCATTCCCCATTTTTTATATCACTTGTGTAGAGTTGTGCTTAAAAGAGGGTGGAGAGCTTCGAATGACGATGGAGAGCTTTTAACATCGATAAAAATTAGTGGAGATATAGGATTTTGTTATCGTGCCCTTGTAATCATTGCATTTCATTTTTGTGCCCTTATCATCTCTGTATTTCATTGTTGTGCCCTTGTGATCTTCATGCCCTTGCTCTGTGATTTTGATGTCGTATTGTGCCCTTGTGATCTATGTGCCCTTGCTCTGCAATTTTCTTCAAGGGGAGAAGAGGTACCTATGTAAATGCTCTTTTATTTTCCTTATAAACATGTATCTCTTTATATATATATATATATATATAGAGAGAGAGAGAGAGAGATCTTTTTTAAGGTGCTTATTACATATTAGCAAAACATAAAAAATGATCCAGCTACATACATATTCTAGAATCCAAATAACAAAACAATAAAATGCACTCAACCCGTGCTTAGTGACTTACCTCAAGATCCTGCACAAAAATAATGCAGACTAGGAAAAATGGGCAGAGTTTGCAAGGAATTTTACAAAAATATATCATAGAAGATATTTTTAGAAAGAAACAAGCCATAACCCATTTAAATTGGTCTAGTTTTTGATTAGTTGCATTGATTAAAAATTCTTGTAGAATTGTCATCAGATTAGGTAAAATAAAACAAACAATCAATTGTTCCCAGCTAGTAGGATCAAATACAGTTTTCCAAGGTGTTAAAATTGCATATGTAGATGCATCACTTGCATGCCAAGCATGAAGTGCATTCCCCAACATATAATGAATGGTTGGATATAAAGGCTCGATACATTGGCCCAACAATGGAAGCCAAGGATGTAACCATGCATGTATTGGCATAGTCTCCCTATGAGGATCCCAAGTATCTACTATTGTTGTTAATTTGGGCATCACTATATGATCCAAAATGTTATGAAGTACTGAAGCCAGTAGTAACTTCTCTCATGTCTCCAAAAAATGTAACATAGGTTCAGATCCCTTGGCCCACAGGAATTTGTAGCAACTATTCTCACTGCTAGAAGAATAACTTTAGTGAAGAGTTGAGTGTAAGAAGTTGAAGAAGCAAGTTCTGCTTCTATGTAAATGTCATAATCATGAGGCTCATTCCCTTACAGAAGCCTCTACCATGATGGCATTACCTCTAAACCATGCAAATGATGTTGAAGTGGTTCCCAACCTTAAAACACTCTTATAAGCAATGGCAAAGTAAATGCAAATGCAATACATGACAAATTGCATAACTTGTAGTCCTCCTAATATTTGGACTATAAATTCTCAAAGAGACTTGTAAGTGATTCCAATGTCATTGTATCTACTGCAACACTTTCCTAGATTCTATCTAGCACTCCCATAATATCCACTATGTTGTCTAGTTGTTGTTTCAACCTTGCAGTCTCTTTCTAAAGCAAGTCCTTCTCCTTCTGATATATTGCCATAGACTCTCTCGTGCCTTAAATTTTGATCAAACTTTTGAATATCTACCTCTACCATATCTAAAATCAACTTCACATTGTGTTGTAACTCTGGCATAGGTGTTTGATCCTCGATAGCTTTCATATCTATTTTCACAATTTAAGTAAATATGGAAGAGAATGTGTATGATTTGTGATCATTTGGGTTTGTTTTGAGATATGTCACTTGTATTGACTTCAATATTGAATTTAATAGAGAAAATTAGCTGAATTTATTTTGAGATATGTCACTTCGACTTTAGTGTTGATTTTAATAGAAAAGAATAGTTGGTTAATGGAAAGGAAAATCAATAAAAGAAAAATTAATGATAAATAACTTTACTAATAGAAGTAGTAATGTAAAATCTTTACATATAGATTTTAGTATGCTTTTAATAGAATAAATTCCTCGTGTAATGGGCAAGAAAATTAATAAGTTATTTCATATAAATAAAAATTATCTATTATTTTATAATAATAATCAATTCATGTTATATATGTGAGCACATGTTAATATGTATATATGTTTGTGTGTGTACATTTCTTATATTCATTTACTTATTGGCCGAAAATGTATTAATCTTTCTATGATTTGTAATCGAAGATAGTCGCAAAGGTACATCATTGAGAACCTTCCATCCATCTAAATGATTTAGACCTACATATCATTCTTATCCATTAGATGTCAACCCCAAAGTTTACTACTCCAATAATCCACATAACATTAAGAGTTAGCATGTATCATTTAATTGAAAGGTTAAAACAAAGAAAAAGAAACATTAAAAATGTCATGAAAGTCTCTCTCAAGGGGAAATGGAGGTTAAAAGTCATGTGTAAGCTCTAAAATCTCTTGTACCAGCTACTGTTTTGGAAGATTAAATGGAGTTCACATAGATCCAAAGTTAGACAAGAGTAGACCTACTTGCATAACTTGATTTGGTGAGAGGGGAATGTGGATATTAATGTGGGGTTAATGATTAAATTATAGAGAAAAAGAACTGAATAGAATAGTACTCACATAGTCCCATCAAGGGAGGCAAATTCACAATCTTTGCATTGCTTATACCCTGCATCAATCATGGCAGATAAATACATTTAGCATACTGAAATTGAGAAACACAAGCACACTAAGACACTCACACAAAGAACTTCCAACACAAAAATCTCTGACAATTCTATGAATGATTTGCACATTGAAAATCTCCACACAAAGTTCATACAACAATAGAATCGAATAAAAACTTCCTAAGGAACACAAGAAGGAATAGAATAATTTATTTTCTCAAATGATCAACTGTGTGAGGGGATATGAATGGAAGAAAGACAGTCTAAATAAGTAATCAATATGAAATGGGAGTTGTGTTGATGTGGTAGATGGAGATTTAAACATAGCATATTTGTAAGGGTGAGATGGAATCGTTGGTTAAGAAATGTGAAATGATAAAATAGATAATACTTTGTGTTTGATCAAACTCTGTGATCAAGAAAAAAGAGTGCTTAAGAAGAAGAAAAATGAAAAATGATAGTTTTTCTTAGTTATCATTTGTTTATTTCAAATAACGTATATAGTGTTTACGCAAAATATATTTCATCTTTATATTAAGTTTTCCAACTTACTTATTGAGATTCACAAAACAATGTATATTTACAACAAAAAATACTCAAATGATACTGTATGGTCAAATTGTATTTATATGTTAGGTGCCTTGTAGCCTATAGGCACATTTTAATGCAACTAACTGAAGAAATACATGGTAATTTTAATTTAGTTCAATGAAGAAATACCTTGTTCAATAATTCTACCATCTTCAAAATCATATGTGCAAATATAAACATTAAGTACAACATGTCCAATATTTTTGTAGATATACACATTAATTACACCAAATTTTTCTTTCAAAACCATATATGCAAATATAAACATTAAGTGCAACATGTCCAATATTTTTATAGATATGCACATTAATTACACCAAATTTTTGTTTCAAAACCATATGTGCAGATATAAACATTAAGTACAACATGTCCAATATTTTTACAGATATATACATTAATTACACCAAATTTTTCTTTCAAAACCATATGTTCAGATATAAACATTAAGTACAACATGGTAGATTGTGGTGACTAATTAGGAAAATATTGTACATACTTCATAAATTCTTTGGGGCTCAGGACATTGCCCCAAAAAAAAATTAGGCCCTATTTTATCAAGATTTTGAGCTGACATGTAATTATTAATTGTAACCCTAAAGCGGTAAAAATACTTGTACAAAAGGGCTTGGGGTTAGGGATTGTTTCAATGTTGTGATGTGAAATTACTTCTTGCGGTGGTATTGAGTTGTAAGGGATTACGGATTGTAATCAAGTTATAATCACTGGATTGTAATAATATCGGACTTGCTATTTGGTGGATGTAGCCCAGGGATTGGGTGAACCATGCTAAATCTTGGTGCCTTGTGTTCTTTTTTGTGTGATCTTTTTTTTTTTTTTGGTTATATTTGCATGTAATTGTTATTTATGTACATGGTTTAATCCTAACAAGTGGTATCAGAGCCTAGTTGTTTTTTAGCTATCCTCTGTAGAAAAATCTCACGGTTAAATGGGAGTCTCACAGTCAAGTGGGAGTGATGGCAGATGATGGTATGTTAAGGTTGACAGGTTTAATGGGTAAAACTTTCAATTATAAAAGATACAAATAGAAGGCTATCTTTATCAAAAGGATTTATGGAAGTCATTGGAAGGCAAAACCAAAAATCAAGGATCTATGTCAAATGACGAATGGGATCTTCTAGACAGAAAGGCACTTGGAAGCTTTCGATTATGCCTAGCACCAATGGTGGCATTTAATATTACAAAAGCGAAGACAATAGAAGAGTTGATGAAAACCCTAGCGACACTGTATGAAAAGCCCTTCACTTCAAACAAGGTATTTCTTATGAAGTGTTTATTTAATATGAAAATGCCAGAAGGTGGATCTATTATAGATCATTTAAATGAGTTTAATACTATTACTAGTCAATTATCTTTTGTGGGTATCAATTTTGATGGCGAAATTAGGGCTCTCTTGATTTTGTGTTCTTTGCCTGAAAGCTAGAATGGCTTGGTAATGGATGTGAGTAATTTTGTTCCCAGAACTAGTACCCTAAAATATGATGATGTGATCGGGGTTATTTTGAGTGAGGAAACTTGTAGGAAAACCTTAGGTGGATCTACATCAGGAAGTGCTTTGAATGCACAAAGAAGAGGCAGAACAACTGCGAGAGGAAGTAATTCTGAAAATCGTGGGAAATCAAGAGGACAGTCAAAGGAGAGGAGGTATCAATCGAGAGGAATAAATGACTGCTGGTACTGTGGGAAACTACGGCATAAAAAGAAAGATCATTGGAATCGAAAGAAAAATGGAGATAAATCAGATGGAGACAAGGAGGCAAATGTGGTAAGTAACAAATCTGAAAAGGATGCTTTGCTTCTGTCTTTAGAAAGTGTTGATGATTTATGGGTCTTAGATGTTGGTGCTTCATTTCATGCTACACCTCATAGAGGTTATTTCATTGAATATGTCCAAGGGGATTTTGGACTTGTTTATTTCGGGGATAATGAACCCTGTCAAATTTTTGAAAAGGGAAAAGTTAAGATTAAGTTTCAGAATGGGAATCATTGGCTACTACATGAGGTAATACATGTTCCAAGGTTGAGTAGGAATTTAATTTCAGCAGGGCAACTTGGTGATGAGGGTTGCGTAGTTAATTTTAATGATAAAAATTGGAACGTTTCAAAAGGTTCCCTTGTAGTATCAAAAGGTGTGAAAGTAGGCACCTTATATCTTTGTATAGGTCATATTGTTCCTTCTACTTTAATTGTTTCAAAACAAAATGAATGTTCAAGAATAATTGTTGTTATTGAGCAAGGAGAACAAATAGCTGCTGTAAATTATGATAGAGCATTGTGGCACAACAGACATGGGCACATGAGTGAGAAAGGTATGAAAGTACTTCATTCAAAGAAAGTTTTACCAAGTCTAAATGTGTTAATATGGATTTCTGTGAAAGTTGTGCGTATGGAAAACAAAAAGAGAGTGAGTTTTGTAAAGACTGGGAAGGAAAATAAAAAGAAGAAATTAGAGCTTGTGCATACCGATGTATGGGGATTGGCTCAGGTATCTTCCCTCGGAGGCTCTCATTATTATGTTACATTTATTGATGATGCAACTAGAAAGGTATGGATTTATTTCCTTAGACAAAAATCTAATGTATTTCAAACTTTTAAGAAATGGAAATGCTTGGTTGAAATGAGACTGGTAAGAAATTAAAATGTCTCAAATCTAATAATGGTGGTGAGTATTGCAGTCATGAATTTGAAGATTATTGCTCCACTAATGGTATTTGTACACAAAAAATTGTTCCAAGGACTCCAAAGAAAAATGGAGTGGCGGAACACATGAACAGGACTATAATGGAGCGTGCAAGGAGCATGAGGTTGCATGTTGGGTTTCCCTTATACATGTGGGTGGAGGCTATCAATATTATTGTGTATTTGATTAATAGAGGTCCCTCTACTCCTTTGGGTTGTGGTATTCTAGAGGAAGCATGGATTGTTAAGAAGGTGAGTTATTCTTTTCTCAAAACCTTCAGTTGTGAAGCTTTTTCTCACATAGATTCTGAAAATAGAACTAAGCTAGAAACTAAGTCAAAGAAATGTGTATTTGTTGGATATGGTATTAATGAATTTGGTTATAGGGTTTGGGATTTTAAAAATCATAAAATTGTAAGAAGCAGGGATGTCATATTCAATGAGAAAGTGTTGTACAAAGATCTGTTGCAACAACATGAGAAGAAAGAAGATGATTATGTAGTGCTAGATGATACTCCAAAACATGATATTTCAGCCATTCCTCATGATGTGCAACAATCGCAACAACAAATACCACACACACCAGTGAATGTTAGACGGTCAACAAGGCAAATTAGACCTCCAGAAATATTTTCTCTCTCTTTGTATTCTATTTTATTAACAGATGTTGGTGAACCTGAATGTTATGATGAAGCTATGCAGGTGGATACTAAGATTTAGTGGGAGTTTGCAACGAAAGAAGAAATGGACTCTGCTGAAAAATAAGACTTGGGATTTATGCAAATTTCCTACAGGTAAAAAGGCTTTACAAAATAAGTGATTTTATAGATTAAAAGAAGAGGAAGGAAGTAAGAAAAGATTTAAAGCCAAGTTAGTTGTAAAAGGATTTGCACGTAAAAAAAGAATCGATTTAGATGAGATATTTTCTCCTGTTGTTAAAATAATTTCTATCCGTATTGTTTTAAGTATTGTGGCTACTGAAGATTTGCATTTAGAGCAACTTGATGTTAAAATAGTCTTTCTTCATGGTGATTTGGATGAAGAGATATATATGGCTCAACCACAGGGATTTGAGGTCCAAGGTAAGGAGAACTTAGTTTGCAAATTGAAAAAAAGTTTATATGGCTTGAAGCAAGCACCTCGGCAATGGTATCTGAAATTTGACAGTTTTATGCATGAACATGGATACAATAGGTGTCCATCTAATCATTGTGTTTACTTTAAGAGGTTGGATGATGATAGCTACATTATTTTATGTTTATATGTTGATGATATGCTTGTAGCTGGGTCTAACATGGATCACATTAAGGGGTTGAAACGCTAGTTAAGACATGCATTTTCTATGAAGGATTTGGGGGCAGCAAAAAAAATCCTTGGTATGAAGATTTACAGAGATAGGATGAACAGGAAATTGATGCTATCTTAGGCTGATTATGTTGAGAAGGTGTTGTAACATTTCTCTATGGAGAATGCTAAAGCTGTCAGCACACCTTTACCTAGTCATTTGAAGTTGACTAAGGAGATGTGTCCCAAGACACGAGAAGAAGAAGATAATATGTCCAAGGTACCCTATGCTTTAGCTGTAGGAAGTTTGATGTATGTTGTGGTATGTACTAGGTCAGATATTGCACATGCAGTGGGAGTTGTTAGCAGGTATATGAGTCATCCAGGAATTGAGCATTGGAATGCAGTCAAATGGATTCTCAAATATTTGAGAGGAACATCCCATAAGTGTTTACACTTTAGGGGCTCTACTACTAATTTATAGGGCTATGTTGACTCAAATTTGGCAAGGGATATTGATACTAGGCGGAATACTATAGGTTATGTCTTTACTATTGGTGGGGCAGCTGTGAGTTGGGTTTCTAGGTTACAAAAGGTTAATGCATTATCCACTACAAAGGCAGAGTATGTTACTGCTACAGAGGCAGCCAAGGAGATGATATGGCTTCAATTCTTCTTGGAAGAATTGGGACATCCTCAGAAGGATAATTATTTATTTACAGATAGTCAAAGTGCCATTCATCTTGTAAAGAATTCAGCTCTGCATTCAAAGACCAAACACATACAGTTGCAGTACCATTTTATTCGATCAGTTTTGGAGGATGGACAGTTAAAGTTGGACAAGATACATACAAATGAAAATCTAGCAGATATGTTTACTAAGGTAGTGACAAGGGAGAAGTTGAATTCTTCTTCAGCTTCGGTTGGTCTTCTAGACTAAAAAGCAATCAATGAACAACACAGTCCAGGGTGGCTTGATCCAGTGGGAGCTCCATGCGGTAGCAGTATTGCTATAGGATCAGTCTCCAAATGGGAGATTGTTGTTTACTGTGGAGCATGATTAGTCCCTAAGTGGGAGATTGTTAGATTGTGGTGACTGATCAGGAAAGTACTGTACATACTTCATAAATTCTTTGGGGCTCAAGGCATCGCCCTAAAAAAAAATTGGGCCCTATTTTATCAAGATTTTGGGCTGACATGTAATTATTAATTGTAACCCTAAAGCGGTAAAAATACTTGTAGAAAAGGGCTTAGGGTTAGGGACTGTTTTAGTGTTGTGATGCAAAATTGGTTCTTGCGGTGGTATTGAGCTATAAGGGATTATGGATTATAATCAGGTTATAATCATTGGATCGTAATAATATCAAACTTGTTGTTTGGTGGACGTAGCCCAGCGATTGGGTGAGCCATGTTAAATCTTGGTGCCTTGTGTTCTTTTCTATGTGATCTATTCTTTTATGTTATCGGTTATATTTGCATGTAATTGTTATTTCTGTCTGTGGTTTAATCCTAACACAACCAACTCAATAAGGGTACATAAATAAGTTATTCCTATGAAGAATGATCATGTCAGATAATACAAGGGAATTTGATCAAAATAGGGAGACAACTGCTAGATTGTTGTCTAACTTTCAAAGAGAAGGTGATGACAAATGTTATTGTCCTTGCAAGAGTTGTAACGGCTTAAAGACAAGAAGAACCAAAATCAAAACAACTAAGAGACATTGGAGGGAGAATGGTCACATTGAAGGGGGGTTTGATTATCATCCATTGGTAAGTTTTTTGTTATATTGTTTTTGCAATTAATATAAATATGAACCACAGGACGAGGGTTTGATTATCGCCATTTTTATATAGGTCGATCTGCCCAAGGTAGTACGTGATATGGACCGCCACATCTCAAAGGCACATGGAGGTGTGAATATGGAAGAACATGGAGGTGTGAGTATTGAAGGAGAAGATCATGATCCCATGGAAGATGTCAATCATGTGCTAGAAAACACATTTTAAGATGATGGTATAGATGCATTGATTTATGACATATTTGGTACTGGTGTCGTTGCTTCTGTTGATGATGATGATGATTATGATGAGGATGAAATTGAGGTCATCCATGATATACCTCTACTTGAGAAGGAAAACATGACCCTTTACGAGGGATTCCAATCAACTCTTCTCTCCATTGTATTGTTGTTAGTGAATTTGAAAGTTATGAATGGTTTATCCAACATAGCACAATCACGTATGCTAAGGTTTATTATATACATCATTATAGTCTATAAAAGGTGAAACATGTACCATTAAGATTGTCTATAATAATGACATATTTTTTTTGTTGTATATTGATAGGTGACTATTTGTTACCACCATCAAAAGTTCTCCCTCGCTCATACCGAAAATTGTGTGCCATTATGAAACATATTGGAATGGAGTATCAAGCAATAGATGCTTGTCCTGAAGATCATGTTATCTATCATAAAGAATACAAAAATGAAACATAATGCCCCAAATTCCATATGAGTAGATATCGAGATGATCAAGTGACAAAAAAAGGTGTCTCACAAAGTTCTTTGTTACAGCCTCATTATTCCATGTCTTAAATGATTATTCAGGTGCAGTAGCTTGGCACAATTTATGAATTACCATGCATGCAATAAAAGTTGAGATGACATTATTTGAATGAATGGGGATGATTAAACATTTATGGACATAGAGGAAAAGTGACCACACTTTAAAGAAGAACCTCGAAATCTCAAGCTTTCTCTGACAACTGACGGTGTCAGTCTAGTTGGAGAGATGAGATTTGTTTACTTGGTGTGGCATGTTTTTGTTATCAATAATAACCTTCCTCCATGGATTTCAATAAAGAGGGAGCACATTATGTTGGCAATGATTGTTCCAAGTATTTTACTGTTATTGACATGTAATTATAAGTCTTGGAGTGAAATGACCACAACAATTATCTGATGTTGTTCATTCAACTAGGTAAGTACCAAGTGACAAATATGAATGTATATATCTTGTCTCTTATCAATGAGTTGATGGTGTTATGGAATGGTTTCACTATGTATGATATCTCTAGACCAATTGGACAAAAATAATTTCAATTTCATGTAATGCTTGTGTGGACAATTCATCATGCCCCAAGGTTGACACATTTATGTGGTATGTTATGTTGAAATCTAGTTTTAAGCGATAATACTAATTCCAAAATGAACATATTTAATCTACGTGTATCGTTATCTTGTAGCTCATCAAACAAAGGGAAAAATTGCATGTCCAATGTGTGGTCCAAAGATGAAATCTCATCATTCCAAAAGTTTAAGAAAGCAGGTGTTTGATGAGTATAAGAACTTTCTCCACATAAATCATAAGTATCGAAGTGCTCAAAAACATGTTTTCAATGGGAAAGAAGAGACTACATCAAAGCCACAAACAATGACACCTCGTCTATGACTGTTGGAATATAATAGAATTCGAGGTACTATCGCTCCACCTAATGGTTTATGCTTGGAAATTATATATTTTGATTGTGTTTTGTTGGCTAATTATATAATTGATGATCATGAAGGTTGTCAAGGCATCACTAACCACCTTCCAAAGGGACTAAAATGTTATCACAGAGAATTTAGTAGGCTGCCCTACTATAAGCAGCTACAAATTGTGCATTTATTTGATACTATGCATATTGGAAAGAATGTAACAGAGACATTGTGAAAAATATTGGATGGAAGGTGTGACAAAGAAAAACTTGGCAAATTTGTAGAGACATTAATGATTCCAATCATGCAATGAGAAATATAATTGAATCAAATAGCAATAGAGACTGGATTAATGCAAGTACCCTTCCTTGGTTATTAACAGAGTAGCAAAGTAATGTCATAAAAAAGTCATACGAAAAAATTAAATTTCCTACAAGATTTGTTGTGAATATAAACAATTTCATATCAAAGAAAAGTGAATTTGGGCCAGGGTTAAAAATACATATTGGCATACCTTCATCAAGGTAAGTCACGGTCTTTTGTATTTACAATATATTTGTGAAACTACATTCAGTTTTCATTGTATTACATTAAAAAAGAATGAAATGATTATTTGACAATTATTGCAGTATGTGCTACCCCTATCACTCCAAAACAACTTCAACAATAATATCAAACAAGTGATATATGATCTTGGAAAATGCATGAGATAAGCAGTGATATTTGTTCAATATATCAAACAAGTAATATATTGTAAAGTCTCACATTTATATGTTTTTGTGTCTTGAATCTCGTGTAGGTGGTTGTCATCTAAAGAAATCCATAAAGAAGATATAAAATATTTGAAGAAAAGAATTCATCTACTAATATGTGAAATCCAAAAGTGTTTACCTTCAACTTTTTTCAATGCACAAGAACACTACCCCATTCACTAAGTTAAGGAGATCAAATTGTGTGGACTTGTATAACCTAGATCAATGTGGATGGTTGATAGACACTTGAAATTTTTCAAAGGTTTGGTTCGACAAAGAGCACGTCCCGAGGGTTTTATGGTTGAGGGATATGTGGTATACCAGATGATGGTGTACCTTAATCAATATCTTCCTAATCTTGTAGCAAAGACCCATATAGATTGCATTTGGGATCTCAACTCCATTAAAATATTCGAAGGGGAGTACTTGGTGAGGAATGGTAGATTTAGGAAAGTGAAAGGTAATAAATTATGAGATTTTATCGTAGACAATTAATTCTTAATCTTCAAAATAAATTTGTTGTAAATCATCTATTTACTTTTGTACGATTGCAAAATAGTGAGATGTAATACATTTGTTTATTACAAACAATCAAAGATTGGATGATAGTATGGATTGAAAAATGTCAACATTCTGGTCATAGATTAAAATGGAAAATTGTGTTTTCATTGGTTATACAAGCTCATTGTAATGGAGATCTCAATGTTACACAAAAAGAAATAGATTTAGCATATGGTTTGAGAGATCTTCAGGTACTTATAAGTTTGTTAATCAACCATATGTTTTTGAACTTGTGATGCAATAATTTATACATGTTTAACATTATTGTATGTGAAACAACACAAGGCTATGTTATGCAATGATTATAAATTTCACATCAAAGATTTTGATGACGCAAAGAGAACTTGTGATTCTGGGATAATTGTAGTCTTCTAGGTGACCAATATTTCAGCTAGAAATGACTTACATCCTCAAAGAATCTCAAAATTGATACTATGGCATTTTGGGTGATATACTTGACTGTGACTTTAATTCCTTCAAATTAGTTCCCTTTGTCGTCAAATAGTATAGACTATGACTCAATCAAAAAGATCTTGATAGAATTGTTATTGAGTATGAGAATGGATTTCTAATGATAAATACAAGGTTGTTTGAGCTAGTTAGGGATGAGCTCTATGTTCTTCCAAACCAATGCAAGCAGGTATTTTACTTAGAGGTTCCCCATAAACTGGGTTGGTCATTATGTTTTATTCTTCACTACTATGTTGGATTGATTTTAAATATAGCACTAATAATATTGTTCTCACAAACTAGTGTCTTAAATACTGTTTCTAATTCTTATTCCCCTTGCCTCCTATTTTCTCTCATTAATTATGCTTTAATGTTAATAGTTACATGGGAAATCAATAGAATAATTCTAGATATAAAACTCCGATGATAACAAATCCTTGATAATTTCTCTATTTTATTAATAATTGTCTTTTCAATTTTAAAAGAAACTTCTAAATAGTTTTTAATATAAAATGAAATATTCAATTATTATATTTATAAAAACTATTTGAAAACAATATTTATCTTTTTAATTAACTATTTTAATACCATAATAAACATCTTGACAATTATTATATATTTAAATTAAATTTAAAAACTCTTATCTTCAATGGGAGTTTCATATTGCTTTTCCTTTTCTTAAAGGATAACATATATTATTTTCCTCTACTATGTAATGACTATGTAATGGGTGGGGTGCACTGCATCCTTTGAGATATTGTTCTTATCATATATTTTCCCTTATCTCTTTTCTTTTTTCTTGCTATTATTTAGATTTTAGTGAAATTCAAAATATTTATTAATAAATTAAATTATTTTAGTTGATTTTAATAGTATATTTTTTTATTAATTAATTTATATTTATTTTAGCATTTTTGTTTTAAACCTTTTATTATTGATATTGTTAGTGTACAAATTCCTATCAACTCTCTCTAGCATGCACAAAAGCATGCATGTGCTAGTTTATTTATTGATTTTGATTATCATAATGATTATATGTAGTTGATTAAGTTGACATATAAGAATTATTTATGTAGTGATTAACATTTGATTAATCAATTAACCTGCATTGACTATTCATAAAATATTTGTTGTTGTTCATTGAAATATGTGTTTCTTAGTGGATGTTATTATCATCATCAACATTTGATCATTAATAATATCAATGTTTCTTGTAGGGTTTATCCATTGATTAGTAAATTTAGATACACATTTATATTTAGAATCATATATATATTATATATATTTGTATTAATCATATGTCAATAAGGGGTTATAACACATCTTCAAGAGTTGATAGGAGATTGTATGATCTCTTGAAGAAAATGTCTGATAATGATTGAATTAGTTATTGTATTGTCATTGATGGCAACTTGGTAGTATTTGTTGAATTGTTTATCAAGAAGTTAAGCATACTATGCATGTGACAAATCAAGTGTGCGGTTGATTAGTATGATGAGTTAGTGTCTGCAATTGGTATGGGAGATAGAGAGATGTCTCTAATTGCTATGGTTGTAATTGCATGTATTGTACATCAGTATTGGGTGAATTATGTATTGAATTGAAACAGTCATATCAGGTTGGTTAATTTATGGAAATTAATGAATGATTTGATTGGTTTGTCAAATTTGTGTTGTTTCACGAGATGAAATCCATGATTTACGAAGTTAACAAAGTTGTTGGATCAGTGTTAGCATTATGATTAATTTGGTTTACTGGAAGGCGTGTTTTGGATAGATTGAACAAAGTTGAAGAAGAAAAATGAAAAACAGGTACATTTAATTCATTTTTGGTCGTTATTTCAACTTGGTGAAATGGTTGATGATGTGGTGACTATGTGGTGATGAAGTAGCAATAAAGAGATTTGAATGATTGATTATAATTTGAAGGTTGTGATGGAATTTCTTCGAACTATGTTTGTTCATTGGAAAATTTGAAAAGGACAAATGTGCAAGACCGATGTGCAATGAAAGATGTTAATTGTGAAGTAACAATTATTGTTAGATTAGGGTTGTGCAACACATTTAGGGCTAGGTTTACCTAAAGATGTAAAATATATGTATATGGCAAAGTTATTTTGTAAGTGGGAGATAAGCTAAGATAAGATAAATTTATTAATGTCCAACAAAAGACCACAACGTGGGTCTATGGGACTGGAAGCTTACAACAAAGAAAAAGAAGACAAACGGAGCACCAAACAGTGTCCAAAAAAGAACAAGCACAACAAAAGAAGAAGAAAGCAGGAAACAACACGAAAAAGATTAGGTATCCGTCTTCACAGGGAAAAAGTCCAACAGTGACTGATCTATGCGACTACCAGAAGCCCTGTGATGAAGTTGAGTGCCACGAGAGGAGTGTCACTGGCAAAAAGGTCCCCTGCGGGGTCTCACTGATCTAGAACAGCCCATGTTAGGAAAATTGTACAGTCACTTCACAGCCCGAGCTGGAGTTAAGGGCGAGAAGAAGGTCGTAATAAGTTGTGCCTGGGTCTGACTCCTAGGAAATAAAAGCTGTAAAGTATGGTCACGAAGCTGTAAGGACTCGCGGAGATAGAGTGCAATGCAACGCTAATCGATGTACTTGAAAAAATCTGAGAGGGATTTGCAATCTCTAAACAGACAGTAAAATCTCTTTCTAATCTCGTAGTATATGGGGCATCTGAAAAGAAAATGAATCTTAGATTTTGCCTCTGCTAAGGTACAAAGTGTACACACCCAATCCTCTCTAGCAATATGGTGATTGACCTAGATCCGGAGTTTGTGCGAGCCCACCCTAAAGGAGCCAACGGAGATACGCAGGGCGTGAGTCTAGTATCTATGTAAGTACTTAGAGCATACAATAATCCCATCTTGGATAACTAAGAAGTGCTTAGCGTAGAAAGCCATCCTTGGATGTAGTCCCCCTGGAGGATCCACCCAAGTCCGTGTGATATACTTACTGTAAATGTCAAGTCCGACATGCCCGTTTAACTCCTGTCGAGAAGGGAGTAGATGAGCAAGGGCATCCAATGAGAACTGGTAGGGAGGAAGATGATCAATGTCGATCCCCACTGAACTCACTAGGATAGTAGCTTGAGCATACCAACCGCGGGATCTAGTGGCTGGATCGACGTCAGCAATAGCAACTGAGGAGCAGTAGGCTAAATAAGGGTATCTGTGTTGGCTTTCCTCCGAGTTAGCAAAGCCACGAAGACAGTGGAGAAACCAGATCAAGTCAAAAATGGCTGCAAGTCTGAATGGGTGAGCACCGAACTTGGCCACAAAATAACACTGTGGGGGGTAGAACCGTGACATCTGATAATCCGACAGAGGAGCATAATCTGGGTACGCTCGATCATGGCCCAATCCAAGTCTAAAAGAGAAGGACCCCAAACCACCGAACTATAGAGCACTGTGGGTCTTACTAAGGAATCGAGGAGGGATAGCTTAGACGATGTATCCTGAAAGTGGTGTCTTAAGCACTGTCTCTCGAGCATGGCAAGGGAACCTAACCCTTTACTGATCTGAGGCTGAATAGCTGATCTCAAGCTGAAACAAGATCCA
The DNA here is from genome assembly GCA_028749045.1 of Cupressus sempervirens. Lineage (NCBI taxonomy): Eukaryota > Viridiplantae > Streptophyta > Pinopsida > Cupressales > Cupressaceae > Cupressus > Cupressus sempervirens. The sequence continues at coordinate 771,683,543 of CM053786.1, forward strand.
GAAAACTTAACCCCAAGGTATGTGTAAGATGATGTAATCTCAACTTCCCGACCCTGGAAGCGAAAATGGAGATGTGAAGTCTTTAGATCGTTGAAGACCATAACGCGAGTCTTCTCAAGGTTCACAACCAGCTGTCTCATATCACAAAAAGATGCAAGTCTATCTAAAAGCCTCTGAAGACCCTCAGGAGAGGAAGCAAGAAGAACCACATCATCAACAAAGAGAAGGATGGAGATCAATACCTGGTGTAGATGACAACCATCACCTGGAAGCGAGGAGTCACTAAGAAAAGCCTCAAGTTCATCAATGTAGATCCTGAACAAGGTGGGCGAGAGAGGGCAGCCCTGCTTCACCCCAATGGTGCTCTAGATAGGATCAGAGAGGCCCTCTGTGGTCCTGAGTCTACCAATCACAGTCTCATATAACCTCATAATAGCCATCAATAAGATCTCAGAAATACCAATATCTCTGTCTCTGAAAAAGGGTTGCTCTGGGGATGGAATCAAAAGCCTTACGAAAATCCACAAAACAACAGTAGACTTTCTTCGATGATGTCGAGCCTCCTTGATAATAGCTCGTAGTGTAAAGATATGATCTATGGTCTGGTAGTTTGTCCTAAATCCTACTTGACCCTTAGCCCTGCAATTCCTCCTATCAAGCTCATTGGATAAAATAGTATTCAAAGTTGTAGCATAAAGTTTGGCAAATGTATGCCCAATCATGATGGTCCTATAGTTTTTGGGATTAGAGGTCAGCCCAGACTTATGGATCGGGTGAATAATGTGTCTCAACCAAGAGTCCAGAAAACCAAAACAAACCACTCTATTAAAGAGTGTAGAGAGATAAGGGCCCAAGATCGTGGTATCGAGTTTGAAGAGCTCCGCCTGAAAACCCTCCTCATCAGCCTCCCTGCTGCATCTCATAAGTCTGATGGCCTCGTAAGTGCTGGATGTGGAGAATAAGTGACAATGGGGGAGCGGGCTGGGAAGGGGGGTGAGCTAACCTGGGATGTCATACAATGTGGAGATATGGGAATCAAGGAGATGAAGGTCGGGGTGGACTGGGGTTGGCTACGCCTGGGGAACATGATGCACCAAAAAAACTTGGGATACTGAATAAGCATGTCTCGGAGGGATCTGCCCTGTGAAGCAATAAATAATCGTTTATGGCGAAGAAAGCGTTTGGAAGAGAGTTGTAAATTGGTGAAAGTGGGGGAATGAGTATCAAAAGCCAAGCGCAAGGAGCGGTGGAAAGTTTTACAGTCATCATCAAACCATTGATTCATGGGACAAGTATTTCGTTGAGCCGATTTGTGAGTGCTAGAAATGGAGTGGTGAGGGATAGAGAGGAGAGTCGACTCCCAAATCGCGGTAGCTAGTGAGTGAAACATGGTGGACACCTGACTGTTATCTGTGAAGCTAGCTGGGCAGAGGAATCTTCTCAAATGGAAAATGAAGAGGTCTTGATCACTATCCTCGAAACAAAAATGAGTGTGGGAGTGGAACCGGGCAGGGTGAGTAGAGATGGGTGATAAAGGGTGGGAAGAAACGCGGAGCGAAAGGCTAAGAAGGGCATGATCAGCCAAGGGAAGACGGGAGATAGTAAAATTTTGGATGGAGGGGAGGAAGGAAGCAACAACGAGGATGTAATCCACCACACTCGCACCCCCACTATGAGGCCAACACGTAAAAAGCTCAAAACCCGAGAAACAAGAGAGGCCATTCAGAATCACTAAGTTAGAGGACTCACAGAGCTGGAGAAGGTGGCGACCATAACAAGTTAGAGGTACACTGTGATCCTCGAATAAACATTGAAGCCCCATACTAGTAAGATCCCTCTCAGTAGTACAAATCAAATCGAACCCATGGTCATATTGGGGGGTCTGGAGATCTTTAGTCCATGCATTAAAATCTCCTAAGACGATGATGTCGCCCATATCCCCAAAATTGGAGATGCTCTCGAATAGGTCTGAAAAAGGGTTCCCATCCTCAACAGTATGAATGGCATAAGGTGAGGTAGTCGACGGGAAGTAACAAACAACAATAAAGATATCTTTCTGACGGTGACTGGTACCTCCAACTCGAATCCACATAAATTTGGCATAAGTGTCAGAAAGAACCAATGTGGTATTACTGAACAGATCATCTCTAATCAAACAAGCAACTCCACCGGAACCACGCACACCACCCGAAGCTCGGACCTCCTCTCTACAAACTAAAAGCCATTGATACCCTGTGTAACCTGGAATGGGCCGAGCAGGACTCTCATGAGTCCCAGTAATAGCTAACAAATCAGCATCCCCAACTGCATCATGAAATAAGCCTGGCAAAGACCACAGGGAACCATTGCCATTCCAACAGTTGACAAGCAAAGAGCCAATGGAGGGCTTAGACTTGCCAAACTGTCATTTGGCTTGGGTATGTCTCTCATCCCAACCCTTGGGAGGTGAGTCACGAATAACTGCCTTTAGATTCCTTATAACTGCGCATTTTCCGTTACTCCTTGCTTCTACCACAAGACTCCTATAGTGCTTTAGTTCAGCTACCTGTGATTTTGTGAGGTCCTCATCAAGAAATATCTTTGTGGGAAGAAGGAAGACCTTCTTCTTTTCCCTAAGAGCTTGTAGTCGATCAGCCAAAGAAAAAGGGTGCCATTGTGTCCAAGCCATGCTCTATCTAATGTAATATCTGAAATACCCAGTTGCTCGTTGAGAAATGAGTAGCCTATGGGGAGAGGATCAATGGAAGACGAAGGAAGACCTCTAACCCGAAGGTTGAGTTCCCTGAAGCGCCTAACTCGATCTTTTGCCAACTTCTCTTGGACAATTTTTCCAACCACTGGCAGAGGCGTAGTGCTGGAGTTTTTGCAAGTAGAGGCCCAAGTTTTAATTTGCTGTGCTATTTCAGTCAAAAGAGATGATTGTTTTTTAACAAGCTCGGTCTGCTTATCCTTGAGGTTTCTAATGTCTTCGAAGTCTTCAATAATGGAGCTGATATCTTTTGTAATGCCTACCGTTTGTGTGGTAAAAGTTTCAGAAAGGTCCTGGATGCGTGAAGAATTAGCTACAACCTGCTGGTTCAAGTCATTTAATGATTGAGATAGGGAGTGAATAGTATCCTAGAGAGTTTGATTCACTGATTCGAACTTCTGGAGCTGCACTAAGAGACCTTGGGAAACTGCTGAGAGGGAAAGAGTTGTGACTTTCAGAGCTGCATTATCCTTTTCTAATAATGCCAAGCAATCCACTATCTATTGTGGGGGGTCCATGATTCAAAACAATACTAAACAATATATAAATAAACAATACTAAGTCATATTTGAATAAAACAAAGCAGAAACGGTATCAAACATTCTGTCAAACAAATCATGTACGAACTTTCTTGTGGGTCATAATCTGTCTTGTGGTGTAGGTACGAACTGATTACGACTTCTCCATATTTTACATGCACGTTCACTGCAGGGGGATGATTACTTCACGGATAACTTCATGGCGGGGCATCTACAGTCAAGGGCCTCAAACATTAGGGCATCAACAGTAAAACGTTAGGGCCAGGCAAGGATCATGATGTCAGGTCACTACATAGGATTAGAGGGCACGGGATGGAACCTATCTGGTTACGGCATCAGGTCACTGCATAGGATTAGAGGGCATGGGATGGAACTTGTCTGGTTACGACATCAGGTCACTGCACAGGATTAGAGGGCACAAGATGACGCCTTTGCACGGGGTCACAAGATGTCGCCTCAGTGCAGTAGTATCTGAAAGAAGGAAACCCTTGCAGCTTTGATAAGGGTTGTGAATCAAACCGATAATTAAATGTCTACTAGGGATAACTCTAAGAAACCTCTCCTGAGATAAATATGTAAAATGCTAGCCAATTCAACATTTAATGTGGAGTAAAACTTTCTAATCGAGGGCAATTTTTTTGTTCGAGGCAAGGGAAAAACTTATTTTCTATTAGCAAAATTTTCCTTTCTATATAAAAATTTAATAATAATTGTGGCAAATTTTTAAAAAAATGGCACGTAAATAAACGTAGGCAAATTAATTGTTTCGTATGGCGCAAAAGATTAATATAGTTGGCTAATCTGTCAGTTGCTATAGAGATTTTTTTTTGTGAACTTACAGTCACAAGTGGGCCATGGCTCGTATGCCAACTTGGTTGTCACTTACATGTTATCATTGTTATGGTGAAAGGTTCTAGACCGTCGATGTAAGATATATCAATAGCCTCAACTCTATTTCGGGCCTAATCTTAAATGTTATAACATAAATTCTAATTATTCCCAAAATTAGGACATGTCCCAATCCTAAAATATAAAATAGTTGGATAAACAAGGGTAGTTGGAGACACGCGTCAATCAATAGGTAGGCGACACTCAGCCCCAAGGAAAATAGTTATTTATTCTAAGGGCAAAATAACATTGTCCAATAAGAAAACATTAAGTAAAGGCTAGCGAAAATTTAAAAATAATTGTGTCATAAATGTAGATTATATTGGCGATTGGACCAAGATTTGTGACCAATTATGTGTAAACTAATGGATTATTACCCTGGGCTTTGGACCCAAATTATGTAATATCTTGGCAACGTGGTTGACCCCATATGTAGGTTTTTATTCGCCAAATTACGATTGCCCGAAGAAACAGAACAGCCAATTGGCAAAGATTCGCCACTAAAAAAATCAATGATGTCTACAAAATGGAAATGGTGAAGTGAAAAGGATATGTACAAGCAATATTTCTACTTGGTTAATTGTAGCACGTTGACAAGTTAAAAGCCTCTAACCAAGTCACTTTTTTTTATCAATAATCGCTTTTGACTCAAGCTTTGAACAAGTGGGGCCACACTTTGAGGGACCCCATCCTTGAATTCCAAGGCATTAACACCTCTATGATTTGGCACTAGCAAACATCACATTGCATTCTACCGTAAGACCTAACTATGTCAAATGTGTGTTAAGACCTTTGACTTGAGCTTTGAAAAAGTGGGGCCACACTTTGAGGGACCCCATCCCCAAATTCCAAGGCATTAACACTTCTACGATTTGGCACTAACAAACATCACATCACATTCTACCTTGAGACCTAACAGTGTTAGATGTGTATTAACACCATAACATCATCATCCCAAACACTTTATCACTCTATTTTACATTGCCTTATATCTCCTAACCTCCTTATCGCTCCAGCACAAGTCACCTAATATCTTCCAACCTCCTTATAACTCCCACAGTGCTTCGGCAGAGTCTCTTGGCAAGCCTCTCCTGCCGCGGATTCCATCCCCGTAATCGCCCCTAGACTATTGTTGTGGTCGAGTCTCTTGGCGAGCCCGAACAATAGAATAGAGGGCCACATGAACACCCTCGAGTTCGAGAAATCTCGGGCGAGCCCTGCTGCATCATCACGAAGCGAAATGAGTGGGGGGAATTGTGGTTGGGAATTATACCCTCCCGCCTATAGGGCCGGAGGGCGTTTGTTCCTTGTTTTTTATCGAGATCTCGGCACCACCCACCACTACCCTACAACAGAATTTTAGGGGGGTGGTGCGTCTGCATGAACCTGCAAAGGCCCCTACTATTCTAAGGGCCTAAAAGTCCCCTCCCCTAATAATTGTTCCAGAAGACCCTTTTGTCCTCATGCCAATCTCCTTATAGCTCCCAAGAATGACAAGTGCAACAACTAAAGTAACATGTGGGAAGCATGGATCAAATTGCCAAGATAATCTACCAAACTCCAACAGAACAGATACATTGGTCAACAAGGACCACCAATGAGACACATGAGCACAACAAAAGAGGGTGGGTAGTCATCGCATGGGCACAGACGAAGCTGCATCAGCAGTCAACGACATTTTTGGCGAGCAGCAACAGATACATCACTGCAACAACTTCCTTCAACATCAAGTGCAAGGGAGGGCATGGATTCAAACCATGAACAATCGTATAAACACGACTTTGCAACAAAAAGATTTTGTCATTACATTGCAAAGTCCCCCTCTAACAATATCACTTTTAACAAGGTGCATAGGATATTAAGTTAATTCCTTTCACAAGGTAGCTCATTAACGAGTTATTCTATTTTTTCATATGGTTATTCCTAAAAGGGCAAAGTTCCTTATAGGGCTAGAGGTAAATCCCTTAAATAAGCGATTCCTAATAGGGTTTGTTCTTAATTGGACATTATTGTAAGCTTCTAAAAAGGTTAAGCTCTTAACCAAGTGGATTTTGGAAGGCTACAAAATGCTTGTGGGAATCAATTCCCACCATGGTTTTTCCTTCTAAACAACCGTATCCATGGTAAAAAGTTGTGTTACTTGTGTGGATGCTTTTATGAGGTTCTTGATGATTAAGTTTCACAAGTTAACACAAGCGGATGGATGAATAAATAGATGATAAGACCAATTTTGGTTAATCAATTTTGATTAAGTAATGATTTGAGTTAAAAGTTGGGTGAAGTTGCATTTTCATTTAACATCTTTCCTACTCTTGTTAAGGTATGCGTACCTATATAAAATTTAGAGGGGAACTACCCTGAAACTCACCCAACAATGGTTAAAAGATTTTTATCTTTTTTCTTGCTTAATAAGACCATTTATTTTAATTCTTTTTTAGTAAACAAATCTATTAACAAATAGTTTTGTATGTAGAAATATAAAACAACAATTATCAACTCGAAGCAACGTTCAAGAACGATGCCTACCAACAATTTTATCACCATGCTTAAAAAGGAAACCACAAAACATATGTTGCCCTTGTTGATGTCACAATCAAATGATGTGCTAGACCACCTCAAAGACTCACATGGCATGAATTACCCATCCTTTGAGCATGTTTCATGCTAGTCATAATGTAATAATGTTGTTCATCATAGCCTATTATCTTGAATTTATATGTTAAAGTTCATTCCAAATACTTGAAATATCAAAAATCCTTGTTATCACTTTGGTTTTAATGCCTTGACAAAAGGGGAAACCTTAACCCTAGAAAGGGTCAACACTACCATGTTTGTTAAATGCTTTTTTAAGTTCCAACTATTCCATCACATTTTTTTCTCATCATTGAGAGTTCAGTTTAGTCCCAATTAAGCCATTCTCATCATTGATAGTTCACTTTAGTCCCAATTGAGCCATCTCTCCTCTTAACTGATTCTATGCTCCCTAGCTCTATGCTCCTTAGCTCTCAATCAACTATGACACTCATTTATGCATTAACTCCCCAAGCTTCTTCTATTCATTTCTTTGTGATTAAAAAGATAAAAACTCATAAATATTATTCTTACCTTTAACAACCACAAACATGTCAACACATCCTAGCAAGTTCAAGTTTTCTTTTGCATTATAGCATCTACTCGAAACATATTTGTGCTTGCTTACTTCAAGAATTCATGAGACTCATAGCTTACAAACTTCATGATTACAAAATTCAAAATTATGAGCAACAATTATTTATGTTGCCATTTCTTGGTTAGAATAGGAATCATTGTTTATATGTTTTCTAGTTAATATAGATTTACATTTTTAAGTTTCTTTAAGAAGTCCTTAATCGCAAAACATGCCATGTGATGTTAAACCCTCAATCCCAACACCAAATACTATTTAAAAATCATTTACTTTCAATTCATAATTTAAAAATTAAAGATCTCAACAGTTCCCCACACACACATATATATATATATATGATCCTTTATCTTATTTGGAAGATTGAAAATGGCATGGTTTACCGCCACATGCATCCTAGCATGTAAATAAAACGTATGCTTCCATCTCTCTTTAACCCTCTTCTCCCTCAACTTTATGCTTTATGTGTCTTGGAGTAGAAGAAAAGTACATAGACACAATCATAAGAAACCCAAGAAATTTAATAATCAGCTTGATTAAATAAAGAAAAGGGCGAAACAAAATCTAAACAAAAATAAGTAGGATTTTTCAAAGTACAAGGCCAACACATCAAATATTTACATTAAAATATATATAGAGAGAGAGAGAGAAACAAACTAAACACCATCAAGAATTTAAAAGTGCTAATCTTAACTTTTTGCAATATTTCACTACTCAGTCACATTAAATAAACATTGAAAGCAGATCCCAAACCATCCATAACCATCCTATTCAATTCATCGAGAAAAGTTAATAAAACCAACGCATCATCATATGCAACATTCTATTTTAGTGAGATGTGAACAATCCCTCAATCCAACACTTGCTCAATTGCTTTTGCCAAAGGAGAAAAGAGTGACTCAACAGGTGCTCATAGCAAATATCTAACATTTGTTATCTAGAATTTGACTCATTCAAGTGTGGTGCTCGAATCAATTTTAACCATCACATTTACATTAAACGACTTTCAAAAAAAATCCACAAAATCAGTCTCAATTTTCAAATAAAAGACCTATAGACAGTGTGTTAATAACATGTACCTGTACTTTTATAAACAAGCTAAAATACTAGTAAATGACCAATAGTACAAATTTAATTTAGAAGACTACACCAGAATCCGAACCGGCAACTTAAGCTAATACCTTTAAATATTAGTATTGATAACAGTCTTTCCAATTAGAATATATTGTAAAGCTCAAGGTAATCATTATTAAGTTTTTCTAAGATTTATTATATCAGCCAAAACATTATATTCCAACTTGTACCATTCTAAGGTGGAATTCTTGCCTTGTATTTGTTAAGGAAAAATTTTCATTCATCATAACCATTTTCTAAGTTGGACGCATAGGCCTATCTAAATTATGTGTTGGTTTCATGCAATGGCATATGAATGTTCAGTATGTCCATTAAGTAGGAGATAATTTCCACAGCAAGTCAAATTATGATATTCCTATCAGGATTTAACTGTGTAGTTTGAGTCAAACTCACTGACCCATGTATCATGAATAGTGATTCAACATGATTCCATCTCTCATGAGAATAAATGGAACACTTAGCACAAATTGGATCTAGCTGATGCTCACAGAGGTGAAGCACCGGGACTTCCCTGGAGGTCACCCATCCCAGTACTACTCCAGCTTGAGCGCACTTAACTACGGAGTTCAGTATCTCTACAATTCGGGTATTACCTGAGGGATTGTTGTTCTCTCTTTTTTTCAAGTTCATGTATCTTCTTGCTAAGATTCCCAAGGAGGTTTTACGAATCGCAGGTCAAAAGGAAATCTAGGGAAGTAAAATAATCACAGCTCCCTTATATCCTGTAAGAGACTGAGCTTTTTTTCTCCTACTTGGCCTTTTTATTCCTCTTCTGTTCTCTTTGATGGAGATTTAAGCAAATAGACATCCTCTCTACTATTGTCCCATAAGCAAGGTACCGCAACACACTATGCCCATTCGCAATGTGGAAAAATGATTCGAAAAACAACATAGACATGCATACAAAATATTAATTGAATGACATTCTCAAATATTTGAAAGCCTTTTAAACATGGAAGAAAAATTTTACACCCTACAGCGAATAGTCATAGTTCCACATGGAGATGAAAAGAAAGCAAGTGGATGACGGTTTGCTGACAGGGAGGGAGGCCATGCTGACATAGATGTTGAGGTGAATTGAAATCTTCAAACCAAAATATGTAATATAACATCTCTGTAGATGCTCGTGGAAAGCAAACTAGTTATGATCTATATATAATGACATCTACCATATATCTAGCAACCTGACAGCCTCAGGGGAAGGTGGCAGAGGTAGTGGTGGTGTTGGGGGAAGTTCCCCAAGTCTTGCAAAAGCCCCACAGGAGACACTGGACTTTTTTGTGGAATGGGGATGGGATGTGTACCTTCAGAACACTTAAAATACTGAACATAGAAAATATAGATCAATCTTGAATGAGAGAAAACCCCGGTGGTTAGATTTTATTTGCCTTGTTTTTTAACTTCACCAAAAAGTATCAAGTTATTTGTTTAACACAGTCTACAATTTTCATCTGTATCGCAAAATGGGAACACTGGATGCTTTACGCACCAAATTGTCATAGTTGCTCATCTTCGGAAATGATCTAGTCAATCAAGTTTGGGATTATTGCATTAAGCTCAGATGAATTTGTGCATTAATTTTAAATGCTTGAGGGAAATATAATTCATCATTCATTCAATACTCCTGAGCACTTGCACATTTTAACCCGGATTCACAGAAACAAATATATCTGGCAATCCACTTAAACTGATATAACATTATTTTACAGGGATAATGTGTGCAATACAAACAATATGCAAAACTTTTAGGGCCAAATTCCTTTCTGTATAGGAGATTTAACATTCCATTTTAATTTCTCAGCATGAAGCAGAAACAACTAAAGATGAATGCAAAAGGAGTATTCCTTTTCCAACCTCATATCTGAAGAGCTCTGTGAGTTCGGTATTCTTTTTTATTTTTTCTACCCTCTTATCTGAAGAGCCCTGTGAGGTTGGTTTTCCATTTGTGAATATCTGGTTGGGATTGGCTACCTTTTCAACAGAGCCATTAATTGTATAGGATATTCTGGGAAACTTTGCATTCAAAGAATTGAAGGAATGCTTCAGAGCTTTGGGACTAAACTTTCCAGTGACTGAAGGTTTTTCCTAAGTTAATTTGGAACTATTTGGTGATTCCCTGCTATGCATGGTTACATCTGATTTAATAGAATTAATGGAATATTATAGACTTGTAGTAATTACGTCCTTTCTTGATTACAGATTCATCTTACGTCCAAATTTCCCATTAATGCTGGAAGAGGAATTGCCAATCTCAACAGTTACAACATGAGCACAAGCTGTGGAACTTTATGTCACTTTGTTTTTGCTCACTTTTATTCCGTGTCTATTTCTGAGAACTCTCTCTTATGTCTCTCATACAGGTTTTATATCTGTTTTTCCTTTTGTGTCTACTGTTTTTCAACATAGAAAGAGCATGGCAATCTCTACAACTATTAGAACATCTGTTGCAGCCCATTGGGCGACCAGAGCTGTTCGCAACAAAGTATGATAGCAACAAATTTGTTTAGCAGTTGATTTATTAAATACTCTTACATATATCAAATGAATAACAAGTACACATTATGAATACATAGGAAAACTTCTTAAATAAAAAAATCATATACAAAAACATGGTGACTGTTAAAAATGAAGATTCAATTAAAGAATAAAACATGCAGAAAGAGGAATTCCAGAAGTGTTTGACCTATAAAATAGCGGTTTTAGGCCCACAATCCTAGCATCAACCTTATATGGTTACAATAAGAAACACTAGGAAACAGAGATGCTCCAAATGCCCCCAAATCTAAAAATAATGCTGATTTGAGACCTGTCTAGAGGTTACAGATTCGAGTTGCCAATAAAGAAATGCTTCCAAATTCTTGATTTTGTGTTGATAGAAGCCAGTTGACGATTTTTATTTATTACATACTACAAAAATAATGGAATCAAATATAAATAAAATCATCTCCAAGGATAATGGTTGACATCAGGCAACCACCACTAAAATCCAAGCACTCTCTTTAAGTACAACCATTGTCTACTATGTTTATGTTTAGAAGAAAGGAGCTATATTATGTTTGCTGATTCCTCAAGATTTGAGGAACTGATAACAAAGACAATCACACAAAACTAAATGAACGGTTAAAATGTGGCATATTCCAATTATGAAACCCTCCAGGTAGCATGACAACATGTAGTTGGCACAACAACCGCAGTCAGGAGAATTCACAGAGTTCCATTATAATAGGAATCGAATTGCATATTCCAATGATTATGAAACCCTCTGCCAAGCATGACGACATGGAGCTAGCAACAACCACAAACAAGAGAATTGGCACAGCTTCCATTACAATAGAAAAAATATTTTATATTACAAAACCCTAGACCATTTTCAGCATGTATTTCAAGGCAAACAACAATTTTTGGGGTTTTGTTAGGTCCGTGAATTTCAAACCTTTTGCTTGAAATTCAATCTTGGGAAGTTTTTGTTTAGCAGCTTCACTGTCTACTACCTTTATAACCAAAGCCAAAGATAATTTGGCTCTCAAATAAGGTGAATCGTCTAAGTGGCATAAGAGGGCCTTAATTAACATTAGATGGTTGCAGTCCCTTGCATATGTAACCTTAAGCTCAAGCTTACCATTATGAAATAGTATCCCATCCAAAAATTTACCAAGAATTTGGCCCTTCAAAAAATTGGGCAGTGTTAAACAAGGAGTTGGTTTGTATTCCATCATATATATCCAACACATTAATATTTTGAAGTCCATAAACATTCTCTGTCTGTCCATTTCTTTAAAAATGAAGAATGTGGGCTTTAAGTGAGGCTGATGCCAGAAACTTTCAATCTAAGCTGCAAGGAAGTGGATATGGCATTAGATATATAGACAGCCAAATTTCCAAAATTGAATGTGATACAAATATTGCTAAATAAGACAATTATAAAAATTTTAAAATGTAACATAACTTGAAAAAACATATTTGCATTTGTTTATTTTATTTAAATCGTTATATTTTTGTCCTTAGAGATTAATATACAAGTGTCCATGATCAGTTTTTTTAAGATCTATCTTTTGGCTGTTCTTTATTGTTTTGCATAAACCCTCAACCAAGCATGTTGTATGCACCCTAAAATGGTCACCTAGACTATGGTCCCCCATTCTTCAATTTATCAATTTCCTGAATCAATGCAACATTTTATTTAATCAATTCAAATCATTTTCCTTGATCAAATTGCAATTAATTTAATTATTTCAATATTTCCTAAGGTTTGATCATCTTATTCTAAATCTTATTTAATCAAAAGAAAATCTCTTTTTTAATTAAATAAAATAAATCACCTTTTAATTAAAAGAAAATCCCTCTTTTAATTAAATAAATAAAATCCCCACTTAAATATCTGTTTGTGATGAAAAAAGGAAATAAATTAAATAAATAAATCATTTTTCTCTACACTTAAATGCACATATTTATAAGTGGGATTCCTTAATTTCCTCTTTCCACTTTCTTCTCAGACACTCTTCTTTTCTCATTGGTGGAATTTTGTCTCACATGGATCAAAATCTATTATCCCATATTTGTAATGTCACCAATATTATTAAAATAATAATATTTTATTATGTGACCGAGAATCAATGTTTTTAATCTCTCGGGCCCACTCTTTATTTTTGCACTTGTTGGCTTATTGCTATTTTGTAATCCTTCGGGAAGTTTCCCTGAAGCCCTTTATAAGGCCTTCTTGTGGGTTGTTTTAGGCATGCTTTTGGATTATTTTCTATGTACGGCGAATTCCTGTTGGAGTCCTAAATTGTTCGCCATTTCAAATGAAAGATCTTCCCTATTTGGCTTGCGCGGTTTCAATGGGATTTAACCCTCACCCTATTCTGTCTGTGTATTTCTTGATTTGATTCTAACAAATATCAATATATTTTGTGGAGTGACTTTGTTGGTATCTCTTGTTTGTATATCTAAAATACTTGTCAAATATTGTTGATTACCAAGAATCGTATGTAATTCACTAATCGTGGCGCAGGACCTCCCTCACTCCATTCTCCACGATTTCCTTCTCTATCCCGCACCATACAACTTTCTCTTTACTTACCGTACGGCCTATCCTAGACTACCATATGACTTCACCCATCACCATACGGACATCCTTCTTGGACCGTACAGTCACCCCTTTCGCCTCCTAATTCCACCGTACCTGATGCACTAACTGCCCAAGGCACAAAAGAGAACTACCTATGGCACTAGAAAGACTACTCGAGGCATGGAAGAGAACTACCTGAGGCACTGGAAAGAATACCCGAAGCACGGAGGGAGAACTAAATGAAGCATTTGCTACTGGGAGCACATGACAAGGCTGCCTAAGTAATTGCCTACGGACTAAGATCACCTATAAGCTGAGTTCACCTTAGGAACATTACAATATTGGTTGTGAGAAGCCTCCGACCTCCACAATTGACTATATAAGGAGCCCTCTCCTTCTCATTTCATAAGAAGAATAGGAATAATAGATGTTCATTGTTATAGTATTGTTATCCTACAAGTTTGAAGAGCGATTTTGGAGAGGGAGTTTGAGCCTTAAGGTTTAGACATTGGAGCTTCATTGAAACTTCTCTTTTCTTGTCTTCTTCTCTCATGCATCCATGGCTTCCATCATCAGGTTTCATCCTTGCATTTTCATATTAACTTAGAGTCATATTTGTTTTTATATATTAATCTTGCTTTTTTATTTCCTTTCATAGATTAGACTTTCTTTCTTGCATTGTTTTGCAGTGTTATCATTTAGATTAGCTTGCATCTTCATTTGCATGCATATTTTTTATCTTTAAATATCTCGTTTTATGGTGTACTTGCATGGGCACAAACTAGAGCAAAGTGAGGATCTTTATTACAAACCCTTGCACTCCATGAATAGAGAGCTATGAGTTGCCATTTGAGACCTCATTCTCGAGTAATCTTGGATATAATGACTCAAAAAAATGTGTCAACATTTTAGCGCACACGTCACTAGACATCAGGTATAGTAAATTGCTAAGTCACAAGGTTCGCATTCGAGTTCGAATTCGACAACCATGAAATTCAGATGAACTTTGACAAGGTCCAAAAAATTCGACGTAAAATTCGCCTTATATAGCTTCTCCAATATATATATATATATATATAAACATACAAACTATTAATATTTTGTAAATAAAATATACATAAAACATTAATATTTTTCCAATGAACAAATATAAATATGAATGTTTTACTATTGATAAAGTTATTCACTATTTTAAATCTAGAATGAAAATGTTTTACTATTGATTAAGAAATATAAATTACATATATTATAGTTTATAATTAAGTTATAACTATTTAAAACTTAAAAAGAGAATGAACACGCTTGGAAATGTTCATCGTGACGGGGTAATTGCCAATTGCCACTGCCGCTGGGGGATCATTGTTCCCTCTGACATAGAAGATTAGTCGCTGTAGCATGCAGAAGATTGGACTTCTTCGGTGTTTGAGCATCGCTGTGGCATGCAAAACTTCTCATTACCGAGTGGAGAGTCTGTCCCAGATAGACGACATGTTACAGCCACCAGAAATCAAAAACCCTAAAATTGGCCGACTGAAATATGTTTCCTGGAAAATGACAAAAAAAAACTGCTGGAAGAATTTCATGCTGAATTTAAGCGAATGTTTATTGTTTTTTATGGGTTCGCTGAATTTCGAACTTGAAGCCAAAAATTCAGTGAGCCCTGTGACTTAGGTCAATTGTATTGGATACGGCCCAAGTATAGTCTCTCAAATGGATATAGTATGCAGTACCCCAGAGTATCACATTCATACCCAGTATCTGATATGCAGATACATGTATTTGGTAAAAGGAGAAGAAAAATCCACAACAGCCAATATATAGCGTCAAGAAAAATCCACAACAGCTCATATATAGCCTCATATATTAACTAGTCATTCCAAAATCTAGTATCGTATCCATTACTGGTCCCTGATATGCAGATGCATGTATATAGAAAAGGGAGAGGAAAGTTCAGGCAACTCTACTTTCAATAGCTCCATCCAAAACCCTTTTCATCTCTTATAATTACATATAGGCTTTGAAATCAATCCTTGAAAAATAGTCGAAATCAATCCTTACAGTCATGTGATACCCTGCTCCTAGATTTGTCACATTCTCAGTATTCAATTTATGCTATTACAAGTCCCAAATGAGCAAACAAAGTTCTAAAAACAAGCTTCAAGACAATTCATTAAGAACTTTATTTTATTCACTGCGAGATATTTCAAAACAAATTTCAAACATCAGCAGGGAAAGATATTTCAATCCACTATGACAGCTAAATGAATTTATTATAAGCTACAAGATATATGGCAATGTCAAATTATGCCAATCATGGTATGCAAATTCTGCCCTCTTGGGTTTCAATAAAATTAATGGATGTTGGTCTTTAATCAGTTCTGCAATTCTAAGTGTTATAGCCCACTTATACAAGCTTCTAAAAGTAAAAGAAAAAAACCTGAAACCAGAATATAACACAGTTGCTCGCTCAATATTTTTAATTAATCTGACTTCGATTCTGGTCTGATAAACACACATATCAGTCTGAAAAATCACACTAATACTTCTCTACGGTTTGGATTATAATAAAATAGTGACCGAAAGTATTGACAACAGAATCTGACCTATAAAAATACTCAGCCGCCCCAAAATAAATTATTTTTTCAAAAAACTTAAAAACAAGTGCTATTGCCCTAAAAATAATACAAAAAACGCCTGAAGAAAAAAATAGTTTTACTCAATAAGTGCCTAGATAAAACTAAACTTGCACTAATCAGGAGAAAAACCAAGAGTATTAATAAATATTGCAATACAGAGAAATGCTACATAGCTGCGGTACTGCCCACAGAGAACTGCCATAAAGGATTCAAATTCTGGATTTGTTTATTCTAATTTTCTGACTGTGACAGCTGTGCCCAAACAAACCATTAAGCAGCCAGCCAGAATTCTTAAAAACAAAGAAAACTTCCTTGAAATATCTTAAGGCATCTGTTGATCCAATAGGTATCACTTAAAACTTGTTATGAAATTGATGAGTGAATCTCTCATGTTGACCATTTTTACTAACCTTTTTCAGGTGATACCAAAATCTTTAATTACTCCTCAACATTGCAGCTCATTGTAGTTCAACAAGCAATCCATCTACAGAAAAGGATGTGTTTTTAGAGGTCCTCTTCTTTAATTCTTGACAATCAATGCACATAGTGCTTAAAGAAAGAACCATAATTATTATTATTTTCTCATTAAAACTACTGGATATGCTAATTATTATTATTTTCTCATTAAAACTACTGGATATGCAGATGGACTATGCACAATTAGCCATGCTTTTGACACGATACGTGATGAAACATCCTTCGCCTTTCTCATCACACAAGAGACAAGGTCTACTTTCTTTGCAGTTTGCAACATATGAATCACCAAAACAGTGGTGTTGAAAGCAAACAAGCAAGAGCCTGAAACATAACTAGGAGAAAACACAAACAAAATGACATTTCAAAATTTGAAAACATATTACTTGCAAAAAAAACAGTACCAAACAATAGTGAATAAATACACTTGCTCAGAAAATGGCATTGTTGCTGCTTCATTTGCAACAGGAAATAATGGAATCATTGAAATCATACCATGCTCTTGATCTAAGCAACAACTAACTTTCCACAAGAGAACACGGGCTGTTCCATACAACAATTTTCAAATTCAACAGTAAATGAAACAATGACACTTTTGTGGTAAAACCGTAAAAGCGACCAAAAACCAAGGAAGCTAGGGTTGCTGTTCCATCCAAAAAAGCAGCAGCGACAAACGTAATGAGATAGAAGAAAATTGTATGATGTAGAATTTTGGAAAGTTATGTTACAACATAAAAAACAATTCACTATAATATTTATTTTAGAAGTAGAGCTCCTAACCAAGTTAGGGCACAGGAAGCAACTCAGACTCATTGCACACCAACCATTAAATGGAAACCTAGTAAATGCAAAATAGAAGAATAGATAAAATTCATGCTCTTGGAAATTTTAAGTTAACGATTTGTTTTTCCTTGTGTGCAATGTATTCTTAAGACTTTGTTGCTTGGAATCATCAATGTTGCTATCATCAATTCAAGCTAACAATTTTGTAGGGCCTATATGAGTTAAAATTTTGTATCAACGTGACAAATTTGGTTACAAGGAAAGGCAGTTAAGTGTCAAGGCACAGAAGTGGTTTTCAAGGTTTCTGAGATACATCTTCAGAAAGGAAAACGTATTTCAAGCAATTTCAAGACATTAAATCACTTGAGTGACTCTTAAAACATTTTTTCACTTAAAGACGATGTCAATGAGGAAATGATTTTTTTACACTTTGAAGCTAAGGGCACACAAGATGTCAGAATGACAACACTACAACAAATCATCTTGCACCCCTTGGGTGCACTCCTAGTGACTTTAATTTTCAAAACGAGAACTTGACAGAAGTGCTTATAAGTGAAATAGGTCAAAGCATCAACGTCAAACTAGACCAGAAGTGCTCTCCTAAACCCAGGCATTCTCCAAGAAGGATGGATGTCAAGTTCTCAATAAATACTTAGAACATGAGTAATAAGTTGTTTGTGCATGCCCATAGATGCCTTGATGTCAAAGTGGCAAATTGAAATTAAACAAAAAAGTGTCTCTTATACCATCTGGCACTTCCGTAGTCACTTAAAGGTTAAGGTGTCAATGCAATATATATGAAAGAGTGTTTCTAAATGGTCTATATGTGTCAATGATAGGTTGTTTGTCAAACAAGAGCATGCAAAGATGAAAAAAGATCCACGGACACCATAGGAAGGAGAAAGGGGGAACAGTCAAATTAAAACAATAAAGGAGCTTCAAAAAAGGTATTAAATTGTTCTCTTATTTCTTATTTCATTGTGGACGAGGATGCCATTGGAGAGCTTAAAATGCCGAGTTGGATCATGGAACAGCAAACTTCCCTTGTTCCCACATCACATATTCCCTCTTTCTATCATTCTTGTACATCCTTTTCTTGCTATTGTTCAAGATTTTTATCACATTTTGCCCTATGGGAATGTTTTAAGCAGATTTCAATGTCAAAATCGTATGATTATCAGCATAAAAAAAAGAGCTGTATGTAGAGGGTTGTATCTCATAAACCGGCAGCTTGTAGCCCTTCAAACAATTGATTTTATACCTTGGTAGCACTGGAAGAGAAGATCTGTTGGCACCTTGGGTTTCATGAGATTTTGGTTAAGATTGGGAAGAGGAAACAGCAATGTTTTTACCTATCAAACAGCAATATGTTAACCTAAAAACAACGTCAGTCTTCTCCCTTTCAAAAATCAGTTTGCATCCCTCAACAAACAGCAGCTTTTAATCTTCTACATATAAACATCTCCTACCTCAAAACGATATCCCTTTACATCCTTGCAAACAGTAAATTTCATTTCCACAGTTATATTTCATCCTTCCAAACAGCAGGGATTTCAGTGTTAACATTGATAATTTGCAATAAAACACAGCAGTGCAGTGGTGTCCTATTCCTTCTTTTGTACATTATATGTTGTCTTTTATGAACTCTTATTATTAATTAATGGTGACTGTCAACAAAGCCTAAAACATTAAAAACAGCACCTAGAGCAAACAATAAGGATTTCATTGTGAATTTTTCATCTTTTAGCTATGTTTCAGCCTTCATGCTCTTATTAGGTATGCTTCATGCTCTTATCAGGTATGCTATCCAGCCTTCATGCTGTTAAGCTTGATCAAAGACAGCGTCCTGCATACCTGATATGAGCACGAAAATATCTTAATTTACAGTCAAATTGGGGGGATCACTTGATACATATTGACAAAGTCTTGGGAATACTTGAGCAACAACCATTATTTCCTAAAGCATCCAAATATGAATTTGGGATGGATGAACTCTCATATTTTGAGCACAAAATCATAAGGAGATATTATGGATGCAAGGACAAGATCAAGGCAATAAGAGAGTAACCATGACAAATGACTCTAACCCATAAATAAAGATTTTTAAGATTTTTAAGACTTCAACTAAGAAAGGTGTTTTTAAAGATTTTTAAGACTTTCAGCTATTATAGAAGATTTATCAAAGTATTTTCAAGGCTGATAGACCCATGGACAAATATGACGAAAAGTGTTTTTACATGGAGTGAGAAGGCCCAACAACTTTTTAAGAAACTTACAGAAATAGCAAGTTCTTGTCTAATTTTAGCCATATTAAACTTGTCTAATGTTAGACATTCCAAACTTCTACATTCCCTTTATGTTGGAATATGCGCTTTTGGGAAGACATTCGAGTTGTACTGATGTAAAATATGTTGAAGGTAGCTGCGATAGAGATCTTTATTTCAGATTTTATGAAATAGAAATATAACTGTTATGACCATTATGGTCATCTTCAGCTGAAAGAGACATTTATGATAATATTTGAGATAATATTATTTAAAGAGACCTGTCATTCCTCATGCAAAGAGGCATGCGTATGGAAATACGAAAAGTTTTGTATTTAGAAATTGAAGAGGCCTTTAGTTGTGTAATGAAGTCTCTCTCTATTCTTTATATATATTGTATCAAGTGAAAAGCATTGTACTAGAACATTTCTTTATCAATACAATGATATTTTTGTTGTATGTGGCTGGATTGTTCCCTTCAAGTGGAAGGCTTTTCCCAGGATAATCTTGTGTGTCCCTTGTATCTATTTTGTTCTTCCCTATTGTTGTTTATCTTTATTTTTGGGCAAAACATTAACAATATAAACACCCTATTACTTTTGAAAGCCATGAGCTAAAGGAAAACTCAGAATTTCCTCTATTTAAAACAAAAAATTGCTAGCAATTACGCACACCTTAAACCAATTATTGATTTAGTGTCAAGACTGATCATAACAACCTAAGAATCATTTTGAACCAAAGAGATTTTGTCAAAAAGAAGGATAGCAAGTTACAGGCCTATCGCTTTAGTATTGAATACATAGAGGGAAATAATAATGTTACATTGAATACATTATCACGATGACCTCACCTATGCTTTATGACAAACATCTTTGTGGATTGGAAGAATGTAATACATGGAAAGTATGCCAAGGATGCAATATACCTTACAAATATAAGGTGGTCGAGGCACTCATTCTCTACAAAGATGGAATATACCTTACTTAAGTATCAAAGATGAAAAAAAAGGTTATATGAGCATACCATTATACTCATTATCCAAACACCAAAATTACTATAAAACATACAAGGAAGAGATTTTCTTGGAAGGCTGTCAAGAGGGATATTTTGAAGCATATTAGGGAATGGATGGTGTGTAAAAGAAAAACGGCAGAACAAGATTTTCACATAGGGTAGTTACAACCTTTGCCTATACCAAACCAATAATGGGAGTGCATTTCAATGAATTTCATTACAGGATTTGCAAAAGGTGAAAGGAAAGAATTGCATATCTGTGGTGGTGGATTACCTATCTATGTTCTTTTTTATCCAATATCTTCTAACTATAGAGCACCACAAGTGGACAATCTCTTCTTTAAAGACATTTTAATATTACATGGACTAAGTAAGAACATTGTCAATGACAAAAGATAGTAGATTCCTAAGTTTATTTTGGAATTAACTCTTCAAATTGGTTCGAACAGAACCAACCCCAGCCACTAGATACCATCCCCAAATGCTTGAAAACCTAAATTGTAAACAAATGGCTTGAAGGATATTTACAAAATTATGTCATGACACAGAAAACATGGGTCAAGTGTGTACACTAGGAAGAATATTGTTACAATACTACTCACCCTATGTCAATTGGGATGAGTCCCTCCAATGCATTATATGGTTATGAGGCAATATCATTTGATAATTGATTCTTATGGAAAACTATCCCTTGGGCAAGAGACTTGATTCAACAAACTGAAGAGGTTTTGAACATCCTCAAAAACAACAAAAAAGTTATGCCAATTACCAAACATTATTAAGAACCTCTTAAGTTAGAGACAGTTTTCTAAGATTACAATATTATAAGCATATAAAATTATAAGGATCGTTACCAGCAAAGAACCAATTAATGATTCTTACACATATCTTGCCTCGAGAATTGCTAGAGAAAAATGTTACACCGTATCCAGAGTTTACCCCCCTTGATGATGAACGAAATTAAATTTAGAACTTGAGGCCATGATCGATATGATAAAAAAATGAAGGAATAAATTTATTTCAGAGTATTCAGTCAAATGGATGAAACTACCCGTGGAAGATGTCCTTTAGAAGGAGCAAAAATATTTATAACCCTAAATTTTAAATTACTTGTGAACAAGCAAATTTCAGGAGGACAGATGTCTTGCCTCCAACTTGAATTGATGCACTTAGGAAATGGCAGCATTTAGTAAACATAATTGCAGGTTGTATTAATATAAAATTTAGCTGATAGCATTTAAATTGGAGGTTGACTAAATTCAAGGAAATGATAGCTAGAAGCCCAGCTAGTTTATAAGACATAATACTTGAAATGGCTGACTAGTTTGAAGGACATTTAATTATTTAAAGCACTCTAGGGAAACACTGAGTTATAAGGAGATTTACCTGAGCTGAGGTTTTTTAATTGAAAATTTCAGCCATGAAGCTGTTTGTTTTCTCCCACAAAATCTCATTTAAGATCCTATTGGATTTTTGGTTTAATTGAGCATCAAGGATAAATGGATTTTAATTTCGTAGCTTGGCTTCAAGATTGTTTTTTGGGCTTTTTCCTCTGTGCGTCGTTTTGTGTGTCATCCAGATCATGTTTCTCACCATGTTTGGTATGATTGAATTAACGGATGTAGTACTCCAAGATTGTGGTATCGAAATGGATTAAGGGCATTCCAGATAATAGCTATCATGATCCAAACTTGCCAATTTCATGTTAAAATGGCAATTATGTGCTATGTCAATTTTAGCCAAATTTTGGTATTTTAATTTTTTGGGGTATTTTAAGCCCTCCCAGTGTTCTATTGAAATTGTTGATGAATTTTATTGAAATTTGTTCTCTTGGCAAAGTGGCCAATTTAACAATTTGTTATTTGCACCTTGTGTTGCCTTTACTCAACTTGCATGCCTTGAGTTTTTGAGAGTTGATTTGTCCTCTAGGTTTGCATGGCTTTTGTTAGTGCTTTGTGATTTGTATCCTTGTTGTAGACCAAGTAGATACTATGTTTTATGCTCATATCCTCGATGTAGACGAAGTGGACAAACAATGATGTATCATGTCCTTGGTCAAGACCAAGTTGACACAATCTAATTCATGTCCTCAGTGTTGACCAAGTTGACGATGTGTTTGTTTATGTCCCTGATTTAGACTGAGCGGAAAAGCTTATCGTTTGTCTCCTTTTGATATTGAGCCATAGGAATTGGTGTATTTAGTCATGGCGAGTAGCTCCTTATGTGGACCCTAGCCTGAAAGTGGCCAAACACATTGTGTCAAGTTTTCTAAAAAGTGATGATAAATGAATTGGGTATAAAATTAACAAGTTAATTGTTATTGTGGAAACCAATGAATCCCTAAATGTCATGAGTGATTCATGCGGGTGGTAAATGGTACTTGAATCCCTAGATGTTATGTTGACCTGTGTGGATAGTGGAAGTCATTGAATCCTTGATGTTGTGTGTGACCGACACGTGTTGGGGGGTAGATTAGTTTCCTTTCAAATGTTTATGGATGTATCAAGTGTTTACAACCTTGAATTATGTTATCTAGTACTCCCTGATGTGGAGGTAGTTGTTTACCAATCATAAATTGGTGTCAACTTAGGCATCATATCGTTTCCCTTTCATTTCAGACAAAATTTGTTGATTAGCATTTTTGCCTACATTATCATCTACACTAACCAGAATTTCCACCAGAGACTAATGCATGCAACTCACTCATCTTTGACTTTTTGTCTCAAACATTTTACAAGTCCACTCGGCATATGCACATGCCAGATTGGCGTCAAAGTAGACTAGTGTCTACTTGCATCAACATTTGTGCCCAATTTGGGTTTCCACTCATTTTCTCATCACGCCTTTTTTTTATGTTTATGGGATGTTTATACCTTGGTGCCTTGCTCGTTAGAAGGTAGTTAAATTGTATGTTTAATCACATTGGGAGCATTTACTTTGGGTTTAAAAATGAATCTCAATTAAATGGGTTGTGAGGACGAATTACTCTCATCTATGATTATTGCCCACTTAGCCACTTGCTATTCATGGATGTCCAAATCCTTGTACAGAATTCTCGTGAATGTGTATTCTTCGTTCTCAGTATGTTATTAGTTTGTCATGGAACCCTTGGAAGTACTCGTTAGTCTTCTGCTTGTGCACAATAGTGAAGCAATCGTGGTTTACTTTCTTGCATGTTATATCATGCTTATGCATTATTGCTTATGCATTATGGTTATGGCATGCACTTGTGTATGTGATGCAAACAACGAGCCTATCTTCCTTGTTAGAAGATTGTAGCAGTTGACGCAGGAGACAACTTCCAGACTTTGCATTGAGATCACAACAAGGCTGCCTCATAAGAAAGAAATCTATGCTGTTAAATGTTGTGAACCTCCAGTACTTTGACTCAGAGAATAATAAAAAATAAGTCTCTTCTCAAAGCTGAAAAAGAAAGACTATATTCAATTGACTACAAAGCAAAGTTGATTTCATCCCCAAAGAACTGCCTAGAACATTTCAGACTCCAATTCAGGGGTTCTGAAACCTTGCTTAAGTGCAGCAAAACTGAAACAGCAACCCTTTGACATGCCGTATTTAAATGCGAAAGAGATTACTTCTATTGTTGACAGAACAAAATCAGTCATAGATAAAAGTAAGACAACTTTACAAGCCACAAGGTCACAAAAAGGACTAAGACAAGTAGGTTGATCAAATCATCTTCAGAGGAAAGATAGTTCTTGCAATGTCCCCTTTCTTACACCTAGCTCAGTTCAAGTTTTACCATTGGCCTGTTCTAAAGTTCTCATATGCTAGGTGGATACAATTTAAGGGACGAAAAGATGGGTCTTGCAATGTCCCCTTATTGGTCCGCTCTTGTAGCAAGTTGCAAATGTCTCTGCAGTTACATTCATCATTGCAGCAAACTTTTCTCTTTTTACCCTTCTCTTGCTTACAAATATGCCCAAGCCCCCATTTTCCTTGCATTTTAGGCATGAATTTTCTTTCTTAAGTTATCAAGACCATCTCTAAAAACAAAGGGTTCTTTTAGGCCCACCCCTATTGTAGAAAGTTTATCACTTGATGGTGTGTGTCTAGTATATCCATTTTCTCTTGTTTAGGTGGTACCAAGCTGTGTAGTTTTTTAGATTGCCTCTTAAAGTTGGTAGGGTCAAACGGCATGCTAGATAACAAATGCTACTCAATAATATCCTTCTATGAATAAATAGGTGACATCAAATGGTACTCAATAATCTTTCTACGAATAGGCAAGAGCCTACAACACAAAGGTAAATTATGAGCCTCTTAGATGGAAAGTCTTTGGTTCAAGTTTGTTCGAACTTAAAAAATCATTTTTATTATTAATCGCAATAAATAATAATAATTGATCTTGGCTTCGGCCTATTACCTATCAAAAAAAAATCCCTCGATGAATAAATGGGTGAGCCTTTCCTCTTATATTTTGAGAACCATGACAGCTAGTCTTTGGAACTCCATTACACAATGTTCAATGGTTACAAACTCTGCCTTATCCTTGCCAATTCTTTAAAAAATCTTTAGGGTTGTTTTTGGACAAACCTCTCGATGAGTTTTTTCTTAATGGCATCGCAAGTCTTTATACTTCAATGGTCTTGGGAATTAGGGCATGGTGCCATCAATCATGAGTGACGCCTTCCAAATGCAAAATGGCAAATGTAATGGCATCTTCCTCTAAATGGGGCTAAGAATTGCGAAGGTCTCTACTTTTTGTATCCATAAATGGGTCATGAATTTTCCCAACCCATCAAAGTTAGAGATGGTCAATTTTCCTACTTTGTGTTGTAAATCTTGATTAGTTTCAATCCTTTGTTTTCTATGATTCCTTCTTGCCTCTCCCTCACAATATATCATGGATGGGGTGTTCTTGACTTCAGAAACAAAACTTGTGCATGCTTCAGCAAATTCATCATATTGGGATTAGATGTGTTAGTCCCCTCATATCCTCTTGACAGTCTTCCCAATCTTCCCCTAGTGAGGTTGATCTATTGAGTTCTATTTACACTAAATCAGATTGGCTAATATTGATATTCATCTCATTCCATTGGTTGAGTCTAAAAGGGCTTATGGCAGTGTTTATGTTTTGTAGGGCTGGGGTTGTTTGTTCCATAAAGGCCCTAAATTCGTATCCCATTTGTTCACCCCTTGTGTTGTCTTCACTTGTTGTGAAATTATTTTCCATCTCTGAAGCCTTAAAGTTGTTTAAATAAGTTGCATTAATTGTTGTTCATCCCCCAAACAGGTAGAAACAATGTGCTAATACCACTTCTATGTCCCACTTTCTATTACCCTAATTTTTGCCCTAAATCACAAATTCCAAGTAGAACAAGAATTGGAATAGACTCGAGAACATCATTTACCCGGTTCAAATCCTACAACATGTCAAGGAATCATTGCAACATAATCCACAAGACATATTTCCTTTATTAGAGACATTTAAAGCATAGATCTTTCCTACTATGGTTAGGAATATTAATCTGATAGTAAGATATATTTAATCTTGATGGAGTTTAACCATTGGGGAATTTTATAGTAAGATATATTTAATTTTGATGGAGTTCAACCATTGGGAAACTAGGATATTGTACATATTAGGGTGCTTTAAACAATGCTCTACCCCAGGCCCAAGAGTGGATACCATCCCTCTCGGTCATCATGTGACACTTTACCATCCATATGAGGGGGTGTTCTCAATGAAGAATCCCATAGTTGTTCCTCTCTTCCATTGTCCCCCTTATCCTCCTTATGATTAGAGTTTCTTATTGGTCAACCATGATAAGGGTTTGGGGAAACTACAATAGGTTGTCTGGAACGTCCATCCCTTCTAAGCCCAAAAGTGGAGCACTCCTTGCACCACCTCATCCTCATGGGACTATCAGACACCACCCTGAGATGGTGGGCTTAGAAGAGGACCTCATAACTCTTTCTACTTTATTTGTATTCCCTTATTATCCCTACCATGATTGATTATAGCAAACATGTAAAGAATTACATATTATTACCTATATAGTATATATTCTATATATAAAAGATCACATAATAATACCATATCCTTAGATTGCATATATACTATTCACAAACAAGTAATTACAAATAGTATCCTCTATTCTGTCTATCATAAGAATTAATACTTCATACCAAATTACAGTTACAATATCCGGGTTCTGTAAGCCTCAGTATGACCACCTTAAATCAGATCTGATCTTTTTCAGTCCTTTCAATGCCTATCTACGATATATATATATATATATATATATATATATATATATATATATATATATATATATATATATATATATCACCCTTCAATTGGGAGAGTCATGTCTCCATACACTCTTGTCTCCTCCACCTAAAAAAAGCACTGCCCTTGTGGTAATCATTGCCTTTTGATAACTGAACTGCTGGTTGTCAACACCCGTGCCTGTTCATTGACAGCTGCTTGACAATAATCGCGCCTTAATTAAACATACTCCTGTTTGCTATTGCTGTATAGAAATTTATGCATATGTATCAATGCAGATAAGAAAACTTAATGTATGTATCAATGCAGTTTTGTTGGTATAATACATTAATTTCTTGGATTGGGATTTATGAGAATTTCATAAAGTCTTTATAAGATAATCTTCTGATCAGTTACAACTTCTAAAGTTCTTCATTGTGGGGGCATGACAAAATTTCAAAGATAAAGAATGGTGAGATGGAAGTTTGCAATCTGCGAAGGTTTTGCAAAAGAAATGAAAGCTGCTTTTGTTCTTGATCCCATGAAACAGGCCGAGATATGAGTAGTATCATGTGTCAAAGAAGAACAAGCATTTACTTGATCATATTAATACAAGTTCTTAACTTAGCCTTATGAATAACTTAGCCTTATGAACAAAGCCATAACCATACTGGGAGACCACAAAGCAGGTTTTAATATATAAATTATTAGAGCAAGTGACCTTCTTGGTGGCAATCCTCTCTTCAAATTTTGTGGATGAGGATGAAATTCAGATTTAAGGAGATGATTACAAATGTGAAAGATCAACAAGATAAAAACATAGAAAAAAAATTTTAAACCCTTGCCAAAAAATATTCAGGATGCTGAAGAAGTGCCTGAGATATATATATGTTAATTACATGACTTCACTGACAATTTGTAGAGATTACAGAGTACATATTTCACTATTGCATGAAGACCATCCAGAGGTGCTCTACAGTAGCTCTTTTTCCTCACTCTATTTTCAGCTAGATCTGTTTTTTGATTTCTTTTATTTTTGGAGCGGCTATTTTGGGAGGAGTTTCTTGGTTATCTCTACTACACTATTAATTATGAATGACCTTTTAGAAGGTTCATTTTTTATAGGAGTTATCCAATTAAAATCTAATTCAATTTTCTTTGAGAAATTGATACATAATTTAAAAGTTCTAGTTTTAGTTAATATACTTACAGATGAGTTTGCACTTTGGACTTGCCTTGTGTGTAAGTGAACTATTTATAGCATAGCATTTCACTTAGCTTTTTACTTACTTTTCATGCAGAGTATTGCAAAAAATTATTAAAAGTGTTTTTAGCACTAGATTTTCTAATCGTAATTTCTATTCATACTTGCTGCTATGATTGCTGTAAAAGAATTTCCTTAGTTTGTTGATTCAAAAACTTTGTAAAATATTGAAGGTTTCGTAGTTTTCCTACAGTAAGACATGTAATGATTACGAAGTAATTGGTAAAATACTTGCTTGATATTAACAAAGACCAAGAGGTCAATATATCCAAAAGAATAAAATGATGTTTCCTTAGGAAACAATCGTAAAGAATAAAAGCATTCTATTCTAGCTAAAAGAAAGCTAACAAATAACTACAAACTAACTAATATTAGAAACATTCTAATATTTACAATATATTATAAATAAATAACCATTAACTAATAATAGAAGCTCGTCTATTATCGCAATATCCTCTCTTAACGGTTAATTTATCCACAACTACAAGTTGTCCTCTAAATTTAACAAACTTATCAAGACCATGAGGCTTGGTGAGAATGTATGCCATCTGATCCATTGTAGGAACATACTACAAGTCCATTGTCTCATCTTCAACCAATTGTCATATGTAGTGACAATGAACATCCACATGCTTGGTTCGTTCATGGAAGACTAGATTCCATGCTAATTTGATAACACCTTCGTTATCAACAAACAAAGTGGTCGGTCCTGTTGGTGACATCTGCATTTCCCCCAAGCATCCGACGAAGCCAAACAGCTTCACAACCTGCCTTAATTGTATCTCTATATTCAGCCTCTATGGAGGAGAGAGAAATTGTTCATTGCCTCTTATTGGTCCATGTGACGGCACAGGATCTCAAACTAAACACATATCCAGAAGTTGACTTCTTATCATCAACAGAGCCTGCCAAATCTGAATCTGTGACCCCACTAAGTCTAGGAACTTCGAGAGTAAAGAAGTCCAAAATCTATGGTGCCCTTCACATAACGAAGCACACGCTTTGCTGCCATCCAATGATCAACCTTAGGAGCTATCATAAAACGTGAAATGTAGCTCAGTGCAAAGCTGATATCAAGCCTAGCAGCAGAGAAGTAGATGAAGTTGCCTACTAGTTGCCTGTATGTAGTATCATCAATGGGAGGAGAATCAGACTTGGCTGATAACTTGAGGCCTTTCTCCACTACTGTTGATGCAGGCTTGCAATCCTGCATACGGAATTTGTCTAACAGAGCCCTGGCATATTTGGACTGGGAGATTAATATACCAGAAGACTGTTGCCAAACCTCAACACCGAGGCAATAATGCATGAGCCCAAGATCAGTCATATCAAAACACTGGCACAAACTCTATTTGATTCCCTGAATCAAAGATGTTGAACTGCCTGTGATGATCAACTCATCCACATAAATAACCAAAAAGATGATGTCACTATCACTAGTCTTGATATATAAATTTGAGTTTGAAGAACTCCTCTAGAAGCCATGACCACTGAGGTACTTATCAAATTTCATGTACCATGCCCTAGGGGCCTACTTCAAGACATAGCGAACTTTCACCAATTTGAGAATCTAATGGTCTTGAACGGTAACCTTGATACCAGGAGGTTGCGTCATGTAGACCTCTTTGTGGAGATCACCATTCAAGAAAGCACTCTTGACGTCCATCTAATGAACCTTCCAGCCAAATTGTGCTGCCATGGCTAGGACTAATTTGATTGTGCTCATCTTTGCAATAGGGGCAAAGGTCTCTTCATAATCAATACCCTAACGTTGAGAAAAGCCCTTTGCAACTAAACGAGCTTTGTACTAATCCAATGTACCATCAGAGTTGTATTTGATTTTGTAAACCCATTTGCAATAAATGGGTTTCTTCCCTAGTGGAAGATCATAAAGGACCTAGGTGGTTCAACAGGTTTTTGTGTTCAAATGTCAAGGCCTATTCCCAATCTGGAATTCCTTTAGCCTCAGAATATGTTTGAGGTTCAAACACACTGTGAATGTTGACCATGAGAGCAAAGTTAACAAACATTGTAGGTTTGCTCTTTTTTCCGAGCAGTTCTCCCATCAATGAGCTCATCATCACGAAGATCAACAAGTGTCTTAGCCCACCACATAGGCTGGAAAGGAGAATGACCAACATGAGTATCAAGAGATGCTCTATGATCAGATTTCTCATCTGAAGAATCTAGATCAAACCCAAGTGAAGCATCTACAAATTTGGGTGATCCTCCAAGAGAAGCTAGAGCTATCTGTACAGGGATCACTAGAATAACTAGAGTTGCAGGAGCTACTGGAGCTATCCCATCAAGTGGACCTAATGGAAGTCTAACTCCCAAATCATGAGCCTTCATAGGCTGATCTGCTGGATCAAGAACAGGAGTAACAGGCATGAATGGTACCTGTTGCTCATCAAAGCCTACATCATGACTGTACAGGAGACGAGATGTCTCAATGTCGATCAAGCGGTAAGCTTTATGAAGACTATTGTATCTAGCAAGCTTGAGTTTTTTTACTCTTGGCATCCAAAATGGTGTGACACATCAGGGATCTAAACAAAAGCAAGGGAGACAAAAACTTTCAAGTGACTGATTCTAGGCTTGCGACTTGACCAAGCCTCTTCCGAAGTCTTACCTTTTTACCGCCATTGTGAGTGACCAGTTCAAAAGATAAATTGTGATGTTAACTGATTCTTCCCTAAATGTTCAACTACATTGTTCTGTTGTGGGGTGTGGGGTGTGGGGTGTGGGGTGTGCTTAACTGGTGGCGCATAATGTCATGAGTATCACAAAAGCTAGAGAAGTCATTAGAACAAAATTCCCCCCATTGTCTGACCTAAGAGCAATTATAGATTTCTCAAACTCTTTTTCAACTAAAGATTTAAACTTATAAAATACAATGAATGCATTTGATTTCTTTTTAAGAAAGTATACCCACATTTTTTTATTGAAATCATCAACAAACAACAGAAAATACTTGGACCCAAGAATAGAAAAAGTGGCCATAAGGTCGTAGATGTCAACATTAACAAGCAGAAGTACTTGAGAAGCTCGCCATGAATCGCTACTCACAAACTCCAAGTTGTTCAATTTGAATCTTTGGCAAATCAAGGACAAGCCCTTCCCAAACAAACTGAGAGAGAGAATGCACATTTAAGCTGCCAAAGTGTGCTAACAGAAGACCACCGAGCAGCCATAGCCAAGTCCTGAGAATCACCAAAATCAGTAAGTCAAAAAAGACCATGATCGTTAAGACCCACTAGAACAATAGATTGAGTCACCCTATCAGTGATGGTGCACTAATGTGAACAAAAAGTGACATCCAACTGTGGAGAGTCTTGTAGCAATTGACTGACTGAGAGTAGATTTAGTTTCATCCCTGGAACCTAGTACACATCAAGGAAAATGAAATTCCTCCCAACAAACTGAATATGAATGTTGCCTTTACCAACAACAGTGTACTCTTCTACGCCACCAAAAATAACAGAATCCAAATTAGGTTGGGTAGTCAATGAACCAATCTCTGCAATGAGTGAAATGACAAGAGGCACCTGAATCAATGTACCAAGCAGACGACTTTACATGATATGCAGATCTTTTAGCCATAAAGGCGTAAAAGGCAGATTTTGTCTGCTCAGTGTGCTCTGTACTATTCACTTTGGGCTATGAACTTGATTGCTTAGATTGGGCGGCTAAGCATTTCTAACATTCAACCTTCATGTGACCAAACTTGTCACAATAGTTGCATTGGATGTTCTTCTTCTAGGAGCCTTTTGAACCTAGAGTAGAGGATTTTTGCTAAGAAGACTATTGAGACTTGCCTTTATTATTCTTAAAGGATTTAGCAACAAAGGCTTGCTCTATGGAGGTGAAGTTGGAACCGCTATCGAACTATTGTTTCCACCGATCTTGTTAAAGCAGAAGTGTGCTGAGATCTGTAAAATTCAAATCAACACCAAAAGATGTGATGTTGAGAGTCCCAATAAAATCCTTGTACGACTTGGGTAAACTCCGAAGAGTGATAACCACAATGTCCTCTTCCTCCATCTTGCGACAATGGCAAACAATTGATCACGGATTTCCTAAATTCTATTCAGGTGAGCCTACAGCGATGTTTGCTCATCCATGATAATAGAAAAAAGAGTGTTCTTCAAAAAGAAAACTCTGCTTTTGTTAGAAGTCTCATGAAGATTCTTGAGATGTGCCCATATCTCGACAGTTGTCTTGTCGGGTGGAATCTTAGAGAGTTGATCATCAGCTACAGTTAATTTGAGAAGCATCACTGCCTCCCAATTATTCAGATCCCATGTATCCTGATCAATACTAGGGGCAATCAAACATTGTGTATTACCCAAAATAATCCGATCAGTAATCCTATATTCAAAAACTGCTATTATATGTTGCTTCCAAGTGCCATAATTCCAACCATTGAATTTTGAATTGCTCTCGAGCAGAATATTAGTCAAAGATGCCATAGCACGTTTTTCAATGGAAAAAAATGAAAATCTATGTAGGCACGCACTTTGAGGTAAAAAAACATAAGACCCGAAAAATTCAAAGGGGTGCTTAGAAGAGAGCTCGAAAAACCCAGAAAGAATATGTTGTCAGTTGCTAGATCCACTGGCTCGAAAATTGAGGCACCCAGAAAAAACATATGACAATCCAATTGAACTCTTGAAAACCCCGCCAAGAATATGAAAAGAAAAATTTGATCTGATACAAAAAAATAGTGTTTTGAACCAAAAAAAGGCCCTGCTGCAAAAACAACCACAAAAAATGGCGGAAATGTGCAAAAAAAATACAACAGTTGCAGAAAAATGGTCGTAAAAAAAAATCACAGAAAATAATTTTGAAAAATATTGCTCAAATAATTTCGAACAAGAAATTATAATATTTTTCAAAAAAAATCAAAGAATTGGCTTTGATACCATATTACAAATTGATACATAAAATACTTGCTTGATATTTATAGAGACCGAGAGGTCAATATATACAAAAGAATAAAACGATGTTTCCTTAGGAAACGGTCGTAAAGAGTAAAAACATTCTATTCTAGCTAAAAGAAAGTTAAAGAAAGCTAACAGATAACTACAAACTAACTAATATTAGAAACATTCTAATATTTACAATAGATTACAAATAGATAACCATTAACTAATAATAGAAGCTTATCTATTATTGTAAAAGTAATTACTTATTCAGTTTTCTGATTTGTATGTGTCATGATAACTTCAATTCAACCATATATTCATCCACTTGCAATTTCTAGTTTTAGCTAGGAAAAGTGTCTCTTCACTTTCTCCAAATTAGACAGCTAAAAGTTGTATTGAAATTTAACTACAGTGACATTTTCTAGATAAGTTTATAGGCTAAGGCATCTAGAAAGCAACTCCAACGTATAGACCTGGCAAATATGTTAAACCATCAGAGAGATACGATTTCCATAGTCCATAGATCAAATTGTAAATATGTTTATGCATTCAGTGGTGTAGTATTTTTTGCATCAACATTTTGGATCATACTACATGATCCATCATCGGGATGAGAGATGCAAGAGAACAAAATATCCCACCCTCCTTTTTAACCTACTTGGTCTGCAATCTACCCATCTTTTGTTCTCTTGCAGCTCTCATCTGATGATGGATCATGTAGTATAATCCTAAATGTTGATGCAAAAATTACTACACAGCTGAATCTAGAAATATATTTAGCATTTACAATGTTAAACCATGCCAAAAGAAGCTTACTTCATTATTCTCTTTCCTATAGGAACAAACAATATGAAACACTCTTTTGAGAAATATGTAATATAACTTTCTTTTGCACGATATCATAATCTCTGTTTAAATTGTCGTATAGCTTGTACATTATGCAGGACACCTTATTCATATTAGATTAAACAAAGGACAATGGTGAGGAGGCAGTGTGGAATTCCTGCATGTACATGCAATCTTAGGTTTATGCATAAGTTGAATGCATATTTGGAGGATAATGAAGACTGTGTGCATCTAATTGCATCAATTCCTTATTAAGCGGAAGACTGTGTTATGCTTTGTTTGTCTATTTTTGTGTATCACAACTAACAAATCTCTAATGCTTCCACTGGGGAGTGCATTGGCTGCCAAGTGGTTGTTAGTGTGGGCATCCCCTCCTTTCATGGTTAAAAACTTAAAATGCTTCCCAAAATGAAAATAAGACACAGAGAGGTTGACTTAATTAATTATCAAAAAGAACCACTGGATGGTTGAACTCAACCCACTAGTTGATTCGTATGACCAACACAAAGTGAAACATATAATCTAGTTGTTGACATCCTTATTTGCCCAAGGGATGGCCAGGCCAAACAAGGAACACCTGAATCACTATTTTAAGACACAATGCTAATACCTCTAAATGAAAATAGCATATCCATAATGTCATAATGGATATTTTAGTTTTGGAATACAGATAATTTGAGACTAATAAAGCCATGAAATTTTCCAAGTCCACTTTTCGGCAGCTTATCCTTAAATTGGTGTTTTTTAAAGATTAAGGACAGCTGCATAAAATAATAAATTGAATCAAGATCTAAAATGGTCAAACAATGAAAAATAGGACATTATTAAGAGCTCCTTTTGCAAATCAACCATGCAGAATAATTAGAAAGTAGAAGAAAAATAGAACTTGCAGTACAGTCTGAAGATTAAATGTCAGGAGTATGGTGCACTCGTACTGCTCAGGAAATCCCCTATTTACTAGCTCTAACATCATACCTTCCGAAAAGAGGTTTGTTTTCTGTATGCTTTCACAGAACAGTAACAAATTAACTGTTTATTTTCTGTGTGCTGTCACCAAACAATAAATAAAGTTTATCTTTTAAAGTATTCCTGGATATCCTAATTACATTTTCATTTCTAAAAAGAGATTTTCTAAACTTCTACAAAATAATTTGTGCATAAAAATTGGAGATTACTCAAGCCTAATAAGCTCCAAGGGAGATCTTTCCCATTGAAATGTTTAAAAAATTAAATATAAACTAAGTGGGATGGAAAAAAGACATCAATCAGGATAAATTTAAATGATCTGGTGAACAGCCTGTTAATGGGATGGGCCGGGATGGGTCAAACCAGTGTCTGGTGGTGCAGAGTCTGTTATGTGATCGAGACCATGTGAAGGTTGTTAGAAACTGAATTTTGATGGGGCTTCCAAAGGAAATACCAGGCCTTCAGGTGCGGGTTTCATTGTCTGGGGTTGGCTAGGCAACATCATAGCTATTGGTAGAAGAAAATTGGAGGATAGAAATTATAATGCAGTGGAGGCTTCGGCTGCACTTGTGGCAGTTAAGATAGCGAAGAGTTTGGGAGCAACAAAGTTACACCTTGAAGGTGACTCGCTTTTCATCATTCAAGCAATTACCAAAGGCACCATAGAGGCATGGCATCTTCAGAAGCATGTGCACCTTATTGTTGATGAGTTCGCATCAATAACTGACTATAAGATAACACATATGAAAAGAGAGGGGAAACAAGAAGCTGATTGGTTACCCGATTGGGCATAAACTTTTATTAGCAACGGAGAAATTAGACTGGAAGACATTTCAACTTTATCATTTAATTTTTTAAATGATTTTAAATATGTAGCCGTTTAAGAAGAAAGAATTACAAAGGTGACAGAATGAGTTGTCGACGTACAGTAGATGATTCTTAATGACTTTGAGTTGGCCGATAAGACAGAGTAATATGGACAGAGAATCTAATGTGTGCATGGAACAAGAAAGCTGTTAAACCTTGCAAAAAAATTGTCATTATTGATGTTTTGAGAGTGAAACTGTGGTGAATTGGTGTAGTAGGAGTTGCAGAGTTTCTTGGTGATTGCTAGAATGCAGCTAAGCAGCAGAACCCTTTCTCTGATCCAGTCACAAAGAAAAGGCTTGATGGCATGTTTCTCTTCACGGACGACCATCTTACTAGGTGTGTTTCCCTCATTTTGGGTTAGATTTTCGACCAGATTACCAATAGACAGAGAACAATCACTATTCTCGGATGCTCGGCATAGTTACAACCTTCCAATTACTCAATTACTCTATATAGGGGGGAGGGGAAGTTAATTACAACCTCTGGGTGGCCTTTCAACCATCCAGCTTGCCAGTTGCCCAATAATAGAATAGAGGGCTATAGTTGGAATGTCTATTCAATGATAATGGCATGGGGAGTCCATTTTGGTAAACCAACAGCGAATGTCAGAAGGATTATGGAAACAATTGTTCCGGCAGAGATCTCAGTTGGCTTGGAGTCAATTCTGGAGTGGGCAGTACCTGGGATCAGTAAGGATTTTACAGTGAGTTGTTTGAATACAAACATGATTTGGGTGAAAATAAATTGACACCCTTTGTTTGGAGGTTGGATGAGCACACTAAAAATGATCACTTCATGGAGGCCAAGACGGGTTGGGAGACGTTGAATTTGTTGCTGAAGTTGAGGCATGTTGAAGTGGAGCTTGAAGAGTTGAAGCGACAGGCAAGACTCCTGGAGGTTCTGGTTCCAAGGCCACGACGCTCAATGAGGACAAGGCACAGAATCATAAGGGAGAGAGACTCTCAAGTGCAGAAATGTGGTTGGTACTTTTGTGGTTTATCAGCTCAAAACTCCTTTATTGTGTAATGTTTAACTTTTGAATTATTAATAAATGGGTATTATGACCGAGCCAAAAAAAATCTGGTCAACAAGGTTTGAAAACAGTTACCAAGAAGGAAACTGGAAATAACATATGGGCAACAAACAAGCATTTCTAAAAATAAACTCTCAAAACAGGATATAGACAATCTGTTTTACATTTCTCAGAAGTCAGAATAAGGATTCAAAACAATGACTCCTGAGAAATAAGATGTTGAATATTTCAACAGAAAATCCATATCAATCTGCTTTTATGTTTGAAGCAACGAAAAGGATAATCATCAAACCTTCCAAAGCTAAGCACATCAAAAAAGAAGCCTTCAAATTTAAAATAGACAAGATAAAATGTATTCTACTGAATCTCATGGTTTACAATTTTACATCCTAAAAGACAGCAATTCTTCAAAATTCATAAGAATCGAACTTAGAAGAAAAATGATTACACAAATTTCAATGTCAAACATGGTCAATGAAATAAATAATAAATGGAAAATCGCAAAGTTCTAACAACAGTTTCAATGCAATTTTAAAATCACAAAAATGGTCTATAAGACTCATTTGATTACGATTTCGTATCAACACATTTATTTTCTGCTGTCAAGGCAATGTAAGTTTCTCGACTCTTGGACACATGCAAAACCTGCAGTTCTTGCAAAAGTAAATATTGAACAAATGTGGCCACTGAGACCTTTGCAACAGCAATGTAAGAAATCACTTAAGATCTGAGATAGAACCACTAGCCATTTTAACAGTCCCTAGCTATCTCCCTTCATTCTTACTTGAAATTTTATGATTCTTGAGAATTCTACTTATTTCACATTCAACCAAATCTACAAAATCCCACTCATGAAAGTTTTATGCTTAATATTCCAGTTGTATTTGACATTATTCCACGCTATTAATCCTAGATTCAATGGGAAGGGACAAAATGATTATTTACAAAACATTCTGACCGCAAACAACGAGAACAGTCAACTTGGAATTAGTCAATCTTAAATATGTCCACCATAGCATAGCATACCAAATATGAAGAAATACATGAAAAACACACAATGAATAATATCATATATATCATAGATATATAATGTAAGGGAGCTACCCACTCTGGTAGGAATTTGCCCAAAAAAATTTGACCAAAAACACATATATGTAAAATAAAATCAGAAGCATCTTAATAATAGAAAAACTATTATCCAAGCAATAGTCTACAGCACAACGGTAAGTTGTGGGTTCGAATCTTAATAATAATCTCGGTTTCAGCCCATTACCCATCACAAAATTAGAAAAGCTATATCCAACCAGGATCAAGTCATAAACATCAGCTTCACTTATCAACAATCAATCTCTTGAACCTTTCACCGCATACAATGCAACTTGTTATCACATTTTGATAAACAAAAAAAAAGTACAATTAAAACAAAACAAAAATGACAACAAACATAAAGGAACATTCAAAAACAAGTTAAGCACGGAGGTATACAACTTTTAGTTTCCCAAATTCTAAACACGCATTATATCTTTAATGTGAAATATTGGAGGCATTCAACACATAGTCGACAAATAGATTTCATTACTACACAACACAGAAAGAAAATTTCATTTCTATGGATTTGACTGTTCACATTTTGAAAACTACAGAAATAACTTCTCAATAATCAGAATATCTTTGAATATGAGAACAACTAAATTATACAAGGATTGTATAACAGTTCCAGGATATTCAAAAAAAGAGAAAGATAAAACGTCAGATTCATTGCAACATTAAATCCACAGCTAGTGCTCAGAGAATTAAAGGTGCATACTGCACGCTTCTTGCAATCCAAGATTCCCCAGTTGTTACCTTGCAAACCAGAGCAACGCCCTTAGCATTTGGAGAACAACCCACAGGTTTCACCAAGGAAAATATAGTAAATTCGTGCAACGGCTAATCTGTCTGCACCTTCACTTCTAAACA
The DNA here is from genome assembly GCA_028749045.1 of Cupressus sempervirens. Taxonomy (NCBI): domain Eukaryota; kingdom Viridiplantae; phylum Streptophyta; class Pinopsida; order Cupressales; family Cupressaceae; genus Cupressus; species Cupressus sempervirens. The sequence goes on from CM053786.1 coordinate 771,722,356, forward strand.
AAGCAATGCACAAATCAATGACCGGAATTATAAGCAGGTCCATTCTGTGCCTCTCTTTCCCGATTCCACTGTTCAATTCTAGCCCTTCTCTCAGCACTGTTATCCCTGGCTGCGGGACTTCCATTCCGCTTTGGGCTCCGAGGCCTATGACTGCCACTGCCACTCCGCCGATAGTCCCTGTCACTTTTGTAATCACGATCGCCACTCCTCCTTCCATTTCCTCGATCATCACGGTCACCACTTCTCCTTCCACTACCACGGTCATCGTATGATCGGCGAGACCGAGGCAAGGGACTCAGGCTTCGGCTTCTGCTGCGGCTCCGACCACCTTTGAATCTCCGATAGTGTCCAAACAGTCTTCTGCGCAACTCCCTCCCTATCTTTTTCACATGCATGAAGTTGCAATATCCACCTCTGTTGCAATTGTTTTCTTCGAACTGCCTGCAGGTGGCCTCACGGAAATCCGTCACAGGAGAAAAATCTACTATGATCGGGCGACCACAGTAAAATCTGCCTTGAAGAGCTTGCAATGCAGCAGCCGCCTGCTCTTCCTCCTTGAACTGAACATAGACATTTCCCACCATGTGATCAGCCAGATTATCGCAAATATTCAGGTTTTCAATTTCCCCAAATTTGCTGAGCTCTTCATATATGTCTTCAAAAAATTCATCAAAATGTTCCTGAATTTTACGGGGATCTAAAGCCTGGCCCTGGGGATCGAGCCCTGGGGTTACCATGTCCGGCCGCTGGTACATGTTTGACAAAAGAAGCGTCGGACTTATTGTAGGCCTGTTGTGAAGACGCGAGCAGCGGTCGCCATGACGGCATGCTCCGATTTTAAAATAAAATGGACAATTAACCCTATCCTTTTCAGTCCCAAATATCGAAGCCAAGTGCTCCGCCATGATCTCTCACTGGAAATTCCGCGAGCTCCAACGGCAATAAATAATATTTCAACAAGACTTTGAAATTTTAAGTGAAACGTCAAGAAGGCTCAACGGACTGTGGAAAATTTTAATTTCAGTAGTATTTCACCATTTTTTTTCTGGAAATTAAATGGCTTGAAACGCTGTGTGAAAAAAAAAGGATTTGAAAATTTAGGCACACTAAACAAACAATCAACAGAATTTGAAGATCAATTTTAAGAACCCGACAGATTCAAATGCTATAAGAACATCTGAAGAGGGTTTGAAGATTTAATCACTTGTAGACATCACTAACCTGTTCCTACTATCAAGAAATTCGTCCTGCTGAGCTTAAAATTGCTGACAGTCGAATGCAAATGAGTATCGCTTGCTGATAAACTATGAAATGAAGCCCTAGCCTGGCTTCTGTGTTCTACACTCTACGACCCCTTCCTGGAGATTGCTCAATGTTCAACTGTTACGTTAAAAAGCCCAGTTTACTGCGAAGTACTTCGCTTTTCTAATTTAATGGTTGCGATAAAGAGCCCAGAAGCAAATCTAATTTTTATGTTCTATTGGTCTACAATCAAAATTAGATCATAAGATAAAATAAGTATCATGTTTTAATCCTTTTAATTAAGTAATTCAATTTTTTTTGAAGATCAAACATAGTATTTAAGACGAATTTATAAGGAGATGTTCTATTGACCTACCATCAAAAATCAAAATTAGATGGTAAAATAAATATCATTTCTGTTTTAACTCTTTTAATTTTGTTAAGTAATTCTATTTTTTCCAAAAATTAAAATTTAGTATTTAAGATGTATGAAGAAGAAAAATCTAAATGTCTAACAATGATCAAACATGTCTTTTAGGATGATCTTTTTCAAATTTTGTGTAATTCAGTTAAGTAGTTGAATAACTTCCTACACTAATCTTTAAATGTAAAAACTTTCTCAATCATTAAATAGTTATAAAAAATTAATAGAAATAACTTAAATAATAATATTAAATAAACAATATTTAAGATGTATGAAGAAGAAAAATCTAAAGGTCTAACAATAATCAAACATGTCTTTTAGGACGATCTTTTTCAAATTTTGAGTAATTAAGTTAAGTAGTTGAATAACTTCCTACACTAATCTTTAAACGTAAAAACTTTCTCAATCTTTAAATGGTTATAAAAAATTAATAGAAATAACTTAAATAATAATATAAAATAAACCACAAGACAATAATTCATCTAGAAAAACTGACATTTCAAAAGTCACTACTTTTTATAGCTCACATATGTGTTTAGCACATTTTTGCATTTCTAATTTAAGGAGACCCAACTTTCGGAGATCATAACTTTTGATGCGGACGTGTGATTAATTAACAATTTGAAGTGTTGAAAAGGTTGCAATGTATATTGCTTTGTGAGATGGATGTTAAGTATGCACACATTTTCAAGCTATTTCAAAGACTCTAAAAAAGATGGACAACTTCAAAAACCTGAACTTTTAATATATTCAAAACTAGGTATGATCTTGCAGCAAAAATGTATTGGCATGCTTATCTATCTCATCTCAAGCTTTTGAAAGGTTTAGGGGGAAAATTGCATAATGAAGACTTGCTACATATAGTAATTGTATGTAAGTGCAGTGTTGAGACACAAAACCTAACAATCTCCCACTTGTCGAACACCTTACAAGAGAAAAGTTAGCATTTGCACCATAATTTAGTTGCTAGGGGTTATGAGGTCCATCAAATTTAAGCTCCATCTGCACTTATTTACGCTCATAGCCTTAGCTCGTAGTCTGTAGGTTTTCTCTACCTAACTCTTTCCTACCAGTGTTGCTAGTGAATTGGGTTGTATGTAGGCTAAATATTAATTTAAAAATATTTGGCTATAGCCTTTACCTATAAAAAAAAAAATCATGTTGGCACATAAATCCATGAAAGAAACACAATTATCAAGGTATATGTTTAATGGAATACTAACATGCCTTTGAGAAATATTACTTATAGATTTTATCATCAAGAATTTGGCACTGCATCTTAGTTGACTTAGATAAAATCTAACAATGAGGTCATATATGTGCTCATTTGATATTTGTACACAGTCCATTAAATGACAAATAATAAACATTAGCAATCCGTATTGATTTTGAAATGACTCATAAGATAGATTTTTTCTTATTTTAGAAAGCAATACAAATATATCAATGAGAAAGAAAATATAGATATTCAACTGCATAATCTTATAGATTATATAACAATACTTTACAAAATATATGATCTATATTTTTGTAAGGTACCAAAATCCACATAACACAAATAGTTAGAAAAGAATACAAATCATCCATAGTCGACAATGAATAATGTTACATAAGGTCAAGTATTATTGACACTTATGATGCAATACAACATAATCACATCAAGATTGACATACTTTTCAATACGTAAAATTTTAAGGGTACAAATAAACCACTAGAAGATTGATAAATAATATGAAACAAATACACACACATCATTATGCCTCGTGAAACCTCATATTGTTTTGCATTTGGTGTGCCCAAGGATGAGAATGAAGTCCAAACACTTTCTCCACCTAGACATAGAATAGTTAACTCTATAAGGTGTTAACTCCCTCAATGCTCAACATGAAAGGTTGAATGTCAAACCCTACTTGAAGAACCTTGCAATCCATAACTGATAAATAAAATAGATTTTGATGCAACATTTTATCTTATCTTGACACAAGGCAAAATGGTCAAGAGAGGCACCTCTCTGCTACCCTCACTTAGAGTTATACACAGAAGCCTCCGAATAAGAGAAACCACAATAAATTATAGAGGAATCAACATAGCAATAACATATAATATTAAATTAAACATGTTGGGCATAAGGCCTACCTCATTTTAGCTATATACAATCAACAAGCTCAAGAGCTCAGGATTACAGATCTAATCATTTGTATTTTCCTTCTATCCAGCTTTATTGTACTTTTCCTAATCTTAGATCTCTACTTTTATAACCAACAAGACCACAAATCGGCCTGCCGGGTAATTTATTAAAAATATAGGTCATGTCCCAAAGGAAAATTCAACGACCTTCCAAATAAGAAAATTAACTTCTACACAGACAAGGATAGGTCCACACATGATCCAAGAAGAGGTTCCCAAGTACATAGAATGCCATGATGTCACACAAAACCTCACAAAAGCCAAACATGCAGGTTACTCGAGCTACTAGGAAATCAACATGCCTTGAACAAAGAGAAGAATAACTCCCCACAAATGATGGAATTAAGATATGTGCTTTTAGAAAAAGGGTCCATGATAGGTCCACATTAAGGGGGTGGTTACGCAAAAAGAGATCACATGAACAACAATGACCATGCTTCAAATAGTAAAATAGGGACACTGAAAGGAAATCTTTTTGGTAATGCAAGATTGCCGAAGTACCCAAGATGCTCCTACATCAAACACTTGGGGTAACAAGAGAATTGATGTCCACATTAGGAAGCCCTAGTGCTCTAAGAAGTGTCATAAAGATCAAACTCAACCTCTCTATTCTAAGAACTATTTTCCACAGGTTTGTGTTGTCATTGAACCAAATACTCTTTGTAATCTTTTCCTATGGTGCTCTTACTGATTTGGGCATCCAAGATCTTTTCAATCCCTTATGTCTTCTTCTCTGGATAATCAGGCTTGTCAATTGTCTCTTCATTTGATTCATGAAACTCAAATATGTCCAAAATATTAAACACAAGTGAAATGTTCATATCCTTGAGCAATCTGACCTCATTGCATTACCACTATCATGTTTCTTCAGGATTCTACAAGGTCCAAACTTTTTTATCTTTAGCTTATTCTATGTACCAACTAGAAATTTGGTCTTCTTCAACTGTATCGTTACCTCATTTCCAACCTTGAAACTATTACGTCTCCTCTTCTTATCTACTTTGTCTTTATATCCTTGATGATTTTCATAAAAATTGCTTTTCACTTCATGCAAATTATTCATAAAGTCCACAAATTCCTCAACTTCAACACTATTCTTCACTTCAACACCCAGTCTTCTCAATTTAGTAATTCATTTGGGACTCGTGCCATTTACAATCTCGAAGGAGTATTCTTAGTACTTCTATTCACATCATTTTTATATGTAAATTCAGCTTGTGCCAAAATCAAATCCCAATTAGTAGATTTATCTCTAATCAAACATCTCAAAAGGTTACCCTAACTTATGCTCACAACTTTGATGTATCCATCAATTTGTGGATGAAAAGTAGAACAAAACCTAAGATCAATATTCAGCTTTTTCCAAAGTGTCCTTCAAAAATACTCAATAAATTTAGTATCGATATCTAAAACAATAGTGTCAAGCAATCCTTGAAGTCTCACAATCTCTTGAAAAATAAATTTGTTATCATTGAAGTCTCACAGTATCTTTGAAAAATAAATATGCATCTAATGTCTTCTTACAAGGTATGAAATCTATCGTTTTAGAAAATATGTCAACCACCACAAAGATATAATCATTACCTCTCTAAGTTCTAGGCAATCCCAAAACAAAATCCATACTAATGCCTTCCCAAGGTCTCTAAGGAATAGGCAAAGGTGTGTACAATCCACCATTCTTACTACTTCCTTTAGCAACTTAACATATTTTGCAACTACTCACCTTCTTCTAAACATCATTATGTGTGTGTGTGTGCACGTGTATCTATGTGTGTCCAATAGTATCTTTCAAAGATCATCTTCACTATCTTATCAATCCCAAAATGTCATGTAAGTTCGTCACTATGTTTTTCCTTAATGACATTTTGCCTCATAGATCCTCTAGGTATACACAACTAAACTCCTTTAAACAACACATCTTCCTAAATGAAATAATCAACCTACTTGTCTTGTTCATTGATTTCAAGGTTCTTACAAGATTTCTAAGATTTTGCAAAATTAGGGTCAACTTCATACAAGTTTTTCAAATCCTCAAAACCAAGCACTTCAATTCCCATCTCTGTCAACAAACTTCTTCTTCTTTTGAATGCATCTTCTACCTTATTAGACCATCCACTCTTGTGTTTCAACACACAAAAAAGTTCTACGTATACTCAACCCATTTCATATGTCTCTAATTCAACTTATTCTAACTTCCCAAATACTATTAACCTTTATGATCAATGTATAACACAAATTCTCTAGGTATCAAATAGTGTCTCCATTCCTTCAAATCTTGAATAATTGTATAACATTCTTGATCGTAGACTGAATATTTCCTCTTAGCATCATTCAATTTCTCACTATAGAAATCTATAGGCCTACCTTCTTAAATAAAAACAGCACTAATGGAATTACCACTAGCATCACAATCAACTTTTAAAAGTTTGATAAAATCAGGCAAATTAAGAACATGTAATTCTGCAACATTTTCCTTCAATGTTTCAAAGCTTCTATTTTCTCCATGTCCACTTAAAATCTTTTTTTCACCTCTCACAGTCTTTGTCATAGCATTACAAATTGAGATTAAATTTATGATAAACTTTCTATAGAAACTTGCCAATCCATGAAATTATCTAACTTCCCCAACATTCTAATATGTAGGCCAATCGAGAATAGTTTTTACCTTCTCACGTTCCATCTTAAAACCATTAGCAAAAATCACAAAACCAAGATACACAAGCTCTTCTTTAATAAAAGAACTTTTTTTTTCAAATCTATCAACTTCTCCTATTTAAACCTCTTGTAAACTTGTCTGATATGCTCAAGGTGTTCTTCTCTAGTCTTAAACCTCTTCTAAACTTGTCTAATATGCTCAAGGTGTTCCTCTCTAGTCTTACTATAAATTAGTATAGCATCAAGATATACAATCATGAATTTATGCAAGAATTTCTTCAAAAATTCATTCACCAGCCTAATAAAAGTACTAGGTGCATTAGTTAAACCAAAGTGCATAACCAAACCACTCAAAAAACCTTCACTAGTCTTAAAAACAATCTTCCATTCATCTCCTTCTATGATTCTATTACAATGATAGCCACTTTTCAAATCAATCTTTGTAAAATACCTTGCTCCACTCAGTTTGTCCATAAGGTCATCCATTCAAGGCAAAGGAAACCTACAATGTTGTCTTGTTTATAGCTCTAAAATTTGTGCACATTCTCCATTCTCCTTAGGTACTAATATAATAGATACTACACAAGGGATCAAACCTTTCTCAAGTAATTCTTGCACTTTTCTATTTGATTCCTCATTCTCAACGGTGTTAGTCTATTTGGTGCTTTACTAGGCAAACTAATTCCAAGTGTCAGATCCATATAATGACTTATAATTCTCATAGGGAGTAATCCATTAGGAACACTATAAAAAATAATAACTTGAAATTCAACCAAAAAAGATCTAACCTCAAGTGCATATTCAAATTCATTATGTTTCCCAGTCTTTCTAAGAATCAAGGCAAAGCAAACATTTTGTTTTTCATATATTTCACAAACTGATTCCCCTTAACCAAACAAGCTCTTACAAAAGTACACTAACTTTCATCTATTTTCACAATTAAAGGCAACAATACTTTTTTCTTCCCACTAGCCCAGGTAGTATACTGGTTTAATTTACCACCATGTGAAGCTTTCCTATCATATTACCAAGGTCTTCCTAAAAGTACACGACAACAACTCGTAGGAATGATATCACACAAAACTTCATCAAAGTAAATTTCTAATCTTAAATTTCACGAGACACTGTTCACTTACCAACAATTTATGTTCATCCTTGATCCGAGCAATGTGATAAGGGTGAGGGTGCTCCAATCTCTGCAATTTTAATTTAGTCACAAATTCCTTAAATGCCAAATTCTCAGTACTGCCACTATCGATAATCACTTTGCAATATTTATCTTCAATCTTCAATCATCTTGAAAAGACTTTTCCTCAAAAAGGGTTCATTATCCAACTATTCATTGCACAAAGTTCTTATCATCACTAGGTTCACTCATTTCTCAAGTTCATTAGGTGCATCAATAACTTCCTCCTGAATCAAAGTGTTTCTACTTCTACTTCCTACTTTCTTAGCAAAAAACGTGCATTCAAAGGCTCTATGTCCTTATTTACCACACTTAAAACAAGTACCTTTAAACCAAGATCTATCTTCTCTCTTTCCATTACTGTGATTCTTAGAGTAACCAGTATAATTACCTCTTCCTTTGCTTCCACTGTCTTCTTTCCATTCAAATTTTTCCTTGTCATCAGATGTGTTATTAGATATGCTACTTTCTCAAAAAAAAATTCCTCTACTTTGTTGAAATCTTTCACCTCTTGCTCTATGTCTACTCTCTCATTTCTTTCCCAAAATTTCTGTAGCTCGCAGGGCATAAAAATATGCTTCTTCAACACTTTCCATCTTTACAAAGTTGATTTCATCTCGTCTAGAAGTTCTCAATCCATTCAAGTATCTAGCAACTTTCTCAACCTCATCATCAATATATCTAGATCTAACGTCCAACTTATAGAATTCTTCAATATAAAAATTAACTTGATAATCAGTATGAAGGAATTTATTTTTCAACTTGCCAACCATTAACATTATCAAATTTCCATAGTCCATTAGTAACTGTCAGTATATTTTTGGATTCGATTTTGTGTATTTTTGGCATCAAAACACACACAATTGAATCCAAAAATATACAGACACTTACCAATCGTCTTTGCCCAAGTCTTGATCTTTTCTTTTCTTCTTCTTTATCTATCAATTTGCAAATATTCCCACCAAAGAGATGCATGTTCTTTCAAATTTGTAGTTGTTATCCTCACCTCACTATCCTTAGGGATGTATGCAATAAAATTAGTGTGCTAAGAATACAAAGGACAAATTAAGCATTGACAAACCAGAATCATTAACAACCTTCTTTAGGATTTTGAGTAGGGTTTTATTGGTTTCCTCCACTTAATCATTGTCCTGTGGAAAGTATGGGTTAGAAAAATAGTAATGGATGTGTAAATAGGAGCACAATTTCTCCATATTAAGGTTTTCAAAATTGCCCCCATGGTCTGAAAAGATAGTGGCTGAGATACCAAAGTGACAAATAATGTGGTAGAGGATGAATTTTGAATCTTGGACTCAGTTGGCATTGACAAGTGGGATTGCTTCAACCTACTCAATGAAATAATTAGTAGCTATGATGATCCTTTTTTGTTTGTTATAAGATGGGGGTGTGATTACCCCTACAAGGTCAAATCGCCAACATGCAAGGCCATGATGGTGTGATGGGTTGTAGATCTTGTGTTGGTGCATGTATCAGATTAGTGTATTGTTGACATGGTAAACTTCTCTTAAAAAAATCCTAAGCTTCATGTTCTAATGTGGGCCAATAATACCCATCCATTAAGATTTTCTTAGCTAGGATCATTTGACTCATGTGGGTACTACAAATTCCAGCATGCACTTCCTTGAAATCCATAGCAGCCTCATTTGAGTATAGACATCAAGAAAGAGTATCATATAACCTTGTTGATATAAGGTGTTTTCCATGATAGTGTACTGGGAAGATTTGTGAATGAGGTTGAGGCATTGGTGTTTTGTAAGATGGGGGGAGATGATATCATCTTTGAGGTAAGTGTGAATTTCATGGTACCAAGGGGATCGTGGACCAATCATAATGCAAACCATTATTGATTAATCATTTTGATAAGTGGGATTGTGTAATTGTTCAACTAAGAATTCATACTTTGAAGCTTCATGTGGAATGTCAAGGAGTGAGCTAATAGTAGCTATAACATCGACAATCTTGTTCTAAAATCGTGGGATCTATGTGAACTAGATCTTGGTAAATTATTCTTTCATTTTGTTAACCATCTCTTTATAGGGCAACAACCTATCATCTTTTGTCTAATACTCAATTAAGACTTGTTTGATGATGAGTTGGGAATCACTAAACACTTGTAATTCTATAATGTTCCATTAAATCATTGTTCTAAGTTCTACAATGAGAGCTTCATATTCTGCTATGTTGTTTGTGCATAGAAACCTTAGTTTGAAGGATTTAGGAATGTAATCACATTGAGGGGTGACTAACAAAATTCTTGCTCTTGATCTAGTAGATGTATAAGATCCATCAATGTAAAGTGTACATGGAGGTTGTCATTCTATCAGACAAAGATATTCATTAGGAAATTATGTGATCAAATAATGGTTATCTTCTAGAGGTGCATATGCCAATTGATCTACAATAACTTGTCCTTTTACTGCTTTTCAATATACATATTAGATGTTGAACTCACTGAGAAGCATGACCTACTTGTGAGATGCCTTGTGAGAGCATGTACTTTAATGGGTCAATTTTGGAGATGAGCTTTACTATGGCTAAGCATGTAGTAGAAAAGTTTATAAGTTGCAAAGACCACTGCCATACAAGTTTTTTCCATAGGTGAATAATTAAGTTCATAGTCAACAAGAGTACACCTTATGTAGTATATAGCTCTCTCTTTTTCATTATCATCTAGTTGAGTTAAGAGTGCCCCTAGGGTTGTTGGTGTAGTTGTTATGTACATGGTCAATGATTTACCTACAATTGGTGTCACTAAGATTGGTGGATCTTCCAAATACTATTTGAGTATTTCAAAGATACGCTGAAAATTTGGAAATTTACTTGAAACTCTGATCCTTTTTTAGAAAATGGGTGAATGGATGACAATTATTTGCAAGTTGTGAGATGAATTTGCGCATTGATTGCAACTTTCCTTGTAGGCTTCTAAGTTGCCTAAGTGTCCTAGGAGGAGGCATGTCCATGATAGCTTTTACTTGTTAGGATTAACCACATATAGAAATAACAATTACATGCAAATATAACCAATATCAAAAAATAATAAATCGCACATAAGAGAACACAAGACACAAAGATTTAACATGGGTCACCCAATCCCTGGCCTACATCCACCAACAATAAGTCTAATATTATTATTATCAAGTCATTACAATCTACAATCCCTTACATCTTAATACTACTACAAGAAGCTATAATCTCATCACATATAATGAAATCCCTAACCCTAAGCCATTTTATACAAGCATTTTGTAGCTTACAAAATTAGGCTAGAATAAGTTTTCCAATAGAGAAATAACAGCTGACACCTTTTACAATAGTAAATTAATTTTTGGCTTCAAGGGTATTGCCCTTGAAAACCCTTGTATGGGCGTTGCCCCTAGACCCCACATTGTACTGCGACATGGAGCACAACTGGGGTGTTACCCTCAAATCCCAATAATAATAATGTGGGGGAAAACTAAATCGAGTAAAGGGGAAAATTAACCTCTGAGTCTAATAAGGATTCACATCACAACATTACCTTTTTAGGATCGATCTCTATACCTCTGTGTGAAATTATGAATCCTAGAAGTTTCCCTAATATGACACCAAGGACACACTTTCTTGGATTCAAGATGAGATGGTACTTTTCTAGACAGTTGAAGGCTTATTCTAAGTGATGTAGATGATCTAAGCAATCCAGTGATTTGACCAAGATATCGTCTACATAATCCTCAAGAGTTTTGTGGATTAAGTCATAGAAGATAACCACCACGACTCTCTGATATGTGGCTCCATCATTCTTTAATCCAAATGGCATCATATTTTAATAGAAGGTGTCCTAGAGGGTTGTGAATGTTTTCTTATGTTGATCTTCTTTTACAATGTGGATCTAGTTATATCTTGAAAATTCATCCAAAAGTGACAACATCTCATGTTTGGTTATAAGTGTATCATCTTAAAATGGATTCACTTGCCTTTTAAGACCTTTTAGCTCCCTCTTCATAATTCCCTCTTTGAACCATGGATATGCCTGTGGTAAGTCTCCTTTTTCTTCTATCTTCTTCCTCTTTCCACTCCTATCTTTTTGGCACCTACCTCTGCTTTCTGTGGCACCCAAGGTTGGACCTCCAGGACCAAGTCAACCTAGTCTAGACTAGGTTGGCCCAAGTTGACCTAGTCCTCCTAGGTCAACCTAGTCTTGGACTAGGTCAACCTAGTCCACAACAATTTTGAAGCTCGGGGTCTGAAAGGCCTTGGGGGTTGAATTAGTTTTTACCACTACCCTGTCAACCTGTATTGTTTTACCACCCAAAAACTCACATATAAGGAGATTTGGAGGCTTCATTTTTACATCTTATTCATAAGTCATATTCATAGTTCATTTATGCACTCAAGCTCTTTCTCTCAGGTGAAGATTTTTGGCTTTTTGCATTCAAGGAGTCCAAGTAGTTAAGTTTTTCAAGCATTCAAGAGAGGAGATGTCTATCTAGCATTGAAGGATCCTTTGTGAAAATTTCCTCCTCAAGATATAGATTATTCTTGGCCATCAAGGGAGGACATCTACATTGAATAATTTATCATCTTCTTCATTAATACGCTTCTATATCCATGCCACCATCATGGGATTATGGTAGATCCATTGCAAAGAGTGGAGATACCCTACATTCCTAATGCAAGATATACATTACATTTACATACATACAAACAAGGTGAATCCTAATATTTATTTCATCTTTCAATCATTTACATTAACATTTCTCAAGCATGGTTAATCTTAACCTAGGGTTTGACCAAGGCAAGTCCTTGTCAATCCCTAACCCCCAAACCTTTCTTTTCTATGTTGATTTGCAGATTGGGAGCAGAAAGGATTAGGATATGGAACATATAGTTTGCAAGATTTTTAGAGTCGTCAATTGCAAATTGTCGAACTATGTCAACCTAGTTGTAAGATATCTTCCCAAGTCAACCTAGTCCTTCACTCTCAAATTATGAGGAGATTTTTGGGTTTTGTTCCTTTCATTGTTTTAATCGAAGATTCATAGATGAATATTTAGATATAGTTCATATCAACAAGTTTTGGAGAAAAAATACATCTTCCTCTATGTATTTCAAGGTGAGTTATTTATATTTTATTTCTTTCATATCTTTACCCTAGATTTACAACTTAAATGGGGCTAATTGTCTTTACACAGCATCTAGATTTACATTATTCAAGCAATCAGTTCAATTTCTCATTCACACTATCCTATCAAGGGCTAAAGAGTACATTTCCTTGTATTGAATTTCTATTCATAATTTGAACTCAGTATTAGCTCCCTTGTTCCTTTGGGTCCTAGCTAATCTATTTTGGATCATAAGTGGAATCATACTTCGAAATTCCCCTCTTTCCCTCACACACATATTTGAATGGCTTAGTGGTCCCGTAAAGTGGAATTCTACATCCTATATATTTAAAGTTCTTCCATTTTACCACTAAACATTTTGGTGAACATGACTTGTGCCCCTTTCTTTTTGGAGTCAGGTGTTTACCTTATTTTGGTGAACCCGACTTGTGCCCCTCTCTTTTTGGAGTTAGATAATTTATTTTGAGGTATTATATGTTGTCTTTCATAGAGTTAGATTTGGCTATCTTGTTTAAGGTTAGATCTCTCTTTTATGCTCTTTATTACATTTGCATGGTTAGATCTCATTAGGGTTTTCTTGTGTGATCTCCTCTTTTATGATCTTAATTACACAAATTCCAACCTCTAGCAATCCTATTAGGTGAAGTCGTAGACTTATGAATTATTTTGACCTTGATTCCTCTTTTCTTCCTAGGACTTATTGTAATGCCCACCCATAGTTTATTTTTCCATTATATTTACCAAACTCTTTTATGCCTATTTCATGCATGTATTAGTTTCAAGGATATTGGATTTATAATTATGACATTAAAAATGACATTATTTAATGACTTGGATTACATGTATATCAATAAAGAATTGCTTAGTTGATTATATTTCACATGTTGATTCATGATTATGATTACTAGCGCATTAGTGATGGTTTAATGGTTCCTAGTTCGTAAATGTGGTTGTTTCCATGATGATATCAAATTATGAGTATTTTATATTCACAACGATAAGTTTTCTTGTTTGAATATGTGATGATTTGTACTCAAGACTTATTATAGTATCTACCCCATACTTGCATGTGTATGGTGTGCGTGTTTGTTTTACTTTTCTATCAGAAGTGTCTGATGTGGTTAAGGGAGGGACTTGTAGTCACTTGTTAGTTGGTATCTACATGATGTACCACTCCCCACCATTGCTTGTTTAGTTTAGATATACATGCATATGTACATGTTTGGATTTTATGCAAGATTGCAAGTACTGGGCATCGACTTCCCTGAATTGCCACGATGAGCGTGCCTTATCACAATAACTCAATGGTAAGAATGGAGAGATAATGTTCAGGTTCAATCTCAACCATAGTCTAATTACTTGTCCTGAGAAGGAGGACATGCATTTGACTTTCCATTCTTTTTAAACTCATGAGTTTATCTTTGTCTATGTTGTTTGATTTTGAGTTTTAGTCTGTTTTGGTAATGTTGCTTTCATGTGGATTTCACTATGTGATTTTTTTGGTAAATGATTTGATTATAATATTTGGGTTGATCATATAATTAAATATTATTTGATTAAAAAATAAATATTAAAGCGTGCAAATATTTAATTAATTAAAAAACTAATTAAATATGCGTTTTAATTTAAAAGGCTTAATTTAGAAAATTAGTTAAAGAGAAATTAGAATATGATGGTATTTAATTAATTATTAATTAATTCAATATGTACTTCAGTTTAAAAGATTTAATTTAAAAGTCTAATTTAAGAAGTTGGACAAAAAAAGAATTAAACTATTAAAATATTAAAGATTTAATATTGCTTTATTATAATTATTTATTTAATAATAATTAATTTAGAGTTGCATTTAAACAATGAGCTTTGATTATTATTGTAATTTTAAATAATAACATGCTTTAATTAGTGCCTGCACTAATTAATAAACTGGAGGAAAATAAAATATAAAAGAATATTTTAATTTAAAAAGTTCTTTAAGTGTGCATGAAATGATTAAATAGTAAAAGTTTATTTTAAAGAGAGGCCTTTGCATGTTAAAAAATTAGAAACCCTAGGTAAAGTTAAACTCTTTATTAGGAGATTCGAGCTCATTTCTACACACATAGGTTTTGGGGAGCAAAATTTGGAATTAGATCAAAAGAATTGTTGAAAGTTCTGGAGGGTTTAGATTTGCATGCATTCACAGATTGTCCTAGATTTTAGCTATGGTTTTGAGGTAGGGCTTGAAAACCTATTGTAGAATTTTATTGAAAGATCTGTATACTTCCTGTCTTTGTGGGTGTTTGCATATTGCTTATTAATTTGCTGTATTGATTGTTGAATAAGGAATTATGTTATAGATTTTGAAAAGGAAAACTTATTAATCAAGAAAACTTGATTGAGGAAAATTATAGAAAAACTATAGAAAATTATTATGACTATATTCTTTTAAACCTCTTTTTTATATGAGGAGAATTTGATTACAGAAAATTGGAAGAAAATAACAAATTGAATAGTTAGGGTTTCAACTTTAAATTTGTCATTAGAACTATGTGTTTATCATGAATTTTCTAAATATAGATGAATATTCTTCTTACACCTAAAATAATTTAATTGTAAAATTTATTGGAAAAAGAAAAAAGATTAATTGAGAGGAAAACATGTTGCAACTAAACTTATGCATGCATGTGAAAACAAATATGCTAAAGATTGAAACTAAGTATAGCATGGTTACATGCATGTGAAAATAAATATACTAAAAATAGAAACTAAGTATAGTATGGTTACATGCATGTGAAAACAAATATGCTAAAAATAGAAAGCTAAGTATAATATGGTTACATGCACGTGAAAATAAATATGCTAAAAATAGAAAACTAAGCATAGTATGGTTGTATGATTTGAAAGATCAAAGACATGCAAAAATACTAATTGCACGTGTATTTTTATTTTATATAATTTAATTACCAGATTTATTTATTTAAAATAATAATAATAATTTATTAATTTCTAAAATTAAATAAATATTATCCATTTATTTATAAAGTGAATGTTAATATTAGTGATTATTTAAGTCTAATTAAACTCTTAGTTGCATGTTAATAATTTTATAATTATTAATACAAGATAGAAGTTAATAAATAATTTTTTTAAAATAAATATTTATAATTTTATTATATTTTAAGAGAAGTTGTGACGGAGTTCACTTTGTAATCATTTAGTTAATAATTATTTGACTTTAGGAGAGAAACTATATATAATTAAATTAAATGTATAATTTTATCTCTATTTGCATTATGAATTAAAGGAAAATTAAATGTTAATATTAGACTTAAATAAAAGTCAAATTAATATTTTAGAAATAAAATTGATATTAGTATTTAATATAATAATATACATTTATGTTATTAATTAAATCATTTATGATTTAAAATTATTTAAATTAATAACATGATAATATTGCATGATATTTTGTATGCACAAAAAGATTGGATATTTAAATACTTATTGTTTTAAATAAGTATATTAACATAACAATTTATATCAACATGTATATTCTTACTTAATTTTTTAATTTCTAAACACGTCCTTATGACCCAAACTAAACAAGAGAAATCGGTGGGATTAAATCATGTGGCTGAAAACTATTCGTTTTCTGATATTCTATTTATAATCTTGTGATGTTTATTTTTGTGATGGTTTTCCTTTGTGGGTTGTTTAGTTGGCCAAGTTAGGATGTGTACTAAAAGTGTTTTTGAGGTTTATTTTATGATTATTTGATTGGATGTCATGATGAACTCTATGATTTGAATTGAGATTTATATTTTATGAGCTTTATGCTATTGAGCATTTATGAAAATTTGGGTTTTGAGAACCAATGTTATTTTTTGGGTTGCCTGTTAAGAAACCAAATTCAATCAATATTACTCTTGTAGTATGGGACACTATTGTGGTTTGTGATTTTTGGGAAGGCAGTCTAGGCACATGTCTATGAGAGTGGCTTGTAATGGGGGCTAGGGCCCAAAGTGACTGCCAAGGTAACTCATTGTAAGTTGTGTAACAAGTGATAACATAGCAATTAAAATATCTTGCCTAGCCCTTTCCTTGAGATATATTAAAAAGATAAGTTAGAGATTTTTCCTCGTCCATGCCTTGAGTGCTTGTAAAGATTATGGATGAGATAAAGATGATACTTTGAGAGGTATGACTAGTTTCCTCATCTTCATGAGAGGGTATCCTAATTCCACATAGAATCACTAGGCAGCCAGGGTCTTGAGAGACTGCTAGGGTAACCTTAGAGTTGGCTCATGTGATGACACTCCATAATATGTAGCCTTGAGTCTCCTTCATGGTTTTTTTAAATATTTGCCTCTAGTAGTGTAAATGTTGGATATTACTTTTGATGATCCATTTATTGTGAGTTGTTACTCATTGATTGGATGTCATTTATTGTTGATAATTGACTTTTATTAATGAATGATTCGTTATTCATTAGTGGTGTTTTATTGTTGGAGTTAGTGATTAGTAGTTTACTTTTATTGATGACAGTTGTTATATGTTGGTCATTGTGCTTGTGACACTTGACATTGATTTTTAGGTGGTTGTATATTTTTAGTCTTGGTATTTGTATGTTGACTTGGTATGAGATGTTAGTATTGGAATGAGTGTCCTTTTGATTTTGATTATCTCTTCTTCTTGAGTAGTTTGTGTTACCCTTGAGGTAGTTTTGGCTATCAGGATTCTTCGCCTAGGATTATTTTATGATTTGATTATTTGTGTGTAGATCATACATTATCTCTCCTACATGGTGGGAATGGGAGCCTGATTAGGTGATCATGCAGTCGAGAGGTAGTGTATTCTTAACATTTGGGTCCCCCTCAAATTGATAGATGTTGAATGCTCCTTGACATAGTAGTACCATTATCATTCTTCCTCTTATCTTGAAGACTTCAACTGATTTGATGTATCTATGCATCATGTGTGTTGAGATCCTATGAGATATTGTATTGTATATTGATGTACTTGTATCTATTTTCACATACCCTATGACATGTGCAGTGGATGTTATTCATTAGATGTGCTTTTATATTATTAGTTGTACTCATGCATTTACTTATATGACTATGTATGTGTTTGTTCGCTTTATTATTATGGACATTGTAATTGAGACTTAAACTTATTAATAAAACTTTCTTAAATGTGACTCAATGTGAAGGAACCCTTGAGGAATTGAAACTATATTTGTAATTGATTACGTGTTCTTGGTGTGTACATGTATATATTGCTTTCACATTATTGTTACTTTGATGTTGTTTAAAGTTTTTTAAAAAATAGTTTAGTAAACTTTGTAACATATTAGGTTTATTTCTTTTGGGTTCCCAAGTAAGGCATTACATGAAGTCCAAGCTCTAGTTCAATCCTGTTAGGTGAAGTCATAGACTTATGGGCTCTTTTGACCATGATTACTCTTTTTCTCCTAGGACTCATGATGACACTCACATCTTTACTCATGATCATTATCCTATAATGGAGCATAAATCTTCTCACTCATCCTAGAATGATGATGATGCTTTAAGAGTTCCTCCTTTGCAAGTTGATAAGCTTTTTACTGTATTTGATAAGTTGGAAACTTGGCTTGCTCAAGAAGATCAAAATCCTGATAGTGTTGCTGTTGTTGAAGCTCTTAAGAAGCTTGTTAATAATGATGAAAATAACCTTTCTATCTTGCATGGTATCTCTCACCTTATTGATACTCATGTGAAGTCTTTGATGGAATGTTCTCAAGAGTTAGGATATCCTCCTCCTTCCACAACTGTTGAATTATAACACCGCGCTCGAGAACCCAAAATAAATAAACCTAATATGTTACAAAGTTTACTGAATGATTTAAAAAAAAAGTTTAAACAACATCAAAGTAACAATAATGCTGAAGCAATATATACATACACATCAAACACACATAAGCAATTACAAATATAATTTCAATTCCTCAAGGGTTCCTTCACATTGAGTCACATTTAAGAATGTTTTATTAATAAGTTTAAGTCTCAATTACAATGTCCATAACCATAAAATGAACAAACACATACATAATCATATAAGCAAATGCATAAGTACAACTAATAATATGAAAGCATATCTAATGAATAAAATCCACTGCACATATCATAGGGTATGTGAAAATAGATACAAGTACATCAATATACAGTACAATATCTTATAGGATCTCAAAACACATGATACATAGATACATCAAATGAATATAAGTCTTCAAGATAAGAGGAAGAATGCTAATGACACCACTATATCAATGAGCATCCAACAAATATCAATATAAAGGAGACCCAAATGGTAAGAAGACACTACCTCCCGACTGCGTGGTCACCTAATCAGGCTCCCACTCCCATTGTGCAAGAGAGATAATGTATGATCCACATAGAGATAATCAAATCATAAAACATCTTAGGCAAGGAATCTTGATAGCCAAATCTACCTCAAGGGTTCACAAACTACTAAAGAAGAAAGATAATCGAGTCGAAAGAACATTCGTCCAATACTAACCTCTCATACCAAGTTAAAATCTAGGTACCAAATATAAATCAAGTATCAAAATCCAAATAGAAACAACCACCTCCAAAACAATGTCAAGTGTCACAAGCACAATAACCAACAGATAACAACTATCATCAATAAAAGTAAACCACCAATCACTAACTCCAATAATAAAAACACCACCAATGAATAACTAGTCATTCATTAATAAAAGTCAACTATTAGCAGTAAATGACATCTAATGAATAAGTAACAGCTCACAATAAATACATCATCAAAACTAATATCCAACAAGCACACTAATAGAGGAAAATATTTTTAAAAATCATGATGAAGACTCAGGCTACATACTATGGAGTGTCGTCATATGAGCCAGCTCTAAAGTTATCCTGGTAGTCTCTAAGGACCCCAACCCCCTAGTGACTCTATGCAGAACCAGAATACCCTCTAGTGATGACTAGGAAATGAGTCATACCTCTCACTAGGTGTCATCTCATTCCCATCCTTAGCCTGTACAATCACTCAAGGCATAGGCGAGGCAAACATTTATAACTTTTTTTTTTAGTGTATCTCAAGGAAAAGGGATAGGTAAGATATTTTAATTACTATATTATCACTTGTTACACAATTCACAATGAGTTACCTTGATAGCCACTCCCATAGACACACACCTGGACTACCTTCTCAAAAATCATAAATCACAATAATGTCCCATACCAGAAGAATAATATTGATCGAATTTAGTTCTTTGACAGGAACCCAAAAATAGCATTGGTCATCATAAATGCTCAATAGAATAAAGCTCATAAAACACAAATCTCAATTCAAATCATAAAGTTCATCATAACATCAAGTCAAATAATCATTAAAAAAATCTCAAAAATGCCTCTAGTTCACATCCTAACTTGGCCAACTAAACAACCCACAAAGAAAAACTATCATGAAAATAAACATCACGAGACTATAAATAGAATATTAGGAAACAAATAGTTTTTAGCCACATGATTTAATTCCATCAATTTCTCTTGTTTAGTTTGGGTCATAAGGATTTGTTTAGAAATAAAGTAAGAATATACGTGTTAAAATAAATTTTTATGTTAATAAACTTATTTAAACCAATATCCAATCTCTTTATGCATATAAAATATCATGCAATATATATTTATGTTATTGATTAAATCATTTTGAACCTTCTATCCTAATTTCTACCACTCTTTCTAGCATACCTACATATGTACTGCCTCTTATGACTACCTCTACACAAGTGTCCACTCCTTTCAGTGTTGGTCTTCCTAATCCTTCACTTCACATGAGTGTTCCTCCTACTTCCATTTGTTCTTCATTGCCTTCATATAATGCAGTTGCTTTTATTTATTCGAACCCTTTTTCTTTTCCTTCGCATCCTTTGCCAACATCCTTACATATTCCTTCTGCTTCTTATAACTTTCCTAATCCAATAAGCATACCTATTCCTACTAGTGTTTATTCTGATACTACCATTAGTACATTGGTTCAAACTATCACTACTATACAATAACAACTTGCTCAATTAACTCAAACTATGTACAATATTCCTACATGTGATGTTGCTAATCCCCTTTCCTTAGATATCCTTCGTGCTACTATCCTGCAACATGTCGTGGTACCTCATCTTGAGACTTATAATGGCAAGGGAGATCCTGTAATTAATTTTAAAACTTTCCAAACTATATGTAGTGATTTTGCTCATGACTATAGGCTTATGGCTAAGTTGCTCCAATGTACTTTTAGGGATAGAGCCTTGCAATGATATTGCTCTCTACCTCCTTATTCTATTGATTCTTTTCAAAATCTTGCTAATGCTTTCATTCAATAGTTTCAGAATAATATTGGTCCTCAAATTTGTTTACCTGATTTAATGCATTGTAAGCAGAATTTTAAAGAGAAAATTAGTGAATTTATCGGTAGATTTAAACATTTGTATGCTCAAATTTCTTATCATGTGCTTGATCATCATATTTAACACATCTTTATTTCTAATTTACAAAAATACATTAGGGATAAGATTCTCCTTACTAAGTATACCTCCTTTTCACACCTATGTGCAATATTTCAAAATTACTAGTTACATGTGAGTCAACTCAAGTGCTCTACTCCGATGACAACTATTTCTAGTGATAAGAGTGATGTCATTAGAAATTTAAACAAGTTTTCTAAACTTAACAATTTCACTAAAATCAAATCTAAAAATACAGTTGATGATCAAATGGCTACTATGTCCTGAGGTATGACCACTTTTTCCTTTGTATTTCATCCTGATCATTAGTCCAATCAACTAACTGAGCCTTTGCCTGAGGTGATGACTAAGTTGATTCATGCACATGTTCTTAATCTTCCCTCTATTCGTCCTATTAATCATAGTAAATTGTTGCCTAAGACTTTTGATTCAAATGCTTTCTATCAATAACAACATTAGCTAGGTCATCATACTCAAAAGTGTCATGGTTTGAAGAATTATATTTAGGACCTTATTAATTCTAAGACTATATTTGTTGATGCTCAAGTTAATAACATGAATAAATCTAGTGCACCACCTAATCAAAATTTATAGATTTACACTAATCCTTGCCTTCTCACTCAACAATCAACCTTCTTCTTTTGATTACTATATTGATTATTATGAGAAGATACACAAAGAGAATCATGTGGTTAATCATGTTGAATTAGCACCTCAACTTTTGATTTCTTCTCCACCTGAACCTGAATAGACATCTATTATTAGCTTTAGTTAGTCTAATATTTTTAAGGAACCTAATGGTCCTCTTTACATCACTGTTAGAAATGCTCATATTCCTTCACATGGTACTTTGGTTGATCCTTCCTTTGTTGTGAATGTTATCATTGAAGAACATCGTTTTAACAAAGGGTTGAATAGAGATACTTACGATACTAATCCTATGTGGATTCAAACTTGTAATAATTTTGAATCATCAAATTTAATAACTTAGAATAAGATGTTAGAATCTATTCCAAAAATAATAATCATAGAAGATTATAAAAATTTAAACAAGAAATTTACAAAGAAGAAATTAAAGATGCCCGTTTCAAATTAATCCTGATAAATCTTTAGGCCCTGATAGTTTTCAAGCCTTTTTCTTTCAAAAATATTGGGATATTCTGGGAGACGACCTTTAGAAGGCTATTGAGGCAACTAGGAATTATGGATCCCTTCTAACTAAAATTAATAATACATTCCTAGTTTTAATTCCAAAGAAAATTGAACATATAGATCCAAGAGATTTTAGGCCCATAGCCTTATGTAATATTATCTACAAAATTCTCTCAAAAGCACTAGCCAACAGACTTTAAAAAGTACTACAAAAATTTATTTTAGAGGAACATAAAAGTTTTGTTCCTAATAGGTCAATTCTTGATGGTATTATCATAATCCAAGAATTAATTTAGCCTGTAAAAATTAATAAGGAATGTTGTATGCTAATGAAGTTAGATATCCAAAAAACCTAGAATAAAGTTGATTGGAGATTCTTATGTAAAACACTCAAAGCTTTTGGATTCTCTCATCAATGGATCAACTTAATATATAATTGCATTTGGACACAAAAAATCTCCCTTCTCATAAATGGTACCCTTGAAGGTTATTTTAGCATATTTAGACAAATAAGATGAGGATATTATATCACCTTTTCTCTTCATTATTATGGTAGAAGCTTTTGGTAGAGCTATAATAAAGGCTCAAATTGAAAGAAAAATTAGAGTAATCATAATTACTAAGGAGGCCCCTAAAATACCATATCAATAATTTGCAGATGATACAATTCTACCAAGAAAAAACACTTTGGAAGAATCTCAAATTTTAAGCAAATAATAAATAATTTTATGGAAGCATCAGGACAAAAAGTAAATACTAATAAATAAGAGATTTTCTTTATTAATAGCAAAGGGAAAATAAAGAGAGAACTTTTTTGAATAATAGAATTCTAGAAAAGGAACCTTTCCATGCAAATACCCTGGTATTCAACTTGAAAAAGGTATTAGAGAAAGTAAAAGCATGGGATACGATTTTAGAATAATTAGATTTAAAAAATGAGAAGTTGGAAAGGGAAATGGTTAACTAAAGCTGGTAGAATGACTATGATCAAAGCAATACTTTCAGCCATCTCCACATATCATATGTCATGTCTTCCCCTACCCAAGGTGTTAAAAGGAAGCTAGAATTTGGAGGCCTAGGCATAAAAAATTGAATAGGTAAAATGAGGTGCTAGGGGTGAAACTTATACAGACAATGTTTTAAAAACATAATAGTAAATGGGCCAAAAATTTATATCTTAATTATCTAAACAATAATAATCTTCTATCTTTGTTAAGAACTAAAAATCCTCCAAAATGTTCTAGAATTTGGAACTTTATGACGAATTGTCATTCATTAATAGTTATTAACTTAACTTGGGATATCAATTTAGGGCAGGATGCTTTATTTCAGAAAGATTCTTGGGATGGACTCCCTTCTCCAGATAGTGTAAATCTACCTATACACAAAAAAATACTCTTTCAGCTTTGTGGGGTAAGAATGTGAGTGATTATAAAATTAAAATTAATGTAATCAATATGGAGGATGGAAATGGAAAACTCTATATGAAACTCCACTTTAATCACAAGAAAATTACATTTTTAATCAATTTTTAAAAAGTAAGTAGACAAATCATAACGATAGGAACGATAAATTAATTTGGGAAGCTTTGAAAAGATGAAAGTTATAAAGCTAAACTAGGGTACGAAAAGATAATAAATTCTCAACAATGGGATAAGATTGATATCCCTCTAAATCTATCTTGGGATCCGACATGTCTTTTGAAGAAGGTATCTTCCTTTGGGCTGCTCTTCAAAAGAGAATTCTAATAGTAGATAGGTTTACCAAGATGGGTTTTGAAGGACTATCTAGATGACCACTTTGTGAAAAAGAACTTGAAACATCTGAACACTTTAGGGTTGCCTCTTTGCTAAGAAATGTTGGTATTGATAATGTAAGAAATTAAATTGACAAGCTGCATTCCCTGATAACCTATTAAATTTTCTAAAAAGTTGGCTGAAAAATACTTGTTCTAAGGTTTATAGTAATTTATGAAAAAATCCCCTTCTATACTCTTGGGAATTATGGAAAAAAGGAACACAATTTGTTTTTGTAATGATTAGATAGATCTAACATCCTTTTTAAATAAATTGGAGGCTAGTATTATTGAGGAAGCTAACAATAATCTCAATAACTCATATAAGGAGGTTCCTTTTCAGATTGGGATGTAGATATGCATAAAAATTGGTTTAAACTAATTAATTGACCAATGATATGCTCAAAATCCTACAAGATCGCTAGGAAAGAATGTAAATGGGAAACTCCTCCTGCACGATGGTCACAGTTTAATTTTGATGGGCCCTCTAGAGGTAATCTAGGACCAACATGCTTAGGATGTATTATTTGTTTAGATATTGGTTCATGCCAAACCAAACATGCCAAACCTTTAGGATCAATGTCTAATAACTTAGCCGAATTAGAGGCCCTGGTAGAAGGTTTAACTCTAAGTAGAGAGATAAGCATTAAAAAATTAGTTATTGAAGAAGACTCGTAAATTATCCAAAATGCGTTAAGAAAAAGAGAGACCCCAAACTGGATCCTTAATTCTAAACCTGATTATGCCTTAGCCATTGTTGATCAATTTGAAAAAAAAAATCATAAAACATATTTACAGGGAAGGTAATAGAGAAGAGATTCTAATAAGACAAGCTGATATGATAAGTATAAGTTAGACACTTGTTCTTAAAGTGAAATTGGTTTAGAACTTTTACCGTCAAAATAAACATGTTAAATTTAGTTGATATCATAGAATTTTAATGTTAACAAGTGACATATTTTTGGTTATTCAAAAATTTTCCCTATATACTATTTAATTTTTAAAATTAAAGTTAATAGAAGATAAGTTTCATTTTTAATTATGAAGCATATTTCTTTTCGTTCTCACAAATTATCATAGCCAAGTTTAATTTTTAGGTTATATTCACAAGGAAGTATTAAGAGCAAAGTTATAAATTCAAAATTAAAAAACAAGTGCTAAATTTGGTTAAATTAGTCTGAGATATTTATGTAACGGCTACACCAAGGATACCTATCCATCTCTGATATTTGGTAAAAAATTTAGAAAGTTTTTTAAAATCTAAACACAATATTGGGCCTCGTGGCCTTTTACCTATCGAAAACAAGAAAAAGAAAAAGAAAACTATAATTTTAAAAAATATAAGAAATAAAGTAATTTACAAAAAAATATTGATTATAATTATAAATAATATGACCAATTTTTCAGAGGGGGGCTTAAACTCTATTTTTGAGAAAGACGATAGTTCTATGAAAAAAAATTGGCTAGGAGATTATTTGGACTCTTTTCATATAAAATAAGAGCTCCTACTTTTTCCTTTTTTTTTTTTTGTAATGACCCAGCCGAGGCAGACTCACTAACAAGGCATACTTTTTGCCTTTGATGGAGCTCCTATTTTTTATTGAGTGGGTGGAAAGTGGTGGGGCTAGAAATTTTCCCCTTGAGAATATTTTTTTGCCATTTGTCAACTACTTAATTTTTGAATTTCCCTAATTTTTGAATTTTCCTAAAAAATTGATTCTAGTAAAAAAATGATTTTATACTTATTTTATAATACAAAATTCATGAGACTACATTGTTTAAAATACTCCTAAAATAACAAGCAATTATAGCTCTACTTTTTAGGAACTCCCTTCCATGGGACCATAAAGTAGGGGCTTTTATTCAATACTTTGTTCATGAGACTGTATTGAAGCATCCCTCATAGACCCAACCCAACATAAGAATTTTTTTTTTTTTTTGTGATGAATAGTCCTTTTCAATTATTAAAATTTACTAAGATTACAATTCACAAAAAAGGGCCGGGGGATACAGGATCACCTCGCGAATGAGTTCAATCGGCTAAAGCCGGAGCAAACAACATGGCCACAGCCAGCAATTATAAACTATTCATCAAAAAAAAATTTAGAACAACCTCATGCTACCAAGGTAGTACCAGCAGAGGGAGGAGGATCATCTTTATTAGGAAATCTCCACGCATCAGTGGGATTGTGAGGCGGACTAGGAACAGTCCAACCGTCAGCAGCATCCGCAGGATTTGGGGTAGTTGTAGTCTCCACATCCTTCTTGTCTGGCCGCGGAGGGGAAATTGCCAAGGCCAGCCAGGGAAACTTGCTAGAGTGCACCCGTCCAGGGGGAGGAGCCGAAGACCAGCCAAAAGCCCACCTAGGGGGGGGAGCCGGGGACCAGCCAAAACCACCACGTGGTGGTGAAGCGGAGCGGCGCCTCCAACCACCATGACCACCGCTGGGAGAGCGATGGCAAGGACCCTAGGAGTGCGGCATGTGTGAATGGCGGCCAAAGGACTAGCATCTGGAACGGTGACCGCGGGATGAGGAAGCATCAGCTGAGGCATCCGGAGGCACTCTGACAATGGTACAAGGAGCATTGCCCCAGTGGTTTAACAATTCTTGTAAGTGGGAAACCTCCAGTGCAACTTTATTAGCTTGCACCTGTATCTGCATAATGACATTGTTACAAATGCATGCCTTAGTGTACATTGCAATGTTAACATCCTAAAAACTGTGAGTGAATAAAACAACATTCCTATCTTTCCATAGAGAAAACAAAATTTCCATCCTGAAGGTATGCCAGATCTGGGAAAACTTTTGAGGAAATCTGGGGGAATCACCCAGAAGGATCATGTGCCATGAAAAAGGTTTGGGCTTGAAAGGCTTGAAAAAATCATGGATCCAGTGTCAATAATTCTGAGCACGTTTGCAAAACCAAAAAAATGCAAAAAGGATTCAGGTTGGCCACATAAGGGGCATCTGGGGTCAGGAACCCCAATGTGCTTGAGTCGAGGCCCCAGGAGAAGACCTTGGAAAGCAAGGCACCAAGCAAAGTGAGCAATCTTAGGTTCTGTAATGGCACTCCAAATGGTGTTGAACCATTTTCTCCATTGAGAAAGCGAAGAATGCAAATGCCACCGTTGATTAAGCGTGTCTACCATCGGAAGGTCGAGCGAAAGCCATCTGTATCCCATACTGGGCTTATAATTGGTAAATGGAGTGGCAAGAAACCACTTCCAATCATACCACCACGGTCGAACAGACTGAATCCCCACTTTATGAAGTAAGTGCACAGGGATGGAAGACAACAGAAGCTCATAAGTTTGACGATTAGCATGAACAAGGTAGTATTGAACTTGCATATCCTCCCAAGACCTAAAATTCATGGTGACTCTTGAAAAAATATCCTTAGTAGTGCGAATGCCACGTTTATAAAAACACAGAGCACTAGCACCTTGAGTCTTGGCAAGAGGAATACCCTGGAAGGCAAACAGGGGAGACCACCAAATGTTCTACTAATTTAAGGACAGCCCATTGCGAAACTCATTACCAGCCCAACGAAGCCAAGGTTTAACAGCTTCCCAGGCTTTCCTGATGCTCTTTATAATGAAGGAGCCTTGTATGACCACTGGTTCTCGCATAGTGAGAAGGGTCTAAAAATCAATTCCCTTCCAGGCCGGTCTATTAGTAGGGAAGCCTAAAGAGATGCAATGTTTGACAAGAATTTTTCAGGCTTCATCTCCAGAAATAGCTCTGATAATCCATTTAGCACAGAGGGCAAGGCCCTGCTTTCGAGTGGAAAGCAGGCCGAGACCCCCAGATTCCCTTGGGAGACAACAGAAATCCCAGGCAACTCTATGAAAACCATGATGGTCAGAACCAGAGGCCCAAAGAAAATCTCTGAGCAAATGTTCTAATTTGAGGTATGAAGCTTTGGAGGGATCCCAACAAGAAGAATAGAACACATGGGTGGCAGCCAAAATCTTAGAACAAATCTGGAATTTACCAGCAAGAGAAAGCGGCTTAGTGATCCAATAATCAAGCTTTTTGGTAATCTTTGTAAGCACAGCATTCCAAAGTTCCACAGGGGAAGCCTGGAAAGCAAAGGGAATGCCAAGAAAGCGGAAAATTTCTCCATGAGTAACCCATTTCCATTGGAATTGGTTGAGCCAAGGTGGAGCTGGCAAAAAAGACTATCGATAATAGAGCGTTTTATGCCATTGAATGGCAGAGCTAGAGGCTTGACAAAAAGTGTCAAGACAATCTAACGCATTTTTGATGTTTTCTTAATCTTCAAGAAGAGTGAGAAAAGAATCTACAACAAAATGACAATTGACTAACTGGGAGGAAGAATCAGGCAAGGAAATGCCACAGACCAGCCCAGAAGACACAGAGTGAGCAAGTAAATAACCAAAGCCTTCGGCAGCAAGGACATAAAGCGCAGGAGCTAACAGACAACCTTGTCTGATGGAACGAAAAAGTCTAAAAGCTTCAAATTTTGAATTATTGATGGTGATGCAAGCATTAGAGTCACCAAAGAGCATCTCCACGGATTGAAGGAAATTGGGACCAAAACCTAGAGCCTAAAGCATAGCCAAAATGAAAGGCCATTCAATGTGATCATAGGCTTTAGCAAAATCTATCTTTAAAAAGATAGCCTGCTGCTTGGACTTACGGGCCCATTCCATACCTTCCTAGATAACAATGATGTTGTCAAGAATATACCTAGATTTGATGAAGCCTGTTTGTTTAGGCCTCACAATTAGAGGAAGCATATGGCAGATTTTGAGAGAGAGCGCCTTAGCAATGATCTTATAAGACACATTGAGGAGGGTGATGGGCCTCCAGTTGCAGATGTCCTCAAGATCACCAGCTTTAGGTATGAATTTAATATTGCCTTTATTTATGATCGTTCCTAAGCTTTTAGAATGGTATGCTTCAAGATAGACTTTGTGCAAATCAGGACCAATATGCTCCCAAATATGTTTGTAAAATTCATAGGGAAATCCATCACACCCAGGGGATTTGTCATCTGCCATGGAGTAAGCTGCCTCTTTAAGGTCTCGAAGGGAAAGAAGTTGCTCATAGAAAGCGCGTTGCTCAACCGCGAGGCAGTTTAGAGTAACAGAAATACACTTTCTGAGAGCCTCCTCCTGAGCAACCGAATGGCCCTGCAAAGCAAAAACGTTCTCATAGTGAAGAACAAAAGCTTGCAGGATGTCTAGCAGATTGGAAAGAACATCAGTTCCCTGTTTTATCTTTTTTATCCCAATATTGGTATGACGGGCTCGGAGAACCTGGAAGAACTCCTTCGAGGCTTTGTCGCCAACCTCCAACCAGTGGAGACGAGCTTTGATTTGAGCTCCTCGGGCAACATAGTTATCAGCAATTTGTTTTTCATGGCAAAGCTTGGCAAGCTGAAGTTGCAAATCCACATCAAAAGGGTTGAAGGTGAGTGCTTCAGAGGCTTTTTTGAGGGCAAGGGTGTTGGCTTCATAAGATCATTTTCTGAAAATTGCCAGCTGACGCTCGTAGATGCGCAAAAAATGAGCCGATCTGGTAATGACATCATTCCACCATTGAATCCAACCTTGATGGGAATGTGGACATGGTTCCAAATTCTAGACACGTTGTATGTGGGAGATAGTGGAGGCATGCAATAACACAGACGTGTTGAGGAAGAATTGAGACTTAACCACTTTGGGGACAACTGTTTGCCAAGAAATGCCAAAATAAATGGGATAGTGGTCTGACAACGTCACATCTGTCAGGGGAATGACAGGTAGATCATGATCTTAAGAAAAATAAAAAAAAGATTGCACTGAGATCATAACACGATCAAGATGTTTCAATATGCAGTCAGGACTGGCTCAAAAATTGGACCAAGTGTGCCAAGCCCCATTATCATGACGACAGCTAGTATTGGGATCAAAGAGGCCCAATTTATAACGCATGTGAAACCAGGCTTGTCTTTCCCTAGCTGTCCAACAGAAAGGCAAAATGCCATCTTTGTCAGAGGCCACTTCAACCATATTGAAGTCCCCACACAGGACCCAAGTAGCTGGCGGCAGGTTGTTAGCAAGCCAAACCCACATTTGTGCCCTTTCCACAGCATCATTGGAGGCATAAACATTAATGACTCCAAAAGAATGATTGTTGATGGAAAGCAAAAGCCAAATAATACGGTGTGTGGGGTCAGAACCGTGCGAAATAATAGCAGAATGAAGGCGAGGTGACAGGAGAGTAACTACACCACCTCGGCTAGCTTCATGCTGAGAAGAAAACATGACGCTATCCTGCCAAATGACGCGACATGCAGCAAAAAGCATGAAACCAGAAATCTTAACTTCTTGCAGGCAAAGAAAATCTAAATTCCCAAGTTTATGACAGGTATCCCGGACATAGAATTTTCTGGGGAGGTCTATAAGACCTTGAACATTCCAAGAGAGGAAGTTCATAAAAACTCTTCCATATCATCCTCGTCCTCGAGAGAGGAGTAACTATTCTACAAAAAGGTAGAAATTGGGTGAAAGTCAGATGGGAAATCCTCTGGACTTACAGCTTGTCGTTTGACCCCTGATATCTCTGCACGTCCAGGAGGACTGCGAGAACGCCTTGTTGCTGGTGGTACTATGGAAGAGACTGTAAGAGGAGAACGAGCCCCAGCCAACGACGAGGTCCTAGCGGCTGCCTTAATCCCCTGCGACCCAGTAGGGTTTGAAACCTGCGGAATTGAAATCGGCGCAACAAAAGCCGCTAGTGTCTCCATGCTAGCAGGCGCTGATACTTCGATGGAAGTAGGAGGAATCGTGGTTACGGTCGCATAGGATGGCTTGGGGGCCAAAGGATTCAAGGCAAGCTTGCCTTTGCGCCCAACAGTAACCCATTCTTCTTTTTTTCCTTCGACCTGCTTGACAAGCTTCGCTTTAGGCTGGGGTTTGACCTTAGGCGTGGCCAAAGGGCAGTCCCTAATCTTGTGTTTTGCAGACTAGCACCTATAACAGGTGTTAGGTAGGTTCAAGTAAAGCACCTTCTGTGCGAAGGTTTGAGCGCCAATCTGGATTTCCACCGAATCCTTAAGATCTTTAGAAAGATCAACTTCAATGCAAACACGTCGCTGAGGGCGAGCATTAAAATTTTTTTTTGGCTTCTTGGTAACAACTTTGCCAAGGGCTTGGGCAATAGACTCAATAAAAGGCCAGCAAGGCAAGGGTAGACCTGAGAATTCAACCCAAATAGGATCCCTAAGCTTTTTATCGTCCGAGACAGAGAAGTCTCGGGACCATTTCTGAAAAATAAGCAAAGAGGAATGCACAGACCAAGGGCCGTTGGTAAAAACTGCGTCAGCTTGCAACAAGTTAGCGAAGCGAAATAAAAAAAAACCTTTGGTAAGGTTTTGCATAGCGTCAAGGCGGACGCCATGCGGGGTCCAGCTTTTGTTAACCCATTCTCTGAGCATAGGTTCAGGTGGGGTCCTACCAACAAAATACCCTATCAAGGTATGTTGTTCTAACCAGTCACATGCGGCATCAAATTCTTGCAAAGGACAATATCAGGCTTACCTCGTGGAAAACCTTTGAGACAAACTTGCACGGGCATTTGTTCAGTGGCGGCGCCATGGTAGTCCGAAGCAGCAGCGTGAACACCAGAAACAACTGGTTCACCGCTGGCCGGAGCCATTATATCCTAACTTAAAGCTCCTGCAGTAAATGCGGTATGACAAGTGCTGACAGAAGGGGAGTGCAAGCGAAAGGCCGTACGCAAAAAAAACTGCAAGTTCGCATGAAGCAAGAGAAACCCTAACAGAGCGAAAAAAATCCTATGAATCAACATAAGAATTATGAACAAATATAATCATAAAGAATATGTTTATTGTTTTTTTATCAATAAGAGGTTGAAGAGAAGCTTGATTGTTATTATTTGTTGTGATTAATTGTTATGATTACTAGTTATGCTTAAATAGATTCAAACCCAAGACCTCTCAAATAATAGGCTGACAATTTATCGTCACATTGTAGGCTCTTTCCTATTTAAAATAGTATTTTTACAATTTAAAGATATATATTTAAAAAAACCATCATTATTTAATTCAAATAAATAATTAGAAATTATTTAATTCATTTTCTTTTTATAGATAATACTACTCAATTTTTTTTTTTAAATATTAAGATTTATGTATCTATAAAAAACACTTTATTTGTAAATTATAAATAAAATTATGTAAAATAAATTTTCTACAATATAAAAAAATTTATTATTTTAAAAAACTAACATTATTAATAGAAAATAATTGTAAATTAGTTATATATTAAACTTTAAATTGACTAAATTTGTCAAAGATTTGATTTATAATTCATCAAAAATAAATTGGTGAAAACATTTAAGCATGAGGCAAAGGTGATCTCCTACAAACCTTATTTTGAACATGTGAACCACTCAAACCAAAGATCAACGGATCTTCCAATATATTCAGGCCACTACTTCAAGCAAACAAGATATGCCCTGATTGCGCCTCTCAAACTATCCAACTGTTTTGCTACTCTAGAAACAATCTTGGAAGCCACGACAAAACTAGAAATAATCCCCAATCTACAGAAGGAGAACATCAGTATAAACCCAAGGAAAATTGTAAGTGAGCAACAAAAGGTCTATTTTCAAAATACTAAATATGCATAAACAAGTCAGATCCACCAAAAAATTAGATCTGAATGGACGAAGGGCAACCAACTAATCTGGGAGAAATAAGCAAGCAACCTGTTGGTTCCCAAAACCACTAATTGGAAATCCAAGAGCTTACCACTTCTCCTATAGGACTTCACAATAAGTTCTGCCCAATGAACATGAATACTTCTCGATTCCCTTGCACTTCAGGCTCCGCTACACCTAGGCGAGTACATCTTCTCCTCGAACTTGATCACTTGGTTTAGAGCTTTTTCTGAAGCGAATTCAAGCCTTGGAGTTCTTTGGCTGGCAAGGTCCCTGAACTCAATTAAAATGAAAATTGGATGCCGAGTGTTTGAATGTTTTGTATAAGGTTTGTTAATAATGGATTTGATGCTTGTAGGAAGGAAGTTATAGATTTTCTAACTTCAATAATAAAAAGACCAATGCCTCTGCTCATCCGGGCAATAAAGTCAACTTCAGTGAATTTTCACATACAACTTTATAATGTTTTACACACTTTAGTGCTAACAATTAAATAATCAAGATGTGATAGATCAAATATATACGCAATCTTAAATTAGTCCAGATTGAATTTCAACTCCTTTGGCAGGGAGACAAATTGGACACAAATACAGAAACAATTTAATATTTCACACTATCTATAATGATCAAATTTAAATGCTAAATGACCTTGTCCACTTATCCAACATTTAAATTGTATACATAATTCTAGAAAATAATTACAAATGATGATTTGCCTATAGTTTAAATCTCCATGCCTTTAATAATAAACAAAGAACACTTAATTTTATTATTAAAATAAAATAATAGAATTTATATTACAAAGTCATAATGTTGCTCCTTATCCCTCCATACAATTAAAAATATAAAATACCTGTAATTTGAGAATATGAATCTGAACGTTTTTGAATATTGGATTCTTACAAATATATCTTCTATTTATATTCCTCATTTTCAAATTACGTGAATTTTAGCGAAAACCTATCTTTCAAACTTTTGCGTTTCTTCAATTATTTAATCACACCTTTTCTTGATTAAAACCATCTTTAAGATATTTTAACAAAGTAAGCTACTTTCTAGAGGCTTTGATTAACTCAAGCACACCATGTTTTATATTTAATGTGTGTTATTTCATAGAACATTCTTCAAACTCCCGATGCCAGTATTTCCAAACTATTCTAACATCGTCTGAGGGCTTAGTATTGATTATCAGGCCTTTCAAAATAATGTTTTTACTTTAAAATATTTTTGAGTTGTTGCTCATGTGTAAGACGGGTCAATCTTTTATTGATTGATGACAACATTGTTTCATTGAATTTGTTTATTATGTTTATGTAGCCATATATTGACTCCTTTGTATTGGACAAACCTTTCTTTAGACATGTTCAATTCTCAATCACATTCAACCCTTTTATCATTTTTTATTTCCCCTCAAATCAGGTAAGACAAAACTCATTTGTCTCCGCTGTTTGCAATATATGCTATGCTGTCAAATATGGACTAAATTTGTCTTCTTTTATTTATTGTTGTCTTCAAACAAATCACATATAAATTTGTTTCTTTGCATGATGTGGCATTTTTAGCCTCTTATTTATTTCTATTTATTATCACTTCATACATTATCGATAGCTATTTATTTATGATATTAAATCATAGTAGACATAGTTTGTCTTTACCTAATATTTTGTCTTTATTCTAATTTGTCTTATGTGATTTTATTTCCAATACAAACAAATATCTTAATCACTCATGGGACTTTCCTTTATCTTTAAATAGGACAAACTAAATTTGTCTTTTCTAATTTTGTCTTATCCAGGGCTCATATTATTGTTGCAGTCCATTTGATACCTGTGTCTTTTGAGTATATGTTTAAGTATTCATTTGTTTAGTATGCATCGTGTTACTGTCAATGCTTTCCATTAATACTTTGAAGTTACTATTTGGAAATTCTTTATCGTTGAGTCTAATTTATGTTTTTCTTTTATTGCTTCAAGTTGAATCATTTTACTTGGCATTATGTTCTATGTGGGCCATCAAAAAATTTGACCTTCAGGATCGCTACTATCTGAAACAGTCACTGCTATTATAACACAATAGTCAATCTAATACCACACATTGTTATCTTTTTACTCTTATAGAAAAGAAGTCGCATTTTTTATTGGTTTTTCTTATACTCTTAGCAACAATGACAATGTTTTATGAAAATTTCAACATCAAATCTCAAATGGAGGCTTAATTTTTTTGCAAAAAATCAAATCTCCATCACAACCAAGAAACGACGAATGGAAAATAGAAACCAATAAAAAATGGCAAAGAAACATAATTCCTGGTCAGTCATGCATGCTCTATGATCCACACCCTAAATTCACATCTGCTACCAATTTTTTTACATGAATATGAACCCCTTGGATTGAAACCCATCAGAAATGCTGAGGAAAAAGCGGTAGTTCCCAAAACCATAGCCCCAAACCTACTAAACATAAGCCCCTCAATAAAAATCCTCAGATCAATGCCTATATCCCTCCTCGTAGGCTGGGGCCAATCCGATCAAATATACCAAGAACAATCAACATTTCCTATCTATCCCTATTCCAAAATCAACCACCATTTCACCCTTCAAAGACTACAACCATGCCCAAAGAAAACTCTCTCCCCCCTCCCCTAAGATAGATTCACACAATTACCTAATTATCAACAACAACAATAGTGAAAATCAGTGGCAGGATTGTTAAGAACTAGGAATATACACCTATTGGAATGGTCCCAAAGAAAAAATTCCCAAACTAAACAGATGGTTGAAAGACTTTTGGGGAGACTAGGTAAGTATCTCTTCCTTTTCCAAGCATTTGATTTACATTCAATGTCAAAATAGATCTATTAAAGAAGAATTTTTATAGATCAATGTTTTTTTAAGGGTTTTGAAATCACATTTCTAAAATGGGAACCAAATTTTGATGATACTACGGTTGGAAAAATTATAGACCCAATTTAGGTCACCATTAGATATCTTCCAACACAACTCAACCAAATCCAAATTCTTCACCGTATAGGTTCGGTCATAGGTGGAAGCTATGAAAATACTAATAATATCAACATTCTAATGAACATGGAAATATGAACTCAAGAGTTTGAACCTCTTAAACTAATCACAAATCAATCAACTTATAAACTAAATATAACAAGATATAATGGGAAAATTAAAAATATCATAAAGATGAGACCATTTAAAACCAATAATCCCTCATATATTAAGAAACCCCCATCCCTCAAAGAATTTTTTTTGATAAAGAATATAGGTTTTGAAGGGACCCTGAAACCCTTTACAATGCTAGAGAATAGAACATTAAAAGACCAAGAAAACAAAAAATAGAGCAAAAAAGGGACAATGACCAAAAAGTCTAGTGAGAAAGGCCATCACTAGAAGGATAACTTGAAACAACACAAAAGAGTCAACCAAAATTAGGAATCCATATTCATAAGGAGGTTCATGACCTCCTTTTCTAGAGCATCCATCTTCCCTATAGCCTCTTTGATCTCAGTGAGCTCATTGTTGTACTCAAAGACTTTTTTCTTCTTGTTGGATCTTGTCTTACTCCTAGGCCTTCCGTCTCAACCCCAACATCCCCTTCATCTGTGATGATTACTACCTTTTCCATTCCATTTCCCTCTAGTATGCTTATTAGAGCCTTGAGATTTTCATTGAAGGCTTTTAGGATATGGTAGCTCTAGTTAGCTATGCACTGTAGAGTAGCTTGAGTGGCATCCACTTTGTTGGTAAGATCCAACACTTTAACTTCCAAGATATAGTAGGTAACAACATCACCATACTAGTTGGAGTTAGCTCTATCATCTTCCACAATGATCTTCTTTCCTTCCAATTGGCTAATTCTCTCCTTAATCTCAACAATCTGGTGGAAAAGCCATTTTATGGACTAGAAGTTGTCCATCATTTTGTTCTTAGCATTGTTGAGAAAATTGAACTTATCTTCCTTGCTAAATTCACTCATGATCAACATCATTGGGTTAATGAGCTTTTGGAGTTCCACCTTCCCTTTCAGTTCCTCATGAATTTGCAAGTTGACAATTTCTCTAGAAATCCCCAGGTGGATGTTGGCCATGTTCATGTTTTTCCTTGAGTTGTCACCCTCCCTTTAGCAGAGGTAGTAACTGTCACATTTTTATCTTTCCTCTATTCTTCCATGGATTTGGTGGGCATTTAAAACCCTTGCTAGTCTCCCAAGTCTAAATTGTTGATAGGGTTGTGCTCTATGTCCTCTGCATGACCCATAGTCTCCTCTTGAAATGGTTGCTTCTTCTTTTCCTTGGGGGTCTTTCTCATAGCCTCTTCCTCCCCTTTTGTTTCCATCTCCTCACCTTCCTTCTCTTCATTCTTAGAAGAAGCCCCCCTTCCTTTATTCTTCTAGGATTTCTTAGGCTTTTTATCCTTCCTTTGTCTCTTAGTCATGCTAGTCTTCTCAACAGTGTACAATGCCTCCATATTCATGTCCATGTCATCCTCAGTAGAACTGAAATCATCTTTAGAATCAACCAGGTTGATCAAAGGATGTTTGTTAACCCTTTTATGTGGTTGATCTCTAGAAATTTTCCTTTTGGCAATTTCCTTCTTACTCTTTCTTAACTCAAAGTCCTCATTAGATTTAAGGCCATCACTGTCCTCCTCATCTGAGGACTCATCAAACTTGTCAGAGTCATTTGCCTCTCCCTCTATAGTATTGGTATCGATGAAATTCCCTACATTGTTAGTTTTAATGTCCTCATATATGAGAAACATGAGGCCATCATGAAGAGGGGGATTGGTAATACTTTGATCTCTAACCCCATTGATGTTATTTTTCAATGAGGAATATAAATAAAAAGGAATAGAAATCTTAACATTATGCCTAAACTAATTTAGCATAACAAAGTGATATGTATAAACCCTAGAGAACATGTCATCAAGGGTAATGTAGGAAACAATATCCCTAAGAATAAACCTCCAAAATTTCTTTAGAGACTTATGCTGAAAGTAGGTAATACCTTTTTTCTTTACCAGTTTCTTCTTCTCCTTGGGTGTCTTTGGGAAGGTTTCCATGATAGAGTTAGAGATATTCCTATCTCTGTAAAACTTCTTACCAACAATTGGGATTCTCGTGAACTTGGAGATATACTCCTAAATGATAGAGTAATTCTTGCCATTCACCGTCAAGTAGCTCTCATTCTAATTATGCAAAAATAATTGAGTAACTTGAGGATTTCCCCCATGCAATTTCTTTAGGAAAGTAGCAATACACCCTTTACTCAACACTTCCCAAATTCACTCTCTTCCTCCATTTATCACATCTAGTAGACTCTCGACATCTTCTTTGGCCTCTCGTTCTCTTCGTAGAGGTTGTAGAGATAATGCAAGAGATGAAGGGAAAAGAAACAGATAACAAAAAGGCCTTGAATCTGTGTGAAAAAATAACATAGTAATGGAGAGTACAACTGCCCCCTCTACCACTCTTCATAATAAAAAACATATCCTTATTAGCATACATCACTATCTTTAATGATGACCCCTTCAACCCCTACCATCACATTATGATTGATTTTTGAGATGACTTGATCAAGAAGGTTTTCATTCCATTTTTATAAACTTTGACACGTCACAACCTAGTTTACCATGGCATTAGTAGCCCCATTAACTTCACGGTAAGTGTGACTAATAAATTAGTCTTCAAAGGTATTGAGGATAGAAATATTTTCTTTTATAATATTGTCAGTGGTCAAAGAGGGATCAAATTGGCCTTTAAGGGACTTAACAATGTTGAGTGAATCTCCCTCTAGCCAAAGTTTAGATACATCCTTCTCTTTAGCCAATTTAGTAGTTTGGAGGGTAGCCATGGCTTCAACAACATGGTTAGTCTGGACACCTAAGGGGGGTGTCACTCCTACCCAACCCTAGTTTCCAACAGTACCAGCAATCTTTTGATCCTCTAGATTAAGACCTCTTCCCCTTCGACTTTCCTCTTGATTTCCCATGATTTCTGGAATTATTTCCTCTCTTAGTCATTGTGCCTCTGCTTTATGCATTCAAAGCACTTCTTGATGTAGATCCGCTAGAGGTTTTCCTAACAGTTTCCTTACTCAAAATAACATCAATCACATCATCATATTATAGGGTATTAGATCTAGAGATAGAATTACTTACAACCATTACCAAGCCATTCCAACTTTCAAGCAAAGAACACAAAATCAAGAGAGCCCTAATTTCTTCATCAAAATTAATACCCATAGAAGATAATTGATTAGTAATAATATTAAACTCATTTAAATGATCCACAAAAGATCCACCTTTTGTCATTTTCATATTAAATAAATGCTTCATGAGAAATACATTATTTGAAACAGAGGGCTTTTCATATAATGTTGCTAGAATTTTCATCAACTCTTCCGTTGTCTTCGCTTTTGTAATGTTAAATGTCACTAATGGTGTGAAGAATAATCAATGCTTCCAAGTGCCTTTCTGTCTAAAAGACCCTAGTCCTCATTTTTCATAGTTCCCTGGTTCTTGGTTTTTTCTTCCAATGACTTTCATAAATCCTTCTGATAAAGATAGTCTTCCATTTGCATCTTCCATAACTAAAAGTTCTTCCCATTAAACTTGTCAGCCTTCAACTTACCCTTTTTTGCAATCGCTCCCACTCAACTGTGAGACTCCCACTTAATCGTGAGACTTTCCTATAGAGGATAATTGAAAAACAACCTCGCTCTGATACCACTTGTTAGGATTAACCTCAGATAGAAATAACAATTACATGCAAATATAAACAATATCAAGAAATAATAAATCACACAACGAAGAACACAAGACACCAAGATTTAACGTGGTTCACCCAATCCCTAGGCTATGTCCACCAAACAATAAGTTCAATATTATTACGATCTAGTGATTACAACCTAATTACAATCCATAATCCCTTACAGATCAATATCGCTGCAAGAAGCAATTTTCTCATCATACCTTATGGAAAAATCCCTAATCCTAAGCCCTTTTATACAAGTATTTTTTTGCTTTAGGGTTATAGTTAATTATAATATGTTGACCCAAAATTATCGATAAAATAGGGCCCAATTTTTTTTTTTTACAGTATGTACAATACTCCCCTGATTAGTCACCACAAACTAACAATCTTCCACTTGGGGACTAATCAGACTTCACACTAGACAACAATCTCCCACTTGGAGACTGATCTTGTAGTAATAATGCTACCACATGGGGCTTCCATTGGATCAAACCACCCTTGACTTAGTTGTTCTTTTATTCTCTTCAGTCTAGAAGACTAATCGAAGTTGAAGAGCAATTTAGCTTCTCCCTTGTGACTACCTTTGTAAACATATCTACTGGATTGTCATTTGTATGTATCTTGTCTAGCTTTAATTGTCCATCATCCAAAAATAATCGAATGAAGTGGTATTGCAACTATATGTGTTTTTTCTTTGAATGTAGAGTAGAATTCTTCGCAAGATGAATAACACTCTAACTACCTATAAACAAATAATTATCCTTTTGTGGGTGTCCTAGTTCTTCCAAGAAGAATTGAAGCCATATCATCCCTTGGCTACCTTTGTAATAGCAACATACTCTACCTTTCTAGTGGATAAAGCATTCACCTTCTGTAACCTAGAAACCCAGCTCACTGTTGCCCCATTAACAGTAAATACATAACTTGTAGTACTTCGCATGGTATCAATATCCCCTGCCAAATCTGAGTCAACTTAGCCTTGTAAATCAGTAGTAGAGCCCCCATAGTGTAAACACTTACTAGATGTTCCTCTTAAATATCTAAGAATCCATTTGATTGTATTCTAATGCTCAATTCCTGGATGACTCATATACCTGCTAATGAATCCCATTGCATGTGCAATATCTGGCCTTGTGCATACCATAGCATACATCAAGCTTCCTACAGCTAAAGCATAAGGTAACTTGGACATCTTATCCTCTTCTTCTTGTGTCTTTGGACACATCTCCTTGGTCAAATTTAAAAAACTAGGTAAAGGTGTGTTGATAGCTTTAGCATTCTCAATAGAGAAACGTTGCAACACCTTCACATTATAATCAACTTGAGATAAAGTCAATTTTTTATTCTTCCTATCTCTGAAAATCTTCATACTAAGGATTTTTTTTGTTGCCCCTAAATACTTGATAGCAAATTCATGTGCTAAGTGGCATTTCAACCCCTTAATGTGATTTGTGTTAGACCCATCTACAAGTATATAATCAACATATAAACATAAAATAATGTAGTTTTCACCATCCAACCTCTTAAATAAACACAATGATTTGAATGACACCTACTATATCTATGCTCATGCATAAAACTATCAAATTTCAGATACCATTATTGAGGTGCTTGTTTCAAGCCATATAAACTTTTCTTTAATCTGCACACTAAGTTCTGCTTACCTCTGACTTCAAATCCCTCTGGCTGTGCCATATATATCTCTTCATCCAAATCACCATGAAGGAAGAATATTTTAACATCAAGCTACTCCAAATGTAAATCTTCAATAGCCACGATACTTAAAACAATATAGATAGGAGTCATTTTTACTGTAGGAGAGAATATCTCATCAAAATCAATTCCTTTTTTCTGTGCAAGTCCTTTTACAACTAACCTAGCTTTAAATCTTTTCTTACCTCCATCCTCTTCCTTCAACCTGTAAACCCAACAACTTGCATAAATCTCAAGTCTTATTTTTTAGCAAGGAGTCCATTTCATCTGCCATTATAGACTCCCATTGAATCTTAGTATCCACCTGCACAGCTTCATCACAACATTCTGGTTCGCCAACATTAGTAAGTAAAATAGAATACAAAGAGGGAGAAAATCTTTCTGGAGGTATACTAAGCCTTGTTAACCATCTAACATTCACTGGTGTGTGTGGTATTTGTTGTTGTTGTTGTTGTTGTTGTACATCATGAGGAAGTGTTGAAACATCATCTTTTGGAGTATCATCCAACACTACATAATCATCTTCTTTCTTCTCATGTTATTGCAATAGATTCTTGTACAACACTTTCTCATTGAATGTGACATCCTTGCTTCTTACAATTTTACAATTTTCAAAATCCCAAAGCCTATAACCAAATTCATCTATACCATATCCAACAAATACACATTTCTTTGACTTAGCTTCTAGCTTGATTCTATTTTCATTTAATCTATATGAGCAAATGCTTCACAACTAAAGGTTTTGAGAAAAGAATAACTCACCTTCTTACCACTCCATGCTTCCTCTGGAATACCATAGTCCAAAGGAGTAGAGGGACCTCTATTAATAAAATATACAATAGTATTGATAGCCTCCACCCACATATTTAAGGGCAACCCAACGTGTAACATCATGCTCTTTGTACGCTCCATTATTGTCCTATTCATGCATTCAACCACTCCATTTTCCTGTGGAGTCCTTGGAATAGTTTTCTATCTATGAATACCATTAGTGGAGCAAGAATCTTCAAATTCATGACTACAATACTCACCACCATTATCAGATCTGAGAAATTTTAATTGCTTACTAGTCTCAATTTCAACCAAGCATTTCCATTTCTTAAAAGTTTGAAATACATTAGATTTTTCTTTAAGGAAATAAATCCATACTTTTCTAGTTGCATCATCAATAAACATAACATAATAATGAGAACTACCAAGGGAAGAGACTTGAGCTAGTTCCCATTCATCTGTACGCACAAGATCTAATCTCTCACTTTTATTTTCCTTCACAGTCTTCATAAAACTCACTCTCTTTTATTTTTCATACACACAACTTTCATAGAAATCCATATTAATGCATTTCAAACCTAGTAAAACTTTTTTTGAATGAAGTAATTTCATACCTTTCTCACTCATGTGCCCAAGTCTGTTGTGCCATAGCCTTGTATCAGAATCTATAATAGCTAATTGTTCTCTTTGCTCAACTGCAACAATTGTTCCTGAAAATTCTTTTTTCTCTGAAACAATCAAAGTAGAAGGAATAGTATGACATGTACAAAGATATAAGGTGCCCACTTTCACACCTTTTGCTACTACAAGGGAACTTTTTGAAACCTTCCCATTTTTATCATTAAAAATAAATTCATAATCCTCATCACTGAGTTGCCCTGCTGAACTTAAATTCCTACTCAACCTTGGAACATGTCTTAGCTCATTTAGAAGCCAATAATTCCCATTCTGCAACTTAATATTAACTTTTCCCTTTCCAACAACCTGACAGGGTTCATTATCTACCAAATAAACAAGCCCAAAATCCCCTTGGACATAATCAATGAAATAATCTCTATGAGGTGTAGCATGAAATGAAGCACCAAAATCTAAAACCCATGAATAATCAATACTTTCTAAAGACATAAGCAAAGCATCCTCTTTGGATTTGTTACTTACCATATTTGCCTCCTTGTTCCCTTCTGGTTTATCTCCTTCATTATTCTTTCGAGTCCAACAATCTTTCTTCTTATCCCTGGTTTCCAATAGTACCAACAATTTCTTGGTCCTCTAGATTGAGACATGTTCCCCTTCAAATTTCCTCTTGATTTCCCCTAGTTTTTAGAA
Source organism: Cupressus sempervirens (assembly GCA_028749045.1). Taxonomy (NCBI): domain Eukaryota; kingdom Viridiplantae; phylum Streptophyta; class Pinopsida; order Cupressales; family Cupressaceae; genus Cupressus; species Cupressus sempervirens. The sequence goes on from CM053786.1 coordinate 771,765,914, forward strand.
TTATTTCCTCTCTCAGTCATTTTGCCTCTGCTTTGTGCATTCAAAGCACTTCTTGATGTGGATCCACCTAAGGTTTTCCTACAAGTTTCCCTAATCACATCATCATATTGTAGGGTATTAGATCCAAAGGTAGAATTACTCATAACCATTACCAAGCCATTCCAACTTTCAGTCAAAGAACACAAAATCAAGAGAGCCCTAATTTCTTAATCAAAATTAATACCCATATAAGATAACTAACTAGTAATAATATTAAACTCATTTAAATGATCTACAATAGATCCACATTCTGTCATTTTCATATTAAATAAATGCTCTATGAGAAATACCTTATTTGAAGTGGAGGGCTTTTCATACAGTGTCATTAGGGTTTTCATCAACTCTTTTTTCGTCTTTACTTTTGTAATGTTAAATGTCACTAATGGTGCCAAGCATAATCAAATGCTTCCAAGTGCCTTTCTCTCTAAAAGATCCTAGTCCTCATTTGTCATAGTTCCCTAGTTCTTGGTTTTTCCTTCCAACAGCTTCCATAAATCCATCTGATAAAGATAGTCTCCCATTTGCATCTTCCATAACTAAAAGTTCTACCCATTAAACTTGTTAGCCTTTAGCTTACCCTCGTATACCATCGCTCCCACTCAACTGTGAGACTTTCCTATAGAGGATAACTAAAAAATAACCTCACTCTGATATCACTTGTTAGGATTAACCTCAGACATAAATAATAATTACATGAAAATATAAACAATATCACAAAATAATAAATCACACAGCGAAGAAAACAAGACACCAAGATTTAACATGGTTCACCCAATCCTTGGGCTACGTCCACCAAATAGCAAGTCCAATATTATTACGATCTAGTGATTATAACATGATTACAATTTGTAATCCCTTACAACTCAATATCGCTACAAGAAGCAATTTTCACCTCACACCTTATGGAAAAATCCCTAACCCTAGCCCCTTTATACAAGTATTTTTGTTGCTTTAGGGTTATAGTTAATTACAATATGTTGGCCCAAAATTATTGATAAAATATTAGCAATAAAATAGGCCCCAATAAAATAGGGCCCAATTTTTTTTCAATATGTACAATACTTACTTGATCAGTCACCACAAACTAACACAACCATGATCTAGAGAATCTCTAATCACTCCCCCACATCCAGCCAACCCAAGATTGCTCTTGGCTACCCCAGTCCCTCAAAGAATTGTTCCCCCTAAAACACATCGAGAACAAGAACAAAATCTTGGGCAAGATTGTGGACAATTGAACATAACTTTATCCAGGAAATGAGGAGGAACTAAGGAAGAGCTCTAGATCAAATTTAGAAAAGGAGGAGGGAGAGATACTAATTGAGGGCCACCACATTAGGGAAGAAGAGAAGAAACAAGAGTCTAAGTAAAAATAGGACCACATAGAAGAAAGGGACAAGTTCCAAACAATGATCAAAATAATTGATAAGGAAAGATATAACATAGTAGAAAAAAATGCAAGAATGCAGAAATATGATCTCTGTAACCATCAAGAGGCATTTGCTAAAGAAATAAGAGACCACATGGCCATGATCAAAAAACTTAGACACAACATCATGCTCTCAAAGAGTGACATCAGTGACCTATTCTCTCTATGGGAGGAAAAACATTGAAACCATCATCTTGATATATAAACACAATCTCAAAGTCAACAAACTAATAGTGGAATGCTTATGGGAATAGAAATAGTTGATGAAGAAGATAGAGTAGTATCTATGATTATGATACATGCCAATAGTCAAGTAGTTGAGGAGAACAAAAGAGAAATCAGTACAAACCAAGCTAAGGAGAAAGAGATGATACCACTCAAACATCAAGAAAGAGGAAAGCATGAAGAACTTAGCCCATAAATTAGGTAAGATCCTATATAAAAAATGAGAATTATAGAAGAGGTATCTTTAATGTGTGTGTGTGTGTGTGTGTGTGAGAGAGAGAGAGAGAGAGAGAGAGAGAGAGAGAGAGAGAGAGAGAGAGAGAGAGAGAGAGAGAGAGAGAGAGAGAGAGAGAGAGAGAGAGAGAGAAGAAGTAAGGAACATTATGACCTCATCGACTAAAACACAAAAGTGGTACTTCCAAGAGAAGAAAGGGTGGACACCAATAGTTTGAAAGTAGATCAAAATATAGAGGAAAAAAGAACCCTAGTTCATCAACCTACAAAAATACAAAATCACATCCAAAAAACCCTAGAGGAGGCTAAGGAACCAAGTTATTATAATGACATAAAGGAATATAGTACTCCTCTCCCATCCATTATAGGTAAAACATAACTCATCACAGTTAGAAAAAATAAGAGATCTTATAAATTTTGGAAAATGCCACTCAATGAGAGGGATTCCTTTGAAACCAAAGAAGATGGATAGGAGAAATTTAAAAATCCCAACATAAAGCTCATTCCGGTAGAGGTAGAGACATTCTTGAATCAAATATGGACATTAGATTATATAGATTCACATGCCTTGGAAAATGTTGACAAAGTAGAAAAGCCTCCCAAAGAATTCTAGGAAGAATTTGTAGTTTGGGGTCTCATGGAGAAGTATCAACAAAAAGAAAAAAGAATCAGTAATAAGTTTGAAGATAATGGAACTTTAAAGGATTATGAGGACTCTAAAATCAGTGAGAAAATAATGCAAGACATTAGACAAGAAGACAAAGAGCACATAGAGGGGAATGTTGAGAAGAGGACACAAAAAGCAAGTGAACATATGAATAAATTAGGTCTAGCTCAAAACATGGAAGGCATAGCAGGGCCAAATCGAGGGAACAAATTAAAGAAGAAAGGAGGAAAAATATCCTTGGTAAAATTAAGCAAATCTATTAGGAATGCATAAAACCAACAAAAAATTCAAGATATCTTTGAAGCAGGGAAGGGGAAGAACCTTCCTAAGGAGCAATGAGGCTAACTACATGGAATGTCAAGGGCCTAAATGCCCCCAACAAAGAATGCTTGTTTAAGCACAACATAACCTTATTTAATTCATAAATAAGAATAATTCAAGAAACTAAGCTCAGTAAATCATAAGGCAAAAAATTTAGTTAAAAACTTGGGTGCTGGAAAACCTTTTTGGTAGAATCAAATGGGGCCTTAGGTGGCATAGGTATTATCTAAGATTCGAGGAAAGTAGAATACAAAAACTTGTTCTCTAGTAATAACTAGATGGGGGGAAAATCAAATGTTACAAAATGGATATCAACTTTGAATTAATCAATGTATATGGACCAGTCCAGGTAGGAGATAAATGGGCACTTTGTAATGAACTAAGCAGTTTTATGGATATGTACCTAACATAAAACATTTGAATTGTAGGCGACTTTAATGCCATCTTATAATTGGAAGAAAAAAATGGGGGAAGCCAAGTAATATCTCAATCAATGAAAAACTTTAAAGATTGGTTTCTAAGGGATATTTTAGCTGATAAACCACCTACCAATGGAACATTCACTTGGTATAACTAAAGAAGAGATTTCTATCAGATAGTAGAGAAATTAGATAGATTCATGTTCAAAGGAGATCTTCAAACTTTCAACTATATGGTTCAGTCCACTATCCTCCTCAATGTAGGATCTGACCATTTTCTAGTCTATTTAGATATTATAGAGCATCAAAAAACCCTCGAGAAACCCATTCAAGTGAGAAAAGATGTGGTTCTTAAATGAATTTTTTTTATGGAAAATATCAAGTAATGGTGGCATGAAGGATATTTTAAAGGCTCAAGGATGTTATGCTTTGTCTCTTAACTCAAACTATTAAAGGAAAATATTTTAAAATGGAATACAACACATTTAAAAATAATCTTTAAGGATAAACTAGAAGTAGAAGAAGAGCTAAGAATATTAAATGATAAAGTAATAAAACATGGAATGAACAATACTACACTCCTTAAAGAAAAAGAATTCTTGTCAAAACATGAAAATATTCTTACAAAAGAAAAAATTTTCTAGAAGCAAAAGTCTCAAGAAACTTGGTTATTAAAAGGGGACAACTATACAATTTTTTTTTTTCACAACAACACTTTAAGCAATAGAAACATGAATAGGATTTCAAAAATAAAAAATGATGAAGGGATATTGATAGAAAACCCGACACAAATCACAGAAGAATTTATCTACTACTTCACAAACACACTTAATGATTACGAATCCTTAGATTTAATAGCTCAAAAAACCATGTTAAAAATAATCCCGAAGTTGATAACTAAAGAAGATAACAAACTCTTAAATAAGGCTTTCACACAACTAGAAATCAAAGAAGCCCTATTTAGTATGAATCTAGATAAATCTTCAAGATCTGATGACTTCCAAGCATTTTTCTTTCAAGAATGATGGCCAATACTTTGAGAGGATATGTGGAAATCAATAGAAGCAACTAGAAATTCGGGCTCCCTACTGGCTGAAATAAATAACACCTTCATCACTCTCATACCCAAGAAGGAAAGTTATGAAGACTTAGGAGACTTCCAACTAATTGCACTTTGTAACACATAATACAAATTTCTAACCAAATATTTAGCAAACTGCCTTAAACTAGTTCTACCTAAATTAATTTCATAAGGAAAAAATGGTTTCATACCAAATAGGTCAATTCTAGATGGCATCATAATAATTCAAGAGTTGATTCACTCAACCCAAACCAAAATGAAAGCCTGCATGCTATTGAAACTAGACATACATAAAGTATATGATAAAATGGATTAGAGATTCTTATGTAAAACACTAGAAGCTTTTGACTTCTCATGAAAATGGATAAATCTCATCTTTAACTATATTTCAACCCCCAAAATCCCACTCCTAATAAATGGTACATTGAAAGGTTGTTTAGCACATCTAGGGGGATCAGATAAGGAGACCCCATCTCTCCCTTCATAATTATCATTATGGCAGAATCCTTTGAGAGGACAATAAAACAAGCCCAAAGCAAGAGTAAGATAAAAGGAGTTCCAATCATGGAGGCAATACCTAACATAGCACACCAACAATTTTATGGATTATGCTATCCTCCCAGGAGAAATCAATACAAAAGAAGCTAGAAATTATAAACAAATTATCAACACATACATGAAAGCCTCAAGGAAAAAGGTAAATGCTAAGAAGTTAGAATTTTTTTCCTAAACACTAATACAAAAATGGAAAAGAAATTATGCTACATATTGGAACACAAGAAAGTCTCCATCCCATGCAAATACCTAAGAATATAATTAGAGAAAGGGGCTCGAGACAACAAATCTTGAGACCCTACCCTAGAAAAATTGGGAAAAAAAATTGGCAAATGGAAAAGTAGGTGGCTAACTAAGGCAATATGAGTTAGCAAAATAAAATTAGTCTTATCAGCCATACCAACATACCAAATGTACTGTCTTCCATTACCAAAAGGAGTCAAGCATAAAATAGATAAGAAATTGAAAGACTTTTTTTGGAATGGAACTGAGGATAAGAAAAAGCTAGCTTTGATCAAATGAGAAAAGATATGTAGACCAAAAGAATTAGGAGGGCTCGGTATTAAAAATTTAAGCTAGCAAAATGAAGCTTTTGGAGCAAAATTGACATGGAGAATGTATATAGAAAAGGAGAGTAAGTGGGCAAAATTTATGTGTAAAAATTACCTGAATAACACTAACCTTCTATCATTATTTCAAACTCTTAACCCCCCCAAAGGCTTAAGAATGTGGAACTTTATGCTTTAATGCATACCTATTATTTATAAGAACCTAACTTGGGATATAGGACAAGAGAATGAGGCATTATTCTGGGAAGACTCCTAGGGTGGACTCCCATCTTTGGATACCTATAATCTCCCCCCAAATTTGAAAACCACTCTTTCAAATGTTTTGGGTACACATGTAGAGGAATATAAACACAAAATCTTAGAAAATCAAAAGAAATTTTGGATATGGAAGTCGGTAGAAGAAATAAATCTTCAGGATCATGAAAAGAAACTATATGAACAATTAATTAATGAAAGACTAGTCAACTATAAAGATAGACATGATAAATTGATTTGGAGTGCCTCCAACAATGATAGGTACAATGTTAAGAAAGGTTAAAAATTAGTCCTAAATTTTCCCAAATTGATATCCCCCTCAATCTATGTTGGGATTCTACCTACCTACCCAAAGCAGGTATATTCCTATGGGCAGCATCACAAAACAGAATGCTAACAACTGACCATTTCACAAAAATGGGCTTTGAAGGACCTTCAAGATGTCCCCTGTGCAAGAGAGATTTTGAAACAATGGAACACATATTATACCAATATGATTGCACCATAGAATGTTGGCCATGGCTTTGTGGAAAACTAAACTGATCTACGACCCTCCCTAGAAACCTCTGGGATCTTTTAAGAAGTTGGCCTAAAAATAGACTATCCAAAATATACAAAAGCCTATGGAAAATTTCATCATCAATCCTATTATGGGAACTTTGGAAGGAACAAAATAGAAGAATTTTCAAAAATGAGGAATTGACAACTCAATCATTTCTGAATAAAATGTAAGCTAGTATTAAAGAGGTCATTGACATCAACCTTAGAAATTTTATCAAAGAGGAAGGGTCCTTTTTAGACTAGGATGGAAGCATGAAGAAGAATTAGAGTAAGCTCATAAACCCTCCAATGACTTACCCCAAAGTCAATAAATAAGCTAGAGAAAACTGCAAATGGGAACCTCCCCCACTAGGATGGTCAAAACTTAACCTTGATGAAGCTTCAAGAGGCAACCTAGGAATTGCAGGTATAGGTTTCTTCATATCACCCCATGCTTCTTGGATAATGAAACATGTAACATCTATATACAAAATCTCTAATAACTTAGCAAAATTAGAAGTGCTTAAAGAAGGCCTTTGCAATTTTTTTGGATCTAGGATTTAAGAATCTAATTATTGAAGGAGACTCTCAAATAATCTTGAAAGCACTATAGAAAAGAAGCACCCCAAACTGGATTCTAAACTCAAAATTAAAAGACACAATAATGCTAATAGATATGTTTGAGGACATCAGAATACAACATATTTATAGGGAAGGAACCAAAGAAGTAGACCGTCTAGCAAATTTAGGAGCAAATGGGCAAAGCTTTTTCCTCAAAAATGTTGAACCTCCAATAGTTTCTTTACCCCTTAAAACTAAAGCAAGAATGGCACAAAGTATCAACTAGAATTTATCAATTAATAACAAAACCTTTATAATTAAAATGAATCTCAATAATACCCCCTTTAAAATTTGATATTTCTTAAATAATAACACCTCATCAACTAAGCACCTTGACTTACCAATTATCATTAATAATAGGGCAAATAAATTTATCACATTGTTTACAATACATTGATCTCTATGATTAAAAATTAAGATAACACATCATGAGCTTGATAAGCTGAGAACCTCAAACACTTAACATATTGCTTTCTCACATGGGAAGAGTTTTCTTAGGATTAAGAAAATCATATTATTGATAAGATTATTACACTAGACGTTGCTAACACATCAAGTTTGCACATGGGAGAGTAAAAAATTCAAGTCTCATTAATACAAACCCATGTAAGAGTATTTTGTTTCATTAATGCAAGTGTCAGATGAAGACAAACCACAATTTCAGTATCCCTTAATGATGACGAGCTCAACTGTTTCAGGGCACTTTGTAGATCGGAGTAGGCATCAAGTCTAACAATATTGTCTATCTTAGGGAAATATTTAGCTTGGTTAGTCATGGACTCCTCTATTAGGATGAGGTATGGTAATAGGGAAATGGATTTTTGGGGAGAGATCTTTGAGCTTAGGATTAGCAAAATGATCAAAAATCATAACAACCTGGTGTATAGGGCAATCAAAATCATAGTATGTTAGGAATTTTTTGAACTTATGGATAGGTAGAAACATAATTCAGACATAGTGGCCATTTTTGTAGAAACCATTCTGCATGTGGATAGGGACAAGGCTGCTATCAAGGATTTTTGTAGAGCGGTTTTCAAGAAACCTATCATCAAGGAACTAGATAGTGTCATAGAGAACATTAATAACAATCTGTGCATTATCAAGAAGGAGTGAGTATAATGAATCAGACAACCTAGTTCAAGTTTTCCCAAATTTGATAATAACAAATCAAAGTAACTTTATGCAAAGAATAGAGCAAATTACCTACAATTGGATGTTCTTATTGGCAGTCTCCAATACTTGCATTTGCGTGGACTAGAAGGGCATGGCCTGGTATTTTGAGAAGGAAGGTCTTCATTGAATACACAATCCATGGGTAAATTTTTTTGGTCATTTTAAATAGCTTACTTCCCTATAAGGGCTTCCCCTACTTTCAATGTTCAATATACTAAATACGATCTTTAATAGCTAGATCTTTTTTCCTTTTTTCTGCAACTCCATATCCTTAGAAGGATCCTCTCTAGTCTAAGACAAATATATTTTGGACTATAGTCATATAAGTGTTCTGTCATAGTCCCATTTCTATTTAAGGTGAAATAGTCAAAATACCATAGCCAAAAAAGGCAATTTTGTTAAGATCATAATGTAAGTTACCTAATAAAATGCTTAATTCTTCTAATCCTTTCTTTAGGGTTTATCGAAAATTCAAAGTTATGAGATGTAAATATAAATGATATTAGTGAAGAACAATATTATATCATATCCAACTTCTCTTGCATTGTGACTTTTTAGCAGTATTTATCATTTTTCACATCTCTAGAATAAGGATTAAAGCAACATGATAATTTAAAAGGTCGTAACAAGAATAAATTTACACTTGGCATTGTCAAGAAAATAAAATAAAACAAGATTTAACTACTATAGAAACCAAAAAAATTCCAAATAAACAACAATATATTCAATTCTAGAATTACAAAAAAGAATATTAATTTAAGGATTATTAGACACAATTTCTCAGCACTATGAATTCTGATTAATTTCTCACCATTTAGATTACAAGGGAAACCTTGCTTTAGATTGTAGAGCTCAAGAATAATTATAGTTTAGAGTTTAATAGGCCAAGTTGACTTTTTGTATCCAATCGAAGCTTTAAAGATCGGCGTAGTGACATTTGGACTAGGGAATAATCTTGAAAAAATTCAACTAATAGAAGGATACATATATAAGTTTAATTAACAAATTAGAGATAGATGGAGAAGAGTCCCCCTCTAGAGAACTGGTATCTAGGGACATTTAGGGCATCATAAAAGAAAAGTTCTAAATAAAGAAAATATTTTAGCTTGCCACACACATAACAAGGTAAGATTGAATAATAATTGAAATTTATGATCAGTGAAGCAATTGACAATAAGAATCAAGACAAAAAGCTAATAACCTAGCAAGTTAATAGAACAAGCTCCAAATACAAGATTATCAAAAGTAAATTAACCCTTGACTATTAAACTTAACAACAACTAAAGGAGATAGGTTCTCTAAATAAACACAGATTAAAACATTTAAACAATAGAACTTTAAACTACATAAATGTTATTGTATTATGAACAAGATGTTGATGGTGAGTGGGAGTGGGGAGAAGGGAGTGGGTGGGAACTTGATTTTGAATTCCTTCGTCAGAAACGTGACTGCTCCCTCTGAGTCGGGAGTGTGATCTATGTTAGTTGGAGATTCCTCTACTAAAACTAGCAATTCTGATGATGGTAGGACTTTGGAGGACTTGGGGGGGCCCAAGTAGATTAAAAAATGGTCTAGCCTATTTGGGGTATGACCTACTGGCAAATTTGTCTTCTCGTTGATTAAGTATATCTCTTTGAAGGATAAAGGTATGTACTCCATTGAAATCCCAGATCAAATCATTAATAAAAACATCTCTTGTATGGATTCAACTCTGGTTGGAAGGTTTTTGGGTGCCAGACCCAACATTGAAGATGTGAGGGCCTTTGTTTATAAGAAATGAAAATTGAAAGGTCAAGTGGACATTACAACAATGGCCAAAGGGTATCTTTCTTTTTATTTTTCTTGTGATGAAGACAAGCCGGATAACCTTTGTTTTAGTCCATGTGTTATGGGGAAGCATACCTTGCTATTACAAAAATGGACTCCAAACTTTTACTATTTGGAAGATTCATCTATCCAAGCCCCTGTCTAGGTTAGGATGACTGGCCTCCCACTTGAGTTCTGGGTGGAGGATGTGTTTCAAGGCATTGCCAATACCTTTGGGGAGCTCCTTTCATTGGATCCTATGACTGTATCTTGGGGGAGATTGAACTATGCTAGATTTTGTGTTGGAGTTTCTCAAGGTGTTGATTTGCTTGAAGCTATCTTGTTAAAATCTAAACTGGGGGCTTGGGACCAACACATTGAGTATGAATCTATTCCTTTCACATGTTTTTGTTGCATTAAAGTTTGTCATTGGGCCAAGAAATTCCCTTCTTTGAAGGGGATACCTAAGAAGGTCAAGAAAATGTGGTGAGAAAGGCACAAAATAATATTTTAGAGAACTTAAAGGGAGGGGAGATGGCTTTAGGTGAGAATGCCCCCCCATAGGATCATATCAAAAGTTTAGATTGTGGTGAGACCCTGGGTGTGGAGGTTCCTCAACCTAGCTCTTTGGGTGAGAAGGCTCCTCCTTAGGAGCAGACCAAAAGTATAGATAGTGGTGAGCCCCTTGGTGTGGAGGTTCCTCAACCTAGATTAGATTTAGCTAAAAAGCATGAGATAGGTTCTGAGGCTTCTGCTCAGGATAATATGATGAATCCTAATAATGATTGCTTGGACAAGACCCCCAAAGACAAAGAGATCAACCCTAAGGAGGGGAGGATAGCGACAAAGGGGTGACTCATAAGGATTTAGTTGTGTCTACAGATCACCTAGCCCAGGATGTTGTGTTGACAGGCAACTTTGTTAGAGGTGAAGTTGAGGACCTCCTAATTGCTTCACAAGATGAGGAAGCAGTGTGGGGGGAGGAGACTTTAGATGCTAACTAAATCCTAGTTGGAAAACCTACTAAAGGCAAGAAGAAAGCCAACCTTAAAAAGGATGTGGAGATTGCTTCAACCAAAAACAATAATAAGAAAGGGTCCAAATCTGAATAAAAAAAGGGGATTCTAGAGCGAATAAGGGTAGAGATTTCTGTCCTTCTTCAATGCCCACTAGGATTATTCTCAAGAATGGGGATGTTGGATCCTCCCCTTCCCTAGTGGGAAGACCCTCCAATTTGCAGAAAAGAACTGCAGAAGCAAAAAGAGGCATTGCGGATGGTAGTAAAAGGACCATCCTTGAATCAAAATATTTTCATAAATTATGAAGATAATTTCAAGGAACATTCAAGAGTTAAATAATCCTCACAAACATGAAATTTTGAAAAATATTATTACGGATAACATGCCAGATATTTTTGTTATTCAAGAAACCAAGATGCTGAAGGATAAGGTGGAAGGTCTTCCAATTTTTAGGGGTGGAAAGATTATAGGAAATGATTCAGAGGGAGCTTCAGGAGGTATGGTAGTTTTTTGGATAAATAGGTGGATTCAAGGGGAGCTTATTTCTCAGAATAGAAACATGATGAATGTTAGATTTTCTAATTCAAAGGATGGCTTTACTTGGGTTCTAACTAATGTCTATGCCCCCAATTCCAAGAGGGGAATAAAGGCTTTATGGGAAGAAATTTCTCACTAGAGAAAGCTTTTTGCTGTTGAAAATTGGATTTTTATATGGGAATTCAATACCCCTCTAAAAGAAGTGGAAAAATGGGGAGGCAGTCAAACTAATCTGGATAATAGATTAGATTTAATGGACTTTATTGATAATCATCTTCTTCATGATCTTGACTTGCATGGGATTGAGTACACTTGGACTAACAGAAGAACCAGAAAGGATCTCATTTAGGTCAGGTTGGATCGAGCACTTATTAGCAATGATTGGTTCCTAAATTAAAAATGTTCTCTCAGTGCCCAAGTTTGTATGGGATCAAACTATTACCCAATTTTTCTAGTGGCTAATAAGCTTAACTATCAGAGAAATTTCCCCTTTAGATTTGAAAAAATGTGGACTCTTCATTTGGACTTGGAGATCCTCATAAAGGAGTGGTGAGGTATTAATGGGGAAGGTACATCAATGTTTAAAGTTGTAGCTAAATTGAAAAATGTCAAGAAAAAATAAAAAAATGGAAAAAAGACACCTTTGGCAACATCTTTGAGAATAAAAAAAAGATTTTGGAGGAACTTAAGGATATTTAGGATAGGATTCAAATTGATGGTTATGAGGCTGTCTCAAGGGAGGAGGAAAGTGTCAAACTAGTTGAATTTCATGACATTATCACTAAGGAGGAGATGTATTGGAGGCAACGTTCTAGAAAGGTTTTTCTAAAGGAAGGTGACCGTAATACTAAGTTCTTTCATATGGCTACTCTGAAGCATAGGATGACAAATAGAATTTCAAGACTTAAAATGGAAGAGGGATTTACTGAAAATGAGGAGGTTATTAAAAGGGAGGTTGTGGAGTTTTTTAGTAACTTTCTTCAAGGTGACCTTGATTTGGATTTGGAAAAGTAGAATTTGTTTCTTGATTGCATCCCTTCTTGTGTCTTTGAGGATCAGAATAATTTTCTCACTTCTACCCCTTCCTTGGATGAGATTTCCAAGGCTATTTTATCTTTTGAGGGAGATAAAGCCCCTGGTCCTAATGGGTTCCTATTTTTGTTCTTTCATCAGTACTGGAACATCATTGGTTTTGATGTTTGTAATGGGGTTAAGGAATTCTTTGGTTCTAGGAATATTCTTAAAGAAGTGAATGGTACTTTCATTGCTCTTATCCCAAAGAAGCTGAAGTAGATAGCTCAGATCAGTTTAGGCCTATCAGCCTATGTAATTGTTTTTATAAGATTATTTCCAAAGTGCCGACCCTTAGAATTCTACCTCTTCTTCTAGTTGTCATTTGTAGATAGCAAAACAGGCTTGTTCCTGGCAAACAGATTTTGAATTCCATTATTACTATTCATAAAAAATATTCACTCCATTTCGATGTCCAAGAAAGAAGGGTTTCTTCTTAAGCTTGACCTTTCCAAAGCTTATGACAGAGTGGACTGGAACTTCCTTCTCTGAGGTCTTGAAGTATTTGGGTTTAATAAGAGATTTCAAGATTTGTTCTTCATGTTGGTTTCGTCGGCTTCCTTCTCAGTGCTTGTTAATAGATCTCCTACCTCCTTTAAGGCTTCTAGGGGTCTTAGACAAGGAGACCAGATCTCTCCTATTATTTTCATTCTTTTGGTTGAATGTTTGGGGTGATTTGTGGAAAATATAGTGATGAAGGGGGACTTTGTGGGCCTTAATCCTTCCTCTTATGCTTTGATGTGCTCTCATCAACATTTTTTTGATCACTCTATTGTTATGGGGGAGGCCTCAGTTAGAAATTCTAGGAATATTAAAAAGCTTTGGTTGACCATGGGAATGCTTCTGGCCAAATCATTAATTGGAGCAAAAGTGTGATGTACTTCATTGTTAGTGAGGCCAGACAAAATAAAGTCAAAACTATTACTGGCTATGAGATTGGCTCTCTTCCTAGATCCTATCTAGGGTTACCTCTAGGTTTAAACCCTCCTGATAGCTTTTGGAACTCGTTGATTGATAAAATTCACTTGAAACTTGCTGGTTGGAGAGGCTCCCTCCTTAGCCAAGCTGGAAAGGTAATTGTGTTGAATTCTATATCCTGCAAAGTGTTTCGCTTTATGCTTTGAGTGTTTTTAAAATTTTGATAAAGTTTGCTCTGGCTATTGAGAAAATTCAAAAGATCTTCTTATGGAATGGAATAGAGATCAAAAAAAGATTACCACTCATTGCTTGGGAAAATGTCTATATGCCCCATAATAAGGGTGGGCTTGGTTTGAGAAGATTGCTACAATGAATGAATTTTTATTGGGAAAATTATTATGGAGATGGCACAAAGAGGAAGGGGAATGGAAGAATATCTGGGTTGATAAATACAATAGGGATAACTATGATTTTAATCATTTCCTTAATATTGATTTGGAACAGGGGGGATCCATGATCTGGTAAAATGCTCAAAATTTTTAAAACATTATAAGAAAAGGGGTTAGATGGAAGGTAGGACAAAGAAAAATTCTCTTTTGAGAAGATATTTGGATCTTGGACCACCCACTTTGTGATGACCCAAGGTGGAAAACTTATATGGAGCAATGTAAGAATCTTATTGGTACTCTTGTGGAAGATTACTGGAAGAATGATATGTGGTTGGACCTTAAAAGGGTGAATGATAACTTGGTTGATCTTAATAAGTGTTTGAATGCTATCTTTTTAGGTGAAAAGGAGGATGATTTGATATGGAAGTCAGATCCCAGTGGAATGTTTTCTATATCCTCAGCCTATGCTAATTCTTTTGACTTATATAAAGGACCTTACTAGGCTAAGGCTTGGGTGATAGGCTTGACACCTAAAATTAATATCTTCTTTTGGATTCTTCTGTGGAATAAGATATTGACTCTTGACAATTTAATGAAGAGAGGCTTCATCATTATCAATAGGTGTGCTCTCTGCAAGAATTATTATCAATCGGTCAACCATATTACTTTGCATTTCTGCTTTACCAAAAAGCTATGGGATAAGGTTTGTAACTTATTGAATATGGATTGGGTTTTCCCTGCTACTATTCAACTATTCTTTACTAGTTGGAAACCTCCTTCCAAGAGTGCTTTGATATTAAAACTGTGGGATTTCATTCTTCCTTACCTTTGCTGGGGTATTTGGAAGGAGCGTAATGATAGGGTCTTTAGAGGAGTGGAATCTAGTTTAGATCAAGTTTTTTGTAAAATCAAGGCCCTTATAATAGAGAATATTAAAACTAATGGTTCAGGACAAGAACCTCATAATGATTAGGAAGACTAGGTGTTTCATAAATGGAACCTAAGGAGCTTGTGTAAGGATAAACAAAAACTTAATCCAAGGAATAGTGCTAGATGGGACAGCCCTCCGATGAATTGGTTCAAGATGAACTTTGACGGGGCTTCTAAAGGGAACCTGGGCATTGCTAGGTGTGGAGTTGTTATCAAGAATTCTTATGGTGATAAAGTGGGTTGCATAGCTATTCCTATTGGTAGTCAAACTAATCATGTGTTCGAAGCTTGTGCTGCTCTTCATGGTCTTATTTATGCAAAGAGTTTGAATTTAACAAAGGTTTGGGTGGAAGGAGACTCTCTCAACATCATAAATTGTCTTAATAAAATTACTCAGCCTTCATGGAATATTAGTAATATTAATTTTTAGGTTATTCATATTATTAATTCTTTTGATATATGTATTATCACCCACAACTGCAGGGAAGCTAACCATGCTGCTGATTGGGCAGCTAATGTGGCCTACTTAAGTGAGCATAAATTTATTTGGGATAATAATGAGCCTTTACCTCCTAATGGCCGCCAATTTATCGATTATGATAAATTGAGGTGTAAGCAAAAATCTTTTAATAATGATGGTGTCAGAGATTTGTAATTATGTGTTGATCACTCTTGGGGTGTGTTGAGTTATGATTTTTAGAAAGTTGAGCTTTATTTTGCATGGATTATGGGTTGTTGTTACCATTTTGTCCTTTGAATGCGGTATTGCTTTTGGTAGCAGTGTGTATCAAGTGTTTCAGAGAGAGAAATCTAGTGACATTAAAGGGGAGAATATGGGAGGAAAAAGGAAGAGAGTGGAACCTGCAAGGTGCAAGGAGTGGATGAAGAAAATAGAGGTCTGGGACATTTTAAGGTGTGGAAATTTCATAGGTTATATGGAAAGGCTCAAAGGCAATAATCCCGCCATTACTCAACAATTCATTAAAACTTGGAGGGATGACTCTATTATGGTTAGAAATCGGCATATGGAAGTGACTCAAGAGGTGATAGTGGAGGCTACAGGGTTGGATATGGATGACATCAAATTTTATCGGGATAGGAAGCTGTCAGATAGGGCCATTGACAAATTCGTGGAGTTAAAAAATGAGAGAAACTGACTGGTGAAAATAGGTAATTCTTATTTCAACCCAGCCTCTATTTCTTGACCTTGGAGATTTGTGCTATTTGTCATTATGGAGTACCTTACTTTGGATGGTAGGTTTATAAAGCTATATGGGTATCATTTTATGTTAGCTAATCACTTTAGGCATGATGTGAGGATCAATTTCCCCTTTTATTTGAGGCAATATTTGAGCTTCTCCATCCAGGCAATTCAAAATGATCTAAGTAGAGAACATGTGTGTGATGAGGGCCTTATGGTTCTTGTTATGAATGTGTTAAAATCCAAAAAGGCTATGAAACCTAGAGGCAGCTTGAAGGCAGTGGAATATGACATGGAGGACAATCTCCCAAAGAAAGGCTATGACTCAGATACTCAAGATGATGCAGAGGGGGGTAATGAGAGTCTGAAAAGAGGTTCTAGGGGTACCTCTCAGAAGAAGAAGAAGATTGTTGAAGGGAGTGACTTTGATCATGAAAGTGATTTTGTGGAGGAACAGGTGAGAGATTACCAAAAGAAGAGGAGTGGTGGTAAAGGAAAGGGTTTCAAGGGTCACAATGATGTTAGGGCTTCTACCCCATCTGATGATGAACCTCTAGCTCATAGAATGAAGAGGAAGCAAAAATATTTGAGGCTTCAAGAGGAGAAGATTCAGAATGCTATGAAGAATGTGGAGCCAAAGAAAGAGGATGAGGGGGATCACGAGCAAAATCCAGATTGTGATGATAAAATAAAGGGCGTGATTAGTTCTTCTAAAAGTCTATTAGGAAACCTCATGACCATTCTGAAGGAGATTGGCATCCTAAAAAAACAAATGCAATTTATTGGTAAGGAAGTGGAGTAGGTTAGCAAACTGGCTAGAGGAGAGCATACCTTAGGACAACATATTGACCAACTCTCAGAGGTAATTGGAAATGCTGAAGAGATTAAAAGCCTTATGCACAAGATTCCATAGCTCAAAGTTAAAAATAGGGTGCTAGAGAAGGCTAATAGTGATAATCAAGGGAAGGTTGCTAGATTGGAAGCCAAATTGAAAAATATTGAAAAGATGATCAAGAAAATGGTGGAAAACAATAACAAATCATTAAAGGCTGTGGTAGATAATGTGGGCAATCTTCTGAAAAAGTTTGAGCAAGACAAAGGATAGGATTCCCCTTTGGTGGTAGAGAACCAGGGTCCTAGTAAATGCACTCAAACTCACTCTAAGAAGAATGAGGAAGTGAACAAGATGGAAGAGGTGAACGCCACTATAGAGAATATGCACATTCTGGAAAAATAGGCTGCTGACCTGATAAAGACTATCTAGCTGGTCGAGTGCTAGTCTTTTGCTATCTTTTTGCTGTCCTTTATAGCTATATTTTTTGTTGGCCTACTATTTTCTCTTTTTGAAGGCTTGTCTTATGTTGATCTGTGCTTTATACTCTATTGTTAACTTTTTGCTTGTCCTTTTAGACTTATGTTATTATGTAAAAGGTTTCGAGTCCTTTAAAACATGTTTTTACTTAATCAAAACTATAGACATGTTAAATTATCAGGAAATGATAAGTAATCCCATACTTTGAATCAAACTAAGAAATAATATAAAATTAAAAAATTAAAGAATGTTACCCATAAATCTTATTCTAATAGAAAACAAAATCTTCAAATTGGTTACTCACCCTTAGTTACTTAAACTAAGTATGTATTTCCTTCTTGTTTATATATATAATTTAAGATATGGTGTCATACTAACATTGGTCATGGCCAGGAAGTCTCTTTTTGCAGTATTTTTCAATCAATTAAAGGATGAAGAAGTCTCATCCAAGAAGAGAACACAGATCCGATCTAGGAAATTTCAGAAGAAATATCAAGAAAGGACAAACTTTGTAAATATTGTGTTACATAAATTCAAATTATGTATAGAGGTTATGGTTCCCACAAAATGTAAAGGAGGACTAAAGTAGCAACACATACATCTAAGGAATCTAATTGAAGAAAATATACTAGCACCCATTAGGATAGGAAAATTGGGGTATGCCCCTTTCAATTATGTACTTTGTATAGGACCTTGGTCTTGGGTGAGGTTAGAGGTTTTATTTCTCTGTTCTTTCTTACTAGTACCTGTTTGAACAGGGACTTTGTAATATGTAGTGCCTAACCCTAGTTTTCTTTTTATGTTATATTGCCGAATTTTTTTAGGCCAACTTTCATGGTTATGTGATGTGATTTAGTGGTACTTGGTTACCTAATTTGGTTGATGCTATTTACATACTTAGATTATCTATTTGATGAGCTACTTTATACTCAAATATTTCATGTGTTCATGGTTATTTTTTTTATGATGAAGCTTTGTATATTTCATATAGTGATTTAAGTTATTTTCATGATGACAATTATATGGATGATTTATATGTGGTTTCATGGTTACTTACGCCATACTTGCATGTATATGGTGTAAATGCATGTTTTACTTTATGTTTGACGTATCTGATTTGGTTGAGGGAGGGAGTTGTAGTCACTTGCTAGTCAGGATCTACACAATGTACCACTCCCTGCCATTGCCTATTTAGTATATATATATATATATATATATATATATATGCTCATCTTTTATGCAGATTGTAGGTACTAGGCATCAACTTCCCTGAATTGCCAAGATGAGCGTGCCCTACTGCAGTATCTCAATGGTAAAAGAGGGGAGATAGTTCTCAAGTCCAAATCCTAAACCTGAGTCAATTTTCCTAAAAGATAGGACAAGTATCTAATTTCTTTACCCTTATGAATTTGTCAATATGATGTGAATTCGAGATTTTTCATTTTTGAATTTGGTTTGCACTTTATCGTTTAGATGAGTTTTCTTATTGAGTTTGTGGGTCTACTGTGATTTTTAGATATAATTAAATCAACCAAAGATATTATTAAATGATTTAATTAAATGAAGATTTTATAAAGAAAAATAAATTTTTATTATATTTAATTAATTGATAAATTAACTAAATAAATTTAAAGACTAAATTTGGCACAATTATATTTATTTAATTTAATACTAATAAATTTAGAAGTTACATTTAAATAATGAACTTTAAAAATTATTATTAGCTAAATTAATAAATATGTTTTCAAAAAACGTCTTCTTATTTAATAAAAATGAAGTGGGAATAAATTATTTTTTAAAAATTCCAATTAAAGGAAAAAAGCGTGCACATGGGATTAAAATAAATTAAAATAATAAAAGAAAAGGCCTTTGCATGTTCATAAACCCGGAACCATAGGATGAGTTAAACTCTTTATTAAGAGATTCAAGTTCATTTCTACACACATAGGTTTGGAGGAGCAATGTTCTGAGATTGGAAGATGAGATATTTTTAAAGGATCTAGGAGACGAGAATTTGTGTAATCATCCAACTTTTGTCAGATTGTAGCATTAGATCGAGGTAGGAGTTCATTGTAGTAAATCTTTCTATATACCTCTGTCTTCTTTGTGCCTATTATATAGATTGTTGTAAAAAAACCATATTTTGAATTGAAACCCTTGTTGGAAGATGGATTGTTCTTAATTTGGAAATTTTTGTGAAGATTAAAATATGAAAACACTCATTAGAAGATTTGATTTTATAAAATAAAAACAAAGCTAGGGTTTGAAAATGAGAACCAAAATTGAATTGAGCAAATTTGATTGTTTGAAATAAATCTCCCTATCAAACTATTTGATAAGAATCTATATAAAAAATTATTTATATGAATAAAATTACCATAATATTTAACACTTTGATAATTTAGTGTTGGTAATGAGATTTTGCTGTTTTGGAAGGTGTTTTTTTTTTTACTAATTTATTTAAGAAAAATATATTGATGGGAGGCGGGGCCACCACCTCCCCTAACCCGCCTTTGTGCCTTGCTACTGTGAGCGCAACAACGTCTCACACAGTTGTAAGGAGTAGCTCACACTGTATTAGTAGCCATGAGTGCTTCTAAGCAGCCTCACGGGTTGCATGACAGTTGTAAGCACTGCCAGGTAGTCTCATAAGCTATCGTTGCAGTCGGCCTTTGGGCTTAAACAAATATTTTTTTAGGGTATGTTTTTTTATAATATGTTTTTTTTAAAAGTAAGCTCTACCTAGGGGGTAGTACCTTTTTTATTATCAAAATAAAACTTACATATGGAGCTGGAGATCACTTCTCCACTTACATAATAGAAACCAAAACTATAGGGTTACAACCTTACTTTAATGAACCAAGTAGCCAATACCTTTGCAAATATATACCATCCTTTCTGCAACTTCAGCTGGGAAAATATTTCCATTTGCTTGGTAAAATGACTCAAATTTACTTATTTCATTCTCCATCCCACATGACTTGAAAATCGACCAGGATTTCTTCATAACCTTCTTCTTTCCTTCATCCTCCAAACAAAATAAGCCCAGTAAATCCCCATCAAATATACTAGTGTCAATAAGGTCCATTTCATTCATCACCACCAAATACATTTCTTCATTAACAATCCTACAGATCATACTATAGGTTGTCAACTGATGACCTAAGACTTGAATAATCGGTTGAAACAAATCATGAACTATCTTTCCATCATGAATGTGACCACTACCCCAGCAATCAACTCCCAACAATGTGATGATTTTCTCCTTCTCGTGGTCGTTAGCTTGCTTGAAAATTCTATTGATCCATGCCTCCAGAAACTCCACCCACTCCTCCACCTGCAAGCAATTACAATGGATGCCCAAAATATCTGACATTGTGACTATCCTTGTTAAGCAAACTAAATTAAGGTGTTGAATTTATATCAAAAAATAGACCTACTCCAAATCTCAAAAAAACTTAGCTGTATATACTAAGGAAACTATAGAGATATAGTGGACCAAAATAATGTATGCCAACCTCCACCTTTAACCAATCCCAACCCTAGGAAGAGTAGATGTGTCTGCCAAAATGACATCACGCAGACCCATAGGGATTTCCACATGCTGAACAAACTCTAGATCTGTCAGAGAATCTACCCTCACATTTGAAAAAAAATCTGCAACCTTATTCCCCTCTTGAAAAACATGTTAAAGACTAAAGTCCTGCAAGGATTCGATAACTACTTCTATCCTAGGTAGTCAACTAGCTAGTTTCCAATTGAAAAATGTAGGTCTAATGACTCTGTTGATGATTATTTGTGAGTCCCCTTCAATGAAGATCTTATTAATGTCATTATTGTTACACCAACTTAGCTTTTCTTCCAAGGCTGAGATCTTTGCCTAATTATTAGTAGTAATACCAGTACTTCGTGCAATGTTGCACACTATTTTGCCTTGTTCATCTTTGATGATAGCTCCCAATCCACTTCTACTCGGGTTCCCTTTACTAGCTCCGTCAAAATTCAACTTCATCCAACTTGGTAGAGGAGCTTGCCATATCATATTACTCCTTTGACCCTTCTATTTTAATCTCATTAGATCATTGCATAGATTGAACTTCCATGTCCTTTCCATGTCATAGTCCCAACTTGACTGATAGTAATATCGTACTCCTTGTGTTTTAGAGATGAAAACTTCCTTAATTGTTGTATGTATCTTGAGTTTTAACTCATTCATTGACAGACATTCCTCTTTAAAAATCTTGCAATTTCTCTCCTTCCATATGTGGCATACCAACATAGACGGGCTTACTAACCAAAGAAGACCCCATTTAGATTTAGCATTATCTATAGGCCATGAAAAAAGAAATTCTAGAAAAGAGTTATTTCTGATAGCATACCACTGCAATCTACCTAACAACCAATCCCAACATTCACTGGCAAAAGGGCACCAAAAAAGTAAATGATCATTTCTCTCTTTTGCTTGCTTGTAAAGAATATACTACTGGGGACCAGCAATACCTATCATCTTCAATCTATTACCCATAAAAATCCTACCATGTAATGCAACCCATAGAAAAGCCCTCTCCTTTGGTAAAGGCCCTCTACCCCAATAGAGTTTGGATGGCCAAAATTTATTAAATTGCCTTTTTCTAAGAAGTTCATAACCAAGATCAACTTTATATGTCCCCGATTTAGATGTGGACCAAATTAAAGTATTTTCTGATGAAGATCTAATTACTATTCTATTCAAGAGTATAGTTTGCATCAAAGAGGAATGTTGTGATGAGTCCTCGCCAATAATCCTCCATCTAGCCCTCGATGAAGTTAGATAATCAAAATACATGTAATCTGCAACCCAAATGCCTTCTGAAGCTTCCATTAAGTTAACCCAATATTTATCCATAAAAAAGAATCAATAGGAGGATCCCCATTCCAAGAGCCCCTCCAAAATCTCACTCTCCTCCCATTGCCAATCTGCCATGTTAAGTGCCCTGTGATTAACTCATGACTATCCCATATATGTTTCCAAAAATGAGAACCACCAGATGCATTTGCAACCGTCATAATCCTATCTAATTCCCATGAATCAAGATACTTAGCACCCATAATATGTCACCATGATTTCTTTGGAGGCTTTTACATCTTCCAAACTAACTTGGCACCCAATGCCTAATTTTGAAGAGACATCTTACGAAGCCCTATTCCCCCATCCTCTTTCACGAAACAAGATGTGTCCAAACTGATAAGAGGAATCTTCTTCTCATCCTTTAAGCCCTCCCAAAGAAACTTCTTAAATATCCTTTCCAAACCACTTACCACTTTGCTAGGGAATTTATAAATAGACAAATAATATATTGAGATAGCTGATAAAACATATTTGATCATTAAGATTTCCAGCCTACAAAAGCCACCTATTCTTTCCAGGTTGGGAGGATCTTAATGATCTTCCCAAAAAATATTATCCACTCGACCCAAAAATAAAGTTACCCCTAAGTAGATAATTGGGAATGTAGCTTGCTCAAATCCTAATGTCATAAAAATGAAATTCCTCCTACAACTAGGAGTATTGAGAAAATAAATCCTCAATTTGTGGATGCTCATACATTGACTTGATTCCCTTACATATATATCCAAAACCTCTTTGATGATCTCTGCCTCTTGAGCGGAAGCATCCCCAAACAAAATCGCATCATCTACAAATTGGGAATGAGAAAAAGCTTGTAGCTCATTATGAATAAAGATCCCTTTCCATCTTCTAATCGAAGTTTGTTTCTTAATGAGTCTACCTAGAACCTCTTCCATCAATACAAAAATAAAGGGGAATAGGAGGTCACCATGTCACAACCCATTAGTCACTTGAAAAAACCCACATATCAATCCGTTAACAAATATGGAGAAATGAACAAATGACATGCAAAATGATATACATTTTATCCACTCTTGTGAAAAACCAAATCTAGAAAGGACTTGCCATAAAAATGGCCAACAAACTCTATCATAAGTTTTGCTAACATCAAGCTTGACAATCATGCCTAGTTTCTTCAAGGAATATAAACAATGAATTAATTCACCTAATAGAAGAATGCTATCCATAATTTCTCTTCCTAGTACAAATCCATGTTGTTCTATTGAGACAATCCTATTGAGAATCTACTTTAGTCTATTTGTCATGGCTTTAGATATAATTATGTATAAAGCATTACATAGCAAGATAGGGCAAAAGTCATCCATAGAGAGACACTCATGTTTCTTTGGAATCAAGGAAATAACTATGTTATTCAATTCCTTCACAAACCAACCCTTCTTCCTAAATGATTCCACCATTTTGAGAAGATCAGAACCCATGAAATCCCAACATTTCTAAATTTTTTTTGAAGGAAAACCATTTGACCGTGCCGCTTTGAAGGATGGGTTGTCAAAGGTGGTTGTTTTAATTTCTTGAAGAGTGAAAGGCCGCATAAGCCATATATTGTCCTCATTTGTTATGATTCTATCAAGCTCTACAAGTGAAACTAAAGAATTCTAAACCTCTGAGTCAATAGAAGCTCCTAATAAAGCTTGAATATGACAAACTACAATATGTTCAATTTCTACCAAGTTTTCAAAACACCTTCCCTACTCATCTTGTATGTGACTAATGCTATTTGAAACTCTCTTAGATTTGATAGAAGCATGATTTTTTTTTTTTTGTGTTCAAATCCCCCTTTTGAATCCATAATTCCCTAGACCTATCTCTCCAGTAAATTTCTTCTCTGTGTAATAACTCCATCAATTCATTTTGAAGAGATTTCTCTTTTTCAAATTCTACCTTAGACATACTCACATTTAATACAATTTGATTAAGATCCTCCAATTCAGCCTCCACCCTAAGCTTTTCTTGAAATATGTTTGAATGTGTGCTTATTCTAGTATTTGATCTTATCTTTGATCAGCTTTAATCTTTGTACAAAAGTATAACTTAGAGTACCCTTATAGATCTTACTTTCATTTCACCAACCTTCCACTTTAGCAAGAAAGTCATTATCCCTCCACCACATATTTTGGAAACAAATACTACCTTTAGGATAGTTGATATCATTCAAGATTCTCAACTATATTGGAAAATGATCATATAGAGATAAAGGGAGAATACTTGCATCTAGACTAAAAGAGGAGTTGAGCCAAAAGTGCCCAACCAAAAATCTGTCCAATCACTTAAAAATCCTACCAAAATTGGCCCATCTATAAGTCCAAGTAAATCTACCATTGGATGGAACCACATAAAATAAATGATTTCGAAACACAAAATCCTTGAAATCTGCCATGTCTTGATTTGACATTCTCAATCCACCCAACTTCTCATCCAAGTCCAAAATAACATTGAAATCTCTAGCAACAACATACTTATCATCCCTAAGAGAAAAAATATTATTGTCCATAACTGAGATTTAGCCTTTATTTTAATTGGACCATAAACATTAAGGACATTATCCTTAATGCTAACTACTCTACCATATAACCAATTATCATATTTTTCCAAATTCTGCATCTGTACAGATCTTGGCTTCCATAATAGACCCAATCTCCCCATCATGACATTAGCAACTTGAAAGAAACCATTATAATTATTACACGAACAAAGAAAACTAAGGGCTTTATTCAAACATAATTTAGTTTCCTGCAATAGAACAATGTCACTTTCAAATTTATTTAACGCTTGTTTGATCAAGCGTCTTTTGTCAGGAGTTGAAAGGGCCCTGACATTCCATGTAATAATCTTCATTTCTCTCCAAGGGAGAGCCCCATTCCCTTGGTCTTCTTCATGAAATCTACCACACTTATGATCCCCTTTTTGCTTGTCCTCTCCTCTCTTCACTGTTGTAAGATCTACACACCCTTCCTCCTTTGGCTTTACCTAAGAATACATTAGTAGATTGGCTAATGACTCTCGGTTCCATATTGTCCAAAGCATCCCCTACCAAGAAATTCTCCATTGATTCCATGTCATATTCTATCTCTGAATTCAACTGAGCCTGAACACATTAAAGCTCTAAAGGATTATTCAATTTTTGCTCCTTACCCTAAATAGGACTGGAACATTCCCCTTCCTCTAGAGGGATGACAACCAGAACAGATAATAATGGAATCTGCAGTTCCTTCGTAATGGTTTTTTGAACCATTTTTTGAGATTTTTTCTTAGGAATCCATTCTTTGGCAGGCTTGACAAAAACTTGATAGTTTTTCATAGTATGGGATTTGAGACCACATCTACTGCAGACAATGATAAAAGTTTCAACTTCAACTTGTTGCTTCCATGAATAGTTACCTCTTTTCAAGAAAATGAAGGATGGAATGGATTGAATTGTGACACTCTTCATATGAGCATAAAGATAGGAATTATTATCTATGATTGCTTCATTGACTTCCAACAATGTACCTAATGATTTTCCTATGCATTCCAGACTAGAATCTCCTTAATACTCTAATGATAAATTATATAACTAAATCCAAATGGGATTCTAATATACCACTAATAAAGTAGGATAAAAAAATTTCTACCAAGGTTGCAAATATAGAGGAAGTGAATGTAAAGTCCAATTTTTATTTAGGATCTGATTTTGCTCCTCTACTTTTTAAAAAATAACAATGAAAATTTCTTTCTGGATAAACTTGATAATAACTTCCCTACTCTAATGCTCCAAAACCCATTCTCTAATCTTTTCCCTCTTCAAATGGTCTCCAAAAAATCTACCCATTATTGCCATTTTCTCGCACAGTGCTGCATCCTCTTTGATTTCTTCCAGAAGCTCAATTATAACATTTTTGGTGCTAGACCCTGAATCCTTCCTGAACCAGTCTAGTTAAAATTCCTCTTTGGTCCATCTCCTCCTTCCATTCCTCTGAATAAAATATCCATTGAAGAAGTTTCTTCTTCTCCATGCTCTATTCCTCTGATTATAATATATATTTTAAATTATATATATAATAGAATATTAGATATTAGTTATTAAATATAATTTAATATTTATTTTAATAATGTCGATTAATAATTAAAGTTAATTTGTTTTTTAATATAATTAGTAGTTAATGTAGTTATGAAATTGAGTTTTATTATTATTGGTTTTTTTCTTCAAAGTGGTATTTATGCATGTATTAATTATTATTATTATTTTAAAAATGGAAAAAAGTAGTCGATAAAAAAAAAAAATTATTTTGTACACAGCTAGGGAAACAAAGAATGGCTTAGATCTTGGAGCTAGGGCAAACTCCCATGGAAATCCTAAAACAACAATATCATTTGTAGAGATTGTAGTATACAAGAATAGTTTGGAAGCACTCATGAGGCTCCATGAAGAACACAATGCAAAAATTGGCAAACAACAACAACAATCTCCCCAAAATTCTCTTTCAAACTATTATAGAATCATCCCAAGATGCTAGGTCTATCAAATATTTCACAAATGGAATCCCCCTTGAGCTTGGATGGAAAACAATTTGAAATCAGAAAGAAACTAGGAAACTAAGGTATGCAAGAGACAAAAAATCCAAACTAGATAGTTCAGGAAAAAGCAAAAAGATGACCAAAAAAACCAAAAAGGCAAAGAATAGGATGGATAAACAAAATGTATTCTATTAAAAAAAAAAATATATTTCTCTAGCATCAAAGGAGATTAATGTAATCCCATTAAAGACTCGGAGCCATGTCATGAACAAGCAAAATCACTCTCTATCTTATTCAATTATGAAACCTCCCATAATATCAACAGTTAATAGCATACCTATTGGATCCAAAAAACCTCAAATTTATAAATCTTACATGTATGTCATTAATGCTTTCTCAAATATGGCCCATATATCCCTCTATATAAGAAAATGACTTTACAAAAATCTTCCCAACTTCAATTCAGATCTTTCGAGTCAGATACCCTAGTGGCTAAGGAAACTTTAGTTAACCCTTCCTTGATTTTTTTTAACAATAGTATGAATTCACTAGCAGTAAACAAAAAGATTCAATACTTTGTCCCTCATTCCAACTTCCTCCAAATTCAAATAATCAACAACCAACACTTTGAACAAAGGTGAGTTGAATATCTTGAAGTTGGGATATATGGATACTGGAGTGGTCTAGTAAGGAAAACTCCTAGTTTGGTAAGCTAGATCTAAGAAGTTTGTAAAAATTAGGTAATTATCTCTACCATATCAAATAGATTGATTTATATTCATTATGATAATATTAATATTAGAAATAATTTCATTTCAAATTTGAAGTGTTTTTTTAAGGGTACTTCTTCAAAATTTATTTTATGGGAGCCAAACCTAAATGAACACAAGGTTAAAAGAGTTAAGGTACCTACCTAGTTTATATGCAAATCTCTCCCCCCTCTATTAACCAACTCTAAATATTAGAACAAATAGGAAGAGATCTGAGAAATCTTTTAGGTTTAGAAGTAGGAAATCATATTTCTAGTGATATTAAATTTCTTCTAGATCTAGAAGTAGGATCAATGAAAATCAATAAAAAGATCATTACAAATAGGTTTTGATACAATTTAATATTTGAAAAATATGAAGGAAAGATTAAGAAAATAAAGAACATGGTTTCAACAATACCTTAAAAATACCTTAAGAGAACTTCAAATCTTGAAGAATGTTTTGGAAATGGTAAGGGAAGAGAAGAGTCCAAAGATAAAATAGCTGGGGTTCCAGAACCTCTCCCCAATCATATGAGCTCAACAAAAATATGTGAGATGAAAATAAGAGGAAGAGAAGAAGGAGAAATCATAGATATAGAAGAAGGAAAAGAGGCAAAAAGCTTGGTAAACAAGGAAATATAACACATCTTTGTCTTCAATATATCAAGGTGTTATCAAAAAATGAGAACACTAAAGGAATGTGAGCATTGTCAAGAAAAGAGCTTACAATCAGAAGAAACATAAATGAGTTAAAAAAATTATAATAAGATAATTTATGATCTGCTACTAATAGAAGAAGATGTAAAAGACCAATTATAATCATGGGAGATGACACACTCAGATAATATGGATTCTCATAAATTGGGAAAACAGAGCAATATCGATAGATCTATTAAAGAGATTAAGAAAAATGAACACCTATCCCATCCAGAAATAGAGGTACCAGTTACAATAGAGAATTAGGATACAACTATATAGAGGAAGAAGGTTAACACTGACAACAATGAAGATCTCAACATACATAGGGTAGAAAAAGAATTTCCAAAACAAATAGAAGATGATAAAGAAGAAAATAGTAGAGAAGATTCAACAGACATAATTCTTAATGAAGAAAATTAGGCAAAAGAAATCAACACACAACCATCTTCTTTAGATTATTGGGTAATGTGACTATTAGCCATATTTTCCCTCCCACCAAAATTTGAATTTTTCCTATCAAACATGTCCAATGGTTATATAAAATTGAATATTTGAATAATGTATAAAGATACATAAAACTTTGGCTTATCCCATGTTATCCTATGTCTTAGCCATTTTTATGTTATATCCTTTGGAGTATTAAGTCACAATTGTGTGACTACCTTTCCCTTGCCCAATCACCATAGTTTATGGCTTAACCATTTGTAGATGTGCAAAGGTGTGATGGTGGTCTTCTCATAGTTAGCATAGGGTCAAATGCATTTTTTATAACTGTGTGCTTTTGGTTGTGATGTTGCAATTGCATGATGTCCATGGACGTAGGTTCCAAGCTAGGGGACCCACTATTCTCTACCATCAGATTTTCCAAGATCAACAATAGGCACTTTTTTGATTTCTCAAAATGAAAGATGTTTAAGTAATGCGGGCAAGAGCCTCATTTCCATGTGGCATGTGGGTCTGGTTTCCTTTGTGGGCTGCATGCACCGTAAATGTGTTAGGGCATGTTGACAATTTGGTGTTACATCATCAGGCAAGGTTGGTGACTGGACTAGGTAATAATGAAGATCTTGCATGACCATCGATCTTGTGATGATTGATGGTTGGCGCTTCCATGCTTTATGAAGTTGTAAAGTTTTTAAGGAATGTGGGGAAGTGACTATTGATATCTGATTGAAAAGATCATTGATTGATGAAGAAGACTATGTGTTTCAATCATTGTTTTGTCACTGATGTCAAACCTGCTATTTGTTGGTAAGACAATTGCTTATATGTTTCAAGTACTATCACTTTGTTGATTGATGAGGAGGATTTGATCAACAAGATTTAATAAAAGTACCTAGAGGAAAGGTTGAGTTATGATTATGTAATGAAGTACAAGAATCAGTTAAGACAATGATATCATAATGTATTGATGATCTACTTAAGGCTACAAAATGGCTGGCTACACTTAGAAAGTTTAGAAGAATAAAGTTAAACAAAGTTTATTTGCCAAGCTTGACCAAGTGGATAGTAGGTGCCAAGAAAAGTTAGTTCAAGCTGAGCAAAAAGTCAATTGAAGCCAAGATAAAGCAAATTCTAGTGGATGCTAAGCAAGTTAGTAGATGCCAATTAACTTTTCAGTTAATGCTGAGCACCAGTAAAATCTAGTTGATGCCAAGTGATGCAGTATGTGTCGAGCATCAGAAGATTGATAATGCTGAGCTACTACATTATGAAAAAGATTGAAGATTTGCTAAATAAAAGTTGACAAGTTTGATTTCTTGGAACTTGTGAATTAGGAGAAAGATAAGATTGATGAGTTGGTGGCCCAAAATCTTATGTAAACCATTTTGGAGGCAAATTCAAATGGATTCTAAGAGAAGTTTCTAGAGAAGACAAGATATGGGGTAGATACATTGTATCCTACCTAATCCATTGAAAACCCTAATTTTGATGATGGATAATGAGTAGAAAAATGTTATAATTTCCTATATATAGGAATGTCTAGTCATGAAGCAAAAGAGTTAGAGAGTTTGATGCGAAAATCTAATAAGGAGAAGGAAAAAGGGTTTTGCTTCATCAACTGACCCAAGTGAAGAAGTTTGCAATGGCATACTAAGCAAGAAGGCTTAATAGGATGAATGCTTGAAGGGTGAATAAGTTGTTAGAGCTACAAAGAATGAAAGCCAAGAAAAGTTGAAAACTAAACAAAGATTTATAATCTGCATGTAAGGTTCTAAGTTGTATAAGATCAAAGTTCTATTATTACTTTCTAACAATTGTATCAGTGCAGGGTAAATCCTTTGGAGTAAGGTTGACTTTACAATCATTGGAAAATTGTTTAACATGGTGGCATTCCAAGTGAATGGCCTAAAGTCCTCTAACAAGGCTCACTTTTAGTAGGGTGACTAAAATCACTTAATCACGCCACATGTAACATTGTGTATTGTAACCTTTAATAGGGCATCACTTCAAAAGAGTGAAAAAGGAGTAGCATGTTACTATTGGTTTTTCCCAAATTGGGTCTCCACATTAAATCATTGTGTCAAATATGCTGATGGATGTGTTGTGTTTCATGCTTTACATTTCTGCAAGTTGATTTGACAATAACATATAAGTTTTAGTTGATACACAATGAATGCATGCATGGATACGAATGTTTTATGGGTTCACTGAATTGTGAAAGGTTTTATTTGTACATTTGGACCTTGAATAACTGATTCACACCCCCCTCTTAATTATTCTAAAAGAATTCCAACAATTGGTATTAGAGCCATCTACTTAAGAGGATTAGTTTTAAGGTACTAGAAGCACAAAGATCAAGATGTTAAAAAGAGAAGTACCCAAGCTCAATAGAGATAACTTTCCTGCATGAAAACATTTGATGAAGCTACACCTTGGAGGACTTGGAGATCATGCACAATCTTTCATTTCAGTGGAGCATGTTGATCTAATAGGAGCCCTAGCTACTGAAGATATAAAGAAAAAGAAAGAACACAATCAAGCAATATTGGAGATTGTCTCTGCCCTAAGCTATGCTGAATTTGATGATATTAAAGGTCTTAATAGTGTAAAGAAGATATGGGATGCTCTGGCCACCATCTATAGAGGAGACAAAAATGTTCAAAGAGCTAAGTCAAAGAGTCTCAAAGGTAAGTTTGATGACATGAGAATGAGAGAAGGTGAGAATATTGCTCAATATGTTACTAGGATAAAAGAAGTTGTTAGTGCAATAAAAGGTGCTACTAGTAAAATAGATGACGATACTGTGCTAAGTAAAGTCTTGAGGACATTATTGCCTATTTATGCCATTAGAGTTTCTGCAATCCAAGAGTTAAGATGTATACTAGGAAATGATCTAACCCTTGAAGGTCTGGTAGGTAGACTCACTGCTTTTAAGCTATCTAATTTTGACAACTACAAACCAGAGAGTATTGAATCAACTTTCAAAGCAAAATTGTTATTGAAGGATTCTGAGGAGGTAAAGCAGAAGAAGAAGAAATAAAAGATAAAATATGCATCCAATGACAAAAACAAAGATGAAGAAGACATTGAACAATTGGAAGCATTGCTGGCAAGAAGATTTCATAGAGGAAAAGGCAAGTTCAAAGGTAAGTTACCTATCATTTGTTTCAATTTCAATGAAGTCGGTCATATTGCTACAATATGTACATAGAAGAAGAACTATAGAGAAGTAAAAAAGTACAAAAATAGAAGAGAAGATGATGGAAGAGACTATAGAGATAAAGGCAAGAAGTCATGCTACATTGCTAATGAACATGACTCAGATGAACATGATGATAAAGTGGCATATGTTGCAATGAAGGATGAATCTAATGAGGATAAGGAAACTGTACTTATGACTTGTGTGAACAAGAATGATAAATGGATCATTGACAGTGGATGCTCACATCACATGATTGGAGACAAAAGTAAGTTTGCTACCTTAACTTGTTATGATGGAAATAGTGTAAGGTTTGGTAATGATGAACCATGTTTGATAAAAGGAAAATGGTCCATCAAACTCATAGACAAGATTTCATGTGACAATGCTTATTATGTTGAAGGATTAAATTATAAATTGTTAAGTGTGTTAGAATTGAATAATTTGGGATGTAAAGTTGAGTTTGAAAACAAAACTACCAAGATATATGACACAATTGGAAACTTGATTGGAAAGACTAATCAAACTAGAAGTAATCTGTTCTATCTAGATATAGAAGATGCTACTTGTCTTATTACAAAATTTGATAATGTATGACTTTGGCACAAGAGATCATGTCACGTTAATTTTGATAATCTAATTAGTATTAGTAATATGAAAAGAGTTAGAGGTTTTCCTAAGTTGAAGAAACCAGATAATATAGTATGCAAACTATGTTAGCTAGGCAAGATAACAAAGTCAAGCTTTAAAAGTAAAGCTTATACCTCTAAAGAAATACTAGAAATTGTTCATACTGACTTGTGTGGACCTATTGAAGTGCAAAGCTACAAAGGAGATAAGTACATAATGCTACTTGTTGATGATTACTCTAGGATGATGACAGTCATGTTTCTAAAATAAAAATCTGATGCTTTTCAAATGTATAAGTGGTACTTGGCAAGAGTTGAAAAAGAAACAGGTCAAATCTAAAAATGCTTGAGATCAGATATAGGAGGAGAATTCACTTCAAATGAGTTTAAGATGTTCTATAATGACAAAGGAATCAAAAGATAGACATATGCACCTAGGATTCCTCCACAAAATGAAATTGCTGAAAGAAGAAATAGGTCTATAATGGACTGTGCCAAAACACTCATAATGGAGAAGAATGTTGCTTTGAAGTATTGGAGAGAAGCTATAAGTACTACTGTATATACCTTGAACCATGTGCAAGTCAAGAAAGGTATTCATTCAACACCTTTTGAACTATGGTATGGATATCCACCTAATGTGAAATACTTTAAGGTATTTGGAAGTAAATTCTATATTCTTAAAGATGTTAGGAGTGGAAAGTTTGATACAAAAAGTGAAGAAGGTATATTCCTTGGTTACTCCGCAAGAAGTAAAGCTTACAAGTGTTTATTACTAACATTAACAAAATTGTGGAAAGTGTAAATGTGAATTTTGATGAGTTTACAAAAGTAGCTGAGGCTGAACCTACAAAAGAACTAGAAGAATATAAAGCATTTGTATATTTCTATGAAGGGATGCCTGCTGAAGAAGATGCTACAAATCAAGTTGTAAACCAATAGCAAGTCTCAACAACTGCCAAGTCATAACCTATGAATGTCGAGTTACATTCAGATGCCGAGTTACATTCAGATGCCAAGTTGTAGAAAGAGGAAAATGCACATTCTAAATCTTGAGATTAGCACATATGAAAGAGATGCTGAAACAACTGACAGAGATGTACACCGTGACACTGAAGCTGAGAGACAAAATGTAGTGACAAGAACTGAGCCTAGATTGTCCAAATATGTCAAAAGACATCATCCTATAGATCAAATCATTGGAGACAACGATGCAAGGCCAATGAAAAGAAATAGATTGAAAAGTGAATCACGTTTGTTAAGCATTAAGGAACCTAAGACAGTGAAAGATGCATTGGAAGATGATGATTGGTACAAGGCTATGGAAGAAGAAATTCAATAGATAGAGAAGAACAAGAGATGAAGTATATTTCCAAGACCAGAAGACAAGAATGTGATTGGCACCAAATGGGTATTTAGAAACAAGCTAGATGAGAATGGTGAAGTGACAAGAAACAAAGCAAGACTAGTTTGCAAAGGGTATGCACAAGAAGAAAGAATTGACTATGGTGAGACATTTGCCCCCATTGCAAGAATTGAAGGAGTAAGAATTTTGCTTTCTTATGCTGCATACAAATGTTTCAAAGTTTATCAAATGGATGTCAAGTCTACATTTCTGAATGGTATATTAGAAGAAGAGGTCTATGTAGAACAACCATAAGGTTTTGTTGATAAAAATAATAAGAATATGGTATGTAGACTGCACAAAGCCCTATATGGATTGAAACAAGAACCAAGAGCATGGTATGAGAGACTTCATACTTATCTTTTGAAGATTGGATTTGAAAGGATTGATGATAACAACAATTTGTACATGAAGATAGATAAGGATAAAGGTATACTGTTATCTGAAATATTTGTTGATGATATCATATTTGGAGGACAAGATGCTTTGTGTAAGGATTTTGCAAATTAGATGAAGCAAGAATTTGAAATGTCAATGTTTAGTGAGATAAAATTCTTTGTGGGACTACAAGTATATCAAATGAAATATGGTGTATATATTACTCAGTCAAAATATGTCAAAGAGATATTGAAGACATTTGGACTAGAGGATTCCAAACTAGTAAGTACACCTATGGTGAGAACACTCAAGCTATCAAAGAATGATGATTCAGTTGAGGTAAATCAAACATTATACAGATCCACGATTGCCAAATTGTAATATGTAGTACACAACAGACCTGATATTGCATTAGCTGTAGGGATAGTTACAAGATTCTCTGCTAATTACAGAGAGAATCATTTGATGGCTGTGAAAAGGATAATGAGATACTTGAAAGGAATATAAGAGTTTTGGTTTATACTATAAAAAGAATGAAAAGATTAAACTGAGGGCCTACACTAATGCTGATTAAGTTAGAAACATTGATGAAAAAAAAGCACTAGTGAAGGAGCATTCTTCTTAGGCAAAAGACTTGTTACATGGAATAGCAAGAAGCAGAGTTGTACTTCCCAATCTACTACTGAAGTAGAGTATGTTACTACTACTATTAACTACATAAACATTGTATGGATAAAAAAACTACTTAAGGGAATGAAGGAAGAGATTATAGAACCAGTAACAATTTATTGTGACAATACAAGTGCTATTAATATATCAAAGAATCTTGTGATGCTTACAAAGACAAAGCTTATTGCAATAACGTATCATTATGTAAGGGAATTAGTTCAAGATAAAGAGGTGGAGATGGAATACATTAACATAAAGGAGAAAATTGTTGATATCTTCACAAAAGCATTACCTAAGGATGCTTATGAGTATCTAAGAGGTAAACTAGGGGTGATACCCCTATCAAAGGCTATGTAAAAGATAGAGGGAGTGCCCTACATCAAACAAGCTAACATTCATTTAATACAAATTGATGCAATGGATCTTACTTTAGGAATTGCCTAAAGTAATCACATAATTGAAACTAAAAATTAGTCACAAGCAAGGTAATAGAGGGAGTAATTGAAGAACCTACAAAAGCCTATATTTGCATATATTAAAGATGCCAAGTGTTGAATATATGTCTTTGGCATTATTGTCAAAGAGGGAGAAATTACACTAAATTGATCAAGTGCAAGAGGAACAATGGAGAAAGTACATCATCAGAAGATCAAAAGAAAGAAAGAGGGAGTAAGAAGAAAGAAATCAGAGGAAGGATCATAAAAAAGAGGGAGATATTCTGTTGATCAATTCAGTATGAAAGAGAGAAGATATAGAAGGAACTCAAAGGAAGTTATATTTTGTAACCTAATCAAAAGATGGAAGTTGCTGATAGAGGGAGAAATTTCAAATACAAGTTTTCCTTTTGGTATTGTTTTACTAATTTAATCAAGTTATATCAATTGACTTGGTTGATCAGTTTGGTTTGCCATCAATGCCAAAGAGGGAGATTGTTGATATCTGATTGAAAAGATAATTGATTAATGAAGAAGATAGTGTGTTTCAATCATGTTATTTTTTCATTGATGTCAAACCTGCTATTTTCTGGTAAGATAATTACTTATATGTTTCAAGTACTATCACTTAGTTGATTGATGAGGAGGATTTGATCAACAAGATGTAACAAAAGTACATAGAGGAAAGGTTGAGTTATGATTATGTAATGAAGTACAAGAATTAGTTAAGATAGTGATAACATAATGTATTGATGATCTACTTGAGGTTACCAAATGGCTGGCTACACCTAGAAAGTTTAGAAGAATAAAGTTAAACAAAGTTCATTTGCCAAGCTTGACCAAGTGGATAGTAGGTGCTGAGCAAAGTTAGTTCAAGCTGAGTAAAAATTCAGTTGAAGCTGAGAGAAAGAAAATTCTAGTGGATGTCAAGCAAGTTAGTACATGTCAAGTAACTTTTTAGTTGATGCCAAGCACTAGTAAAATCCAGTTGATGCCGAGTGATGTAGTATGTGCCAAGCATCAGAAGATTGATAATACCAAGCTACTACATTATGACAAAGATCAAAGATTCACTATATAAAAATTGATGAGTTTGTTTTCTTGGAACTTGTGAATTAGGAAGAAGATAAAATTGATGAGATGGTGGCATAGAATCTTATGTAAATTGTTTTGGAGGTGAATTCAAATGGATTCTAAGAGAAGTTTCTAGAGAAGACAAGATATGGGGTAGATACATTGTATCCTACCTAATCCATCAAAAACCCTAATTTTGATGATGGATAATGAGTGGGAAAATGTTCTAATTTTTTGTATATAAGAATGTCTAGTCATGAAGCAAAATAGTTAGAGAGTTTGATGCAAAAATCTGATAAGAAGAAGGAAAAAGGGTTTTGCTTCATCAAGTGATCCAAGTGAAGAAGTCTGCAATGGCGTACTGAGCAAGAAGGATTAAGAGGATGAATGTTTGAAGGGTGAAAAAGTTGTTAGTGCTGCAAAGAATGAAAGCCAAGTAGAGTTTAGAACTAAATAGAGATCTGTAATCTACATGTAAGGTTGTAAGTTGTATTAGATCAAAGCTCTACTGTTACTTTCTAACAATTATATCAGTGTAGGGTAAATCCTTTGGAGTAAGGTTGACTTAATAGTCATTAGAAAATCCTTTAATAGGGTGGCATTCCAATTGAATGGCCTAAAGTCCTCTAACAAGGCTCACTTTTAGCAGAGTGACTTAAATCCCTTAACCGGGTCGCATTTAACAGTGTGTATTGTAACCTTTAACATGGCATCACTTCAGAGGAGTGAAAAAGGAGTAGCATGTTACTGTTGGTTTTTCCCAAATTGGGTTTCCACGTTAAATCATTGTGTCAAATGTGTTGATGGATGTGTTGTGTTTCATGCTTTACATTTCTACAAGTTGATTTTACAATAACATATAAGTTTTAGTTGATACACAATGAATGCATACATGGATAAGAATGTTTTATGGGTTCACTAAATTGTGAGAAGTATTATTTGTACATCTAGACCTTGAATAACTAATTCACCCCCCTATTTATTCTAAAAGAATTCCAACAAGTGTTATTTTGACACATGGACAAGTGGGTCCAACTCTTAGTTTGGGCCACAAGGAGAAGGATGTCAGATGAATTGGCATATGGAAGGCACTTCATTGGATGAGGTACTAACATGGTGGATAAGTGGGCCACATGTTTCTAAATTGTTAGATCTTCTAAGATTGACGATGGGCACTTTCTCACTTTTTGGAGTTGCTCAATGTTTAGACAAAGTGGGCAAGTGCCTTGTCACCGTGTGGACTTCATGATGTCATCTCCCTTGTGGGATGCAAAGTTGAGCTTGTCAGAACAACTTAGATACATGTCAGAACATGGTAGAAATTTAGTGTTATTTCATTGGACGAAGTTGATGATTCGCCAAGTAAGGTGCTGAATATGCAAAAGGTGGACTAGTTTTTTATCCATCATCAGATAAAGGTTGATCAATGGTAGACGCTTTCCCACTTTCTAAAGATGCAAGGTTTTTAAACAAAGTGGGAAAACACCTTGTGGACACATGTCCTTGTGGGCCTCGGTAGAAGGTAGATAGTTAGCCATGACAGTTAAGTCTTCACTAATCGTGGGGTCAGAGGCATTTTATACTTAAAATATTTTAAGAATTGACCGAGCAATCTACAATTTGAAAAGCGTAGTTTTAGTTTTGCAAATTTTTTATGTTATAACCCTTTCAGGTTGCAAAGTTGTGACCCAAGGTTTTCCAGTTGTCGCTAGGTCATTGCAGTTAGAAGATAATGCTAAGACTAAGTTGCAAAGTAGCAACTGGCAGTTAAGTGTTGAGTTTGTGGTTTCGTGGGACAAATAGTTAATAGAAGTAGAAAGGTGGCAAAGTTGCGACTGAGTAAGGTGGTCAACACTAGAAAAATTCATGGGGTGGTGGAAATAAAACCATTGGTCCACGTGGCTCTTTTTGGGTGGTTAACCTATTTGATTGTCGACTTCTACTGATTTGTTGAGCCAAGAGTGGGAAGAAGATGGTTTTCATGCATGATCCAATCTCCATAATTGATTTCAACCACTCTCGAATAAATGCAAGGCTAGAAATGATGCAAAG
This sequence comes from Cupressus sempervirens, assembly GCA_028749045.1. Taxonomy (NCBI): domain Eukaryota; kingdom Viridiplantae; phylum Streptophyta; class Pinopsida; order Cupressales; family Cupressaceae; genus Cupressus; species Cupressus sempervirens. The sequence goes on from CM053786.1 coordinate 771,804,362, forward strand.
GACATCTCTTCATCATCTGGGTTATCCATCTACTTGGTCAAAATGATTAATGGCATCATTTATGTCTTCTTGAGGCTATGTTTGTGTGCAAAATATTAGATTTCATTGCATCTAGATGTGTACCAAGATCAAATCTTCCCTAGATTTGCAGTGATTTCTCTCTACAACTTTAATGGTAGTAGTTGTGCTCTACCTTAAGACTGAAGTTATCTCAGTTATGCTTGAACTATAAAAGAAAATTTTGTAATCTTTCTTAGGGTCAACTCTTCTCTATTTTCCTTGTCATTGTTTTGGCATGCACATTGTAAATTCCCTTTGCCTTTGAACTTCAAGACATTATGTTTTATCCTTTTCAACCATTGATGTATTGTGTGAGACTCATTTGCCCTTCATTAATGGATTGTGGTTATTTTTAATTGGCATGACCATATCTTTTTTTGGCCTATGAATGATATATAGTGAATCTCTTCTTTGTTGTGCCATTTATTTGTTATTTGATTTGCATGTGATTGCTTGATTAAAACAAGTCTGAATTTGTATATGTTTGGGTGTCATGATAGTTTAACTATGCATGTATGGGTAGAGATTGGTTCAAACACACTATTTTGGTGCATCACCCCTTAGGTTAGAATAAGTAGATTTTCTTTCATGCATTCCTTCTCCCTTTTCCTCTCCAAGTGTAGTTAGGTGAATCCTAATAGCAAAGAAAACCAACCTTCTCCAAAGACTCAACCTCACAGTTCAAGTCCCACAGCTTGGAGGTTGTTTCCATGTTACACAAGGCTTCTTGAGAAGTATTCCCTTAGGCTAGGGTGCAAGATTTTGTGTTAATAGTTTTTGGAATACCCGGTGGGACTAATCATTTCAGCTAAATAATTTTCTTGGTTAGCTAGTTGAGATCTATTCATTGAGAAATTGGGTGTTTTCCTCAGTGACATCATCCTTTAGAGGCATTCAATCAAACATTATGGCAACTCAAGTGCACAGTCTTCTGGTTTCATACAGACACAGAGCTAGTATGCAAAGATCATTTTGATCTTTTGTGTTTTTTCAAAGTTTTCTATGAAATTTTAGTTTCTATGAAACTTTGACCATGGACTCATTTCATAGAAATAACTACTATTTCACCCCATATCATGAAAATCTTATTCCTGGACCCTCATATTGCTAGTTTCAATCTCAGCCCCAAATTATTTATAGTCCTTTTGCTAAAAATTATTACTCTTCCCCTACCCTTACTCCATTAGTCCCAACATCCCCATTTAAAGAGCTTAAAGATATGTTGTTGGAATACTAAAGGAGGATGGATGAAAGCCATGAGAAAGTGTTGGACCTTGATAGGAAGCTTGGTGAGATTGCGAGACAACAAGATCTTGAGAGACAATAGGTGGAGATGGCCTACCAGGCCTATCTCCAACAACAACAAGAAGAGAGGGAGAGATAGAAACATTTTGAGGAGAATCTTGCAAGGCAAGTTGCTACAACAAGAGAGGAGGAAATGAGGCTCTAGTCAACTCATTTTCAAACCAAGGAAGCAAAGACAACTCCTTCTCTAAAATATGTGATCCCAATCTTTAAGAAGCCCCCTCCATTACAAGAGCCTATTTTTGTAACCCCTCCACTCCTTGTGTGAGAAAACTGGCTTGGCCATGAGCCTTCCACCCCTGTTACCATTTCACTCTTTAAGGGTGGACTAGTTGTATGGACTCCTGATGGTCCAAATATGGAGTTTTGGGAGAGTGAAAACAAGCCCACAAAGCTTCCATTGGAGGAGTTGGAACCTATTGAAGAGGCAAATGAGGTAGCTATTGAGAAGAAGGAAGAGTATTCAATCCTCTTATTTGAAGAACTTCCCTCCTTTGTTGAGGAAGAAGAAGAAGACAACAAGGTTGTTACTCTCTTTGAGGAACAAATCATGGCTTTTGAGCCTTTAGAAGACAACAAGGATCTACAACAAGTTGAGCAAGAAGAGGATCATGTGTTGTAGCAGATTGTCTTCCATGACGTGGAGGATGCAATAGAGAACCTCAAGAATAGATCTATCCTTGAGGGGGAACATGTTGACATGCATGAGGTTTCCCCTCAACCTATGCATATTACTGCAATAGAGTAGAAGGATTCTGATGAGGAAACTTTTTGGTATGAGCTAGAGATATTTTATTCATCCTTCGACATGAAATAGTCCACTCCTTCATCAGATGATCATGAGTTACAACAACAAGAAGTGGAGAGTCACACCATACGAGTAGTTCCCAAGGAGGTGGCTCATGAGCATTATGAGCAAGATGTGGAGGTTTTTTCTTCACAGGAGTAGGAGCCACTCCCAAGCCAATTGGAGACTACCATTGTAGAGCACAATCAAGTGGTCAAGGATGATTCCTTTGGCTCTACACCATCAAGAGGATGTCCCATAAGGCATCTAGCTTTGCAACAAATCAACAAGTTGTCCCTAGTCATGCTTATGCTAGAGTATGTTTTGCTCCACAAGCCAACACCCCAATATTGGAAAGCTTCATTATTTTCAGCATTGGGAGGAAGGTATTTCATGTAGTAGTGTGTTGGTCACACTTGTTGTTATTTTCAATTGCCCTCTTGTATGAAAAAAAAAATCTGCTAGTGACGAAAGAGAGCTACTTTAACAAACTAGTCAATGGGTTTGTTTGATATTCTCTCTGTAAATTTCTATACATTGTTAGGGTAGTTTTGTTTTCAATTTTTTTTCCTATTTTTCAAGAAGTGCCGAGCACAGGTTCTCTCTAGAGATGGCTATTTTAAAATTTTTTGCAAGTTATAGAGAGGTAGGGGTAGGGTTATGGTGTTCACATTGTAGTAGGATTTATGTTTTTTATGACTTTATAGCCCAATGGATGCATAATGGTCACTGATCAATGCATAGTAGGCTTGCATCCCCACCGAGTCGCTAGAATTGTTAGCCATATTTTCCATCTCACAAAAATTTGAGTTTTGCCTATCAAATGTGTCCAATGGTTATATAAATTTGAATATTTGAATAATGTATAATGATACATAAAACTTTGGCTTATCCCATGTTATCCTATATCTTAGCCATTTTTATGTTATAGCCTTTGGATTTTTAACTTGCAACCGTGTGACTACCTTTCCCTCACCTAGTCACCATAGTTTGTGGTTTAACTATTTGCAAATGTGCTAAGGTGCAATGGTGGTCTGCTCACAGTTGGTGCAGGGTTGTAGGCATTTTTTTATAACTGTGTGCTTTTGGTTGTGATGTTGCGATCACATGATGTCCATAGATATAGTTTCCAAGCTAGGGTACCCACTATTCTCTACCATTAGAATTTCCAAGATCAGTGGTGGATGCTTTTCCACTTTCTCAAAATGCAAGATGTTTAAGCAATGCAGACAAGTGCCTCACTGCCATGTGGCATGTGGGTCCAATTTCCTTTATAGGCTGTAGGTAGCGTGGATATGTCAAGGTATGTTGGTAGTTTGGTGTTACATCATTGGGTGAGGTTGGTGACTAGACTAGGTAATAATGAAGATCTTGCGTGACCGTCGATCTTGTGATGATCGATTGTTGGCACTTCCCCACTTTATGAAGTTGCAAATTTTTAAAGGAATGCAGGGAAGCGACATTTTGATGCGTGGACAAGTGGGTCCAATTCTTAGTGTGGGCCATAGATAGAAGGATGTCAGATGAATTGGCATATAGAAGGCACTTCATTGGCTGAGGTATTGACATGGTGGATAAGTGGATCACATGTTTCTAGGTTGTAGAATATTCTAAAATCAATAGTAGGTGCTTCCCTACTTTCCAGAGTTGCTCAATGTTTGGACAAAGCAAGCAAGTGCCTTGCTGCCACATAGACTTTATGATGCCATCTCCCTTGTGGGCCACAAAGTTGACCTTGTCAGAATAGCTCAGAGACATGTCAGAATATGATGGAAATTTAACACTATTTCATTGGACAAAGTTCATGATGACTAGACCAAGTAAGGTGCTGAGTATACAAGAGGTGGGCTAGTTTTCTGTCCATCATCAGATCAATGTTGATCAACAATGAGCACTTTCTCACTTTTTAAAGATGTAAAGTTTTTAAACAAAGTAGGAAAGTGCCTTGTGGACATGTGTCCTTGTGGGCTTGGGTGGAAGGTAGATAGCTAGCTGCAGTGGTTAAGTCTTCACTAATCGTGTGGTCATAGGAATTTTATACTTAAAAGATTTTAAGCAGCAACTGAGCGATCTGTAGTTTGAAAAGGGTGGTCGTAGTTTTGCAAGGCTTTTTATGTTGTATCCCTTTCAAGTTTCAAAGCTGCAATCCAAGGTTTTCTAGTTATTGCCAGATTACCACGATTAGAAGATAATGCCAAGACTAAGCTACCAAGATGACTGGTGGTTAAGTGTTGAGTTCAAAGTTTCGCGAGACAAGTGGTTAATAGAAGTAGAAAGGTGGCTAAGCTGCAACTAAGTAATGTGGTCAACACTCGAAGACTTCATGGGGTAGTGAAAAGAAATAAAACCATTGGTCCACATACCTCTTTCTAGGTGGATAACCTATTTGACTGCTGACTTCTGCTGATTTGTCAAGCCAGGAGTGGGAAGAAGATGATTTTCCTATGCGATTTGATCTCCATGATCGATTCCAACCACTCCTAAATAAATGTAGGGCTAGAAATGATGCAAAGGACATCTCTTCATCATCTAGGTTATGCATCTACTTGGTTAGAATGATTAATGGTGCCATTTCTATCTTCTTGGGGCTCTGTTTGTGTGTAAAATATTGGATTTTATTGCATTTGGATGTGTACCAAGATCAAATCTTCCCTAGATTTGCAGTGATTGTTCTTTACAACTTTAGTGGTAGTAGTTGTGCTCTGCCTTAGGGCTCAAGTTATCTCTATTATGCTTGAACTATAATCATTGTTTTGAGTAAATCTTTCATTGCTCTTGAGAGGTAGAGTAAACTTTGTTTAGGAAGAAGAAAGAGAGATAAATCATTTGGAAAAACATTCTACATTTGAAGATCAACAAGGAGATAAAAAATACATGTTAATTTTGTAATCTTTCTTTGGGTCGACTCTTCTCTATTTTCCTTGGCATTGTTTTAGCATGCACATTGTAAATTCCCTTTGCCTTTAAACTTCAAGACATTCTATTTTATCCTTTTCAACCATTGATTTACTGTGTGAGACTCATTTTCCCTTCATCAATGGATTGTGGTTATATATAATTGGCATGACTATATCTCTTTTGGCCTATGAATGATATATAGTGAATCTCTTCTTCCTTGTGTCATTTATTTGGTTATTTGATTTGCATGTGATTGCTTGATTAAAACAAGTATGAATCTGTATATGTTTGGGTGTCATGATATTTAAACTGTGCATGTATGGGCAGAGAATGGTTTGATGATTATATTTTGGTTCATCACCCCTTAGGTTAGAATAGGTAGATTTGATTTCATGCACTCCTTCTCCCTTTTCCTCTCTAAGTGTAGTTAGGTGTACCTTGATAGCAAATGAAACCAACCTTCTCCAGAGGCTTAACCTCACAGTTCAAGTCCCACAGCTTGGAGGTTGTTTCCATGTTACACAAGGCTATCTTAGAAGTATTCCCTCAGGCTAGGGTGCAAGCTTTTGTGTCCATAGTAACCATATAGAATAAAATTAAGAAAAGATCATATAAATTTTGGAAAACTCTAGAAAATTGAAAAGACCCTCAGGTAAATAAAGACAACAATAAACAACAAACACAAAAGGAAGTTACCCAAATAAGGATATTCAAATACCAACTGAAGTTTTAACCCTCCTTTACAAAATAGAGGCTAATGGTTTAGAGGATTAGAAAGTATGGGTAGAATAGAGGATAGGTAACAATGATCAGACAATCACCTATCAATGTCAGGAAGAATTTATAATTCTAAAAGAAGTAGAATAATGTTGGGAGTAGATGACACCTAAAAGTATAGATCAAGAGCAAGAAAGGGATAGAGAACTAGATTTGGATGAAATAGGTATAGAGGAGAAGTCATTGAAGGAGATAGAAGAGGAAGAAGGAGATTTAGAATGAGTCAATATTTCAAACAACAATTAATCAAGAAGGTTTTAAAAATCCAAAATGTGGCAAGGAAAAAATGAAGAGGGGAAGAAAGTCACTCAAAGATTTGAGAACAACAATAGGGAAGGCTAAGAACCAAAAAATGATTTATGAAATCTTGAATGCATGGAAGGGGAAAATCCTTCCTAGAGACCAATGAGGATAACAACAAGGAATGTTAGGTGCTTAAATGCCTATAGAAAAAAATGCTTGTTAAAGTGCAATTTAACTTTATTCAAATAAGAAATAACACTAATTCAGGAAACCAAACTAAACAAAGAAGAAGGTATTAAAATTAAAAAAGAAATTGGGCAATTGCAGTTTGGATTTAGTAGAATATAATGGAGCCTCAGGAGGTATAGGAATTGTCAAGAATCCGAAAATAACATACACTAAAATGATCACAAATAATAATTAGATGAGGAACATAATTAAAATCTTTAGACATAATTTAGAATTTATCCTTATCAATGTTTGTGGGCCAAACCAAATAATAGATAAGGAAGAATTTTGGAAGAAATCAATTCCTTTATGGAAACTAACCACAATGAGTATTTTATAATTAGTGGAGACTTTAATATAATATTAAATCTGGAAGAGAAATTAAACAGTTTATAGATAGTAAATCAAGTAACAACAGATTTTAGAGAATGGGTCAGAACAAATAACTTAATGGACATACCTACCAATAATGGGGTATACACTTGGAACAACAGAAGAAAAGTTTTTTGTCATATAACAGAAAGATTACATAGATTTTTCTTCAAAGGAGACCTAAATAATATGGATCTGACTTTTCAATCATCCCTTATGCCCTATGCAGGCTCATATAAATTCTTGGTCAAAATTGAACTCATAGAACTAGTTAAACCTACAAGGAATCCATTCAAATGTGAAAAAATGTGGTTTATGGATAGCAGTTTTATGGAAAATACCAGATGATGGTGGCAAGAAGGAAAATTTCAAGGATCAAGAATGTATTATTTTGTATCCAAACTTAAAATGTTAAAAGAAAATATTCTAAAATGGAACAAAACACAATTCAACAATATATTTAAAGAAAAAATAGAGAATGAAGAAGAGATTAAAAAAAGACTAAACAAAGAAATTATCAAAAAAGGAATGGACAATGAAAAATATAATAAAGAAAAATAATCATTAACAAAACAAGAAATTATATTAGCAAAAGAGGAAATTTATTGGAAACAAAAATCAAGAGAGGATTGGTTAGCAACAGTGAATGGTAATACAATTTTATAACAACACCATAAATAATAGATCAGTTAAGAGAATCTTAAAAATAAAAATATCGAAGGAAATAAAGAAGAAGATACTACTAAGATATCGAAGATATTCATGGAATATTATAAGAATATTTTAAACAACTTAGATTTTTCTAATGTAAAAGCATAAGAAACAATGTTGAAAACAATTCCCCAAATAGTCATAGTTATAGATAATCAATTTTTTAAATAAACCCTTCACTCTAGAGGAAGTTAAATGAACTCTTTTAAGTCTTAGTCTAGATAAATCACTATGACTAGATGACTTTCAAGCATTTTTATTCTAGAAATGTTGGGATATCATAGGAATAGATCTCTGGAAGGCATTAAAAGCATTAAGGGATGCCAAGTCAATTTTGATGGAGATCAATCATACATTTTTAACGCTTATACCTAAGAAATTGAATTATGAAGGACATGGAGATTTTAGACTTGTAGCATTATTCAACATGATTTATAAAATTCTATCTAAAACCCTAGCTTTTAGACTCAAGATCATCCTCCCTAAGCTTATTTCTGAAGAACAAAGTAGTTTTGTACCAGGCAGATCAATTTTAGATGGCATAACAATTATTCAAGAGACCACAAACTTAGCAAAATCAAAAAAAGAAGCTTGTATGCCAATGAAACTAGACATACAAAAAACATATGATATGGTTGATTGGCTTTTCCTATGTAAGACATTAGAAGATTTTGGGTTTTCTCGTCAATGGATAAACATTATCTTTAAATGTATATCAACGCCAAAACTTTCGCTCTTGATAAATGGTTCTCCATAAGGTTATTTTAATATCTCCAGATGGATCAAACAAGGAGATCCTATATCACCTTTCTTGATCATCATCATGGCACAAGCTTTTGGTCGAGTAATCACAAAAGCTTAGATAGAAGGAAAAATTAAAAGAATTACTGTAGCAGAAAATATCTCGAATGTCTCTCACCATGAACAATCTGCTGATGACACAATTCTACTAGGAGAAAGTACTATAGTAGAAGTGCAAAACTTCAAAGAAATCATACAAGAATATATGAAAACATCTGGACAAAAGGTAAATGCAGAGAAGCCAATTTTTTTTCATTAACACATCACCAGAAGTAGAAGATGCCATATGCAATAATATGTGATTCAAAAAGGGATCCTTCCCATGTAAGTATCTAGGGATACATTTAGAAAAACAATTCAAAAAACACTAAAACATGGAACACTATCTTAGAAAGAGTTGATAAGAAGATTGAAAATTGGAAAGGGAAATGGTTAACTAAGGCTAGAAGAACTTTGAAAATTAAAACAATTTTATCAGTCATCCCAACATACCAATTTTTATGTCTACCCTTACCTAAGAATGTTAATAAAAAATTAGAAGGAAAACTTAGAAATTTCTTCTGGAAAGGAACATAAGAGAAAAATAAATTATCATTAATTAAGTGGGATAATATATGTAAAACCAAAGAATTAGGAGGACTAGGTATCAAGAATCTGAATTGGCAAAACAAAGCATTAGGCACAAAACTAGTATGGTGAATGTATCAAGAAAGAAACAAAAATAAGGCTAAGATTCTATATCATAAATATTTATATATCACGGATTCGACATCCTTATTCAGAATTGGAAATCCCCCAAAAGAGTCTTGGGTTTGGAACTTTATGCTTAGTTGCCGACATCTTATCAACAAATTCTTGACTTGGGATTTAGAAAATGGAGAAGAAGCTATACTATGGGAGGATTCCTAGGATGGTCACCCTCCTCTAGATAGTCTCAATGTTCCTATAATTATTAAAAAAATCTTTAGTGAATCAATGGGGTAAGCAAGTAGTTAATTACAAACAACTGAGAAGGGTGAATGGGGAGGAAATGTGGACATGGAAATCTCTAGAAGGTATAGATTTAACATATGAAGAAAAAATTAACTTTGAGTAGCTTCTTAGTCATTGATAAATCAACCATAAAAATAGAGAGGATAGACTCATATGGGGTGCTTCAAAAGTTGACCAATATAGTGTAAAGAAAAGATATGAACTAATCATCACCTCACAAAGATGGGAGATAGTGAATACTCCTCTCAAGCTATGTTGGGATTTAACATGTTTGCCAAAGGCATGGATGTTCTTATGGGAAGCATCCCAAAAGAGAATTCTAACAATTGACAGATTTAGGAAGATGACATTTAAGGGACCCTTGATATGCTCTCTTTCTAAAGAAAACTTTGAAACAATAGAACATATATCATATCAATGTCCATACACAAAATCCTATTGGATATGGATTTTCAAAATGTTGAATTAGTCTTGTCCATTCCCAAAGCATCTGTATGACCAAAAGGCAAAAAATGTAAGGTATATAGTAAACTGTGGAATATTTCTCCTTCCATTCTCATATGAGAAATATGGAAAGAAAGAAATAGGTGAATATTTGAAAATGTGGAACTCAATATTTCCTCCCTTTTGAAAAAAGTGGAAACCTATATAACAAAGGTTATGAATAGCCATTTAATAAAACATGTAAAAGAAGAAGGGTATTTTTCAGATTGGGATGTAGAGACAAAGAAGAATTTGATAGATTTAATCAATCCTTTATTAACTTACCATAAGAAAAACCTCCAAGCTAGTAAAGATTGTATATGGGAACCACCACCAACTAGGTGAAAAAAACTAAATTTTGATGGAGCATCAAGAGGAAATCTAGGGAAAGTAGGGATAAGATGTATCATTTGTTCCAAGTCAGAAGACTGTATTATCAAGAGAGCTAAACCAATAGGCATTGCAAAGAATAATATAGTTGAATTAGAAGCACTACAGGAAGGGATCAATCTAAGCCTAAAATTATGAACAAGGAGATTAATTATCAAAAGGGATTCAAAAATCATCATTAATTGCCTAAGAAAAAAGTTGACACAAAATTGGTTTATTAACTCAAAACTTGAGACAGTTCTTTATCTCATAGATAAGTTTGAGGACACAAGACTTGTTCATATTTATTGAGAGGGAAATAAAAAAGAAGATCACCTAGCAAACATGGGTGCAGATGGAGAGGACATTATTATTTAGGCATTAGATTAAATTTGGTAACATGAGATTATTTTCTCTATTTATATATAAACCTAAGTATACTCATATTATTTCTACTTTGTTTGGACCTTCTATTTAACGTATCATTAGTTTAACTTATTCATTATTCCCTCTAGGTTTTTTTGACTCTTATCAACTTTTATAATATCCTATGATATTATAATAGATCGATTATAGATTATTTCATGGATAACAGAACCAATAAACATATTTTACTAATCTGAATGAGTCTTTCAATAGGTGCATCATTATGGCATAGTATGACTTTATGATTCTGGATTGAGTTTATGATTAATAATTTGGAAACATCTAGACTTCTATTGAAGGCTGAGTTAATTAATTCAATCTATTTAAGACCTTTCCTTTGATCACATGTCACCATTGATCAAACTATTTTGTTTGTGAACCATAATTTAAAAATGGAGTAATCTATATCTCTGTATCATGCGTTTGAAGCCAGAACTATGTCATTTATTGATACAGTTAAACCAGAGTGATGGAATAGGATTCTTAACCCTATTGATGATATGACTAGGGTTGTTGTGCGTAGGGCTTTAGGGAAAAGATCCTTTGATTATGGGTATACATGGTAAACCAAAAATGATGTTATAGGATCTTTCATAGCATGTATGTTTAGGGATAATGCAAGTTAGTGGGAGATCATTCAACTCTATTATAATATTTTTGATCCTATTTGGTTAATGGGTCTTGAGGAAGCAATCTTGAGTGTCAATAGGAATTTGGAAATTCCATTTGTAAAAAATCCTCCAGGTAGTTTAGGGCAAGCAGATGTAATTAGACACCCCATTTTATACATAAGAGATGTTAATTAGTTCAACCTTGTATGGCCTAAGATGGAGGCTAGCATAAACTTTCGACTTCATTGGAGGGGTATTGTCGTGGACCTGGATAATGCATGGCTACTTAATTATCTTCATATCTTTTACTCCTACATTGAGCCAGGGGTAGAATTTGATGACTTTAACAAGATTGACTTCTCCCTTCCAAATTTGTATAAATCCAATAGGGAGAAGACGTCGTATGTTCATGCACTGGGCACCATGGTAGCAGACTTGGAGGAAGTGGATGATATGGTCATGGTTTTTTGGAAGCAAGAGGATGATATATAATGGCTTCTACCTCCTTTCCTTGTTGGTGGATGATACATATATCCTCAAGGGTCTATTATTTGGTTTTTTTTTTAATATCGTTATGGTTCCCCATCTACCTTGTATGGTTCTCTATTTTTTTTTGGTGGGTGTAGGTTTTGGGTTTCTTTTTGGTCTCCTACTCCTCTCGTGGCTGTATTTGGCTAGTCTAGGTCTTATTTCCTCTACCCTTTGTTTATCTATTGTTTTCCTAGGCTTCCCCCAGATTATCATCTTAGAGAAGAGGTCTTGTATTTGAATTTTTTGTTCAGTATTATAATCCTAATTCCTTGGTATATTAAGCTAATAGGATTTTAATGTTCTGGTCTTGTAGTTCTTGTCTGATATCATCATTATGGATTATATGTAATTTACCACATAGTTAAGATAACAAAATTTGCAAGCGATGACTCAATTTGGATCCTATCTATACATGTTCTATTAATTTCTTACTAGTATTATCTATCAAGAAAGTATTTGCAAATTTTCTTCTATGAGTTTGGCTTTGTTCGAGATTTTTTCAGTTCTCATCAATTCTCAAAAATTCTTTATACCTCTCATGGTTAATTAAAGAATATCATTCTATTGTTATTAAGGACGATTGGATGATTTGGAATCCTCTATTTTTTCATATGGATGATGGGTAAATGAATTGGTTGAAAATTTAGGTCTAGAACCTAAAACAGATCGAATTCACAAACATCTAACTAAGACATTAATAAAACTAGCATTATTAAGGAAAATTATATTAGCTTACTCCTTTCAGTGATCACTGTTACATATAAGAGATTCTTCTTTTTTGATCCTTTTCCCAACATTCTTTTAACATTTTAGAACTAGTTTTACTCTTCCTAGGATCTTAAATTTAATTTTGGAATATTTGGTTAAGTTTGTCAATGTCAAGTTTATTTTCCTTTAAACATAAATATAGATGTAAAATTCTAAAAATACCTCAAGAGACAAAGTTGCAAAACAGTAAGATGTTTAAATCACATAATATTCAATAGTATTCAAGGACTAATTTTTCTAATGAGCATGAAGTTTTCAAAAATTGAAGAAGAGACATGAAGGAATAATATATAAACTTAATTCATTTCGATGGAGTGAGATGTTTCATTTGACAACAAAAGAGTACCTTTCTACTTGTCAGAACTTCTACCAAGGTTAAATCTAGATGTAAAAGAAGGAATGCCTTCTTAAGGCCCCAAATGTGACAATGACAAATGTTCATATTTTCAAATATTAATGATGGTTTTCATCATGAAACCAAGCATAAAAAGATGAATAAGGATGCCTTTAAGAAAACTGAGACTGGAGTATGCCCCTTTAAATATGTACTTTTTATAGGACCTTGGTCCTGGGCTAGACTGGAGGTTTTCCTTTTCATTCTTTCTTACCAATGCCTACTTGAACGAAGATACTTATAATTTATTTTATTTTATCAATATAATCCAAAGGCTTTGGCTGTTTACCAATAAAATAATAATTTAGTATTATTATTTTAAAAGAATAATAATGATTATTAATAAGAATGAAATAAAAACACACTTTTATTGAGGGGGATTTTTTTAAAACTATGAAATTATGAAATTATATTATGGTAATCTAAATTTGGAAGATGCATATACTAGGAAGACCTTTACAAATGAAAACATGAATTTGATGCAAAAACATTTTTTATGAAATTATATCAAAAACTAAAATGGCTATATAACTACACTTGTTTTAATTGCCTGATGAGATGTGATGTTTTATTTTGTAATGGGGTTTGGAAAAGCTTAGTATTTTAGCCAACTAGGAATGTTACCATAGGCTTGGGAAGTGATTGTTTTATGATGTTGTTTAGTCATGATTATTTCATTCTTGACCATTGTGATGCATTCATGTGTTTATGTGGTGAAAACCAATTCTATTATGTAAGCTCATGTTGTGATTTTTGTGATATAACCTTTGAGGGTTGACCTATTATCTATTGTGCTTTCCAGTTGCTCGTATAAGACTGATGTGTTTATTATGATTCTATGAGATATTTTGTTATGAGCTTAGGGTAGGTTATCCTTATGTATGTTGGGAGGTGGCTTGCAATGGAGGCTGAAGCCCTAAAGAGGTTTCCTGGGTAACCCATTGTAAGTTATATTAATAAGTGATAATATTTCATTAATGAGGTTAAAATGAATTAACAAGAATCAGTATGTGTTAGAAACAATAGTCCAACAAGATAACTAGGGTGGGGGGGTGGGTGAATCCATTATCCAATAATTAAAACATTTATCCACCTTAAATAATCTTAACCATTCAACCAAAGTAAACATCAACCATACAAAGATGCACATACACAATTACACTAGATATGTTAACTAGGAAAACCCTTGATCAAAGGGAAAACTCTACTGGGAATGATGCCCACAAGATGATGTACTGATATAAATATTCCTTGTTAGAGGATGGACCTTGTTAGGAGTGTATTACAATATTTAGTATATATGAGTCCCTATTAGGAGACTTCAAATCCTTGTTAGAAGATTCCAACCCTATTAGGAGTTGTAGAAGACAGGATGACCCACTGTCCAAACAACTTCTAGAGCAAGATCATTGAACTCACTGTCCAACTAATCTCTCAACTATTCCTTGTAGAATAATTGTATGTATTGTACTTTAACTTCTTTCCCTTGTCCTGTCAACCGGACCAATCACTGTCTAATCTTGTAGACCAGGTCATGAACCTTAGATCCAAGTATTAAAATTTAGATCACACAATAAAACCTCAGCAATGAAGTTTCCGTCACATTCACTCTGCTTTACTTATCTTTGCATTCTGCTCTTTGCAATCACATGTACATCTCATCTCATCTCATTCATGTATCTTCATGATAAAGGAAAATGTCCTTCCTTTATATTGAATCCATAAAACAATTCCCTGAGTTAGCTATTACACCTTCTCAATTAATTATTATACGACCTCATTAAGAACATGTTACACTCAATGATAACATTTATATTCCATCTTGTAGCTTGAATAATTTTTCATACATATAATAATATGGTGAGTCAACCTAGCTACATCATCTCTAGAATGTCTTCTTCACATCTTTAACTTTAGCTTCTTAGGATAGCAACTCTGCTAAGAGATATAACAAGTTTACCAGAACATGCCTCTACAAATTCTAACAAGTTTACCAGAACATGCCTCTACAAATTCTATCTCAGAATAGTCTTCATCGAAACTTGCATAACTTCTTCTAGACATAATATCTTGTGCTTTCGAGGTTAGCTGCATATACTAGAAACTTAGTAGCATCTCACTTTAACCTTTCTTAGTGAAAGTACTCAATGATCTATCCGTACCAACTTGATCTTTCCATTGTTCTTTTGTTAGATACCACATAAAACTGCTATGTCGACATCAATAATAAACATGGTCATGAATGTAACATATCATCATGATAATGATCTAATCATGTTTCTACAATACTCCCCCATGGTAGTATCATCAACATTTATTCTTTCAACAATCTCCCCCTTTGTTGGCAACATAGATGAAAAATTCTAGTTCCAAAAATACAAACTGTAAAAGATTGTTAACCTTTCTTTTCAAATCTTCTTCATCAATCATTCTTCCCATTGATATACCTCAATGTGTTCTATGTTATACTTCTCCCAAACTATTTTTCTTCTCCCAAACTATATTTTCCAAACTATTTTTCATGTTGTACTTCTCCCCCATTAACATCAATGTCAAAGGTTTCAACAACCATCAATATCTAACCTACTCAAGTGTCCAAAGACACTATTAAAAAAAACATCCAACAAGAGTCCTAGATGACTCTATCCATCACAAATACTCCCCCATATAGGAAGCATCAACATTCAGTTTAGACAAATAATAATGCTCTGTTACACTGGACTGATGCACTCTTGCATCATCTACTCTAATGTAGCAAAGGCATAACCCCTAACATACCTCACAAATACTCAAAAGTCTCTTTGGGAAGAGGCTTAGTGAAAATATTTGCAATATGCTCTTTAGTGCTTATATACTCCAATCTAATTTCTTTTTCTGCAACTTTCTCATTCAACATGTGATACTTGACAAAAATGTGCTTAGTCTTAGAATGCAACACTGGATTCTTAGACATATTCACTATACTTGTGTTGTCATAATGTATGACAATAGGTTCACTGAATTCTATCCTTATATCCTTTAGCATCCACTTCATCCAAACAACTTGATTACAATTATTTGCTACTACAACATATTCTACTTAAGATATAATCTGTGAGGTATAGTCCTACTTCTTACTTAGCAAGGAAACCAATCATCCTCCAAGAAAGAAGGCTCCACCACTGGTGCTCTTTTTGTCATCCATACTGCTTACCTAATCAACATCAATATAAGCATATAAAGTGAAATAATTAGATTTGTCATACACAATATAAAATCTAGTGTTCCTTTCAGATATTTAAATATCCTTTTGACTGCTACATAATGTGCTTCTTTGAGGCCAGCTTGAAATTTTACAACAATTCCAACTACATTTTCTTGTTGATGTTATATTGGTTTTGACAATTGAGTGTCAACAGACGTAAGATATTTAGTAAGTTCATGTCGAGCTAGTAACATATATCGAGTATAATATGTATAGATGCTGAGTTGCAATGAGTGCCAAGTCACTCATGTGCCAAGCAGTTCAAGTGCCGAGTGAATAGTTGATGTCGAGCAAGTTCAAGTGCCAAGCAAAATAGAATTATAGTAAGTGTTGAGCATCAGTATTATCAAGTTCCGAGTAACACATAATGAACCTAGTTGTTTGTGATGGAACAAACAACTATGTAAACCATTTTTGAGTCAACTTATGGATAAAGTTCAAAGCTTTGAAGATAAGATCAAATCTATTTGGATTCTCTATGCGATTAACATGCAACCAATCAGAAAATTGGAAGGAATTTAGTAGGAAAAATGAATGAATCTCAATCGTAGATTCATACCTAACCCTAAGCCACCAAAGTCTAAAGGGAGAAAAAGCCCCATAATTTAGAATAGTATGAGTGAATGTGTATGTGAAGAGGTCATGCTAGCAAAGATATGAAGTAAGAGAAAGGGGTGAATTGACCAGTATACATTCAAGGTGACTTAGAAGTGTGAAATAATTGTAGAATCAATATGTAGAATAGAGGAAAAACTATACAACATTGCTACACCAGATCAAGAGGATCAAGATGGATAGAATTGCAATATGAAATTAGCAAGGCAAAATTTGTAAGTGTATCAGATCAAACATTCCACTATTACTTTCTAACAACTGTATCAGTAGGGTGAAATCCTTTGAACTAAGGTTGATTCAATAGTCATTGTAAAATCCTTTAACAGGGTGACATTCCAAGTGAGTGTTCTAAAGTCCTTTAGCTAGGCACAATTTTAACAAGGTGTTAAAATCCTTTAATAGGGTGGGATCTAACAATCATTTGTAAGCCTTTATTAGGGCATGCCTATCATAGGCCAGATCATGAGAATGGTCAAACTATGTAACCTTAACAAGTGAACTTTATTGTTGTAGTAGTGAAGAATTATGGGTGTCATCCCCACCCCAATTTTACCTTCTCATTGGAGGGTTTCAAGGTAATCATATTTGGTGTCAAGTGTTTATATGGATGCATTTACTTTACATGTTATTTCAATATGTTTATGCGTGCTTTGTTTAAAAAGTTAAAAGTTTTATTGGATAGAGATTAGTACTTATGATTCACACCCCCTCTCAGAAGTATACACTTCCCATTTATATTTCTAACAATTGGTATCAGAGCCCAGTTCTCATTAGGAGAAGCCTTATAGCTTGGAGAAAAGATCTTGAGATGAAGGTATACAAGTTGGGAAAGACCATTGAAATTAGGATATTGAGATACATCTCTTACTACAACAACTAAATGAAGCCAGAGATGCTTTGAGAAGTTCGTTGAAGAGAAGGAAAGAGATTGCTATGGTTGAAAATGACACACAATACAAAGATATTGACACCATAAAGTTATTTGAAAATAGTAACTCCTGTGAATTTGATGCAACAATTGTAGATCTCATGGAAAAGAATAGAGTACAAGCTGAAAGATTAAAAATTTGAAGTTGGAACAAGAATCACAAGCTATACTGCTATGTGAGGTGACTAAACAGAAGAAGAAAGCTATAGAAGACAAGGCCATGATTGAAGAAGACAAAAGAATTTTGGCAAACAGATTGGAAGAAAAGTCAGTAGAGCTATCCAGGATCTTAAACATATAATTGGACACCCTAAGCCAAATAATGAATGCCCATCATGAGTTAAATGTAAAGGAGATTGAGATAACTACATTGAAGTTGTAAAATGATCAACTATAGAATAACTTGAAAAGAGAAAAGGAATTTGTTGAAAGTTTCAACAAGCCAAATGAAGCCATAAAATACTTTGAGCAACTACTAAAATCCCTTAGATCTAGTAAAGACACATCAGGATTGGCTACATAAGCACTGAAGAAGGAGAATCATCCAAAGCTATTGAGGAAAGAGACAATAAAGGTAAGAATTCTAAACCTACTTGTCATCATTATGGTAAGAAAGGACATACAACTAATGTTTGTAGGAACAAGAATGCTAGTCAAAATGCTAAGCCTAAGAACATGAGTCATTGTCACAAGTGCAACAAACAACGTCACTAGGCACATGAATGCAGAACTAGAACCATTCATGCACCAAAATTTGAAGGAAACTGCTACAATTGGTAGAAGTTTGGACATAGAGCCTTTGAATGCAGATCCAAGTCCACATGGTCATCAAACATACCAACAAAGGGAAGCAGCTATGAAAATTCCTATAACTAGGATTACAATACAAGATATAGCTACTATTATTGTCAAGAGTCTGGACACATCCCTGAGAATTGCATAAGAACACACTTTATTGGTAACTACAAGAGATGGTTGAGTCAAACCACATGCTTTAGCTGTTTGAAGATTGGTCATATCGACAAGCATTGCCCAACAAGGACAAAGGCACCTAACTCAAAGTTCAACAAAGGAAAAGGAAAGGTAGATGTTGAGCACATTAGAGGAGAGATGAACAAAACATGGAGAAAGAAAGATGGACGCAACACATTAAATGAAGGGATCACTTTACTTGAAAGGTCAAGTGATCACATCTCATCAAACTAAACAAAAGGAGGTATGTGGGATTGATACTTTAAAATGTTTTGTCATACATCAGTTTCAGAAGAAGATAGTACTAAAATAGATATATTAGCATGAAGAAAGATGCAAGATAATAAGTAAATTCCATGGTTAAATCTTTAAATTTTCATCGTACTATCGAGTGTAAAAAGTCCTCTTTAATTGTCGAGTAAAGCACTAGTATATGTCGAGCTATCAGCCAAAGCTAGTTGAAGCCGAGTTAGTAGTAGCTGCCGAGTGAAGGAAATATCTATAGAAGATGAGTAAGGGTAATTCTTATAGTTGCCAAGTGATGGGAAAACCAGTGAATGCCAAGTGAAACTGGAATTGCATTGGAGCTGAGGTTACAACTGTACATGTACCATAGAATAAATGCTATATTTTGAAAGGGTATAAGGGAGAACTCTACATATTTTTTGTCATTTTGAACTCAGAGAAAGAAAAAATAAAGTGAAGAAGTGATTGACAAGCAAGGACAAAGAATTTGCATGGATCATAGCAAAGATCGAGCATCAGTTCATCGATTCCAAAGTTATTCTTCACCTATCGAGCTACACAATTTTATATTTGTAAAACCCTAGCTTGCATAATAGCCTCAAGTTCTAAGAATCCAAAGGATAAGGAACCATTTGAAATTCAATTAGTCAATAATGAGGTCAAGCAACTAGATTTTAGAGCCATACCAAAAGTTGCATACAAGAATGATCCAGTAGGTGCGTTATCAGTTATTCCACCTAAGGTTGTTATGGTTCAAGATGTGAGGAAGTGTTATAATTGAAAAGAAGGAGGGATTGGAGATATGGAGATTAGATAAGCATATGATAGATTATGTGAAAATGGGGAGTTGAAGGAGGAATTCAAAATTATAGAGAGGAAGGGCTTAACTTGCGCTCTAGATTTTCCAACTGTCTTCAAAATTGAGTGGATCAAGGTTGTTGTAAGCAGAATACATGATGGATGTTTGTGCTTGGAAAGTGGACCCATCAAACTTTCAAAGATAATTGTACATAGGGTTACAGGTTACCCAACCCTAGATTGGCCTAAGATATTGAGAAGCGATTTAAAAGAGGTGATAGAGTGAAATATAGGAGCTAAGTGGAACAAGAGAGGAATGACTATTGACATTATTATAGATCCACTTCTTGGTTTTGTAGTTAGAGTTATATCACACAAATTCTATCAGTCAAGCCGACTAAATAGTGTTCCTTGTATAGCAGTTGATGTAGGCTACAAGATAGTCAAGAACAAGGTATACTTTAGTGGCAAATTTTTGTATTTTGGTGAATTTGATGTTTTTCTAGTGTTATTTTTGGCAATTTGTGAGCCCTTCCATGGTTTCCTAATTGCCAAGCTTTGTTGGGTTTACCTAGTTGCCTAGCATTGTAATCACCAAGGCAAATGTTACGTTTGAGTTTTTTCCTGGTGGTATTCGCCTTTCACGCAGTTGACCAGGTAACACTTATCCTGGAATGTTCACCAGGTTTCAAGTTTCTGTTTCATGCTGTATGGGAGAATTTTCCATCCCAGTTTCATTTTACTGTGGATGAGTCAGCTCATTTCACATTATGGGAAGTGGAGGAGTCGACTTGTTTCACCAACACACTTTCATTTTTTCGTGGAGGAGTCAGCTCGTTTGGTGTGTTAAATTAGTAATTGTATTGATTTGTAATATGTATAAATCCATATTTTCCCAAGCAATGAGACATTCACTAAATACTATTGGCACTCCATCAAATTTCTAGCAGCATAGGACACATCGCGGGCACGATTCAAACTCCAGAGATAGCTTCCACAAGCGGTGGTACACTGGTATGTGCAGTTGTGTTGTAAAATACTCTCCTTGAGCTTATCTAGTTTAATTTAATCAGAAGCTTATCTATAGTTTCCTTTCTTATCTCATTTTCATTAGAATTTTTTCAAAAAGTGGATGCAATGCTGAAATTTGCTGGCGACGTTAATGGTTTTTAAAGCTTGCATGCATGGATATTGACCACCTTTATTTCCTTTGCCGTGGAATGTCAATTCACCAACTGTAAAATATTAGATTTGAAATTTTACTTTTTCTTCTTTAAGTTTCAATTCCTAGTCTGAAAGTAATACTGCTTATTCTTAGGGAAGTAAATGGATTGTCAGTGGATTGAGATGTTAGGGGAGGGTGAGTTTGTAACTAATATTGCTCAGTCTCAGGGAAGTGACAAGGGTAAGAACCCCAAGGGTAGTGAAGGGATTAATCTTACATCAAAATGCTGAAAACTTAGAGATACTACCATAAAGGCTTTCTTTGGAATTGACAGTGTTTCTGGTCCACCAACTTGTGCAAGTACAAGTGTAGAAGGAAATCACAATACCTCACCACCATTAGAAGACTAGGTTGTTATTCAATTAAATCAAAATGCATCAAATGAGGATAAAAATGTTTGAACAATAGAAGATGTTGTAACAGAAGATAATATTGATGTTGGTAGGAAGAAAAGAAAAAGGAATGTAAAAATGGGGCAGGAGTGGGAAATGAAAAGGACTTTCTAGGTTGATTAGGTAGCAAAGTACTAGTTTATTGAACCATTCATAAATAATGATGAACCACCAACAGAATGCAAGTGTACAATTTGTACCTGGAAAATTAAAAGAGAGAAAAAGTTGCAGCTAAAGCTTGACACTATAGAAAAGCATATTGGTAAGGTTTATGAAAAAAAAAATCATAGATGGAAAGGAAGTAGCGATAGTGAGATGGAAATCAAAGGAAGAATGCCTTCATGTTAAGTATGGCATAGAATATGAAGAGCATTTCAAGAAAATAGAGGTAATTGGTAGTGGCAGTAGTGGCAATCCAATCAAGGATGGGTTTCAACATTCTGCCAATGATGCAAACTTGGCAAAGACCATTCAGATGAGTGTTATTTTTCATATTCTATCTAGAGGGCATCCTATGAGAGACTTTTTAGAATATAGTAATTTATTATCTTTTTTGAGAGTTCCTCACTATCCTATGTCACATTGGTGAATATACACTAGATGGGAAATGACAAGCTATCTTACTGAGGTGGAAAAGAAAAATGTACAGGAGAGAGTAAAAGAATCCAAGTTCATTTCATTATCCTTAGATGAAGTCGTTGCGGTAGATAACATTTCTTAGGTCTGTATGCATGTATATACTGTAAAAGATCATGTCTGTCAAGCTAATTTACTTTATGTTTGTAAAATGAGGGCCAATTCAATTGCAAAAAAATTATATTTAGAAGTTAAGAAAGCTTTGAATGAAATTGCTGGTATGAAGTTAGTGTGTGTTGGAGCTGATGGAGCTACAGTAATGAAAGGGTAAAGGACTGGTCTTTGTGCAAGATTTACAAACTAGTATTGCACCTTACATGCTTGGCATATACTGCATGGCCCACCGAATGAATTTAGCATATAAGATTGCAAGTACTTTTCCTACAGTGTCAAAAGTTGAAGATCTAATCTGTGAGCTCCACTCGTACTTTTGTAGAAGTCCTAAATGCTTTGCAGAATATAAGATTTTTTCTGAGGGAGTAATAGTAGGAAATAAGATTCTCAAGGATGTTGAGACCATATGGATATCTTTGCATGGACCAACAGAACGAGTTCTAGTAGAATATTAATCCTTGATTGGAGTTCTATATGAGCAACGCCATATAGTGGACATAGCTCCTTATTTGTTAAATAAGTTAAGTGATATAGAGAACTTATTAACTTTAGCTAGTCTTCTCCCCATGCTAGATTTAATGAACAAACTTGTTAAGAAAGCTCAAGATAGAACTATGTATATTCACGAGTATTCTGATTTACATAAAATGACATGCATGGCTCTAGATTCTTTGTATTCAGATATCTTAGGTCATAGCCCAATTTTTTCAATGTGGGAGATATTACAGATTTGAATCATGCTGAGAATTTTTTACGATTCAATGGGAAAATGAGCTATGTGTGTTTGTCAAAGGATTTGAAATACCAATGCACCAATCTAAAACAACCAAGAGAGGCAGAGTACTACCAGTTAGAAAGAATGATTTTGAAAAGATTGTTAAATTTGTTAGTGAGAATGTGAAGTCTATTTCCTACCAACTTTCAAGTGAGATTCGTGAAATATTCCCTCGAGAAGAAATTCTTGAAGTCATGAGTTGTGTGTTTCCTCAATTTTGGAAACACTTCAGACATAATCCAACTGATACAAAGTTGTTTCATAATAAACTTGACAAATTGATAACATAGTTTTCAAAGCATATAGATTGCAATGGACAACTAATACAAGGAATCTTAGATTCAAATAATCTTAAAAAACAATGTAAACTTTTTACATTGTGTATGAAACAACAGATGGAAAACTTTGAGAATCCATTCGATCCTGGTGCAATAAAAAGGCTCTGGAAAAGGATAAGTCAGAGTTAAGTATTATGTACTTCAATATTAGAATATTTGAAACTTGCTAATTTATGTCAAACAATGATATTAGGGTCGGTGGAAGATGAGAGAGTTTTCAGTGCATTGGGGTTTTTGAAATCAAATGTTAGAAACAAACTAGACAAAAATTTGGAAACTTGTTTGAGGTTGTCTGTAACTCAATACAATGTTAGAGATTTTCCTTATGATAGGTCATTGGCCATTTGGAATTCCACATGTGAAAGATGAGGCCTTTGCAACACTTTAAAAGATGGTGTTTCTACTTGTACTGCTGACACGACCATAAATGATGAATTTAAGTCTCAAAGTCAGAATAAAGATGAAGATTTTACAGATTTTGAATGCCTGATTCAAAATGAAGAGGAACCTATTAGTTCTAGTCAGTTTCAAGATCTGGAGTCCATATGGGATATAGAAGCATCACATTTGAGACCGAGTCAATGAAGTGAATTGTGATTTAGCAATGTAGCATTCAGTTCTAAGGATTTTATAGGTATACTTCTACTTCAGTTCTTCCATATTCAATCATATTGCAATTACAATTTACAAAAATTGAGTTCAAGATTTTTGTTACTCTATTTTTGACATAATGTTATTTTTGTACCTTTCTCTTGATTTGAGTTCAAGATTTTTGTTAGTTGTTACTCTATTCATATTGTTGACACAATGTTATTTTTGTATCTTTCTCTTGATTTAGTTGTTTGATAATAAAAAAAGAGATAATAGAGATGTGTGCAAAGGTCATAATATTAGCACAAAATAAGACACTTTTCATTAGCATTAACATCACAAAGAACTACTAACTACAAAACATAATGGAAATACATAGAGTTGGAACAATATATGCTCTTAAAGTAAATTATACTTAATCTAAAAATTAACAATAGATCGGACCATTTCTAAGCCTTAGGAACTCATATTTATATCACTTGAGTTGCAAAAAGCTTTAGGATTAGAAAGGTTACATCATGATTCATTACAAAAGACAAAGGATAACAACAATTAAGATAATCATTACAATTTATTAAAACCTTTTGTAACATCTTTTAACAGAAAAGGGGAAACAATTACAAAATGTGACAAGTGACAAGTGATCATTAAGTCTGTCTTCCAGTTCTAACTACAACATTATGCATAGCGAATGTACTGCAAAGGTAAGGTAATATGTTATGATGCACAACTTCTCTTTGATATTATTTTGCAACACTTTTCCTCCAATTGATTCCTCGGGGCCACCATCTTTTCTACTAATCATCTTCTACTGAAGGGATTGCTTTGATATCTGCTATAACCTCCCAAATGGCAATATCTATATCCACAATAGGCCATGTTGTATTTCTAATTGCCTCTAATTCACTGATGCTTTTAGTCCATTTTTCATCTGTGATGGCTTTACCCTCTCCAGTAATTTTGTTCATATCTGCTTCAATTTTGTATGTCATATCAATCATATCATATACAAATTGAACACTTGATTCACCTCTTGAAAATGCTATAAATCTTGGATGGTCTAATATTAGATCAAAAGATTTAGATCACTCTTGCCAAGATTTAACATACCCTTCATTGTTCAAAATTGTTGGAATGAAATCTGGGGTACCGAATGCTATGCTTTTCAATTTTCCCCTTACTGCTTTGATCTTACCATTGTAGAATGAATTCAATTCTTTAACTTGATGTATCATTTTCCTTATAGGAACAATGATCTCCTTAGGTAGTTCCTTTTTCTGTGTGAGTAAAGGAACTAGTCTATCAAAGAATTGAATGTATGGACCCTACTGGGCAAATAATGGAGATAATAGTGATAAAGCCTCAGAGCATTGGTATTCATTACTCTATAGAATATTGTACGTACTATGTACATTTACAAAGGCTCTCTTTAAAGTAGTGATTCTATGAATCAAAAACTGTTTCATTGTCTTGATCTTTGCATCCTTGCTAATCTCAAACTCATCCACATCCATATGTGTTATTGGATGTGGTTCTTTTGCTATCTGGTCAGTTTGAATATTCTGGTTCTTATCCTTTTCTTGGATGGAAGACGAAAAAACATGTGGCCTACTGCATGATTGTCAGATTCCAATAATAGGTAGTAGGCAGTTTCAGATTCTTATCCTTTTCTTGGATAGAAGATGGAAAAACATGTGGCCTACTGCATGATTGTCAGATTCCAATAATAGGTAGTAGGCGGTTTTCGGATGCTTATCCTTTTCTTGGATAGAAGACGAAAAAAATGTTTCTCAGCCTTTTATTAGAAAAGGAGAGTTAGTTTTAAATAAGCCGGTTGGCTATGTAAGAGATTCATTCGAATTTGGGTAATAGAGAAAGTTTCAGTTTTGCCTTAGAAAGGATATAGATAATCGACTATGGAGTTTGGCAGCAATTCAATCTTGGTCTCTCTTGTCAAAGTGCAAATATATTTTCTTTGAGGACATTTCGGGTTAAAGATCTTGGTGTGCGGGTGAAGATAAACTATGGAGATTTATATATTCTGATAAATCCAATCTTGAGTTTGGTTCGAGTTCGATCTCGGCTGATTGATGTCGTGCCCCTTGAAGTAACTAAGTTGAGTGAGTATTCCTCCTGAGCTTTCCAAGGTGTGGCTTTGCATCATTTTTGGTATCAGAGCTTGAGAGTTGCAGGTTGTGAAGTTATATGTTGAACGCCCCTGATCAAGATTCTTCAGTAGGGTCAAGCAAGATGGTGACCAATGCAGAGTTAGTGAAGAAGGTCGAGGAGCAAGAAGAACTTCTCCAGAACGAGAATAGAGAGTTGAAGGGGATAGTGGCAGAACTAGCCAGTAAGTTGGAGTATATGCAGAGTGTAGTTGAGAAGAAAGAAATGAAAGAAGGAATGGAAGAAGAAGAGGACGTACCCGACGGTGAAGAAGATAGAATAGCTTAGAACAAGAGGCCATTTTTTAAAGCTTTAAAGGATTTGGGAGGAAAACCCGTTGATTTACCTATGTTTACAGGAAAGATAGACGCTGAATTAGTGTTGGAATGGATTGAAGCCTTAGAGAATCATTTTGAATGTGAGAAAGTTTCAGAGTCGTAGCAAGTTAAATTGGCCAAGTCCAAAATGAAGGGAGCAACCCTTACATGGTGGAATTTCGTGCAAGAAGAAAGGGTAAAGGAAGATAAGAGGAAGATATGTTCATGGAAGAAGATGGTGTCAATGATAAGAGAGAAGTATCTCCCTGAAGACTATGAGGTACAGTTGCATTAGAAAAGGCAGAATCTCAGAGAAAGGGATATGGATGTCTATACTTATACAGAAGAGTTTCAAAAGTTAAGTCTAAGGTCAAAATTTGTAGAACCTGAGAGTATCAAGGTAGCAAGATACCTAAATGGTTTGAGGATGAACATACAAGAAGAGTTGCAGTTGCTGAGTCCAAACACCGTCGCTAAATGCTATCAGCTGGCTTTGAAGGTGGAAGAGAAAATCAAAAGGAGACAAGAAAATAATAACAGAGGCAGAGGAAGACAACCATTCAGAGGAAGAGGTACATTTCCAGGAAGGAGTTCAAATTTTCAGCCACAACTGGAGATGCATAATAAAGTTAATAAGTTTGATAATTTCAGAGGAAGTTTCACAGGTAGAAGGCCAAATTTCAAAGGAAGATCACCAGGAAGGACAAATGGACCAATAAGATGCTACAACTGTAGTTAGGAAGGTCATATGGCACACAAATGTCCAGCAAAAGCAAGCTCTAGTACTCATGGTGAAAGGAGAATACACCTGGCACAAGAAGCGGATTTACAAGAAGATTCAGACAACCATGGTTATCTGGAAAAAGGGGAAGCACTTATGATGAGAAGAACACTGTTGAAAAGGCCTGTCAGAGAAGAACCACCACAAAGGAAGTCCATTTTCAGAACTACCTGTAAATCTGGAGGAAAAGTTTGTAAGGTACTAGTAGACTCTGGTTCTACAGAAAATTTTGTGTCTCGTGAAATGGTGGAAAAGTTGAAGCTACCAAGAATACAACACCCGTATCCTTACAGAATATCTTGGTTAAATAAAGGGCAGCATACTATAGTAGAAGAGAAAGCTTGGGTGGAATTTCAAATTGGAGCCTATAAGGACAGATTATTGTTTGATATTGTTAACATGGATGCATGCCATTTACTTTTTGGCAGACCTTGGCAATATGATCTCAAGGCACATCATGATGGAGTGAAGAATACATATACCATTACAAAGAATGGAAAGGTCATTGAACTGATACCTTTAGTTGAGCCAAGTCAAGAAGAAGCAAAAGCCGCAGAAGCCAAAGTTATGGTGATGGGTAAGAAAGAATTCTTGAAATAAGTGAAAGAAAAGAAGAGCCCACTCTTTGCACTGATTCCTGTACTCAAGGACAAATTGCAGAATGATGCTGAAAATCAGACTGAGGAAGAAAATTCAGAGATGGAGTCTTCAAACTTGAAGGTGGAAGTGATAGAAAAGAAGGAAAAGGTACCTGACGAAGTGGAACCAATTCTAGACAAGTACAAAGAAATTATAGCTGATGGAATACCAAAAAGTCTCCCACCAATGTGAGAAATCAGTCATTGTATTGATCTCATACCAGGATCAACATTACCCAACAAGGTGGCATATAAACTAACACCACAACAAAATGAAGAAATGGCCAGACAAATTGGAGCGTTGCTCGAGACTGGTTTGATTGGTAAAAGTCTAAGCCCATGTGTTGTACCTGCAGTCCTAGCACCAAAGAAAGAAGGAACATGGAGATTATGCACAGATTCAAGAGCCCTGAACAAGATCACTATAAGGTACAGATTTCCAATGCCTAGAATAGAAGATTTACTGGATTGTTTAGGGAAAGCAAGATATTTTTCAAAGATTGATTTGAAAAGCGGGTATCATTAGATAAGAATTAGGCCAGGAGATGAATGGAAAACAACATTTAAGACAAATGAGGGATTTTATGAATGGAAGGTAATGCCATTTGGATTGTCTAATGCTCCTAGTACATTTATGAGGCTTATGAATGAAGTTTTGAAGGATTTTACAGGGAAGTTTGTGATCGTATATCTAGATGACATTTTGGTTTTCAGCGAAATAAAAGAGGAGCATCTAAAACACATAGATTTGGTGTTGAGAAGGTTGCAAGAGGAAAATCTAATGATCAATATTGAGAAGTTTAGTTTTATGCGAGAGGAACTGACATACCTTGGCTTTGTGATCTCAAAGGGAACACTCAAGATGGATCAAGATAAGGTAAGTGCAATTCTTTCTTGGCCAACTCCCAGAACTATTGCAGCAGTTAGAAGTTTTCATGGTTTAGCCACTTTCTATAGAAAGTTTATCAAAAATTTTAGCTTGATTTGTGCACCTATTTTGAACACCATAAAAGGAGGCCAAAAGTGTAAATTTGTTTGGATAGAAGAAGCCAATAAAGCCTTTGAACTTCTTAAGCAAAAAGTGGCCCGACAACCAGTCCTGGCATTTCCTGATTTCAATAAAGTCTTTCAGATAGAATGTGATGCAAGCAACATAGCCATAGGAGGTGTTCTTAGTCAAGAGGACAGACCAGTAGCCTTTTTCAGCAAGAAGCTCAATGAAGCCAAATAGAGATATTCATCATACGATTTGGAAATGTATGCACTTGTTCAATCCTTGAAGAAATGGAGACACTATTTGCTACCCAGGGAATTCATTATATACACAGATAACCAGGCACTTAGTTTCATAAACAGTCAAGAGAAATTGAATCATAGGCACATGAAATGGGTGGAGACATTGCAAGCATTCACATTTTCTATCAAGCACAAGAAGGGAGTAACAAATAAGGTTGCTGATGCATTAAGCAGAAGAACTTTGACTACGTCACAAATTCAGTTGGAAACTACAGGTATTTCAAATCTGAAAGGTATGTATGTTGATGATGCTGATTTCAAAGACATTTATCAGGCATGTATTAATCTGGATGAAAGGAACAATAGAGAATATTCTGATTTTCTGGTTCAAGAAGGATTATTGTTCAAAGGAGGACAACTTTGCATCCCAAAGTGTTTAATGAGAGATTATATCATACAGGAGAAACATAGTGGGGCATTATCTGGTCATTTTGGACTGGATAAGACTTTAGAGCTGGTTCGTAGACACTATTTTTGGCCAAAGTTACAAAAGGATGTGCGGAAGTTTGTGGAAGAATGCACCATTTTTCAGAAAGGTAAAGGTAAAAGTACCAATGCAGGATTATATCAGCCCTTACCTATTCCTTCACGACCATGGGAAAGTATTAGTATGGATTTTGTTATGGGATTACCAAGAACTCAGAAGGGGTATGATAGCATTTTTGTTGTTGTGGATAGATTCAGTAAAATTTCACATTTCTTACCATGTAAATCCACCAAATATGCATCGTACATTGTAGATTTATTTTTCAAGGAGATAGTGCGAATTCATGGACTACCACTAAATATTGTTTCAGACAGAGATGGCAGATTTGTGGGTCATTTTTGGAGGACTCTTCAGAAGAAACATGGCACAAATTTATCATTTTCATCTGCATATCATCCATAGACCGATGGCCAAACAAAAGTTGTCAACAGATCTTTGGGTAATCTATTGAGATGCCTTACAAAACAACATGGAGAAAAGTGGGATTCCGTACTTGCTCAAGCTGAATTCTCATACAATGATACAGTGAATAGAAGCACAGGAAAATCTCCATTTCAAATTGTGTATGGTACACATCCAAGAGGAATTCTCGAGCTGAGGGAACTTCCAAATACTTTTCCAAGTAGTTCACATGCTGAAGAATTTGCTGAAGCTATTAAAGAGGTCCAAGATCAAGTCAAGTTGTAGCTACAGAATTCAAATCAAAAGTACAAAGAAGTTGCTGATCAGAAAAGAAGAGAAGTACAATTCAAAGTTGGTGATTTAGTATGGGAATATCTAAAGAAAGAGAGGTTACCTCAAAGGAAGAATACAAAGTTACTACCTAAGAAAGTTGGCCCTTGTCAAATTCTGGAAAAATATGGACATAATGCTTACAAAATTCAGTTACCTACAGACATTGGTATTTCACCAATATTCAATGTTTGTGATCTCACACAATACAGAGGTTCTGAAACACAAGCCATACATGAAGATTCAGTAACATAAGATCTGCAACAACTACCTAAACCAACACCACCTCAGTTGGAGAAAATCCTAGATACAAAAATAAAGAAAACTCGCAGACAAAAATACACTCAGTATCTAGTCAAATGGAAGAACAAACCAGTGATAGAGGCTATTTGGATGGATGAGCAACAAATTAGCAAACATGGTTCATCAGTTCACGATCTCATCTCAAGTGGACTTGAGATTCTTTCTACAGGGGAGTATGCTGTAGTAGCAGAGCGAGAAATAGAATAAGAAAGGTTTATGTTTTGTGTATTTTAAATTTAATGTTTTCAATAAATGTCCTACATGTGGTCGCATACCTAGAGTAGCAGTTCGATGAGCTCTCCAGATATAGCCACCTAGGACCGGGTGTAGATTCTTTAAATTAGACTAGTTTTAATGATTGTCAGATTCCAATAATAGGTAGTAGGTAGTTTCGGATTCTTATCCTTTTCTTGGATGGAAGACGAAAAAACATGTGGCCTACTGCATGATTGTTAGATTCCAATAATAGGTAGTAGGCAGTTTCGGATTCTTATCCTTTTCTTGGATAGAAGACGAAAAAACATGTGGCCTACTGCATGATTATCAGATTCCAATAATAGGTAGTAGGCAGTTTTTGGATTCTTATCCTTTTCTTGGATAGAAGACGAAAAAAATGTTTCTCATCCTTTTATTAGAAAAGGAGAGTTAGTTTTAAATAAGCCGGTTGGATATGTAAGAGATTCATTCGAATTTGGGTAATAGAGAAAGTTTCAGTTTTGCCTTAGAAAGGATATAATTAATCGACTATGGAGTTTGGCAGCAATTCGATCTTGGTCTCTCTTGTC
Organism: Cupressus sempervirens; assembly: GCA_028749045.1. Lineage (NCBI taxonomy): Eukaryota > Viridiplantae > Streptophyta > Pinopsida > Cupressales > Cupressaceae > Cupressus > Cupressus sempervirens. The sequence goes on from CM053786.1 coordinate 771,835,498, forward strand.
AAAGTGAAAATATATTTTCTTTGAGGACATTTCGGGTTAAAGATCTTGGTGTGCAGGTGAAGATAAACTATGGAGATTTATATATTCTGATAAATCCAATCTTGAGTTTGGTTCGAGTTCGATCCCGGCTGATTGATGTCGTGCCCCTTGAAGTAACTTAGTTGAGTGAGTATTCCTCCTGAGCTTTCCAAGGTGTGGCTCTGCATCATTAGGATCATAGGCTTGGAGCTTCTACACCATTTTAGTCACTTTTTCATATGTGTCTCCAGGTTTTACATGCAAAGAAAGTTCATTCTGTTTGAGTTTATACATAATTTTTTTGAATTCTTCACTCTTGATAAAATCATCATCCTTCATGAATTCTTGAGCCTGTATAATTCTGTCATCCAACATCATGGACTACAGTTCTAAACTATTGGGTCTCCTCTCCTCTTGAGTAGCTTGATCAATTAAGAACTTTTTTCTGGCATCATCAAAATACCTAGTTCCTTTTGGAAGCACTTGTAAGGCTTTCTCTCTAGCCTTTTCCAGAACCTCAATCAACTTTTGTTTCTTATTGCCCCTTTTATCCTAGTCTGAAGGGCCAGGTTGATCTTCTTCGTCACTATTTTCCTATACAACATCTGCCTCTAGAGAAGAAGGGTTTACCCTATCTCTAGCATTTTGAGGAACTTGAGCCATAATGTTATCAAAATCCTCAATACACTTATCAATTTGTTTAAAATAGGGTAAATTAGAACAGAAGCCCTGGAAATTAGGATCTACTTTCTTCATTTCTTCCTATACTGAGAGGATTTGTCTCCACTTCCGCATCCTATCAGCACAAACATCTTCATCCAATTGATCCCTAATGACATCCTCTTCCCAAATTTTCCTTCCAATGACAAAATTATAATCCCTCATTTGTTTAAGAGCACTTCTAACAATGTTATATGGGTCATAAACCCTAATGGGGAAATTTAACTCTCTTAGGAAGGCATCAACTTCCTCAATGGCATCTTTACCAATTTCAAAATCCCCTACTTTGAAATTTCTAAATAGAAAAGACCCCTTTTTGATGGTTGGCCCTAGATATTCTCTATTCATGGATAACAATTGCCAGAAAATTTCCACTACACCCACCCTCTCTGGTACATATCTTGGCAAGAAATAAGGGGGTTGGGAACAACTAAAAATTCTAATCACTGTACAGTTTGCTAACAAAAAGGCACTGCCCCAATCATGATCAATTGGTCCCTCATCATCAAAACACATAGTTGGTCTAACAATCTTCTTGATTAACCTAGGTAATCTTTCCAATTTTGAACCTGTCATCCTATGAATAGTTGCAACAAAATCATTATAAAAAGAGAGGAAATTATAAAAAGAGTACCATAATCTTGTCCATCTTTGAACAGGCAATGCCTCTCCGAAATTGTCCAAAGCTTCAATGAAATTGGAATCCACATGGCCCACATTGTAGAAGAGGATGAGATGCATAAGCAACGAGTAATGTAGAAATTTGAAATTGCGAAGATCACTTTGCTGAGCTATCACCATTTGCTGATGAATACTATCAGCAATGAATGTTCCAAAATCATACCCCACATTAGTATGTGGGTCCTGAATGTCTAGAGCTATCACATACAATGTTGGGGAGGCATCCATGGATCCATCTACTCCCAATAGTTTGTTCAATCCGAAAACTATTTTCTTAAAGTATGAACAGAAATATGACAAAGGTATAAAATCAGTAACCTTTTTCAGGAATTCTCCTTTCATCTTGTTTTCCCTCGAGATATGTCACAAGATTGCATGTTTTGTATAGAAACCTCTCTATTTCTGAAATGCTACTTCCAATTTTTCACGGTTAATAGGAATTGACATGGGACCCTACAAATCAAATTCTTCAGCAAAAGCATCCTTACTCAACGTACATAGAATGCCCATATCCTTTCTATGAAAGGACCAAGTGGTTGGATTATATGCATTTACCAATGCCTTGATAAGGTCAACATCCACGTATACCTCTATTAGCTCTAGAGATCTGAGAATTCTAGTTTTATACAACTTGGTGACAGGCCATGATGTTAAATTGTTAAATTTTAATGGCTTTAAATGATTGCATGTGCATGGATATCTATTATCGACCACTACTAATAATAACTACTACCTTTATTTCATTTTCCTTAGAATGTCAACTCATCAACTATCGGGAATCAGATAATAGATTTGAAAAATTGTTCTTTCATACTTTCAAAGTTTCAAGCTTTAAAAATACATTGTACAATCTTATGAGTTGCACTTGCAAAACCCTTCTTTCTATGCTCTGTCACAATCGATTTAAGTTAACCTTGAAATCTTTTTGCAAAACTGTGAAACCCTTCTTTTTCTTTTCTTGAGCTATTGCAATCGTTAAATCAAATATTCACTTTACCCTTGTGACCCTGTGATAATCCTTATATCCTCTTCCAATGAGATTCCCCTTCTATCACAGCTTCAAAACTTAAACTTTTCACATTGCTGTCTTGCAATTATCAAAACCCATTTCCTTCTAACTAGTGCGAAGTGGCGAAGAAGGCTTCATCTTAACTTTTCACGGCTTCACAGGATGACATATCTTTCTATTAGAACCTTGAAACATGAAAATCCCTACCATTGTTGTCTCACAACTACCGAAAATATTTTCCCTTTAACCATTGCAAACATGCAAAAACTGCCTAACTTAACATTTCGAGGTCTCGCAACCAACAGACTAACTGCTTGAAAAAAATCTCTGATGATGCAATCTCCTTTTTTGCGACTGCCAAAATATTTTTCCTTAAACTACTACGAACATGCAAAAACTGCCTAACTTAACATTTCACAGTCTCGCAACCAACAGACTAACTACTTGGATAAAACCTTCAATGATGTGATCTCCCTTTTCGTGACTGCCAGAAGTCTTTTCCCTTTAACCGCTGCGAACATGTGAAAAATGCCTGAATTAACATTTCACGGTTTTACAACCAACAAACTAACTACTTGGATAAAACCTTTGATGATGTGATCTCCCTTTTCATGACTTTGTAACATAAAAGTTCATCGAATCACCATCATTTAACTGCTACTGTTGATGCCGTGAAATCTCCTTTTTGCAAAGTCGCAAAGTTAACTCCTCATTTATCTTTCCAATCAACGATGATGCAATCTCTGCCCTCCTCATAGTTTTGCAACAGACAAACTATTAACTTTTACTTTGACAATGACATTGTGATAGACCTATTAAAGCCTTTCTTATGGTTTCACAACCGCCAACTTCAAGCTGATGAAACCCTTTATGAACCTCTGATGTCTTCGAATTCACATATATTTTTTTAAGCTTGAATACAATGAAATGATTTGTCCAAAAAATTAAAATTTTACTAATTATTATTTTTTGTCCCCCAATGTATAAATTTTTTGTGGTTTTAAAATAACACAATTCGCCTAGATTTTACACATTGTTTGAGAGACTATGAATGATTTGCCAATGGAGATTATTATTTTTTCTTTGTAAACTATTTTTTTCACCACCAAAAATAAATTTTTTTGTGAGTTGTTTTACACCTTTTGCCAATTTTTTACACCTTTTCTAAAGGAGAGGTTTCTTAAAGTATACCTTGGTCAAGAAAGATCATACTTATGATCTTATAGAACTACAGTTGCAACAAATAATTGAGAACCTAGGAGCAATAAGGAAGTCTAAAAGTGCTCAATGTAAGTTTGGTTCAATACTGATATGCATATATTTCTATGTTTAAAATAAATTCCCATCTTCTGGTAGAGTAGGATGGAAGACCAATAGGTCAGTTGCTATGCAAATAAATGAGTACATTGAACAAATGAGAGAAAATTTTGAGTCAACAATGACTAGTTATTTTGAAGATTTCAAGCAATCCATGAACCAAGGGTTAAGAATTCTTGTTTCCCTAGTGGAGAAATACTACAATGATATTTGATTTCTTGTGGATATTGACTACACCTTCATCTAGGCTATAGTACCTAGAGTGAGATGGTTAAGGCCTCTAGGTTATGAAATAAACATTGATGAAGCTTCAATCGCTATCACTACACTTCTTGCTGAAGAAGTTGATAAATCTACTAATTTTTTTTGGTAACTATGATGTTGTCAAATCAAAGTTAGAAATGGAATTAAAGATATCATCAACTTTAAAGAAGAAATATAAAATGGTGAAGAAACTCAAAGCCAAGTTTGGAGAAGGCAATGATGGAGAAGATGACAAAGAAGAAGAAGAAGAGGAAGAAGAGGAAAAAGGTCAAGAACCTCTTGCCTTGAACCAAGGAATGGGTGAGGATCAGGGAGAAGGTGCTGAGGGAGATGATGCCAATGAAGCAATAGTAAGATCACAAGAAAAGAAGAGAAAGGCCAAAACATAGCCAGTTTCACAACCTAAGGCAAAGAAGATTGCAAAGCCTTGTGCAACAAAGCCTGTAGCTCCAGCAACCAGAGCCACTACAAGGGCTACCACTCAAAAGGTAGAGGAGCAAGCCAAAGAGAAGGCTAAGGCAACTAAGTTGACTTGTCCTATGCAAAAGAAACTGAGCAGAATATATGTAGCACAACCAAAGTTAGATGATGAAAAGACATAGTCAGAGGACACAAGCAAATTCAGATTGGTAAATCATGCTCTCAAATCTGATCTAGAAAATATTTGTGATAATGTTAGAGATAATGGAAATATGATTGGTTTGAAAAATATTGAATTTGGTAAATTGAGTAGAGAAGACCAAAACATGGTTGAAGAATTTGTATATGCCATGATGGAAAAATTAAAGAATACCCCTCTTGAATTTGATAACACAATGCCCAAAGATTTGTACACCATTGTTGAGAATAAATGACACTATTTCCTGAATATGGAGAAGGAAATAAGAGAGTCTACATTGGCACAAGTGATGCTAGAATTTTCAAAAGGATAGATAACCAAAGCTAATAAGAAATATGGTAGCAGATTTGCATCAAAGTACAAGGCATTTAGCATTTTACAGAATACAATTGAGGATGTTGTAAAGAATTCCACACAAATGTGGAGACTAATATATGGATTAACAACTATAAAAGAAGGAGAAGCAGGTCCCTTTGAGGGAAGGAATAATGAAAAAGAAGGTGAGGACAAGGAGGAAGAAAAAACAAAAGAGAAAGAAGACACTATAGTGGAGGAGACACAAAAAAAGGAAGAAGAGGTAGTAATAGTTGTAGAGCAACAAGCAAAACATACTTTGGAAGATTCACAATTGCCAACCATGAGCCCTCCACATGACACAAATACAACTGCAAAGACTATTATAGTGAAAGATGTTCCTGAAAAATCACCTTAGAACATCAATCCATTGACTGCAGAGGATTTGAAAAAGATACTTGACCAATCCACATTATAGGCAAGACTATTTGAAAATCTTGTATTAGTAAGTGTGGATGAATTACAAAAGATTGTAGCTGACATAACAAGGGAAAAGGTGACTACACAAGAACCACCTACTACTATCCCTATGGCTACTAGCGCTCAACCATTGACAAAAACAAAGGATAAATCCATAGAGGTTGACACTGCTACAAAAGTTGATGAAGTTCAAACTGCAGAAGAAAAGGAGACAACAAAAGAACAAGCAAGATAGACAAATGCTTCTATACCTACTGCACAAAAACAAGGTGCACCCCAATTAATCATAATTGATTAAGGAAAATATAATGAAGACAAGGACATACCTAAGGACAAGGATCAAGAAGCCATTCAAACATTGGTAAACCTACCAACAACTGCCACTCCTACTAAAGTCCTTCAGAGGCCAAACATTGATGCAATACCATTGCAAATTTCAGCACTAGGCTCTAGCTCAACAAAGGTTGCTAAGGTATTCCACTATGGTGATGCACTGTTAGATGAAGAAATGGGTATATGCACTGAGTTGTGGTGCCAAAAAGGTGACAACTCTTTTTTTTTCTATTTTCAATAGCGCATACGTGCTTTTAAAAAAGTGAATTTTTATAAATGGGCTGCATACCTGCAGCCCATCATTTTCATCTCTATTTTTCACATTCCTACACCAATAGTGCGTACATGGGTTCAAGAAACAAAGGTTTTTGCCATCTCAGTTGCTAATATGCCTCCTCGTTGGAAAAATCTGAGATCACAAGCATGCCGACACCGACGCCGTATGTGATCTTAACTTCATTTTGCATTGTTTGATATGTTTTTCATATTGTTTTGTAGGTTTTTTATATTATTTTGTAGGGTTTTTACAAATTTTATTTAAATTTGTTTATTTATTTGGATTTCAATTGATTTTTTATCAAGAAATGTCCATAATCAACTGGCAAATCCACAAGAACCTCAAAACCCTCAAAACCAGAACCCTCCACAAGAAGAACAACAAATTCCAAAACCCGAACCAATTGCAAGACCTCCAACAGGCACACAATAAAATATAGTAAATGAAATAGAGAGAGGCAAAACTGAATTAGAAGGATTCATTGCTCTATTGAAAGAATCTAAACAAACCAATCTAATGAGGGCTCAATTGGCATCATCCCTCGAATCCATTAAGACTCAGATAGCCTTAGTTAGTGGTCAGTTAGATATTTGGCGGCTTAAGAGGGATGAACAAAAAAGATTTTATGCAAATAAATTGTCATATGAAGATGTTAAAAAAAAACAAATACCAAAAGGTAGAATATGTGCATTGTTTAGAAAACTTAGTGAGCAAAATACTATTAGAGAGGGTATTAAACAGTTCCCCATTCATTGGTGCATACACGATGCTATTAGAAATAATTTTTGGGATAGATGGTGGATAGTTTTTGATGCCCCTCCTTGCAACAATCACGAGATGCCCATGTATTTTTTGAAGAAATTATATTGTGAGTTTTTCCTTGGGGAGATACCCAATTATTTTGATATATTAGACTCCTAGGATAGAGGTGGGGTGTCATCATTTGAGAGGCCGGGAGCACATCATGACCCTAATGTAGTTAGGGCACCTGTGGTCAAGCCACATCATGAGCATGTGACTATTCCTTCACTTGTGAAGGAACATGTAGAGGCCAATGCTCTAGGGACCATTAATGCTTTGATGTAGACCCTCATCCATTCCATGAGCCCATTAGTTGAGGGGGAGCCTTTTGTGCATCGTGGTCACATGTGCACTTCATGCGGATCCCTATGCACATTTGGCACTCATGCTAGAGATGGTGCAGATGATGGGCTCGTCACTGATCAGTTCTTGAATGACACTATTGGCATTGACACACAGGTAAATTATAATTATAATCTACTAATTTGATCACATTTCATATGTATAGTGAATGATTAATTAATTAGCATCTATTGACATTGTTCAGAATTCAGGGTCAGAGTGTTGCCAAGCCTAGCAGCGATCCTTCGGGCCCTTTTTTTGTCCCCTCCATGAGTCCAGAGGTATGTATTGATTTAATCATTTTAATTAATACATATATTTATTAAGTAATCATATTAAGGATTGACAAAAAAAATATGCATGTGCATCAATTCTCTATAGGACCCTCAACCTTTACTATAGACTCAGAGCATAGACATCATATGAGCTTCGTACAGGTACAGTTGTTTCATGTTAATTTAATTCATTTGATTATATTTGTTTCATGTTTCATGTTACATGTAACGTGTATTGTATGACATGCAGCTCATGACGTCAGACACCCTTCCTCATCTCCGACAGTCTGTTGATCGTGGAGTGGCCGCAGCTATGGCTAGCTCACAGCCATTGACTGAGGTATGAAATAATTTTCTTCATTTTAGTTGTTGGTTATAATAGTTAGTCTCAAAATTTCTAATGTTGTTTATAAGTGATTATATTTATTGAATTTTTGTAGGGTCTCATCACGCTTGATCGTCCACGAGCCTTCGAGGTGGACTTACAAAGTGATTATTTTGATGGCAGTAAGAAAATAATTGATTTTGTGTGTACATATATTTGATTTCAACGTATAATAAATATTGATTCATATCTAATTTGTTTGTATAAGCTTGAGTTAGAGAAGAGCCTCAACAATAGGATGAGCAAGTGTGTCAGGAGGACGCCGTCATCTCCACCGTCTCCCTCCACACGACGATAGAAGACGTCGAGAGATTTGTTTCAAGGAAAAGATATAGTTGATCTAGACATGTATATATATATATATATATATATATATATATATATATATATATATATATATATATATATATATATATATATAGGCATCAGTGGACATATTTGATACACATTTGATGTACATATGACATTTTATATTTGATGTATGACATTTATTTGATGTATGAAATTATTCAACTTATGACATTATTGTTTAATATATGATATGTTTGTTCATTTATGACATTATTGGTTATCATAATATATTATGTGTTTGTTAATGTACATGACATTATTAGTTATCATTTTATATTATATGTTTGTTCATGTATGAAATTGAATTAGATATGTTCATGTATGACATTAAATTAGATATGTGCATGTATGACATTAAATTAAATATGTTTATGTATGACATTAAATTCAATACCTAATTTGTTTGAAACTTTGATAGAATATTGATTAATAATAAACTTTATCACTATTTAAGCATAACTTAATCATTTGCAATATGTCATCGTCATGATTTATGATCTTGTTCATGTTTAAAGTTTTCCTTCTCTATCATTTGTTTATCAAGTTTAATTCAATACCTAATTAGTTTGAACTTTTGATACACTATTGATTGGCAATAAACTTTATCAGTGAAGATCGATTAGGACCTCCTGGCAATAAACTTTATCAGGCAATATTCGTGGACCTCCTGGCAATCGGTCACCTAAATGAGAACCTTGAGATTTATTAGGAACTCCATGAAAGAAATTAGTAGCTTGAGAAGCTCTCCATGTGTTAGCTGAATTAAAACCTTGGATTGTAGACGGCTGGCCTTCATTGTATAGACCAATTTTGTAGATATATAATCAAATAAATAGTGTATTCATCTAAGCATAGAAATATTGTTACATAAGAAGAAGATAAAGTTTTACAATTGCTAATAATCATTAATGTATGCACATACACTTAAACCTAAAAAGGATGACCTAAAGAAGACAAATTAAGTATGAAGTTGATACAAAATCAATAAGAGAGTTCTAGCATGATATCTTCAATATTTTTTGAATTAGAGAAAACTAAGTATTAATATGAGATCTCTATGAATCTATATCACCATCTAGATGTCTCTCTGCATCTCCCTAACTCTCTCTATTTTATCTCACATTCATCCCTTACTCTCTAGATCTCTCACACGCACTCCCATCCCTCTCTCTCCTCCTCTCCCACTCCCTCTCCCACTGCCTACTATCCATCTCTCTCAAGTTATCTCTCTCCCTCTCTACTCTCTCTCTCTCTCTCCCATCCCCTACTCTTATTCTCTCTCTCCCATTCCCAACTCTCTCTCACATTCTCTCCCATCCCCTACTCTCTCTCACACTCTCTCTCTCCCATCCTTTCACTTTGTCTCTCCCATCCCGTACTCTCTCTCTACCACCCCCTAATCTCTCTCTCACTCTCTCCCATCCTTTCACTCTGTCTCTTCCATTCTGTACTCTCTCTCTTTGCCACCCCCTACTCTCTCTCACACTGTCACACTCTCTCTCTCTTTCATAGACACACACACACACACTCCCATCCCCTCCCTCTCTCTCTTTTCTCCCATCCCCTACTCTCTAGATTTGTCACACACACTCCCATCCCCCTCTCTCTATCTCCCTCTCCCTACTCTCTCTCACACTCTCTCCCATCCCCTACTCTCTTTCACACACTCTCCCATCCTTTACTCTCACTCTCTCCCTCTCCCACCACCTACTCTCTATCCTCCATCCCCTACTCTCTCTCTTTCATAGACACACACACACTCTTATCCCCCCACTCTCTTCTCTCCCATCCCCTATTCTCTAGATCTGTCACACACACTACCATCCCCCCTATCTCTCTCCCTCTCCCTCTCCCACTCCCTCTCTTATTGCCTACTATCTCTCTCTCTCAAGTTCTCTCTCTCCCTCTCTACTCTCCCTCTCTCTCTCTCTCTCTCTCTCCCATCCCTTACTCTCACTCTCTCTCTCCCATCCCCTACTCTCTCTCACACTCTCCCATCTCCTAATCTCACACACTCTCTCTCTCCCATCTTGTACAAGCTCTCTCTGCCACCACATACTCTCTCTCACACTCTAACACTCTCTCCCATCCCCTACTCTGTCTCTCTTACACACATTCCCCATTCCCCCCTCTCTCTCCCTTTCCCACTCCCTTTCCCACCACCTACTCTCTCTCCCCCATCGCCTACTCTCTCTCTCTCCCCTCTCACATCCCCTACTCTCTCTCTTTCATAGACACACACTCCCATCCCCTACTCTCTAGATTTGTCACACACACTCCCATCCCCCCTCTCTCCCTCCCCCACTCCCTCTTGCACCGCCTACTATCTCTCTCTCTCTCTCTCTCTCTCAAGTACTCTCTCTATCTCTCTCTTCCCTCTCTGATTCCCTACTCTCTCTCTTTCACACACACACACACCCATCACCCCTCTCTCCTCTCCTATCCTTTACTTTGTCTCTCACTCTCTCTCCCTCTCCAACTGCCTACTCTCTCTCTGACTCTGACTCTGACTTTGACTCTGACTCTGACTCTGACTCTAACTCTGACTCTGACTCTCACACTCTCTCTCACACTCTCACTCTCTCCCTCTGTACTCTCTCTACTACCCCCTACTCTCTCTCACATTTTCACACTCTCTCCTATCCCCTACTCTCTCTCTCTCTCTCTTTCTCTCTTACACACATTTCCATCCCCCCTCTCTCTCCCTCTCCCATCACCTACTCTCTCTTCCATCTCCTACTCTCTCTCAAGCTACTCTGTCTTCCCCCTCTCCTATTCCCTACTCTCTCTCTTTCACACACATGCACTCCCATCCTCCTCTCTCTCACTCTTCCTCTCCCACTCTATCTCCCACCACCTACTCTCTCTCTCTCTCTCTCTCTCCCCCATCCCCTACTCTCAATCTCTCTCTCTCCCAACCTGTACTCTCTCTCACACTTCTTCTCTCTCCCATCCCCTACTTTCAATCTCTCTCCCCCATCTTGTACTCTCTCTTTGCCACCCCTACCCTCTCTCACACTTCCTCTCTCTCACATCTTGTACTCTTTCTTCCTCCCCTACTCTCCCATCCTGTACTCTCTCTGCCACCCCTACTCTTTCTCACTTCTTCTCTCCCATCCTGTACTCTCTCCCCTCTCCCATCCCCTACTTTCTCACTTCCTCTCTCCCATCCTGTACTCTCACCCCTTTCCCATCCCCTACTCTCTCTCTCTCTCTCTCTCACACACACACACACACACACACACACACACACACAACCATTCTCTCACCCCACCCCACCCCACCCCCCACCTAGCTCTCTCTTGCTCTTGGGTTGCAATTTAGGTCTCAAAAGTGCATGCGCACTATAGTGTGCATGCGCTATTGAGAATTTAAATGCTTCTAATAGCGCGCGTGTGCTATAGGGCGCACACACTATTCAAAGCTTTGTATTAAAACCAAGCCTAAGGCTTGGTTTTGCCTTGGAGATCCAACCTAAAGGTTTGGAGTTTTAAAATAGGTTTGAGACGTGTTTTCCAGCAAACATACCAAAAATAATTAATTTTTCTTGTGTGCTCCCCTTCAAGATTCCTTGTGGTTGGGTATCGATAAGATCATGTTACATAGCATTATAGGTCTTTGTGTTAGCTATCTAACCATATAATTTATTTTCAATTTGAACTATTTCAAGCCTTTCATCTATAATTTCTTTTGAATGTATGTTCATTTTTTGTCAAAAACCACCATGTACTAATTGGGCTATACATTTTAGCTCGTTCATCAAATTTTGCAACTACTTAGTTTTTTAGAAACTAGACTCCATTCTACACACTTTGAAAAAAAAGTTTTGATTTTAGATTAGTTTTCAATTATTTCTAGGGGGAGCACATAGATATTTCATGTTTTTGGGATGTATCTAGTTAAAAAATTCATTAAAAAAATACACATTATAAAATTACTCGAAAAATTTGGGATAAACTAAATAGAGTTAAGTAACTTTTGACCAAAGTGATTAAAGAATTTAAAAAAAAAAGTTAAAATTTTAGGGGGGGCACACTTTGTACTATGTTATGTTTTTTTGGAATAAATAGTATCACTTTTTGTGGCCCCATTTTTTGAGGACCTAAAAATAAACCATTTTGAAAAAAAATTAGTAGTTTAGAAACTAGATTCAAAGGACTACGACTTTTATTTTTGTCATATCTTAAAATTTTGAGCGTAACTATCTTCAAATTCTTATTGAAGTTCAAAATTTGCAGATTTTAGGAAAAAAGTATCCACTTATACCCCCCTTTTGGCACCACAACTTGTTGCACTTACCCAAATAGTAATACCAAAATATGATTATGCAACCATGAACTTAGAAAAGATTAATATCATGCAAGAGGCATTAGAAAGAAAGAAGAATCAATAGATACTCAGGAAAGAGTATAAACAAAGGCAAGCACTTTAGGAGATCAAAGACATCTTTTTGGATGCTTTTAGCTTGCAAACACCTAATGAATCAAAACCCATATTAGAACAATTATCAAAAATTGTTGAATAGGTGACAAATAAAGACTAGGAAACAAATGTTAAACTCATGGAATGGTCTAAAAAGAAGTTTCAAGGAAAAGTCAATGAGAAGATATCTAGTGAGATAGCACTATCACAAGTTGAACTGGCTAACAAAATTGAGAAAGTGAAGAAGGTACTTGAGAATATATTCTCATTATACACAAAATTGTGTGACCTCACACTCTACACACAAGAAACGAGCCATAGGATTTTGAGTTTAGAAAGGAATTTGAAGATTTCAAGTATGCAACTGCCTCAAAATCCAACTCAAAGTGAGAAGCACTTTCATTCAACGCTTCACACACAAAATCAACCAGTTGTGTTAATAGTAGAAGAGGCTAACATTAGAGTCAAGTTTATTAATATAAAAGCCTCCCTTAACCCCCATTTGGAAATACTCTAGAAAGAACTAGCCTATGCAAAAAATATGTTAAAGAAAGACCCCAATCTTTCAACATTGGATAGTTTAGTTCATCTTGCAACAGAGACAACCATCTAGATCAAATATTTAGATGTTGAATTAGACAACTAGGATGCTGCTTTGAAGATCATTATGGAAGTCCACAAGAACTTCTTGGACAAATACTCAATTAGTGTATAGACCCTTTGACATCAGTGTCAAAAAGGGGGAGAAATATTAAAGGGGGAGAAAAATATGAAAGGGGGAGAATATGAAAGGGAGAGAGCAAGTAAAGGGAGAGAGCAAGAAAAGGGGGAGAAACCAACAAAAATAGAGTATATCAGATAGAAATAGAATGTCAACAATTTTAAAGACAAAGAATATCAGCATAAAGCAAATCTACTCAGAGAGAAGAGAAGAAATTTTGGATACAAAATAGGCACATTAACTTAGGGGGAGTTACAAAAATTTGAGGTATATGAGTCTATTATAGAGTTTTGAAAATTTTGAAGCTTTGTATATATGCCAAACTATATGTATATTATAGTCAAGGACATTAGATTTTTTATGTGTAGTTAAGTATTTTTTCCACTCATGTCAAAGGCAGAGATTGATGATCTCATATTGGTTTTAACAATTAAGTGTCAACACACTTAAGATATTTATTAAGTTCATGCCTAGTAATATATGCCGAGTATAATATGTATAAATGCTAAGTTGCAATGAGTTCCAAGTCACTCATGTGCCAAGCAGTTCAAGTGTTGAGTGAACAGTTGATACCGAGCAAGTTCAAGTGTCGAACAAGGCAAAATTATAGTAAGTGTCGAGCATCAGTATTATCAAGTGCCGAGTAACACAGAATGGACCTAGTTGTTTGTGATGGAACAAACAACTATGTAAACCATTTTTGAACTAACTTATAGATAGATCTCGAAGCTTTGAAGATAAGATCAAATCTATTTGGAATCCCTATGCAATTAACATGCAACCAATCAAAAAAATGGAAGGAATTGAGCGGGAAAAATGAATGAATCTCAATCATAGATTCATACCTAACCCTAAACCACCAAAGTCTTTTTAAAGGGAGACAAAGCCCCATAATTTAGAAGAGTATGAGTGAATGTGTATGTGAGGAGGTGATGCTAGTGAAGATTTGAAGGAAGAGAAAGGGATGAATTGATTAGTGTACATTCAAGGTGACTTAGAAGTGTGAAAGAATTACAAAATTACTTTGAAAAATAGAGGAGAAACTATACAAAATTGCTACAATAGATCAAGAGGATCAAGATGGAAAGAATTGCAATCTGAAATCAACAAGGCAAAATTTGTAAGTGTATTAGGTCAAACATTCTACTGTTACTTTCTAACAACTGTGTCATCAGGGTGAAATCCTTTGAACTAAGGTTGATTTAATAGTCATTGTAAAATCCTTTAACAAGGTGACATTCCAAGTGAGTGTTCTAAAGTCCTTTATCCAGGCACACTTTTAACAGCCTGGGATCTAACAATCCTTTGTAAGCCTTTAATAGGGCAGGCCTATCATAGGGCAGATCATGAGATAGTCAAACTATGTAACCTTAATAGGTGAACTTTATTTTTACAATAGTGAAGAATTGTGGGTGTCATCCCCACTCCAGTTTTACCTTCTTATTGGAGGGTTTCTAGGTAATCATATTTGGTGTCAAGTGTTTATATGGATGCATTTACTTTACATGTTATTTCAATATGTTTATGCATGCTTTTTTTAAAAAGTTTTATTGGTTAGAGATTAGTACTTCTGATTCACACCCCCCCAGAAGTATACACTTCCCATTTGTATTTCCAACATTTTTATATCTAGCCTTGTGCGAGTCAGATATTGCAATCCTCTGATCATAGATCTATACTTCTTTTGCTTAATAGTAGGTGTCTCATCCTTTGTGGATAACTTGTGTCTAGTTACCATAGGTGTTCCAATGGGTTTATATGTTTCCAAACCAAACCTTTTTAGTAAATCTTTCAAATACTTAGTTTGAGAAATAAAAAGTCCTTCTTTGTCCTGTACAATCTGTAATCCTAAAAAATATTTCATTTCTCCTATCATGCTCATTTCAAATTCCTTCTTCATTTATTCTACAAACTTGTCACTTTCACCATCATTTCTTCCAAATATGATATCGTCAACAAATATTACCAAAATCATCAATCCATCATCAATTTCTTTCCAATATAGATTACTATTTTCCATACCTTTGTTATATCCAAGCTTTGTCAAATGCTTGCGCAATCTTGCATACCAAGTTCTGGGTGCTTACTTCAAGCCATACAATGCTTTCTTCAATCTGCATACTATGTCCTTGTCATCTTTTAAAGGACAATCTTCAAGTTATTCTATGTATACCTCTTCTTCAAGTTCTCCATTTAGAAATGCTAACTTGACATCCATCTAATGTACTTTTAATTTCTTATATGTTGCATATGCTAAGAATAATGTTACTGCTTCTATTCTTGCCACAGGAGCATAGGTTTCATCATAGTCTATTCCGTCTTGCTGTGAGTAACCTTTACATACCAATCTTGCTTTGTTCCTTACAATTTCACCTTGTTCATTCATCTTGTTCCTAAATACCCATTTTTTCCTATCACATTCTTGTCCGTTGGCCTGGGGTCCAATTCCCATGTCTCATTCTTCACTATCTAAACTAATTCTTCTTTCATATCTTGCTTCCAATAGTCATCTTTACATGCTACATCTAAATTCTTTAGTTCATTGTGATATTGCCATCAACATTTAACTGTGTGATTTTGAGTCAAACTCATTGACCCATGTTTCATGAGTAGTGATTCAACATGAATCCATCTCTCATGAGAATAAATTGAACACTTAGCACTCATTGGATCTAGGTGATGCTCACAAGGGTGAAGTACCGGGACTTCTCGAGAGGTCACCCATCTTAGTACTACTCTAGCCTAAGCGTTCTTAACTACAAAGTTTTCTCCATGGTTAAACCCAAAGATTGCGACCCCATTTGTAAAACCTTCACCAAGTGTTGTGCCTTATGAACCATTCATTAGAAAGCCCCTCAAGCTCATCAATTGATAAGTAGGAGATAATTTCCACAACAAGTCAAATTGTGATATTGCCATCAAGATTTAATTGTGTGATTTTGAGTTAAACTCATTGACCCATGTTTCATGAGTAGCGATTCAACATGAATCCATCTCTCATGAGAATAAATAGAACAATTAGCACTCATTGGATCTTGGTGATGCTCATAGGGGTGAAACACTGGGACTTCCCGGGAGGTCACCCATCCCAGTACTGCTCCAGCCTAAGCATGCTTAACTATGGAGTTTCCTCCATGGTTAAACCCAAATCTTGTGACTCAATTTGCAAAACCTTCACCAACTTGAGATATCAAACATAGTTTTTCATTGATTCTACTTGTCATCACACCTTTATCTCTACTATTCAGGTGGATGATTCTTTGTCATCTTCTTACCTGAAGTAGGAGTTGTTATCTCAACTCTTAGCTCTATTGAAGGTTCCAAGCTTTGTTCCTACCTTATCTCTCCTTCGTTCTATAAATCATTGCTAGTTTCAAAGAATACTTTATCATTCTATCTATCAATTCCATAATATCCTCTTCTTCATCATCATCAATAATAGTTACCAAGGCTATCCCTTCTAATACTTCCTCTTTCTTAACCAATTTAAGATCATTATCCTTATCATCATAATCACTCAAGAATCTTTCCATAATTTATTTAAATCCTTCATCTTCATCAGAAATAAACTCTTTCTAGTCTTTCTTACTCTCTTAGGGCATGTAGATGAAAAAATGACCAAACTCTTTACATGTCCAACAAGAAAAAATTTCCATACCTTCTTTCTCTTTTTTCTTAAGTAGATCAATACCTTCTTTGATCTCCATGTCTTCTTTGGATAATGATCTATCTTTACTTGTGTTTCTATCCTGAAGCTCAATGCTCAATTTTGTACACAATTTTGATCTCTCACCAAGAAGCTCCATCTTCTAGGTGTCAAAATTTCCTCCATCAGACTTAGGACTACCCTTTCTAAAATAACTCGTCACTGATCTCCCAAAGCCGTTAAACTTTATCTTCAAGGACCTGATGCTTTGATACCAATTGTTAGAAAAAATAGTCCACCAAGATAACTGAGAGGGGGGAGGAGGGGTGAATCAGTTATCTAATAATTAAAACATTTATCCACCTTAAATAATCTTAACCATTCAACCAAAGTAAACAACAACCATACAAAGATGCACATACACAATTACACTAGATATGTTAACTAGGGAAACCTTGATTGAAGGGAAAAATCCGGTGGGAATGGTGCCCACAAGATGATGTACTAATATAAATATTCCTTGTTAGAGGATGGACCATATTAGGAGTCTATTACACCATTTAGTACATATAAGTCCCTGTTAGGAGACTTTGAATCCTTTTTAGAAGATTTCAACTCTGTTAGGAGTTGTGCCAACCCTTTTAGGAGTTGTAGAAGATAGAAGGACCCACTGTCCAAATAGCTCATGGAGCAAGATCACCGAACTCACTGTCCAACCAATTTCTCAACTATTCCTTGCAGAATAATTGTATGTACTATACTTTAACTTCTTTCCTCTATCTTGTCAATTAGACCAATTACTGTCTAACTTCATAGACTAGGTCATGAACCTCAGATCTGAGTATCAAACTTTGGATCACATAATAAAACCTCAACAATAAAGTTTCCTTCACATTCGCTCTACTCTACTTATCTTCACATTCTACTCTTTGCAATCATTTGTACATCTCATCTCATCTCATTCATGTATCTTCACAATAAAGGAAAATGCCTTCCTTTATACTAAATCCATAAAAGAATTCCTTGAGTTGGCTGTTACACCTTCTCAATTAATTATTATAGGACCTCATTAAGAACACGTTACACTTAGCGATAACATTAATCTTCTACCTTGCAGCTTGAATAACTTTCTGTACATACAATATTATGACAAGCGAGCTTAGCTATATCATCTCTAGAATGTCTTCTTCACATCTTTAACTTTGGCTTCTTAGAATAGAAAATTTTCTAAGAGATATAACAAGTTTACCAAAACATGCCTTTGTAACTCTACCTCAGAACAATCTTCACTGAAACTTGCATAACTTCTTCTAGACATAATATCTTGTACTTTTGAGATTTGCTGCATATACTAGATGCTTAGTAGTATCTCTCTTTAACCTCACTTAGTGAAAGTACTCAATGATCTATTTGTACCAACTTGATCTTTTCGTTGTTCTTCTATCAGATACCATAGAAAACTGCTATGTTGACATCAATGACAAACACAGTCATGAATGTAACATATCACCATGATCATGATCTAATCATGTTTCTACAATACTCCCCCATGGAAGTATCATCAGTATTCATGCTTCCAATAGTATGTTACTTTGCCCATGCCTTAAGTGCTAGTATAGGCTAGGATGGGAGTAGAGAGGATGTTTGGTTGCAACCTTGCCTAGTTAGTATGCCTTGTCTGTAAGAAAGGATACTAATGCCGCATAGAGTCACTAGGAGGCTAGAGTCTAGAGAGACTACTAGGGTAACCTTAGAGTTGACTCATGTGATGATACTTTTCCACATGTAGATTAGGTTTCTTACGTATCTTTGTTGCCTCTAGGATCATATGTTACTTGTGTACTTGGTACCTTTGAGATGGACCACTATCAAGATTCCTTGACCTAGATTCTTGTTATCACTTTTGGATTGCTATCCATTTGTGACTTGAGATTGTCTTCTCAGCACAGTGGGAGTGGGCCATTTAGGTTCCATAGGGTTGGGTGGTAGTGTTCTTATACCATTGAGATCCAACAGCTGGATGTACCTTGTGTAGTTGTTCTATTCTTTTAATCTTATGATTATGTTCTATGGTCATATTCTAGTTTATTGTACTTTGATGATTTGAGATCCTATGAGATGTTGTATCTTATCATGATGTATATTCTTTTAGCATTTCATACTCTATGACTTGTATAGAGGATGATTATGCCATGTGACATCTTATGTACTTGTATACTATTTCATGTGATTTCATTCTTATGGTTATTCTATGACATGGACTTGGTTTACTTATAAGATTTAATCTTATTAAAACTTATGTGTGTGATTCAATGTTATGGAACCCTTGAGAGATGTAACTGTTATTGTATTGCTTATGTATGTATTTGAGTTATTGCTTCCGTTATGTTATCTCTTGATTGTTTTAATCTTAAAATAATTGTTTAGCAAACTTTGTGACATTATAGGTTAAATTCTCATGGGTTCCCTAGCAGGATGTTACATGATCTTTACTTTATTTTATTAATATAATATACATGGCTTTGACCTTTTACGATAAAAATAAATAAATAAATAAACTATTTAACGTAAATTAATACTATAAATCTCAAATTTACTAAACAAATTTGTAGAATTTATATATTCTAGTTAAAAATTCTAAATTAATTTAAAGATTAACAAGTTTCTAAATTTATATTAAAATATATTAAAATTGAGAAATATTCATTTTCTATTATTGTACTTGCATTCACTCTCTCCGAGATTCAAATTTATTTCCACCAATCATGTAATGCCTTGCCAGGGAATCCAAAAGAAATTAACCTATTAAGTCACTAAGTTTGCTAAATTTTTTTTTGAAAGATTAAAATAACAAGAGATAACATAGAGGAAGCAATAACTCACATACATACGTAAGCAATACAATAATAGTTACATCTCTCAAGGGCTCCATGACGTTGAATCACATACATAAGTTTTATTAAGATTAATTTTGATACATATCAAAGTCTACATAATAGGATAACCATAAGTATGAAATAATATACAAGTACCTAATATGCTATATGACATAACCAAAATGTATAATCATCCTTTGTACAAGTCACAGGGTATGAAATGCTAAAAGAATATACATCTGATAAGATGCAACATCTCATAGGATCTCAAATAATCAAAGTACAATAAATGAGAATAGGACCATAGAAAAAAATCACAAGATCAAAGGAATAGAACAATTGCACAAATACATCCAACATTGGCATCTAATTGTCAGATCTCAATGGTATAAGAAACACTACCACCCGACCTCATGGAACCTAAATGTACAACTCCCATTGTGCTGAGGAGATAATCTCAAGTCCCAAAGAGATAATAATCTAAAAGTTGTAACAAGAATCTAGGTCAAGGAATCTTGAAAGAAATCAATCTCAAAGGTACCAAGTACACAAGTATCATCTAATCCTAGAGGCAACAAAGACACGTAGGAAACCTAATATGCATGTAGGCAAGTGTCATCACATGAGCCAACTCTAAGGTTACCCTGACAACCTCTTTGGACTTCGATCCCCTGGTGACTCTATGTGACATCAATATCATTTCTTATAGACAAGGCATACTAACTAGGCAAGGTCACAACCAAGCATCCTCTCTACTCTCATCCTAGCTTGTACTAGCACTCAAGGCATACGCGAGGGAATACACTGACTCTTGTTAATTCATTTTAACCCAATTAATGAAATGTTATCACTTATTAATACAACTTATAATGGGTTACCCAGGCAACGTCTTTATGGCTCCGACCTCCATTACAAGCCACTTCCCAACATATACATAGATAATCTAGCCTAAGCTCATAAAAAATATATCTCATAAAATCACAATATTCACCTTAGTCTTATACAAGCAACTAGAAAGAACCAATAGATAACTGCTTGAAACCTCATAGGTTACACCAAGAAAATTATAATATTCACCTCAGTCCTATACAAGCAACTGGAAAGCACTAATAGATAACTGATCAAAAACCTCATCACAAAATACATGAATACATCATAATGGTTGGGAATAAAAAAGATAGTGACCAAATAACATTACATAACAACATCATAAATCAATCACTTCCCAAGCCTTTGGTAGATATACCTAACTGGTCAAAACTAGGTTTATCCCAAACCCCAACATGAAATAAAACACATCTCATCAAGTTATTAAAGACAAGTGTAGTTATTTAGCTATTCTAGTTTGCTATAGTAATTCTCTAAAGTTTCAATTTGAGTAAAAATGTGGCATTTTTGTTTACTGAAGATATCTTAATATGATAAAGATTCCAATTTTAGTTTGATGGGGACACAACCCAAGAATAGAATGGACTCAACAAAAAAGGGAAATTATTTTAATTGAAAAATAAGCTAGTACATTCAGTACAAAGAAAATAAACTTCAAAACATGCCCCAAGGGCTTACAATAGCATAAATGTGGAGATAATTTCTCCTTTCAGTACCTCCTCTCAAACTCCACTCCGAACTGCCTTTTACAATGCCAGAAATCTCCTTAAATAGACCACAGAGGGTTAAGGATTAAGAATACATTCTAGAAAGTGCTAGTAGGCATCCACCGACCAAATAGAAGGCTCCAAAAGCTGCGTTAGAAGTCGGCGCAAATCTAGAAGAATCTAGAAATGGTAACCGAAATTTCGGGAGGCATAACTTTTGAACCGTAGCTCCGATTGACGAACCGTTTACATTTTCGAAAAGCTCTCGAAGTGCTCTATAGCCTTATAGATCAGCTTCACTCATCTCCCATTTTTTAGCCCTTTTTGAGGTCATTTAATGCCCCTAACCTGACTTCAAAGCATTCTTAGGAGGTCTCAAAAATCCAAAAAACTGCAATAACTTTCAAACCGTGGGGTCTTTTGACCTGATTCTTTTTCTGGAATGCTCTAAATCACAATTACATTCATCTGGCCAATTCACACCTTCTAGTTTACCAAAATGATGGCCCAATTACATACTCCTATTTTTTTGAGATTTACTAGCTCACTGATAGTGGAACTGTGAGAGTTGGAACCTTTATTTGACCCAAATGGGTGTCCAAAAATGAAAACACATGAAACCGAAACTAAGTCTAAGTACATTTTTTTTTGGGTGACACAGGATTGCCCTTATACCTCTAGATGCTCCTGCATCAGACACCCAGGGTAGATTGAAAAGTGACCTTGTTACTTTATGAATGGTAGAGAAAATTCCAAATGGGAAACCTCAACTACTAAAATCCAAGTTGAGTCCTCGATCGGTCGTCCTTTCCATTTGACCAAATACTCTTCATATTGCTTGTTTCTGGTACTCCTACCCACACGATGATCTAGAATGTCTTCTATCTCCTCCTTCTTAGAAGCAATAATTAGACATGGCTCTAACACTAGCTCCTCATTTGCACCATCATCATGATACTCTGTTAAATCTGCAATGTTGAAAATGGGAGAAATGTGAATACCATATGGCAGCTCCACCTCATATGCATTTCCTGAGTCATGTTTCTTCAAAATTTTGCAGGGGCCAAATTTCTTCATTTTCAGCTTGTTGTAAGTATCGGCTGGAAATCTTTCTTTTCGTAAGTGCACCATGACTAGATCCCCTACTTGGAATTCCTTATGTCTTCTCCTTTGATTAGCCCTAGCTTTATACTCTTGATTCATCTTGGTAATGTGTGCCTGAACCTCCTCATGTAGATGCTTGATATGTTCAGCAAATTCCTCAGCTTCAACACTTGTCCTCTCCCCTTGTTCTATCTTCCTCAATTCTGGTGCAGTCCTTGGGCTATTCCCATATACAATTTGGAATGGTGAATTTCCAGTACTCCTATTTATAGAGTTATTGTAAGCAAACTCTGCTTGTGGTAGAATCAAATCCCATCCCTTGGGCTTATCCCCAACTAAACATCTCAGCAAATTGCACAGACTTCTGTTTACCACTTCTGTTTGGCCATCAGTTTGTGGGTGATGCATGAAACTGAATTTCAAGTCGGTTCTTAACTTTTTCCATAATGTCTTCCAGAAATACCCCACAAATTTAGTATCTCTGTCAGAAACTATGCTCCTTGGAAGACCATGTAGTCTTACCACCTCTTTGAAAAACAAGTCTGCAATATGGATAACATCATGAGTTTTGTGGCATGGAATGAAATGTGCCATTTTGGATAACCTATCAACCACCATGAATACTGAGTCATTACCCCTTTGTGTCCTTGGAAATCCAAGAAAAAAATCCATACTTATGTCCTCCCATGGCCTTGATGGAACAGGCAATGGCTGATATAGGCCAGTATTGTGACTAAACCCCTTGGAAACTTGACAAACTTAGCAACTCTGTAAAAACTTCTTCACATCCTGTGAAATTTGAGGCCAAAAATAATGTTCTCTAAGAATGGTAAGGGTCTTATCTCGACCAAAATGTCCTGCCATCCCTCCACTGTGTTTCTCCTTAATTAGATTTTCCCTCATGGAGCTCCTTGGAATGCACAATTGACTACCCTTGAACAACATGCCATCCTGAATCAAATAGTCTAACCACTTGGTTCTATCTACAACAATAGGTTCTTTACAAGCTTTCCATGCTTCAGCAAAATCAGGATCCTCGGGGTACAAATTCTTGAGTTCATCAAACCCAACTACTTTAACCTGCATTACTGTAAGCAACAACTATCTCCTATTTAGTGCATCTGCAACCCTGTTAGATTTTCCACTTCTATGCTTCAACACAAATGTATAACTCTACAAGAACTCTACCCACTTCATATGCCTCTGATTCAATTTACCTTGGCTATTTAGGTACTGTAATGCCTGATGATCAGTATACAAAACAAATTCCTTTGGCAATAAATAATGCTTCCATTTCTTTAAGGCCTAAACTATTGCATAGAATTCTTGATCATAAACAGAATACTTCTTCTTTGCATCATTCAATTTTTCACTAAAATATGCAATAGGCTTACCTTCTTGGCTTAATACAGCCCCAATAGCGCTGCCACTGGCATCACAATCCACCTGGAAAACCTTTCTAAAATCTGGAAGTGCCAACACAGGTTGTTCTATTACCTTCTTCTTCAGCAATTCAAAACTTCTCGCAGCTGCTGCAGTCCATTTGAACTCTTTTCTATCCCCTCTTATTGTATCAATTAGGGGTGCACACATGCCACTGAAATTCTTAATAAACTTCCTATAAAAACTAACCAGACCATGAAATGATCTTACCTCAGTAGTAGACCTTGGAGTAGGCCATTCCAAGATGGCTTTTACCTTCTCTGGATCCATTTTGAGACCTTTGGGTGATATAACAAACCCCAAATAGACTAACTCCCTTTTTGCAAAGATACACTTCTTCAGATTAATTAACAGTTTCTCTTCCCTTAGCCTTTCAAGGACACTACGAATATGCAGTAAATGTTCTTCCAAAGTCTTGCTGAAAATTAAAATATCATCCAAATAGACAATAACAAATTTTCCCAAGAACTTCTTAAGTACCTCATTCATGAGTCACATGAAGGTGCTTGGGGCGTTCGTCAATCCAAAGGGCATGACTAACCACTCATAAAGACCCTCCTTGGTCTTGAAGGCTATTTTCCACTCATCTCCTTCTCAAATTCATATATGATGATAGCCACTCTTGAGATCTATTTTTTTGAAATACTGAGCTCCACTCAAGCAATCCATAAGTCATCCATCCTTGGCAAAGGAAACCGGTATTTGATGGTTATCCTATTTATAGCTCAAGAATCTGTACACATCCTCCACTCTCCATCCTTCTTTGGTGCGAGTACTACAGGTACTGCACATGGACTCAGGCTCTCTCAAATCAAGCCCTTCCTCAACAACTCCTGGACCTATCTATTTAGCTCCTCTATTTCAGCAGGAGTCATCCTGTGAGTAGCCTTGTTAGGCAAACTAGCTCCTGGAATCAGATCTATCTAATGACTGATTTGCCTTACTGGTGGCAATCCATCTTGAACATTATCAGAGATAATATCTCCAAACTCCCCTAGTAAATCTGAAACTTCAAGTGGCATTTCACTACTACCTTCTTTATCTTTCCTAGGAATCAAAGCATAGCACATATGCTGATGTTTCACGCCATCTAAAAACTTCCTTCCATCAACAAGACGAATCTTAGCACTGCTACATACCTTTTCACCTTCCTTTTTCATGGGCTTCAATTTGTGGCGAACTCCATCCTTTGTCAGAGAGTATGTGTTTGCATGTCCATCATGTACTGCATGTCTATCAAACTGCCATGGTCTACCCAACAATAGATGGCAAACATCCATCAGAATAACATCATAGAGAACTTCATCATGGTAACTCCCAGTTTTGAATTTCACTAAACATTGTTCACTTACCAGGACCTTATGATCATCTTTTACCCAAGCAATCCGATAGGGCTGAGGATGTTTCTCCCTCTTGAGCTTCAGCTTAGAGACCATCTCTTTTGATACCAAGTTATTAGTGCTACCACCATCAATGATCACGTCACAACATTTATCCTCACACTTGCATCTAGTACGGAACAAACTCCTTCGTTGTCCTAGTTCAATCTCACCACTTAGTAGGACTCTTTCATTTACCAAGGTCTCTCCTCTTTTTGCATCCTCTGAATGTGATGATTATGCATCCTCATCCACATGAGAAACCCTAGCTTGGCCCTCAGCTCTCCTATCTGTCCTTCCTTGTCATTGAGGGCATTCAAAGGCACGATGACCTTCTTCATTGCAATGGAAATAGGTACCACGGAAGCCTCCTCTTCCTTTTCCATGTCCTCTACCTCTTCCTCTCTGATTTTGAAAGTCTTGATCATGGGAGCGGTTGAAACCCTCATTCCTCTGGTTCTTGCTAGTACCCACATCTTCATTTTTCTTTTGGGTTTCATTGCGGCCTCCAAATGATCTACCACTTCCCCTTCCTCCTTGACCGTGCCCTCTTTGTCTTCCTTCAAACCTTTTATTCAGCTTCTCTTCAACTCGTAGGGCAAACTGGTATGCCTCTTCAACGCTGGTCATTCTTACCAGACTTAATTCCTCTTAGATGCTAGGTCGCAACCCACTAATATAACGAGCAACCTTCTCCTTATTTGCTTCTGCATGCCCCGCTCTAATCAAGAGTCGATAAAATTCCTCTGTATATTCTTGGACTGATCTTACTGCTTGCTTTAACCCATGCATCTTCTTAAACAAATCAAGCTCGTAGTCCATAGGAATGAACTGCTTCTTCAATTTGTCCACCATGCGATCCCATCTTGTGATCTTCTCCTTTCCTCTTCTGTTTCTTTCCAATTGAACCTCTTGCCACCAGATTTTGGCATGGCCTTTCAGTTTGGCCTTTGCAAACTTAATCCTATCTAGGTCCCTGATATCCTCATACTCAAAGTATTCTTCCAGTTCATTGATCCAATCGATCAACTCATCTGGTTTCAGATTTCTTGAAAATACACCCACTTCTATTGTGGGTCTTTTTCCAAACTTAGTAATGGCCCTAAAAAGCCTTTCCTCTGCATGATTTAGAACTTCCCTGTCAAATTCCCCTTCTGGTCCAACTTCATCTTCTTCGTTGTTATCTTCACTTTCATCACCTGCGGCCACAGTTGCTCCTCTATGGAGCTCCACCTGCAATGCTTGTAGCTGTCTTTGGAGGGCTCTAACCTCCTCAAGATTAATAGCTCTGGCCCTTCCACTATGCTCTCTTCATGGAGGCATCTTCTAACTCGAACCCACAACCACACAGTCCTGGTGCAAACTGCCTCACAGTCGGCGCTCTGTCTACAGACTCAAGAAAACTGGCTCTGATACCACTTGATGGGGACACAACCCAAGAACAGAATGGACACAACAGAAAAGGGAAATTGTTTTAATTGAAAAATAAGCTAGTACATTCGGTACAGAGAAAATAAACTTCAAAACATTCCCTAAGGGCTTACAATAGCATAAATGTGGAGATAATTTCTCCTTTCAGTACCTCCTCTCAAACTCCACTCCGAACTGCCTTTTACAATGCTAGAAATCTCCTTAAATAGACCACGGAGGGTTAAGGACTAAGAATACAGTCTAGAAAGCGCTAGTAGGCATCCACTGACCAAATAGAAGGCTCCAGAAGCTGCATTATAAGTCGGCGCAAATCTAGAAGAATCCAGAAACGGTAACCGAACTTTCGGGAGGCATAACTTTTGAACCGTAGCTTCGATTGACGAACCGTTTACATTTTCGAAAAGCTCTCAAAGTGGTCTATAGCCCTATGGACCAGCTTTGCTCATCCCCCATTTTTCAACCCTTTTCAAGGTCATTTAATGCCCCTAATCTGACTTTGAAGCATTCTTAGGAGGTCTCAAAAACTCGAAAAACTGCAATAACTTTCAAACCGTGGGGTCTTTTGACCTGATTCTTTTTCTAGAATGCTCTAAATCACAATTACATTCATCTGGCCAATTCACACCTTCTAGTTTACCAAAATGATGGCCCAATTACATACTCCTATTTTTTTGGGATTTACTAGCTCACTGATAGTGGAACTGTGAGAGTTGGAACCTTTATTTGACCCAAATGGGTGTCCAAAAATGAAAACACATGAAACAGAAACTAAGTCTAAGTACATTTTTTTTGGGTGACACAAGATTGCCCTTATACCTTTGGATGCTCTTGCATCATAGTTGGATTAAAACTAAGTTTCATTTTCATTATTTTAGGATCCATATTTTTCCTACTGAACTATGTATTACCCTCTCAATTTGATGATCAAGTATCCAATTAGAAAACGTCATTTTAAGCAAAAGTAAAAAATACAAAGAGACTATGTTAATACTATTTAATAATCATATCTAATTATATTAAATATCAATCATATTTAATTGGTAAATCTTATTAGTATTTAAACAACAATCAAAATTCATATACAATTAAAATTAAATTAAATAATATTTAAATAGACTAATTTTTATTATTACCTTTTCTAAATTATAAACAAAATAAACTAAACTAAATAATCTAATAACATCTATATTAAATATTTTAATTATTATAAATATATACCTTTTTTTTTGAAAGAATTATTCTTTAAAAAAAAACTTAAACACATAAAGTCAAACCCCTAATTAAGGGGCACACCGCTACTCGACCGAAGGCCTGTGCATGGCTCTTGCTGTTGTGACAGTCCTTGACCGCACGATAGCCTTGGCTGCCATTGTAGCGACACATGCAAGAGGAGAGGGAAGAAGGGGGTGGGGGGTGGCGGCCTCTGTAGAAATAAATTTTAATTTAAAATGAATTAGTTCCAAAAAAATTCCAAGTAAAAAAAGTGGTATTATTACCATAGTAATAATTTTATTACATATGGTAATAATATATATATATTTTAATACTATTCTAGTATAGATCTAATAGGAAGCATAGTTTCAACCAATAAATTTTAGTCAATTAATATTTGTTCTTTGATTCAAACCCTACCCATGAAGTATTTTCTAAATTTTCAAGCTTCTTGGTAAGGGTTTTTAATTCGTTTTCTTTCACAGACATTTCGGTAACTAAGAACAATAATCTTCAAAATAAGGGTATTAATTTAAAATATGATTTCCAAAATAAGATCCATAAACAGGCACAAATAAGACATGGGTAATTTGAAAGGATTTTCTGTGATAATCTCAACATAATTCGTACCTCAATCTGATGCTAAACTTGACAAACACTCGAAGAATGTAAAAACTCTCATCTCTCGAAACCCTTTTCAAAAATTGCTCTTCCAAACCTGTGTGTGGAGAAATGAACTCTAATCTTGTAATAAAGAATTTCTCAACCTAGGGTTTTAGTTTTACGAAAAAAACCTTTTCTTTTATTATTTTAATTTATTTAATTCTTGGTGCATACTTTTTGCTTTTTAATTAGAATAAAGTTTATTTAAATCATACCCACTTTGTTTTTATTAAAAATAAGACATTTTAATTTCATTAATAATAATATTTAAAGTTCATTATTAAAATGAAACTTCTAAATGAATTATTATTAAATTAAATAAATATAATTACACCAAATTTGGTCTATTAATTAAATCTTAAAATTTATTTCTTCTATTTAATTAATTTTTTATTTTCTAATTAATTAAATATAATTAAAAATTGATTTTGTTTATAAAATTTTTGTTTAATTAAATAATTTAATATATCTTTATTTGGTTTAATTATAACTAAAAATCACAACAAACCCACAAACTTAATAAGAAAATCCATCTAAAAGACATGTATGAATTCAAACTTAAAGGTCAAAATCTCAAGTTCACATCACTCGACAAATTCAAAAAAGTAATTAACTTAGATACTTGTCCTATATTTTAGGACAATTGACTTAGTTTAGGATTTGGACTTGAGAATTATCTCCCCTCTTTACCATTGAGATACTGCGATATGACACACTCATCTTGACAATTCAGGGAAGTTGATGCCGAGTACCTATGTAACGCCCCGCCAAGGGATCCAAAAGAATTAACCTAAAATTTTACTAAGTTTTCCAAACAATTTTTTTAATTTTAAAAACATGAAAGATAAACCATTCATATCAAACACATAGTAGGAGAAATAATAACATACATTCAACTAAAAGCATACATAAGCATACATAACAGGTTACATTCCTTAAGTATCCAAAGATGTTGAGTCACATTTAGTCTAATTAATACTAAGTCTAACCACTACCACATCCACATAAAATAATAATGAAAAGTCCAACGTTCATACATTACATCTCTGCATGCTCAATCATCCACTGTACATGCCACAGGGTATGATAGGCTTAAAAGAATATACATATGTGAGAATAAAGTACATCATCATCCTATACTATTCCATGATGCAAGTGCAATAAGGTAAATGAAACCACATGTCATACATGATATATCATCTTAGAAGATATAAACAACCATCGTAAAAGATATCTATCCATAAATCACAAACATCACTAACTAAGTGCACGATTGCGCCCAACTGTAAATAGCATCATTAGACCATCGTGGGCCCTAGCCATCCCTCCGTGCATAACATTCCAAATCACCGAAGAGATTATTGGTATTAACATAGTAGGAATGTCACTCCTAAATCATACTACACCATATGCAGAAAGGAATCTAACATGCAAGATAAAGCATAAGATAACATCATCTAACAGATGCTAATCATCAATATAAAGAAACATGTCCATCATCATAATCCAATAATAGAATGAAGATAGATACCAACCAAGAATGCTCCAACCACAATGTTTACGGATGGATCTCAAATGGCAAAAGCGAAAAAGCACTATCACCCGACCGCGTGGGACCTAAATGGTCCACTCCCACCATGCTGAGGAGATAATCTCAAGTCCCAAATAGGATATCAAATCACATAACACAAGTACTCTCTAAGTTCAGGAATCCTAAAAGTATACTAACTCAAAGGGTTCCAACACAAACCGACATCTAATCCCAGAGGCACACAAAGACATGTAGGAAACCTACTATGCAAGTTGAAAGTGTCATCGCACAGATCACACTAGAGTTACCCTGATAGTCTCTCAATAGACCCCGATCCCCTAGTGATCCCTGTGTAGCCACTAGTATCCTCTGATACTGATGAGACTACGGAATGCAAGGTCGCAACCAAGCGTTCTCTCTACTCCCATCCTAGTCTGTACTAGCACTCGAGGCATGGGTGAGAACATACAATTATCTTATTAGGTTCATTTAATCCCCATTTAGTGTAAATGTTTTCACTTATTAATAAAACTTACAATGAGTTACCTTGGTAGCCACTTAGGGCCCTGACCCCCATTGCAAGCCACTTCCCAACACTACAAGTAGATAACCTATCCTAAGCTCATGGAATCATAAATCTCAAAATCACCACAGTCCTATACAAGCGATTGGAAAAATACCAAAAGATAATCCATAATAAAAGCATCAAATCTCCACGAGCAGCTGAAAAACATCCATTAATAATCATGACCACAATAGTTCTCTATTGGCAACTGAAGGTATCACTGATAATCACAATATCCTTTGGTTCTCAACAAGTGACCAAAAAGTATCTCAAAGTAATACTCATCGAAGACTCCAAAATAGTCAAGTCAAAACATGTCACAACATGACATCATCAAGATCAAATAAACACTTCAGTCCCATCAAGGCGACTGGAAATTAAACCAAGTATAACTGATTGATGACTCAAAAATGGTTAAGTCAAGTGTCTCATATAAATACACCTCAGCTTCACACAAGAAGACTGGAAAACAATAACAATTAGTAAATACAAACATCTCATAGGGCATACCATCACATTACCATGGTTGGGTTTCAAAAAGATCGAGACCAAATGACATCAACATGCCATCACATTCGCATAACTCCTAAGCCTCTGGTAGACATCCTAACTGGTCAATACTCTAGGACCACCCAAACCCCAAACATGGATAGCATAAAGAACAAGATACAAACACATATTTTAGTTCGCTTTCGTAATCACATGGTTAAGCCAAATATTAAGTTTTAGTTTTCGTTTGAAGTATATTTCAAGAGTATAAGATTCTTCATTTAATCTACAACTCAACTCATTTATCTCTTTGAATCAAGCATAGAATTATTATTTTAAAACAATTTTCTAGAATAATCAGAAGATTATTACTTACTTATTTTAATCATTAAGCTAGTTCCCATTGACTTTTAATAAAATCGTTGCATTATTTACTAAAATCAATGTTACTAATAATTAAATAAAACTCCCTTAATTTCAAGGGCATCTCCCATTATTCAAATCATAATAATTTACCATGTCCTTAAAATTGAAAAACTCCATTTACTTAAATTGACTAATAATTAATTACACTTCTTCTACTATTAACTAGTTTTAATTAAATTTAACTTAATTAGATTAGTTAATAAATCATATAAAACTAATGCATAAAAATAAGATTCTATTTTAATTCAAACCCAAACCTGCTGCAATGGCAGAATAGAAAACTTATGCAACATGAAGTCTAGTGGCGACAGGAAGATAACATACAGAACTATAAATCCAGAATTGCATTGCAACATGAAGTCTAGTGGCGACAGGAAGATAGCATACAGAACTATAAATCCAGAATTGCATTGCGACAAGAAATCTAGTGGCGACAGCGACAGGGTAGTTTGTGATGAATTTCCTTCATAAATAAAACTAGGGTTTCCTAATGTTTTCTTCGCAACCAAATAAAAATTAACATACATATCTAGATTCCAATTTCAAGATGGAAGATTCGTTTATGGAGTATATTCAGACACATATAACAGACACGATGAAGACAAGAAGAGAAAGAGTGCAAATGGAATATACGAAAATCACGAGTGCACTTGGATACTGATGCTAATTTGCTATGCCTCAGAAGTCCACAGAAAAATCCCTTCCTTCTCCAACATTCGCCATTCCTCCAAGAATCAAACCAACTAAAACCCCCAAGTGACTAGAAGTGCTTGTGGAAGCATATGAGCATGTAGAAGGATATGAGCTTCTCGAATACCTTTTTTTGCTTGTCCATACACACTAGGAGAACCTCTATATAAAGGCCTCTAAGATGCATCTAGAATGTGTCTAGAAAGAATTAGGAGATAAGCATGACAACTAAGCACATAACTTCCATGATAAAAAGATAAACATGATGAGATCTCTAGAAT
The DNA here is from genome assembly GCA_028749045.1 of Cupressus sempervirens. Classification (NCBI taxonomy): domain Eukaryota; kingdom Viridiplantae; phylum Streptophyta; class Pinopsida; order Cupressales; family Cupressaceae; genus Cupressus; species Cupressus sempervirens. Next base: position 771,868,138 of record CM053786.1, read on the forward strand.
GTTGTAGACACCATGTGCTCAAATAATGCGCTAACTCCTAAGTGTAGACAACACATGCATAATTAGAGTGCAAACTCTTGTGTTGTCAACATGACAACTCCCAAGAGCTCGCATACTCCTATGTGAATAAATATTAAAATAATGCACAATAATTTATTTAATATTCACTTGACTATTTTTAAATTAATTTATTAATTTTAAATCTCATGCACTCACTTTAATAAATCCACTTGTTTTATCTTTATATATATATATATATATATATATATATATATATATCACATGCACACATCATGCAATCTAGAATCTTTTAATAATTCTAATATCTTTTCCACTCTTAAATTTATTTTTGAAACTTTAATTGATAAAATATTTATTAACTTAGATAATAATATTATTTAGCATTTATTTAAAAATGAACTCTAAATATATTATTATTAAATTAAATAAATATTATCACATTCCAAATTTAAACTTATAACTTTTATCTCCAAATTTAATTCTTTTATTTAATTAATTTTCAAATTAATTAAATAAAATAAATATTAAAATATCATATTATTTTTTCATTAAATTAAACCATTAATTAAATCTTTTAATTAGGCTTAATTAATAGAAACTACACTAAAGACTCATAAAGTAAAATGCAAAAACCCATCCTAGCAAAACAAAAATCAAACCAAGGGTTAATATCACAAATTACGTCATCTGATGCATTCAGAGGGTACTCAACTCAGATACTTGTCCTAATTTTCAATTAGGACAAATGGCTTAAAGGGCTGGGATTTGGACTTGAGAATTTATCTCTCCTCTCTTACCATTGAGATAATGTGATAGGGTATGCTCATCTTAGGAATTTAGGGAAGTCGATACTCGGTACCTGCAACCTGCATAAAATCCATGCATGTATAAACACAATATATACTAAGCTAAACAGGCAATGGTAGGAAGTGGTGTATTGTGTAGATCTCGACTAGCAGGTGACTACGACTCCCTTCCTTAACCACATCAGAAATGCCATACAGAAAGAAAACAAACACACACACCATACACATGCAAGTATGGGGTAAGTATCCATAAGAAAACACATATGACAATAAATCATCTAACTAATCATCATTAATAACTGCAAACACTACAATAATCATCATGCATACATGAAATATAGAATACCAAATGATCTCATCATATAATAAACTGAATCTAAAACAATATCCGATAATTTCAAAATAATGTTACTAATTATCATCATAAAACTGTCCTAAAAGAGTTCGACAACATCAACAAAATGCAAACTAGGGGCAGGCACTACAACCTCCAATGTGCATAAAAGTCGAACCTGTACATATGCACATATATATATATCTAAACTAAACAGGCAATGATGGGGAGTGGTACATCATGTAGATCCTGACTAGTAGATGAATACGACTCCCTCCCTCAACCACATCAGAAACATCAAACATAAAGTAAAACATACATGTACACCATAAACATGCAAGTATGGGGTGAGTAACCACAAAAATCATATATAAATAATCTATCTAACTATCATCATGAAACAACTGAAATTACTATATGAAACATACAAAGCATCATAATTGAAAGAATAACCATGAACACATGAAATAACCAAGTATTAAGTAGCTCATCATATATAAAATCTAAGTATGAAATAACATCAATCAAATTAGGTAACCAAGTACTACTAAATTAAACTTGTTAATTAATTAACTTAACAATTTTACCTAAAAATACATATACATAGAAAGTAGATATAAATGTAATTATTTTAACTTATATATAAATGTGTGTTTCTATTACTGCATTTTAATTGAATTACTAATTTTAGGCCAATTTTTTAAAAGTACTTATTCAAATTTTAAATTTTATTGAGATTATCATATTCAAACAAGCGTCACGTAGTGGCTAGTATTCGAGGTAGTTTTAAATTATATTATAGAAAAAAAATGTATTGTAAAACAAAAGATTGTATTAAAAAATGTAAAGTATATTGTAATATATATTTAAATCAATTTCAAAATATTAAATTATATTATTTGATTATATATAAATCAAATAATATTATTATTTATATATTCTAAATTGTAATAGTTATAGCATGTATATATTAAAGTTTAATTAATAAAATATTTTGAAATATATAATTTTGATGTATTATAAAATAAAATGTATAAATATAAATAATAATTTTTTTATGTAATATGTGGATTGTAATAGATTTATTTATATTATTGTATAGTTTTATTGAATATATTATATATTTGTAATTTCATTATAAAAAATGGATAGCAAAATTTTAAGTGGGAAACTGGGGCAATATGAGGAGCTTCCTCAAAAAAGGCTGCAAAATCAATTGAGCTAATAATATTTGAGATAAATAAATTGTATAATATTGAAAATTAGTAAATAAATATAAAATTCTAGAATTATTGAATTTATAATGTCATGAGTTGTGAAAAATGAATGTTCCATTCATTTTATTGAGTTCTTCAAATTTTATTTATTTAAAATAAATATAATATCTATTATATTAACAACTCAGTAATACGTTTATTACAACTTAGTCAATTAATAACATATAATAATATTAAATTTTTACCATTTTTTAACAACATATTGAAATTTACATCTATTTATTCGTTTTTCAAACTTTTGTTTAAATCTGTATTTAGAATTTAATTTTAATTTTATAATAATTGTAAAAATCTATTTGAAATGTAAAGTGTGATAGCTGCTGAAAAATAGTTTCAAAACCATAAATTGCATATGTATTGGAGTATAGAAATCAAATTGTCAAAATTTGTCAACATTGGGAGGAAAGAACGAAATATTATTTTAGGTAATTCCGCGGGTTCGAGATGGAACCTTCCTCACTTTACGACGCGCACGCGTTTTGCATGTCGTGGGAAACCTCCGCATTACACGGCCACGTAAAGCTTGCTCCCCATTGGTTCAATGAGGTGTCCGAGGTTACTTCCGCGCCAAGGCAAATTTAATATTTGTTTTCATTATTTTAATAGCAAATATATATCCATATAAATTTTCTTTTGATGGATACCTACCCACGAGACGTGCCAAGAACACGGGGGAACAATGGCGGAGGAGGTTTTATGTGAGGAGACGGAAATCAATTGGGAAGCAGTTCTTCGTGAAATGCCAGACTCTCCGGGCATTTGCCTCGACGATTTACTGGTCGACGACGGCTCCGCGAATTTTCCGTCACCGTCTCTTGACGGAGATGGTTCCGGCAACGACGGCTTGCAGTGTGGCAGCAGCGAAGTAATGAGCGCTCTCACTGATCTTCTGTTTAATGATGAGGATTTCAAAAATTGTCCGGCAGGAGACGGAGGTGAGGGAATCATGGACATCAACTCCTTCCTTGCAGATTCTTGCAGTCTTCCGCAGGAGGAAGAATGCGTGGAGAAATCTTATGGTGAGGCAGGCGAAGGGCAGATCCAGCGTGGCGACGTCGTGGAAGGCTCTGCTGACGTGGAAATGGAGGAAAATGAAGGTCAAATCCTGCTGAGGAACGGAGAAGAGGAAGCAGACGGAGAAGTGGATGCCTTTACGAGGAAGCGCAAACGGTAAGATCGGAGGAATTAAGGCTAAATAATGTAAATGTTTTGTAGGTGTGTTTGCAAGGAAGCGGAAACGGTAAATCCGTAGTGCTTAGGGCTTGAATAATGTAATTTTTTTGTAAATGCCTTTGTAAGGAAGCGCAAACGGTAAGATCGGAGGTCTTAGGGCTAAATAATCTAAATGTTGTGTGCATGCCTTGACAAGAAGGGAAAACGGTGAGATCGCAGGCTTTAGAGCTAAAATATGTAAATGTCAACTACAGTGGGATGTTCTGAAACGGAAGTTTATCTTCTGTTTTCGAAATTTTAAAATAGAAATATAGGATATGCTGTACAGTCACGGTGAAATGCCGTATGTTAGAGAGGAAGTGAATTTTTGTGCACTACGGAGAAGTAGGATTTCGAGTTAAATCGAGTCGGAAGAACATGAAATGGAATGATTTTTAGTGTAAATATGTTAATTTGTGTTACATGCCTCGTATAGAGGGATTTTGTGAAACATAAATTTTTCTAAGTAAATGGAGATGGAAATAGAGTCGGAAGAAGATGTCATGGAACGATTTTTAAGTGTAAACATGTTGATTTATGTTAAATGCTTTCTACAGAGGGATTTTCTTTAACAGAAGTTTGTCTTTTCTACTTTGTAATTTTCAAATAGAAATATAGAATGGGCTGTACAATCACGGTAAAATGCCGTATGTTGGAGAGGAAGTGAATCTTTGTTTAAATTTTTCTGCAATCCGGAGAAGTAGGATTTCGAGTTAAATGGAGTCGGAAGAAGATGAAATTGAATGATTTTCAATTAAAATATTTTAATTTATGTTAAATGCTTCGTACAGAGAGGTTTTCTGAAACATAAAATTGTCTAGGTAAATGGAGTCGGAAGCAGATGAAGTGGGACGATTCGTAGTATAAATTATGTAAATTTAATATGTTAAATGCTCTGTACAGAGGGATCATCTGAAACAGGAATTTGTCTAGGTCAATTGAGTTGGAAATAAAGTCGGAAGAAGATGAAACGGAAATGTTTTTCAGTGCAAATATGTTATTTTTATTAAATGCTTTCGACAGAGGAATTTTTCTGAAACGGAAAATTGTACTTCTTTGTTTGTACTTTGGAATTTGAAAATAGAAATAGAGAATCGGCCGTAAAGTCACGGGAGAGAAGGAAAGCTTACGAGAGGAGCCTGGAAGTGAAATGCCGTACGTTGGAGAAGAAGTGCGGCAGACTTGAACAATCTTTGAATTTTTCGCGGCTGGAAAACCTGGCGTTGAAGAACGAGCTCTTTCGAGTGACGAAACCCTACCCGCATTGTCATGGCGGCAGAGCAGAGCCTGCAGTGCTTTTAAAGGGTGCGTTGATTTGTTCATTGTGCGCATAAATGATTTGAGTTAACAGGTTTTAACGATTTGTTGGAGCTGGTGCATGCAGATTCCCTGCAGAAGGAGTCCCTGCTGTGCGGCGTGATGATGGCGGTGACGTTGCTGCTGCTGTTTCTTCTTCCTCTCGAGGAAGTGGTCGTGGCGGTGGTGATGATTCTGGGCGAGAGTGAGAAGAGAAGCGATGATATTACTCGCAGAGCGGACGAATTAGGGTTTGGAGTTCAGAGGAGATGGAAATGGAGTCGGAAGAAGATGAAATGGAATACCTTTTAGCATACTTTTGCTATTGCTATTATGAGCGGTTTAAATTAGAGTTAGAGCAATCAGTTAAATTGCTTTAAATTTATGTAAGTTTAGGATGTTTTATTTAATGTGATTGCAGAAGTTTAAGGCTATTTTCGTTGTGCATTTCAAACCAATCGATTGGTACTTCTTCAACTAAAACTCATTTACAAAAACTCATTTACAAGACTAAACAAGCGCCACGTGAGAGTGAAGAGTTCATTCAAAATTAATAATAAAATTTGTTTTCCATCTCGTGTCATTAATTGTATATTAATTTTATTTGAAATATAGTCCTCTACAATGTAATAATCATATCTACTGTTTAAAGTGAAAAATAACTAGCATATCTAAAAATTTAATTCAATTTTTTAGTAGAATAAGTTGAGAGGTATCTAATTTCAAAAGAATTAATATAAATTAGGTAAATATTGTATTGAAATGAATACAAAAATTGCATGAATAAACTATTGTATTTATATATTTATATTTATATATATATATACATTATGCCTTGATATTAATACATAGAAGTTTTATGAGACTATTAGCAAATCAAATTTATAGAATGATTTATTTTACCCTGTACAAATTTTAAAAAAATCATATTCCATAAAAATCATAGCAATAAAAAAGAAGAAGCATATTCTATTGAAAAAATCAAATTAAAAAAAATCGTACAAATTTTAAAAAAATCATATTCCATAAAAATCATAGCAATAAAAAAGAAGAAGCATATTCTATTGAAAAAATCAAATTAAAAAAAATCATAGCAATTAAAATGTTTCCAGACTCTTGATCTGCCTCATTTTTATTTTTATTGCCATTTCTTCTGTAATATTCATTTTATTTTTCTAACATGTAAATGAATGTCAATTTTTTTTCAAAATGAAAAATGTTTACATTGAAGATTGCTGCCACTCTAGAAAGTCTTTTATTTAACGTTATCATATAAGTCAATAGGCCATATTCATTTTCAATTTTATAGATTTTTATTTAAAATTAAATTAAATTTCTTTTGTTTAATCAGCCAATAATTTATTTATTTAAAAGATAATTCTAGTTCTCTATATCATTCTTATATCTTTTAAATATAACATAATTTATCTTTTTAATATAGATTTTTATTTAAAATTAAATTAAATTTATTTTGTTTAATCAGCCAATAATTTATTTATTTAAAAGATAATTCTAGTTCTCTATATCATTCTTATATCTTTTAAATATAACATAATTTATCTTTTTAATATAACATAGTTTTTAAAGTTTAAACATTGTTTTTGTTGTGAGTCGTATTTGATTATTTCAAATATGCTATTTAATTTTAGAAACAACTTTTTAATCTTCTACTAAAGTATTAAAAAAATTATTTCATAGAAATGGAAGGATGATTGACAAATTTTAAATTCAAAATTATAAAATGGGATATAAAATGGAACTTGGTTCATGTACAGGATTGAGTTATGTATTGTTTGGATGTCTTAGGTATAACACACTTAAATTTGAATTCTCCACTTCACAACTCATCCAACTTTATTTTATTAGAAAAAACACACTAAAAATTAAAAGATAAAAGTGATATTATGAAGATACACCAAATAAATGAGTTGCATTTAATCTATGTGATTGAGTGTTTTTAATAAATTTATAAATATAAGATATTTAAATTTTAGGAATTTGTTTCAATCAATCTCTTCTATTTATCTTTCTATCTTTGTAGTATTTAAATAGGAAAAAATTTTTAAAAAATAAAAATGTGTGTACTCTTATTCTATTTTTTAAAGGAACTAAGAATAATAGATAAAAATAAAATATAAAAGGAAGACTCATTGTAAATGGGATAAAATGAGGTTGGCCATTTATAATAAAGAATTTTTAGAAATAAAAAATAAAAAATAAATTTAATAAGTAAAATAATATTATTCAAATAAAAAGAACAATATTGATAAGGAAATGGATCAATATATAGGAGTTCCAAAGTATTTTGTTTTACTATAGACTTGGTCCACATTTAGATCAGATTGTATGTTAATAGAATAGACAATGACTGGAGTACTTGATAATGCCTTGTTATTGATTTCATTATCTCCAGTCACTAATGTAAAAGGGATCTAAATACATATCGAAAGGTTTAAGTCCACGAAAGGACACAACTCTCCCATGGCATAAGCCACATAGAGTCACGGCCTTCTGTGACTTTACTAATAACATAATCACTATTTTAGAAGTAAACCGATAGTTATGAAAGACATGCGATTTCATTAGAAGAAGAACATTAAATTAATACAATTTATATATGTAAATAAATATAAATGTGTGTGTGTATTATAATTTCTCAATTGCATATATAGTCATATTAAATCTAATAATTTCAATTTGAATGAAACTACCATTTTAACACCCTTTCTTAGAGGAAGGAGGATTGATATTATTCATATCAGGAATACACTAGTATCAAATTTGGATGATGAAGATAATGAAATCTTCAATCCATCACAGTTATGATACAATGATTATCCCAACTAGTTTAGAGCTAGATCCAATGATAACACTTACATCAAGATATCCAACACCATCTAGGATTTCAACTTAATATAGTTGATCTTGATACATCTGTTATCAAGTGTTCTACATGATAACATGTCCAATTATTGATAAGATCATCACCTTACAATAACAACCATATCTGCATAGGTCATCATCTTTCATGCCACAACATATCCACAATATTGCAATATTAATTTTAATATTTTTTCATGAATAAATTTACATAATACGAGAATCTAATCTTGATTTATTTTATAGTCACACCAAGTTTATTTATGAAGTATTCAATTTTCAACTTTGCTAGAGGCTTAGTGAAAATATCTGCATTTTGTTCTTCAGTGCTAATGTAAATCAACTTGATAACATACCTATCAACCATATCCCTTATATAATGATGAGAAATTTCTGTGTTTGCACCTCTTATGAAAAATTGGATTAGCTGATAATTTAATACAACTTTGATTGTCATAGTGTATTATAGTGGGATTTAGTGGTTTTCCAAATAGTCCATATAGAAGTTTCCTTAGCCATACTCCTTCACATGCTCCCATAGACATGGCCATATATTCAACTTTAGTGTAACTTTGAGCAACTGTTGACTATTTTCTACCAAACAAGGATATCATAGCTGATCCAAGACTAAAACAACATCCTGTAGTACTCTTATGATCAATAGAGTTTCTTGCCTAGTCTGAATCGAAATACCCTTGAAGTTGTAACTCTACATTAGTATATTTTTAGACCAAGTCCAATAGTTCCTCATAAGTATCTTAAAATATGCTTGAAAACCATTAGGTGGATCTTCTTAGGTTCACACATGAAATAACTTAACACATTTGTAGTATAGCATATGCTAGGTCTTGTATTTACTAGGTACATAAGAGACCCAACAATTTGACGATAATGAGTAGGGTCAACAAGTTCTAAATATGCGGCTTCACTTTTAAGTTTATGAAGGTTGGTTTCCATTGGGGTTGCAAGAGGTTTACAGTCCACCATCTAGAATCTGGTCAATATGCTAGTCATATATTTCTTGAGTAAAGTTGCAGTGTTCATTGAGCATGTGGCAAAGAAGAGCTGAAGTTTAGTGTTAATTGAGTAATTTTAGAGTTAACCAAGTCATATATTGCTTGAGTAAAGTTGCAGTGTTCATTGAGTATGAATAGGAAGAAATTATGACATTCAGTTGCACAAGAAGAGAAAAAACTTAAGACAAAGAGACCTAGATGTATTTGCCTGTACAGAGGAGTTTCAAAAACTAAGCCTCACATCTAGAATAAAAGAAGTTAAGAGCATAGAAGTGTCTAGGTATTTGAATGGCCTTAGATGGAACATATAAGAGGATTTGAGTCGTTATTAAGGCAACTTAGCATTTTTGATTTCTTGTTTTCTTATTTTCTTTTGAAATATCACATGGTTCTATGTTGTTTTCTTCAATCATTTTTCTATCCCATAGTGGTTTTTTCTTGTTATTTAAAACTTCATCATTCTTAGTATTAGATGCAGATATTTCTCATTCTTCAACAAAATTCTCCCCTAGATTTCCAGTTGAATTATCTTCTATTGTATTCTCCCTCTGATTCTCAATATCAAGATAATATTTTATGATAGACTCCCTTTGATTCTCAATTTCCTCCCTTCTTTGTATAAAGATGTTTTGAAAGTGGCATCTTCGTCAAACTTAACATCTCTACTTATTTCAACATACTTTTTTCCTAGCATATATACTCTATGTCCTTTAGTTATTTCACTGCAGCTAACGAATATGCCCTTCTTCTCAGAAGTTTCTAATTTAGACCTTTTCTCTTTGGGAATATGAATGTGAATTGGATAACCAAATATTCTTAGATGACTCTGATCTAGTTTGATCCCTATAAAAGCTTCTTTAGGAGTTATGTTTTCTAATGTTACATGAGGACATATGTTTTGAATGTATACTATTGTAATTGCTACTTTGACCCATAAGGACATAGGGAGATTTTGCTTGTGAATCATGGCTTTTGATGCTTCTATAATAGCTCTATTTTTTCTTTCTACAACCCCATTTTGTTGAGGATTATAAGGTATTGTAGTCTCCTTCTTAATCCCAATAGAAATACATAATTTTTTTAAAGATGTTAGATGTGTAATCACCTCCATTATCCGACCTTAATATTTTTATTTTCTTTCCAGTGTGATTTTCTACAAGGGTTTTAAATTCTTTGAATTTTATAAGAATTCATTAGTTTCTTTAAATTTAAGGAAGTATATCCATGTTTTCCTAGAGTAATCATCAATGAAAGTCACATAATACAATAAGCCCCCTAGTGAAGGTGTTGACATGGGTCTACACAAATCAGTGTGAATAATTTCTAGTACATTTTTATACTTGTGTTTACTTAACAAAAAATATCCTTTATTATTTTTACCTAGGACACATCCATTCTATAGGGAACACCCCTACTATCGGCCCTAAAATTCTATGGCCTTAGAAAGAATAGGGCGGGCTGGCCACCCGCTTTACAAATACTAACATGATCTGATTTGAGATAAAGTATGTCTATGGTGATTTTCCCTATGGCAGGAAGGGCACTAAAACCAAGGTGCCCTAATTTTCTATGCCAAAGTTCATTTGATTTATGAAGTTCATGATTTAGTGCACGAGGTTTTTCCTTAATTTGCACAGACTTCCATCTCTTGATCTAATACTAATGCCATTTTTTATGTTAGAGTTTCTAGGCCATAATAACACTTTATCCTTATTGAATGTGACACGATATCCTTGATCGGCTAGACCTAAAATGGAGATTAGATTTATTTTTATCCCTAGTACAAATAGTACATCTTTTAATTCAAGAGTTTCTCTTATTTTTATTTGTAAGGAGTAGGTCCCAATTCCTTTTACTGGATAAGTAGAA